>CM050861.1:27785804-29011638 GCA_027580175.1 Siniperca scherzeri | reverse complement strand
CGCAGACGCTGAACTCTTCAGTTTATATCTTCTATAGTTTATTCATCGTTCGGGCGTTGTGCGTCTATTGAAAGTAAGTGCGTTATATGTGATCTTTGCAGGATCGCTTGTGTGTTACGGTATTCTTTTTGCTTGTATACAGTGCGTCACTGTGGCTGATGAGAAGAGATTATTGTCTTCAGCACGATGCTACGCTGTATATATGTTACCTTTATTCATACTCGCTCACACTGATGTCGTGTTTGTATATTTGGTTTGTATGGCGGTGCGGTTTACTAGTCTAAGCGCTCGTTTTCGAGGGATTGTAAGTAGTAAACGACTTGATGCGCAGAACATGTGCAGACCAAGCGCCGCTGTATAGAACAGATTAAGCTGTTTTATTGCTTAACTTAACGTGCACGACACACCTAATTTGTTTTCTTACAACTATTAATCCCTTTAAATTTGTATTTTGCTAAATATACATTGTGTATCTTTGTTTAACAGTCAATGTTAATATTATGTATATTTATTTTTTACTCTGTATTTTTGTTTTATAGAAAGACCACACACACACACACACACTGAAAACACCCAACTAAGTAAACTTTTCAACTTTCTACTCATAACTGAGTTGTTGTGGTGACAAATAAACGGGTCACTCCCATATTTCCACCATCTTTGCCGTCTCTTAGCGGACGCCCCTGCGGCGGGTTTCAAACCTGACCAGCAATATAATTAATGGGAGTGTGCTACCAACAGCTGACTCATCTTTTCAGAGAGGCTGCGTGCGAATGCTCACAAAAAGTGAGCTAAACGAGAGAAACAAACGTTAACGTCCCGATTGTTTCAGCCCTGGAGGGGATGACTCATCCTAGACACTCAGACCAACGTCGCCATCAAACCGAAACTCTTTCCAGCCGAAAGGCACAGAGACGCAAAGGCAGTGCGTGAGGTGAAAGGGACAGGTGCGTGCAGGTGTTGTAACAGCAACAGGAAGTCAGTTACTGTAGTTTGGCTGCTGATGTGACCGCTCACCAACACGGCCAGCAGCTCATGCAGGACATTGAGACGCTTTAAAACACTTAGAGACAGATTGCTGCAGTTTGAGTCAGAAACCTCCTCCTCCTCAGAGTCGTGACTCCGTCAGGTCTGAACTCTCAGACATGAAGCTCACGTCGAGTCGTTCAGCGCGACTCGCACTTCCAGAGGACGTCATCGTCTCTGACGTCCGTCCAGAATAAACCTCCAGAAACCAGCTGAGACGCCAGAGAAGAAAGCGGCTGCAGAAGCTGCCTGAGAATCCGGCTGTTTCTGAGTTTCAGAATCCCTCTCTTCCCCAAACAGGCAACTTTCCAGTGAACATCAGCAGAACAAACCCGTGTGTGCAGCCAAACAAGAATCCACTATCTGCCACGAAAACAGCCCTGAGGTCTGCATTCATCTCCTCAGTGTTAGTGACGCCCTGAGCAGGAACCAAGGGGACAGTCTTTGTTCAGAAAGGCATCCAGACCGAGTCCCATCGGGCAGCTGGACAACGGGGGTTTTTACCAGATGCTCCAAATATGGAAGTCAGCGGCAGTTTGTCGCTTCATCGCTGAGTTTGGTTACCTGTCTCACCTGTAACCTGAGTAAAAACCATCCGTCTCTATCTGTCCTCCTCAAGTCAAACACACAGCAGCCAGTGTGTGAGGAAGATGACCTTCTAATGGCTTTAACAATCATTTCTTCCACATTGCTGGTTTGGGACTGTTGATTTGCCGACAAGAAGAAAAACACAGAATAACACCAGGCTTTAAGCTGAAACACATGCAGGAACTCACGCACGTTACTTTCTAGTTGGATGTGCTGATGTGTGTTATTGCTTTGGGATATTTCTTGCAGTGAAACAACAAAACGTGTCTTTCACGGGAGTCAGGGTTTGGTGGTACATTAGGTCAGTGCTGTTACTCACCGAGCTCTCAGAGCGCTGACTGTAGACTTATCAATCCTGCAGAGAGGGAGGGGGAGGGGGAGGGAGGAGGGGAGACATGCTGTTAACATACTGCACTCAACACACTCTGATAACAGGAAGAACATTAAGACATCACTGAGGCGAGGAGGACGAGATTTACGTCTGCACACTCGATGAAGCTCAGCGACAGCGAGGTGTGTGATCTCAGGGGTTCAACTGTTTATTAAAGTGCTGCAGCAGTGAATCACACATTAACATCACACACACACACACACACACACACACACACAGTGCTGCTGGACCGAAGGATAAAAGCAGCTAGAAAACAAGTAGTTATTATTAAGAAATTCTTTTCTGGATTAGTCGCCTGATCGTTTGGTCTATAACGATGTGTCTTCTATCAGAATTAAACGTGATTACGCGTTGAATAAAATGTTCATTCAGTCGACCGTCGCATCCCGTCTGCAGCTTGATGCAGAACCACAGATCTCAGGTCTGTTTGACTCTAGTTCATCCTCAGGTAAATACTGAGCCCGACTGCCTGAAATGAGGACGTGAGCGCTAACTTTGAACTTCAGATCTATTCAGCGTTTGTTTTTCTTCCTCTCTGCTGTTCTCAGGTCTCCGTTTAAATAAAGGTTATATAGACAGATCGGATGCTTTCGTCTCTTCGCTGGAAGCTCGAGCGACGTTTAAGTCACGCGCTTCGCGTTTCCACTAAGTTTATTTGGAAAACGCAAATAAAAAACAGGCCGAGGGAAACAGACTTACTGTCAGCAGAGAGTTTCACCTCTGGGTCTGTCTCCGTTTGGCTTTCAGCGAGTCGATTCAAACGTTAGCAAACAAATAATAAATAAAACTTTATTTATAGCGCACTTATCAAAACAAAGTGCTTCACAACAAGAGAAACAAAACACCGCAGTGAATGACGAGATATAAAGCAGTAAAATAAGCAGCCAGTTCAGGTAAAATCAGGATCTGCTTTCAGATAAAAATGTGTTTTGAGACGAGACTCGGACACTCTGATGTCTTCGTTCCTCGAGTATCATTACATTAACTTCCATTCCCGACAGAAACACCACTCCGTGAGTCTGAAGCGAGTCGTCACAAAGGTAAGAAAGTACGAGAATATACATCATATGATGATGTGTATATCATTTACACACACACACACACACACACACACACACACAGTACAAACACAGGCAGGCTCCTCTGTCAACAATTAGCCAGACGGTTGATGTTGTAACTAAACAAACAGCAGAGTGTGTTCAGGGCTGACCAGAGACCCCGAGGTCACGAGTCCAACCGCCCCCCCTCCCCTCAAAGCAGCCGTCCAGACCGAAACAACCCCAGAGGCCGAGCTGGCTTGTTGTTTCAGGTACAGGTGAGACGGCAGAGACAAGATCCAGCAACGGATCCATGAGTTTGGGGGTTCATCAGACACCAAACGCTGCCCAGAGGTTTGAAATACTGTGAGCTCATCAGGAGAAAAGCATTCTACCTGTCATCTTCACGATTGTCCCATAAACGGTGGGACCTGATCCCGAGCACCAAGGTGCTCTGTGAGTCACGGCTCGCCCCTGGGAGTCACCTAATGCCCGGCAGATGAGACAGGTACCGCGGGTGAGACAGGTACCGCAGCTGAGACAGGTAGCAGCAGGTGAGACAGTGATGTGCCAGATGATGGAGGCCAAGTAAACCAAGAACTGAGGAGGAGAGGAGGAGGGAGGAGGAGGGGAAGAGGGAGGAGGAGGGGGAGGAGGGGGATGGGGAGGAGGGGAAGAGGGAGGAGGGAGGAGGGGAGGAGGAGGAGGAGAGGGGAGGAGGGAGGAGGAGGAGGAGGAGGGGGATGGGGAGGAGGGGGAGGAGGAGGAGGGGAGGAGGGAGGAGGAGGAGGAGAGGGAGGAGAGGGGAGGAGGAGGAGGGGAGGAGGAGGAGGAGGGAGGAGGGGGAGGAGGGGAGGAGGAGGAGGGAGGAGGAGGGAGGAGGAGGAGGAGAGGGGAGGAGAGGGAGGAGGAGGGGGAGGAGGGGGAGGAGGAGGGAGGAGGAGGAGGAGGGGAGGAGGAGGAGGGAGGAGGAGGGGGAGGAGGAGGGGGAGGAGGGGGAGGAGGGGGAGGAGGAGGGAGGAGGGAGGAGGAGGAGAGGAGGAGGAGGGAGGAGGAGGAGGAGGGGAGGAGGGGAGGAGGAGGGAGGAGGAGGAGGAGAGGGAGGAGGGAGGAGGAGGAGGGGAGGAGGGGAGGAGGAGGAGGGAGGAGGAGGAGGGAGGAGGAGGAGGAGGAGGAGGAGAGGGAGGAGGGAGGAGGAGGAGGGGAGGAGGGAGGAGGAGGAGGAGGAGGAGGAGGAGGAGGAGAGGGAGGAGGAGAGGAGGAGGAGGAGGGAGGAGGGAGGAGGAGGGAGGAGGAGGAGGAGGGGGAGGAGGAGGGAGGAGAGGGGAGGAGGGAGGAGGAGGGGGAGGAGGGGGGAGAGAGGGGAGGAGGAGGAGGAGGAGTAATGTAGAAATGGAAAGGGAGAGTGATCGACCTGAACGTTAAAAGCCTGTATGTATGATGTAAAAACTCCCACAGGACATAAATACATTTATGCTGCTAAATCTGCTCTCACACACACACACACACACACACACACACTCACACACACACACACACACACACACACACAGAGTGTGTAGATATTCTCTCAGAAACCACATGATTACACAAAGATGGCCGACAGCTGAGTGCAGCCACGCCGCCTTGTTTCTAACTGTCCTCCCGCTTTAACCTGCTGAGAGTCGGCCAGGTGTTTCAGACGGACAACAGTCTCACACAGAGGCAGGGCCCGGACGTGTTTAGCCTAGCTTAGCACAAAGACTGGAAGCAGGGGGAAACTGTTAGCCTAGCTCCACCAAACGTCAATGTGGAAATATGCAAGTAAGCTTGTACTTCTGGTTTACAGTTTCTTTGTTTTATATCACACACCGGTCAGTTATTTTCCTTTCTCCAGAGCAAATCCAGTAATTCGGTCCACTTGACCCCCCAGATCACTGGGGCTGAAGTCACTACTGTCAGTGAAGATGATAAGAACTACATGTTATCAAGCTAAGACGCTAACTTGATAGATGGTCCTCTCTGTGCGTCGGTTTGGTATCCGGACCGGCCACTCGTGACGTCAGTGCTGCGAGTCCCTCCCTGTGAAACTGCTGGCTGTGAGCAGAGCGATGTAACGGCGGTTTCTTTTCTCATCTGACGCGGTGAATTAAGGGTTTATTTCGACCAAACCGGAGCTGGTGACTGTTAGTGAACAGTGGAAAGACTAACAAAGACGGTTTTGGTGAGTTTTATTTTGTTTCTGTCCAGTTCGAATGAGCTTTTTGTTTTACGATGATCTGCGAGGTAAAATGATTATTTTTCTCAATGGAGTCTGGTGCAGCGTAGCGCCCATTTGTTTTGGTCTGAGTGCGACATTTAGTGGCAGTGAATGTTGCTTACAGCTCCTTTCAGTCTAGCTGAGCCTGATAAACATTGAGCTAAGTGTCTGAATATGTAATAACCACATGAGAGATTAAAGTCAGGAGTGCTGACGTAACATTTAACAAGTTTTAATTCAACAACATATTGTGGAACTTCAGAGCTGAAGGAGGGATGAGTGAAGGAGGAGAGGAACAGTGGAGGTGAGGGGGGCGGGTGGAGGGTTTAATATAAACTGATCCTGCAGTTGCCCTGAAGCTGCTCCTGCATTATTAAATACTGCAACTCTATTAGTCGGCTCGTCGTAAACACTGGGAGGACAAAGGGATGACGAGGTAAACTGTGAGGGCATACCGTTTGATTTTCGATTATAATGGAGGAGAAAAAGAAAGAGGAGAGAAAAGAAGGACAGAGGGAAGGAAGGAGGCAGGGAGAGGAGGAGGTACAGGTGGAAAGGTTGGAAAGAGAGATTAAGGAAAGAACATATTATGGATGGACAGAAGGAGGTATGGAAGGAAATAAGGAGGAACAGAAGAGGAGAAGGAGGTATGGAAGGAAATAAGGATGTATAGAAGGACAGAAGGAGGTATGGAAGGAAATAAGGAGGAACAGAAGAGGAGAAGGAGGTATGGAAGGAAATAAGGATGTATAGAAGGACAGAAGGAGGTATGGAAGGAAATAAGGATGTATAGAAGGGGAGAAGGAGGTATGGAAGGGAATAAGGATGTATAGAAGGAGTGAAGGAGGTATGGAAGGGAATAAGGATGTATAGAAGGAGTGAAGGAGGTATGGAAGGAATTAAGGATGTACAGAAGGAGAAAAGGAGGTATGGAAGGAATTAAGGATGTACAGAAGGAGAGAAGGAGGTATGGAAGGGAATAAGGATGTATAGAAGGACAGAAGGAGGTATGGAAGGACAGAAGGAGGTATGGAAGGAAATAAGGAGGTATGGAAGGGAATAAGGATGTATAGAAGGAGTGAAGGAGGTATGGAAGGAATTAAGGATGTACAGAAGGAGAAAAGGAGGTATGGAAGGAATTAAGGATGTACAGAAGGGGAAAAGGAGGTATGGAAGGAATTAAGGATGTACAGAAGGAGAGAAGGAGGTATGGAAGGGAATAAGGATGTATAGAAGGACAGAAGGAGGTATGGAAGGAAATAAGGAGGTATGGAAGGGAATAAGGATGTATAGAAGGACAGAAGGAGGTATGGAAGGAAATAAGGATGTATAGAAGGAGAGAAGGAGGTATGGAAGGAATTAAGGATGTATAGAAGGACAGAAGGAGGTATGGAAGGAATTAAGGATGTATAGAAGGAGTGAAGGAGGTATGGAAGGAAATAAGGATGTACAGAAGGCGAGAAGGAGGTATGGAAGGAATTAAGGATGTATAGAAGGACAGAAGGAGGTATGGAAGGAATTAAGGATGTATAGAAGGACAGAAGGAGGTATGGAAGGAATTAAGGATGTATAGAAGGAGTGAAGGAGGTATGGAAGGAATTAAGGATGTATAGAAGGAGAGAAGGAGGTATGGAAGGAATTAAGGATGTATAGAAGGACAGAAGGAGGTATGGAAGGAATTAAGGAGGAACAGAAGAGGAGAAGGAGGTATGGAAGGAAATAAGGATGTATAGAAGGGGAGAAGGAGGTATGGAAGGAATTAAGGATGTATAGAAGGAGTGAAAGAGGTATGGAAGGAATTAAGGATGTATAGAAGGAGTGAAGGAGGTATGGAAGGAAATAAGGAGGTGTGGAAGGGAATAAGGATGTATAGAAGGAGTGAAGGAGGTGTGGAAGGGAATAAGGATGTATAGAAGGACAGAAGGAGGTATGGAAGGGAATAAGGAGGTATGGAAGGGAATAAGGATCTATAGAAGGACAGAAGGAGGTGTGGAAGGGAATAAGGAGGTATGGAAGGGAATAAGGAGGTGTGGAAGAAGTGGTGAGGAGGAGGGAAAAGGAAACAAAGAGAGTGAATGATTGAAAAGGAGGCTTGTGTCAGAGTTGTGCACTCTGGTCACAGGGAGTCCGACAGGCCGACAGCCGGCGAGGACGGCAGAGAGAGCAGCTGCTTCACATTCGTCTCGGTCTCACCCACGAGTCTGATATCAGAAAACATTTAAAGGTGAAAAAAACTCCAACGTCAGGTTTAAAGCGTAGCTCCCTCGGAATCGACGAGCGCCTTTCAAGAGCCGCCATTTTGAAACCAGGATCACACAAAGAGAAATCCACCAGAGAAGAATTCTGATTTATGTTTCTGGGGAAATGTGTGGCGGCAACATGCAGTTTCAATAAAAAGCGGTGAGACATTCATGTAACGTTTGCATTGAACATCCGGGTCCACGCTCCACACCTGACCACCGAGGAATTCACACCACTCATTCAGTCATTACAATGAGATTTGAAGTATGAATATCAAAGCTGAATTTCAGGTCAAACACACTGTTGTATTATTTGCTGGGTAGTGCTGTTGCTATGGTTACCTGTGGTTGAATGTACCTTGATTTAGAGCGGCGGTTAAACAGCAACTTCACACCCAGTTTTAGCCGGTTTTCAACTGCTCAGATCAGAGTGGGCCTGACGTTGGCCTGTACTTCGGAGGCGTGGAGTTCGTTCGTGCCAGAGGGACACGTGATCTCACGGGGAAGCAGACGTAAACAAAAAATGGAGACGTAGGTTGGTGCAACAACTCGCTTTGGTAGCGTTAACGATTTACGGCAACGAGTCCGGTGGGGAAATGGTTGGGGAGACGCGGTGGGTTGTTAAGTCTTCAGAGAGAACTGGAGGGGAGATTTTAATATATGTCAACAGTAGCTTCTATGCTAGCTAACGTTAGCCTCAAGGGCTAGAACAACACAGTCAGCATCACCGTCTCCTTGTAGCCTTGACTCTCTCATTGGCTATTGTGGTCCGGCTCGGAAAGCACTGACGTGATGATCCAGATTTTAGGCTTAAGACTGGATCTGTAAACCCCTCACATGACCAGATAATCTGGGCCGAACATCGGCCCCAGACCAGATTTCTCCTCCGAGTCAGCCCAAAACTCCTGTAGTCTGAACCCGGTTTAACGCCATACTTAACAGCCAACAAGAACCAGATCCAAAATGAAACCAGCTCTCGGGGCCAAACCTCAGTGTGGAGTACAAGGAAACTTCTTTCCATCTACAGGACAGAATTACTGGATTTTTTTTTTGTCGCAATCAACACTGTTTCAATTATCTTAACAGACACCAGCAGCCAATCGGAAAGCAGGAGCTTTTGTGTTATAAAGCTTTGAAATAACTTTTAATCCTTGAGAATACAGAAAGTTATTTATTAACTGCAGCAGCAAAATGTTTTGTCTCACATTGACAAAGAATTAACTCTGACCGAACGGCTCCTTCGTGTGAACACTGCAGGTCGGCTGCAAGAAAAGTTTTCTACCAAACCCCATTCACAAATGGTCAAATTTTAACTTCAACCACGTTAATTTTCAGATTTCTTCTCTTGAACCACAGAAGGTCAGTCGACTGGAAACAGAGACACAGACAACAGAGAGGAAACACATCTCACAACGACAAAGAATTAACTGAACGGCTCTGTCGTGTGAACGCTGCAGGTCAGCTGCAAGAAAAGACGCAAGAAAAGTTTTCTACCAAACCCCATTCAAAAAAAGTCAAATTGTAACGTAATTTTCAGATTTCTTCTGATCTTGAAGAGCCCAGCAGGTCAGAAAACAACAAAAGCTGAACTGACTCATCTTAATATATATATATTTTTTTTTTTGGAGCTGTGATGTCACCGTGATGTCACTTCGGTGCAGCTCAAGACTGGAAATGAACTCAAGGACCCCGAAAGTGAGTAAGAGAAGTGATGAGCTCATCCAGCCATTTATCAAAAGGATGAAACACACACACACACACACACACTCGTACCATCCGAAGCCTCCGAACGACACGCTCCTCTTCCTCCTCAGCATGGTCTCTCGCTCGCCCTCTCCTCCTCTTTGTCTTCCCTTTCTCCTTATTGTGTCTGGATTTTCCTCTCTCTCTCTCTCTCTCTGTAGCTCTGCCTCCCTCTCTCGTCGCTCTTCCTCTCGTCGCCGTTGTTCTATCTCCTCATCTCTCCACCTATAAATACTCTCATCTCTGTCAGACGCCCTCCTTCACACGCTCTCGCCGCCTCTCCCTCTTCACCCTCCCGCCTCCCGCCGTTAATGTTTCTCTCTCTTTTCCACTTCAATTCACCGCACACACAGCCAGGAGAGAGAGAGAGAGCGAGAGACACTCAGAGACAATACAATATCATTTGTAATCCTTCTGTTCATGTACGTTTTTATTTCACACTTGCTTTGCCAGTAGCGTCTGTGTCTACGCCAGTAAAGCCCCTTTGAATCGAAGGAAACAGAAACAGAAGGACTACGTGGTGTCCTCTCTCGGTCTCTGTCTACCCGCCCTGACGAAGCAGAAAAGCCAGCAGTCAGTCTGAAAACTTCTGCATAATAAATGGAGGGAAACGGACGAATGCACGCGTCGGTTTTGTGCTCATTTCGTTACGCGAACGCGGCTCAGTTTGAAGCCGAAGCCCCGGATTCACACGCAATTTATATTTTTGCACATTTGTGCGACTAAACGTCAGCTTGTTTTTATTTTGACGCGTTCGAAAAAAAAGGAGATAACGGCGAGAAATGAACCTGAAAATGAACCGCCACCAAGCCGAGGCTCAAACAATATTAGTCAGCCGACAGAAAACGGACGATGGTTCGATCGTTTAAGTCGTTTCTCGACGTCTTCTGGTTCCAGCTTCTGAGCGTTTGCTCGCGCAGCTGTGTTTATGCGGGAAACGGCAAAAACGATATTTAAAGAAATAAATCACGAAACAGTGTTTTGCGTGGTGTGAGGGGTCAAAGACGGGACTCAAGCTTCCACACATTAACACATGAAGCCAACAGAAACACAACTAAAAGAACTAAGAATTACAGTTTTTCTGCGGGGGGGGGGTTTGTGGTGCATGGGGGTTTGGACTCACGACCTCATGTATTTCTGAAATCCCAGCTGCGACCGGTGAGCTGTAAACCGTTCGTAGTTAAACACTTAAAGGGACTCGAAGGCCGCTCTGTAACGGGGGTTAATACATCACTGTGTTGTGATTCAGGTAAAGACCGGCTGCAGCAACAACACTGAATATAAGAGACGTTTAACCAGGACACAGCAAATGGCTGTGTGTGTGTGTGTGTGGGGGGTCCAAACACCAGGAGCCCACTATACTTGTGGGGTCCGACAGCTTTGTGGGGACCAAAATGCTGCACAAGTCTAAAGGGCCGTTCGAGGGTTAAGACTCGGTTTTAGGGTTAGAGGTGGGGTAAGGGGGGGTTTAGGGAGTGGATATGGTAAGACAAGGAAGCGCGTGTGCGTGAGACTGCAGGAAACACAGAGCGGCGCGGCGGTCGTCGCGTTGCCTCTAATTTGGGAGTCCTCAGGTTTAACCCTCTGTGAAAATCCTCCGGCGGCTCGGCTGCTGAATACATTTACATCGAATCACCCCTGGAGGGGTCGTGGAAAACAGGACCCACGGGGAATAAAGCGTGAGCTGCGATCACGCTGCACACACAGAGATCAGGCTGATGAGGTCCGCCGTCCTTCAGCTAAAGAAACATAAACAAGTCCGTCAGTGTAAACGCCCGCTGGCGCCCCCTACAGGCCGCAGTGGGCATTACACCCGGATGATTTATCTCCTCAGAGAGTCTCTCCAGTAGCGGAGCTAAACGGGTAAAGGTTGTCCTGAAGGTGGCGCTAGAGGAAAGGTCACGTGGTCGTTAACATCTGAAGGGTTCGTCCTCTGAGGAGCAGGAATGCGATCAGGACGTTTCTTGTGTTAAAGTGGACACATATTGATGATATATTGATGTTTGTATTTATTTACGCTGCCCTGCTGCTGAACGTTGCCCCTGTGACCGAGATGTCCTGACTTTCAGTCTCTAATAGGGGTCAAACTCCAACACCACTGGATCCTACATTTCCCACAATGCACCTGGATAGTGTCTTTCATTAGAGCCTCCTTGCCTGGGAAAAGCAGACTTCCTGTTAGACATTTGTAGTTATTGTCTCCTACAGAGCCAAAGAAGACAAACAGACGGTAAAACAGCATGTCTCTCTCTGAAGACTGACGACACTCGAATCGAACCGCACGAACATCACACAGCAACTTCCTGTAAACACAACGTGGACCATATGTCTCGAGCTGCGGGACACCTCACCTCTGCCAGGACAGACACAGAGAGACAGTGCTAATGTTCATGCCACTAAAATGAACCTGTGTAGGACTCGAACCACCAACACCTGTCCCAGCACAGGTGGAGCTACGCAGCAGAGTGGCGCAGCGGAAGCGTGCTGGGCCCATAACCCAGAGGTCGATGGATCGAAACCATCCTCTGCTATGTTGTTGTTGTTTTCATTAACAAACCCAAAGTCTTTGGCTGTTGCTCTGGCGTAACAAGACATGTGAAGACATCAAGCTGTTTACAGGAAGGGCCAGAGCCGCCTCTGTTTCCTGAGGAGGCTGAGGTCCTTCAACATCTGCCGGACAATGCTGAGGATGTTTTATGCGTCTGTGGTGGCCGGTGCTGTCCTGCATGCTGGGGCGGCAGGCTGAGGGTAGCGGACGCTATCAGTCTCAACAACCTGATCCGTAAGGCCGGTGACATTGTGGGGGTGGAGCTGGACTCTCTGGCGGTGGTGTCAGACTGACGTAAAGGCGAGCTGCTGTAACAAAGAGTTTCCCTTCGGGGATCAATAAAGTATTTCTGATTCTGATCAGCATGCTAACATGCTCACAATGACAATGCTACTGTTTAAGCCACTAAAATGAACCTGTGTAGGACTCGAACCACCAACACCTGTCCCAGCGCAGGTGGAGCTACGCAGCAGAGTGGCGCAGCGGAAGCGTGCTGGGCCCATAACCCAGAGGTCGATGGATCGAAACCATCCTCTGCTATATTGTTGTTGTTGTTGTTGTTGTTTTCATTAACAAACCCGAAGTCTTTGGCTGTGGGACCGTTGCTCTGGCGTAACTAGACATGTGAAGACATCATCTGTGGGGAACTGAAATAGCCATTTTTACTAAATATATCAAAAACATAACCAATAAAGAAAATCATTTTTAGACAGAAGAAAGTGGAGCAGTTAGAGTCCGGCATACATTTCTCTCAGAAGTTGGTGGAGACCAAACCAAAGCTACGAGGAGAGTGAATATTGGACTGATCCTAGTTTCTATATTAATCATTTGGTCACTAAAATGTCTAAAAGTTGTGAAAAGTTTCCTGGAGCTCAGTCGAAATCCCAAACTTGAAAAGCTTCCTTTCCTATAATATGAGAAATCTTCCGAAGAGGAAGTGGTGTTTTTATTTTGACGCGTTCGAAAAAAGGAGATAACGGCGAGAAATGAACCTGAAAATGAACCGTCACCAAGCCGAGGCTCAAACAATATTAGTCAGCCGACAGAAAACGGACGATGGTTCGATCGTTTAAGTCGTTTCGACGTCTTCTGGTTCCAGCTTCTGAGCGTTTGCTCGCGCAGCTGTGTTTATGCGGAAACGGCAAAACGATATTTAAAGAAATAAATCACGAAACAGTGTTTTGCGTGGTGTGAGGGTCAAGACGGGACTCAAGCTTCCTCACATTAACACATGAAGCCAACAGAAACACAACTAAAAGAACTAAGAATTACAGTTTTTCTGCGGGGGTTTGTGGTGCATGGGGGGTTTGGACTCACGACCTCATGTATTTCTAAAATCCCAGCTGCGACCGGTGAGCTGTAAACCGTTTTAAACACTTGGGTTAATACATCACTGTGTTGTGATTCAGGTAAAGACCGGCTGCAGCAACAACACTGAATATAAGAGACGTTTAACCAGGACACAGCAAATGGCTGTGTGTGTGTGTGTGGGGGGGGGGTCCAAACACCAGGAGCCCACTATACTTGTGGGGTCCGACAGCTTTGTGGGGACCAAAATGCTGCACAAGTCTAAAGGGCCGTTCGAGGGTTAAGACTCGGTTTTAGGGTTAGAGGTGGGGTAAGGGGGGGTTTAGGGAATGCATTACGTCAATGACGGGACCCCGTGGATATGGTGAGACAAGGAAGCGCGTGTGCGTGAGACTGCAGGAAACACAGAGCGGCGCGGCGGTCGTCGCGTTGCCTCTAATTTGGGAGTTCTCAGGTTTAACCCTCTGTGAAAATCCTCCGGCGGCTCGGCTGCTGAATACATTTACATCGAATCACCCCTGGAGGGGTCGTGGAAAACAGGACCCACGGGGAATAAAGCGTGAGCTGCGATCACGCTGCACACACAGAGATCAGGCTGATGAGGTCCGTCAGTGTAAACGCCCGCTGCCGCCCCCTACAGGCCGCAGTGGGCATTACACCCGGATGATTTATCTCCTCAGAGAGTCTCTCCAGTAGCGGAGCTAAACGGGTAAAGTTTGTCCTGAAGGTGGCGCTAGAGGAAAGGTCACGTGGTCGTTAACATCTGAAGGGTTCGTCCTCTGAGGAGCAGGAATGCGATCAGGACGTTTCTTGTGTTAAAGTGGACACATATTGATGATATATTGATGTTTGTATTTATTTACGCTGCCCTGCTGCTGAACGTTGCCCCTGTGACCGAGATGTCCTGACTTTCAGTCTCTAATAGGGGTCAAACTCCAACACCACTGGATCCTACATTTCCCACAATGCACCTGGATAGTGTCTTTCATTAGAGCCTCCTTGCCTGGGAAAAGCAGACTTCCTGTTAGACATTTGTAGTTATTGTCTCCTACAGAGCCAAAGAAGACAAACAGACGGTAAAACAGCATGTCTCTCTCTGAAGACTGACGACACTCACATCACACAGCAACTTCCTGTAAACACAACGTGGACCATATGTCTCGAGCTGCGGGACACCTCACCTCTGCCAGGACAGACACAGAGACAGTGCTAATGTTCATGCCACTAAAATGAACCTGTGTAGGACTCGAACCACCAACACCTGTCCCAGCACAGGTGGAGCTACGCAGCAGAGTGGCGCAGCGGAAGCGTGCTGGGCCCATAACCCAGAGGTCGATGGATCGAAACCATCCTCTGCTATATTGTTGTTGTTGTTGTTGTTGTTTTCATTAACAAACCCAAAGTCTTTGGCTGTTGGACCGTTACTCTGGCGTAACAAGACATGTGAAGACATCATCTGTGGGGAACTGAAATAGCCATTTTACTAAATATATCAAAAACATAACCAATAAAGAAAATCATTTTTAGACAGAAGAAAGTGGAGCAGTTAGAGTCCGACATACATTTCTCTCAGAAGTTGGTGGAGACCAAACCAAAGCTACGAGGAGAGTGAATATTGGACTGATCCTAGTTTCTATATTAATCATTTGGTCACTAAAATGTCTAAAAGTTGTGAAAAGTTTCCTGGAGCTCAGTCGAAATCCCAAACTTGAAAAGCTTCCTTTCCTATAATATGAGAAATCTTCCGAAGAGGAAGTGGTGTTTTTATTTCTCCGGTTTAATGGTACAAAGAGAGACAGAGAGAGAGAGAGAGAGGGGAGAGAGGGAGAGAGGGGAGAGAGAGAGAGAGAGAGAGAGGGGAGAGAGAGGAGAGAGAGAGAGAGAGAGAGAGGGGGAGAGAGGAGGATGCTGGGTAAACTACACGCCATCTTGGACAGCGTCTCCTCCCGCTCCATGATGTGCTGGTCAAACAAAGGAGCACCTTCAGCGGAAGACTCGTCCCCACAATGCACCTGGATAGTGTCTTTCATTAGAGCCTCCTTGCCTGGGAAAAGCAGACTTCCTGTTAGACATTTGTAGTTATTGTCTCCTACAGAGCCAAAGAAGACAAACAGACGGTAAAACAGCATGTCTCTCTCTGAAGACTGACGACACTCGAATCGAACCGCACGAACATCACACAGCAACTTCCTGTAAACACAACGTGGACCATATGTCTCGAGCTGCGGGACACCTCACCTCTGCCAGGACAGACACAGAGACAGTGCTAATGTTCATGCCACTAAAATGAACCTGTGTAGGACTCGAACCACCAACACCTGTCCCAGCGCAGGTGGAGCTACGCAGCAGAGTGGCGCAGCGGAAGCGTGCTGGGCCCATAACCCAGAGGTCGATGGATCGAAACCATCCTCTGCTATGTTGTTGTTGTTTTCATTAACAAACCCAAAGTCTTTGGCTGTTGGACCGTTACTCTGGCGTAACAAGACATGTGAAGACATCAAGCTGTTTACAGGAAGGGCCAGAGCCGCCTCTGTTTCCTGAGGAGGCTGAGGTCCTTCAACATCTGCCGGACGATGCTGAGGATGTTTTATGAGTCTGTGGTGGCGGTGCTGTCCTGCATGCTGGGGCAGCAGGCTGAGGGTAGCGGACGCTATCAGTCTCAACAACCTGATCCGTAAGGCCGGTGACATTGTGGGGGTGGAGCTGGACTCTCTGGCGGTGGTGTCAGAGAGGAGGATGCTGGGTAAACTACACGCCATCTTGGACAGCGTCTCCTCCCGCTCCATGATGTGCTGGTCAAACAAAGGAGCACCTTCAGCGGAAGACTCGTCCCCACAATGCACCTGGATAGTGTCTTTCATTAGAGCCTCCTTGCCTGGGAAAAGCAGACTTCCTGTTAGACATTTGTAGTTATTGTCTCCTACAGAGCCAAAGAAGACAAACAGACGGTAAAACAGCATGTCTCTCTCTGAAGACTGACGACACTCGAATCGAACCGCACGAACATCACACAGCAACTTCCTGTAAACACAACGTGGACCATATGTCTCGAGCTGCGGGACACCTCACCTCTGCCAGGACAGACACAGAGACAGTGCTAATGTTCATGCCACTAAAATGAACCTGTGTAGGACTCGAACCACCAACACCTGTCCCAGCACAAGTGGAGCTACGCAGCAGAGTGGCGCAGCGGAAGCGTGCTGGGCCCATAACCCAGAGGTCGATGGATCGAAACCATCCTCTGCTATATTGTTGTTGTTTTCATTAACAAACCCAAAGTCTTTGGCTGTTGCTCTGGCGTAACAAGACATGTGAAGACATCAAGCTGTTTACAGGAAGGGCCAGAGCCGCCTCTGTTTCCTGAGGAGGCTGAGGTCCTTCAACATCTGCCGGACGATGCTGAGGATGTTTTATGAGTCTGTGGTGGCGGTGCTGTCCTGTATGCTGTTGCATGCTGGGGCAGCAGGCTGAGGGTAGCGGACGCTATCAGTCTCAACAACCTGATCCGTAAGGCCGGTGACATCATGGGGGCGGAGCTGGACTCTCTGGCGGTGGTGTCAGAGAGGAGGATGCTGGGTAAACTACACGCCATCTTGGACAGCGTCTCCCTCCCGCTCCATGATGTGCTGGTCAAACAAAGGAGCACCTTCAGCGGAAGACTCGTCCCCCCACAATGCACCACAGAGCGCCACAGGAAGTCATTCCTGCCTGCAGCCATCAGACTCTTTAGCTCCTCCCTCTAAGTGTCAGTCTGTCTGACCCGAAGTCACTAAACTGGACATTGATCATTAACATCTCTGCAATACTTGAAATAATGTGCAAAATTTAGTTTTTTCCTATTTATTATTCATACCTCCATTACTGCTGATACAATACTACTTATTACTTATATTATTAGCCACCCACTTGGTACTTCACACTTATTTTATTTTATACTTATACCCACCTGGTACTTAATTTATTTTCTGACCTGTTTTTATAGTTTTATAGTGTATTATATTTTTTTGCTAGCACTTCCTCCTGTGTGCGCTGACGTAAAGGCGAGCTGCTGTAACAAAGAGTTTCCCTTCGGGGATCAATAAAGTATTTCTGATTCTGATCAGCATGCTAACATGCTCACAATGACAATGCTACTGTTTAAGCCACTAAAATGAACCTGTGTAGGACTCGAACCACCAACACCTGTCCCAGCACAGATGGAGCTACGCAGCAGAGTGGCGCAGCGGAAGCGTGCTGGGCCCATAACCCAGAGGTCGATGGATCGAAACCATCCTCTGCTATATTGTTGTTGTTGTTGTTGTTGTTTTCATTAACAAACCCGAAGTCTTTGGCTGTGGGACCGTTGCTCTGGCGTAACTAGACATGTGAAGACATCATCTGTGGGGAACTGAAATAGCCATTTTTACTAAATATATCAAAAACATAACCAATAAAGAAAATCATTTTTAGACAGAAGAAAGTGGAGCAGTTAGAGTCCGGCATACATTTCTCTCAGAAGTTGGTGGAGACCAAACCAAAGCTACGAGGAGAGTGAATATTGGACTGATCCTAGTTTCTATATTAATCATTTGGTCACTAAAATGTCTAAAAGTTGTGAAAAACAGGCGTCACAATTTCCTGGAGCTCAGTCGAAATCCCAAACTTGAAAAGCTTCCTTTCCTATAATATGAGAAATCTTCCCGAAGAGGAAGTGGTGTTTTTATTTCTCCGGTTTAATGGTACAAAGAGAGACAGAGAGAGAGAGACAGACAGGTGACTGTATGAATACGTCTCAGAATAAAAACATAAAATTTTAATAATGAAAAAGAACAAGACAGCGATCTGCAGCTCTGTGCGGCTGTACTCACTAACATCACCTGGGAGTCCACGTGGACAATAAACTGGACTGGACCAAGAACACTCAGGCTGTTTACAGGAAGGGCCAGAGCCGCCTCTGTTTCCTGAGGAGGCTGAGGTCCTTCAACGTCTGCCGGACAATGCTGAAGATGTTTTATGAGTCTGTGGCGGCCGGTGCTATCCTGTATGCTGTTGCATGCTGGGGCAGCAGGCTGAGGGTAGCGGACGCCAACAGACTCAACAAACTGACCCGTAAGGCCGGTGACATTGTGGGGGCGGAGCTGGACTCTCTGCCGGTGGTGTCAGAGAGGAGGACGCTGGCCAAACTACACGCCATCTTGGACAGTGTCTCCCACCCGCTCCATGACGTGCTGGTCAAACAAAGGAGCGCCTTCAGCGGAAGACTCATCCCCCCACAATGCACCACAGAGCGCCACAGGAAGTCATTCCTGCCTGTGGCCATCAGACTCTTTAGCTCCTCCCTCTAAGTGTCAGTCTGTCTGACCCGAAGTCACTAAACTGGACATTGATCATTAACATCTCTGCAATACTTGAAATAATGTGCAAAATTTAGTTTTTTCCTATTTATTATTCATACCTCCATTACTGCTGATACAATACTACTTATTACTTATATTATTATACCGGTAAACCCACTTGGTACTTCACACTTATTTTATTTTATACTTATACCCACCTGGTACTTAATTTATTTTCTGACCTGTTTTTATAGTTTTATAGTGTATCATAGTGTTTGCTAGCACTTCCTCCTGTGTGCGCTGACGTAAAGGTCGAGCTGCTGTAACAAAGAGTTTCCCTTCGGGGATCAATAAAGTATTTCTGATTCTGATCAGCATGCTAACATGCTCACATTGACAATGCTACTGTTTAAGCCACTAAAATGAACCTGTGTAGGACTCGAACCACCAACACCTGTTCCAGGGCAGGTGGAGCTACGCAGCAGAGTGGCGCAGCGGAAGCGTGCTGGGCCCATAACCCAGAGGTCGATGGATCGAAACCATCCTCTGCTATATTGTTGTTGTTGTTGTTTTCATTAACAAACCCAAAGTCTTTGGCTGTTGGACCGTTACTCTGGCGTAACAAGACATGTGGGGAACTGAAATAGCCATTTTTACTAAATCAATCAAAAACATAACCAATAAAGAAAATCATTTTTAGACAGAAGAAAGTGGAGCAGTTAGAGTCCGACATACATTTCTCTCAGAAGTTGGTGGAGACCAAACCAAAGCTACGAGGAGAGTGAATATTGGACTGATCCTAGTTTCTATATTAATCATTTGGTCACTAAAATGTCTGAAAGTTGTGAAAAACGGGCGTCACAATTTCCTGGAGCTCAGTCGAAATCCCAAACTTGAAAAGCTTCCTTTCCTATAATATGAGAAATCTTCCCGAAGAGGACGCGGCGTTTTTATTTCTCCGGTTTAATGGTACAAAAAGTCCCGGTAAAGAAACCGTAAAAAAAAAAAAAGAAAATCACACTCATCCGCTGCGAGCAGGGTTCGAACCTGCGCGGGGAGACCCCATTGGATTTCAAGTCCAACGCCTTAACCACTCGGCCATCGCAGCTCACGTCACAGTGTTTGCGGGAGCGTCCTATTTATTCGCTCAATGACAGTTTTACACACACACATTAAACCGATTTCAAGTGTGTAACTTGACCCATGAAAGCGTCTTAAAACACCACGACCACCGTCCGCTGCTGCGGTTCCGCTTCCAGCCGCCGTTACTGTTAAAGGTGATCAACACTCACACACTGGTATCCGGCATGCAGCACCCACCGTCCTGGACGGCTTCCCAAGTGAAGCGGCCGTTTCAGACGTTCGGCGTTGATATAAAGTTGATTACCGGGAAAATGTTGACAATATGAGCCCGCCAGACGGCAGCTGAACGTCTCACCGACCGTTCAGGGACATTTACATCGATGTCAGGTGGGCGTAAAGCAACAGAAACACGACTTAGTCCGACAGAACGACGGTGAATCCCATTAAACTCAATATAGTCCATGTAAAATCCAAGATGGCGTATTGTTTTGTTTCCCCGCCGCCGCCGCCGCCGCCGCCATCTTACGTCGACGTGCGTGCCGCTCTGCTGCTTTTTAGCGCCGTGCTGCCAACTGGCGGCCGGAAGCTGTATTACAAAAATATTGTAGTAATATTATTAATATTAATAAATCAGACTTGAAACGTAAATATATCTCACATGTTTCAAACACAAGTTTACAGTCTATACTGCTGCTGGCCTGGACAGATGTTTAAATTAAACATTTATTGAATCCGAATCCAGCTGTTTGCTAATTTGTTGATTTGTTTAGTTACAGATGTTCGGCCTCCTCTGAACTCATCTCTCGATAAATGCCCGTATAAAGCTGTCAGTACACCTGTGGGATCTCCGCTGCAGGACCGGTTGGACAGGTGTGCTCGGGTCACAGTTTGGGGTGTGGCAGCAGCTGAAGGCGAAGCAACAGCAGCTGTCGCGTTTATGAATAAAGCTTTTATTTAAAAGCAAATGGCTTCTCCTCAGAAAGAGTAAAGAGACGAGCAGTTACAGCTGACTGTTAAAGCTGCAGCAGGAAGGAGGCTCTGAGTCTCTGACCTACTTTCACCTCCAGCCTTCAGCAGCATGGAGAGGCTCAGGTGTGTACTCAGCGTTGATTCCTCATCAACAAACAGTGAGCAGGTGACTCCTGCAGCTGTTTGTCTCCAACACGTTGGCACATGTTGCAAAACTCTGCGTAACCAGAGGCTGCAGAGGATTTGCTTAAATATAGATTTATGATAAAAAATACTTCCTGGAAGGTAACAGACAGCGTTGACGCCATTTACTGGAGTAAAAGTAGCTATTACACTGTACAAAAGTACTGCGTTCAAAATGTCACTTCAGTAAAAGTACAGAAGTATCAGCAACAAAATGTACTTAAAGAGTGGCTATTACTGTTAAACTGTTATAATATTGCATCGCTATTATTGATGTATTAATATCTAAGCGGTACTTTAATGTTTAATGTCAGCTCATTAGAACTACTACTAAAAAAAAAGTAAACTAGTAAGTATCTTAAATAAATGGAGTGAAATAAAAAGTACAATATTTCACTCTGAGACGTAGCGTACAAGTATAAAGTAGCACAAAGTACAAGTACCTCCAAATTGTACTTCTGTACAGTAGTTGAGTAAATGCACTTACTTTGCACCACTGAAAACCAGCGATCTAAAACTTTAAAAATACTTAAATACATTAAGTATTATCAGCAAAATGCACTTAAAGTATCAAAAGTAAAAGTACTCGTGCAGCAGAATGGCCTTTGTCAGAGTTATGTTATTACAAATATTATTGAATTATTATTACGGTTTCTTTAACTTGTAAGCTGAATTTTAATGTTGCAGCTGGTGGAGCTCATTTGAACTATTTAACACTCAAAACAGTGCTTTTTATTTTAGAAGCTCTGTGAAGTAACCCGTAACTCCAGCTGTCAGATAAATGTAACGCGGTGACGAGGAAGAGGAAGTATTCAGGTCGTTTGCAGCTGAAGTGTTTGTGTGCTCAGCTCACAGGGGTTTATAGTGAGACCGTCGGAGCGGGAGAGAATTATTTCCTCCACACAAAATGATGTTTCTTTTTCCCTTTTTCTTGTGAGACGATGAAAAGCGAATTATTCAAATGAGGAATTTCTCTTTCGAGTGGGAAGAGAGGAAAACCCAGAGGCTGGGAGACTAAAACCGTCACTTCCAGATGTTCTTCTTCCTCTCTGTCTGAAAGGTCACAGCACGAACCCGAACCCGAACCCGAACCTGAACCTGAACCCGAACCATGAAGGGGCCATGAAGAGACATCGCTCAACAGAAGAACCTTCTGAGCTCAAAGGTGGACAGCAAGATATGTGAATAATAAATATCATAGAGATAGAAAGTGCTTTACAGGTCAAAAACAGAATAAAACAACCAGCTCAGACAAAGATGAATATATTAGTTATTTCAAAAAGTTAATAAAAGACAATTATAATATAGAAACATTAACAAATCCGAATTATATGTATTATTAAAAAACATAACATATTTTAAATATAGGGAGCTAATTCTTCAGTAGTTCTCCCTCTTCTTGAGAATATTATACTGCTTTATGCTTCTACGTTTCACGTTTATTTCACACACGTAGTTCCTGGTTACCTTTCAGATTTAGATTTCACACACAAAGACATGATCAGTTTACAAGAATGCGATGTTTTGTTCCAGATTAACGACCCGGCTGTGTATAAAACTATTATTATAATAAAAACACTCTGCATAATGAGCACGTTTACTTTTCACTTTATTTCAAGTACATTTTGTTGCCAGTACTTCTGTGCTTTTACTTTTTACACTGTTGTATTGCTGCTTTTACTGAAGTCAGTTAGCAGAATACTTCTTTCCACCCTGCTACAAATACTGGGATTTAAAGGCGGGGCAGCGATTCTGATCCAGTACACGTCTTTTTTTTGTCAGATTCAGCGAATCTCTCCTCTCGGTCCGCCAGCTGTCCGCTCAGTGTGAGCGGTGTTTGCACGCAGCCCCGGCTCTGTAAACGGGGAAACGTGATTTGTGTGTCAGGTGACGTTTAACGACCTGCGAGTTTAACACTGCAATTTGTCAAAAAACCCAAATTGTTATTGGGGACCCACTCAAATGACCACCTGTGGGTCCTCGGGACTCACTACACTGAAAACCTATCAACATCACTGAGTGCTCTACATTATCACAGGCATGTACTGTACATTACAATACTCTGGCACCTGAGCTGCACTAAGCTATAAAACAACACAGAGCAAAGACGAAAAATCCCTGTTGTTTTTTTAAAGACATGACGTGTGTGCACCCAGTTTCAAAAACAGCACATACGACCTTCAAGACAGCAGAAATAGCTGAATACAACCAGTGATAAACGCTCTTTCTGTCTCATAACAACCAATGTCTTTTATAAGGGTTTATAATATAGAGCCGTGACCTTTTCCTGCAAGATCACAAACAAGCAGCACTGTACATTATATCGTCAGTAACAGCCAGTGACAGCGTTGTACCATTACATCTGAAATTATAAGGTTATTGAAGGTGGGGTATGCGATTCTAATCCAATACATGTCTTTTGTCCACTAGCTGTCTCTTCAGTGTGAGCGCTGAAAAAGATCTGGTGTTTGTACTCAGCCCGGCTCTGTAAACGGGAAACGTGATTTGTGTGTCAGGTGACGTTTAACGACCTGCGAGTTTAACACTGCAATTTGTCAAAAAACCCAAATTGTTATTGGGGACCCACTCAAATGACCACCTGTGGGTCCTCGGGACTCACTACACTGAAAACCTATCAACATCACTGAGTGCTCTACATTATCACAGGCATGTACTGTACATTACAGTACTCTGGCACCTGAGCTGCACTAAGCTATAAAACAACACAGAGCAAAGACGAAAAATCCCTGTTGTTTTTTTAAAGACATGACGTGTGTGCACCCAGTTTCAAAAACAGCACATACGACCTTCAAGACAGCAGAAATAGCTGAATACAACCAGTGATAAACGCTCTTTCTGTCTCATAACAACCAATGTCTTTTATAAGGGTTTATAATATAGAGCCGTGACCTTTTCCTGCAAGATCACAAACAAGCAGCACTGTACATTATATCGTCAGTAACAGCCAGTGACAGCGTTGTACCATTACATCTGAAATTATAAGGTTATTGAAGGTGGGGTATGCGATTCTAATCCAATACATGTCTTTTTGTCCACTAGCTGTCTCTTCAGTGTGAGCGCTGAAAAAAGATCTGGTGTTTGTACTCAGCCCCGGCTCTGTAAACGGGGAAACAAACAAACTGGCTCGAGCTGGGCCACACGGCACTATTCCAGCCATGATGTGTGATGACGTTAAACGACTTGCCCACAAACATTCAGCTGACTTTCTAGTTTGCCAGGATCTGCTGCTGTTGTTGTGATGTTAGCTGTAGCAGCAGGAGAGTTGTGAGCGTCGCTGTCTGGAGCTGCTGTGCTGGCTCTGGGAAACCGTCTCGTCCTCTCTGGCTGTTAGCTTCGCAGCAGCAGCTGTAGCGACAGTTTGCTAACCCGCAATCTAGCTAAGCTAACCCACGGCCTAGCTAAGCTAACCCACAACCTGGCTAAGCTAACCCACAACCTGGCTAACGTTAGTTACATTACTTGCCGTGTCATTCGCTCTGTATCATGGTATTGGATTTCTCCAGAATCGCGTACCACCCCTTAAAAACTAGGGTATCTGTGGCTGTCGCAGGCCTGTAATAAGACCGACCTGCCTGTCTACCTGCCTGCCTGTCTACCTGCCTACCTGTCCATGCACTCATTGCGCATGAAAATGTGTTTTGGGGGAGGGGCTTTGGAGGGAGGCCCGAAGGGAGGGGGAGGGATTTTGTCGGTCGGATACTTTCTGCTGTCTCTTGCTAGCTTTTCCAAGGTTACCTGCCCGAGCTTTAAGTGTTTCGGGCTAAAGGCTGTGAGAGAATCAACTGAAAGCAAAGCAGTAGCTTTTGTTATAGAAATACTGTCGTGTGTGTTTTCAGGATCCACCAGCAGAGACCAGACTCTCCCGTTCCCAGCTGTGTGTCCATGAAGAGTAACCTGTCAATGGGTCACCCTCTTAGTTTCAAAGGTGGATGCCACTCTATTGATGATGAAAGGTCAGATCAAGGTCGTTAAAATTGGATTATGATGATGATGATGATTTGGTTACAGGTGAGCTAATAAAATACGATCCAGTAAGTCCAGTTTGAGTAACACATCAATTAGACGAATCTGAGGCGCACCTGACAAACAAAACTGCCCTCTTCACACCCAGTTAATGCAGTTAAGACAAGATGCAGTTTGGTTTTGGGTTCACAAAGGTTTTTCACTCAGGCGTGTAATGATACTCTAATACAGACAAAAAAAACAGTAAGTATAATAACTTACTTATATATGTTATTCTGGTGTTTGCTGTTATAGCAGATGGTATCATATTACTCTTACATGTACAGCGGTGTGCAAAAGTGTTTGCCCCCTTCCTGATTTCTTTTTTTTTTTTAATTTTAAATCTTTTAAAAGTTTGTCACACTTAAATGTTTCAGATCATCAAACAAATTTAAATATTAGTCAAAGATGCGAACTTGGGTTCTGCAGCAGGACAATGATCCAAAACACACCAGCGAGTCCACCTCTGAATGGCTGAAGAAGAACAAAATGAAGACTTTGGAGTGGCCTAGTCAAAGTTCTGACCTGAATCCTGTTGAGATGCTGTGGCGTGACCTTAAAAAGGCAGTTCATGCTCGAAAACCCTCCAAATGTGGCTGAATTACAACAATTCTGCAAAGATGAGTGGGCCAAACTTCCTCCACAGCGCTGTAAAAGACTCACTGCAAGTTATCGCAAACGCTTGACTGCAGTTGTTGCTGCTAAGGGTGGAGCAACCAGTTATTAGGTTTAGGGGGCGATCACTTTTTCACACAGGGCCATGTAGGTTTGGATTTTGTTTTCCCTTAATAATAACAACCTTCATTTAAAAACTGTGTTTTCCACTCTGCTGTGTCCCTTTTGGTATTTAGTGATTCTTCATTCACAGTTGTTTTATATCCATGTCATGTTGTTTCCACAGAGTTGATCAGGAGACATCAGAGGTTCCCATTGGTCACTCTGCTCAGCATCAAACAGACCTGGACTCCATATTTATGGTGTGTGTGAATGTACAACACAGTTTCTCTATAGATAGTGGTGGTAATAGTCTGTATGACATTTTACACCAGTGGAGGAGGTGTTAGTCCATGTATGCATGATCACAATATGTTTCATAGTTTTACTAATAATGATTAATTAGTGTAATATTCTGTTCCAGCTGCTGGAGGAGAACATTGTCATTTTTGTGAAGAGCGAGCTGAAAAAGTTTCAGAGGGTCCTGAGACCAGATTACCCAGAATGCTTAGAGAGTCAGAGGGAAGATGAGGAGGTGTTGCACGGTGAGGGAATGATAAGTCCTGGAGAATGTACTGCTCTGATGATCATTACTTCGCCTGGCACGATGACAGAAGAACAGCAGTATGCTCCGACCCGTCCTCCATCTCCGACAGAGTAGCGGTGTATGTGGACTGTCCTGCTGGCGCTCTGTCCTTCTTCAGAGTCTCCTCCGACACTCTGATCCACCTCCACACCTTCAACGCCACATTCACTGAACCTCTGTACCCCGGGTTTAGATTCACGTTCGGACATGTTGGTTCCTCAGTCTCTCTGGAACAGTTGGAAGACGAAAAGTCACCTCTTGAGGACATAAACACTACTGCTGACTGCTAACAACTTTTCATTGAACCCTCGTTTTTCTTAAACAGGCAAAGGACTGGCATAAATACACAAAATTTAAAGATCAAGCAACGTCACAATGTTTTCCAACAGACTGTTTTTGTGCTTAAAAATAAAAAGTGAACACAAAACTTACAACTGAGTGGATGACCTCATAGCTCACTGGTCTTACAGTTTCTTAAAACCTAGCGTGAACATGTTATGGATGGGTCAAATAGTTTGTTTTTCGTTTTGTTCTAACGCCAAAAGCTGTTAAAACTATAATGACTAGTTGGTGTAGTCCCTCATTCGTCCAGGAGTGTTCTATCGTAGAAAAGGTTTCAGTCGTAGTCGTCTGGACGCTGTTTTCAGAATCAAGACGTTTGGCTCCCATCCGGAAGTCATTCTCAACTGTGAAAATGGTCTGAGAACTCAGAAATTTAAGCTACTCTGTGTTACATAAGCCCCGCCCTCAGGGAGGAGTCTACCTGAGTATCTGATAAACTATTAGGTCAGTTTCAGGTGAAACTAGCTAATCAACAGATACTCAGGTAGACTCCTCCCTGAGGGCGGGGCTTAAGCAACACAGAGTAGCTTAAATTTCGGAGTTCCCGTCCCATTTTTTCACAATTGAGAACGACTTCCGGATGGGAGCCGAAACGTCGTGATTCTGAAAACAGCGTCCAGACGACCACGACTGAAACCTTTTCTACAATATAATGACTAGTATTTTGTTAAAATCTGTCATGTGAAGTATAATATTAGCTAATCACACCGACTAGTTGCGCTTAAATAAGATCATATTTTCGCGCCACAACCCGCCATTTTACAGCTAAATACTGATTCCTGGCCCCGACTGTAAACCGTGTGGGGATGTAGCTCAGTGGTAGAGCGCATGCTTCGCATGTATGAGGCCCCGGGTTCAATCCCCGGCATCTCCACATTTTACGCTCTCTCTTCTGGAGAATTATTTCTTGCGTTAGTTATTAATTCTGAAATACCATTATAACAAGTAATAATAATTTCCCGCCACGCTGAGCACTTTGTTATAATACTGCGCTGTTTCCGACAGGACTGGACTTTTCAATATAGAAGCAGAAACACGGTTTAAAAGTCGTGTTTGTAACCGTTCTAACCTCGTCCGCTTTTATTTTGAAGGTTACGTGCCCAAACCGGAAACCGTATTGTTAGCTTTTGTCTCTCCGTCTTTGCTTTGTGAGAATATATCGGATTCTAGATTGTATTATTGTTTCTGCATCTTGTTAAATGTATTTATAAATGTTTTTTTGATAGTCTGTGATTTATAGTGAAGTCGTTTGGCTTTTTTCTGCCACTGATGAAAAACACGAAGAAGAAGTTTAAAACGACCGCTGGTTCCACTGGGGCTCGAACCCAGGACCTTCTGCGTGTAAAGCAGACGTGATAACCGCTACACTATGGAACCTATTCTATTTTGATGAAAAATCACCATTTTGTTTTATATGTGTATCAGAACTGAGATTCATCTGGAGACCCTTTTAGGGGACTGTATATAAAGTAGTTAAAACTAGCTGACTGTATATAAAGCAGTTAAAACTAGCTGATTAAAGTAGTTAAAACTAGCTGACTAAAGCAGTTAAAGCTAGCTGACTGTATATAAAGCAGTTAAAACTAGCTGACTGTATATAAAGCAGTTAAAACTAGCTGACTAAAGCAGTTAAAGCTAGCTGACTATATAAAGCAGTTAAAACTAGCTGACTAAAGCAGTTAAAGCTAGCTGACTGTATATAAAGCAGTTAAAGCTAGCTGACTGTATATAAAGCAGTTAAAACTAGCTGATTAAAGTAGTTAAAACTAGCTGACTAAAGTAGTTAAAGCTAGCTGACTATATAAAGCAGTTAAAACTAGCTAACTGTAACTAAAGTAGTTAAAACTAGCTGACTGTATATAAAGCAGTTAAAACTAGCTGACTGTATATAAAGCAGTTAAAGCTAGCTGACTGTATATAAAGCAGTTAAAACTAGCTAACTGTAACTAAAGTAGTTAAAACTAGCTAACTGTATATAAAGCAGTTAAAACTAGCTGACTGTATATAAAGCAGTTAAAACTAGCTAACTGTAACTAAAGTAGTTAAAACTAGCTGACTGTATATAAAGCAGTTAAAACTAGCTGACTGTATATAAAGCAGTTAAAGCTAGCTGACTGTATATAAAGCAGTTAAAACTAGCTAACTGTATATAAAGCAGTTAAAACTAGCTAACTGTAACTAAAGTAGTTAAAACTAGCTGACTGTATATAAAGTAGTTAAAACTAGCTGACTGTATATAAAGCAGTTAAAACTAGCTGACTGTATATAAAGCAGTTAAAGCTAGCTGACTGTATTTAAAGCAGTTAAAACTAGCTAACTGTAACTAAAGTAGTTAAAACTAGCTAACTGTATATAAAGCAGTTAAAACTAGCTGACTGTATATAAAGCAGTTAAAACTAGCTAACTGTAATAAAGTAGTTAAAACTAGCTGACTGTATATAAAGCAGTTAAAACTAGCTGACTGTATATAAAGCAGTTAAAACTAGCTGACTGTATATAAAGCAGTTAAAACTAGCTAACTGTATATAAAGCAGTTAAAACTAGCTAACTGTAACTAAAGTAGTTAAAACTAGCTGACTGTATATAAAGCAGTTAAAACTAGCTAACTGTATATAAAGCAGTTAAAGCTAGCTGACTGTATTTAAAGCAGTTAAAACTAGCTAACTGTAACTAAAGTAGTTAAAACTAGCTGACTGTATATAAAGCAGTTAAAACTAGCTGACTGTATTTAAAGCAGTTAAAACTAGCTAACTGTAACTAAAGTAGTTAAAACTAGCTAACTGTATATAAAGCAGTTAAAGCTAGCTGACTATATAAAGCAGTTAAAACTAGCTAACTGTAACTAAAGTAGTTAAAACTAGCTAACTGTATATAAAGCAGTTAAAACTAGCTGACTGTATTTAAAGCAGTTAAAACTAGCTAACTGTAACTAAAGTAGTTAAAACTAGCTAACTGTATATAAAGCAGTTAAAGCTAGCTGACTGTATTTAAAGCAGTTAAAACTAGCTAACTGTAACTAAAGTAGTTAAAACTAGCTGACTGTATATAAAGCAGTTAAAACTAGCTAACTGTATATAAAGCAGTTAAAACTAGCTAACTGTAACTAAAGTAGTTAAAACTAGCTGACTGTATATAAAGTAGTTAAAACTAGCTGACTGTATATAAAGCAGTTAAAGCTAGCTGACTGTATATAAAGCAGTTAAAACTAGCTAACTGTATATAAAGCAGTTAAAACTAGCTAACTGTAACTAAAGTAGTTAAAACTAGCTGACTGTATATAAAGTAGTTAAAACTAGCTGACTGTAACTAAAGTAGTTAAAACTAGCTGACTGTATATAAAGTAGTTAAAGCTAGCTGACTGTATATAAAGCAGTTAAAACTAGCTGACTGTATTTAAAGCAGTTAAAACTAGCTAACTGTAACTAAAGTAGTTAAAACTAGCTAACTGTATATAAAGCAGTTAAAACTAGCTAACTGTATATAAAGTAGTTAAAATTAGCTGATTGTAGATAAAGTAGTTGAAGCTAACTAACTGTATATAAAGTAGTTAAAACTAGCTAACCAAAGCAGTATTTTAATGTTGTACTTATGATACATCAACACATCATATGAGCTCATCATCAACATAATATTTCACTCTGAAATGTAGTGGAGGAAAAGTCTCACTGAATGGAAATAGTAAAGTACCATCACATCTATACTGTCCAGCATTGTGGCACCTGTAGGGAGTTTTTCAGGTGTCAAGGTTCAACCAATAGGATGTGGAGGACTTGTGGTGGGCGGGGCATTAAAAAAAGAGAGACATGCACTATACCTGTAGCTGCCATTCAACACATCAGCAGCCCAGAGAGGAGAGGAGGCGTCACTCTGCAGGTATGCTCACCTGTCTGTCTGTCTGTCTGTTTCTCACTGTTTTCTGTTTTGTTCTGTTCAGTTTTTTACATTTTCTTTATCAATTTCATTCAATTTAATAAACAATATAATGATATAGTTCCAATACTAAACCCCGTTAATCCCGATCTATAACCTGTGTAAGCCACCCTCGTGTACACAGTTTACTGATTTCCTACTTTTTACCTCTTAATATTACTCTCACCCTTTATCTCAGATCAATTGTGAGAATATTTCACATCACAGAACCCCAAATCTCTCCATCGGTATGATTTTCTTAAAGTTATTTTCTTCACATTGTATATATTAATTTAACTGTTACATCATATTATCTGTCAGTTGGTCGCAATGCTGTTTTGAAATGCTCTGCCGGATGAAAGGACGTAATGTTGGTGGAGAAATGCCTTTATTTTAATTTATTTCATGGCCTAAAAACAGTCCAGTGTAAAAAATACTGACTAATACCAGAATCAGCCTTTAAAAACTCAGCGTCTGCATACTCATGTTTAATTGTTGAATGTAAACTCCTGCTTAGGTCATCAAAACCACCAAAATCTCAGAGAAAACACAGAGGACATGTCCACAGTGTCCTCGGTGGTAGCTGCATTAAGTTAATTAAATTTGTATCCAAGGCTCGACGACAAATAACACAAACAATACAAGAATCCACTGGTGAAGGGTCAAAGGTCACAGCAGCCTGACCTGGCAGATGAAAACTTTCTGCAACTCCTGGACAGACGTAAAATAGACCCAAAATTATTGCACCTAAATTGCAGGTCTTAAGTCGTCTTCTGTTCAGTTAAATCGGGTGTTTTATGTCTTCATTGTCCTTGTAGAAGTCTTAAAAATAATTTAAACAAAGCTTTTATTTTCTAATGTTTCAGTCAGTGATGTGACTGGTCTTAAGTGACAAAAAAAGACCTTAAAGAGTATTTTGCTGATCAGTGAAGAGAGCACAGGTCCTGTTAGTTCCTGCAGACTTTAGTTGTGACTCACAGCTGGAGCAAACAGATTTTGATGTCACGTTGAAGATATTATCTGCTTTAAACTTTACAACAGATCACACTGCTGTTCACATTTGCATTTTATTCACAAACTCAGTACAAATTTGACGTGAAAAATCAAGGCAGTGGATGGAAACAGTGACAGTTTTCAATTGGTGCACTTCCAGCAAATACTGTACAATCCGGTTTAGTTCCAGTGTATCCTGGAGAGTCTTTTAGTCACACAGCAGGTCAGAACCAGCAAAGCTGATGAAAGGCAAGCAAACAATTCAACAAATATGAGGAATAAAGTTTCCTACAATAAACAAGTAATGAATGAACATTTACTTTGGTTTAAATTGAGCTGTTCTCTCAAAGAAATTTCCATTTCCCCCTATGCTTAGTACAAAGTGACTAGTTTGTTCTAGAAAATTAAAAAGACCTGTAAAAAGTGTTGCAACAACATCTGCTTAAAAATGGCCCAAAACAGCCAGAAGTTGATTTTTTTTTAAACATGTCATCTTATCGGTTAAAATATGAACAGAGTACTGAGTGTTATTTTAAATGGGCTTATGTTATTATATTTTGAATATTCAACTGATTTCTCTGACAGTTAAACCCCGAACAGGAAGCTTCCTGTTCGGGGGACCAATGAAAGAAGGAAGTGACCTTAAAGATGAAAGAGTGCAGTGTTGTTTTGTTTTTTTTGTTTTTTTAAACATTGTGTGTGTTTACTGCGGGAGGACAGCGTCTCATGTGACACAACTCCCATGCTAACAGCCGCTTTTGCTCATTTCCAAGTCAAATACCGGCGAGGTTAACAAATGAGCTCTTATCAGAGCCAGCAGGAGTCCTGCAGAGGAAGAGTTACCAAACGTGTGTTTTTAGATAACTAGGGGTGGGTGACACCACACAGTTTAGTTTTGATACAAAATCAATAAAGACCAGAGCCAGAACCACCGACGCCAAATTGTGTAAAAAGTTTTTAGAAAGCTCTTAGTAGAGTATTTAATTAGCTTGACACAGTTCAGTACTTCCTTGATCCAATCTTCAAATTTACGAGGTGAAACATGCTTGCCAGTTCAGAATAATGAGTGGAGTTATAACAATGGCAGATTCACCATCAGATCTCATGGTCATTTTTGAAACAATGGGTCCTTGATTTCAGACAGAAGCAGACAAAAGCAGCTTCTCATTTCCAGTCCATAACAAATGATTTAACTGAAATGACGACTGGCGCTGGCGCTTTCGATCAGTTGTAGCTAACTAAATTAAGCAAACGTTGGCGTGGTTATAAAAATGCCTCAACTGACTCATTTTAAAACGAGAACTCTGTATAAAGGTCTCAAATATGCACATGATGGCTACATACATCCCGCTAACCGACTGAGGCTAAAGCTAACAGGTACCTGGTAAAAAGTCGTCATCCTCGCCAGTTGATGATCCATGTAGAAGTCATGGAAGTAAAGAAGAAACAGCATTGTTCTTGTGATTGAGTGTAGAACCAGTTCTTTAATTATGAGAGGGAAAAACATCAGATCAGACTCGTGTTTCACTCTAACAAACCTGCTTAGCTTACGTATTTGAACAAGCAAGACAGAGGTTTGATTTATGCTGCTAACGTAACATTGTCTCAGGTAACAAGTTTGGCTGAAGTGTGAACTTTCTCAAATCCAGTGAAGATCAAGACAGAGCTGCTAACGTTAGCTTAAACTCTGATAGCATCCAGGACCGACTCCTTTACAGAAATACTACACAAGTGATTTGAATGTTTAACTCTCAGTCACCAGTGAGGAGCTTCGCCGCTAAAAGCTACCGATTCAGTTCAGTTTAAAGATTCGGTGTTAAAGATTCGTTCGTACATGTACCGAACAACGCGAATGCGTAGCCAACCATCACTTGTGTCACAAAGTAATGCTGTTGGGAATATAATTAAGAGCAGGACACGGTTCATGAACCTGCAGTCAGTCTCTCTATCCTCACCAGCTGTGTCACCATCATGGCCGACATGAAGGCCTCCTGTCAGGAGTTTGAGGTGACAGTCCACACCTCACCTGGTCCCACCTGTGGAACATTCAGCCGCCTGTGGCTTAACCTGATTGGCTCGCAGGGGGAGACCCCACCCATCAGCGTGAACGAGGGCGACCATCATCTCCTGCCTGGATCGGTGAGTTTCAGTCGGAGACTCGACAAAAACAGAGCAGTTAGTGATTCTTTAAATGTCTCTTCTTCTTCTCTTCATTCACTCAGACCATACAGAAATAAAAACTAAATGTTGAGTTTGAAGGTTAATTATTGACTTTGGAAATTGTAGTTTACCAAAACAGTCTCAGCACAAGGTCCACTTACTTACAAACAACACAGAAATCAAACCTTTATTTTATGTCCTGGTCATATCCTAAATTCCTAGCTAGCTAGCAACATCAGCTAGCTATTGAGTTAGGTAATGTTTTCAGATAGCTTGATATCCGACAACATTACCTCCGCAGTTTTACCAGAGACAGTATGAAAGTATCAGCTAAGCTTCCTCCATTTTGGTCTCAACAATGCGACTGCTATTCTTCATAGGTCAACACTGTTAAACAGGTCAGTATGCGTAATTTCTTTAACTTTCTGAAACAGAGAATCTAAAAATCACACCTGCTTTATGTGCGATGTGCGATGTGCGATGTGCGAGGTGTGCAGAGGTGTGAAAGAAGGCAGGGTTTGAACTGAGACTGCATCTGTTTGCCAAATGACACCAGTTTGTTTCAAGCGTACTTGGCCTTCAGACAGTTTTCTCTTTATCTACAGAGAAAATGTGTGTCCCAAAATGGATCTTGATGGGAAATCCCATGTTGATTTATTTAAGAAACAAGCTCTGTTCAGATTAATTCAATTTGGCATCAAACTTTGCTGTCGAATGCTGGTGTGAGCAGGTCCTAAAGTGGCAAGTGCTGCCATCTCCATTGTTTCCACTGCAGACGGGACAGCAGGACATGCTGAGGTCATGATTATTGATTACATTTTTCTACTACCGCAAAATTAGCAGCCACTGCGGCTCATTGCGTGACCATGGCAACCACAGAAACCGTAGCGAGGAGAATGATGCAAGAGCAGATTTGACTGGTATCTGAGTTTCCTGAATTGCTTAGCAATCAGCAATACAGTCCGGGCCAATAAACAGTGTTAATTAGTTAGCTAAACATGCTATATTAATTGTGTCGTATTCAGAATGAACCTTCGGTCTCGATTTATAAGCCAACATGGACGAGAATTGGGTGAGATTGTTTTGTCAAATATTGCCAACCATTTCCTCTATTTTAAGGTACATCCTCTGTTTAGGGGATAAGAGTCGGTGGATAGGAGCAACCTGTAGTCTATGGTACAGGTCCACACTGGGGGACCTGTACCATAGACTACAGGTAGCCCGGCAGGTAGCCCGGCAGGTAGCCCGGCCTGCTGCCGCCCAATCAAAATAAAGAACAAGGGAGATCCATCAGTAACCACCCAGTCAGAACCCGAAACTGCTGCTCTCTTCGATTCTGGGAGGAACTTTTGTCTGTTGCAGAATATTTACAAAGGAAAATGACAATCTCTTCCTCCTGTCCTGACAGACGTGTCCGGTTTTGGTCCGGGCCAACGGGCCTCTGGGTCGTCTGGTTCTGGTCCGGCTTCATCTGGAGGCTCGAACCGGATTCCCCAACCTGGACTGGCACTGCAGCCGGGTGGAGGTCCGCAGGCTGGCAGACGGACAGGCCGAGGAGGCAGGGCGAGGTGTGACGGGACCTCGGGATCCAGAACTACAGGTGTTCCTGTGTGACAGATGGCTGCGGACAGCAGATGGCGACGTAGAGCTGCGGAGTGCGAAGTGTAAGATAACTTTCAAAGTTTCAAAATTTGAAATACATATTTTGCAGAGAGCAGCTTTCACACGTTTACAGCAAAATGTGAACCTGAGGAGCTTTGATGCAGTATGTTAAAATAAAAACTGGTCCGTCTGACATCCTGATGTCTTTAAGTGTGAGAAACACAATGAAGTTTTTTTTTTAAAAAGTAAGTTTTTCAATGAATAACTTAAATTCATGCTAAATTCAACCACTTCTTTTTTGTAAAAATGTCATCTGGAAATGTTTCTGATCCTACATCTGTACAGGGATGATGTGTGATGTTAAAGTTGTCTTCTGATATTATATACAACTACTACTGTATACTATACTAAATACTTCATACAAATAAAAATTTAATACAGTTTCATGAAAGAACAGTATAGTCAGTCAGTGATTTCGGAGCTCGTAAATTTTAGTTGTCATAAAACAATTTAACTTTACAGCTGGTTCTAAGTATTTTATATACTCAGTGAGAGGAGAAGTTATTCTTATTATGGTTGCTATTATTATTATTACCATCATTCCTCCCCCAGGGTGTTTGCTGAAGGACGAGACAGACGAGAAGCTGAAGCAGCAGCGACTCAGGCAGCTGCAACATCAACAGAAGCAAATCAGGTAAAACAGCAAACAGACATCAGAATCAGAATCAGAATCAGAAATACTTTATTGATCCCCGTAGGGAAACTCTTTGTTACAGTAGCTCGTCTTTACGTCAGTGCACACAGGAGAAAACGATATTATACACTATTAACAGGTCAGAAATAAATTAAGTAACATGTTGGTATATACTTGGTATATTTGAAAATGTCGGGATCTATATTAGAATAAAGTTCTGGGGGTTTGAACAAGGCTAGGCCACATAATTTCCCTCAGCAGCTAATATCACTCCCAATGAGAACAGTGATGCTGCTGCCAGCTCAGGTGTAAGTCCTGTAGTGCAGAATCACAGTGCATCACAGAGGTGACTGTCGGTCATCTTGGACCTCGGTCTGCTCTGGTTCAGAGTCATCACAGGAACATGTTTGCTAACATTTGTATGTAGATCCAAATAAACGGAGCCTCGTTTAGGAGAATCTGGACTTTTCCAAACCCTGCAGAGCTCCGACAGTGGGAGACTTCAGAGCGAATCATCACATTGCGTTTCAACAACTGCACGTCCTCCTGTTCTCCGTCCACATCGATAGCGAAGGAAGATCAGTGACGTGAGCACAGTCACATATTTTGTAGCGCCTCCACCAGGTTTGGACCCAAATGCACAACTGAGAGACCAGGCGGGTAAAGAAAAAATGTTCAGCTTTACTCTTTGTCCGAAACAGGCAGGGGTCAACACCAGGCAGACTTGAAAGAGAAGGCAAACTTATCCAGATAGGCAGCAGGCAAAAGGGCAGAAGTCCAAAAGGCAGGCAGGGAAAAAGGCTGGAACGTATATTTATTTACTTATGAGGAAGTGGAAATGTTGCCGTTTGTCGGGAGAGCCCAAAACTCCTGGTGATTAAACACTCTTGACTGGTTGAGATTAATAGGTGTCATCACATCGTGCTTCCCAATGTGTGCTACAGAACAGTTTCACGGCCTGTCGTGGCCGTAGCACCATGTGTTGTAACTCCACACACGAGACTGACTTCATTGGTGACATCTGACTTTTCACTGTCTTGGTACTGATGCCATGTTTAGTGTTGGTGACTAAAGCCTCTTTGGTATAGAAAAGTCTGCACATATAGTGCTAGTGACACCTAGAGTCCACTGCATTTTGATATAGTCAGCGGGGCAAATATAATTTTAATTTTAAATAACTCGGGCAGTATAAATTAAAAGTGTCGGGCCACACGTGGCCCGCGAGCCGTAGTTTTGACACCCCTACACTGGTGGGTCTAGCAGAGTTTTAGAGGTTAAACCCAAATCTGTGAGAACATCTAATGGTGACAAACAGATAATGCCATCTGCTACTGGCTGGTCTTTGAGGCTGTGTCAGACTTTACATACACTACAATGAATTCTATGGTTTTGTGATGTTCATTCTCTTATTGTGTCATTATTGCAGATGGCGTAAGTTCGTCGATGGCGCTCCTCAGTGTGTTGACCTGAACAGTCTGTCTGAACTCGGGCCGAACTTCAGCTACTCACACACGAGGTGAAGTCACACTCTTGCTGTACGTTCTGACTGACGCCTGGTCAGCGTGGGACAGAAACAGAAATAGACAGACTCAGGAGAAATGCATGAATTAGTGCTGAAGGGACGAGTCTGAGTTGTGTTTGTTGGTTTGTCCTCAGTCCAGCCACTAACCTGCACTACCTGAAGGGCTTCAACGACCGAGCAGAGGCCTGGACGAGTTTCACAGAGCTGGAGGTGGTTTTCGCCCACAGCGGACACCAGAACAACACCGCCAGTAAGAAACAACATTAATGGGTTGCTAGGGAATAAAAAATGTGTTGCTAAATGGGTGTTTGGCAGGACGCAGCTGGACGGTTGCTAGGGTGTGATTGCCAGGGGATTTCCAGGTGGTTGCTAGGCAGTTGCCATGTTGTTCCTGGTAGTTACTAGTGTGTAGGTAGTTTGAAAGTGCGTATATTTTAGAGGAAGTGCGACTGCAAACAAAGTCAATGGAAAGATGGGAGCAGACGTGAATTCGTCCGGGGGCGGCGCGCGAATTGACACGAAGACACGAGAGTTAAAAATGTTTCAACCTTTGTGGAAAATTTGCTTCGTAAACATACAGAGATGAGAAGCTGGAGGGAAATAGGCTGAACAACAACACATAGGCACACTCCCACGGTCTGTTGCTAGCTAGCTTACAGCTAGCGTACAGTGAATAATGGCGGCTGCAACCACTCGCTGTCTGAAAGCACCTTTAAAGTACTTTGGATGGTTGCTATGGGGACACCTGGTGGTCCGGATGTGGTTGCTACTTTAACACAATTTTTTTTATGACCCATGCAGAATAACAGGAAAAGGTTTTTCTTTTATCTCCCTGTCAGGGTTCGTGAAGGCTCACTGGATGGAGGACTGGTATTTTGGCTACCAGTGTCTGAATGGCTGCAACCCTCTGCTGCTGCGTCAGACCCGCCTCCTCCCTCCAAACCTGTCCGTCAGCTCTGACATGCTCCGCCCCTTCCTGCCTGAAGGCTCCTCCCTTGAGCAGGAGCTAAAGGTGTGCATGCCATTTTCTGACTTCCAGCTGTTCTTGGGTGCCAGCTGTGCAGCTTTATCACAGCTGCTTTATCTTGATGTTCTGTGACAGAAAGGGGCCGTTTACCTGTTGGACTACGAGGTTCTGGACGGCGTCCCAGCCAACGTGGTCAATGGGAAGCAAACGTATCTGTCCGCTCCACTGTGCCTCCTCCACCTGAACCAGCAGGGACAGCTGCTCCCCATCGCCATCCAGGTGAGTTTCAGGTGTTTTGATACAGGTGATGCTGCTGGCGGGAAGGCAGACGGTGTGGTTGCACACTGAAGCACTTATAAATGAAAGTAACCCATCTGTAATGCTTGATGTGTACTTTTAACGTCCCTTCAGAAAGCACTGGGTGATGATTCTGCTATTACTAGGATTTTAAAGTAATCGATCGATCGGATGTGGGGGAAGAAGTATTTTGATCTTTTACTTAAGTAGCAGTACCAGACTGTAAAAGTCCTGCATTGAAAATATAACAGCAAAATGTACTTTTATTATCAAAAGTAAGGGTACTCATTATGTTTTACTGTTGTATATTGGATTATTGGATTAATATTACTGATGCATTCATGTGTAAATAATAATAATTTTACTGTTGCAGTTGGTCGAGGTGGAGCTGATTTGAACTATTTTATACACTGTTGGGTAGTTTGATATATTTCATGTACAAAACATTTGACGAACTTATGAAACATGATGCTGTTTTCATGTTTTATACGTTTTTTAACGTTTATAGGTTTCCCTCTGAGATGTGGAAGTAGCATAAAATGGAAATACTCAAGTACAAGTACTTCAATTTGTACTAAAGTGCAGTACTTAGTAGACTGAGTAGATGTAAATTTACAGCACTGTCAATCAACTCATCAATCAGCGATTTTCCGCTTCTTCAGCTGCAGCAGACACCCGGCCCTCAGAACCCGGTCTTCCTGCCCTCTGACTCCGGCTGTGATTGGCTGCTGGCTAAGATTTGGGTTCACAGCGCAGACTTCCAGTGTCACCAGCTGTCCTCCCACTACCTGAGGACTCACATGCTGGGGGAGCTGTTCTGCGTGGCCACGCTGCGACAGCTGCCAGAGCTGCACCCGCTGCATCAGGTTCACAAACTCACATCACCTTCACTCTGTAATGAGTCCCCTGCTGAAAATCACACTGCGTATAACAGCTTTATTTACACAGATTGTCATGCGACTGACTTGAGCATTTTATTTTGGTTTAATTCACCTAAAAACGCCATCAAACTTATCAAAACCCATGAAAACGTTCAGTGAACAGGAGCATAGTTCAGCTACTTCATTTATGCTCTACCAGCATTGGCTCATTCACCAGCTGTTGGGCTACCAGCTGACAAGCAACAGCCAATCATTTTCATGCAGGTGTGCGGCGCAGCCATTGTAACCTGACGCTTCTCTGCCGACACACTCGTTGGTTGCTGCTGCTGCTCCATTTGTACCAAGGTTTTAGTATTTCACATCCATGTGGTTATTAAAGTGTCTGTAATTAATATTTTTATAATAAGAGTGTATGAAGTGACACTGTGACAGTGTGTCGGTGTCTCTGGTGGTGAACCATCAGCTGAACCTGCAGTCAGCACCCAAAGTTTCTCAGCAGTCTCCAAATGTTCCCACATTAAAATGTTGTTTCTACTTGTTTCTTTCTACGATATACAGATGTGTGAAAAAGCGTTCGCCCCCTTCCTGATTTCTTATTATTTGCATGTTTGTCACACTTAAATGTTTCAGATCATCAAACAAATTTAAATATTAGTCAAAGATAACACAAGTAAACGCAAAATGCAGTTTTTAAAATGAAGGTTGTTATTATTAAGGGAAAACAAAATCCAAACCTACATGGCCCTGTGTGAAAAAGTGATCGCCCCCTAAACCTAATAACTGGTTGCTCCACCCTTAGCAGCAACAACTGCAACCAAGCGTTTGCGATAACTTGCAATGAGTCTTTTACAGCACTGTGGAGGAAGTTTGGTTGCAGAAGCTGCCTGAGAATCCTGCTGTTTCTAAGTTTCCTTCAGTCTCGCAGTGATCCAGAGACGGCTGTCTGTCCGTCCACGGGTCCACTGCAGACAGGAGCTGCTGACTGCTGCTTCGGCTGCTTTAATGGGACAGTTTGACTAAATGTGAACACATAAAGGCCAATGCAGGTGAAAAATTAGCCACATATGCACTCCAGATGGGATGAAAATCACTGACCAGCACAAGTACAGTGGTGTGAAAAAGTGTTTACCCCCTTCCTGATTTCTTATTTTTTTGCATGTTTGGATTTTGTTTTACCTTAATAGTAACAACTTTCGTTTAAAAACTGCATTTTGCGTTTCCTTGTGTTATCTTTGACTAATATTTAAATTTGTTTGATGATCTGAAACATTTAAGTGTGACAAACCATAAGAAATAAGAAATCAGGAAGGGGGCAGACACTTTTTCACACCGCTGTATGTTGTTACCTCCCATTGCTTTGTTTTTTTAATCTTAGTCTTCTCTTCTCTGATTGGCTGTTTTTGTGGACAGTTGCTGATGCCACACGTCAGGACGTCACTGCAGATCAACTTCCAGGCCAGAGCCTCGCTGCTGGCTGCTGGCGGGGTGTTTGATAAGGTACGTCATTGGGAATGTTAAAGAGGGAGATGTGGAAACCGGCGCGGTGCCGTTATCTGTTCTTGCGTTGGTGTCGTCCCTCCAGGCGATGGGCTGTGGTCTGCAGGCGTTACCTGTTCTTCTGTCCCGGGCGTCAGACAGGATTTATTATCGATCCCTGTGTGTCTCTGACGACCTGATCGACCGCGGTGTGGACAAACTGCCCCAGAGCTACTACGCCCAGGACGCCCTGAGAGTCTGGGACGCACTGCACAGGTAAGCAAACACACCTCAACCAGGTGATTAGACCAGCTGAGAGATTTCATGAGAAGTGATAAACTGTTTCTGCAAGTGAACGCTTCACTTCCTGCATTACGTTATCATTTTAATCACAGAAGAGAGAATCTGATTTTATTTTGAGTCATTCAGTTTTTCCCAGCAGCTCCGTCATCATGGCAGCGATCAGATCAGTTAGTTTATGGAAATGTGCAAAAAGACACGAGTTTGACTTCGTAGAGTGGAAGATAAAGGGAAAGATCTGGAGGAAAGCTCGCACTCACTTGTTTTTCCTAAAAGTACAACTAAAATACACTTTTCAAGCTTCAAACATTATTGAAACTTACAACAATACAGAACCACAAAAACCCCGTGGATAAAGGCTTCCCAGCAGGGTCGGCTTTAACACAAAGAATAAAAGGATGGGAGCCACTGAATGCAGAAACGTGAGTAAAGTTAAAGATGCTGGAGCGCTCTGGTGGCCCGGTGGCTCCACGTAACTGCAACGTCCATGGTTCGATTCCAGCCGGGGGTCTTTGTTGCATGTCTCCGCCCTTGTTTCCTGTCTACCTCTTCACTGTCAGCTGTCGAATACAATGCAAACATTTGACAAAAATGCTAAAAACATGCACGATGTTCATCATCCCATTAGCTGCCTGTGTTTGTGGACATAATTAGCATAAATTTAACTTTTCCGCATCCAGCAGCTCCCCAGTTTTAGTCTCTGTGTTTATACTTCGGAAACCAACAAATATCATTAAATAGAGATTTTTAACTTAATATCACAGTTTTTCAGGAATAAAGAAATAGACTCCCGTCACGGCCGGTGAATTCCAGCAACAAAGGGAGGAGGACCCAAATCCAGACAACCAGGCACCGTTCAATGATTTATTGCCACAGTGAAGGTATGTAAAGCCTCGCAGGCAGGTACAGGTAAACAGTCAGAGTCAGGGTAAGGCTCAGGTGACTTGAAAGCAAAGGTACTAAGCACATGGCAACTTTGCAACATGAAACCTTCAACCATCTGGCAGAGAATGAGCGGACACAGGCCGGTTATATACTGCACGGCTGATGAGGGAAAGTAGAAACAGGTGAGCAGGTGGATGAGGGAGTCAGGTGACTGGGGCAGGTGGAAAAGTCTGAGGGCAGGTAGAGACTCGGGGTGTGGCTGGAGGGGCAGAACCATCTACGACCATTGCAGGAGATAAACTGTGTGTGTGTGTGTGTGTGTGGCAGGTTTGTGGTCCGCTCGGTGGATCTGTATTACAGTGGAGACGTTGAGGTGCAGCAGGACTCTGAGCTTCAACACTGGATCACCGACATCAACACACACGGATTCAACCACGACTCAGGTGCGTGTCGGAGAGACAGCCGAGGCTGGTCCGTAGTCTGCCCCCCCGATGCGGTCGCAGAGAAGACGTAAACTGTGATGAAGCTGTTTGAGTTTGAGTCTCCTCTCGTCCTTCAGGCTTCCCCCAGTCGTTCCAGACCAAAGCAGAAGTGTCCAAGTTTGTCACCATGATCATCTACTGCTGTTCAGCTCTACATGCCGCTGTTAACTTCTCCCAGGTGGGTGACCCGCGGGACACGTCACATGACTGCAGGACATTCAAAGACAAGATCGGGAGATACTTTTCCAACACGTCTTAAAAGCAATTGTGGCGCTTTCCTACATGTTGGGATTTCCAAAGTCTGAATAAGTGAAGCCAGTGGTATCATTTCACGTTTCAAACAGTCAGACTGTCTCAAATGGCTCTTTTCCTCTTCGACTGGACAATTTCTGTTTCTCGCTCTCATCACACGGTCTGTATATTAGAGCTTGATTTTCTAATGAAGCTCCTTTAAAACATTTAGCATCGCACGTCTATAACACGTCCGACTCCTGATGGACATTTTTTTTTAAAACTGATGCAGCAGAACCAGAGATGTCGTCTTATTATTCCACACATTCGTCTTCCCTGTCAAAACCTGGCGCCTACGTTACCCACAATGCAGGTGGAAGATATTATGTTTTAAGGACTTTTTAAATGAACTTTTTCCTGTCTGCAGTTTGAGCATGCTCAGTTCTCTCTCCGTCTCATTTATCTCTCTTTGTGTCCTCCAGTTGGATTTCGCCCTCTGGATGCCAAACTGTCCGGCGTCCATGTTGCGTCCTCCTCCGCAGGTCAAAGGCTCGGTGACGGAGGACGACATCATGTCCTTCCTGCCGGATGTGAACTCGACCTGTCGCGTCCTGATGGTGCTGAGTCTGCTGTCGCAGCCCAGCGTCAACTTTGTGAGGCTCCACCCACACCGTCCTGTCAGCTCAGCAGGAAAAACAAAAACATCAAACGCACCTCGTCCTGATAAAAACACGCCTCATAAAACATTAAATCTTCGTCCTTTTTGTGGACGAATTCTTTTGAATCTAAAATGTTTGGATGTGGTATGAACCAACGTTTCCAGGGAGCTTTGCTGCACGTCCCTCTCGCTCTGCTTCTATACTGTCTGACAAAAATTATCTTAAAATGTTTGCAGGTAACAACCAAATGCACGTGGAGCATTGATGCAAACATATTATGAAGAAATCCTCGCGCAGATTTCATTAACAGAGATTAGAAACTTTCAGCAAGCGAGCTCATACCTGATAACATCTGTAACATTTTCATTTTAATCATTTAAAATATTCATTTGGAATTTTCCTCCATTTTTAATGATATTTTCATCAAAATGCACAGTGACCAGCAAACATCACAATGCTAACATAGCATGCTAACATGCTAATTGTTGGCACAATATACAGTAACATGCTACATTTTAGCACGCACAACAGGCTAACTGTATTCATTTTATTTACTGTCACTTCACTTGAGACTTGAGACTGCATTATTAGTTTAAGTACAACACTAGTCGTGTGTACTGTATGTGTCTAAAATATATATATGTCTGTATATATGTGTGTGTATATATATATATATTTAAAGCTGATTGTAGAGTAAGTTTGTGATAAAATGGCGGCGTGTTAATCCGACAGTTCTGACAGACTGTATATAAAGATGGACGACATGTCAGCTCCCCAGAACGTCTGGATCGCCCCCTGGTGGCGGGCTGCAGTACAGGTCAGAAGCCCCGCCCCCTCCATGTTAGCGGACAAACTAAAAACTCAAAGACGGTTTCTGTCAGTTCAGCTCGCTCTCATCCCGCTGATGTTTGTTCAAGTGTTCGTTTTTCTGATAAGTTTGGTTTTAATTCGTTATCTGATGCTATAAAAACGGAGTTTCACGTCACGATTGACAGCTGAGGCGGCGATTGGGTCGGCCAGGTGTGTGGGCGGGACCTCGATACCGCGGCTCCACCCCCCCGATCACTACTGCGCAGACTCTGGCTCCAAATGGCGTCACCAACCAAGATGGCTGCTCCCGTATCCGGATGTTTTGGCTTCATTTAGCACAGCGGCAGGAAGTGGCGACGCGGCGGCCATCTTTATTTACAGTCTGTGGTTCTGACACACAGCAGTTTAGATTTCGCAGTGATAATGTAAACCTCTGTCTCCCCGCAGGTTCCTCTGTGTCACTACAAGGAGGCCGTCTTCGGAGACGGCGCCCACCGCAGGCTGGTGGAGGATGTGCAGGCTGAACTCAAGGCCATTTCTGATGACATCACAGAGCGCAACAGCCAACTGGAGCTGCCGTATCCTTACCTCTGTCCTAGACACATCGAGAACAGTGTGGCCATTTAAATCCCCGTTTGCTTCTTCAACAATATCCAAGAACTGTGATTATTTTATAAAAGGAATGAATTCAAAGTCAACTTTATTGTCAATTCTGCCATTTGTACAAGACATATGGACGATGACATGCTGTGAAAATCAGTGTAAACTGCTGTATGTGATTCACAGCGATTCAATACTTATATTCCTAATGAATAAGGTTCATTTTGTTGTCTAAACCTTTTACTGCTTTTCTCCATCAGGTTGTTTTTTTAACTATTACAAAAAATAATTCCTTTTACTTCTTAGCTGACACGATTATGTTGTGGATATAAAACCTCTGAGACAAAAATATCTGATTGGTTTTGGTTGCTTCTATCGACTGCAGATTCATTTTCTGTTGATCAATTAATTCACTTATCATTCGCTGTGATCTGTGGCAAGTTACAAGTGTCTGTAAATGGATTTTTTTTGGAAATAAACTGAAACCCAGAGCCGACGTGTGAAACTCTGCAGCTTGTTTTGGAAAGAATCACATGCACAAACACTGGCGCTCGTTTCGCCAAACGCAGAAGCTGCGATTTTCAAGGTTTTCATATTTCACCAATCAAAACAAACACCAACCCTTGACGACTCTTTTGAATACTTCGGCACCCAGATGCGTCAGATGCGAATCGCTGCAGCAGTCGAACGGGCAAAAAGTGATGCACTGATACCAACAACAGACTGTTTACAAAAATATCTGCCAATACTGTCAGTTTGTCTTTCACCCGCCTCAACATAGCTAGCTAACCTACCGCTACTGCTGCCTTTATATGGTTTCTGTCGTTTACACATAATATTCAAACTTTATTACATTCGAGCTAGTTTGAAAAGATGACGACAATGTAGCCGCGAAACCTTGACCAGACCAAACAGACTATTTACAGGCTGAATATGAACGTGGCTGTTGAAACTGTAGAAGCGGTCGCATCGCTCTTTATATATTGTACTTCATTTGCAATGAGGGGTGTTTCACACACACACACACACACACACACACACACACACACACACACACACACACACACCTCACTTCAAAGTGTCCTCAGTGAAAAGCTGGCCAGGTGTTAGCAACGTTAGCTCTGTTGAATCACAAGCATTCGTGCTTAGAGCGCCTGTTTTGTCAAATGTAAATCGAACCTGCGAGTGCCACATAGCTCATTTCGTTCAGGAAAATTAGGACTTCCCAAAATCAATATAATCCCACAAGCAAGCGGACATATCTGAGAGCACGACAGAAACACATGGGCTTTACCCATTTGGGAGGCTTCCGGCAGCAACTTCTAGGTGCGCACAGTGCGACGTGGCTGACAATAAAAGCTATGGTACGAAGAAACCGTCACCGGTCGTTTCTTTATCGGTAGCAGGAGAAACAGTCATCCCAGCTTAATCGATTGGATATGTTTTATCCGTTACTCTGGCGTACCTTAAAGTAACAACTAAAGTAAGTGCCTGCTACGTTAATGCGTACAGGTTGGCAGAGCGCCGCAGTACTCGAACGGTTAAACGTTAGTGAAACGGGCCCCAGTTTCGGTTCTTTATAGTTAAAAACTGCAGAGTTTAGCAGGCGAACTTTAAACTGCATTACATCTCAGCGCGATTTAAATACGTTTCATTCTTACGTTCAGTGTATTTGTTTTATTTGTTTGTGCGTTTCTTCGCATTTGCTCAGAATCTGAAGGCACGGCTGTCTGAGAAGAAAACACAAACAGTACAGCAGCGGTGCTGAAAACTACAGTAAATAAAATTCATTTCGATGAATTTAAATTGTGTTGTTTTTTTTTTTTAAAACCAGGCTCGTCCTGTCAAGTCTGTGAAGCTAACATTAGCTCAAGCAGCTAACAGCTATGTTTTACCAGCAATGCGCCACTGTTACCCGAAGCGGAGAACTATGTAGCTTATTAACAAATATGCAGCTGGGGTGATGGCCCATTATACCGAAACCCCAATAGTCCGAAAAATGTCCCATTGGACCGAAAGCCCATTTGTCCGGCAGCTCGTTATCCCGAAAACAAACGCCCGTTGTTCTGGAAATACGCGCTCGCCGGCTCTGTCCGTGGGGGTGAATCGGCGGGGGTTTTGCCCGGGGGCCCGCACCAACTGAGGTAAAACTCTCATGATTTTATTTCGACATTGGAAATTTGTCTGCGAAAGTAAAAAAATCGCTTGAAATGTCTTCAATGTAAGGCCAGACAGACACAGGACTTTCACCCAGGAGGCCGCTGTTCGTGAAAACAAAAGTCAACGTTGACTTTGGGTTAAAATAATAAACCACAATCTTTTCCTAAACCTAACCAAACTGCGACGGTTTAACAGCGTCAACCACGTGTTAGCTGGCAGAAAGGTGCGCGTGTTTTCGGATTAACAGGCTGTCGGACCGCTGTGGGGCTGCACCTTGGCACAGCGGTGCTCTGAGCTAAATGCTAATGTCAGCATGCTAACATGCTCCATACTGGCTGCCTGATCTCTTCTGCACATGCTCAAAATAGGTCCTGCCAGTCAAGGTTAATGTGCCTGTTCACAATACTAAAACTAAATCTTTCAAATCAAGAAAATGGTTTTTAATCAGTGGAAATTTAATATTTCACTATCAAGTAAAAAGGAATTTACTGAAGTTATAAAAAACAACATCAGTGCCGATCCGTTCTGCACATGTGCAAACTTATTTCTGATTTGTACGACGCATGTGAACATTTAACTTGACAGCCAGTGAGTTTTTAAACTTTATCAACAACACAATAGTAAAGTTAAAAACAGAGAACTCTACAGAGGATTACACTGTGATTTCAAAATAATGTATACATTTTATATCGTGATGTTTATTTAACTTTAATAATGACATTCTATCTGGAACAGGTTTCATATATTCAATGAACGCAGAAGACGGTGTCGTCCCTCATTCGTCCAGGAGTGGTTTCTATTGTAGAAAAGGTTTCAGTCGTAGTCGTCTGGACGCTGTTTTCAGAATCAAGACGTTTCGGCTCCCATCAGGAAGTCATTCTCAATTGTGAAGAAATTGGACGGGAACTCAGAAATTTAAGCTACTCTGTGTTGCTTAAGCCCCACCCTCAGGGAGGAGTCTACCTGAGTATCTGTTAATAAACAAAGGATCTTTAGACAGCACGATGTTCCTGTTTTCTTTAAACCAGGCAACACTTTAAGACAGAAACTCGTTCACCCTGAGGACAAGATGCCCACACAGAAACAGAGCGATGTAGTTTACTCCATTCAGTGCAGTGAGGAAAACTGCAAAGAACGGTACATAGGCGAGACCAAACAGCCACTTCACAAAAGACTTTATCAGCACAGACGACACGCTAACTCGGGATCGCAGAGCGCCGTGCGTTTGCATCTGAAAGCTACAAACCGCACGTTTGAAGACGGCGAGGTGAAGAGTCTAAGTAGAGAGAAGAGTTGGTTTGAAAGAGGAGTCAAAGAAGCCATTTTTGTGAAAAAAGAAAACCCCTCTTTGAACAGAAATGGTGGTCTGAGATTCAACCTGCCCAAAGTTTACCACAGTGTATTAACACCGTGGTCAAGCCGATCACATGCTAATCAGGTACTTAACAGTGATGAGGGAGGTGCAGCCAGAAAACAACAGGCCTGATTACTGATTACTGGGCCATCATGGAAACTATTAGGTCAGTTTCAGGTGAAACTAGCTAATCAACAGATACTCAGGTAGACTCCTCCCTGAGGGCGGGGCTTAAGCAACACAGAGTAGCTTAAATTTCTAGTTCCCATCCCATTTTTTCACAATTGAGAACGACTTCCGGATGGGAGCCGAAACGTCTTGATTCAGAAAACAGCGTCCAGACGACTACGACTGAAACCTTTTCTACGAATGAACGCAGAATTAAAACAAAACAGAACTTTTCGTTTTTAATTACAAATGAAATACGGGTTATCCGATGATTCGAAACCATCTTGTCATCTTGAGTGTGAGCAGGATTGTTTTGTCTTTCACATCACGAGTAATTCTGAACAGGCACATCCGCGGTAACCTTCTTTGACTGACTCACCTGAGAGCCATGTCTCTGCGTCACGTGGGTTTCACCACGGCCCCGCCCCCTCGGGGGACCAGCGGCAGCGCCTGAGTCCGTTCACTCCGATGGGAGACGTGAACGTGAGCGCAGGTTATGAGCGATTCTTTCGCCCCAAAGTCACCAAAGTAAATATCAGACCCATTTTTCACGAGCCACACACCTTCACAACACTCTGACACTAAAACGGTGTTCTGCACAACATCGTCTCTCTAGCCGTCGGTCTGGTTTCACCGCCGCCGACGTCGCTTTCCCACCGGACAAGCAATCTAAATCTGATCTAAAGGGACTTCTACGTCAAACCATGAATTAAAAGTTAAAACTAAAATAAAGCTTGTGTTTCTTTGCTTAATAATACTATTAAATGTATTATTATTTAACTGGGGAGAGTCGACCACGCCCACAGGAAGTGCGTACCATTTCGTACCATCGGCGCTGCCTGTAATGCGTTATCTTTGTTATAGAGTGTCTTTGATGTCATGTTCACCATCTTAGTTTAGCGTGTTAGCATGCTAACATTAGCTAATTAGCAGTAAACACAAAGTGCAGCTGAGGCCGATGGGAACGTCATCAGTTTTGCAGGTATTTGGTGATTAAACATTAAACAGAGTTTCAATAATAAATGATAACCCATGAAGCCAAATATTGTTGAGATATTTCAAGTAACAGCACTACAGAGTTGGTTTTCTGGAGTATTCAGAAACGTGTTTGATGTAAACAGTGCGGGTTGTGAAATGAATGAAACAGAAAGCTGTGACCGCTTGTTATAAGACATTATATTACATGAAACCTGTTGATACTGACTGTGAACAGATAACACTGCAGTAAAAGGTGTGACTGTCTGTGTGATTACTTCTGCAAATCACACGACCGCCCTAAATGTGAAACTAATGTTTTCCTGTAACATCGCTCACCTTCAGCGTACCTTTAAATAATTCGGAAAAAGATGATAATACATTTCATTAAATATTTCATTTAAACCGTGGACTGTTCGCTCGGTGCACTCAGTTTGTTCATCTTCCTGTTCGGATGCTCTCCTGCAGTAACTCGAGGCAGCAGGTCACACCGTGGCGTCCTTCGTCTACCTGTCGGGCTTTTGTCTGTGTGTGATGAGCGTTACAACTTCACATTCCCCTCCTTCCTGTTTCTTACTTTTCCTTTTCACACATTAATTTTCCAAGTTAAAAAAAAAGAAGAAGTATTTTCCGTGTCCTTGCTCTCTAGCTGACGGGGTCCACCACCAGGACTTTACACTCCCTCTTGGCGATCTTGTCCAGCGACAGCAGCGTTTTGTCCTGCGGCGGCAGGTAAAGCGGCCGACCGACCGGAGAGCCAACAGGAGGGGTGATGGCCCGCCGCTCCATCGCACTGCCCGTCCTGACACACACACACACACACACACAAATCTGATTGGATGAAACCTGATGGGGAACCTACAAATCTTTGATTCATTTTGTCCACTTGTTTTCAGCAGAAACAAGTTGTGAACACAACATTGACATATCACCAGTAAACAGTTTGTCTGCCGTTCGCTGCTGAGCACCACATTGCACCACTGTCTGTATGTTACCTCATGATGTGGGATCGAGACGGCTGCTGGTGGGAGAAGGACTGAGATCGACCCAGACTGGCCTGGTGTCGGTCCAGCAGGTCTCGAACCGCCGGGCTGGACGGGCTGTTTTTACCTGGGTGGTGACGGGAGAACACGACACGTTTAACAGAGAAACTACGCAATGTGGCGATGTGCAGAAGACGCTTTCTGAAGCTTCAGGGCTGCAAACGCAGTGACATCTGGTGGCTTGGAAGACGTATCGCAGCCCTTCAAGACAACACCTCTCCGATTTTAATAGTTTTAGTCTCATATGTGCAATAAAAGTCCAAGAAGCCTGCGTGCTATTATTAAATCTGTAATACGTTGTTATGTTCAGAAATGCTGCATTAAATGTAGATGTTATTGTGCAACACGTTACAGTAAAATAATTAATAAATGCAGTGTCCAAAAAGCCTCGATATAACAGTTTTTTCCTGACGTGAAATATTAAAGGGGACCTGTTGAGCTCTATATTTTTATTCTGGGATTCCACCAGAGTAGCTTTGCATGATTCACAGCTCAAAACCCTTACTTTTCTTTTACTGGCCCTTTGTGCAGCCCCTCACTTCATCTTCGTCGGTTTATACGCCCAGTGCTCGTCGTGTTGCCGCTGAGCTGGGCGGCTATGACGGCTACAGTAACTCAGCTTGGAAAATAGCGATATGAGGCACTGAACTGGATGAATTTACTGTTTATCAGGCGTCTGGTTTTCCCTCTGACGTCCTTCGGCTGCTCTGCCTCAACTCTCTGCGATTTACGGAGTTTCCTGATGGACAGACAGCTTTAAAGTAATGCTAACTGCTGCTAACTGTAACGTTAGCTGCCGCTAGTGGTCCTTTTAACTTAGCTGACTGCCCGGACTGGAAGCCCTGAGTGAGCGTTGGTGTTCACATCGCTAGCACAGGAGCTTTGGACCTCCGGGAAGAGGAGGTTTCCAGGCTGCTAATGGAATCGCTAGCTGGACGGCTAACAGAGCTAATGGGCAAGTGGTAGCTACGGTTAACTGAAGTCATCTGTCCATCAAGAAACTAACTAACTTTCCTTCACAACCCAAAAGCACTTTCTGCGAAACTAACTGAACTACCTGTAGTGCTGAGTAGTCTCGCGTCACACCTTTCTCCACACTTGGTTTTATGAGCAGAGCGGTCGAATAACTTCTGCTGTGCCTGCAGCAGATCGTGAGCGAGCATCACTCGAAAAGTAGAAAAGAAGTTGGAAACCTAGTATTGTATATACCTAGTAAGAGCCTGAGCTTTTTGCACACAGGGATTACTTTTACTTTTACACACGTTTACCTCGTTATTTGAAACGTTGGCACGTTTAATATGAACATCCGACACTGTAACATTATAAATATGACAGAAAATAAGGAAAAGCATAATAGGTCCCCTTTAATGTACCTTACTGTGATGTTTTAACTTCACGTTTAGTATTTATGTAACAAGTCACAATGTGATGTGATTGCAGAGTGATATTCATTATTACTTGGTCATATATAATATATCAGGTGGAAATGTTCTTATACTATACTTATATCTTTCACATCTCCGTATTATTATTCTCCTCTCTTCTCATCCCACTAATGTGCCATCACATAGTTTAGGTGTAAAACTTTCTACACTGTCAAACTGAGAGAATCTCTCGGACGCCTTCAGTCTGGTGTTTTTCTTTTGACACAAGCTGCGACACAACGTACCGAAACAGCGAGCTTCACATATACGCCAATACTGATCTGATATCTCGTAAATTCAGCTGATACCATCGGTTTATCCGTCTACTCTGTCACCTGCTTTCAAACGTGCCCTGAGATAACTTCAGTTATGATTTGGCGCTATATAAATAAAATTGAAAAACAAAAACAGAAGCAAAGTGAGGTTTTTCTTCTTACGTGACAGCGGCCGAGCATCAGGTGGAGGGTTGGACACCGAGGCCGTGAACTGGAGCTTCAGCTTCATATGCTGACTCAGCTGCAGAGCGTTAGTCGGAGGAAACAGAAGGGGAATAAACATGTAATCAGATGTTCAGTTTGGTGTGAAACAGGCTTCTTACTGCAGGAAACCATCAGGCTTTAAGAGGTTTTACTTCATACTTTAAGCACATTTTTATTCTAACTGGCGTTGTGCTTCGGAGTCGACGAACCTCGTACAGTCCCGGTTTGAGGATCTGAAAGGCCACGCTGAAGGACAGAGTGCTGCCTTTCCGACAGTGACCGAGGTTACTGAGAGGAGTGTGACAGACCACAGCAGCCAGCGCCGTGTCCTCGCCCTGACCGCGACCTGAACACACACACACACACACACACACACACACACACACACACACACACACACACAGGTTTATTTTTCTGGCTCAAAAAATGGGTCAATAAACTCTTTCATAAAATAATTTTTGAGGATAAAAAGGTTTCAAAAGCTCAGAGATCACAACAACTTTATGAAAATATACAAAAAAAGAAAATCTGTTAATCGGTTAAACCGACCAGCCTCAACGTCTGCTCTGTGACGCTGGCGTGTGTTGACCTTTAACCCTCAAACATCCCTGTGAAGTAGTGAGGAGGATGTCCAAACTCTCCAGGTCTAAAACCGACTGTACAGCAGCACACACACACACACACACACACACACACACACACACTCACTGACCCTCCGGAGTCCAGACGAGCCGAACAGCCAGGAAGTCCTGCAGGTTGTTGAGCAGAACATATTTGACCTTGAAGTGTTCCTTCACCCTGACGGTGCTCGGACAGCTGGCCGTCATGACGAACCGCGGCCGGTCCAGACGAATACTGGGCAACCTGGTTGGAGGGGGGGCAACAATATGCCTGCATTAAAATTCATTTAGATTTGTGTGACAGCTGAAACAGTCTGCATTAAGAAACTATAACCTGTATCACAGCTTTTCTTTGAGGTCCGGACAGGATTCTCTTTAACCTCAACAAAATACTAAACAGCAACACTTTAGCGGGTGGCTCACCTGCAAAACATCGGTTTTTAAAACTCCAAGCAGCTGTGTTCTGACGCTCGCTGTCACATCGTTATTTTTAAGTAACGGCTGCATCGTATTTATTTTGGACGAAGCTCGGCTCCAGACAGTTTCACTTTAGGGTGTTTATCGTTATATCTTTTGTTTGACTGATTACACAGATTAACTCCTGCGTGACTCAAGTTTCCTGTGCACATGCATGTACAGTATTACAGTCTTCTCTCGGTTTGAATCATATTAAGGACATGATGTTTGCACGGGACATAAGTGGCCAAATCATCTGGTTATCCATGTCTCTGATTCTTACGCAGCCAGCAGAGAGTCCCCAGAGTCCTCTCGGCATTAGGTGAACTGTACATTGCAGTGCGACCACTGGGTTTATTTAACAAAATAAATGAAGTTTTATAACTAGATTCGGGAACAAAAGACTCACCCGTCCTCCCCCCATCCCTTCATCCCTCGTCGCCTCCCTACGGACCCTCAATCCATCCCTCCCGCATCATCTTGACTCTCCTCCATCCATAATCCACAATAAATTATTCTAAACATCTCTATCGGCGTGGTCTTCTGTTAGTGAATGGGCACATAGGCATGAGTGGGACAGACTTATAAAAGGCCGTTCGATTGCTAATTGCAAAATATGTCTTACTCCCCCTTGGCGCCCAGGCGAGCGCCTTCTTCGCCTATGCCTAAAAACTTTACCTGTAGTGGGTGTAGATACAGTTGGTGAAAGGCATCTTGGGAGTTGACCACTGCAGCACAGCGACCAGGGGAACCTCCAGCCCCTGAAAATAAAACATCACACATACTGTGATGAAATAAAGGAAATATTATGACCACAAGGGGAGTTCAAACTGGTGTAATTCAGGATATCCTGAAGCTTGAAACGTCGTTGTCATGTGGAGACACAAAGAAGAGCAGCTTCTGGGTTTACGTTGCCTTAAGGTCGATGCTTCACACAACTTAATAAATAAATGCTGGTTATGCATGTTTCTCAAAACACTGGAGAAGTAACAAATTCAGAGTGTAAATAATGTTTTCCAGTTTCTTCTAACTGCTATAAAATATTTTTGTTTCTTAAAATAAATCATGTTATTGAGGAAAGCAATCTAGATTATGTTGCCATAGTTGTGCAACTCTAGCTGCAATTGTCAGCTGCGTTCTCTTTAGTGTCTCAATATTTAGATTTAGGGATTTTTAAACCTTTGTTTAACCAAGAGAGCTTAGCGGAGAATAAAAATCTCCTTTTCAAGAGTGTCCTGGACAAGATAGGCCCCGACAATGAGTTACAGATAACAACACAAAACACTAAATTTGTTATAAAATCAGAATAAAATCCCTGATAAGAATAATATAAAAGATCACATTCTAGAAACAGCCTAAAGCGGTTCCTCTAAGACAACCACACAAACATGTCCAAACCTCGTTGGAGTCATCTTGCGGCATGTCGTTGAGGTGTAGCTGGAACAGGAAGTCGTGCTCCTCCAAAGCGCTGAGCATGCTGGGAAGGCGGCAGGCCAGGCTGTCCACCCTGCAGAAAGACGCCATGCCAACCTCACCTGACTGGTGGCTGCAGAGCAGGAGACGAAGCAGTTTGAGCGCCGTCAGATCGAATCATCAAACTCATGTGGATAGTGAGACTGACACAGTTTTATAGACTCACAACATAACATCATGTAACACTGCGTGATGTAACGTAACAGAATTTAACAGAAGGTAATAATATTAATTTAAGCTAACATAACAGACGGTAACAGAACGTAGTGTAACGTGACAGAACGTAATGAAACAGAAGGTAACGCATCATAAAATGTAATGTAACAGAACAGAACATAATAAAATGTGACGTAACTTAAAGGGAGGTAACAGAACATTGTATTATGTCGCGCTATGTTCTGTTGAACATACAGAAATTACAGAATGTAATGTAATAAAATGTAATGTAACAGAAGGTTACGCCACATACATGAAGTAATGCAGCTTAACGTAATGTATCATTATGGAACATAACATCATGATAGCATAATGTAATACAGACATCATATCATGAGGAGATGTAACAACATGACACATTCACAGCGTAACGTAACATAACACACGTCGGCATAGTAGAACACAACGTGCTGATAATGTAATTGTAATCAAATGACAGTACAACAACATGATAACATAATGGCATATAATATAAACGTAAACTACATAAAATACATTACGTTGTTACATGAACATAACAAAACAGCAACCTACAGTAACAACATGATAACGTGTAGCGCGTTGTAGTGCCGTTGCTGTATCATTTATTACATAATATAACACACTGACATGAACACACACATATATTTGTGTACGTACCACACGTTGTCCACCAGCATCACGGAGCCGTCTGGCATCATGGGAAGGTAGGAGGCGTTGAGGTTCGGTAAAATCCGAACATCCCGAATACTCACCTCCTCCTGAGAAGACTCATTCAGCACTGAGAGGAGGAGAAGGAAGACTTGTATTGAATTATGATTTAGATCCTGGTTTGTGTTCTAAATGAGACACTACTGGACCAAACTGTTCAAACCTCTGGAACAAAATACATTTTCTAGTTTCACTTGTTAAGTACAAAAAAATTGAGCAGTGGTTCCCAGAGTCTCCAAAAGTAGACCGGGAGCCAGAGCCTTCAATTATCAAGCTCCTCTCCTGTGGAACCAGGTCCCAGTTTGGGTTCGGGAGGCAGACACCATCTCCACATTTAAGAGTAGGCTTAAGACTTTCCTCTTTGATAAAGCTTATAATTAGGGCTGGCTCGGGTGAGTCCTGAACCATCCCTTAGTTATGCTGCTATAGGCCTAGACTGCTGGGAGACTTCCCATGATGCACCTCTCTCCTCCTCTCCATCTGTATGCATGTTTATCCCATTACTGCATGTTACTAACTCGACATCTTCTCTCTCCCGTAGTTCTGTGCTTTCTCGTTTCTCTCCTCTCTCCTTCTGTCACTTTCAGCAGGTATTTCTGCCTCCGGAGCTGCAGAGTCTGGATCTGTGGTTGTGGGCCACCTGCTGCCCCCCATGTTCCTGCAGAGTCTGGATCTGTGGTTGTGGGCCACCTGCTGCCCCGTGTTCCTGCAGAGTCTGGATCTGTGGTTGTGGGCCACCTCCTGCCCCGTGTTCCTGCAGAGTCTGGATCTGTGGTTGTGGGCCACCTGCTGCCCCTGTTCCTGCAGAGTCTGGATCTGTGGTTGTGGGCCACCTGCTGCCCCGTGTTCCTGCAGAGTCTGGATCTGTGGTTGTGGGCCACCTGCTGCCCCGTGTTCCTGCAGAGTCTGGATCTGTGGTTGTGGGCCACCTGCTGCCCCTGTGTTCCTGCAGAGTCTGGATCTGTGGTTGTGGGCCACCTGCTGCCCCCGTGTTCCTGCAGAGTCTGGATCTGTGGTTGTGGGCCACCTGCTGCCCCCCGTGTTCCTGCTCGACAACTGCTGCTACTGTTGTTGTTATTGGCTCTGTTACTGATGCTGACATTATTCTTCCTATAGCTGTCATTCCTATTATTACTAATTTATTAATATTAATGTTACCACTACAATTACAATACTTAAAAATTCTAGGTGGTATTTGCATTGTGCCTCCCTCTCCCCAAAACCTCTCTCTCTCTCTCTGATGGCCGCCCACCACTGAGTCTGGTTCTGTCCGAGGTTTCTGCCTGTTATAAGGAAGTTTTTCCATGCCACTGTCGCCAAGTGCTTGCTCATGGTGGGATTTGTTGGGTCTCTGTAAATAATATAAAGAGTTCGGTCTAGACCTGCTCTATAGGAAAAGTGCAATGAGATAACTTCTGTTATGAATTGGCGCTATATAAATAAAATTGAATTGAACTGAATTACATTATTTTAGAAGGGACTCTAAAAGTTGCACTGTAGTCACTAAATTGTAAACTAAAATGATTGGCAGGTCATCACAACTGCAAGAGATGTAATTACTTAACTGATTATAACTAAAATACACATGTGAATGCTCATGGCAGCGCTTTGCTCTATCAGGTTCAGGGAAAAAGAGAAACCTGGTAACACAAGTACATTTCTGCTGCAGAAACCTGATTATTTGGCCACAGAAACCCTTCATCAGTTTTACAAACTACTGTGACAGCACTGGGGTAAGAGATTACTGACCAACTGTGAATAGTTAGGGTTTGGATTTTTACATAAATCAGACAGCTACAGAGCATGTAAAATGTAACCGTGCTGGTCTGCTGTGAATCCCATAATAACAGCATGAGAATTGACGAAGAACGATCTCCTACCTTTGAGGACGGCGAGGTGCCTCCCAGAGACGGTCATCTGCTTACAGCGGACGGTGGGAGGTGGCAGGACGGTCAGAGTGGTGCTCACTGTGGACGGGAGGAGCCGATTAATCGTTCAGTCTATGAAATGTCAACAACTTCCCAGAGCCCAAGGTGACGTCTTCGAACGTCAATGTGAGAAGCTGGAACCAGAGAACGTTTGGCATTTTTTCACCATTTTTGTTTGAAAAATGACTGAAATGATTAATTGATTATCAAAATAGTTGATATTTTATTTTTCTGTCGATGGACTAATCGATTAATCGTTTCAGCTCTACCATATTCTCTCAGTGTTTTACACCAAGATGGTTGTCCAGCTTTTACCACGTAATGTTGGTGACATTTAGGAGATATTTGTTATTTTTCCCTTTTCTTATTCCTGCGGACATCCATGTTAACATCTACTGTATTTTCTATGATGCTTCTGTCAGGGATTTAATGACCTGTTTCATTTCTACTTTTAGTCTTTTACTGTCTTTGTACATTTTCATTGATGCATTTCCTTGAATTGAAATGAAGCAGATTCATGTCTTGTCATGATTTGAATGTTTGAATGATTAACAAACCTGGCCTTCATGAAGGGGCCACACTGCCCCTTGTGTCTACAGCTGGTACTACACGTAGCACTGTGCCAGCTCCAGTCATCTGCCCTTTTTCTGAATGCGCACAAAATTACATGTTTGGACTTTAGTTCCACAATGTGTGTGTGTGTACGCTCTCGTACCTTTAACTTTGTGAGGACCGGTTTGCGTTTTAGACCTTGAGAGCAAGGAAAGTATGGAAAAGAAGACAATTTTCTCTGGTTCTCGCTTCTTTAGAGGGGCGCCTGAGGGTTAAGACTTGGTTTTATGGTTAAAGTTAGAGTTAAGGGCTGGAAAATGGGTTATGTCATGAGGGTCCTCACAAGTATAAAAATACAAATGTGTGTGTGTTGTACCCTGAGCCTTGAAGGTGTTCAGGTCGTGTCTGAAGGTGTGTGTTGGTTCTCGTTGCTGCAGGACGCTCAGGTAGCCGAGTTCCTGCACCTCCACTTTCTCCGCCTCCCTTTTCCACACCGTGACCATCACCTGAACAAACACACACAATTAACAATTAAATCCTCAACCAATCAGGTGACTCCACAATGTTGGAACTGTGGAAAATTATGTATTAGCTTGAAGCTTGGTAGAAACAAACCCCAGATCACTGTTTTGTGTTGGACCCAAGACCAGTTTTCTGGATCACACCTGAGTTTGCGAACAGTACCAAATGTACTGAACTCTGAGGGAGAACGGCCTCGGGTCCGGAAAAAACTCTCCAATTGTCCCAAGTGTGAAAAAGCCCTAAAATCATGCATTCAAAATGAGACAGACAGACAGATGTTCATCCTGACCTTGACTTTTAGCGTGTTGACGGGGAGTTTGTCCAGAGAAACGGTGAGGGGGAAGATCACTTCATCCGTCAAAACCACCGGCTCATCCAGAGGAGACTGACGTGGAGAAACAGACACACTGATGAGAAATCATCATGAACCAATAACTCCCACTGAGCAGCAGCCTCAAGCAGCCACAGCTCGGAAGTATGGATAAATGTAACCATTATATATAATTAAGTAAGCAAATAAATAAGCAATGTTGTCAAAGTGCTGTGTGGAGCAAGGCACTGAAGCCCCATAAGCCAACGTTTAGTTCATGTACTGTACAGTGACATGCTGATGTTTTAGCAGGTTATATCTACCATGTTCACCATCTCAGACTAGCATGCTAGTATGCTAACATGTGCTAATAAGCATTAAACACAAAGTACAGCTGAGGCTGATGGTACTAGACGAAAAGTTAAGGGATCAACAAAGTTATTACAATTCATCCTGAGGAGAACATGAATGTGTGTGTTTACGGCAAATCGGTACGTTTGGACATACTTCACTGGATCAGTTAAAACTTTGACCTGCTGGCGGCACTACAGGAAACCTCAGGGGATCACCAAAATCATTAGGATTCATCCTCTGGGCACCGTGGATATCGGAATCAAATTTCATGGCAATCCATCCAATAGTTTTAGTGTCACTAAAAACCCAAAATGTCAACCTCATGGTGGCGCTAAAAGGAAAAGTCAGGAGGTCCTCAAAATCATTAGGATTCATCCTCTGGGGACCATGAATGCCTGTACAAAATTTCATAGCAATCCGTCCGATACTTGTTGAGATATTTGCTCTAACAACAACAACTAATTTTTTTATAGTTGCTGGACTTGCTGCCCTCCTCTCAATGTGCGTATCAACGCTGCTGTACCTGAACAGGCGCCCTGCGGAACTCCCTCACCGCCGTCCCAGATGAGTTGTGGATGAGCAGCGGCTTGCAGTCCCTGAAGCTCCGACACCGGGAGTCCACTCTGCTGCCGAGCGCCGCAATGGCTGCTTCCGCTGCTGCAATGTAGTCCTCCTCGCCGTCCTCGTTGGCCTCGTCCCCGCTGCTCTGGTAGTCGTGGTGATGCTGGTGGTGGTTGCCTCGATGGCGGCTACTCTCACCTGGACTCACGCTGGCCACGGCGCACAGAGAGCCGGCCAGCTCCCTCCACGCCCGGCTACTGGCCGACTCCGTCCCAAAGCCTGCTGCAGTGCCTTCACCGCCCCCTGCTGGAAAATGATCGCACACGCATAAATTCATGCACGTGAGAATCCTTGACATGGGGCCATTACTGTATTTACAAACGTGAGTGGAGAGTTGTGTAACTGTATCTCAATCCGTGTGTGCGTAATCAGATTTTTTAAATGTGTCAAAGTGTATTGAGATCAGCAAATGTGCAGACAAATCTGTAAATGCATACATAGATATTAATGGCTGAAAGGTCTAAGTATTTTTCTCCAAGAGCTGGAAAATAAGTCATCAGCTACGATTCAGGCGGGATCTCAGTCTTTTTACACGTGACTTTTGCTACCCTTCCGTAAATGCGTGTGGAGATCTGTCCGTGTGCCGGTCGGCGGTAGCAACCAGTGATTTTAAGCGAGGTTAAAATTCTTTCATATGAGGCAGAAACTGTGTGCAAGAGCAGCGAAGCTGAGATCCTCCCGTTCGGCAGTTGAGCTACGCCTCCCTCGACTCAACTAGAGCGGGGTCAAATATCCTGGGAAAAGATCATGTCAAACTGCACCGTAGGAGTCGTACTTAACCTAGAAATTTCCATCGTAGTCTGCTTTGCATCGGCACAACTGCAGCCACTACCACTACCCAGGCCAGCAATGTCACGCTAAAAATCACTGGCTGCTACCTCCAGCCTGTCTTATCTGCACATTTACAGATTTGTCTGCACATTTACAGATTTGTCTGCACATTTACTGATTTGTCTGCACATTCACAGAATTGTCTGCACATTTACAGATTTGTCTGCACATTTACTGATTTGGCTGCACATTCACTGATTTGGCTGCACATTTACAGATTTGTCTGCACATTTACAGGTTTGCCTGCACATTTACAGATTTTTCTGCACATTTACTGATTTGGCTGCACATTCACTGATTTGCCTGCACATTTACTGATTTGTCTGCACATTTACTGATTTGGCTGCACATTTACTGATTTGTCTGCACATTTACTGATTTGTCTGCACATTTATCTGATTTGTCTGCACATTTACAGATTTGTCTGCACATTTACAGGTTTGCCTGCACATTTACAGATTTTTCTGCACATTTACTGATTTGGCTGCACATTCACTGATTTGCCTGCACATTCACAGATTTGTCTGCACATTTACTGATTTGTCTGCACATTTACTGATTTGGCTGCACATTTACTGATTTGTCTCCACATTCACAGATTTGTCTGCACATTTACTGATTTGTCTGCACATTTACTGATTTGCCTGCACATTTACAGGTTTGCCTGCACATTTATCTGATTTGTCTGCACATTTACAGATTTGTCTGCACATTTACAGGTTTGCCTGCACATTTACAGATTTTTCTGCACATTTACTGATTTGGCTGCACATTCACAGATTTGCCTGCACATTCACAGATTTGTCTGCACATTTACTGATTTGTCTGCATATTTACTGATTTGTCTGCACATTTACTGATTTGTCTGCACATTTACAGATTTTTCTGCACATTTACTGATTTGGCTGCACATTCACTGATTTGCCTGCACATTCACAGATTTGTCTGCACATTTACTGATTTGTCTCCACATTCACAGATTTGTCTGCACATTCACAGATTTGTCTGCACATTTACTGATTTGTCTGCACATTTACTGATTTGTCTGCACATTTACTGATTTGGCTGCACATTCACTGATTTGCTTGCACATTCACAGATTTGTCTGCACATTCACTGATTTGCCTGCACATTCACAGATTTGTCTGCACATTTACTGATTTGTCTCCACATTCACAGATTTGTCTGCACATTCACAGATTTGTCTGCACATTTACTGATTTGCCTGCACATTTATCTGATTTGTCTGCACATTTACTCATTTGTCTGCACATTCACAGATTTGTCTGCACATTTATCTGATTTGTCTGCACATTTACTGATTTGTCTGCACATTTACTGATCTCAATACACTTGCAAATCTGAATACAGTTTTATTTTTACACATTTACAAATCTGATTACGCACACACGGATTGACATACAGTTACACAACTCTCCACTCACTTTTGTAAAGCGTTCTGCTTATTGCCCCATATTTTAACCCTGATTTGGTGCCATATTCTCTGGAGTTCCAGCTCTGGTTTGGTCCAGCGTTCATTTGAATTTTAACCCTTGTTTGGTCCAGTATGCTCTGGTTTTGTCCTGGTGGTTTGGCCCTGACCGGTCCACTCTTATTGATACATATCAGATGAAAAACATGACGTTAATTTTCAATAAAAAAGTGTCTGTTAAGGCCAGGCTGCATAACATAACACTGGAATCAAGCGACTCTGTGAATATCGGTGGTTCCGCCTTGTGGTGTGCAAACCGTGAGATTATTATGGCAGTTTTCTCCACACTGTATTATTTGCTTTTTACAGTGTTGTAGATTCCTGCCATCACTGGGTTACGGCCACCTCAGTGACTACTTTCCCCAAAACACTGTGGGTACTTTGTTCCCTTGACCAACTTTGATTAAAGAAACAGAACAGCTGTTCTGTCACATGATGCCTCCACCTGCATCTTAAAATTGCCACAAAATATAAATCATTGCTGCAGGATGGAGTCAGCCTCATCTGGCTGCCGATTCTCTAGTTTCATAGTCAATTTACTGTTTAAGGATTTTGAACTGCTCTTCTGTCTTGCCTTGAATTCACCTGCGCTTTCATAAAATATATAATAACCACAATGCGGTCTGGTGGGCGGGCACAGTGAGTCCCCACATGAATATTAAAGCATATTTAAGGAATATTAAACAGCAGCGGAGGCCTGCATACTATAAGCCGCCTACTGGTTAAAACAAAGGCATAGCGATTGTGTGTTAATATTATAGATTCAAAAATGGGGGCATCCTTCCGGCTCCCCCCTTTGCTCACCGGGGCCGTGCTCGGTTGGCGTCGCCCCACCGTCCCTGCAGCGCAGCACCAGGAGGAAGCGGACTGTCTCGCCCAGGTAGAGGTGACTGCGGCGGGGCAGAGTGCGGTACCGGGCCGGGTCCGACAGATCCGTGATGGGCACCGCCGGAAAATACATGAAATACTCGCACTGCGACTCCATCATCTGCACCATGGCGACGGCCGGAGGAGGCTGAACGAGCAGGACCAGGACCAGAGTCAACGCTCAGACACGCGAACAATGAAACGCACACTTCCGGCTCTCGCTTTCAAAATAAAAGCACGGTCATTGTCTGGGTAGCACAGATGTGGAAAAGTTAGCCCATTGCGCCCCGTAGTGGCAATGTTATTGTAGTAGAGACACGGTGGTATGGAGCTTCCTTCCCCATCTTTATTACAGTTTTTCTCCATTGGTTTGGCTTATTTTTTGAAACAGAAATTACATTCTCAAAACTCTAAGATAATTTGGCAAAACAGTCTTACAGTTCAGCACAACACTATAGCTCACTTGGAAAAGCTCATATCTCTACCAAAACTGTTCACTCATGGTTCAAAACTAAATTCCTTTTCCATATAAAGAGTCAGTGCCACAGAAATGGCAAAGATCCTTCTCAATTGCTTTGGCTCATTTCTCAAAACAGACCGGACATTCTCAACAGGATTGGTGCTTTTGTCAAAATAATGTGGATGGTTCGGCACAACACCATGGTTTACCTGCAAAAGCTCATACCTCTCCTAAAACATTTTACTCATGTGTCAAAACTAAATTTCCTTCTCATTTAAACAGTCAGTGCCCCCAAAAGGCTTCGTCCCTTTGGCATTGTGTAAGCACTGCAAGTCAAAATGTTTAGATGTTTTGTCACTCTGGCACAATGGTCACTGTACTGTTTTTTTTGTCTAGCTAACAGAATACAATGGTGCAAATAAAACTGAAAAAAAGAAATATGATTTTAGGGTAAGAGTAGCCTCCAAGGTTTGACATCACACATTGCACCCATACACGCTGCTGTCCGTCTGGCCACAGATTCTCGTCCACATCACAGCGTATATTCTCCCTTGCGATGCAACGTGGGAAGAAACGACGTGCATGTCTCAACTCATCCCCTACAGTTATCACCTGTAATATCGTCACACGCTGCATCCATTGCATGGAGCAGGGACCTCTGATCTTGAGCCCTACGCTCATACACTCTCCACCTCAAGCGGAGAAAAACTCCTCAATAGGATTGAGGAATGGAGAGTAAGGTGGTAGGAAAACCATGACCATCCTTGGATGAGTCGTGAACCAGGCCCTGAGGAGCGGGCCACGGTGGAAATTCACATTGTCCCATACAATAACATATTGTGGTAATTGAGGCCCTATGAGACCTCTCTCATTTTCAGGGACCAAATCAAAATGAAGGCGGTCCAAGAAGATGAGGTTTCTGTGTATTGTATGGGCCAAGACTGGGGATGTGGTGGCCACACCATTCTCAGATATGGCAGCACACATGGTTATATTGCCCCTCGCTGGCCTGGAACATCCACCGTGGCCCGGTGGCCAATAATATTACGGCCACGTCTTGACCCTTGGCCAGGTTGAAGCCAGCTTCATCCACAAACACGAGGATGTGAGGGGTCTCGTTTCCTTCCAATGTCATTATTCTCTACAATGGTGTAAAAAGAAAACATCAAATCAGTCATACAGAAGCGTCATACACTACAGTTACAGACAATTACACAGGAATGTTCTATGTTTTCCACATGTTCAATATACTACTGTCCACTACTCCAGTGGTTCCAAACCTGGGGTACTTGTACCCCTATGCAGAGGTACTACAGGGGGTATTTGACTGAAAGGGGAGGGGGAAAATCATCAATGACTAGACTTACTGAAATGTTACAGTAAAACCCACAGTATTAGATAGATTTACATGGGAGGCACCTTTTTCTTATTGTATGTTATATTCTTCAAAATAAGGATTATAATGATAATTGCATCATACAGTAAGCTGCCGTTTTTAGGCAAAATGTTGAAGTCAGATAAGTCAAGTACTTTCATACCTGGATTACCTAGATACACAAATCAGGTAAAGTGGGTACTGGAGCCGAAAAAGTTTGGGAACCACTGCTTAATTGTAAAAAGGTTATAATGATGGACAACCAGTAACCGACGTACTTGTACATACTGGTACCGCAGCTCTTTCTCTCTATCAGAGTTCCTCTCAAATGGTACCCTGTAAATTTGCTTCATTGTCACCTCATGCTTTTCAATATCCGGTCTATTGTGGAGATGCTTATAGAGTTGACATTTTGGAATATGGCATTGTCTTGTAGGATTGCAGCGCGGATCTCTCTCAATGTGATGGCATTATATATATATATTTCTTGGTGTATGCACAGTGTCCTGTCCTATACAACATATAATTCCATCATTGACTGACAACATACCTGTTTTCCCTGCGAAAGGTTTGGATGATGGAGGAGACTGTAGAGCGAGGCACATTAGGCTGCACTCGACGACCTGCCTCCGCCATTGTGAGGCCATGGTTGATGACATGGTCTATAATTGTGGCCAATTTCATCCGGGACAGCATGGTGTCTTCGTCCTCCTCTGCCTCTTCCCCCTATTCCACCACCACGCACCCTTACTCCTCCTCCTCTTCTCCTTCCTCTTCCTCTTCCTCGAGCAGGTAGCTGCCCTTGTTCATTTACTTGGCCAGGTGCCTCCATGTTCAGAAACTGTACTGGTCCTGCATGGTCAAGCTCTTTACATACATGTTTGGCAGCATTCACAGTCATGGACAGCACCTGTCAGGTAACTAAACATACTGTTTGATTGGTCATCTGAGATGTGTGAAACTCCTCCTTCATTAGTCAAGTTCTAGTTTCACCTGACTGTCAATTGCTGTAATAATTTATCAAATGTTCCAAGGATTCATATATGGTATTCATGGTATTGTGTTCTTGAGTAATTTTGACAATTGAACAAACTATTGTGCATGTGATGACTTATACAATGAAATGACGCTGACACGTTTTGGAGCAAACAATCATTAGACTGAGAATCGACAATCAGTTTAGATCAACAAGATCTATTCACTTGGAAATTGTGCTAAATGTAGGCTACCTGTACTTAATCATTCGCAAAGATGTACTTAGACATTTGCAATTTGCAAAATGAATGAGAAATTCAATTCTGTTGTGAACAATTGCCAAGTGGTTTATAGGTTTGTCCATGTAGTTTTGAGAATGTAATTTCTGTTTCAAGAAATGAGCCAAACCAATGGAGAAAAACTGTAACAGAAAAACAGCCAGATAATCACAGCATAAAAGGTATCAGAATAATCTTCACAACACATAAGGCCTACAATAAACAGGCTGCAATCAGAACACAGCAAACCTGACAAAAATTATGATAAATAAAATAATAAAATTGTTGAGGCTGGTCTTAGGCTTGATCATAGATTTTTTTTAAAATTATTATTAGGATTTTTTTTTTATCATTGTGAAAGGCTTAATGTTGGTATTATGCTTATTTAGGATACACAACATGGTCCCAAATCCACATGTATATCACCAGCACATCAAATGAGGGGATATCTTTTGGAAGAATGGTGTTCAGTACAGTACAGAGACTTAAAATAAGCCTGAGAAAAAAAACAATTAAATTATATCTCATCATATATATATATATATATATATATATATATATGCTTCCGTGATTTGTTCTTTCATTATAGTGTAATATGTAGTGTAGTAATTCTTATAACAGTTGAATTAATTAGTCGATTATTGATGAGCCGATCCATAGAGATTTCTTCAGCAACTACAATAATAATCAATTAATCATTTAATGTATTAATCCAATGTGATCCCCTGCTTTTCTGTTGGAGAATGAATCTATCTTTGGGATTTGGACTGATGTGAAGACGTCACCTTGGCATTGTAGACTATCTACACTTATCTGATTGAAAAAACTATCCATAGATTAATCCATAATAAAAAAATAATCTGTATATGGTAATACTGCATTAAACCAGGCTAATCCTGCCAATGAAGCTAAGATGAATTTGAGAGAGAAAGTTCTGAATGCTGGACCAACTCCTGACTATTTATGTTAGGTTGTTCTTAATTATTCGTACTTTCAGTTTGGGGGGGGATAAGGCTGGTTACCTGGCAACCCGTACCTGTTCCCACCTGCAGGTTTTAGTTAGCTTTTAACCGTTTAACAGTTTTGGCGCTTATTCGGTCGGTTGAAGACGTTAGACAAAGCGCGCGAGAGAGGACAGACAGAGCTCTGTGATTGGCTGGGAGAAGCCTCGCGTCATCAGTGGAGTTTCGCCGCCGCCATTTTGTTCTTTCAGAGAAAAAAACGCGGGCTAAAACACTGGTGGAAACTATCTTAAAGTAAAGCTAAACTTCACAGAGCCAGCTGCTAATTTTAAATCAGAAATGTTCTCAACTTGTATTCCGAAAATGGAGGACACAAACGGTAAGTAAGAAGTTTATCTAGCTAGCATGATAAGAATGTTTGTAACGAAGTTTATATTAGCTAAATATTTAACTAGGTTAGCAAACTAGCATGACTGTTAACTTCTGTAAGCACCTTTCAACAAAAAGGCAATTCAAAGTACTTTACACAAGACATAAAGATATTTTAAAACGAGATATAAAAGAAGCACAAAGCATTACTAAAATTATTACATGTAAATAGAAAAATACTCATAAAATAGAAGAGGAAAATAAGCTAAAGTGGCATAAAACAGAATTTAAAAAAAGAAAAGGTTATAGTGGAGCTTCAGTGCTGTGACATATACAGTATGAATAAATAGCCCCCTATTTAATATAATGAAAGGCAGTGGTAAACAAAAGTTTCAAGCCTTGGTATAAAATTATTGAGTTGGTGCAGATCTTAAGTTTTAGTCCTTACAATGCTCCTTCGAGCACTGTAAACCCACTTGGTACTTCACACTTATTTTATCTTATACTTATAACCACCTGGTACTTAATTTATTTTCTGACCTGTTTTTATAGTGTTTTTATAGTGTATTGTATTATATTTTTTGCTAGTACTTTCTCCTGTGTGCGCTGACGTAAAGGCGAGCTGCTGTAACAAAGAGTTTCCCTTCGGGGATCAATAAAGTATTTCTGATTCTGATTCGGAAACATATTCCCGAGGGACTTTTAGTAAGGGTTCGTTTGTACACAGTAGGCCTATGTGCTGCATGAAAACTGAATGCACACAACTGGATCTTGAGATCAAGTTTTGAAGAAGTAACCCTCTTAAAGAAGAATGAAAAGTTGAATTCAGCAACAAAAACTAGTAGTTCAATACACTCAGGTCAAACCTATTAACATTGCTGTATCACAGCACAGTAATGCAAAGGCTACAGCACTCACTTCTGTTCTACAGCTCTTCCTCCATTACTTTATAACAGATAGATGAAGCCCACAATGTTACATATTCCATGTCTGAAAAGGGCTATAGTCTTGTTTAAGTGATCTGTTAGCATTATATCAGTTATAAGCTAAATTAGCCAGAGGACATGTGTCTGATATGTTTGTGAATCATCTTATCAGGGACATGGTGGCAGCAGCAGCAGTGACAGGCGACTGGAGGCAGGTGGAGCTGCAGGCCCTCAGGTGAGCTGTCGGTCCATGAGTTGGTTCAAATATTAGTCATTCAGGATGTTTTCAAGATGGTTTTAAGATAGAGTTCATTACAGGTAGGTGTACATTTTCGTCTACTACCTACTTTCTTGTTAAGTATTTATAATATTTAGATTTACTGTATAATTTGAAAATAAAATTTCGTCTCATCTACATTATTGGTGTAAAATGTAAACCGTAATTTAAAATCCCCTTTTGGGCAAATTATACAAGCACGTTAAAAAGCAAGGTAAGGAAATTTTATGCATATAGCACATTTCATTAGAGGTAAACTCAGCGTGCATCACCTTAAAATGAACACTGCAACAAGCAACATGCACAGAAGAATACAAGAAATGAAATATAATAAAGTGCACAGCAACAAAAGACAAAACCCTGTATCCAACCCACAGACACACACTGTCACAACTATCATAACCCTGAGAAAATAGACGCATAACTGTGGTTTCAAGACGATCCCTGCTAGTGTTAAAACCACACAACAAATTATACATTGCTTACTACTTTATATGTGAAATGCCCATGTTGAAGTTGTTTTGGGCATTTTTATGCCTTTATTGGAGATAAAAGGAAATGAGAGGAGATCGAGATGGGGCCGGACAGGGAACGTTGAATATGTAGCGATGGGCAGATGAAGCCTCATGAGGTGTTGGGGCTTTTCTTCTGTTTGTGCCAAAAAAAGATTTGTAGCTTCAGGGCTCTAAAATCACACAAGCACAGTGACATCTGGTGGTTTGCAAAACGTATGGCAGCCCTTCAAGACTGAGGCCAAAGCACTACAACATCTCACAGATTTAATAGTTTCAGTTTTATTGTATTGTACAATACAAGTCAGAAAGCCCACATGTTATTTATTAAATCTGTAAGTTCAGAACTGCTGCAGTAAATGCACATGTTATTGTGCAATATGCTACAGTAAAATAACTAATGAACGCATTGTCCAAAAAGCCTATTGTAACGCTGTTAATAGTGGAAAGCAGCTAACGCTAACACTTGTTACACCTACGTGTAAAATATTTTTGTTGACACAAAATATATAAGGTTGATATTTATGTGACATTTCATATGTAATGTCACATGATATTATGATATAAAAATATGACTTTATTGCCTTGGTATCAGACGGAAATGTTCCCAAACTTATGATTATGTCTGTCTAGTGTACATCACATATTTCCAAATGATTCTCCTAATTTCTTAGCCCACATTAAAACAACGGCATAAAAAGAAAATCACAACTGTAAAAACGGCATAGATCGACAATCACACTTATAAAAATAGACAATCACACATGAAAATACAGTAGCAGCATGGATACAGTAGATAATCACATATATGAACACACAACAAAAGCAAATCGCAAATATGAAAATAACAGCATCAATTGACAATCACACATATTAAAATAGACAAACACACAAAATTAACAGCATAAATAGACAATCACACATAAGCCCAGAAACAGCCCAATAAACAAAAAGCAGCAGAATTTCTCAAGACATTAAACAGCAAATGAAGAACCTGAAGAGCGCATCCTGTCAGAGCAGGTAGGTCTATGTAAATGTACCGTTTGATTTCATTAGTAATAAAACGTTTGTATGGTTGTAAACTATGGTAAATGGACTGCATTTATATAGCGCTTTTTTACCTTAGCTCATTCACACATACACATCAATGGCGGCGGAGCTGCCATGCAAGGCGCTGGCCTGTCCATCGGGAGCAACTCGGGGTTCAATGTCTTGCTCAAGGACACTTCGACATTGTACTTTTATATCAGTGAGGTTTTGAGTTTGCTGTATTCTGTGATCCAGAGGACAGATAAAGTCACATTAACTCCTACTGGAATATAAGTCAGTTATCTTTAGAAATATGAACACAACTCTTAAACGACTTGAAATCTGCTCATTGAATGTAGTTTGTTTCTTTAGTGGATAGGCGTTCTTCAAAATCATTTTACAGTATGTCACTGTGTGTTAGAAATTCTGAGTAGCTGTAAAATTAATTTATATTATATTGCTGTGATGTGAAAGAAGTTGATATTCAGTGTGTGCAGGCCTGAATGATTACTATACATATACATAAGTATTTATTAATTTAATTTATTATAATTTATTTTTCAAATCACAGTCTTTTGGTCTGCTTCCTTTGAGTGCTGGTGTTACATGCATAGAGAAACATCTCTTTCAAATGTACAAGATGTTAAATGGAACAGACATGTCTGTACTTGTTTCACATAGCATGTCCTTTATTACCACTGTTTTAAATTTAATTTAGCTTGTAACAGTTTTATCTCGTTTATTTGTCTGCATTGCAATGACCAGCAAAACATCCACATAAATGTGTAATGCATTCCCACCGAGAGCGAAAAGTGGATATCATGTGAACATCCTGTCTGCCCAGGTATATGTTGTTTGTTAAAACTATAAATCTTTGGTTGCATTCATATTAAGATATTATTTTTGGTTCTGGCTGCTTTGCACAATACTAAAATAAGGCTTTTTCTGAAATGCTGTTGTTCTGCTGGGCACAGCACTATGAGTAAATGCCATTCACTGGTGGGTGGACCTCAGACCCTCTCGGGCAGGGCTATTCAATTATAAATTCAATTGGGCCAGATTTTAAAAACAGGAAATGTAAATAGGCCAAACATTTTCAGCAGCCTATTTAAAACCTTTGTTTGTTTTTGGTAATGACAAATTTTAAACAAATGCAAATGAATGTAATAAAAAGTAGCAGGCGTTTGGAGATGGTGGTAAAATAAACAAATACTTGCCAGTCCAGGCAGCGTTAAACTGATGGTTTTTAATGTCAAATGTACATTTCAGGGTTGACAGAGACATATTTTCAGTTGGAACTACTACTTCACTACTTTTGACTGGCAATAGCCAGATGTTTTGAAAAGCTACTAAGCTGGTCGTATCTCACATAAGAAAACGTTGATTTGTGAAAGATATGATTGGCGGTGTCGCATCCGTAAACGTCCTGCCCAATTGGTACTGCGCTTGTGCAGTTCTCAGCAGAGATGAGAAGGAAGCGAGATGGCTCACTCGTTAGCTGCTTCCATACACTATACATGTAGTTTACTTATTTTGTCGTATATCAGATTTATGTATGCTGGGCCACTTGGAGGTTGCTTCTGGGCCCCCAATTAAATTGGCCTGCTCTAGGGGTTCCGGGGGCATGCTCCCCCAGAAGAAAGTTTTGTATGTTTTAAAGTTAAATGCATTAATCATGTAGTCGTGGGGTTTGGGGGTCCTCTATGGAGCCAGGACAGTGTCCAGATACATATTGCATTTTAATACCCGGTTTAAATGGGATCTCTGTTTCACTGCCAGGAGCTTAGCAGAAAGCAACAACTTTCACACTCTCTTGAGTGCATGATCAAGTCTTTTTACAGGCAGTTCCAATGCAAAATCAGCTTGGGACAAAATCTGCTGCTTCCTCTGTCTGGGTTTGGGTCATATTCCCTTGCTACCACTCTCCTGTACAACCGTGACACATCTCAAAGTGTCTGGAGGGGAAAGGAAGAGGAACAACTGTTCCCTCACGTTATGTCCGCTGCATGGTTCTTGTGCCAGTCTTTGCACTTGCACCTGAAAACAATTACATAATTGCCACTAATGCACAGTCTCCTTGTCACTGAGTGGCTCTTTGGTCTGTGGTGCCTCCAAGTCAATCACCTTTTCTTCGCCTCCTTCAAAAACGCACAAGGAACCAAAATCACACTGTATTTTTAAAGATGAGAAGAACGACACGAAGAACAACAAATGCTGCACAATGCCAACTGCTGTCAAAGTATTGAAAGTACTTCTTTCTGCAGATCTGTCCACAGCGCACACCACAGAAGTTTTGTCTTATTTCAGTTATTAGATTGTTGAAGAACGGTGCTAGAATGGACCAAAAGTGTTTATAGAACTCAGCAGGGAAACCATCAGGTCCTGGTGCTTGGTCATTGGCTGTAAGATTGAGGGCAGTGGTGTAGGGAATTACAATGGTTTAAAGATGCACCAGATTGTGTATGTGCAATCAATTAATTTCAAAATCAGATTTAGCAAAGATAGTGATAAATGTTAACTTAATAAAGTTGCTCGGGCTTAAAGAAGAGAAAATTTGGAGCTCTGAAATTAATAACTATAACCAAAATTACCATCAATAGTTAGTAGGTTGAAGAATTAGGAGTTCTATATAGAAGAGGATGGCAAGGAAACCAGCATATCTGCACATATTTATTTAAAAGATAAACAAAAGCACAACACACAAGATGAAACCTAGAGCAGCGTGGCTCCTTCAAGGAGCAGGGCAGTGCGTAGTGAGTGTGCGGGCGAGCGAGAGAGAGAGTGGTTGCACTCAGAGCAGACAGGTGTTGGCGATCGGAGCAGAGGGACAGGTGAGCAGTGAAGTTGTCTAGTGGCAGTAAACGTAGAGTGTAGGTTACATTTTGCCCATGAATAAACGCTGCAGCTCCTCAATACCCAAGACGTTCCCGTGTCTTTGTTCCCAGCTGCTGGTAAAAGTGAAGGTGGTTAGCCCCGAGGTTAGCATCAACTTCAGCCCAGCAGGAAATCAAAGTCAAAGGACTTTTGAACTTTGCCTGCTCCCTGCCGGATATGTTTGCTTTGTTGGACTTTTTCACTGGTGTTGACCGCTGCCTGCCTGAGGCCGTGATTGTTCCCTGCCGGTGGTCACCGTGTCCTCTCTGATGTCTGCAGAGCTGCCTTTCCTGTTCTGCCTGCTACGCTACACGAGCCGGCCGCCCTTCCTGTTCTGCCTGCCTCACCACACAAGCCAGCTGCCTTTCCTGTCCTGTCTGCCTCACCATACAAGTCAGCTGCTTTGCCAGTTCTGCCTTCACGCTACACGAGCCAAGCCAGAACCTACACTCACGGACCTTATCTACTACATCATCACTGGCTACAGCGGACTACACCAGACTCGCCCGCTCTGGTAGAGTGCTGATCAACCTGTGATTGCTTGCCGTATTATAATAAAGACTGTCACTACTACTATCCAGTTCTCCACTTTCCTGTGTTCTGCATTTGGATCCTTTGATTGTGCACTATAAATACAGAACGACCCAACCTTAACATGGACCCAATAGAAGTTGACTCTCGTGGGAGAGCTGAAGGAGGTGTTATCCATTCTAGATAGATAGATTACGCCTATTCATTACAGACTCTGTGGACATTAAACACAGACTTTTTGTATACTCCTTAATGGAGAAGACAATTTTATCCAGACCCTGGCTTTCGACTCTTCCGATTATGGTAGAGAACCCTTTGGCAATCTCCTGTATGAGGCAAAGTTTGCAGCCCTACCTGGATTCTCGGCCTGCTAGCAACCCGCCTGACTCCTGGCCTGCTGGAGACCAACATGCTATAGCCCTCTGTCAGTCAGGCTCGGTTACGTTAGCCTGCAATCTGCCTGTCCTGTACCGGTCCTAGCTCCGAACCCATACCTGGGCACCCACCTGGCTTTTGGTGGTCCTTGCAGTCATCAGTCTGCACCCCGGCCTGCCAGTCATCAGCCTGCGCCCCGGCCTGCTAGTTCCCAGCAGATATCCCTGCATGCTTACCTCCTGCGTGTCTCCAGTCTGCATCTCAGCCTGCTAACAAGTTGGCACCTCAGCCTCTTGCTGTCTTGGCGCCTTCTGGGAAACCCCCCAGGAGGAAGCATGGCCCCCCACCGCTGCTCATCTTCATCGCTGCCCAGTGCCCCAGAGACTCAGCTGCCCAGAGCCCCAGAGCCGGCAGCAGTCCGGCTTGGTCCCCAGTCGGCAGCTTGGAGTCTCCAGTTCCTGCGCTGTGGCGGTCTCCAGTTCTTCGACTCTGCTGGATCACAACAGCCCTCTGGCCTCCCTAACTGTGTTGAAGTAGCCTTCTATTGTGACAAACACACATGTGTGGGTAGATGTAGTGGTAGAACCACAGACTAGCTACATGTCTCACAGTTACTTAACCCGTCGTGGTTGATTGAAAACTGTGAACAGTAGGTCACAGATCTATTGCCTGACTGTAAACATGGGCAGTCTGACAAAAGAAGTGGAGTACTATCTAGTTGTATCTACCCAAGAATTGATACTTCTGTCTTCACTAGAGTGAAATGGAGAGTGGGGGGTATCCCACTTTACTTTTAAAAAGTGCCATTCTCTGTTCTTTAATAAATCAAGACATTTCGTTAAAAATAATATTTATCTATAAAGGGATAAGTATGCTGATTATTGCCTTGGCTGAGACGATTGAGAGAGAAAGTCAGCGTCTCCTCTGGCAGCAGAGATGGTACACGAGGACGGGTCTAAAGGTCTGATCTCTGAGACCATAGATGAGAGAACTCAGACATCTTGGGCAGATGGTAACACACACATAAATGACAATTTGGATGCGCACAAATATTATCCTGTCCAGGATCACTGAGATAGCTATGAGCAATGAGTTGTGTAAAGATGAAGAGAGACTGAGGCCCAGCTGCACCAGGTGAAGCAGCAGTGTGTTACGAGCCTTACGGGCTGAAGCTTTGTCTGTGGAGGCTGTCTTTTCACGACTGCAATGCAATTTTCCTTTTAAAGGAAATGTCTAAAGTAATTTGTTTCCATGTCCATATTTACTATGATTTAAAAAACAATTCCAAAAAAATAAACAGTACCACACTTGTCAAAATTATTTCATATTGGATAGATGCTGTTCTTTTGGTGATTATGGAAGACATGATAACATGGACCAGGAAATTAGAAAATAATGGTAGAGGAGTTACATCACCATTTACTGATACGTTACCCATGTTTAAACATGATGGTGTCACATGAAGTGGGTGTGAGGACTGAGCTCATATATTCTGTGAAGGTAAGCAAACCCTGCAGACCAGCACTGCCTACATTGAAACCGACATGGCCTCTAACCAGCTAACTGTCTGCACAGGATAAATGTTTTTGGGTTTTGCTTGTGAACTCAACAGGCATCCCTACCCTTCCAATGGATGGATGGAAGGATAGAGCTTCACTGTTATAGGAAAACAAACTGAACAAGATTAATTAGGCTTTTGTGCTCAAATTTTCATCAACAGCTTAATATTTCTGGTTTATTAAATGCTTCTCTAAGATGTCAGATGCAAATCAGTCTCAGACTAACATCACTGATGGACTGCAGTATCAGGGATTACTGGGATTAGTGTTGTTTTCCATTGTAACTACAGTGCCATGCTGTGTGTTTCTCTTCATTAATGGGACCATGCTATTTACCTTAAGGAGTAAAAGGGTGTTTCGTGAGACCTCCCGTTATATTCTTCTGTATAACCTTCTTTTGCTGACACTGTAGTGCTGCTACAGAGTCAGTTAATGTACCTACTAGCTGCTTTTAGCATAACATTGACGTATCCTGTGTGTGGTGCTCTCACCATGCTTGCCTATCTCACAACTGTGATCTCCCCTCTCACACTGGTGGTGATGTGTCTTGAAAGATATGTCGCTGTGTGCTACCCACTGAGGCACGCTACTATCATCACCGTCAGAAACACAGGGGTGGCCATCATTGTGGTTTGGGCCTTCAGTTTACTAAATGTCCTCACTCGAGTTATTTTGCTATTAAATTTCTCATTTAAAGAATTGCAGAGCCTGCAGATGAAAGACTTTTGTGGCAGAGAAAGCATGTTGCTTGATCCAATATCTGATCTTTATGGAAAAGCCTACACTTATTTTCTGTTTGTATCAGCTGGCGTGGTAATCACTTCTTCCTATATTGGTGTGATGATAGCAGCCAGATCGGCCTCCACAGACAAAGCTTCAGCCCGTAAGGCTCGAAATACACTGCTGCTTCACCTGGTGCAGCTGGGCCTCAGTCTCTCTTCATCTATACACAACTCATTGCTCATAGCTATCTCAGTGATCCTGGACAGGATAATATTTGTGCGCATCCAAATTGTCATTTATGTGTGTATTATCATCTGCCCAAGATGTCTGAGTTCTCTCATCTATGGTCTCAGAGATCAGACCATCAGACCTGCCCTCGTGTACCATCTCTGCTGCCAGAGGAGACGCTGACTTTCTCTCTCAATCGTCCCAGCCAAGGCAATAATCAGCATACTTATCCCTTTATAGATAAATATTATTTTTAACAAAATGTCTTGATTTATTAAAAAACAGAGAATGGCACTTTTTAAAAGTAAAGTGGGATACCCCCCACTCTCCATTTCACTCTATTGAAGACACAAGTATCAATTATTTTTGTTTCTTGGGTTTTTATGTCTATAGATTAGATTGACTTTAAATTTAATATTTCTCTGTTTTGTGTCTGCAAGTCCTGCTGTACCATGGAACCTACATCACACACAACATTCAACCAGACAAACACCTATATCAGCACTAATGCCCAGTTCCTTATAATAACCTTTTCAACATGTCATCAAAATAAATAAAAGTTTTGAATCATTTGGCTAAACTGCAAGCAGATACACACCTCTCAGAATCAGACTATAATAAATTAAAATCATCAAAATTCAATCACTTATTGTCGGCTCACTACAACACAAAACAAAGAGGTATTTGCATTTTAAGGCCAGCAAAAACATCGTTTTTTCATGCACTGGTCAATTTTGATATTTTGGGCTATTTTACTTCCATAACATGCCTTCTTTCAGACTAGTGGAAAGAAAACGTCCAAAATATACATTTAGGTGTTTATTTTACACTTTATCTCTTTACATCTGTAGATTTCTCCTAAATTCACCATAAGTGAATGTGTGTCAAAGAGTGTGTGTGTGATTGTGTTACTGTTCAGTTGAAGGCCATACTGTGTTATTCAGTTATCAGTTTTGATGTGTTTTAGATGTTCTATATATCTTTTGCCAAGTATTTGATTAGATATTGTCTGTAAAAAGTGGTTTCCAATAAAAATGTATGGAAGTTTACAATACACATCATTAAACGCCGATTTCTGTAAATGAGTTTTTGAGCCTATATTTTGAATGTTGTTACAGAGGGGTTTGTTCATATATCATTCATAGCCTGATTAATATAACATTTTCTTCCTAAAAACCTTCAAATTTTAATGTCTGTCGACAGTTTTTATTTATTTATGGAGTGATAAAAAGAGATCCAAAATTCCCTCTGTAACAACCTTTGACTCTAACATGTCAACAAAATGAAACAAGAATTTTGAACCTGGCTTCATCCAATGTTCAGATTTCTGGAAATGCAAATTAGTGCTTATGTAATTAGATAATGTCTCATTTGCATATTTAAATATACAATTTCAGAAAACATGTAATACAAAAAATTATTATCTTAATGTAAGTAATCAACTGGAGAACTTTCACAGTGATATTAGTTTAAATGTCTACTTTATTCAACTGTAGTGTCTTAACGCCACCATCAAAGATCCTGCAAGATGTTTTATCATCGTAAACATATCAATCTACACAGGCCCAAACACAGATGACTCATCCTTTTTTTCATAATGTTTTGTTTGCCATCTCAAAAACTCCCCTGTGGGCGTGATGGTGCTGTCATCACAGCAGGTGACTACAACAGGTACAGCACGAAGGAGGAACATACAACTGGATAGTACTCCACTTCTTTTGTCCGACTGCCCATTTTTACAGTCAGGCAATAGATCTTTGACCTACTGTTCACAGTTTTCAATCAACCACGACGGGTTAAGTAACTGTGAGACATGTAGCTAGTCTGTGGTTCTACCACTACATCTACCCACACATATGTGTGTTTGTATGGGTCAAGGTTATTATAGAAAACAGAAGCTGAAACTAATGGTCAAAACACATACATAGGTTATTGTTAAACTGTTATGTTACACAGAGGCTGGACCCAAAAGCACAACTGACAAAGAGAGAGCTGAAGTAGATAGTTTCAGTTTATTGTAAAACACAAGGAAAAACCAGGTGTGTGGAAATAATCGTCGTGAGCTGGTGTACTGGGTCTGTACTCGTCATTTAGTGCTTTCTTTGAAACAAAACAAAGTCATTTTATTAGTTTAAAACATAATAAATCATTGCTATTCCTTTTTTCCTAAATTTGTTATCTGGCATTTCATTGTTCTTTTAGATAGTTAATTCATTTAACACAGTTACAAATTTCTAAGAAAAATATAAATAAGGGTTTTTCCTACTTTAATTTTATTGTGTAATTATTGGTACAGGAGAAAAGCTAAATTACAACTGTTTTAATTTAAAGAAAAGAAGCACCGGCCAAATTCCCCATTCAACTGCCGGGAACCCAGGTTTTCTTATTCAACACAGCATTGAAATTAACCCCTAGGGTTGACAAAAAGGGTTAAATTTTTGGAGGCACCGCTGGGATATTTTTTCTTCTTTTCTTCTTTTCCTGTTTGCCAATGTGATTTTTGCCAGCAGATATTTTTCATTTACCCTTTCTTCTATGATGTAGTGTAACAGTGATTTGACACAGTTGATAATTTCTGTTTTTGTGTTTATTTTCACATAGCTACTCGTCTTCTACAAAATATGGATCTCTCGCAGACTGTTCAGTGGAGTAGAGAGGAGAGAGTTAGCTTCTCACATGCCATTGTGTTTAGCAATGTCCCTTTGGATGCTAGCAATGACACCATTGAGAAAGTGTTAAACACGGTAAAGGTTTTTGGTCGCACTAGAATACGTGGTCGCCGTGGTGACATAACTGGCAGATGGTTGTTTATTTTAGTGGAGACCAGTCCTGATCTAGACCCTGATGTTATACCTCCTGAAATAGGTATAGAAAATGAAGCTGGTCCCTGGAGTGTCAACTTAGTGGGTAGTTTAGTAGCCCATAGTCCTGCCACTGAAGGTGACACCTTCCAGCTTAAGCTACAAGCCTTGTTGCAGCAGGAGGGTAAGTCCATGGAAGAAGTAAAGGCCATGATTATGGAAAATCAGCCCCCTAAATCTGACCTCAGTGTGGACCTAGTAGATGCCATAGGCAAGTTAGTAGATCGCTGTAATCAGGTGTCCAGTGATGGGCCTAGTTACAGAAAACTTAGGTTGTTCTCAGGGTGGAAACCTGTCCCTCCAGGTGAAGAAGAATATGAAGTCTGGATGGAGCAGGCCGCTCAAATGATAAGTGAATGGTAATGCACCGAATCTGCTAAGAAACAACGCATCGTTAAGAGTTTGCGAGGTCCTGCTGCTGATATTGTCAGGTTTCTAAACATGAGTAACCCATCTGCAACCGCAAATGACTATTTAGCTGCCCTTGATACTGTATACGGTACCACTGAGAATGGACCAAATCTAATGGCTAAGTTTCGTCATACCTACCAGGAAAGTGGAGAGAATCTTTCAGCTTTCTTGTACCGCCTAGATAAACTTCTTCATCGCCCTCTCTTAAAGGGTGGGATTGATGCAACAGACATAAATAGAGCTAGAATGGAGCAGCAAATTAAAGGAGCTCTTACCAATGATATGGTTGCTTTGCGAATCAGGATGACTCATACTGTGCAAGATCCCAATTCTTTCTCACAGTTGATGAAGGAAGTGAGAGAGGAAGAACACTGGGTAGCTGCACGAGAGAATGTTAAAGCTTCTGTTGCTAATGTTGCCTCTCCCAAAGTGCCTGTGTCACCTGAATTACATAGCCTGAAGAAGAGTTGTCTACTCAGGTGAGTCAACTGTTGAGTGTGGCCACTGTGACCCCTGCCGTTGACCGTACCCCACCGAAAATGCCCAGTCAGACAAAGGAAGCTACGAACCGAGACAATGTTCACAAACCCAAAACTTCCAAGTTAACTTTGCCTGGTATCTTCTGCTATAACTTTGGTGAAGGTGGTCATAAGAAGTGGGAATGCCAAGCAGCTGAGGATCTTCGAAAAGTAAATCAGAAGTTGATGAAAATGCACCGCTTGCAGGGAACTTGAGCGGAGCTCAGTGAAGGAACGGCACGGAGCTCCAGATAACCCACATTCCACTCACGGTTAATTTCTGCTTGATGTTGGCCAGCCACAATTGCTTGTAGGTTTAGTAGGGCCTGTCTCTGAGGTGCCTGTTCAGATTGAAGGGATTTACACAAGCGCTCTTCTTGACAGTGGCTCTCAGGTCACTCTATTGTACCGTAGTTTCTATGATACTTATCTGAAATACTTGCCTCTTCAACCTGTGGAAAATCTTGAGATCTGGGGTCTTAGCTCTCACAAATATCCATATGATGAATACTTGCCACTCAGACTTGAGTTTACCGAAAGTGTGGCTGGGGTGCATCAGGTGGTTGACACTCTTGCAATCGTGTGTCCAGACCCTTTAAAAAGGGAGGGGATAGCCATATTGGTTGGGACCAACACTAGCTTAGTGAGAAAGATGCTTGAGTCTTGTCGTGAACAGGCTGGTGAAAAGTTCCTGAACGTGTTGACTATACATCCTGTAATTCGAGTTGCATTTGAGACTATTCAACAAACAGACGTGTCACAGGGTGATCCGGACAAACATGGAACAGTTTGGTTTGTGAAGCATACCCCTGTTGTATTGAAGCCAGGTCAAGTTGTGCAACTTCCAGGTCTGCCTAAGTTCCCTGGTCAGATGACTGAATCTTTGTTGGTAGACAAAGCGGAAGTGGATGACACATTTACTTCTGACTTGCAAGTGAGACCTGAAGTTCATTCAGCATCCATTGTGTCCAGCCGACGGGTAACAGTGACTGTTAGGAACATGTCCACAAGAGAAGTATGGATAAAGCAAGGAACTCCTCTTGCTCACGTATTTCCAGTGACCATGGTACCACAACTTTCCTCTAAACGACCGCCTGAACAAAGTAACCTGTCCCCTGCATCTTTTGATTTTGGAGATTCTCCAATGCCGGAAGAGGCAAAACGGAGTTTGTGTGAGGAAATGTTGCAGAGAAAAGAAGTGTTTTCCCTTCATGAGTGGGATGTGGGCTGTTCAAAAAGTACCACGCACGAGATAAGGCTGAATGATTTGCGCCCTTTCAGAGAAAGATCTCGTTGTCTCGCTCCGGCTGATTGGGAGGATGTGCGGCAGCATCTACAGGAACTTCAGAGTGCTGGCATTATTTCCGAGTCCCGAAGTCCCTACGCTTCGCCAATTGTAGTGGTGCGTAAAAAGTCAGGGAAGGTCAGAATGTGTGTGGACTATCGGACACTCAATCAATACACCGTACCCCGAATTGAGGATGCTCTACACAGCCTTTCTGGGAGTAAATGGTTTACTGTTTTGGATCTGAGGAGTGGATACTATCAAATACCAATGAGTGACACCGACAAGGAAAAGACCGCATTCATCTGCCCTCTAGGGTTTTATGAATTCGAGCGTATGCCTCAGGGTATCTGTGGAACACCTGCTACCTTCCAGAGGGTTATGGAGAGAACTGTAGGAGACATGAACTTCTTGGAGGTGCTTGTGTTCTTGGATGACCTAATTGTGTTTGGGCGGACGCTTGAAGAGCACCAACAGCGGCTCTTGAAGGTTCTGGACAGACTGAGGGAAGAGGGGCTAAAGATCTCCTTTGACAAGTGTCAATTTGGCAGGACATCTGTGAACTATGTTGGGCATATTGTTTCACAGAATGGAATATCTACTGACCCTTCCAAGATAGAGGCTGTTGTGTCCTGGCCCAAACCAAAAACAGTGACAGAGCTCAGAGCGTTTTTAGGGTTCTGTGGATATTACCGCCGTTTTGTGAAGGATTTCTCTAAGTTCTGCCGGCGTCTAAATGAGCTGCTGCAGGGGTATCCATCCACTAAGAAGACGAAAGACAGCAACTCACCTGTTAATGGTGCAAAGCCGTGCTACAAATCCTCTGAACCTTTTGGCTCCCGATGGACAGCTCATTGTGATGCTGCTTTTCAAACACTCAAGAATTGCCTGACTCAAGCTCCAGTGTTAACCTTTGCTGATGCACAAAAGCCCTACATCTTGCATGTGAACGCAAGCATGGATGGATTTAGAGGGGTGCTGTATCAGGAGCATGATGAAGGGCTCCACCCGGTCGCTTTCATCAGTTGAAGCCTTTCCCCTTCAGAGAGAAATTATCCTGCGCACAAACTGGAATTTTTAGCTTTGAAGTGGGCCGTTGTGGATAGACTGCATGACTATTTCTATGGTGTCCAGTTTGAGGTTAGAACTGATAACAACCCTCTAACCTATATAATGAAGTCAGCAAAGCTTGATGCGACTGGTCATCGTTGGTTGTCAGCCCTTACCACCTACAATTTCAGTCTGAAATACAGGCCAGGCCGGAAAGAACGTTGATGCTGACGCATTGTCCAGACGTCCGCATACTCACCTGAGCGCCGATGATGACTGGCAGGAAATTCCAGCGGCGGGTGTCCAAGCTCTTTGTCAGGAAATGTCTGTGGAGAAAAGAGCGGGTTGTATCTCTTATCCCTGTGCCGTACAACAGATAGGGGCCCATATGTCTGCTGTTCCTAAGGCTTATTGTCAAGCTACTGCATTAGCTGGAAACCACTTACCTGAACTTAGTCCAAGTGAGCTTCAAGCTGCCCAAAGGAAGGATGTATTCTTGGGAGAGGTGTGGGAAGCTCTTAAGACATAAGTCATAAGAAACCTGCAGGTACTGTTCATCACAACAGCCCGGAGATGAAGCTGCTGAAACGAAAGTGGGAGAAGTTGTCAGTAGATAATGGGTTGCTGTATAGAACAATTAAAACGAGTGACCAACGAGTGAAGCGACAGCTTGTGCTTCCCAAACTGTACCACAGTATGGTGTTGAAATCTTTGCATGACGAGATAGGACATCTAGGCTTTGATAAGTCTTACAGTCTGGTTCGTGACCGATTTTATTGGCCACGCATGAAGCGTGATGTAGAGGCCTACTGTAAAACGGGTGACCGCTGCATAAAGAGGAAAACGTTGTCTCAAAGAGCCGCTCCATTGTCCCACATGCAGAGTTCAGGTCCTATGGATCTTGTATGCATTGATTTTCTTACCATCGAAGCAGATTCTCGCAATGTGTGTAATGTATTGGTGGTCACTGACCATTACACGCGTTATGCTCAAGCTTTTCCCACTAGGGACCAAAAAGCTCCTACTGTGGCAAAGACTATGGGAAAAGTATTTCATCCATTATGGATGGACTCGCATACACTCGGACCAGGGCAGGGATTTTGAGAGCCGGTTGGTGGCTGACATGTTGACAATGCTAGGTGTAAAGAAGTCAAGGACCTCCCCTTATCATCCACAAGGTGATCCTCAGCCGGAGAGATTCAACTGGACCTTGTTGGACATGCTGGGTACCCTTGAGCCTAGCCAGAAATGCAAGTGGAGTCAGCACATAGTGCATCTCGTGCATGCATATAATTGTACTGTCAATGAGGCCACTGGTTTCTCACCCTACTTTCTCATGTTCGGCAGGGATGCCCGATTACCTGTTGATGTATGTTTTGGTGTTTCCCCTGACAACCCTTCGCCTGAGTCATATTTGAAGTATGTGACCAAAATGAAACAGGAATTACAGTCAGCTTATCAGTTAGCTGAGGCTACTGCAGAAAAGATGAATCAGAGTAATAGAGAGGTACGACCAGAAAGTCCGTTATCATAGTCTGAATGCTGGAGACAGAGTTCTGATTCGAAACCTTGGCCTAAAGGGAAAACAAAAGCTTGCAGACAGGTGGAGTGCTAATCCCTATGTAGTGGAGAGTCAATTCTCTGGTATTCCTGTGTATCGCTTGAGGCCTGTTGATGGTAAGGGGCCAGTCAAAGTCCTGCATCGCAATCATATCCTGCCTTTAGGACAGGCAGTCAGGCTACAACCCCAAGTAGCCATTAGACCTACTCCATTACCTAGAGCTTTGAGGCGTCAGAGAGCAAAGGAGAAACAGAAAACCTCTGAATCAGCAAACTCACCTCTTGTAGCTGATTCCTTGCCTAAAGATTGTAGTTCTTCCGATTCAGAGTCTGAGTTTGGGTTTTATGGTGAGGATGTGGTAGACATTCCTTCTCCAAGGGCAGAGGAGATTCAGAGTGAAATTCCTGTCCAAGATGTAGAAAACTTTAAGCTTGGTGATTCTCAGGGTGAATTAGAAACAATGATAGTTCCATGTCAAATTGAAGCTTCTAATGTTCAGCATGAAACTGGTGTTGAAACTGTTGATGCTACTGGTGAAGGTACTAAAGTTCAGTCAGATGCGATACCTCCAGTAGTACGCAGATCAAGTAGGGAGAAAAAGCCTAACACACGATTCACATATGATACACTGGGAGTGCCACATACGTAATCTGTTTCATCCAAATATTGTAGTGTCACTGCAACCGCTACAAATGCTTTGTATGCTTCTAGTGCTTATAACAGTTCACATGCTTGGTGGTGTAATACAGATGCATTATGCAATGTGTGTAACAATAAGCCCACACTTATGCCAATTAGTCTTAGCCCTGTGTTTAAACCAATAGTCACTCCTTAGATGGAGTTGTTCTTTCTATGACCAGCATGGGGGCATACTGGACTTGGGGGGGAGTGTGTAGGGACCCCTAAAATGTGTATTGTGTTGAATATAGTTAGTAGTAAAAATAACTGTCAGGTTCAAGATACCTAGAACATTTAAATCATATACAAGGAAAGAAAGACAAAGGCATTAACTTAAGTTTTACTCGAGGAGAGTAAGCATAGATGCATTCAGTTACATCTCCTACTCACTCTGAAGTGCATCCATGCAGCCTCCTCTTTTTTATTCAGTTTAGGAGATTCCCTGTTACATAGTTTTCTAAAGGGGGGGGAAGTATATACTACTACAATAAGAAAAGAAACAAAGTGATGTTGTCAGGTCTATCTCGTGAGAGCGGCCTTGATGGCAGCCACAACTCATGAGACCATCTGGTGCGGTGTCAGCCTGCCCTGTCGGTATGGCAGGGTGCGTTCCTGTTAATCTCACAGACACAAGTTTAATAACACATATACACACAGCATTGCTGTGTACTTTAAAGGCTACTAAGAACAAAACATAAATGGGATAACTTATGTACATTTTTATTCTAACATTCCCTCCTGTTTATCACATTTTGTTCTCAAATTCTCATATCACTCAATCAGTCTCTTCGCTAGATTTTCGACTGCAAGATCATTTTATGAGTCTGGCAAAATGTTTACACTCAGAGTGTGTGTTAGATTACTTACAGGGGCGACTCATAGTCACCTGGATCAGGGAACAAATCAGGCCAATGGTCTGATTCGTCATCTGTGTCTTCATCGTCATCTTGGTTTTGTTGCAGAAGTGGATACATCTGAGTTAAGCGGTCCTCCATAGGTGCAATTGCTGTGGTGATGAGACGAGTAGACAAAGAACGCAGGCACGGAATACAACAACATCCACATAAGGTCAATATTGCAGCAAAGACTGCTAGAGATATTAGAATTGAGGACACCAAGGTTCGGTATTTCCCAAAAGCATCCAACCAAGAATCCCACATATTACCATTCAGAGTTTTCAACCCTTCTATGGCCTTGGTGAGACTGCCATCCGCTGCAGTGTTGTTAGGAATGAAGGTGCAGCATTGCTCTCTGAACATAGCACACACCTCCTTTCTCTGCAAGCAACATGTCAAGAGCTATGCGGTTCTGGAATGCCATCAGTGACATAGAGGAAAGCTGTCCATGAACAGCCTCAAACCCACTCTGTGTCCAATTGCCCAATTTCTGTACGTTATAATGGATGTAATTGATTCGGTCTACGTTTTTGTTAATCGTGCACCACCAACAGAACAGGGACTCAAACCCTGCAGCCACCTGATCTGCTATCTTGTACTCGTCTGGTACGCCGCGAGGAACTCCTATAGCGTCTATATATGTAGGGTCGATATTGGAGCGCCAGGATGAGGAGCGTTTCTGTCTCCACTCGCTGGGCATTGTACTGGTTATTTGTGTATACAGAGCGTCAGCTGATATGGGGTACACATTTTACTGGTAGCAATAGGGTTACCAATGCACACAATCCTGTATTACCTTTAGGCAATTTGTCAAATAATCTCTCATCCCCACACCACCACCATATGTCAGCCCGAGACACTGGGGTGAAGGGTGTAAAAACAGGAAGTGTAACTGGACATGCTATCTCTGCAAGGCTACCTAAACGAGGTCCCCTACCGGTCAGGTTAATACATGAGAAGTTTCCTGGTGCTACATGTTTAGAGAATAGAGGTTTGATTCTTACGCCTTTTGTTACTGGAAAGATACCGTCCCAATAACTGCAATTTGGTCCTGGAACTGTCTTGCTCATGACAGTCAACAGGCATTCAGCTGGAATAGGTGCAGGAACTATTTGTAGTAAGGGCGGGGCCCATACACACAACACAGTCGGCTTTAGTTGCATTTGCTGCCTGCTCTACCATTAACAGCCAATTATTGTTTTTCCCTGAGACTCCAGTGGTTACTTGAAACCACTCGTCAGTGTCAGGTCTTTTATTGAGGATCTTTATCTTTACTTTAGTTGTGGACCTAGGCCCCAACGTCAGTCCTGGCACAGGTTGCAAATCTGAGTCTGTTGCGGCAGTGGGTGTTTCTGTAATGTTAGGGCACAGTGCCACATAAGTGCATGGGTCTGTATGACTTGGCCAATAGGCACACAGAGCTAAAATGTAACAAGGTGGATTTGGATAGTTAGGCATCGACGGGGGTTTTTCCAATAATGGATTGACTGTGGTATTAAATCTTAAAACTAAGGAGGGTGAGTTTCCAAGTTTTATCTTTTCTAGAGTTAACACACGTGACCAATATTGTGCCCATGGTCGCCAGCCATAGGAATCGGACCTCCAGGTTTTATCAGTGGTGGCGAAAACCCATCCCCAGTCTATACCTGTTTGTTTAAAACCCACTGAGTTTAAATAGAATGTCCAATCATACCACTCGCTTCCTACATAACCGCCCAACTGAAAGGAGTTCATAGGGATGATTACTGTGCTGATAAAGGTAGTGGTATTGTAGCAAATATAGGTCCTAGACGTCGTTTCTCCGGTCGCATTACATGGATTTTGCAAAGTCGTCAGAACGCTAGTGGGCCGATAATATCCTACTCCGCGTTTTACTATAGCATGTGGTTGGGTGATACCTTGGGATGAAGTGGGCGGAACATGAGTGCTATTTAGGGAAGTTCCAGGAGCTTCCCATAAGTACCAGGTAAAAAGAAAAATTAATATGAATACAATTGTCACTCCCCAGCACCTAATTGCATCGCTTATCCATCTAGTTGCCATCTTCCCCGAGAGTGTCCTCTAATGAGTCTGGTGTCTTGGAAATACTTCACTGACTTTCGAGTCTACTCAGGTTCTACACACCTGAGTCCACTCTATTATCAGACTGTGAGTCACTTTTCTCTGCGGAACTGTCGGAGGAGATGACCTTTTTGCAATGAGTAAGATGTACCCACGTGGATCTTTCAGCTATTTTTATGGCTGTGGGAGTGTTCAACAATACCTGATAAGGCCCTTCCCACTTGGGAGAGTGCCAATGTTTTCTCTTAATGCTTCGTATCAGCACCCAATCGCCTGGTCCCACTAATTGGATCTCCTGTTGAGAAACAGAAGGATTTTCATCAGCTTGTTTTCCTTTTTGTTTTTCTAACATTTTTCTCATATAGTCTGCTAGGTTGGTTTCTTCACTCAGCTCCCATTGATTTTTAAACTGTGGCAGCCTGTATGGTCTACCAAACAACATTTCATATGGAGTTAAACCTGAAGTTGCTGTTATGTTGATGTACATTTTCACTAAATCTATGCACTGAGTCCAAGGTCTCCTTGTTTCTTCAATACATTTCTTTAAACGGTTTTTTATAGTGCCATTCATTCGTTCCACTAATCCTGCACTTTGAGGGTGATATGCGCAGTGGTTTTTTAGATTAATGTGAAACATTATTCCTATCTTTTTGATCAATTGGTTTACAAAATGTGCTCCATTATCACTATAAAGTTTTTCCGGAATTCCATAACGGGGTATTATGTCTTTACATAACGCTTTTGCCACTGTTAATGCGTCTGGGTGTTTGGTTGGAAACAGCTCTACCCATTTAGAGAAGGCATCTATTATGACCAGACAATACTTTTTTCCTTCACTCTGATTTAACTCTATAAAATCCATATGTATTACTTGAAACGGATACTGTGGTGAGGGGAAACACCCTCTTCTAGGTCTTAAGTTTCCCTGAGAATTGTGCTTAGCACAGATCAAGCATGCTCTACAAAAATGTTTTGAATAAGAATTAAATCCATAGGTTGTGTAATGTTGTTTTATCTGTCCCACCATCCCTCCTGTTGAGACATGTGTAACACCATGGCTCAATATTGCAGCCCATTTGTATAGGTTGTGTGGAAGGATTGTTTTTTTCTCTGGTCATACATAGATGTCATTTTGTAGTTGTGCTCCGTGTTTTACCCACAAATCCTTTTCTTTCTGTGGTGCTTGTTGTTGCATGTCTTGGAGTGTTGTATCAGTCATAACAGTGTCCGAGGTCAGCATAAGCACTTTTATCTGTCCCTCGGCCGCTTGTTTAGCTGTTTTGTCTGCAAATGCATTCCCTAGTGATACTTGATCTGTCCCTGAGGTATGAGCTGCGCATTTACAAACTGCGAGGTGTTTTGGTAACACTACTGCCTTGAGCAGGTTAGATAAGAGGTCTGCATGTGTTACTGGTTTCCCTGTGGATGTGATCATTCCTCTATGTTGCCAATACTGTGCAAAAGTATGGACTGTAGCAAAGCATATTGACTATCTGTATAGATAGTAGCGTCTTTATTCTTCATTAATTTACACGCCTCTGTTAGAGCCACTATCTCTGCCGCTTGGGCAGAGTAGGGTGAGGATAATTGTCCAGCTTTTAATATTTTATCTTTGGTCACTACAGCATAACCTGTTTGTGTTTTTCCTAGATAATTTTTTTTGAAGAGCCATCAACATAAATTGTTTCTCCTGTTGTTAAAGGTTGATCAGTAAGATCAGGTCTGCTTTTGCTGTTTGTTCAGCAAGTTCCTGGCAGTCATGTGCATGTCCATCATCAGGAAGTGGCAGAAGTGTAGCTGGATTGAGGGTTGTGCATCGCTCAATAGTTAAATGAGATTGTGAAAGCAACACAGCCATACATGACAGATGTCTCGCTGGAGACAGAAAAGTCATGTTTGTCTGCAGCAGCAGCGCTGAAACTGCATGTGGTATTTTCAACACCAGTGGGTGAAATAACACAATAGCAGCGCTAGTTTCTACTGCCATAGAAGCAGCCACCACCGCTCTAACACAGTGTGGATGGGCACATGCTACGCTGTCTAATTTAGAGGAGAAATAGGCTATAGGTTTCATCTTATCGCCATGCTGTTGTGTCAAAACAGAAGTCATAAATTTCCTTTGCAGTCTACCATTTGCACAAATGTTTTGCTGTAGTCAGGTAATGCTAAAGCTGCACTGGAAACGAGAGTTTGTTTCAAAGTACAGAACGCATTTTCTGCTTCTTCTGTCCATTTCAATGGAGTAGTCATTTTAATGTTTTCATCATACATTAATTTCTGGAGTGGAGCAGTTATTTCAGCATAATTAGGTACCCAACACCTGCAGTAATTCGTTAACCCTAAGAGTGAACTCATTTGTTTTTTTTGTGGTTTTGGAGCCTTTAAGATTGCTGTCTTTCTGTCTTCAATTATTGTTCTTCCTCCTGAGCTAAGATTATGACCTAAATATTTTATTTGTGTTTTGCACAGTTGCAACTTATTTTACTTGCTTTGTGGCCTTGCTCAGCTAAATGTGTCAACAGTGCTATGGAGTCTTTTTTACAAATGTCTTCGTCTGGAGAAGCTAAAAGTATGTCATCTACATACAACAAAACTTGACTGTTTCCTGGGGGTTGGAACTTAGCCATGCTAGCACTCATCACTTGTGAGTATATTGTGGGACTTTCACAATATCCTTGGGGCAATCTGGTATATGTATAACGTTGACCTTCATAAGTAAAAGCAAACAAAAACTGACTATCTTTGTCCACTGGGACTGAAAAGAATGCATTGCTGATGTCAACTACAGTAAAGACTTTAGCATCTGGTCTTAATGAGTTCAAAAGGGTGTGCGGATCAGGCACACAAGGTGCTCTTTGTATTACAGCATTATTTACAGCCTGCAGATCTTGTACCATTCGCCAACCCACTGAGGGTGCTTGTTTTTTAACTGGAAATATTGGTGTATTACATGGTGAATCGTCACACTTTATAATGACTCCTGCAGCTATCAGATCTTCAATCACTGGTTTAATGCCTTCACGTGCATCTGCTTTCAGTGGATATTGTTTCACACAAGGACGGTATTCTGTCTTAGCTCTAATCTGGACAGGTAATGCTCCTTTAACTAGCCCTACATCTGTTGGTCCCTTGGACCATAATGAGTCAGGAACACTTTGAATTAGCTTTTCTTCTTCCTGAGTAAAAAACACATGTCAATTTTTTACACTAGCACCACGGAGGTGCACGCCTTTTTGGACTTGGACTGACCAAAACAGTGCTTTTTTAGTCAGGCCTGTGGACGCGCTTGTCCATGTGTTGACGGAGGTCGCTGTCCAGTCAGTTGCCGCTTTGGCTTGCTGAACCAGCTTCCCAGGTCTTTCCACTGCAAGTTTTCATTTTGTACAGCGAATTATGGGATGGAAGCCACAACCTGTTTAGTGGTTTTAAATTATCTGGTATGATTACACCTGCAACGGCAGTATTTTCTGCATCCGAATAAATGTAATCTATTGTGATTTTAACAGGTGTTGCTCTGTCTAATTTTGCTTCATATTCTGTGTCCGGTCCTGGAGTGATTTTGAACCATAGAGTGACATGCAAATTTCCTTCCTCCATTTTGTCTTGTGGTCTGGAAATAACTTGTCTTCCCTCTGTCATTAATGCAGTTGCAGTGTCGTGTGGGCTTTATTTGGGACATCTAAAGAATAGTAGTAATAAGGTAGCCCTGAACCTTTTATGACAAAGATGTCTTCCTGGGTTAGTTCTGCTTTTCTCTTTACCTCTATCCTTCCCTGTGATGTAGGAACAAGAGCTAATCCCAACAAAAACAAAGCATCTCGTCCCAACAGATTTACTGGACACTCTGGGAACATCAAGACAGATATCTGACATGACTGTCCCTGCGGATCGCTCAACCAGACTGGCTCAGATTCTTTCACATAAGTCAATTTGCCATCTGCTGCTCGTACTGCAATACTGCTATTACTAGATCTAGCCCTAGGGAAACTTTCCTTACAAGTTGTTCTGCATGCTCCTGTGTCACAAAGAAAATCAATTGGTTTTCCATTTACACATAAAGTCACCATCGGTTTCTCAAAATGTACTGCAAGCAAGTCCTGGTAGTTTATTAGAACTTCATGATCACTGACGTCATCTAATCTTGGTGTCTGAGTAGCATTAGCTTCTAGTCATGCTTGTTGTTTATTCTCTGGACAATCTACAGCAAAGTGTCCATCTTTCCCACAGTTCCAACACCCTGCTTCTCTCTGTCTGTTTCTCTGTCCAAAACCTCCTCTGCCTCTGCCTCCTCTCTGTCCTTTTCTATGAAATCTACGCCCTCTATTGTTTCTCCCCCTCTCTCTATTCTGGTCATGGTAAAACACTTCCTCAGTCTCTTCCTCACCAAAAAACGTTCCTACTGTCTTTTTCTTTTTTTCTTTAGCAACTTTTTCTGCGTGCAAAGCATGATTAATGTACTCATCAAGGGTACCAGTAGACAGTCCAATGTAGTGCCTCTGCACCCAGCTTCTGATTGCGTCTTTTGAGCCCGCATGTAAAGCATTTTTCTACTGTTGTCTGTAAGCTCCTTGGTCATTATTATCGTCAGTCAGTCCCGAATGGATTTTAAACACTGTAGTCATGCGGTGTCTATAGTCATCAAAAGTTTCATCGTCTTTTTGTCTTGCTCTGCCTATCTCAGTGTAATTTGCTTTTTGTTTAAACCTGGCTGTGGCTCTGGTTGCCAGACCGTTTACTTCTACTGCCATTTGTTGGCTGTCCCATGGAAGAGGACCGTCACCTGCTGTGTTCAGAGGATTCCAATCTCCTCTAACGTTATGCCAATCTGGTCCCAGAGCACACATCCAGATTTGTTGGACTTCTTGTCCATTTAGATGATAGGATTTTCGCACATTTTCCATGTCTCTTTCTCTAGCTTCACGTTTTTCAGCTACTTTTATCCAATATTTGGTTTCCTCATAACCTGACTTTTTCATCTTTTTAGGATCTTTGTTAGTGTTGTTTTGTATTGTTTCCTGTAGTAGCTTAATTGTTTTGACGTTTAGTTTACCATTAAACCCGTAATCTTTTACCCATTTATCCAAATATTTTATCAGGATCCTGTTTTTCTATATACTTCCAATCTTTACACTGTAAATCCTCCCTAGTTTTGGGCTTACTTTGACTCTTGCCCATACTGGAGCTGTTTTTTATGTATTTTGGTCCAACGCTGGGTTAACACCTAGGGTGTTCTAAACGTTGGGATGTTATCAGTGGGGCAATAATTAAAATACCTTTCCAGGTAATTCTCACTTCAACTCTTTCGAGTGGAGAATTCTTGCCTTTGCTTCCTGTAAGGTTTATTGCTTTCTTTCCCACTGCTTTGGTATGAGAAAAAAAATACCAAATGGTATTTCTGTCTCCGTTCACTCACACAATCATCCACACTCCTATTTACTTATTTACAGACGTCTTTTTCGCACACTTTTGAGGCCTACTCACTTACCATGGAGTTTTAACTTTTAGTCTCACTAAAAGGGGATTCCACCCAAATTATTCTCTTGCCTGATAGGGTCTAGAATCCTCAGGGCTTTTCTTTTGACGCGCTCAACAGCCGCAGTCACACAGGTTTTTAACTTAAAACCTACTCACGGAATTTAAGTCAGCGACAGGACTCCGCCGTCCTCAGCCTTTCGTCTAACTCCTCCAGATTCCGTCAATCCTCGGTTTCCAGCCGACAAGGAGGAACCCCAGTTCCCCTCAAAGGGATCCTGTGAGCCCACCTAGGGGCCCGCTGTGGCCACAGACTTTCCTGGAATTCTCCGTGTCCACTGGAAACTCTGGATATGTTGGAATCCGGCTCGAAGGACCAAGTTAATGTCAGGTTCAAGATACCTAGAACATTTAAATCATATACAAGGAAAGAAAGACAAAGGCATTAACTTAAGTTTTACTCGAGGAGAGTAAGCATAGATGCATTCAGTTACATCTCCTACTCACTCTGAAGTGCATCCATGCAGCCTCCTCTTTTTTATTCAGTTTAGGAGATTCCCTGTTACATAGTTTTCTAAAGGGTGGGGGAAGTATATACTACTACAATAAGAAAAGAAACAAAGTGATGTTGTCAGGTCTATCTCGTGAGAGCGGCCTTGATGGCAGCCACAACTCATGAGACCATCTGGTGCGGTGTCAGCCTGCCCTGTCGGTATGGCAGGGTGCGTTCCTGTTAATCTCACAGACACAAGTTTAATAACACACATATACACACAGCATTGCTGTGTACTTTAAAGGCTACTAAGAACAAAACATAAATGGGATAACTTATGTACATTTTTATTCTAACAATAACACAACAAATTAAAATGTATTTTGTTTTTTATTTCAAAATATGATGTAACTATGTATTTTTTGTTTTTTTGTTATGACCAGTGAGAAAGTGTGTTTAATACAAGTGTTTTGTTGCTGGCCAATGAATGTTGGAATTGTTGTTGTTGCATCATGACGTGAGTTGCGTGCGGAAAAGGAAGAAGAGGAGCATCGCACATGGAGACAAGCAGCTGCATGTGACTCGATCGCATGAGACTTGTTGTCATTTTGGAGACCAGTTATGTTATCTGTCATGTAAGGCCCAAAGTGCAAAGGAAAACGTTTATAGGAAACATTTTATTCACTTTATTTTGCTTTACTGCTTAAAGTGATTTATTTTTCCTGTTAGTCTATTCGCGATTGTTTGAGAACTCCGTGTGTGCTGATTTCTCATCAGATAGAGACATTTACATTTGCGCACAGTGACTGATGTGAAGAAGTTCGTTGTGAACTCGTCCTAAATTCGTTTGGGACCGGACACCTCTAGCATTTCATCACTGGATGCATCTCGACTGGACTTCGTGTGGATTGAACGGGACTGGAGAAAGTGAGTTTGTGTCGTGAGTGATTCCAACATTGCCTCGTCATTATCATCGGATGGACATGGGTGAGTTCATCTATTGAGACTTGTTGACTGTGAGAGAGATCGCACAGAACTCTTCAGCTTTATATGTGCACCAACGGACTGGGCCCCAACGTTAAAGTACGCGTACAATTTTTGACTGTTTTACTGACTCATACTAAAATTTTCATACGGGACAGAAACATAATCTCAGTGTTTTTCTTTTCCTTTAGAAGTGTGTGAAAGATCTTGAAAGAACGTGATTTTTGTATTGTTTTATTATTTTTGAAGTGTTTGACTTAATCAAGGGTTTGACATTTTATCTCATATTTTAATTTGAGGTTAACATTTAAGAATACAGGTTTAAGAAACTAAGTATCTGAAAAAAAGAATTCTGAGAGGTTGTATAAATCTTTTCTTTGCTGGAAAACAAATAATTCACGGATTGTTGGGTAAAATAATTCCTGTGTTATTTGTTATTCTCTATACAACTTAATTATTTGTTTCGTCATTTAGTGCTTTCTTTGAAACAAAACAAAGTCATTTTATTAGTTTAAAACAAAATAAATCATTGCTATTCCTTTTTTCCTAAATTTGTTATCTGGCATTTCATTGTTCTTTTAGATAGTTAATTCATTTAACAAAGTTACAAATTTCTAAGAAAAATATAAATAAGGGTTTTTCCTACTTTAATTTTATTGTGTAATTATTGGTACAGGAGAAAAGCTAAATTACAACTGTTTTAATTTAAAGAAAAGAAGCACCGGCCAAATTCCCCATTCAACTGCCGGGAACCCAGGTTTTCTTATTCAGCACAGCATTGAAATGAACCCCTAGGGTTGACAAAAAGGGTTACAACTGAATAACACAGTATGGCCTTCAACTGAACAGTAACACAATCACACACACACTCTTTGACACACATTCACTTATGGTGAATTTAGGAGAAATCTACAGATGAAAAGAGACAAAGTGTAAAATAAACACCTAAATGTGTATTTTTGACATTTTCTTTCCACTAGTCTGAAAGAAGGCATGTAATGGAAGTAAAATAGCCCAAAATATCTACATTGACCAGTGCATGAAAAAACGGTTTTTGCTGGCCTTAAAATGCAAATACCTCTTTGTTTTGTGTTGTAGTGAGCCAACAATAAGTGATTGAATGTTGATGATTTTAATTTATTATAGTCTGATTCTGAGAGGTGTGTTTCTTGTAATAAGCATGTATCTGCTTGCAGTTTAGCCAAGTGATTCAAAACTTTTATTTATTTTGATGACATGTTGAAAAGGTTATTATATGGAACTGGGCATTAGTGCTGATATAGGTGTGTGTTTGTCTGGTTGAATGTGGTGTGTGATGTAGGTTCCATGGTACAGCAGGACTTGCAGACACAAAACAGAGAAATACAACAAATATTAAATTTAAAGTCAATCTAATCTATAGACATAAAAACCCAAGAAACAAAAATAATTGATACTTGTGTCTTCAATAGAGTGTAATGGAGAGTGGGGGGTATCCCACTTTACTTTTAAAAAGTGCCATTCTCTGTTTAAATTTTTAATAAATTAAGACATTTTGTTAAAAATAACATTTATCTATAAAGGGATAAGTATGCTGATTATTGCCTTGGCTGGGACGATTGAGAGAGAAAGTCAGCGTCTCCTCTGGCAGCAGAGATGGTACACGAGGACGGGTCTGATGGTCTGATCTCTGAGACCATAGATGAGAGAACTCAGACATCTTGGGCAGATGATAATAAACACGTAAATGACATTTTGGATGCGCACAAATATTATCCTGTCCAGGAACTCTGAGATAGCTATGAGCAATGGGTAATAAATGGTTGAGGAGAGACTGAGGCCCAGCTGCACCAGATGCAGCAGCAGTGTATTTCGAGCCTTATGGGCTGAAGCTTTGTCTGTGGAGGCCGATCTAGCTGCTATCATCACACCAATATAGGAAGAAGCGATTACCACGCCAGCTGATACAAACAGAAAATATGTGCACGCTTTTCCATAAAGATCAGATATTGGATCAAGCAACATGCTTTCTCTGCCACAAAAGTCTGTCATCTGCAGGCTCTGCAATTCTTCAAATGGAAAATTTAATAGCAAAATAACTTGAATGAGGACATTTAGTAAACTGAAGGCCCAAACCACAATGATGGCCACCCCTGTGTTTCTGACGGTGATGAAAGTAGCGTGCCTCAGTGGGTAGCACACAGCGGCATATCTTTCAAGACACATCACCACCAGTGTGAGAGGGGAGATCACAGTTGTGAGATCGGCAAACATGGTGAGAGCACCACACACAGGATACGTCATTAATATTCTACAAGCAGCTAGTAGGTACATTAACTGACTATTTAGCAGCAGTACAGTGTCTGCAAAAAGAAGGTTATACAGAAGAATATAACGGGAGGTCTCACGAAACACCGTTTTACTCCTTAAGGTAAATAGCATGGTCCCATTAATGAAAAAAAACACACAGCATGGCACTGTAGTTAGAATGGAAAACAACACTAATCCCAGTATTCCCTGATACTGCAGTCCAACAGTGATGTTAGTCTGAGACTGATTTGCATGAGACATCTTAGAGAAGCATTTAATAAACCAGAAATATTAAGCTGTTGATGAAAATTTGAGCACAAAAGCCTAATTAATCTTGTTCAGTTTCTTTTTCCTATAACAGTGAAGCTCTATCCTTCCATCCATCCATTGGAAGGGTAGGGATGCCTGTTGAGTTCACAAGCAAAACCCAAAAACATTTATCCTGTGCAGACAGTTAGCTGGTTAGAGGCCATGTCGGTTTCAATGTAGGCAGTGCTGGTCTGCAGGGTTTGCTTACCTTCACAGAATATATGAGCTCAGTCCTCACACCCACTTCATGTGACACCATCATGTTTAAACATGGGTAACGTATCAATAATTGGTGATGTAACTCCTCTACCATTATTTTCTAATTCCCTGGTCCATGTTATCATGTCTTCCATAATCACCAAAAGAACAGCATCTATCCAATATGAAATCATTCTGAGAAGTGTGGTACTGTTTATTTTAGATTTTTTTTTTATATCATAATAAATATCGATATGGAAGCAAATGACTTTAGATATTTACTTTAAAGGAAAATTGCATTGCAGTCGTGAAAAGAAGGCTTGTGATAATAATAAATAATAACTTTAATAAAATAAGTTCTTCGTTTCACCACTCTTAAATAAGATAAATGATAGTTAATCAGTTTACTTAATCTCATAAAATATACTAAACTACCAAGTTGGAACTCTGCTTAATAATTAAATTAACAACTACAACCACAAGAACCTGGCCTAAATTCAATCTGCCAAAAGCCTCATCCCTCGACAGGCCCGTTGGGCCCTGTTCTTCAGCCGTTTCAACTTTTCCCTAACCTACAGGCCAGGGTCAAGAAATATCAAACCGGAAGCCCTCTCTCGCCAATACACGGCCGAGGACTCGTCCCCTGATCCAGACGCCATCTTCCCATCCTCATGCATCATTCCTGCTATCACCTGGGAGATTGAGGCCAAGGTGAGGGAGGCCCAGCAAGCACAGCCCGGGTAATGGACCACCCGACCGTCTGTTTGTCCCTGATACTGCACGTTCCCAGGTGCTTCAATGGGGGCACACTTCTACATCACCCAGGTATTTACCGCACCCTGGACCTATTAAAGAGGCCCTTCTGGTGGCCCACCATGGAGGCTGACACCTGCGCTTTTGTGACTGCCTGCACCATCTGAACCCGGGGAAAGTCTTCTCATCATCCTCCTGCTGGGCTGCTATGTCCTCTGCCTGTTCCCAGCCGTCCGTGGTCCCACATAGCCCTGGACTTTGTGACCGGCCTACCTCCGTCCCAAGGTAACACAGTCATTCTAACTGTAGTTGAAAGTTTTTCTAAGGCTGTGAGACGGCAGACATCATTGTCGACCAGGTTTTCCGCCTGCATGGGATACCACTCTATCGTCTCTGACCAGGGCCCCCAGTTCATCTCTCAAGTTTGGAAAGCTTTCTGTCAAGCTCTGGGCGCCACAGTAAGCCTCATCAGGTTTTCACCCCCAAACCAATGACCAATCAGAGAGGGCAACCCAAGACCTAGAGGCTGCTCTGCGCTGTGTGGCATTACCAATCCCAAGTCCTGGAGTTCCAATCTGAACTGTGTGGAATATGTGCACAACGCGCTAACTAGCACAGTCACAGGTTTGTCACCTTTTGAAGCCTCTTAAGGTAATCAACCCTGTCATGGTACAGTTGTACCATTCCTAGTGTCTCTGTCTGTTTGTCCTCTGTTGGTTCCCTTCCTGTGTTTGTCTTTATGTGTGTGTGTGTGTGTGCACACACTGCTCTCACCAGACTCTTACCAGCCCGCTGTCTTCGCCCAGTCCACCAGCTCACGACGATTATTTCCACACACCTGGTTATTTCTTGTGTTTTACAATAAACTGAAACTAACTACTTGAACTCTCTCTGTGTCAGTTGTGCTTTTGGGTCCAGCCTCTGTGTACCATAACAGTTTAACAATGACCTATGTATGTGTTTTGACCATTAGTTTCAGCTTTTGTTTTCTATAATAACCTTGACACGCACAAACACACATACAGTGTTGTGAAACTGTTTACCCCCTTCCTGATTTATTCTTTTGCATGTTTTTCACACTTTAATGTGTCAGATCATCAAACAAATTTAAATATTAGTCAAAGATAACACAAGTAAACAAAAAATACAGTTTTTAAATGACGGTTGTTATTATTAAGGGAAAACCAATTCTAAACCTACATGGCCTTTGTAAAATAGTGATTGCACCACCTGTTAAAACATAACTTAACTGTGGTTTATCACACCTGAGTTCAATTTCTCTAGCCACAACCACTCCTGATTACTGCCACACCTGTTCTCAATCAAGAAATCACTTAAATAGGACCTGCCTGACAAAGTGAAGTAGACTTCACTTTGTCAGGCAGGTCAAAGTGGTGGTCTCGCTGGTTAGCTGACTGAGCAGGGAGACGGCTAACTAACTGGCAGAGCCGGGAGACCGCTGGTCAGCTGACTGGGCAGGAGACCGCTGGTCAGCTGACTGGGCAGGGAGACCGCTGGTTAGCTGGCAGAGCAGGAACAGGACGGGCGAACAGGTTGGCAGAGATCCGTGAGGTGACGTGGCTGTGATCACCGGTGAGAGGGATGTCTGCGGCAGAAGCAAACCAGAGTTTACAAAAAACACACCATTACTAGTCAAAGCTACAACTGTACTTAGCTGTGTGGATCGAAGGGCTGTTACGTAAGCTCGTACAGGTATACTGAGACCATCTGGCACTGGAGATGAGGAAGAGCCTGGTCTTTATGCTGTGGAGACCTATGATGATTGATGACAGGTGCGCCGGTGATCAGCAGCAGGTGGAAGCCCGGGGAGCCGGAGCACACAAATACGCTACAGACAAACGGAGGACACAGACAGGGAGAGGGAAAACTGCACAGAATACTGCAGGGATCACCCAGCATGGTGACTAACCACGACATGAAAAGGTTTGTAAAGCCATTTCTAAATCTTTGGGACTCCAGCGAACCACAGTGAGAGCCATAATCCACAAATGGCGAAAACATGGAATAGTGGCGAACCTTCCCAGGAGTTGCAGGCCAACCAAAATTACCCCAAGAGCGCAGCGACAACTCGTCCAAGAGGTCACAACAGACCCCACAACAACATCCAAAGAACTGCAAGCCTCACTTGCCTCAGTTAAGGTCAGTGTTCATGACTCCACCATAAGAAAGAGACTGGGCAAAAATGGCCTGCATGGCAGAGTTCCAAGACAAAAACCACTGCTGAGCAAAAAGAACATAATGGCTCGTCTCATTTTTGCCAGAAAACATCTTGATGATCCCCAAGACTTTTGGGAAAATACTCTGTGGACTGACAAGACAACTGGAACCATGAATTCTGCTGTTTACCAAAAGCTCCTGAAGGAGAATGTCCGGCCATCTGTTCGTGACCTCAAGCTGAAGCGAACTTGGGTTCTGCAGCAGGACAATGATCCAAAACACACCAGCAAGTCCACCTCTAAAAGGTTGAAGAACAAAATGAAGACTTTGGAGTGGCCTAGTCAAAGTCCTAACCTGAGTCCTATTGAGATGCTGTGGCATGACCTTAAAAAGGCAGTTCATGCTCGAAAACCCTCCAATATGGCTGAATTACAACAATTCTGCAAAGATGAGTGGGCCAAAATTCTTCCACAGCGCTGTAAAAGACTCATTGAAAATTATCGCAATCGCTTGATTGCAGTTGTTGCTGCTAAGGGTGGCCCAACCAGTTATTAGGTTTAGGGAGCAATCATTATTTCACACAGGGCCATGTAGGTTAGGATTTTGCTTTCCCTTAATAATAACAACCTTCATTTAAAAACTGCATTTTGTGTTTACTTGTGTTATCTTTGACTAATATTTAAATTTGTTTGATGATCTGAAACATTTAAGTGTGACAGAAATAAGAAATCAGGAAGGGGGCAAACACTTTTTCACACCACTGTATGTGTGGGTAAATGTAGTGGTAGAACCACAGACTAGCTACATGTCTCACAGTTATTTAACCCATCGTGGTTGATTGAAAACTGTGAACAGTAGGTCACAGATCTATTGCCTGACTGTAAACATGGGTAGTTGCACAAAAGAAGTGGAGTACTATCCAGTTGTATCTTCCTCCATCTTGCTGTACCTGTTGTAGTCACCTGCTGTGATGACAGCACCATCACGACCACAGGGGAATTTTTGAGATTGCAAACAAAACATTATGAAAAAAAGGATGAGTCATCTGTGTTTGGGCCTGTGTAGATTGATATGTTTACGATGATAAAACGTCTTTCAGGATCTATGATGGTGGCGTTAAGACACTACAGTTGAATAAAGTAGACATTTAAAAATTAAAATTAAACTAATATCACCATGAAAGTTCCCCAGTTGATTACTTACATTAAGATAATAATTTTTGTCTTACATGTTTTCTGAAATTGTATATTTAAATATGCAAATGAGAAATTATCTAATTGCATAAGCACTAATTTGCATTTCCAGAAATCTGAACATTGGATAAAGCCAGGTTCAAAATTCTTGTTTCATTTTGTTGACATGTTAGTCAAAGGTTGTTACAGAGGGAATTTTGGATATCTCTTTTTATCACTCCATAAATCAAACAATACTGTTGACAGACATTAAAACTTGAAGGTTTTTAGGAATAAAATGTTATATAAATCAGGCTATGAATGATGTATGAACAAACCCCTCTGTAATAACCTTCAGAATATAGTCTCAAAAACTCATTTAGAGAAATCGGTGTTTAAAGATGTGTATTGTAAACTTCCATACATTTTTATTGGAAACCACTTTTTACAGACACAATATGTAATCAAATCCTTGGCAAAAGCAATATAGAACATCTAAAACACATCAAAACTGATAACTGAATAACACAGTATGGCCTTCAACTGAACAGTAACACAATCACACACACTCTTTGACACACATTCACTTATGGTGAATTTAGGAGAAATCTACAGATGCAAAGAGAAAAGGTGTAAAATAAACACCTAAATGTATATTTTGGACGTTTTCTTTCCACTAGTCTGAAAGAAGGCATGTTATGGAAGTAAAATAGCCCAAAATATCAAAATTGACCAGTGCATGACAAAACGATGTTTTTGCTGGCCTTAAAATGCAAACACCTCTTTGTTTTGTGTTGTAGTGAGCCGACAATAAGTGATTGAATTTTGATTTTAATTCATTATAGTCTGATTCTGAGAGGTGTGTTTCTTGTAATAAGCATGTATCTGCTTGCAGTTTAGCCAAGTGATTCAATACTTTTATTTATTTTGATCACATGTTGAAAAGGTTATTATAAGGAACTGGGCATTAGTGCTGATATAGGTGTGTCTGGTTGAATGTGGTGTGTGATGTAGGTTCCATGGTACAGCAGGACTTGCAGACACAAAACAGAGAAATACAACAAATATTAAATATAAAGTTAATGGTGTGCTGTGTTATGTGCATTGTATGTGCCTTTGCTGTACTTTGGAGAAGCCAAAGATACATTTCCACTGAGGTAGACAATAAAGTCAATCTAATCTATAGACATAAAAACCAACGAAACAAATATAATTCATACTTGTGTCTTCAATAGAGTGAAATGGAGAGTGGGGGGTATCTCACTTTACTTTCAAAAAGTGTCGTTCTCTGTTTAAATTTTAAAATAAATCAAGACATTTTGTTAAAAATAATATTTATCTAAAAACGGATAAGTATGCTTATTATTGCCTTGGCTGGGACGATTGAGAGAGAAAGTCAGCGTCTCCTCTGGCAGCAGAGATGGTACACGAGGACGGGTCTGATGGTCTGATCTCTGAGACCATAGATGAGAGAACTCAGACATCTTGGGCAGATGATAATACACACGTAAATGACAATTTGGATGCGCACAAATATTATCCTGTCTACGACCTTTGAGATAGCTATGAGCAATGGGTAATAAATGGTTGAGGAGAGACTGAGGCCCAGCTGCACCAGGTGCAGCAGCAGTGTGTTACGAGCCTTACGGGCTGAAGCTTTGTCTGTGGAGGCCGATCTGGCTGCTATCATCACACCAATATAGGAAGAAGTGATTACCACGCCAGCTGATACAAACAGAAAATAAGTGTAGGCTTTTCCATAAAGATCAGATATTGGATCAAGCAACATGCTTTCTTTGCCACAAAAGTCTGTCATCTGCAGGCTCTGCAATTCTTCAAATGGAAAATTTAATAGCAAAATAACTCGAGTGAGGACATTTAGTAAACTGAAGGCCCAAACCACAATGATGGCCACCCCTGTGTTTCTGACGGTGATGAAAGTAGCGTGCCTCAGTGGGTAGCACACAGCGACATATCTCTCAAGACACATCACCACCAGTGTGAGAGGGGAGATCACAGTTGTGAGATCGGCGAGCATGGTGAGAGCACCACACACAGGATACGTCAATGTTATTCTACAAGCAGCTAGTAGGTACATTAACTGACTCTGAAGCAGCAGTACAGTGTCTGCAAAAAGAAGGTTATACAGAAGAATATAACGGGAGGTCTCACAAAACACCGTTTTACTCCTTAAGGTAAATAGCATGGTCCCATTAATGAAGAGAAACACACAGCATGGCACTGTAGTTAGAATGGAAAACAACACTAATCCCAGTAATCCCTGATACTGCAGTCCATCAGTGATGTTAGTCTGAGACTGATTTGCATCTGACATCTTAGAGAAGCATTTAATAAATCAGAAATATTAAGCTGTTTGTGAAAATATGAGCACAAAAGCCTAATTAATCTTGTTGAGTTTGTTTTCCTATAACAGTGAAGCTCTATCCTTCCATCCATCCATTGGAAGGGTAGGGATGCGTGTTGAGTTCACAAGCAAAACCCAAAAACATTTATCCTGTGCAGACAGTTAGCAGGTTAGAGGCCATGTCGGTTTCAATGTAGGCAGTGCTGGTCTGCAGGGTTTGCTTACCTTCACAGAATATATGAGCTCAGTCCTCACACCCACTTCATGTGACACCATCATGTTTAAACATGGGTAACGTATTAGTAATTGGTGATGTAACTCCTCTACCATTATTTTCTAATTTCCTGGTCCATGTTATCATGTCTTCCATAATCACCAAAAGAACAGCATCTATCCAATATGAAATAATTTTGAGAAGTGTGGTACTGTTTATTTTTGGAATTGTGTTTTAAATCATAGTAAATATGGACATGGAAGCAAATGACTTTAGACATTTCCTTTAAAGGAAAATTGCATTGCAGTCGTGAAAAGAAGGCTTGTGATAATAATAAATAATAACTTTAACTATTACAGTTCCTCGTGGCACCACTCTGATTATTATTTCTCTTATTTAAATCAGTTGACTGAATCTCATAAAATATACTAAACTATCAAGTTGGAACTCTGATTAATAATTAAATTAACAGCTACAACCACAAGAACCTGGCCTAAATTCAATCTGCCAAAAGCCTCAACCCTCGACAGGCCCGTTGGGCCCTGTTCTTCAGCCGTTTCAACTTTTCCCTCACCTACAGGCCAGGGTCAAGAAATATCAAACCGGAAGCCCTCTCTCGCCAATACATGGCCGAGGACTCCTCCCCTGATCCAGACGCCATCTTCCCATCCTCATGCATCATTCCTGCTATCACCTGGGAGATTGAGGCCAAGGTGAGGGAGGCCCAGCAAGCACAGCCCGATCCGGGTTTTGGACCACCCGACCGTCTGTTTGTCCCTGATACTGCACGTTCCCAGGTGCTTCAATGGGGGCACACTTCTAAATCACCCAGGTATTTACCGCACCCTGGACCTATTAAAGAGGCACTTCTGGTGGCCCACCATGGAGGCTGACACCTGCGCTTTTGTGGCTGCCTGCACCATCTGAACCCGGGGAAAGTCTTCTCATCATCCTCCTGCTGGGCTGCTATGTCCTCTGCCTGTTCCCAGCCGTCCGTGGTCCCACATAGCCCTGGACTTTGCGACCGGCCTACCTCCGTCCCAAGGTTAACACAGTCATTCTAACTGTAGTTGACTGTTTTTCTAAGGCTGTGAGACAGCAGACATCATTGTCGACCAGGTTTTCCGCCTGCATGGGATACCCCTCTATCTTCTCTGACCGGGGCCCCCATTTCGTCTCTAAGGTTCGGAAAGCTTCTTTCAAGCTCACAGTAAGCCTCATCAGGTTTTCACCCCCAAACCAATGGCCAAACAGAGAGGGCAAACCAAGACCTAGAGGCTGCTCTGCGCTGTGTGGCAGCCACCAATCCCAAGTCCTGGAGTTCCCATCTGAACTGTGTGGAATACGTGCACAACGCGCTAACTAGCACAGTCACAGGTTTGTCACCTTTTGAAGCCTCTTAAGGTAATCAACCCCCTCTGTTTCCATCACAGGAGAGTGAGATCGTGGTCCCCTCAGTTCAACATCAACTGTGCCGCTGCCCACAACCAGCGCATCGCGGACTGTCACCGGACACCAGCTCCTGAATACAAACCAGGTCAGAAAGTTTGGTTATCTGCCAACAATATTCCCCTCAAGGCCGACTCCAGGAAACTGGCTCCCTGGTTCATTGGCCCATATATTGTGGAAGAGGTCATTAACCCCTCAGCGGTCAAATTAAAACTTCCTCGTACCATGAGAATCCACCCCACATTCCATGTCTCACAAATCTGGCTGTCCTCCACCCGCCCAGATCATCGATGACCATCCTGCCTACATGGTCCGACAGCTGCTGGACATGCACTGCTGAGGCAGGGGTCTCCAGTACCTCTGGACTGGGAGGCATATGGTACAGAGGAACGCTCTTGGATTCCACGATCATTGATCATGGACAATCAGCTAATCAAGGACTTCCACTTGCTACATCCTGACAAACCTGTTGGGTCGCAAGGGAGCTCCGATTGAAGGGGGGGTACTGTCATGGTACAGTTGTACCATTCCTAGTGTCTCTGTCTGTTTGTCCCTGATACTGCACGTTCCCAGGTGCTTCAATGGGGCACACTTCTAAATCACCCAGGTATTTACCGCACCCTGGACCTATTAAAGAGGCACTTCTGGTGGCCCACCATGGAGGCTGACACCTGCGCTTTTGTGGCTGCCTGCACCATCTGAACCCGGGGAAAGTCTTCTCATCATCCTCCTGCTGGGCTGCTATGTCCTCTGCCTGTTCCCAGCCGTCCGTGGTCCCACATAGCCCTGGACTTTGCGACCGGCCTACCTCCGTCCCAAGGTAACACAGTCATTCTAACTGTATTTGACTGTTTTTCTAAGGCTGTGAGACAGCAGACATCATTGTCGACCAGGTTTTCCGCCTGCATGGGATACCCCTCTATCGTCTCTGACCGGGGCCCCCATTTCGTCTCTAAGGTTCAGAAAGCTTCTTTCAAGCTTACAGTAAGCCTCATCAGGTTTTCACCCCCAAACCAATGGCCAAACAGAGAGGGCAAACCAAGACCTAGAGGCTGCTCTGCGCTGTGTGGCAGCCACCAATCCCAAGTCCTGGAGTTCCCATCTGAACTGTGTGGAATACGTGCACAACGCGCTAACTAGCACAGTCACGGGTTTTTTCACCTTTTGAAGCCTCTTAAGTTAGTCAACCACCTCTGTTTCCATCACAGGAGAGTGAGATCGTGGTCCCCTCAGTTCAACATCAACTGTGCCGCTGCCCACAACAAGCGCATTGCGGACTGTCACCGGACACCAGCTCCCGAATAGAAACCAGGTCAGAAAGTTTGGTTATCTGCCAACAATATTCCCCTCAAGGCCGACTCCAGGAAACTGGCTCCCCGGTTCATTGGCCCATATATTGTGGAAGAGATCATTAACCCCTCAGCGGTCAAATTAAAACTTCCTCGTACCATGAGAATCCACCCCACATTCCATGTCTCACAAATCTGGCTGTCCTCCACCCGCCCAGATCATCGATGACCATCCTGCCTACATGGTCCGACAGCTGCTGGACATGCACTGCTGAGGCAGGGGTCTCCAGTACCTCTGGACTGGGAGGCATATGGTACAGAGGAACGCTCTTGGATTCCACGATCATTGATCATGGACAATCAGCTAATCAAGGACTTCCACTTGCTACATCCTGACAAACCTGTTGGGTCGCAAGGGAGCTCCGATTGAAGGGGGGGTACTGTCATGGTACAGTTGTACCATTCCTAGTGTCTCTGTCTGTTTGTCCTCTGTTGGTTCCCCTCCTGTGTTTGTCTGTATGTGTGTGTGCGCATGCTGGCGGGGCGCGGACTCGGTAAACTTCCAGTCAGAGACTGACACACCTGCTACTCATCTGCTGCTGCTCACCTGCTCTCCATCCACCAATCAACACCTGGCAGTATATCTACCCGGTTTTTCTCACCAGTCTTCGCCAGATTGTCCGTTTACCCAAGTGGTACTACGCCTCGGCCTCTGACTTGCCTCATTGAAAGATTTTCCTGCATGTTTTCTGAACCCCTGACTAAGTCTCTGACTCCCTGTGTTCAGGTTCATTCCTCCCACCAGCCTCCGAGTTACTCACCAGCTCTCCAGAAAGATCTCACCACGGATCCTCCACTGCTCCACCTCAACCTGCTGTCCTCACTCCGCCTACATGCTCTCACCAGACTCTTGCCAGCCCGCTGTCTTCGCCCAGTCCACCAGCTCACGACGATTATTTCCACACACCTGGTTTTTCCTTGTGTTTTACAATAAACTGAAACTAACTACTTCTACTCTCTCTGTGTCAGTTGTGCTTTTGGGTCCAGCCTCTGTGTACCATAACAGTTTAACAATGACCTATGTATGTGTTTTGACCATTAGTTTCAGTTTTGTTTTCTATAATAACCTCGACACACACAAACACACATACAGTGGTGTGAAAGTGTTTGCCGCCTTCCTGATTTATTCTTTTGCATGTTTGTCACACTTAAATGTTTCAGATCGTCAAACAAATTTAAATATTAGTCAAATATAACACAAGTAAACAAAAAATACAGTTTTTAAATGACGGTTGTTATTATTAAGGGAAAACCAATTCTAAACCTACATGGCCCTGTGTGAAATAGTGATTGCCCCACCTGTTAAAACATAACTTAACTGTGGTTTATCACACCTGAGTTCAATTTCTCTAGCCACACCCACTCCTGATTACTGCCACACCTGTTCTCAATCAAGAAATCACTTAAATAGGACCTGCCTGACAAAGTGAAGTAGACCGAAAGATTTTCAAAAACTAGACATCATGCCGAGATCCAAAGAAATTCAGGAACAAATGAGATAGAAAGTAATTAAGATCTATCATAATGTACGAGTCAGAACCCACAAATGCAGAACATAAGGAGTGAGGAGTTAAGATAATTTTTATTCACACAGATGTTAGTGCAAAAGATAGAAAAGAGAAAAAAAAGAAAAGTCTTTTCTCGAGGGTGGAATAAGAGCTGTCCACTACAGCTCTTGGAAAAGCGGTGAACTCACTCCTGGACGGAACGGAGGTTGGCAAAGGCTCCATAGAATGGTGTGAGTTGGCTCCGAGTGGCACGGGGTTTTCACCGGAGGAGCTGGGAGACCGCTGGTTAGCTGACTGAGCAGGGAGACTGCTGACTAACTGGCAGAGCCAGGAGACTGCTGGTCAGCTGACTGAGCAGGGAGACTGCTGGTTAACTGGCAGAGCAGGAACAGGACGGGCGAACAGGTTGGCAGAGATCCGTGAGGTGACGTGGCTGTGATCACCGGCGAGAGGGATGTCTGCGGCAGAAGCAAACCAGAGTTTACAAAAAACACACCATTACTAGTCAAAGCTACAACTGTACTTAGCTGTGCAGCGTACAGGTATACGGAGACGATCTGGCACTGGAGATGAGGAAGAGCCTGGTCTTTATGCTGTGGAGACTGATGATGATTGATGACAGGTGCGCCGGTGATCAGCAGCAGGTGGAAGCCCGGGGAGCCGGAGCACACAAATACGCTACAGACAAACGGAGGACACACACAGGGAGAGGGAAAACTGCACAGAATACTGCAGGGATCACCCAACATGGTGACTAACCACGACAGGAAAAGGTTATAAAGCCATTTCTAAATCTTTGGGACTCCAGCGAACCACAGTGAGAGCCATAATCCACAAATGGCGAAAACATGGAACAGTGGTGAACCTTCCCAGGAGTGGCAGGCCAACCAAAATTACACCAAGAGCGCAGCGACAACTCGTCCAAGAGGTCACAACAGACCCCACAACAACATCCAAAGAACTGCAGGCCTCATTTGCCTCAGTTAAGGTCAGTGTTCATGACTCCACCATAAGAAAGAGACTGGGCAAAAGTTCCAAGACAAAAACCACTGCTGAGCAAAAAGAACATTATGGCTCGTCTCATTTTTGCCAGAAAACATCTTGATGATCCCCAAGACTTTTGGGAAAATACTCTGTGGACTGACAAGACAACTGGAACCATGAATTCTGCTGTTTGCCAAAAACTCCTGAATGAGAATGTCCGGCCATCTGTTCGTGACCTCAAGCTGAAGTGAACTTGGGTTCTGCAGCAGGACAATGATCCAAAACACACCAGCAAGTCCACCTCTGAATGGCTGAAGAACAAAATGAAGACTTTGGAGTGGCCTAGTCAAAGTCCTGACCTGAATCCTATTGAGATGCTGTGGCATGACCTTAAAAAGGCAGTTCATGCTCGAAAACCCTCCAATATGGCTGAATTACAACAATTCTGCAAAGATGAGTGTTCCAAAATTCTTCCACAGCGCTGTAAAAGACTCATTGCAAATTATCGCAATCGCTTGATTGCAGTTGTTGCTGCTAAGGGTGGCCCAACCAGTCATTAGGTTTAGGGAGCAATCACTATTTCACACAGGGCCGTGTAGGTTTGGATTTTGTTTTCCATTAATAACAACCTTCATTTAAAAACTGTATTTTGTGTTTACTTGTGTTATCTTTGACTAATATTTAAATTTGTTTGATGATCTGAAACATTTAAGTGTGACAGGAATAAGAAATCAGGAAGGGGACAAACACTTTTTCACACCACTGTATGTGTGGGTATATGTAGTGGTAGAACCACAGACTAGCTACATGTCTCACAGTTATTTAACCCGTCGTGGTTGATTGAAAACTGTGAACAGTAGGTCAAAGATCTATTGCCTGACTGTAAACATGGGCAGTCGGACAAAAGAAGTGGAGTACTATCCAGTTGTATCTTCCTCCATCGTGCTGTACCTGTTGTAGTCACCTGCTGTGATGACAGCACCATCACACCCACAAGGGAATTTTTGAGATGGCAAACAAAACATTATGAAAAAAAGGATGAGTCATCTGTGTTTGGGCCTGTGTAGATTGATATGTTAATGATGCTAAAACGTCTTTCAGGATCTATGATGGTGGCATTAAGACACTACAGTTGAATAAAGTAGACATTTAAACTAATATCACCATGAAAGTTCCCCAGTTGATTACTTACATTAAGATAATTATTTTTTGTCTTACATGTTTTCTGAAATTGTATATTTAAATATGCAAATGAGACATTATCTAATTGCATAAGCACTAATTTGTATTTCCAGAAATCTGAACATTGGATGAAGCCAGGTTCAAAATTCTTGTTTCATTTTGTTGACATGTTAGAGTCAAAGGTTGTTACAGAGGGAATTTCGGATATTTTTATCACTCCATAAATCAAAAAATACTGTTGACAGACATTAAAACTTGAAGGTTTTTAGGAAGAAAATGTTATATAAATCAGGCTATGAATGATGTATGAACAAACCCCTCTGTAAGAACCTTCAGAATATATGCTCAAAAACTCATTTAGAGAAATCGGTGTTTAAAGATGTGTATTGTAAACTTCCATACATTTTTATTGGAAACCACTTTTTACAGACACAATATATATAGAACATCTAAAACACATCAAAACTGATAACTGAATAACACAGTATGGCCTTCAAATGAACAGTAACACAATCACACACACTCTCTTTGACACACATTCACTTATGGTGAATTTAGGAGAAATCTACAGATGCAAAGAGACAAAGTGTAAAATAAACAACTAAATGTGTATTTTGGACGTTTTCTTTCCACTAGTCTGAAAGAAGGCATATTATGGAAGTAAAATAGCAAAAAATATCAAAATTGACCAGTGCGTGATAAAACTATGTTTTTGCTGGCCTTAAAATGCAAATACCTCTTTGTTTCGTGTTGTAGTGAGCCGACAATAAGTGATTGAATATTGATGATTTTAATTCATTATAGTCTGATTCTGAGAGGTGTGTTTCTTGTAATAAGCATGTATCTGCTTGCAGTTTAGCCAAGTGATTCAAAACTTTTATTTATTTTGATGACATGTTGAAAAGGTTATTATAAGGAACTGGGCATTAATGCTGATATAGCTGTGTTTATGTGTTTGTCTGGTTGAATGTGGTGTGTGATGTAGGTTCCATGGTACAGCAGGACTTGCAGACACAAAACAGAGAAATACAACAAATATTAAATATAAAGTTAATGGTGTGCTGTGTTATGTGCATTTTATGTGCCTTTGCTGTACTTTGGAGAAGCCAGAGATACATTTCCACTGAGGTAGACAATAAAGTCAATCTAATCTATAGACATAAAAACCCAAGAAACAAAAATAATTAATACTTGTGTCCTCACTAGATTGAAATGGAGAGGGGGGTATCTCACTTTACTTTTAAAAAGTGCCGTTCTCTGTTTTTTAATAAATCAAGACATTTTGTTAAAAATAATTATCTTTAAAGGGATAAGTATGCTGATTATTGCCTTGGCTGGGACGATTGAGAGAGAAAGTCAGCGTCTCCTCTGACAGCAGAGATGGTACACGAGGGCAGGTCTGATGGTCTGATCTCTGAGACCATAGATGAGAGAACTCAGACATCTTGGGCAGATGATAATACACACGTAAATGACATTTTGGATGCGCACAAATATTATCCTGTCTAGGACCTCTGAGATAGCTATGAGCAATGAGTTGTGTATAGTTGAAGAGAGACTGAGGCCCAGCTGTACCAGATGCAGCAGCAGTGTGTTACGAGCCTTACGGGCTGAAGCTTTGTCTGTGGAGGCCGATCTGGCTGCTATCATCACACCAATATAGGAAGAAGTGATTACCACGCCAGCTGATACAAACAGAAAATAAGTGTAGGCTTTTCCATAAAGATCAGACATTGGATCAAGCATTATGCTTTCTTTGCCACAAAAGTCTTTCATCTGCAGGCTCTGCAATTCTTCAAATGGAAAATTCAATAGCAAAATAACTCGAGTGAGGACATTTAGTAAACTGAAGGCCCAAACCACAATGATGGCCACCCCTGTGTTTCTGACGGTGATGATAGTAGCGTGCCTCAGTGGGTAGCACACAGCGACATATCTTTCAAGACACATCACCACCAGTGTGAGAGGGGAGATCACAGTTGTGAGTTCGGCAAGCATGGTGAGAGCACCACACAGAGGATACGTCAATGTTATTCTACAAGCAGCTAGTAGGTACATTAACTGACTCTGAAGCAGCAGTACAGTGTCTGCAAAAAGGAGGTTATACAGAAGAATGTAACGGGAGGTCTCACAAAACACCGTTTTACTCCTTAAGGTAAATAGCATGGTCCCATTAATGAAGAGAAACACACAGCATGGCACTGTAGCTAGAATGGAAAACAACACTAATCCCAGTAATCCCTGATACTGCAGTCCAACAGTGATGTTAGTCTGAGACTGATTTGCATCTGACATCTTAGAGAAGCATTTAATAAACCAGAAATATTAAGCTGCTGATGAAAATTTGAGCACAAAAGCCTAATTAATCTTGTTCAGTTTCTTTTTCCTATAACAGTGAAGCTCTATCCTTCCATCCATCCATTGGAAGGGTAGGGATGCGTGTTGAGTTCACAAGCAAAACCCAAAAACATTTATCCTGTGCAGACAGTTAGCAGGTTAGAGGCCGTGTCGGTTTCAATGTAGGCAGTGCTGGTCTGCAGGGTTTGCTTACCTTCACAGAATATATGAGCTCAGTCCTCACACCCACTTCATGTGACACCATCATGTTTAAACATGGGTAACATATTAGTATTTGGTGATGTAACTCCTCTACCATTATTTTCTCATTCCCTGGTCCATTTTATCATGTCCTCCATAATCACCATGAGAACAGCACCATGATAGATGACAATAGTTTTGAGAAGTGTGGTGCTGTTTATTTTTGTAATTATTTTTTAAATCATAGTAAACATGGACATGGAACCATATGACTTTAGATATTTCCTTTAAAGGAAATTTTCAGTTTCAGTTTAGTGGCCTTCTCAGCAGAAGTTAGAAACTAGACAGAAACTAGTTGGAAGTTAAGCTAACAATTCAGTTACATGCCTGTTATGCAGAAGTTACATATAAGGTAAGCGGTTACATTTCATCACCTGCTTCCTTGACATGAATTTTAGATATAAATGAGGCGTGTGTGTTAAGTATATGATGTCACTTCATTTTAAATGACTGATCTGATCTCTGGAAAATATATAGAAATCAGTCTGAGTAAAGGGAAAGAACACTGATTAAAAATTGGATAGAAAATATAAACAAAATGTCATTGTCCTATTGAAGGTACTTTCCAAGTTATTTCTATAAGATAATGCATGTAAACGGGTGATGGGTTGTCTACATCAGGCTGAGCTCAACCCTCCGCAACTCAAGTGAAACAACAAGCCTAGACCTTCAACTATTCCATCATTGACAAGAAGGCAACTACTGTGCCTGGTAAGGCTATGAGTTGTTAACCCCCAGATTCTGTTTTGCCATGGGCCTACACTCATGGGCTATCACAAGCAGGTAAGGACAAATTAGAGGCCCACTCTTGGTGAATATCAAAATTGACCCCCTCTATGCTATAATGTCCATGTAAAATAATGTAGGTCTTATTAAAAAGGTATATAATTCCCCTATATTTTGCATGTGAGCCTAACTAGACCTATCAATTTACTTGGTAGAATTATAAAAAAAACAATTACCAGTTAATTATCAACTGCTTATTGGGGAATATAATTATTGTTAGGGTTTTGGGTTTGTGTATAGTTATTTCCCATTTTATTTTGAAATATTCTCCTTCTCTCATGTGTCTTGTAGTTTTACTACCTGTCTTTGTTTGCTTTTCTCTCCAATTTTGATTATCCGCCCTGCCCTGATTAGTTTCACCTGTGTCTCGTTATCTCCCCTCACCTGAGTGTATTTTGTTGTGTGCTTCCTTTGTTGTCTGTCAGTTCATCTTTATCTACAAGTCAAGCTTCCCGGCCTTAGTTATCTTTGTGTTTTGGATTGATTCTCTATTTCTTGTGGACCTCACCTTTGGATTTTGGATTCTGCTATTTGCCTATTCCCTTGGACTTGTTTGCCTTTATTGGACTGCTTCCGTGATTTGGACCACTGCCTGCCTGAAATCCATGTAAGCCTTTGTGTATGTCATTAAATCTTTGAACTATACCAGCTTGCCTCTAGTGTCTGTATTTGGGTCCAAACCCTTGTGTTTCCTGCTTAACTATAACAATTATACAATTATTTGGTTGAAATTTCCAAAAAATTGTTAACAGCAGCATTTAGCTTCTCATTTTGCTGAGTTACAGATGGGGTTTTGAAAAACTTAGCTAGGGAGCATGCTGCGCTTTTACAATCAGTTGTAGCTATGGCACTTGTTCAACTTCATGTACGGTTAAAGTAGCCCTCCTCTCAAAATGTGTTTTTCTAATGTTTAAGTCCCCTAAAATGTCAGACCTTGATTTTACTGACTTGTATCTGTGGTAGTTTAGGTGTTATCACTTCCTGTTTTATTTTGGTAGTATTCTTCTTCCCTTGTGTGTCATGTGTTTTTACTTCCTGTCTGTGTTTTCCCTCCAGTTTTGATTGTTGGCCCTCCCTTGATTGTTTGCACCTGTGTCTCGTTATCTCACCTCCCCTAGGGTATTTAGTCTTGGTCTTTTCTTTGTTCTGTGTCGGATCATTGTTGTACACATGGTGTTGTTCCTTGCCACGCCTTTGACTGTGAGTTTATCTTGGATTCTTTGTTCTCCTGTCGACCTTGTTTGGATTTTGGATTCTGGATTTTGGATTTTGCCTGTTCCCTTGTGTACTGTTTTTCTTCCTTGGACTCACGCCACTGCTTTCACCCATGCTATCCGGTACTCATCTGCATTTTATCTGCTCATTACTTGTCTGCTCAACTCTGCCTGTTGCCTGCATTCCACCCCACAATAAACATGGTAGTCATCCGGCTACTCTTCCCTGAGACTGCTTCCTCGTCCTCTGCTTTTGGGTCCACATACCTCCATATAGCACCTCGCCTTACGACAGTATCTGTGCAAAGTTTGTCACGAGAGAGGTGTTTTCACATTCCTCTGCTGAAGGGGGAGATGTCTGTACTCTTCCCTAAAATCTGAGATTCAGACGTACTGGATTTGGTACGTCACAAATTCGAAAGCCAATCGTAATGCCACCTGCAAAAAAACCTGAAACCTCCAGCGCTGAGCAGACTTGTCAGTACAGAGAGCGAGAGTTTGCACTAAGTTAGCATACTGAAAGTTTTGACAGCAAACTTGGTAGAATATGCAGTTTTTGGATGTAAACCGGACCCTGGAGCTTCCTTCCACTATCCACTAATGTTACGTAATAACAATGTGAACACACTGTAACATCGTAGAATATAGTATTGTATGTTTCACAACCACTAACGCTGCGTCAGCCACTGCCAGTTACAAACTAGCAAGCTAACAAACAACTTAAACAAATAAAAGATGCTAACTACACTTACCTTTCTGATACGTCTCATCCTCTGTGTCTGACTGAGGCTCAGCCAAGTACGGCTGAAACTTTTCGATGTTTCCTCTAAGTCTAGCCATCTTGATGCACACCAATCTCTCACCCACATCCATGCTCTCACCGGCACCGGTCCACCTAACACAGCGGTGGTGGGCAGGGCATTCATAGATCCAGAAGTTGTCAATGAGGGAGAAACAGTATATGTACTTCCAGCCCCTTATCAAAATTATTTTTTTTACTTTTTATGTGGGAACAAAATATTAATCATAGCAGAGTATTTTTACATACTTTAAAACGTGTCTGGAGGGGAACTTTAAGTATAACTAAAGAACTATGGATCCCCGCTCTTCTTTGTCTCAGTTACATCCAATTTAGGAGCCAGCACACCATCACGTCAGAAAATACTGCATTAGTCAGGAATTTCCTTCACTAGCACTAACAATATTCATTCTTCTCAAGATTTTATGGGGGACACTTGGACATTTTGTGTTTTAAGAGTGTTGTTGCAATAGCGTGGCCTGGCTCAAACCTTTAGAAGTATCTATAGAAGACTGAAAATAGGTTGTCATCTTCTTCTTTTCCTTTCGGCTGTTCCCTTTCAGGGGTCGCCACAGCGAATCATGTGCCTCCATCTAACCCTGTCCTCTGCATCCTCTTCACTCACACCAATTAACTTCATGTCCTCTCTGGTCTTCCTCTAGACCTCCTGCCTGGCAGCTCCACCCTCAGCATCCTTCTACCAATATATTCACAGTCTCTCCTCTGAACACGTCCAAACCACCTCGATCTGGCCTCTCTGACTTTATCTCCGAAACATCTAACATGAGCTGTCCCTTTGATGTACTCATTCCTGATCCTGTCATACGAGTGCAAATTCCAACTGAAAGGAGAATATTAAAACAATGGTCTGAATTATTTTCTTTTTTAAAAATGTGCCTCTTTTTTATACCATAGATGCTTTCTAAGAATTTAAGAAGGCCTCTAGCCAGATATGGGCAAGGGCATTCAAACCTTGCCTCTGAGGCACTGGAAAGATAGCCAGATAGAACCTGCCAAACATTACATGCTAATGTTTCTTCCCTTGTTAGAATGCTAATAAGCTAAATGCGACAATGTTACAATGACAATATTAGCAAACAACCATTTAATGCACTTGATGACATACACTATACACAGGTTACATGCTGAATGTGAACATGATAAAATGCTAATATTAAATGATGACACGTAGTCATGCAACATTATGTTGAAGAGTTGGTTCACCCAAAAAACACAACATTTTCTCACTTCCCTGTAGTGGTATCTGCCCATGCAGATAGTTTCCATTTATAAATTAACACATACACACTTTGCATTTTAACTCAATGGTCTATGACTGGTAAACATAAATATCCAATTGTCAATAATAGAAAAAATGATTTTTTAGAAGTCAGAAGAGGGGGTATAGTACATAGTTTATATACAACAGATCATGAATAGCATCAGCAAATCTCACTTGACTTTTTAAAATGAAATCTTCACACTGCGCATTCTCTACTAAGTTGAATAAATGGAGATTTGTTAGGAAGTTACATATATTAAGTGACAATTTTGCCAATTTTAGCCTTGGTTTGGATGACTTAGAACAAAGATGAGCATCTCCTCTGACAACAAAGGTTGTACATAAGGACAGGTCTGATGGTCTGATCTCTGAGACCATAGATGAGAGCACTCAGACATCTGGGAAGGATGATAACACAAACATAAATAACAATCTGGATGTGCACAATTATGACCCTGTCTAGTTTTTTGGAGATAGACAAAAGCAAGGGATTATGTATAGTTGAGGAGAGACTGAGGCCCAGCTGCACCAGATGCAGCAGCAGTGTGTTACGAGCCTTATGGGCTGAAGCTTTGTCTGTGGAGGCCGATCTGGCTGCTATCATCACACCAACATAGGAAGAAGCGATTACCATGCCAGCTGATACAAACAGAAAATAAGTAGACACTTTGTCATAAAGATCAGACATTGCATCAAGCAACATATTATTTTTGCCACAAAAGTCTGTCATCTGCAGGCTCTGCAATTCTTCAAATGAAAAATTTAACAGCAAAATAACTCGAATGAGGACATTTAGTAAACTGAAGGCCCAAACCACACAAATAGCCATCCCTGTGTTTCTGACAGTGACGATGGTAGCATGCCTCAGTGGGTAGCACACAGCTACATATCTCTCAAGACACATCACCACCAGTGTGAGAGGGGAGATTTTGTTTGTGAGACTGCTGAGGAGGATTAGAGCACCGCACACAGGATATGTCAGCATTATTCTACAAGCAGATAGTAGGTACAGTAGCTGGCTCAGTGCCAACTGTACAGTGTCTGCAAAAAGGAGGTTATACAGAAGAATATAACGGGAGGTCTCATGAAACACTGGTTTACTTCTTAAGGTGAATAACAGGGTCCCATTAATGCAGAGAAACACACAGCATGGCACTGTAGTCAGAATGGAAAACAACACTAATCCCAGTAATCCCTGATACTGCAGTCCAACAGTGATGTTCGTCTGCGATTGATTTGTGTAGAACATATTAAAGAAACATTAAATACATCTGAAATTTTAACCTGAGCATAATAGCACAACAAATTGTCTCCAGTTTTTATTCCTAACATTGACAACAATTATAACTAATCTGAGTTCACATTCTAAACCAAAGTCATTAGCGTACCTTTTCTTTGTGCAGACAGTTAACAGGGTAGAGGTTTGTTTCCATGTGGGCAGAGCTGGTCTACAGGGTTAACCCTTCCTCACATATTGTTTATAAACTGTCTTCACACCTACTTCATGTGACATCATCACTTGTCAGCACCGTCAACAGATGGGTGGGTAGTAATGGGTAGGAGTGCAAATTTCAAGGAATGCCTGGACTTATTAATAATCAGTAGTCTGTCAGTTATTAAAAAAGCAACACAAATTGCTTGTTTTTAATGTTTGTTATAAACTACTGGCATGGCCCATAGGCACAGCAAAATCCAAGTACTCAAACTCTTAATTATTTGAGCAATACATTAAATAAGTATGACTTTCTAATAACAAAATACTTTCTACGCTTAAAATTATGGTGCTCAGATTCCCTTTTGTCGCTATTAATAATAATAATAATAAAACTTTATTTAGAGAGCACTTATCAAAACAAAGTGCTTCACAACAAGAGAAATATAATACCACAGTGAATATTCAACACATTGCCAGACAATGTGTAATTATTAAATGTTGCAAAGCTGCACACCTTCAAGGACTCTTTGGAGGACGTAAATTAGATTAGGCTCAATATGCTTGGCAGATCTAGCACAAACAAAGTCTTACCCATTTGTCTGGTGCCATAAATAGGCCTGTAGCCTTCAACAGAAAATAATTGTAATTACCAATTTAATATAAAATAGGTTACACTGATCAACAGACAACAGACTTCAGTGTTACTGGTAAGCATACCATTAGCTACATGATCAGGGTAAGCTGAGCAATGTTTATTCACAGTAGCTTGTCCAGCTGCTGAAAATACCTGCGCAGGTGGGACTCGGGATGCACAAATAGTCATGCCAACTTTACCAGCCCAGGAAATACTTAAACATTTATCGTCTACCAGTAGTGGCACAGATGACAGTTTTATTGATTCCACCTTTGTCACCCAAACTCGGATTTCTGTGGAAGATCTGCCTGCTCCTAAGGACATAAATGCCCTGGATAGAAAACGTTTGGCCCGCATCACCCACATCACTGCTCCCCTGAACCTTGTTCTCTCAGGTAATCATTGTGAGTCCATTAGGTTTCTAGTCATTTCCTCACCTCTTGCACCAGTAGTGTCAGGTCAGCCCTGGCTTATACACCATAACCCTCACATTGACTGGTCCACTGTTTCTGTTGTTAACTGGAGCACCTTTTGCCACTTTCACTGTCTTCAGTCAGCTCTCCCATTCAGCTAGCTGCAGCACTCTCTGATCCACCTGACATCTCTTCAGTCCCCTCCGTGTACCATGACTTGGGACCTTACAACTGACCTGCTCCCTGGTGCCAATTTACCCTCTTGTCGTCTTTACTACCTGTCCCGGCCAGAAAGAGCGGCGAAAAGTATATTTATGACTCCCTGGTTGCTGGTTTAATCTGTCCCTCGCCTTCTCTTGTAGGTGCTGTTTTTTTCTTTGTGGAAAAAATAGATCATTCTCTTAGGCCTCGCATAGACTTCCGTGGTTTAAATGACATCACCACAAAAAACAAGTATCCTCTCCCTCTCATTGACCCCACGATTGAGCCCTGCATCAAGCAACGGTGTTTTCCAAACTGGACCTCCATAACGCCTACCACCTCATCTGCATACGAGAGGGAGATAAATGGAAAACCACCTTTATAGGTGCTATTGATAACATTGATAACATCAATGCATGGCAATGCACAGCATGACTCAAGCTCATTCTACAACCAGGACACTGTCAAACCATACACCCCAGCCCATTCAATATGCTCTGCTACTGCGAGGGAGGCCCAGCTACCGCTCAACAAAATCATGACTGTTTGCTGTCCTGGCTCCTCAATGGTGGAACAAGCTCCCCATTGACATCAGGACAGCAGAAAATCTACACATCTTCTGTTGCAGACTGAAAACTCATCTGTTCTGACTGCATCTTGGCCCATAAAAAAATGTACTTCCATGATTCTTGCAATTTTTGGGTTGTATCCACATGGTTGAATGGACTTGAGTCCCTTTGGATAAAAGTGTCAGCTAAATAAATGTAATGTAATCTAATATGTCATGGCACAGGTAGTACTACAGAAAGGATTTGTTGTTATGCCTAGGGGAATTAATTAACACTAATCCTTGTGGCTATACCAGCTACTAACAGGCCAAAACATATTCTGAGTGCCTGGGTTGTCAAGGCCTAAGAAAGGATTCAGATTTTGTGTTTAGTTCAGGAGGTGGACCCAAAAGCAGACAAGACACACGGGGACTGGCTAAATAAACAAAATATGACTTTTATTACTTACTGAGGAGGAACACAAAACAACTAAGGGTAGCTGAAAAGTCCAGGCAAAACACCAAACAAAGAATAATACCAACGAAAGTAGTCCAACAAAGAAAAATCCACAAAGAATCCAAGGAGCAAAGGTATAAGTAGGAACATGAGGAACAGAGGCAGAACTGGGGGGAACAAATGCAGACGACCTGACAACTGACAGAGGGATGACACATGGACTAAATACAATCAGGTGAGGGGAGATAATCAAAAGTGGAGGGAAAACCACACAAAGACAGGAATTAAAACTACAAGAGGAGAGGTGATTATTATAAAATAAAACAGGAAATGACTAAACACAAACCCAATACCATAACAGCGGGCCTGCATTTTCATTTCCTTCCTCCTTCTCTCTCGGCATCATTATTAGATAAGACCCCCCTTTCTTGACTTTCAGCAACCAATCAATAGGACAATGACAACCATGTGGCCGTGACACTAATGCCACCAGCAGGTCAAAGTTTTTTCAATTCAATTTTATTAATATAGCGCCAATTCATAACAGAAGTTATCTCATTGAGCTTTTCCTATAGAGCAGGTCTAGACTGTACTTTTTATAATATTAATTAGAGAGACCCAACAAATCCCACCATGAGCAAGCATTTGGCGACAGTGGCAAGAAAAAACTTCCTTTTAACAGCCAGAAACCGTGGACAGAACCAGACTAAATGACGGGCGGCCATCCGCCGCTGCCGTGTTAGGTTTTGAGAGAGAGAGAGCAGCTCCGGAGGCAGAAATACCTGCTGAAAGCGACAGAAGGAGAGAGGAGAGAGACGAGAAAGCACAGAACTACGGGAGAGAGAAGATGTTGAGTTAGTAACATGCAGTAATGGGATAAAAATGCAGACAGATGGAGAGGTAGAGAAGGAGAGAGGAAAGAGGCACATCATGTGAAGTCTCCCAGCAGTCTAGGCCTATAGCAGCATAACTAAGGGATGGTTCAGGACTCACCCGAGCCAGCCCTAACTATAAGTTTTATCAAAGAGGAAAGTCTTTAGCCTACTCTTAAATGTGGAGATGGCGTCTGCCTCCCGAACACAAAAGAGGAGCTTGATAACTGAAGGCTCTGGCTCCCGGTCTACTTTTGGAGACTCTAGGAACCACAAGTAACCCTGCATACTGGGAGCACAATGTTCTAGTCGGGTAATATGGCATTATGAGATCTTTAAGATACGATGACGAAGGATTTTAAATTCTATTCTAAATTTTACAGAAAGCCAGTGCAGAGAAGCTAATATTGAAGAGATATGATCTCTTTTCCTAGTTTTTGTCAGTACATGTGCCGCAGCATTCTGGATCAACTGGAGCGTCTTAAGGGACTTATTCGGGCAGCCTGATAATAAGGAATTGCAGTAGTCCAGCCTAGAAGTAACAAATGCATGCACTAATTTTTCGCCATCATTTTGAGACAGGATATGTCTGATTTTTGCAATATTACGTAGGTGAAAAAAGGCAGTCCTTGAAGTTTGTTTCATGTGGGAGTTAAAGGATAAATCCTGATCAAAGATAACTCTGAGGTTCCTTACGGTGCTGCTGGAGGCCAGGGCAATGCCATCTAGAGTAACTATATCTTTAGATAATTTGTCTCGGAGGTGTTTGGGACCAAGTACAATAACTTCAGTTTTGTTTTGAGTATAACATTAGAAAATTACAGGTCATCCAGGTCTTTATGTCCTTAAGGCATGCTTGAAGTTTAGCTAACTGGTTAGTTTCATCTCGCTTGATCGATAGATATAATTGTGTATCATCTGCATAGCAATGAAAGTTTATGGAGTGTTTCCTAATAATACTGCCTAGAGGAAGCATATATAAGGTGAATAGGATCGGTCCAAGCACAAAACCTTGTGGAACTCTGTGACTAACTTTGCCGTGCACAGAGGACTCACCGTTAACATGTAGAAACTGAGATCGATCTGAAAGATAGATTTAAACCAGCTTAGTGCTGCTCCTTTAATGCAATTACATGTTCCAGTCTCTGTAATAGGATGTGATGGTCAATGGTGTCGAACGCAGCACTAAGATCTAACAAGACAAGTACAGAGACAAGTCCATTGTCTGATGCAATTAAAAGGTCATTTGTAATTTTCACCAGTGCTGTCTCTGTGCTATGATGCACTCTAAACCCTGACTGAAAATCCTCAAATAAACTATTGTTATTTAGAAAGTCACACAACTGATTGCCGACTGCTTTCTCAAGGATCTTAGAAAGAAAGGGAAGGTTAGATATAGGTCTATAGTTGGCTAAAACCCCAGGATCACGAGTGGGCTTTTTAAGAAGCGGTTTAATTACAGCTACTTTAAAGGATTGTGGTACATAGCCTGTTAATAAAGACAGATTGTTCATATCCAGTAAAGAAGTGCTAACTAAGGGTAAAACGTCTTTAAGCAGCCTAGTTGGAATGGGGTCTAAGAGACAGGTTGATGGTTTAGATGAATTAATCGTCAAAGTCAGCTGAAAAAGGTTGACAGGAGCAAAGCAGCCAAAACACACATCAGGCTCTACAGCTGTTTCCAAGGTTCCTGAGTTTGAAGACAAGTCGGCACCGGTTAAAGGCAGGACTTGATGAATTTTTTCTCTAATAGTTAAAATTTTATCATTAAAGAAGCTCATGAAGTCATTGCTACTGAGAGCTATAGGAATACATGGTTCAATAGAGCTGTGATTCTCTGTCAGCCTGGCTACAGTGCTGAAAAGAAACCTGGGGTTGTTTTTATTTTCTTCTATTAATGATGAGTAGTAAGCTGCTCTGGCATTACGGAGGGCCTTCCTATATGTTTTAAGACTATCTTGCCAGAATAAACAGGATTCTTCCAGGTTGTTGGAACACCATTTCCTTTCAGGTTTTCGTGATGTTTGCTTTAATTTGCGGGTTTGGGGGTTATACCACGGAGCTAACCTTCTTTGTTTTATTATCTTCTTTTTTAGAGGAGCGATAGAATCAAGTGTTGTTCGCTGTGAGCCTGCAGCGCTATCAGCTTGATGGTCAATTTGGGAGGGGCTGTAATTAATATAGGAGTCCTCTGTTATATTGAGACATAACATTGAATTACATGCAGATGTACACTATAACAAATAGAATTGGCTGTCATGTTTTCCAGGTCGGGTGAGAAAGACTAAGAACAAGGCTTTCGAATGAGTTATAATTTAGTTTAGGTTTAGGGTTGATTAATAAGCTTGAGTCGAAGATGGCTGCAACTCCACCTCCTCGGCCGGTGCCTCGAGGAATATGAGTATTAATATGAATGGGCGGAGTGGATTCATTTAGGCTAACATATTCTTCATGACCCAGCCAGGTTTCAGTAAGACAAAATAAGTCAATATGATACTCTGATATTAAATCGTTCACTAGTACAGCTTTAGATGACAGAGATCTAATGTTTAAGAGTCCACATTTAATTTGCCTATTTTGTTGTGCTATTTCAACGTTTTTGTTTAGGTTTTTATTCATAACTCCTCTTCTGTTAACTTTAGATTTTATTAATTTAAGTGGTCGGGGGGCAGACACCGTCACTAAGGAGTTTTGGGTGGGTAACTGCACTGGAAGCGCAGAGAAGCGTGTAGGACTGCAACTCTGACTCCTGGTCTGAACTCTGAGTTGTCATGGTTTTGGTCCACTAATAAAATCAGCCAGATTTCTGGATATGAGAGCTGCTCCATCCAAAGTGGGATGAATGCCGTCACCTCCCAATCAGACCAGGTCTTCCCCAAAAAGTCAGCCAATTATCTACAAAGCCCACATCGTTTGCTGGACACCACCTCGACAGCCAGCGGCGGAATGAAGACATGTGGCTAAACATGTCATCACTGGTCAGGTTTGGCAGGGACCCAGAGAAAACTACGGAGTCCGACATTGTCTTTGCATATGTACACACTCAACATTAACTTTAGTGACCTCCGATTGGCGTAATTGGGAGTCGTCACCGCCGACGTGAATAACAATCTTACTGTGATTACGTTTATCCTTAGCCAGCAGTTTTAAATAGGATTCAACTTCGCCCGCTCTGGCCCCAGGAATACATTTGACTATGCTCGCTGGTGTCGCTAACTTCACGTTTCTCAAAATAGAGCTGCCAATAATCAGAGTTGGTTTCTCAGCGGGTGTCGGAGAACTTGTTAGAAACATGAACAGGTTGGTGGTGAACCGTGGGCTTCTGCTTAGGGCTAAGCTTCCCTCGGACAGTCACCCAGCCTCCCTGGTTTCCCAGCTGCTCGGGAGCTGCCGGGAGACGGCTAACAGGAGCTACTTCTGGTCGGTCCGCACCGGCTACTGGGGGCTGGCTAACTACAGCAGCTAATGATTGAGTTCCCATGGTGCGGAACCGCGTTTCCAATTCACTAAGCCTCGCCTCCAACACTACAAATAAACTACATTTATTACATGTACCATTATCACTAAAGGAGGCAGAGGATTAGCTAAACATTTGACACACCGAGCAAGAGAGAGCAGGAGAGTGAGAGACAGAAGCCATGAGTAGCTGCTAAGCTAAAAAATGGTAGCTAGCAAAACTGAATAGCGTGTAAACTGTGGGATTAGCGAGAAAGTCGTTAAAAGAAGGAGAGAGCTGAGTGCTTGAGCAGAACTAGTGTAAGTTTATAGCAGATAGTTAAGCACTATAATGAACAATTATTATTGAACGAAATTAACTGTGATAAGCTAGACCAGCAGAAATACGCTGGTATAATAGTAAAACACGAACACCAGTGACCAGAAATAACACAATACGCTTACCGCAACACGTCAGCACGTCGTCAGCAGTCAAAGTTTTCCCTTATGTAGTAAAATATTTCAACTTTTGCACAAAATGTATGGTTCCCAGACAGTGTTTCCTAATGACTTTGGTGATCCCCTGACTTTTCTTTTTTGAGGTTGGCAATTGTGGTTTGTTTGTTTTTAGTAAAATATCTAACTATCAGATGGATTGCCATGGAATTTGGTTCAGACATTCGTGTTACCCTGGCTGAATTGTAATTATATTGGTGATACCTTCACTTTTAATCTAGTTCCATCATCAAGTCAAAATATTGATTCGTCCAATACTTTGGCTTATGGCCAAATACCTGCAAAGCTGTAGTTTATGTGTAGTGCTCCTCAGCAAATGTTAGCATACTAATACTTTAAACTAAGATGATAAACATTATACCTTGTAAACATCAGCACACTAGCATTGGCATTGTGAGCATTTCTGATTGATCGAGCTCCGACTGGTGGAGCAGAAAGAGGTTTGACTGTCTGGATCGATGCTTTGCGGGTCACAGGCCAGCTTTCTCTGGTGCAGCGGCTCAGCTGCTGCGCTGTTGGAAGTGGTGGTTGAAGACACGGAAACCAGTCGGTTGAAGGTATGATGCTTGTTAAATGCTATAACATTAACTGTTGTCATGTCATGCAGAGTGGAAAATAACACTCTAGTGTGAAAACTAATTTCTTTCAGTTTGCATTCTTATAACAATGAAGATCCAACGTCAGCAGAGATGCTTGTTGAGTTCACATGCAAATACATTTTCCCTCTCTAGACAGCAGGTTAGAGTCTGTGCTTGTCTCCAAGTGAGCAGAACTGGTCTGCAGGGTTTGCCTACCCACACATATTGTATATGAGCTCTTCACGTGACACGTAACACCATCACATGTCTGCATAATTAACAGTTTAGGAATATATAACCTCTCTTCCAAAAGTGATGGGGTGTCATTTTCAATTGTCTGACTGTTTTTGTTGCAAAAATAAGAACAATTCTTGGTGTAGTTTTGGACTAAATGTTAAGGGCCATGTCAAGAAAATTACAAACTCAGCCTAAAATCACTTTAAGAATATATCAAGAATTAAAGGACTTATTTCTCAGTTGGATTTAGAAAAACTTATCCATACTTTCATCTTCAGTAGGCTCAACTACTGTAACGCTGTCTGCACAGGTCTCTCTAAAAGTCAATAACACAGCTGCAGCTGATTCAGAACGCTGCTGCTAGAATCCTCACTAAAACCAGGAGAGACCACATATCTGCAACAAACTCCCAGAAAACTTGAGGTCTGCTCCAACTCTCAGTTCAGACTTAATACTTTTTTGCCACTGCTATTTATGAAATTTAATTTTTGACTATTTATTTATATCTTGCACTGCGCTTTACTGTTGTTCTGGTAGATAGTTTGCACATGACACCAAGGATTGCTGCCCTTATACTGGATTATTTGTAAATTTGCTCATGCTATTGAGTGATTGCATGAAATGTGCATCCAATTTAAGAACAATCCTGATTTACAAAGATTTTCATGTGGGTAACAACAAATCTGTTGTCTGAACACGTTTCATGAATCAGATGTAGTTGACTTTACTTTTCCCTCCATTTAAACAAACACAGTTAAGAAAAGATATACGAAAACATTAGTGGTGGAGACCCATTGTAATGTGCTGAAATAGATCCAAATTCACTGGCATTAAAGATGGAAGCCACTGTGTGTGAGAGAATGGTGAAAGATTGATATTCACTGGAAATTGAAATGCACCACAACACCAACACAAACATTGGCTGAAGAAACCCCTCTCTGACAGTCTCAGCTAAATTTATGAAACGTCACAAAATATTTATTTTAGAGTTTTTTATTTGGAGTGCATTATTTTGCACAGGTGTTCACAGTATTGTGTCCACCACCTTTAGCGCAATCTATCAGGAATGTAGAGAGGAAATGCTGGCAGATACACATGCGTGATCTAGCAGTTGGTCATGCTTTCCCACTCAACCTTTATGTGGTATGTGGTATTTTCCCCTTGTCTCTGCCAGTTCAAAGGCAGTAAAGTGATGTGTTCATCCTAACAGGTTGATCATGATGGAAATAAGCTCTAGAGAGTTTTGTGTTGTCTTTGACAATATGAATGCTTGTTTTTTGTTGTTTTTTTCTCAATTGTATTTAATGTAAATTGAAAGGTAAATCTGTTTGTTGCAGCAAATAAGCTTTAATTTCTTTAATGAAATGCTCTCATACCATAATGAATTATTAAAATTTTAATAAATTCAGATTGATTCCCACACACAGTGATATATATCTATTCAGAGAGATGAATGCAGCCTCAGTGACTTCCAGTGAATTTTAACAAACACTGACATTTGTTGTTTTTACAAATGAACAATGTTGTTCTCAAAACTATGAAACTGTGTTTTCAATTTTTTTCTTGCTCAATCGATCACTACAGTCAGATATGGTGAATTATGAAGGCCTCCCCAAAAACTTGACAAAGCTTGACCTCTCAGCCTTGGCTGGGACGACTGAGCGTTTCAGTTGACAGCAGAGATGGTACATAAGGACGGGTCTGATGGTCTGGTCTCTGAGACCATAGATGAGAGCACTCAAACATCTGGGGAGGAGGAAAACACACACATAAAAAACAATCTGGATGCGCACAAGTACTACCCTCGATGCAATTTCTGAGATAGCTATGAGCAATGGGCTATTCATAGTTGAGGAGAGACTGAGGCCCAGCTGCACCAGATGCAGCAGCAGTGTGTTACGAGCCTTACGGGCTGAAGCTTTGTCTGTGGAGGCCGACCTGGCTGCTATCATCACACCAATATAGGAAGAAGTGACTGCTACGCCAGCTGATACAAACAGAAAACATGTGTAGGCTTTGTCATAATGCTCAGATATTGGAACAAGAAACATGGCTATGTCAGAGCAGAAATCTTTCATCTCCAGGCTCTGCAGGTTTTGAAATGAAAATATTAACAGCAAAAGAACTCGAATGAGGACATTTAGTGAACTAAAAGCCCAAACCACAATGATGGCCACTGCTGTGTTTCTGATGGTGACGATGGTAGCATGCCTCAGTGGGTAGCACACAGCAACATATCTCTCCAGAGACATCACCATCAGTGTGAGAGGGGAGATCACAGTTGTGAGTTTGGAGAGCATGGTGAGAGCACCACACACAGGATACGTCATCCTTATTCTACAAGCAGATAGTATGTACATTAACTGACTCTGGGCCAACAGTACAGTGTCTGCAAAAAGAAGGTTGTACAGAAGAATGTAACGGGAGGTCTCACAAAACACTGGTTTACTCCTCAAGGTGAATAACAGGGTCCCATTAATGAAGAGAAACACACAGCAAGGCACTGTAGTCAGAGTGGAAAATAACACTCTTTCCAGTAACCCCACATACTGCTGTCCAACAGTGATGTTGGTCTTAGACTGATTTGTATCTGACATCTTAGAGCAACACTTAAGACATGAAAAAAATCTTGTTGATGTAATTGGATAAAATCACAATGAATCCTGTCCAGTTTGTATTCCTAAAACAGTGAACAGTCCTCTTTAGAGCAAAACCCAGAATCATCCACATACATCTTTTTTTGTATAGAAAGTTAGCAGGATAGATGCAATGCTCGTTAATGTGTCAGCAGAGCTGTTCTGCAAGGTTTCCCAAACCTCACATATTGTTTATGATCTCTGTCGACACACAAAGTTCATGTGACACCATCACGCGTCAGCAGATCAGTAATGGAAGAGAACCGCCTCTTCCCAACTTCGAGGACCAATGAGGAAGCTGGTATTACTTATTTGTTTCCATCTTGTCAGCCCACTTTCTGGAGATGAAGAGAGAAGTCCAAATATCTGTGCAAACCTTCCTGCCACAACAGATCCACAATGACACTCCTCTCTTCAACCATACCATTTAAACCACTATAGGAAACTTAAAGGACCTGTTGCTGATCGTCTATGAGCTATATCGGCCGATACAGATAATTTTTTGTTTTGTTATAGCAGCTGGTATAGCAGTTTTAAAAATTAAAAGTACTGGAATACCTTGAATCAGAATCAGAAATACTTTGATCCGAGGGGAAATTCTTTCGTTACAGCTACTCACTATCATGTCAGTGCACACAGGAATAGAAGTACTAAGCAAATCAGAAAATAATAATACACTAAGATTAAGTACAAAGTGGATATAAGTATAAAAGCTAAAATAAGTGTAAGTAGTGCAATAATGAGTACTGTCAAGTTAAGTGTAGCTTATTAAGATGATTATGAGAGAGTGGATATTGCACAGCAGTAATAGAAGTATGAATAAATATCAATAAACGGAATTTTAAACTGAAAACAGAATATATTGCATAGCAGTATTAACACAGAATATTGCACAATTATTTCAAGTATTGCAGTGATGCTAATGCTCCAATGTCCAGTTTAATGACTTCGGGTCATACAGACTGACACTTAGAGGGAGGAGTTAAAGAGTTTGATGGCCACAGGCAGGATTGACTTCCTGTAGCGCTCTGTGGTGCATTTTGGGGGGATGAGTCTTTCGCTGAAGGTACCCCTATGTTTGACCAGCACGTCATGGAGCGGGTGGGAGACACTGTCCAAGATGGCATGTAGTTTGGCCAGCATCCTCCTCTCTGACACCACCGCCAGAGAGTCCAGCTCCACCTCCGCAATGTCACTGGCCTTACGGATCAGTTTGTTGAGCCTGTTAGAGTTCGCTACCCTCAACCTGCTGCCCTAGCATGCAACAGCATACAAGATAGCACTGGCCACCACAGACTCATAAAACATCCTCAGCATTGTCCGGCAGATGTTGAAGGACCTCAGCCTCCTCAGAAAATAGTGGCGGCTCTGGCCCTTCCTGTAAAGAGCTTGAGTGTTCTTAGTCCAGTCCAGTTTATTGTCCATGTGTACTCCCAGGTACTTGTAGTCCTCTACAATGTCCACACTGACCCCCTGGATGGAAACCGGGGTCACTGGTGCCTTGGCCCTTCGTAGGTCTACAACCAGCTCCTTAGACTTTGTCGCATTAAGCTGCAGATGGTTCTGCTCACACCATGAGACAAAGTTACCCACCACAGCCCTGTACTCAAACTCATCACCACCGCTGATACATCCCACCACAGCAGAGTCATCAGAAAACTTCTGAAGGTGGCAGGACTCTGTGTGGTGGCTGAAGTCTGTGGTGTAGATGGTGAAGAGGAAGGGAGAGAGGACAGTCCCCTGAGGGCCCCCAGTGTTGCTGACCACACTGTCCGACACACAGTGCTGCAGGCGCACGTGCTGTGGTCTGCCAGTCAGGGAGACAACAGTCCAAGACATGAGGGGGGCATCCACCTGCATCGCTGCCAGCTTCTCCCCCAGCAGGGCAGGCCGGATGGTGTTGAAAGTACTGGAGAAGTCAAAAAACATGATCCTCACTGTGCTTGCCGGCTTGTCCAGGTGACTGTAGATGCGGTTCAGCAAGAAGATGATGGCATTCTCAACTCCCAGCCGGGGCTGGTTGGCAAACTGAAGAGGGTCAAGGAGGGGTCTGACCATGGGCTGCAGCTGTTCCAGCACCAGTCTCTCCAGGGTCTTCATCATGTGGGAGGTCAGTGCCACCAGTCTGTAGTCCTTGGAGCCACTGGGACGCGGAGTCTTCGGCACAGAAACAAGGCAAGATGTCTTCCACAGAACAGGGACCCTTTGAAGACTCATGCTCAGGTTGAAGACATGTTGAAGGACTCCACATAGCTGGGGGGCACAGCTTTTAGCACTCCGGGGCAAACGCCATCGGGTCCTGCAGCCTTGTTTGAGTGGAATTTTATCAGCTGTCCTCTCACCTGGTCAGTAGTCAGGCACACAGCAGAGGTTACAAAAATAGGAAAATAGCCCCTTGTGCTTAAAAAGTCCTTGAAATTCTAATGAACTACATAAGGCTGTCTTATATTTTGACCAAAGTTTTGTTCATCAAGTCATTATTGTCGTATGTGCTGTGTAGGGGTATGTGGACCCAAAAGCAGATGAACAGGAAGCGGTATCAGGGTGAAGTAGCTGGATGACTACAGTGTTTATTGGGGAGTGAGTCCAAGGTGACAAACAGTTCAAGGGAGCAAGCAAAATACAAAACACCAGGATCCAGCCAAGGTCCAAGGGAGAACAAAGAATCCAATACAAACTCACGGTAAGAATGCTGGGGAACTGGGCACAGGAACCAGGTACAACAAAAGGAGCGCCAAATGGTGACACTCACAAAAGTCCGGAACACTCACAAGACGGGAACAAAACTCATGGTAAGAATCACTCTGCAGGAACAACACCATGTGTACAACGATGATCCAACACTGAACAAAGAAGAGACCCAGACTAAATACCCTAGGGGAGGTGAGACAACGAGACACAGGCGCAAACAATCAAGGAAGGACTAACAATCAAAACTGGAGGGAAAACAAAGAAGTAAAAACCACAAGATAGACCAGGGAAGGAACACACTACAAAATAAAACAGGAAGTGACAACACCTAAACTACCACAATTATAATCAAATTGCTCAGAATCAGAAATTGATCAGCTTTTTAATTTTTCAAATTCTGAAGCGTCACCGGCTCTCCCCCTCCTTTCTTCTTCGCCTTGATGAGCCCGTTATGAATACTAAATATGCCAGGGAAGTGTAAATTTAATCCAGCATGGCTGGAAATTGATCTTTATAGCGACTGGCTTTTGACTGCTCTGTTTTATACCGACTGCTGACTCCTCGCTCCTCCTAACCGGCAGAAAGCCATCAACAACTGCGAGGCTGAAAACATCTGCATCTGCAGATTAATTCCACACCCTCTATGTTATGATCCACTACAGTTAGACCATACGAGATGAATAAATCACAGTGTGTTATCTTCGCCGCCATCTTGACTGGAAGGGAGCATGCTGTATGTCACCGCTATGCATCTGCGTGGTTGTCATATCGGAGAGGTCAAGAACCGCTAGTGAACAAATATGCGTCCTCAGTTTTCAAGAGCGGCAACTTAAGAGCATTAATCCTGATCGCGACATTCACTGCCACGAAATGTCATACTACAGCACCAGCATCTCAGACCAAAACAAATGTGCACTATGGCACACCAGACTCTATTGAGAAAAACAGTAATTTCACCTCGCAGATCATAGTAAAACACAACTCATTAAAAGTGAACAGAAACAAAATAAAACTCACCAAAACGTGTTTGTTCTTTCCACACACCTGGTTACTATTTGTTTTGCAATAAACCGAAACTAACCACTTCAACTCTGTCAGTTGTGCTTTTGGGTCCAGAATCTGTGTACCATAACAAACACTCTGGTTATAAATAAATCCTTAATTCACAAAGTTAGATGAGAAAAGAAACAGCCGTTATATTGCTCTCCTCACAGCCAACAGTTTCACAGGAGGGAATCACATGCACTAACATGCACTAACGCCGGACCGGCTACCAAAATAAAGCACAGAGAGGCTGCAATGACAACATGTCATTACTCCTCTATATCTTTACATAGCAAATAGTTGTTTGCTGCTACATTAATCGAGGAGGCATGCAAATCACATGCTGAACCACCTCAAGTGGCTCCTTTCTACACAAAGGAGCAGTGGTTCTACTCAGAAGCCCTTCCAGATGTCTGAGCTCCTCACCCTGTGAAGGAAATTTATGTCAGCCGCGTGTATTTGTGATCTGTCGTTCAGTCACTACCACAGCCAGTAGGCGATTTGAGGGGGGATGACATGTTAGCAAAATGACCAAAACCCGTCCCCCTTGTTAACCTGCCCAAAAAATGCTCTGCTTTGTCTCGTAGTGCATTGCCACAGTCTCGTAACATGAGACATAGCCTACTGGTTTTGAACTGTTTGTGGGAAGATTGAACATCCTGAGTCTGTCCATTCCTGATTAAAAGCTTCCACTGCTCTCTACGCTCCCTGTGTAGCCTACCTCACAATATACATGACAGAGGCTGGGTCAGAAATTGTATGTGTCATAGTTAGCCACTATTCCCTCCCGACCCCTGCGTGATCTAGTGTGCTCTTCCTCTCCTTGTGTTTCTTGTGTGTCCTCTGTTCGTTGCAAGATGTGCATTTGTGTGTGTGTGTCTTCTGGTCTGGTTCATTGGTCTCCCGCCTACTGCTGATCACCAGCACACCTGACGCCAATTAATCATCAGTCTCCACAGCATAAATACCAGGCTCTACCACACTGCCAGTGCCAGATCGTCTCCGTACACTTTTACAATATCTACGTAAAGGCTCCTACCTCGACCAAAGTTAAGTAACTGTTGTAGTAGTTTCTAGTTTGCCTCGTTTTGTGACTTTTGTCTGCTTCAGCCTCAGAGCTACACTACGCCGGTGATCTCAGCCAAAGTCTCCTCCCGGATCACTACAAGCCTGTTTGCATGTCCCATCTGCCACGCTACTCCAACCTACTGCCTCTCCGGTTCTGTTGGCTACACCTTACAAGCCAACTGCCTCTCGGGCCCAGCCTGGGCGGTCGTAAGGCATTGTAGCCAACCCTTATCGTCACTTTCCTTGGCGGAATTTTTGGAAAAAATTAGGAATGTGTTTGATCATCCGGATGCCAGTGGGAACGCAGGAGGACGGCTAGTACGGATCAGCCAGGGAACTTGAAGTGTGGCGGATTATTCCGTGGAGTTCTGCACACTGGCTGCAGACTCGGGGTGAAATGAGGAAACTCTTGTCAGCGTGTTCGTGAAGGGGTTGAACGAACAATTGAAGGATGAGCAGGCAGCTTGGGATGAACCCACCGGCCTGGACGCTATAGTTTCGCTATGCATTAGAATGGACAACCGCATACGTGAGACCCGGGAGCCAAATCCTGACCATGGGGCCACGCTCGCAACTCATCTCGTCTCCCAACACACCACTAGTTGTGGGCTTCCCCTGGCTACGTCAACACAATCTGCACATTGACTGGACTAATGGGAGAATTGAGTTGGACCTCCTACTGTCTCTCACCTGCTTGCAATCCGCTCGGTCCTCACCAGAGGTCAGTACACCACCACTCAACCCAGAACCCCGGATCTAATTCTGATACCCGAAGAATATCGTGACTTATTTACTACCACCGCACCGCCCTTATGATTGCGCCATTGACCTTATCCCTGGAGCTCCTCTTCCGTCTAACCACCTTTTACAACCTGTCCCGACCCGAGAGGGAAGTTATGGAGAGCTACATCAAAGACTCATTACATGCAGGCCTCATTCGTGCATCCTCCTTGCCAGCAGGGGGGGGGGCTTCTTCTTTGTGGCGAAGAAAGACAAGACACTACACCTGTGCATTGACTACAGAGGCCTCAACAAAATCACCATCAAAAATAAATAACACTGCCACTCATTAACTCGCTTTCGAACCCCTTCACGGTGCCACTATGTTCACAAAGCTAGATCTCCGGAACGCCCATCACTTGGTACGGAGACAGGAGGGGGACGAATGGAAGACTGCCTTTAACACCCCTTTGGATCATTTTGAGTATCTAGTTATGCTGTTTGGACTAAGTAACGATCCAGCTGTTTTCCAGGCACTGGTCAATGGCGTACTGAGAGACTTTTTGAATCGCTTTGTCTCCATCTACATAGACGATATCCTCATCTTCTCACGGGACCGAGCCAGTCGCATTGCCCATGTCCATCAGGTTCTCCAACGGCTCCTGGAGAACAAACTATTCGTCAAGGCAGAGAAATGCGAATTTCACACCAGTTCACTGAGCTTCCTCAGTTACATCCTTGAGAGTGGACAGATGAGGACAGATCCGGTCAAAACTAATGCTGTGTTGGAGTGGCCGATGCCTGCTAATCGCAAGCAGCTACAGCGTTTCCTGGGGTTCGCCAACTTTTATCAGAGGTTCATCTGGTATTACAGTCATGTGGCAGCTCCTCTTACTAAACTCACCTCTTCCAAGATCCCCTTCTCCTGGAACACCGAAGCAGACGCAGCCCTAGCCAAACTCAAAGCCCTCTTTACCTCGGCTCCCATCCTGATCCAACCTGATCCCACATGACAATTCATGGTGGAGGTAGATGCCTCGGACATTGGAGTTGGGGCCATACTCTCCAAATATTCGAGCACCGACAAGAGACTCCACCCTTGTGCCTTCTTCTCCCGACGCCTCTCCCCCGCTGAGCGGAACTACGACATCGGGAATAGGGAACTCCTGGCTGTGAAATTGGCATTGGAGGAATGGTGGCACTGGCTGGAGGGAGCAGAACAACCGTTTATTGTATGGTCAGACCATAAGAACCTGGAGTACATCCAAATGGTCAAAAGGCTCAACTCCCGGCAGGTACGTTGGGCACTGTTCTTTGGTCGTTTCAATTTCACCCTTACCTACCACCCTGGATCCAAGAATATTAAGCCCGGCGCACTATCCCGTGGCAAATAGGTTTTCACACACAAGGAATTTTGGTGCATAACGATCACAATAAACATAGTAGGAGAAAAGAAAAAGTAAGTCAAGAATCATAAATATAAAATCATTATTTTATTTAAAGAGAAATTTACAAGATTTACTGTTATATATCTGTTTTAAAATTAAAAGAGTTGTACAGTGTTTAAAACAAAGATGATGGAATGTGCAAGGCCATGGAGGAGCTATCTAATGTTAGCTAGCTAAGATGCTATGAAGTAATATATATATTACTGTGTAAAGTATACCTAACTATGAATCTGTGCACCATGTTGGTAAACAGGGAGGATTAACAGGCAGAGGAGATGAGATGTTCCTCTTTGTTGCTGCCCAACTTTAGACTCAGAAGACACACTAATCTTTGTATTAAAATCTTGTCAAGTGTCGCTTGAAATAGGTAAGCACAGTTTTGAACTAACACGTTTTAGGGTTCAGACATTGAAGACTGAAGTTACGTTTTTTCTCTTTACTTTGGACTTGCTGAACTTTGCCATAATTTGTTTTCACAGAGGTACACGTCATCCCCTCTCCATGAAGATTCCTGATAAACACCCACGGGAACCATTAATCATGTCAATATTTACTGAAAACATTCATGAGTAAGGTTTGAATATTTAATGTGTCTAAATGAGTTATCAGGAGATTAGGTCAGATGGGAGGGATTTCTCTTTGTGACACCTCAGAGTGTTTTCAGCAGCTGAAAAACAACATTGCCACACAACACACAACAAGCCACAATGACATTTACACTCAACATTTAGCAAAAGGCACCTTTCAATTACAGAAATGCCCCAAAACGAACAGTGACTAAACTTGAAAAAAAGGACATACGTATTAACTATTGACACCTTAATTTTCGGTGGGAAAAAAATATATTAACTTTGTATTTCAAGACAGAATTCAAAGGATTTTTCAGTTTATTAAAGTACAGAGCTTTCTTGAAGCCAGTATCTGTTGGCCATTAGCATCTGCAGCTTAAGACATTTCGGCTGGAGTTTCAACACTCAGCTGTAGTTAGGAAGCTGTTAGCTGTAGATATTCTGTGAGAAGATTACAGTTACTAGGGCAGGGGTCAATGTTTAGCTGAGAATCATTATTTTATTTTTCATGAGTTTGCATTTACCAATGTTCATTTTGAACTTAGAGTGAAAATCAAATATAAATAACAATGATACAAAAGTTCTAATTTCAATGTATTTTTCAGTTTCATGTTTATTTATTACTATGAGGGACTCTGACACACAATTAGCAGCTTATTTAAATCTTCTGTATATTCGTCTTCTCACTTTCAGTTAGGTGAAGCATTTTCTCAGTCGTGCTTGGTGCAAGAGTAAACTGTGGTGAACTGTGTCTACCTGCATTACAAAACACAGCAGCCTTTGCATGCACGAGAAGTGGTGCACTTTTGTGACAAAACAAAATCAACATAGCGTATGAGAGATTGTAGGGACATGATGACACATACTGTGTAATAAGTGTAGGTCATAATGTTGCATATTGACATACAAGATGACAGTAGGCATAAATCTCACCACTCTAATCCAGAAACACAAGATCAGTGGTGCAAATTTAGAGTATATTAAAGAAACAAATAGGCCTAAGAGGGGAGGTTTTTTTTGGCAAAACCTCTGTGCACCACTTATTTTGGGTTCTGAAATTGAGACATGAGCTAGAATCCTCACTAAGACCAGGAGAGACCACATATCTGCAACAAACTCTCAGAAAACTTGAGGTCTGCTCCAACTCTCACTTCAGACTTAATACTTTTTTGCCACTGCTATTTATGAAATTTAATTTTTGACTATTTATTTATATCTTGCACTGCGCTTTACTGTTGTTCTGGTAGATAGTTTGCACATGACACCAAGGATTGCTGCCCTTATACTGGATTATTTGAAAATTTGCTCATGCTATTGAGTGATTGCATGAAATGTGCATCCAATTTAAGAACAATCCTGATTTACAAAGATTTTCATGTGGGTAACAACAAATCTGTTGTCTGAACACGTTTCATGAATCAGATGTAGTTGACTTTACTTTTCCCTCCATTTAAACAAACACAGTTAAGAAAAGATATACGAAAACATTAGTGGTGGAGACCCATTGTAAGGCTGTAAAGTGATGTATTCATCCTAACAGGTTGATTGTGATGGAAATAAGCTCTAGAGAGTTTTGTGTTGTCTTTGACAATATGAATGCTTGTTTTGTTGTTGTTTTTTGTTTTTCTCAATTGTATTTAATGTAAAAAATCTGAGTTGCAGCAGATAAGATTTAATTTTTTTGATGAAATGCTCTCATGCCATATTGAATTATTAAAATTTTAATAAATTCAGATTGATTCCCACACACAGTGATATATATCTATTCAGAGAGATGAATGCAGCCTCAGTGACTTCCAGTGAATTTCAAGCAACACTGACATTTGTTGTTTTTACAAATGAACAATGTTGTTCTCAAAATTATGAAACTGTGTTTTCAATTTCTTTCTTGCTCAATCACTACAGTCAGATATGGTGAATTATGAAGGCCTCCCCAAAAACTTGACAAAGCTTGACCTCTCAGCCTTGGCTGGGACGACTGAGCGTTTCAGTTGACAGCAGAGATGGTACATAAGGACGGGTCTGATGGTCTGGTCTCTGAGACCATAGATGAGAGCACTCAAACATCTGGGGAGGAGGAAAACACACACATAAAAAACAATCTGGATGCGCACAAGTACTACCCTCGATGCAATTTCTGAGATAGCTATGAGCAATGGGCTATTCATAGTTGAGGAGAGACTGAGGCCCAGCTGCACCAGATGCAGCAGCAGTGTGTTACGAGCCTTACGGGCTGAAGCTTTGTCTGTGGAGGCCGACCTGGCTGCTATCATCACACCAATATAGGAAGAAGTGACTGCTACGCCAGCTGATACAAACAGAAAACATGTGTAGGCTTTGTCATAATGCTCAGATATTGGAACAAGAAACATGGCTATGTCAGAGCAAAGATCTTTCATCTCCAGGCTCTGCAGGTTTTGAAATGAAAATATTAACAGCAAAAGAACTCGAATGAGGACATTTAGTGAACTAAAAGCCCAAACCACAATGATGGCCACTGCTGTGTTTCTGATGGTGACGATGGTAGCATGCCTCAGTGGGTAGCACACAGCAACATATCTCTCCAGAGACATCACCATCAGTGTGAGAGGGGAGATCACAGTTGTGAGTTTGGAGAGCATGGTGAGAGCACCACACACAGGATACGTCATCCTTATTCTACAAGCAGCTAGTAGGTACATTAACTGACTCTGGGCCAACAGTACAGTGTCTGCAAAAAGAAGGTTGTACAGAAGAATGTAACGGGAGGTCTCACAAAACACTGGTTTACTCCTCAAGGTGAATAACAGGGTCCCATTAATGAAGAGAAACACACAGCAAGGCACTGTAGTCAGAGTGGAAAATAACACTCTTTCCAGTAACCCCACATACTGCTGTCCAACAGTGATGTTGGTCTTAGACTGATTTGTATCTGACATCTTAGAGCAACACTTAAGACATGAAAAAAATCTTGTTGATGTAATTGGATAAAATCACAATGAATCCTGTCCAGTTTGTATTCCTAAAACAGTGAACAGTCCTCTTTAGAGCAAAACCCAGAATCATCCACATACATCTTTTTTTGTATAGAAAGTTAGCAGGATAGATGCAATGCTCGTTAATGTGTCAGCAGAGCTGTTCTGCAAGGTTTCCCAAACCTCACATATTGTTTATGATCTCTGTCGACACACAAAGTTCATGTGACACCATCACGTCAGCAGATCAGTAATGGAAGAGAACTGCCTCTTCCCAACTTCGAGGACCAATGAGGAAGCTGGTATTACTTATTTGTTTCCATCTTGTCAGCCCACTTTCTGGAGATGAAGAGAGGAAGTCCAAATATCTGTGCAAACCTTCCTGCCACAACAGATCCACAATGACACTCCTCTCTTCAACCATACCATTTAAACCACTATAGGAAACTTAAAGGACCTGTTGCTGATCGTCTATGAGCTATATCGGCCGATACAGATAATTTTTTGTTTTGTTATAGCAGCTGGTATAGCAGTTTTAAAAATTAAAAGTACTGGAATACCTTGAATCAGAATCAGAAATACTTTGATCCGAGGGGAAATTCTTTCGTTACAGCTACTCACTATCATGTCAGTGCACACAGGAATAGAAGTACTAAGCAAATCAGAAAATAATAATACACTAAGATTAAGTACAAAGTGGATATAAGTATAAAAGCTAAAATAAGTGTAAGTAGTGCAATAATGAGTACTGTCAAGTTAAGTGTAGCTTATTAAGATGATTATGAGAGTGGATATTGCACAGCAGTAATAGAAGTATGAATAAATATCAATAAACGGAATTTTAAACTGAAAACAGAATATATTGCATAGCAGTATTAACACAGAATATTGCACAATTATTTCAAGTATTGCAGTGATGCTAATGCTCCAATGTCCAGTTTAATGACTTGGTCATATAGACTGACACTTAGAGGAGGAGTTAAAGAGTTTGATGGCCACAGGCAGGATTGACTTCCTGTGGCGCTCTGTGGTGCATTTTGGGGGGATGAGTCTTTCGCTGAAGGTACCCCTATGTTTGACCAGCACGTCATGGAGCGGGTGGGAGACACTGTCCAAGATGGCATGTAGTTTGGCCAGCATCCTCCTCTCTGACACCACCGCCAGAGAGTCCAGCTCCACCTCCGCAATGTCACTGGCCTTACGGATCAGTTTGTTGAGCCTGTTAGAGTTCGCTACCCTCAACCTGCTGCCCTAGCATGCAACAGCATACAAGATAGCACTGGCCACCACAGACTCATAAAACATCCTCAGCATTGGCCGGCAGATGTTGAAGGACCTCAGCCTCCTCAGAAAATAGTGGCGGCTCTGGCCCTTCCTGTAAAGAGCTTGAGTGTTCTTAGTCCAGTCCAGTTTATTGTCCATGTGTACTCCCAGGTACTTGTGGTCCTCTACAATGTCCACACTGACCCCCTGGATGGAAACCGGGGTCACTGGTGCCTTGGCCCTTCGTAGGTCTACAACCAGCTCCTTAGACTTTGTCGCATTAAGCTGCAGATGGTTCTGCTCACACCATGAGACAAAGTTACCCACCACAGCCCTGTACTCAAACTCATCACCACCGCTGATACATCCCACCACAGCAGAGTCATCAGAAAACTTCTGAAGGTGGCAGAACTCTGTGTGGTGGCTGAAGTCTGTGGTGTAGATGGTGAAGAGGAAGGAGAGAGGACAGTCCCTGAGGGCCCCAGTGTTGCTGACCACACTGTCCGACACACAGTGCTGCAGGCGCACGTGCTGTGGTCTGCCAGTCAGGAGACAACAGTCCAAGACATGAGGGGCATCCACCTGCATCGCTGCCAGCTTCTCCCCCAGCAGGGCAGGCCGGATGGTGTTGAAAGTACTGGAGAAGTCAAAAACATGATCCTCACTGTGCTTGCCGGCTTGTCCAGGTGACTGTAGATGCGGTTCAGCAAGAAGATGATGGCATTCTCAACTCCCAGCCGGGGCTGGTTGGCAAACTGAAGAGGGTCAAGGAGGGGTCTGACCATGGGCTGCAGCTGTTCCAGCACCAGTCTCTCCAGGGTCTTCATCATGTGGGAGGTCAGTGCCACCAGTCTGTAGTCCTTGGAGCCACTGGGACGGAGTCTTCGGCACAGAAACAAGGCAAGATGTCTTCCACAGAACAGGGACCCTTTGAAGACTCATGCTCAGGTTGAAGACATGTTGAAGGACTCCACATAGCTGGGGGGCACAGCTTTTAGCACTCCGGGGCAAACGCCATCGGGTCCTGCAGCCTTGTTTGAGTGGAATTTTATCAGCTGTCCTCTCACCTGGTCAGTAGTCAGGCACACAGCAGAGGTTACAAAAATAGGAAAATAGCCCCTTGTGCTTAAAAAGTCCTTGAAATTCTAATGAACTACATAAGGCTGTCTTATATTTTGACCAAAGTTTTGTTCATCAAGTCATTATTGTCGTATGTGCTGTGTAGGGGTATGTGGACCCAAAAGCAGATGAACAGGAAGCGGTATCAGGGTGAAGTAGCTGGATGACTACAGTGTTTATTGGGAGTGAGTCCAAGGTGGCAAACAGTTCAAGGAGCAAGCAAAATACAAAACACCAGGATCCAGCCAAGGTCCAAGGGAGAACAAAGAATCCAATACAAACTCACGGTAAGAATGCTGGGGAACTGGGCACAGGAACCAGGTACAACAAAAGGAGCGCCAAATGGTGACACTCACAAAAGTCCGGAACACTCACAAGACGGGAACAAAACTCATGGTAAGAATCACTCTGCAGGAACAACACCATGTGTACAACGATGATCCAACACTGAACAAAGAAGAGACCCAGACTAAATACCCTAGGGAGGTGAGACAACGAGACACAGGCGCAAACAATCAAGGAAGGACTAACAATCAAAACTGGAGGAAAACAAAGAAGTAAAACCACAAGATAGACCAGGGAAGGAACACACTACAAAATAAAACAGGAAGTGACAACACCTAAACTACCACAATTATAATCAAATTGCTCAGAATCAGAAATTGATCAGCTTTTTAATTTTTCAAATTCTGAAGCGTCACCGCTCTCCCTCCTTTCTTCTTCGCCTTGATGAGCCCGTTATGAATACTAAATATGCCAGGAAGTGTAAATTTAATCCAGCATGGCTGGAAATTGATCTTTATAGCGACTGGCTTTTGACTGCTCTGTTTTATACCGACTGCTGACTCCTCGCTCCTCCTAACCGGCAGCAAGCCATCAACAACTGCGAGGCTGAAAACATCTGCATCTGCAGATTAATTCCATACCCTCTATGTTATGATCCACTACAGTTAGACCATACGAGATGAATAAATCACAGTGTGTTATCTTCGCCGCCATCTTGACTGGAAGGGAGCATGCTGTATGTCACCGCTATGCATCTGCGTGGTTGTCATATCGGAGAGGTCAAGAACCGCTAGTGAACAAATATGCGTCCTCAGTTTTCAAGAGCGGCAACTTAAGAGCATTAATCCTGATCGCGACATTCACTGCCACGAAATGTCATACTACAGCACCAGCATCTCAGACCAAAACAAATGTGCACTACGGCACACCAGACTCTATTGAGAAAAACAGTAATTTCACCTCGCAGATCATAGTAAAACACAACTCATTAAAAGTGAACAGAAACAAAATAAAACTCACCAAAACGTGTTTGTTCTTTCCACACACCTGGTTACTATTTGTTTTTGCAATAAACCGAAACTAACCACTTCAACTCTGTCAGTTGTGCTTTTGGGTCCAGAATCTGTGTACCATAACAAACACTCTGGTTATAAATAAATCCTTAATTCACAAAGTTAGATGAGAAAAGAAACAGCCGTTATATTGCTCTCCTCACAGCCAACAGTTTCACAGGGAGGGAATCACATGCACTAACATGCACTAACGCCGGACCGGCTACCAAAATAAAGCACAGAGAGGCTGCAATGACAACATGTCATTACTCCTCTATATCTTTACATAGCAAATAGTTGTTTGCTGCTACATTAATCGAGGAGGCATGCAAATCACATGCTGAACCACCTCAAGTGGCTCCTTTCTACACAAAGGAGCAGTGGTTCTACTCAGAAGCCCTTCCAGATGTCTGAGCTCCTCACCCTGTGAAGGAAATTTATGTCAGCCGCGTGTATTTGTGATCTGTCGTTCAGTCACTACCACAGCCAGTAGGCGATTTGAGGGGGGATGACATGTTAGCAAAATGACCAAAACCCGTCCCCCTTGTTAACCTGCCCAAAAAATGCTCTGCTTTGTCTCGTAGTGCATTGCCACAGTCTCGTAACATGAGACATAGCCTACTGGTTTTGAACTGTTTGTGGGAAGATTGAACATCCTGAGTCTGTCCATTCCTGATTAAAAGCTTCCACTGCTCTCTACGCTCCCTGTGTAGCCTACCTCACAATATACATGACAGAGGCTGGGTCAGAAATTGTATGTGTCATAGTTAGCCACTATTCCCTCCCGACCCCTGCGTGATCTAGTGTGCTCTTCCTCTCCTTGTGTTTCTTGTGTGTCCTCTGTTCGTTGCAAGATGTGCATTTGTGTGTGTGTGTCTTCTGGTCTGGTTCATTGGTCTCCCGCCTACTGCTGATCACCAGCACACCTGACGCCAATTAATCATCAGTCTCCACAGCATAAATACCAGGCTCTACCACACTGCCAGTGCCAGATCGTCTCCGTACACTTTTACAATATCTACGTAAAGGCTCCTACCTCGACCAAAGTTAAGTAACTGTTGTAGTAGTTTCTAGTTTGCCTCGTTTTGTGACTTTTGTCTGCTTCAGCCTCAGAGCTACACTACGCCGGTGATCTCAGCCAAAGTCTCCTCCCGGATCACTACAAGCCTGTTTGCATGTCACATCTGCCACGCTACTCCAACCTACTGCCTCTCCGGTTCTGTTGGCTACACCTTACGAGCCAACTGCCTCTCGGGCCCAGCCTGGGCGGTGGTAAGGCATTGTAGCCAACCCTTATCGTCACTTTCCTTGGCGGAATTTTTGGAAAAAATTAGGAATGTGTTCGATCGTCCGGATGCCAGTGGGAACGCAGGAGGACGGCTAGTACGGATCAGCCAGGGAACTTGAAGTGTGGCGGATTATTCCGTGGAGTTCTGCACACTGGCTGCAGACTCGGGGTGAAATGAGGAAGCTCTTGTCAGCGTGTTCGTGAAGGGGTTGAACGAACAAATGAAGGATGAGCAGGCAGCTCGGGATGAACCCACCGGCCTGGACGCTATGGTTTCGCTATGCATTAGAATGGACAACCGCATACGTGAGACCTGGGAGCCAAATCCTGACCATGGGGCCACGCTCGCAACTCATCTCCCAACACACCACTAGTTCTGGGCTTCCCCTGGCTACGTCAACACAATCCGCACATTGACTGGACTAATGGGAGAATTGAGTTGGACCTCCTACTGTCTCTCACCTGCTTGCAATCTGCTCGGTCCTCACCAGAGGTCAGTACACCACCACTCAACCCGGAACCCCCGGATCTAATTCTGATACCCGAAGAATATCGTGACTTACTTACTACCACCGCACCGCCCTTATGATTGCACCATTGACTTTATCCCTGGAGCTCCTCTTCCGTCTAACCACCTTTACAACCTGTCTCGACCCAAGAGGGAAGTTATGGAGAGCTACATCAAAGACTCATTACATGCAGGCCTCATTCGTGCATCCTCCTTGCCAGCAGGGGGGGGTTTCTTCTTTGTGGCGAAGAAAGACAAGACACTACGCCCGTGCATCGACTACAGAGACCTCAACCAAATCACCATAAAAAATAAATAACACTGCCACTCATTAACTCGCTTTTGAACCCCTTCACGGTGCCACTATATTCACAAAGCTAGATCTCCGGAACTCCCATCACTTGGTACGGAGACAGGAGGGGGACGAATGGAAGACTGCCTTTAACACCCCTTTGGATCATTTTGAGTATCTAGTTATGCTGTTTGGACTAAGTAACGATCCAGCTGTTTTCCAGGCACTGGTCAATGGCGTACTGAGAGACTTTTTGAATCGCTTTGTCTCCATCTACTTAGACGATATCCTCATCTTCTCACGGGACCGAGCCAGTCACATTGCCCATGTCCATCAGGTTCTCCAATAGCTCCTGGAGAGCAAACTATTCGTCAAGGCAGAGAAATGCGAATTTCACACCAGTTCACTGAGCTTCCTCAGTTACATCCTTGAGAGTGGACAGATGAGGACAGATCCGGCCAAAACTAATGCTGTGTTGGAGTGGCGATGCCTGCTAATCGCAAGCAGCTACAGCGTTTCCTGGGGTTCGCCAACTTTTATCAGAGGTTCATCTGGTATTACAGTCATGTGGCAGCTCCTCTTACTAAACTCACCTCTTCCAAGATCCCCTTCTCCTGGAACACCGAAGCAGACGCAGCCCTAGCCAAACTCAAAGCCCTCTTTACCTCGGCTCCCATCCTGATCCAACCTGATCCCACATGACAATTCACGGTGGAGGTAGATGCCTCGGACATTGGAGTTGGGGCCATACTCTCCAAATATTCGAGCACCGACAAGAGACTCCACCCTTGTGCCTTCTTCTCCCGACGCCTCTCCCCCGCTGAGCGGAACTACGACATCGGGAATAGGGAACTCCTGGCTGTGAAATTGGCATTGGAGGAATGGTGGCACTGGCTGGAGGGAGCAGAACAACCGTTTATTGTATGGTAAGACCATAAGAACCTGGAGTACATCCAAATGGTCAAAAGGCTCAACTCCCGGCAGGTACGTTGGGCACTGTTCTTTGGTCGTTTCAATTTCACCCTTACCTACCGCCCTGGATCCAAGAATATTAAGCCCGGCGCACTATGCTGTGGCAAATAGGTTTTCACACACAAGGAATTTTGGTGCATAACGATCACAATAAACATAGTAGGAGAAAAGAAAAAGTAAGTCAAGAATCATAAATATAAAATCGCATTATTTTATTTAAAGAGAAATTTACAATATTTACTGTTATATATCTCCATCCATCCATCCATCCATCCATCTTCTTCCGCTTATCCGGGGCCGGGTCGCGGGGGCAGCAGTCTAAGCAGGGACTCCCAGACTTCCTTCGCCCCAGACACTTCCTCCAGCTCCTCCGGGGGGATCCCGAGGCGTTCCCAGGCCAGCCGAGAGACATAGTCCCTCCAGCGTGTCCTGGGTCTTCCCCGGGGCCGCCTCCCGGTGGGACATGCCCAGAACACCTCCCGAGGGAGGCGTCCAGGAGGCATCCGGATCAGATGCCCTAGCCACCTCAGCTGGCTCCTCTCGACGTGGAGGAGCAGCGGCTCTACTCCGAGCTCCCCCCGTGTGACTGAGCTCCTCACCCTATCTCTAAGGGAGCGCCCAGCCACTCGGCGGAGGAAGCCCATTTCGCCGCTTGTATCCGCGATCTTGTCCTTTCGGTCACTACCCAAAGCTCATGACCATAGGTGAGGGCAGGAGCGTAGATTGACTGTAAATCGAGAGCTTTGTCTTCGACTCAGCTCCTTCTTTACCACAACGGTCCGATACAGCGCCCGCATCACTGCAGGCGCTGCACCGATCCGCCTGTCAATCTCACGCTCCATCCGTCCCTCACTCGTGAACAAGACCCCGAGATACTTAAACTCCTCCACTTGGGGCAAGGACTCCCCACCCACGCGAAGAGAGCAAACCACCTTTTTCCGGTCAAGAACCATGGCCTCAGATTTGGAAGAGCTGATTCTCATCCCAGCTGCTTCACACTCGGCTGCAAACCGTCCCAGTGCATGCTGCAGGTCCTGGTTTGAAGAAGCCATCAGAACGACATCATCTGCAAACAGCAGAGATGAGATCCTGTGGTTCCCAAACCGGACACCCTCCGCCCCTGACTGCGCCTAGAAATTCTGTCCATATAAATTATGAACAGAACCGGTGACAAAGGGCAGCCCTGGCGGAGTCCAACATGCACCGGGAACAGGTCTGACTTACTGCCGGCAATGCGAACACAGCTCCTGCTCCGGTTATACAGGGACCGGACAGCCCTTAGCAAAGGGCCCCGGACCCCATACTCCCAGAGCACTCCCCACAAAGCGCCCCGGGGCACACGGTCGAATGCCTTCTCCAGATCCACAAAGCACATGTGGACTGGTTGGGCAAACTCCATGAACCCTCGAGCACCCGATGGAGAGTATAGAGCTGGTCCAGTGTTCCACGACGGGACGAAAACCACTCTGCTCCTCCTGAATCCGAGGTTCGACTATCGGACGAATTCTCCTCTCCAGTACCCTGGAATAGACCTTACCGGGAGGCTGAGAAGTGTGATCCCTCTGTGATTGGAACACACCCTCCGGTCCCCTTCTTATACAGAGGGACCACCACCCGGTCTGCCAGTCCAGAGGCACTGTCCCAGATCACACGCGATGTTGCAGAGGCGTGTCAGCCAAGACAGTCCCACAACATCCAGAGACTTAAGATACTCAGGACGGATTTCATCCACCCCGAAGCCTTGCCACCAAGAGCTTGCCAACAACCTCAGTGACTTGCCAGGGTGATGGATGAGTCCGCCTCGGTCCCCAGCCTCCGCTTCCTCTTGGAAGGCGTGACAGCGGGATTGAGGAGATCCTCAAAGTATTCCTTCCACCGTCCGACAACATCCCCAGTCGAGGTCAACAGCTCTCCACCCGCACCGTACAAGGTGTTGGTGAAGCACTGCTTCCCCTCCTGAGCCGTCAGACGGTTTGCCAGAATTTCTTTGAGGCCGACCGATAGTCCTCCTCCATGGCCTCTCCGAACCTCTCCCAGGCCTGAGTTTTTGCCTCTGTGACCGCACGGGCTGCAGCACGCTTAGCCTGCGGTACCTGTCAGCTGCCTCGGGAGTCCCACGAGCCAACAAGGCCCGATAGGACTCCTTCTTCAGCCTGACGGCATCCCTTACTTCCGGCGTCCACCACCGTGTTCGGGGATTGCCGCGCGACAGGCACCAGAAACCTTGCGACCACAGCTACGAGCCGCCGCGCCGACAATGGAGGTGGAAAACATGGTCCACTCGGACTCAATGTCCCCAACCTCCCGGGATCTGGGAGAAGCTCTCCCGGAGGTGTGAGTTGTAGACCCTGCTGACAGAGGGCTCCGCCAGGCGTTCCCAGCAGACCCTCACGATACGCTTGGGCCTGCCAAGTCTGTCCGGCTTCCTCCCCGCCAGCGGATCCAACTCACCACCAGGTGGTGATCGGTTGACAGCTCCGCCTCTCTTCACCCGAGTGTCCAAGACCGCGGCCGGAGGTCAGATGATACGACAACAAAGTCGATCATCGACCTCCGCCTAGGGTGTCCTGGTGCCACGTGCGCTGATGGACACCCTTGTGCTTGAACATGGTGTTAGTTATGGACAAACTGTAACTAGCACAGAAGTCCAACAACTGAACACCGCCGGGTTCAGATCAGGGGCCGTTCCTTCCGATTACCCCTCTCCAGGTGTCACTGTCGTTGCCCGTGGGCGTTGAAGTCCCCAGTAGAACAACGGAGTCCCGGGTGGTGCACTGTCTAGTACCCTCCCAGGGACTCCAAGAAGGCCTGGTACTCTGCACTGCTGTTCGGCCCGTGAGCCGCCACAACAGTGAGAGACCTGTCCCCACCCGAGGCGGAGGGACGCGACCCTCTCGTTCACTGGGGTAAACTCCGACACGTGACGGCTGAGCTGTGGGGCTATGAGCAGGCCCACACCAGCCCGCCGCCTCCCCGCCGGCAACGCCAGAGAAATGGGCGTCCAGCCCCTCTCGAGGAGACGGGTTCCAGAGCCCAGGCTGTGCGTGGAGGCGAGGCCGATTATATCTAGCCGGTAACGCTCAACCTCCCGCACAAGCTCATGCTCCTTCCCCCCCAGCGAAGTGACATTCCATGTCCCTAGAGCCAGTTTCTGTGTCCGGAGATCTGGTCGCCAAGCCCCTGCCTTCGACTGCCGCCCAGATCTCTCTGCACCGCCCCTCACGGATCCTCCTGCGGGTGGTGGGTCCACGGAGGACGGCCCCACGCCGCTCCTTCGGGCTGTACCCGGCCGGGCCCGTGGGGAAAGGCCCGGCCACCAGGCGCTCGCCGTCGGGCACCCACCCCAGGCCTGGCTCCAGGGTGGGGCCCCGGTAGCGCCAATCCGGGCGACGTAACTGGCCTTGATTTTAAATAATCCATAATGGTCTTCTGAACCGCTCTTGGTCTGACCCGTCACCCTGGACCTGTTTGCCATGGGTGACCCTACCAGGGGCATACAGCCCCAGGCAACATAGCTCCCAGGGTCATTCGGGTACTCAAACCCCTCCACCACGTTAAGGTGGCGGTTCAAGGAGGGGAGGAGCTGTTTTAAAATTAAAAGAGTTGTACAGTGTTTAAAACAAAGAGGATGGAATGTGCAAGGCCATGGAGGAGCTATCTAATGTTAGCTAGCTAAGATGCTATGAAGTAATATATATATTACTGTGTAAAGTATACCTAACTATGAATCTGTGCACCATGTTGGTAAACAGGGAGGATTAACAGGCAGAGGAGATGAGATGTTCCTCTTTGTTGCTGCCCAACTTTAGACTCAGAAGACACACTAATCTTTGTATTAAAATCTTGTCAAGTGTCGCTTGAAATAGGTAAGCACAGTTTTGAACTAACACGTTTTAGGGTTCAGACATTGAAGACTGAAGTTACGTTTTCTCTTTACTTTGGACTTGCTGAACTTTGCCATAATTTGTTTTCACAGAGGTACACGTCATCCCTCTCCATGAAGATTCCTGATAAACACCCACGGAACCATTAATCATGTCAATATTTACTGAAAACATTCATGAGTAAGGTTTGAATATTTAATGTGTCTAAATGAGTTATCAGGAGATTAGGTCAGATGGGAGGGATTTCTCTTTGTGACACCTCAGAGTGTTTTCAGCAGCTGAAAAACAACATTGCCACAATGACATTTACACTCAACATTTAGCAAAAGGCACCTTTCAATTACAGAAATGCCCCAAAACGAACAGTGACTAAACTTGAAAAAAAGGACATACGTATTAACTATTGACACCTTAATTTTCGGTGGGAAGAAATATATTAACTTTGTATTTCAAGACAGAATTCAAAGGATTTTTCAGTTTATTAAAGTACAGAGCTTTCTTGAAGCCAGTATCTGTTGGCCATTAGCATCTGCAGCTTAAGACATTTCGGCTGGAGTTTCAACACTCAGCTGTAGTTAGGAAGCTGTTAGCTGTAGATATTCTGTGAGAAGATTACAGTTACTAGGGCAGGGGTCAATGTTTAGCTGAGAATCATTATTTTATTTTTCATGAGAGTTTGCATTTACCAATGTTCATTTTGAACTTAGAGTGAAAATCAAATATAAATAACAATGATACAAAAGTTCTAATTTCAATGTATTTTTCAGTTTCATGTTTATTTATTACTATGAGGGACTCTGACACACAATTAGCAGCTTATTTAAATCTTCTGTATATTCGTCTTCTCACTTTCAGTTAGGTGAAGCATTTTCTCAGTCGTGCTTGGTGCAAGAGTAAACTGTGGTGAACTGTGTCTACCTGCATTACAAAACACAGCAGCCTTTGCATGCACGAGAAGTGTTGCACTTTTGTGACAAAACAAAATCAACATAGCGTATGAGAGATTGTAGGGACATGATGACACATACTGTGTAATAAGTGTAGGTCATAATGTTGCATATTGACATACAAGATGACAGTAGGCATAAATCTCACCACTCTAATCCAGAAACACAAGATCAGTGGTGCAAATTTAGAGTATATTAAAGAAACAAACAGGCCTAAGAGGGGAGGTTTTTTTTGGCAAAACCTCTGTGCACCACTTATTTTGGGTTCTGAAATTGAGACATGAGCTAGAATCCTCACTAAGACCAGGAGAGACCACATATCTGCTCCAACTCTCACTTCAGACTTAATACTTTTTGCCACTGCTATTTATGAAATTTAATTTTGACTATTTATTTATATCTTGCACTGCGCTTTACTGTTGTTCTGGTAGATAGTTTGCACATGACACCAAGGATTGCTGCCCTTATACTGGATTATTTGTAAATTTGCTCATGCTATTGAGTGATTGCATGAAATGTGCATCCAATTTAAGAACAATCCTGATTTACAAAGATTTTCATGTGGGTAACAAAAAATCTGTTGTCTGAACACGTTTCATGAATCAGATGTAGTTGACTTTACTTTTCCTTCCATTTAAACAAACTCAGTTAAGAAAAGATATACGAAAACATTAGTGGTGGAGACCCATTGTAATGTGCTGAAATAGATCCAAATTCACTGGCATTAAAGATGGAAGCCACTGTGTGTGAGAGAATGGTGAAAGATTGATATTCACTGGAAATTGAAATGCACCACAACACCAACACAAACATTGGCTGAAGAAACCCCTCTCTGACAGTCTCAGCTAAATTTATGAAGCATCACAAAAGATTTATTTCAGAGTTTTTTATTTGGAGTGCATTATTTTGCACAGGTGTTCACAGTATTGTGTCCGCCCCCTTTAGCTCAGTCCATCAGGAACGTAGAGAGGAAATGCTGGCAGATACACATGCGTGATCTAGCAGTTGGTCATGCTTTCCCACTCAACCTTTATGTGGTATGTGGTATTTTCCCCTTGTCTCTGCCAGTTCAAAGGCAGTAAAGTGATGTATTCATCCTAACAGGTTGATTGTGATGGAAATAAGCTCTAGAGAGTTTTGTGTTGTCTTTGACAATATGAATGCTTGTTTTGTTGTTGTTTTTTGTTTTTCTCAATTGTATTTAATGTAAAAATTCTGAGTTGCAGCAGATAAGATTAAATTTTTTTGATGAAATGCTCTCATGCCATATTGAATTATTAAAATTTTAATAAATTCAGATTGATTCCCACACACAGTGATATATATCTATTCAGAGAGATGAATGCAGCCTCAGTGACTTCCAGTGAATTTCAAGCAACACTGACATTTGTTGTTTTTACAAATGAACAATGTTGTTCTCAAAATTATGAAACTGTGTTTTCAATTTCTTTCTTGCTCAATCAATCACTACAGTCAGATATGGTGAATTATGAAGGCCTCCCCGAAAACTTGACAAAGCTTGACCTCTCAGCCTTGGCTGGGACGACTGAGCGTTTCAGTTGACAGCAGAGATGGTACATGAGGACGGGTCTGATGGTCTGGTCTCTGAGACCATAGATGAGAGCACTCAAACATCTGGGGAGGAGGAAAACACACACATAAAAAACAATCTGGATGCGCACAAGTACTACCCTCGATGCAATTTCTGAGATAGCTATGAGCAATGGGCTATTCATAGTTGAGGAGAGACTGAGGCCCAGCTGCACCAGATGCAGCAGCAGTGTGTTACGAGCCTTACGGGCTGAAGCTTTGTCTGTGGAGGCCGACCTTGCTGCTATCATCACACCAATATAGGAAGAAGTGACTGCTACGCCAGCTGATACAAACAGAAAACATGTGTAGGCTTTGTCATAATGCTCAGATATTGGAACAAGAAACATGGCTATGTCAGAGCAAAGATCTTTCATCTCCAGGCTCTGCAGGTTTTGAAATGAAAATATTAACAGCAAAAGAACTCGAATGAGGACATTTAGTGAACTAAAAGCCCAAACCACAATGATGGCCACTGCTGTGTTTCTGATGGTGACGATGGTAGCATGCCTCAGTGGGTAGCACACAGCAACATATCTCTCCAGAGACATCACCATCAGTGTGAGAGGAGATCACAGTTGTGAGTTTGGAGAGCATGGTGAGAGCACCACACACAGGATACGTCATCCTTATTCTACAAGCAGCTAGTAGGTACATTAACTGACTCTGGGCCAACAGTACAGTGTCTGCAAAAAGAAGGTTGTACAGAAGAATGTAACGGGAGGTCTCACAAAACACTGGTTTACTCCTCAAGGTGAATAACAGGGTCCCATTAATGAAGAGAAACACACAGCAAGGCACTGTAGTCAGAGTGGAAAATAACACTCTTTCCAGTAACCCCACATACTGCTGTCCAACAGTGATGTTGGTCTTAGACTGATTTGTATCTGACATCTTAGAGCAACACTTAAGACATGAAAAAAATCTTGTTGATGTAATTGGATAAAATCACAATGAATCCTGTCCAGTTTGTATTCCTAAAACAGTGAACAGTCCTCTTTAGAGCAAAACCCAGAATCATCCACATACATCTTTTTTTGTATAGAAAGTTAGCAGGATAGATGCAATGCTCGTTAATGTGTCAGCAGAGCTGTTCTGCAAGGTTTCCCAAACCTCACATATTGTTTATGATCTCTGTCGACACACAAAGTTCATGTGACACCATCACGCGTCAGCAGATCAGTAATGGAAGAGAACCGCCTCTTCCCAACTTCGAGGACCAATGAGGAAGCTGGTATTACTTATTTGTTTCCATCTTGTCAGCCCACTTTCTGGAGATGAAGAGAGGAAGTCCAAATATCTGTGCAAACCTTCCTGCCACAACAGATCCACAATGACACTCCTCTCTTCAACCATACCATTTAAACCACTATAGGAAACTTAAAGGACCTGTTGCTGATCGTCTATGAGCTATATCGGCCGATACAGATAATTTTTTGTTTTGTTATAGCAGCTGGTATAGCAGTTTTAAAAATTAAAAGTACTGGAATACCTTGAATCAGAATCAGAAATACTTTGATCCGAGGGGAAATTCTTTCATTACAGCTACTCACTATCATGTCAGTGCACACAGGAATAGAAGTACTAAGCAAATCAGAAAATAATAATACACTAAGATTAAGTACAAAGTGGATATAAGTATAAAAGCTAAAATAAGTGTAAGTAGTGCAATAATGAGTACTGTCAAGTTAAGTGTAGCTTATTAAGATGATTATGAGAGAGTGGATATTGCACAGCAGTAATAGAAGTATGAATAAATATCAATAAACGGAATTTTAAACTGAAAACAGAATATATTGCATAGCAGTATTAACACAGAATATTGCACAATTATTTCAAGTATTGCAGTGATGCTAATGCTCCAATGTCCAGTTTAATGACTTCGGGTCATATAGACTGACACTTAGAGGGAGGAGTTAAAGAGTTTGATGGCCACAGGCAGGATTGACTTCCTGTGGCGCTCTGTGGTGCATTTTGGGGGGATGAGTCTTTCGCTGAAGGTACCCCTATGTTTGACCAGCATGTCATGGAGCGGGTGGGAGACACTGTCCAAGATGGCATGTAGTTTGGCCAGCATCCTCCTCTCTGACACCACCGCCAGAGAGTCCAGCTCCACCTCCGCAATGTCACTGGCCTTACGGATCAGTTTGTTGAGCCTGTTAGAGTTCGCTACCCTCAACCTGCTGCCCTAGCATGCAACAGCATACAAGATAGCACTGGCCACCACAGACTCATAAAACATCCTCAGCATTGTCCGGCAGATGTTGAAGGACCTCAGCCTCCTCAGAAAATAGTGGCGGCTCTGGCCCTTCCTGTAAAGAGCTTGAGTGTTCTTAGTCCAGTCCAGTTTATTGTCCATGTGTACTCCCAGGTACTTGTGGTCCTCTACAATGTCCACACTGACCCCCTGGATGGAAACCGGGGTCACTGGTGCCTTGGCCCTTCGTAGGTCTACAACCAGCTCCTTAGACTTTGTCGCATTAAGCTGCAGATGGTTCTGCTCACACCATGAGACAAAGTTACCCACCACAGCCCTGTACTCAAACTCATCACCACCGCTGATACATCCCACCACAGCAGAGTCATCAGAAAACTTCTGAAGGTGGCAGAACTCTGTGTGGTGGCTGAAGTCTGTGGTGTAGATGGTGAAGAGGAAGGGAGAGAGGACAGTCCCCTGAGGGGCCCCAGTGTTGCTGACCACACTGTCCGACACACAGTGCTGCAGGCGCACGTGCTGTGGTCTGCCAGTCAGGGAGACAACAGTCCAAGACATGAGGGGGGCATCCACCTGCATCGCTGCCAGCTTCTCCCCCAGCAGGGCAGGCCGGATGGTGTTGAAAGCACTGGAGAAGTCAAAAAACATGATCCTCACTGTGCTTGCCGGCTTGTCCAGGTGACTGTAGATGCGGTTCAGCAAGAAGATGATGGCATTCTCAACTCCCAGCCGGGGCTGGTTGGCAAACTGAAGAGGGTCAAGGAGGGGTCTGACCATGGGCTGCAGCTGTTCCAGCACCAGTCTCTCCAGGGTCTTCATCATGTGGGAGGTCAGTGCCACCAGTCTGTAGTCCTTGGAGCCACTGGGACGCGGAGTCTTCGGCACAGAAACAAGGCAAGATGTCTTCCACAGAACAGGGACCCTTTGAAGACTCATGCTCAGGTTGAAGACATGTTGAAGGACTCCACATAGCTGGGGGGCACAGCTTTTAGCACTCCGGGGCAAACGCCATCGGGTCCTGCAGCCTTGTTTGAGTGGAATTTTATCAGCTGTCCTCTCACCTGGTCAGTAGTCAGGCACACAGCAGAGGTTACAAAAATAGGAAAATAGCCCCTTGTGCTTAAAAAGTCCTTGAAATTCTAATGAACTACATAAGGCTGTCTTATATTTTGACCAAAGTTTTGTTCATCAAGTCATTATTGTCGTATGTGCTGTGTAGGGGTATGTGGACCCAAAAGCAGATGAACAGGAAGCGGTATCAGGGTGAAGTAGCTGGATGACTACAGTGTTTATTGGGGAGTGAGTCCAAGGTGGCAAACAGTTCAAGGGAGCAAGCAAAATACAAAACACCAGGATCCAGCCAAGGTCCAAGGGAGAACAAAGAATCCAATACAAACTCACGGTAAGAATGCTGGGGAACTGGGCACAGGAACCAGGTACAACAAAAGGAGCGCCAAATGGTGACACTCACAAAAGTCCGGAACACTCACAAGACGGGAACAAAACTCATGGTAAGAATCACTCTGCAGGAACAACACCATGTGTACAACGATGATCCAACACTGAACAAAGAAGAGACCCAGACTAAATACCCTAGGGGAGGTGAGACAACGAGACACAGGCGCAAACAATCAAGGAAGGACTAACAATCAAAACTGGAGGGAAAACAAAGAAGTAAAAACCACAAGATAGACCAGGGAAGGAACACACTACAAAATAAAACAGGAAGTGACAACACCTAAACTACCACAATTATAATCAAATTGCTCAGAATCAGAAATTGATCAGCTTTTAATTTTCAAATTCTGAAGCGTCACCGCTCTCCCCTCCTTTCTTCTTCGCCTTGATGAGCCCGTTATGAATACTAAATATGCCAGGGAAGTGTAAATTTAATCCAGCATGGCTGGAAATTGATCTTTATAGCGACTGGCTTTTGACTGCTCTGTTTTATACCGACTGCTGACTCCTCGCTCCTCCTAACCGGCAGAAAGCCATCAACAACTGCGAGGCTGAAAACATCTGCATCTGCAGATTAATTCCACCCTCTATGTTATGATCCACTACAGTTAGACCATACGAGATGAATAAATCACAGTGTGTTATCTTCGCCGCCATCTTGACTGGAAGGGAGCATGCTGTATGTCACCGCTATGCATCTGCGTGGTTGTCATATCGGAGAGGTCAAGAACCGCTAGTGAACAAATATGCGTCCTCAGTTTTCAAGAGCGGCAACTTAAGAGCATTAATCCTGATCGCGACATTCACTGCCACGAAATGTCATACTACAGCACCAGCATCTCAGACCAAAACAAATGTGCACTATGGCACATCAGACTCTATTGAGAAAAACAGTAATTTCACCTCGCAGATCATAGTAAAACACAACTCATTAAAAGTGAACAGAAACAAAATAAAACTCACCAAAACGTGTTTGTTCTTTCCACACACCTGGTTACTATTTGTTTTTGCAATAAACCGAAACTAACCACTTCAACTCTGTCAGTTGTGCTTTTGGGTCCAGAATCTGTGTACCATAACAAACACTCTGGTTATAAATAAATCCTTAATTCACAAAGTTAGATGAGAAAAGAAACAGCCGTTATATTGCTCTCCTCACAGCCAACAGTTTCACAGGGAGGGAATCACATGCACTAACATGCACTAACGTCGGACCGGCTACCAAAATAAAGCACAGAGAGGCTGCAATGACAACATGTCATTACTCCTCTATATCTTTACATAGCAAATAGTTGTTTGCTGCTACATTAATCGAGGAGGCATGCAAATCACATGCTGAACCACCTCAAGTGGCTCCTTTCTACACAAAGGAGCAGTGGTTCTACTCAGAAGCCCTTCCAGATGTCTGAGCTCCTCACCCTGTGAAGGAAATTTATGTCAGCCGCGTGTATTTGTGATCTGTCGTTCAGTCACTACCACAGCCAGTAGGCGATTTGAGGGGGGATGACATGTTAGCAAAATGACCAAAACCCGTCCCCCTTGTTAACCTGCCCAAAAAATGCTCTGCTTTGTCTCGTAGTGCATTGCCACAGTCTCGTAACATGAGACATAGCCTACTGGTTTTGAACTGTTTGTGGGAAGATTGAACATCCTGAGTCTGTCCATTCCTGATTAAAAGCTTCCACTGCTCTCTACGCTCCCTGTGTAGCCTACCTCACAATATACATGACAGAGGCTGGGTCAGAAATTGTATGTGTCATAGTTAGCCACTATTCCCTCCCGACCCCTGCGTGATCTAGTGTGCTCTTCCTCTCCTTGTGTTTCTTGTGTGTCCTCTGTTCGTTGCAAGATGTGCATTTGTGTGTGTGTGTCTTCTGGTCTGGTTCATTGGTCTCCCGCCTACTGCTGATCACCAGCACACCTGACGCCAATTAATCATCAGTCTCCACAGCATAAATACCAGGCTCTACCACACTACCAGTGCCAGATCGTCGCCTTACACTTTTACAATATCTACGTAAAGGCTCCTACCTCGACCAAGTTAAATAATTGTTGTAGTAGTTTCTAGTTTGCCTCGTTTTGTGACTTTTGTCTGCTTCAGCCTCAGAGCTACACTACGCCGGTGATCTCAGCCAAAGTCTCCTCCCGGATTACTACAAGCCTGTTTGCATGTCACATCTGCCACGCTACTCCAACCTACTGCCTCTCCGGTTTTGTCGGCTACACCTTACGAGCCAACTGCCTCTCGGGCCCAGCCTGGGCAGTGGTAAGGCATTGTAGCCAACCCTTATCGTCACTTTCCTTGGCGGAATTTTTGGAAAAAATTAGGAATGTGTTTGATCGTCCGGATGCCAGTGGGAACGCAGGAGGACGGCTAGTACGGATCAGCCAGGGAACTTGAAGTGTGGCGGATTATTCCGTGAGTTCTGCACACTGGCTGCAGACTCGGGGTGAAATGAGGAAGCTCTTGTCAGCGTGTTCGTGAAGGGTTGAGCGAACAAATGAAGGATGAGCAGGCAGCTCGGGATGAACCCACCGGCCTGGACGCTATGGTTTCGCTATGCATTAGAATGGACAACCGCATACGTGAGACCTGGGAGCCAAATCCTGACCATGGGGCCACGCTCGCAACTCATCTCATCTCCCAACACACCACTAGTTCTGGGCTTCCCCTGGCTACGTCAACACAATCCGCACATTGACTGGACTAATGGGAGAATTGAGTTGGACCTCCTACTGTCTCTCACCTGCTTGCAATCTGCTCGGTCCTCACCAGAGGTCAGTACACCACCACTCAACCCAGAACCCCGGATCTAATTCTGATACCGAAGAATATCGTGACTTACTTACTACCACCGCACCGCCCTTATGATTGCACCATTGACTTTATCCCTGGAGCTCCTCTTCCGTCTAACCACCTTTACAACCTGTCTCGACCCAAGAGGAAGTTATGGAGAGCTACATCAAAGACTCATTACATGCAGGCCTCATTCGTGCATCCTCCTTGCCAGCAGGGGGGGGTTTCTTCTTTGTGGCGAAGAAAGACAAGACACTACGCCCGTGCATCGACTACAGAGACCTCAACCAAATCACCATAAAAAATAAATAACACTGCCACTCATTAACTCGCTTTTGAACCCCTTCACGGTGCCACTATATTCACAAAGCTAGATCTCCGGAACTCCCATCACTTGGTACGGAGACAGGAGGGGGACGAATGGAAGACTGCCTTTAACACCCCTTTGGATCATTTTGAGTATCTAGTTATGCTGTTTGGACTAAGTAACGATCCAGCTGTTTTCCAGGCACTGGTCAATGGCGTACTGAGAGACTTTTTGAATCGCTTTGTCTCCATCTACTTAGACGATATCCTCATCTTCTCACGGGACCGAGCCAGTCACATTGCCCATGTCCATCAGGTTCTCCAATAGCTCCTGGAGAGCAAACTATTCGTCAAGGCAGAGAAATGCGAATTTCACACCAGTTCACTGAGCTTCCTCAGTTACATCCTTGAGAGTGGACAGATGAGGACAGATCCGGCCAAAACTAATGCTGTGTTGGAGTGGCCGATGCCTGCTAATCGCAAGCAGCTACAGCGTTTCCTGGGGTTTGCCAACTTTTATCAGAGGTTCATCTGGTATTACAGTCATGTGGCAGCTCCTCTTACTAAACTCACCTCTTCCAAGATCCCCTTCTCCTGGAACACCGAAGCAGACGCAGCCCTAGCCAAACTCAAAGCCCTCTTTACCTCGGCTCCCATCCTGATCCAACCTGATCCCACATGACAATTCACGGTGGAGGTAGATGCCTCGGACATTGGAGTTGGGGCCATACTCTCAAATATTCGAGCACCGACAAGAGACTCCACCCTTGTGCCTTCTTCTCCCGACGCCTCTCCCCGCTGAGCGGAACTCGACATCGGGAATAGGGAACTCCTGGCTGTGAAATTGGCATTGGAGGAATGGTGGCACTGGCTGGAGGGAGCAGAACAACCGTTTATTGTATGGTCAGACCATAAGAACCTGGAGTACATCCAAATGGTCAAAAGGCTCAACTCCCGGCAGGTACGTTGGGCACTGTTCTTTGGTCGTTTCAATTTCACCCTTACCTACCGCCCTGGATCCAAGAATATTAAGCCCGGCGCACTATCCCGTGGCAAATAGGTTTTCACACACAAGGAATTTTGGTGCATAACGATCACAATAAACATAGTAGGAGAAAAGAAAAAGTAAGTCAAGAATCATAAATATAAAATCGCATTATTTTATTTAAAGAGAAATTTACAAGATTTACTGTTATATATCTGTTTTAAAATTAAAAGAGTTGTACAGTGTTTAAAACAAAGAGGATGGAATGTGCAAGGCCATGGAGGAGCTATCTAATGTTAGCTAGCTAAGATGCTATGAAGTAATATATATATTACTGTGTAAAGTATACCTAACTATGAATCTGTGCACCATGTTGGTAAACAGGGAGGATTAACAGGCAGAGGAGATGAGATGTTCCTCTTTGTTGCTGCCCAACTTTAGACTCAGAAGACACACTAATCTTTGTATTAAAATCTTGTCAAGTGTCGCTTGAAATAGGTAAGCACAGTTTTGAACTAACACGTTTTAGGGTTCAGACATTGAAGACTGAAGTTACGTTTTTTCTCTTTACTTTGGACTTGCTGAACTTTGCCATAATTTGTTTTCACAGAGGTACACGTCATCCCCTCTCCATGAAGATTCCTGATAAACACCCACGGGAACCATTAATCATGTCAATATTTACTGAAAACATTCATGAGTAAGGTTTGAATATTTAATGTGTCTAAATGAGTTATCAGGAGATTAGGTCAGATGGGAGGGATTTCTCTTTGTGACACCTCAGTGTTTTCAGCAGCTGAAAAACAACATTGCCACAATGACATTTACACTCAACATTTAGCAAAAGGCACCTTTCAATTACAGAAATGCCCCAAAACGAACAGTGACTAAACTTGAAAAAAAGGACATACGTATTAACTATTGACACCTTAATTTTCGGTGGGAAAAAAATATATTAACTTTGTATTTCAAGACAGAATTCAAAGGATTTTTCAGTTTATTAAAGTACAGAGCTTTCTTGAAGCCAGTATCTGTTGGCCATTAGCATCTGCAGCTTAAGACATTTCGGCTGGAGTTTCAACACTCAGCTGTAGTTAGGAAGCTGTTAGCTGTAGATATTCTGTGAGAAGATTACAGTTACTAGGGCAGGGGTCAATGTTTAGCTGAGAATCATTATTTTATTTTTCATGAGAGTTTGCATTTACCAATGTTCATTTTGAACTTAGAGTGAAAATCAAATATAAATAACAATGATACAAAAGTTCTAATTTCAATGTATTTTTAAGTTTCATGTTTATTTATTACTATGAGGGACTCTGACACACAATTAGCAGCTTATTTAAATCTTCTGTGTATTCGTCTTCTCACTTTCAGTTAGGTGGAGCATTTTCTCAGTCGTGCTTGGTGCAAGAGTAAACTGTGGTGAACTGTGTCTACCTGCATTACAAAACACAGCAGCCTTTGCATGCACGAGAAGTGGTGCACTTTTGTGACAAAACAAAATCAACATAGCGTATGAGAGATTGTAGGGACATGATGACACATACTGTGTAATAAGTGTAGGTCATAATGTTGCATATTGACATACAAGATGACAGTAGGCATAAATCTCACCACTCTAATCCAGAAACACAAGATCAGTGGTGCAAATTTAGAGTATATTAAAGAAACAAACAGGCCTAAGAGGGGAGGTTTTTTTTGGCAAAACCTCTGTGCACCACTTATTTTGGGTTCTGAAATTGAGACATGAGCTAGAATCCTCACTAAGACCAGGAGAGACCACATATCTGCTCCAACTCTCACTTCAGACTTAATACTTTTTTGCCACTGCTATTTATGAAATTTAATTTTTGACTATTTATTTATATCTTGCACTGCGCTTTACTGTTGTTCTGGTAGATAGTTTGCACATGACACCAAGGATTGCTGCCCTTATACTGGATTATTTGTAAATTTGCTCATGCTATTGAGTGATTGCATGAAATGTGCATCCAATTTAAGAACAATCCTGATTTACAAAGATTTTCATGTGGGTAACAAAAATCTGTTGTCTGAACACGTTTCATGAATCAGATGTAGTTGACTTTACTTTTCCTCCATTTAAACAAACACAGTTAAGAAAAGATATACGAAAACATTAGTGGTGGAGACCCATTGTAATGTGCTGAAATAGATCCAAATTCACTGGCATTAAAGATGGAAGCCACTGTGTGTGAGAGAATGGTGAAAGATTGATATTCACTGGAAATTGAAATGCACCACAACACCAACACAAACATTGGCTGAAGAAACCCCTCTCTGACAGTCTCAGCTAAATTTATGAAGCATCACAAAGATTTATTTCAGAGTTTTTTATTTGGAGTGCATTATTTTGCACAGGTGTTCACAGTATTGTGTCCGCCCCCTTTAGCTCAGTCCATCAGGAACGTAGAGAGGAAATGCTGGCAGATACACATGCGTGATCTAGCAGTTGGTCATGCTTTCCCACTCAACCTTTATGTGAGATGTGGTATTTTCCCCTGGTCTCTGCCAGTTCAAAGGCTGTAAAGAGATATGTTCATCCTAAAAGGTTGATCATGATGGAAATAAGCTCTAGAGAGTTTTGTGTTGTCTTTGAATATAAATGCTTGTTTTTTGTTGTTGTTTTTTTATCTCAATTGTATTTAACGTAAACTGAAATGTAAATCTGTTTGTTGCAGCAAATAAGCTTTAATTTCTTTAATGAAATGATTCTGATTCTGATTCTGATGAAATGCTCTCATGCCATATTGAATTATTAAAATTTTAATAAATTCAGATTGATTCCCACACACAGTGATATATATCTATTCAGAGAGATGAATGCAGCCTCAGTGACTTCCAGTGAATTTCAAGCAACACTGACATTTGTTGTTTTTACAAATGAACAATGTTGTTCTCAAAACTATGAAACTGTGTTTTCAATTTTTTTCTTGCTCAATCAATCACTACAGTCAGATATGGTGAATTATGAAGGCCTCCCCGAAAACTTGACAAAGCTTGACCTCTCAGCCTTGGCTGGGACGACTGAGCGTTTCAGTTGACAGCAGAGATGGTACATAAGGATGGGTCTGATGGTCTGGTCTCTGAGACCATAGATGAGAGCACTCAAACATCTGGGGAGGAGGTAAACACACACATAAAAAACAATCTGGATGCGCACAAGTACTACCCTCGATGCAATTTCTGAGATAGCTATGAGCAATGAGTTGTTTATAGTTGAGGAGAGACTGAGGCCCAGCTGCAACAGATGCAGCAGCAGTGTGTTACGAGCCTTACAGGCTGAAGCTTTGTCTGTGGAGGCCGACCTGGCTGCTATCATCACACCAACATAGGAAGAAGTGACTGCCAAACCAGCTGATACAAACAGAAAACAAGTATAGGCTTTGTCATAATGATCAGATATTGGAACAAGAAACATGGCTATGTCAGAGCAGAAATCTTTCATCTCCAGGCTCTGCAGGCTTTGAAATGGAAATTTTAATAGCAAAAGAACTCGAATGAGGACATTTAGTGAACTAAAAGCCCAAACCACAATGATGGCCACTGCTGTGTTTCTGATGGTGACGATGGTAGCATGCCTCAGTGGGTAGCACACAGCTACATATCTCTCCAGAGACATCACCACCAGTGTGAGAGGGGAGATCACAGTTGTGAGTTTGGAGAGCATGGTGAGAGCACCACACACAGGATATGTCATCCTTATTCTACAAGCAGCTAGTAGGTACATTAACTGACTCTGTAGCAGCAGTACAGTGTCTGCAAAAAGAAGGTTGTACAGAAGAATATAACGGGAGGTCTCACAAAACACTGGTTTACTCCTCAAGGTGAATAACAGGGTCCCATTAATGAAGAGAAACACACAGCATGGCACTGTAGTCAGAGTGGAAAATAACACTCTTTCCAGTAACCCCTGATACTGCTTTTCAGCAGTGACGTTGGACAGAGATTGATTTGCGTACGACATCTTAGAGCAACACTTTAGACATGAAAAAAATCTTGTTGATGTAATTGGATAAAATCACAATGAATCCTGTCCAGTTTGTATTCCTAAAACAGTCAACAGTCCTCTTTAGAGCAAAACCCAGAATCATCCACATACATCTTTTTTCGTATAGAAAGTTAGCAGGATAGATGCCATGCTTGTTAATGTGCAGGCAGAGCTGTTCTGCAAGGTTTCCCAAACCTCACATATGGTTTTATGATCTCTGTCAACACACCAAGTTCATGTGACACCATCACGTGTCAGCAGATCAGTAATGGAAGAGAACAGCCTCTTCGCAACTTTGAGGACCAATGAGGAAGCTGGTATTACTTATTTTTGTTTCCTCGCTGTTTCCATCTTGTCAGCCCACTTTCTGGAGATGAAGAGAGAAAGTCCAAATATCTGCAAACCTTCCTGCCACAACAGATCCACAATGACACTCCTCTCTTCAACCATACTATTTAAACCACTATAGGAAACTTAAAGGACCTGTTGCTGATCGTCTATGAGCCATATCGGCCGATACAGATAATTTTTTGTTTTGTTATAGCAGCTGGTATAGCAGTTTTAAAAATTAAAAGTACTGGAATACCTTGAATCAGAAACAGAATCAGAAATTCTTTATTGATCCCCGAGGGGAAATTCTTTCGTTACAGCTACTCACTATCATGTCAGTGCACACAGGAATAGAAGTACTAAGCAAATCAGAAAATAATAATACACTAAGATAAATTAAGTACAAAGTGGATATAAGTATAAAAGCTAAATTAAGTGTAAGTACCAAAGTGGATTTAGAGGTTGATAAGTGTGTACGGTATAAAAATAGTGCAATAATGAGTACTGTCAAGTTAAGTGTAGCTTATTATGATGATTATGAGATGGTGGATATTGCACAGCAGTAATAGAAGTATGAATAAATATCAATGAACGGAATTTTAAACTGAAAACAGAGTATATTGCATAGAAGTATTAACACAGAATATTGCACAATTATTTCAAGTATTGCAGTGATGCTAATGCTCCAATGTCCAGTTTAATGACTTAGGGTCATATAGACTGACACTTAGAGGGAGGAGTTAAAGAGTTTGATGGCCACAGGCAGGATTGACTTCCTGTGGCGCTCTGTGGTGCATTTTGGGGGGGATGACTCTTTTGCTGAAGGTACCCCTATGTTTGACCAGCACGTCATGGAGCGGGTGGGAGACACTGTCCAAGATGGCATGTAGTTTGGCCAGCATCCTCCTCTCTGACACCACCGACAGAGAGTCCAGCTCCACCTCCACAATGTCACTGGCCATACGGATCAGTTTGTTGAGCCTGTTAGAGTTCGCTACCCTCAACCTGCTGCCCCAGCATGCAACAGCATACAAGATAGCACTGGCCAACACAGACTCATAAAACATCCTCAGCATTGTCCGGCAGATGTTGAAGGACCTCAGCCTCCTCAGAAAATAGAGGTGGCTCTGGCCCTTCCTGTAAAGAGCTTGAGTGTTCTTAGTCCAGTCCAGTTTATTGTCCATGTGTACTCCCAGGTACTTGTACTCCTCTACGATGTCCACACTGACCCCCTGGATGGAAACCAGGGTCACTGGTGCCTTGGCCCTTCGTAGATCTACAACCAGCTCCTTAGACTTTGTCGCATTGAGCTGGAGATGGTTCTGCTCACACCATGAGACATAGTTACCCACCACAGCCCTGTACTCAGACTCATCACCACCGCTGATACATCCCACCACAGCAGTGTCATCAGAAAACTTCTGAAGGTGGCAGGACTCTGTGTAGTGGCTGAAGTCCGTGGTTTAGATGGTGAAGAGGAAGGGAGAGAGGACAATCCCCTAAGGGGCCCCAGTGTAGCTGACCACGCTCTCCGACACACAGGGCTGCAGATGCACATGCTGTGGTCTGCCAGTCGGGTAGTCAACAATCCAGGACACGAGGGGGCCATCCACCTGCATCGCTGCCAGCTCCTCACCCAGCAGGGCTGGCTGGATGGTGTTGAAAGCACTGGAGAAGTCAAAAAACATGATCCTCATCGTGCTTGCCGGCTTGTCCAGGTGGGTGTAGATGCGGTTCAGCAGGAAGATGATGGCGTCCTCAACTCCCAGCCAGGGCTGGTAGGCGAACTGAAGGGGGTCCGGGAGGGGTCTGACCATGGGCCGCAGCTGTTCCAGTACTAGTCTCTCCAGGGTCTTCATCATGTGGGAGGTCAGTGCCACCGGTCTGTAGTCCTTGGAGCCATTGGGATGCCACGTCTTCGGCACAGGAACGAGGCAAGATGTCTTCCACAGAACAGGGACCCTTTGAAGACTCAGACTCAGGTTGAAGACATGTTGAAGGACTCCACATAGCTGGGGGGCACAGGCTTTTAGAACCCTGGGGCAAACACCATCGGGGCTTGCAGCCTTGTTTGAGTGGAGTTTCATCAGCTGTCCTCTCACCTGGTCAGCAGTCAGGCACAGCTCTGTTTCCAGTGCTCTCTACTCTCCCTGTGTAGCCTACCTCACAATATACATGATAGAGGCTGGGTCAGAAATTGAATGTGTCATAGTTAGCCACTATTCCCTCCCGACCCTTGCATGCTCTATTGTGCTCTTCCTCGCTCATCAGTCTCCACAGCATAAATACCAGGCACTACCACACTACCAGCACCAGATCGTCTCCGTACACTTGTACAATATCTACATAAAAGCTCCTACCTCGACCAAAGTTAAGTAACTGTTGTAGTAGTTTCTAGTTTGCCTCGTTTTGTGACTTTTGTCTGCTTCTGCCTCAGAGCTACACTACGCCGGTGATCTCAGCCACATTCTCCTCCCAGATCACTACAAGCCTGTTTGCCTGTCCCATCTGCTACGCTACTCCATCCTACTGCCTCTCCGGTTCTGTCGGCTACACCTCATTAGCCAACCGCCTCTCGGGCCAAGCCGGCTCCACTCCACGGATCCGCTGCCTGACCGGTTCTACAACATCGCTTTACACAATCCAGGCCAGAACACACTTCCCCAGTCTCCGTTCCTGGATCTTTGCAGCCCCTTCCACGTCCTCTGGGGCTACAGAAGGTTACGCCAGGTCTACCACTCTGAAGAAGTGCAATCCTCAGTAATTGCTTGTAGTTAAAATAAAGAGACTGTGACTTTACCACCATACGATTTCGTTGTGTTCTGCATTTTTGGGTTCTCTGATCGTTCAGTACGACAGAACGATCTGGCCAACATGGACCCAGCAGACACCAACCCAGAAGTAGCGCCATTCCATCAGGCACTAATTAGCCAAGGGATTCTTCTTGGACAACACGGGTATGTTCTCCAGGCTCTCTTCGACAGCAACCAGGCCATGGTCACCCAGATCACGCAACTAACTCACCAAGTTTCCAGATTAACCACCCAGCTCTCATCTACGGTACCAATGACGCCATCTCCGCTGACTACTCCTGCTAATCCGCTGTCGACACCACCACCACTCCGGGATTCCTACACTTCCGACCCGGACCCCTTCACCGGAGATGTCACCAGATGTCGGGGTTTCCTGCTGCAATGCTCTCTGGTCTTCTGCCAGCGCCCCATCATGTTTTCTTCTGACCAGTCCAAGGTAAATTACATCGAAGGATTACTAAGGGGAAGAGCGTTAGCCTGTGCGCAGGCAATGCATTCTAGCCAACCCTTATCATCACTTTCCCTGGTGGAATTTTTTGAAAAAATTAGGAATGTGTTCAATCATCCGGATGCCAGTGGGAACGCGGGAGGACGGCTATTACGGATCAGCCAGGGAACCCGAAGTGTGGCAGATTATTCCATGGAGTTCCGCACACTGGCTGCAGACTCAGGGTGGAATGAGGAAGCTCTTGTCAGCGTGTTCGTGAAGGGGTTGAACGAACAAATGAAGGATGAGCAGGCAGCTCGAGATGAATCCACCGGCCTGGACGCTATGGTTTCGCTATGCATTAGAATGGACAAGGAGTCAGGAGTGCACCAGCCGTCCCCTCACCCATCCTTCATGCAACATGGCTCCCCCTACGCACACAAGACCTGGGAGCCAACTCCTGAACCAAGGGGCCACGCTCGCAGCCTTTGGCCACCTCTGAGACAGAACCCATACAACTAGGTCGAGCCCATCTTACGCCAGCTGAGCACCTTCGCAGACGAGCAGCTGGGGAGTGCCTGTACTATGGCCACAGGGGCCACTTTCTGGTTGCGTGTCCTGTGAGGCCAAAAGAGTAGGCTCACCAGTCGCATTGGGGGTTCTGGTGAGCCAAGACAACCCCCGTAACCTGGGACCGCCTAGACTACAAATCCCGGCCACCCTCTACCACCAACGGCTGTCGTTCCCCCTGTTAGCCCTCGTTGACTCCGGAGCAGAGGGTAATTTTTTGGACACGAAGTTGGCTCAACAGGCTGGTCTCCTCACAGAGACTCTAAGTTTTCCCCCAAAGGTTGAGGCTTTGGATGGCAGACCCCTAGCCCAAGTGACCCATTGCACTGTCCCTGTGTCCTTGGTGCTATCTGGTAATCATCGGGAGAAGATCCAGTTCCAACTCATCTCGTCTCCCAACACATCACTAGTTCTGGGCTTCCCCTGGCTACATCAACACAATCCGCACATCAACTGGACTAATGGGAGAATTGTGAGTTGGAGCTCCTACTGTCTCTCCACCTGCTTGCAATCCGCTCAGTCCCCACCAGAGGTCAGTACACCACCACTCAACCCGGATCCCCCGGATCTAACTCTGATACCTGAAGAATATCATGACTTAAGGGAGGTTTTCAGCAAAGACCTAGCCCTGTCTTTACCACCGCACCACCCTTATGGTTGCGCCATTGACCTTCTCCCTGGAGCCCCTCTTCCGTCTAACCGCCTTTACAACCTGTCCCGACCCGAGACGAAAGCTATGGAGAGCTACATCAAGGACTCATTACATGCAGGCCTCATTTGTGCATCCTCCTCGCCAGCAGGGGCGGGCTTCTTCTTTGTGGCAAAGAAAGACAAGACACTACGCCCGTGCATCGACTACAGAGGCCTCAACCAAATCACTGTCAAAAATACATACCCACTGCCACTCATTAACTTCGCTTTTGAACCCCTTGGAAGTGGTTGCTTCGACCACTCCTCGTCCCCAGTCGCCCTTGGTCTCACATAGCACTGGACTTCATTACCGGATTACCCCCTCTCAAGGTAACACCACCATCCTCACCATTGTAGACCGGTTTTCCAAAGCAGTTCCTTTTGTGGCATTACCCAAACTTCCCTCAGCTCAAGAAACGGCAGATCTCCTGGTCCAACAGGTTTTCCGTCTCCATGGCATTCCGCTCAACATAGTCTCCAACCGGGGTCCCCAGTTCATCTCTCAGGTTTGGAAGGCATTCTGCCTAGCCCTGAGAGCAACTATCAGCCTCTCCTCCGGGTTCCATCCCCAGTCCAACAGCCAGACTGAGAGGGCTAACCAGGACCTCGAAGCAGCCCTTCGTTGTGTGGCAGCCACCAATCCTCCTGGAGCTCTCAACTTCCCTGAGTCGCGTATGCACACAACTCACTTACCAGTGCTGCTTCTGGTCTCTCTCCTTTCGAGTCATCTTTAGGGTACCAGCCTCCTCTATGTCCATCCCAAGAGAGTGAGCTTGCGGTTCCTTCAGTACAACACCACCTCCGACATTGCTGTAAGATATGGAGGGAGACCCGAGCAGCACTTCTCCAGTTAGCGGACAAGAACCACCAGATCGCCGATCAACACCGGATTCCAGCACCAGGCACCAAGGCACAAGGGAGCCCTCCTCGCCTGCCAACAAATCACCTACTGGCCACAGCTCATGACCAAAGTTTAATGACAAATAGGTTTTCACATACAAGGAATTTTGGTGCATAACAGTCACAATAAACATAGTAGGAGAAAAGAAAAAGTAAGTCAAGAATCATAAATATAAAATTGCATTATTTTTTAATAGAAATGTTCAATATTTACTGAAAACATTCATGAGTCTTCTTTTCCTTTCGGCTGTTCCTTTCAGGGACGCCACAGCGAATCATGTTGCCACAGCGAATCATGTTGCCACAGCGAATCATGTTGCCACAGCGAATCATGTGCCTCCATCTAACGAAGGTTTGAATATTTAATGTGTCTAAATGAGTTATCAGGAGATTAGGTCAGATGGGAGGGATTTCTCTTTGTGACACCTCAGAGTGTTTTCAGCAGCTGAAAAACAACATTGCCACGACAACATTTACACTCAAGATTTAGCAAAAGGCACCTTTCAATTACGTAAACGCCCCAAACGAACAGTGACTCTAAACTTGAAAAAAAGGACATACGTATTAACTATTGACACCTTAATTTTCGGTGGGAAAAAAATATATTAACTTTGTATTTCAAGACAGAATTCAAAGGATTTTTCAGTTTATTAAAGTACAGAGCTTTCTTGAAGCCAGTATCTGTTGGCCATTAGCATCTGCAGCTTAAGACATTTCGCTGGAGTTTCAACACTCAGCTGTAGTTAGGAAGCTGTTAGCTGTAGATATTCTGTGAGAAGATTACAGTTACTAGGGCAGGGGTCAATGTTTAGCTGGGAATTATAAAGTAATGCGACTGACACAGAGCTTCAGTAACGAGCCAGGCTCGGTTTACTAGGAACTGCAGTGCATAGACAAAGTAGGAGGAGTCATAGCATCGACTACAGAGGCCTCAACCAAATCACTGTCAAAAATACATACCCACTGCCACTCATTAACTTCGCTTTTGAACCCCTTGGAAGTGGTTGCTTGACCACTCCTCGTCCCCAGTCGCCCTTGGTCTCACATAGCACTGGACTTCATTACCGGATTACCCCTCTCAAGGTAACACCACCATCCTCACCATTGTAGACCGGTTTTCCAAAGCAGTTCCTTTTGTGGCATTACCCAAACTTCCTCAGCTCAAGAAACGGCAGATCTCCTGGTCCAACAGGTTTTCCGTCTCCATGGCATTCCGCTCAACATAGTCTCCAACCGGGTCCCCAGTTCATCTCTCAGGTTTGGAAGGCATTCTGCCTAGCCCTGAGAGCAACTATCAGCTCTCCTCCGGGTTCCATCCCCAGTCCAACAGTCAGACTGAGAGGGCTAACCAGGACCTCAAGCAGCCCTTCGTTGTGTGGCAGCCACCAATCCTCCTGGAGCTCTCAACTTCCTGAGTCGCGTATGCACACAACTCACTTACCAGTGCTGCTTCTGGTCTCTCTCCTTTCGAGTCATCTTTAGGGTACCAGCCTCCTCTATTTCCATCCCAAGAGAGTGAGCTTGCGGTTCCTTCAGTACAACACCACCTCCGACATTGCTGTAAGATATGGAGGAGACCCGAGCAGCACTTCTCCAGTTAGCGGACAAGAACCGCCAGATCGCCGATCAACACCAGATTCCAGCACCACTGTACAAACCAGGTCAGAAAGTTTGGTTATCTTACAAGAACATCCCCTTACGAACCGAATCTAAAAAACTGTCTCCCCACTACATTGGCCCCTTCATCATTGAACATATCATTAATCCCTCTGCTGTTAGGCTCAAACTACCCCGCTCTATGAAAGTTCACCCCACTTTTCATTTTTCACAACTGAAACCAGTCTCTTCCAGCACTCTGTGGAGTGTTTATTTGACAATATAACGTAATAATTATACATTATTTCAGTTTAGTTTATTTAGAGTTTAGTAAATACCCTAAAAATCTGTTCAAGGGGCAAAAAGTAGGCTATCTTCTGATAAAAGGCACAAGGGAGCCCTCCTCGCCTGCCAACAAATCACCTACTGGCCACAGCTCATGACCAAAGTTTAATGACAAATAGGTTTTCACATACAAGGAATTTTGGTGCATAACAGTCACAATAAACATAGTAGGAGAAAAGAAAAAGTAAGTCAAGAATCATAAATATAAAATTGCATTATTTTTTTTAATAGAAATGTTACAAGATTTACTGTTATATATCTGTTTTAAAATTAAAAGAGTTGTACAGTGTTTAAAACAAAGAGGATGGAATGTGCAAGGCCATGGAGGAGCTATCTAATCTTAGCTAGCTAAGATGCTACGAAGTAATATTACTGAGTAAAGTATACCTAACTATGAATCTGTGCACCATGTTGGTAAACGGGGTGAATTAACAGGCAGAGGAGATGAGATGTTCCTCTTTGTTGCTGCCCAACTTTAGAGTCAGAAGACACACTAATCTTTGTATTAAAATCTTGTCAAGTGTCGCTTGAAATAGGTAAGCACAGTTTTGAACTAACACGTTTTAGGGTTCAGACATTGAACACTGAAGTTACGTTTTTTCTCTTTACTTTGGACTTGCTGAACTTTGCCATAATTTGTTTTCACAGAGGTACACGTCATCCCCTCTCCATGAAGATTCCTGATAAACACCCACGGGAACCATTAATCATGTCAATATTTACTGAAAACATTCATGAGTCTTCTTTTCCTTTCGGCTGTTCCCTTTCAGGGGACGCCACAGCGAATCATGTTGCCACAGCGAATCATGTGCCTCCATCTAACGAAGGTTTGAATATTTAATGTGTCTAAATGAGTTATCAGGAGATTAGGTCAGATGGGAGGGATTTCTCTTTGTGACACCTCAGAGTGTTTTCAGTAGCTGAAAACAACATTGCCACGACAACATTTACACTCAAGATTTAGCAAAAGGCACCTTTCAATTACGTAAACGCCCCAAACGAACAGTGACTCTAAAGTTGAAAAAAGGACATACGTATTAACTATTGACACCTTAATTTTCGGTGGAAGAAATATATTAACTTTGTATTTCAAGACAGAATTCAAAGGATTTTTCAGTTTATTAAAGTACAGAGCTTTCTTGAAGCCAGTATCTGTTGGCCATTAGCATCTGCAGCTTAAGACATTTCGCTGGAGTTTCAACACTCAGCTGTAGTTAGGAAGCTGTTAGCTGTAGATATTCTGTGAGAAGATTACAGTTACTAGGGCAGGGGTCAATGTTTAGCTGGGAATTATAAAGTAATGCGACTGACACAGAGCTTCAGTAACGAGCCAGGCTCGGTTTACTAGGAACTGCAGTGCATAGACAAAGTAGGAGGAGTCATAGCATCGACTACGGAGGCCGGAGTGACACTTACAGAAACATTGTCAAAATAACAATACATTACATCTCCCCTCCTAAGCATGAAACAAAAACCATGATAATCACTTTGTATACATACACTGTTACTACAAGTATCAAACATTGTTGCATTTGTTCTTTAACCCTGTAATTTGCATAAAACTTGCATAACCAAATATTAAAGAGATGTTAGCACACCTCAGATGCAACCTAATCAATTACACAATCTTTAACAACAGTGAACCGTTGAACATAAACATGTGTAACTAGGAAGGAGAGGTTGCTAGCACATCACTTCCACAAGGCGTCTTTACCACGCCTTTCCCTGACTATAAGCAGAGCCTGTTAGGAGGCTTCACAACTCTGCCTCGTCTGGTAGTGTACTGCCCAGTTGACAACGTCTGCTTAGCAGTCTCGAGTTCTGTGGGTGATGTTTGGGATGAACTAGGATGATCCACAGACTTTGGCTCCTCACTGCTCACTGTCTCAGATGTCTCTGTCCATTGATCATCAATGAATCTGTGACGGGACTCGTTGGCAGCTCCAGTGCTCTTGCGGAGATGCTGAAGGTTGCAGTCAACAACATAAGATCTTGGGGTACAGTGTGATCTCACAACAACTCCAGGAGACCATTTGTGATTGCCAGGATGTGGTTGCATCCTTACTTCATCTCTAGGTTTCAGCGCAGCACGAGGGCCGCTTGCCCTCTTTCGGTCGTAGTAAAACTTCTGAACGCTTTTGCTTTCGTCTAGTTGCTGTTTAACTTTGAGGGGGTTGTACGCTGCTGGTGTGAGCAGCAGACGGGCAGCAGGCAGGTTGTTGCGGGGACGCCTGCCCATCAGCAGCTGAGCTGGTGAAAGGCCTACTGACTCCAATGGCGTCGTTCTGTAGTCAAGCAGTGCAAGGTGTTTGTCTGGTGCCTTACACCAAAGTTTCTTAACAGTCTGGACTGCGCGCTCTGCCTCACCGTTGGAGTGTGGCGTATGTGGGGATGATGTTTTGTGAATGATTCCATACCTTTGACAGAAATCCTTAAACTCATCCGCTGAATATTGTGGACCATTGTCTGTTCGAAGGATGGTGGGGATTCCATGTCTGCTGAATTGAGCCTTGAGCTTTTCTATGACAGCACGACAATGTAAGTCCTTCAGCTTATCCACTTCAATGAATTTTGAGAAGTAATCCACCAGTAGAACATAGTGGTTTCCTTCAAACTCAAACAGGTCAGAAGCTACTTTTTCGAAAGGAAGATCGGGTGTTTCTGTTGGTTTGAGTGGCTGTCTCAGCAACCAGTTTTGAAAGTCTGCACACTTGCTGCAGTTCTTCACCATCTGCTCGATTTCAGAACTCATGCCTGGCCAGTATAGGACTTTGCGAGCTCTCTGCTTGCTCTTCACTATTCCTAAGTGAGACTGATGTATAAGCTTCAGCATATGTTCTCGCATGGAAGGGGGTACAACTATACGCAGGCCTTTATAGATAACACCATCTGCGACGACAAGTTGGCTTCGTGAGTCCCAAAATGGCTGTACTGCATTAGGCACATCACGCCTGTGGTCTGGCCAACCTTGTCGGACTGTTTGTTGAAGACAGCTGAGCTCCTTGTTTGTGCAGTCCTGGAGCTCTGAATATTTCTGCTCACTGACTGAAACAAAGTTGAGCATGGAGACACACTCGAAGCCTTCCATCTCTGGCTTGTTTTCGGGTAACTGAGCTCTAGATAGTGTGTCAGGCAGTTCCATATCCTTTCCTCGTCTGTACTTAACAGTCAGATCATACCACTGCAGGCGGAGGCGCATTCTCTGTATGCGCATGGGGGTAGAAAGCAGCGGCTTTCTGAAAATATCTTCCAGAGGCTTGTGGTCATTGTACACTGTGACATGGTTTCCAAAAATGTAATTGTGGAACTTGACACACGCGTGAACTATTGAGAGCATCTCTTTCTCAATTTGCGCATAGCACGTTTCCGTATCTGTCAGTGACCTGGACGAGAAAGCAACTGGATGACCGTCCTGTAGTAAAACAGCACCGAGGCCGTTGCTGCTGGCATCACAGAAGATCTCTACAGGCTTGGACGGATCAAAGAACTGTAACACAGGGGACTTTGTGCATAGGTCCTTGAGTTTGACAAAGGCTTGTTGTTGTGCTGGTTGCCATGAAAATTCAACATCTGCTTTCAGGAGCTGTCTTAAAGGCGTCGACTTCACTGAGATTTGGCAGGAATTTTGACAGATAGGTGACGAAACCTAGGAAGTAACGAACACCATCCTTGTCTGTTGGCATGGACTTGACAGCCTCTATTTTCGCTGGGTCTGCCTTCAGACCATCTGATGTTATCAGGTGTCCAACGTAGGGCACAGAAGATTGCTTGATGTGGCATTTGTCGAAATTGAGGCTCAGATTGTAGCTTGTTGCTCTCTGAATTACTTTGCGGAGGATCTCATCATGTTCCTTTACTGAGGGTGCTGTGATGAGAATGTCGTCCATGACACTTATTGCTCCGCTGATGCCCTCAAGCATCTCATCCATAATACGCTGGAAGATCTCCGGTGCACATTTCAGGCCAAAAGGAAGCCTGAGCCACCTAAATCTGCCAATGGGCGTGTTAAAGGTTGTCAAAAATGATGATGCTTCATCTAGTTCTATTTGCAGGAAGCCAGATTTTGCATCCAAGACTAAGAAGACTTTAGCACCAGGCATTGCGGAGACTACCTCTTCGATGGTACGCATTGGGTAATGTTCCCTCTTTATGACCTTATTCAAATCGCTCGGGTCAATGCAGATCCTTATCTTTCCATTACGGACAGCTGCTACCATTGAACTCACCCACTCAGTGGTTTGGCTGACTTTTGTGATGTGTCCATCTTTAACCATCTCATGTAGTTTCTCTATTATTTTCTTTTTCAGTGCAGCTGGTTGACGGCGGACAGGATGAACTACACCTTTTGCATCAGAATCGATTTTAATAGTGTATTTGCCTGGTAAAGTTCCAGTAGTGCGAGTCAGCTCTGGATAGTCATCTAGCCCAGGTGGCACATTTTGTTTTGTTGTGTGACTGGAATGTGTCTTATTTTCCTTCTTTGTAGGCTGCAATGCATCAAGCCGCAAAACTAAGCCTAAGGCTTCTGCTGTTGCCCCACTGAGCACATTTTCTTGAGAAATGTCCACAATCTCAAATTCTGTTAATACCTCTGCGTCCTTGTATTTAGCCAGAATGTCAACTGCAGCTATAGGCTTCAACTTGTGGTTAGAGTAGGACTTCAGCACTCGATTAGAGCACTTAAGCTCACCATTGTGCAGGAGTGCCTGATAACTACTTAAAGTCAATGTGTTACATTTTGCACCAGTATCAATTCTGAATGGCACCTTCTGAGACAGAATTTCAATGTCTGCTGTCCATTTGTCATCACTGTGGTCATCTGTTTGTGTGACATTTATGCTCAGCATCTCCTCATCTTCTGATTCTGATTGCAGCTGCACACTGACTGCGTTTACTGATCTTTTGCGGCATACTGCCACCCAGTGGTTTGGTTTATGACAGTATGAGCATACAGAGCCTTTTGCTGGACATTTTCCTTGATTACACTTATGTTGTGGGTCCTTGCTGCAACTTGGGCAGTTTTTTGGTCGGTTTACATGTATTTCTTTCTGCATAGATTTTGTTTGATTTCTTTGATAGGTTTTCTTGTTTGCAGTTTGGTATTTTTCTTTCACCTTTATCTTTGCACTTAAGATTCTTCTTCAGAATCAGAATCAGAATCAGAAATACTTTATTGATCCCCGTAGGGAAACTCTTTGTTACAGTAGCTCGCCTTTACGTCAGTGCACACAGGAGAAAGTACTAGCAAACAATATGATACACTATAAAACACTCTAAAAACAGGTCAGAAAATAAATTAAGTATCAGGTGGGTATAAGTATAAGATAAACTAAGTGTGAAGTACCAAGTGGGTTTACCGGTTGATGATGATAATACAGTATAATAATACAATGTAATAAAATAAGTAATAAGTAATAAGCAGAGGTGCATGTACTGTCGAGAGTAATAGAGGTATATAATATCAATAACAATAAATAAGAAAAACTAACATGGGAAAACTAATATTGCACGGGAGTAGTACACAGAATATTGCACAATTATTCAATTATGGCAGAGATGTAATGATCAATGTCCAGTTTAGTGACCTAGGGTCATCCAGACTAACCCTTAGAGGGAGGAGTTAAAGAGTTTGATGGCCACAGGCAGGAATGACTTCCTGTGGCGCTCTGTGGTGCTTTTTGGAGGGATGAGTCTTCCGCTGAAGGTGCTCCTTTGCTTGACCAGCACGTCATGGAGTGGGTGGGAGACGCTGTCCAAGATGGCGTGTAGTTTGGCCAGCATCCTCCTCTCTGACACCACCGCCAGAGTCCAGCTCCACCCCACGATGTCACCGGCCTTACGGATCAGTTTGTTCAGTCTGTTGGCGTCCGCTACCTTCAACCTGCTGCCCCAGCATGCAACAGCATACAGGATAGCACTGGCCACCACAGACTCATAAAACATCTTCAGCATTGTCCAGCAGATGTTGAAGGACCTCAGCCTCCTCAGAAAATAGGCGGCTCTGGCCCTTCCTGTAAACAGCCTGAGTGTTCTTAGCCCAGTCCAGTTTATTGTCCATGTGTACTCCCAGGTACTTGTAGTCCTCCACAATGTCCACACTGACCCCTTGGATGGAAACCGGGGTCACTGGTGCCTTGGCCTCCGTAGATCCACAACCAGCTCCTTAGACTTTGTCGCATTGAGCTGCAGATGGTTCTGCTCACACCATGAAACAAAGTTACCCACCACAGCAGAGTCATCAGAAAACTTCTGAAGGTGGCGGACTTCTCTGACTATTTTAATTTGCTTCTGTGACAGTTCAAACTGCTGGGCAATTTCAATTGCTTTTGGTAACGTCAAATGTTCCCCTTTGTCTAACAGTCTCTCTTGACGCGCTTTTCTCTGACACCACCGCCAGAGAGTCCAGCTCCACCCCACGATGTCACCGGCCTTACGGATCAGTTTGTTCAGTCTGTTGGCGTTCGCTACCTTCAACCTGCTGCCCCAGCATGCAACAGCATACAGGATAGCACTGGCCACCACAGACTCATAAAACATCCTCAGCATTGTCCAGCAGATGTTGAAGGACCTCAGCCTCCTCAGAAAATAGAGGCGGCTCTGGCCCTTCCTGTAAACAGCCTGAGTGTTCTTAGCCCAGTCCAGTTTATTGTCCATGTGTACTCCCAGGTACTTGTAGTCCTCCACAATGTCCACACTGACCCCTTGGATGGAAACCGGGGTCACTGGTGCCTTGGCCCTCCGTAGATCCACAACCAGCTCCTTAGACTTCGTCGCATTGAGCTGCAGATGGTTCTGCTCACACCATGAAACAAAGTTACCCACCACAGCCCTGTACTCCGTCTCATCACCACATGATACATCCCACCACAGCCCTGTACTCCGTCTCATCACCACCGCTGATACATCCCACCACAGCAGAGTCATCAGAAAACTTCTGAAGGTGGCGGGACTTCTCTGACTATTTTAATTTGCTTCTGTGACAGTTCAAACTGCTGGGCAATTTCAATTGCTTTTGGTAACGTCAAATGTTCCCCTTTGTCTAACAGTCTCTCTTGGACGCGCTTTTCTCTGACACCCGCTATTATCACATCGATCAACATATCATCTGGATCGCCATACTCACAATCTATTAGTAAAAGTCTCAAATCCTTCACAAAGTGATCAAAACCTTGACTCCTTGTTTTCTTTGTTTAAAGCGGTGTCTGGCTATTCTCTTATTTTTCCTTGGCCTTATATATCTCTCTGCCCTGCTCGCCGATCCACGTGCCCAGCCAGCCTGCACACTGTTTTGCCGTTTGCTCCGATAGTGGGCCATCAAAAACGAATGTGGCGTAGCTCCGAAATCTTTCGAACTCTTCGTACAGATCTGGAGTATCCCAGTCGATCTTAGGGTGATCAAACTGTGATGATGCCATACTTTGCTCATTATCTATTCCCGACAGACTTCTGACACCATGTAAAGTAATGCGACTGACACAGAGCTTCAGTGCACATTTAAGGCCAAAAGGAAGCCTGAGCCACCTAAATCTGCCAATGGGCGTGTTAAAGGTTGTCAAAAATGATGATGCTTCATCTAGTTCTATTTGCAGGAAGCCAGATTTTGCATCCAAGACTAAGAAGACTTTAGCACCAGGCATTGGAGACTACCTCTTCGATGGTACGCATTGGGTAATGTTCCTCTTTATGACCTTATTCAAATCGCTCGGGTCAATGCAGATCCTTATCTTTCCATTACGGACAGCTGCTACCATTGAACTCACCCACTCGGTGGGTTGGCTGACTTTGTGATGTGTCCATCTTTAACCATCTCATGTAGTTTCTCTATTATTTTCTTTTTCAGTGCAGCTGGTTGACGGACAGGATGGACTACACCTTTTGCATCAGAATCGATTTTAATTGTGTATTTGCCTGGTAAAGTTCCAGTAGTGCAGTCAGCTCTGGATAATCATCTAGCCCAGCTGGCACATTTTGTTTTTGTTGTTGTTTTACAAATGAACAATGTTGTTCTCAAAACTATGAAACTGTGTTTTCAATTTTTTCTTGCTCAATCAATCACTACAGTCAGATATGGTGAATTATGAAGGCCTCCCGAAAACTTGACAAAGCTTGACCTCTCAGCCTTGGCTGGGACGACTGAGCGTTTCAGTTGACAGCAGAGATGGTACATAAGGACGGGTCTGATGGTCTGGTCTCTGAGACCATAGATGAGAGCACTCAAACATCTGGGGAGGAGGAAAACACACACATAAAAACAATAATACAAAAGTTCTAATCTCAATGACACAATAAACACTGTATTTTTAAGTTTCATGTTTATTTATTACTATGAGGGACTCTGACACACAATTAGCAGCTTATTTAAATCTTCTGTATATTCGCCTTCTCACTTTCAGTTAGGTGAAGCATTTTCTTTAGCTCAGTCTATCAGGAACGTAGAGAGGAAATGCTGGCAGATACACATGCGTGATCTAGCAGTTGGTCATGCTTTCCCACTCAACCTTTATGTGAGATGTGGTGAGTGGTATTTTCCCCTGGTCTCTGCCAGTTCAAAGGCTGTAAAGAGATATGTTCATCCTAAAAGGTTGATCATGATGGAAATAAGCTCTAGAGAGTTTTGTGTTGTCTTTGAATATAAATGCTTGTTTTTTGTTGTTGTTTTTTTATCTCAATTGTATTTAACGTAAACTGAAATGTAAATCTGTTTGTTGCAGCAAATAAGCTTTAATTTCTTTAATGAAATGATTCTGATTCTGATGAAATGCTCTCATGCCATATTGAATTATTAAAATTTTAATAAATTCAGATTGATTCCACACACAGTGATATATATCTATTCAGAGATGAATGCAGCCTCAGTGACTTCCAGTGAATTTCAAGCAACACTGACATTTGTTGTTTTTATCTCAATTGTATTTAACGTAAACTGAAATGTAAATCTGTTTGTTGCAGCAAATAAGCTTTAATTTCTTTAATGAAATGATTCTGATTCTGATGAAATGCTCTCATGCCATATTGAATTATTAAAATTTTAATAAATTCAGATTGATTCCACACACAGTGATATATATCTATTCAGAGAGATGAATGCAGCCTCAGTGACTTCCAGTGAATTTCAAGCAACACTGACATTTGTTGTTTTTGTTGTTGTTTTTATCTCAATTGTATTTAACGTAAACTGAAATGTAAATCTGTTTGTTGCAGCAAATAAGCTTTAATTTCTTTAATGAAATGATTCTGATTCTGATTCTGATGAAATGCTCTCATGCCATATTGAATTATTAAAATTTTAATAAATTCAGATTGATTCCCACACACAGTGATATATATCTATTCAGAGAGATGAATGCAGCCTCAGTGACTTCCAGTGAATTTCAAGCAACACTGACATTTGTTGTTTTTACAAATGAACAATGTTGTTCTCAAAACTATGAAACTGTGTTTTCAATTTTTTTCTTGCTCAATCAATCACTACAGTCAGATATGGTGAATTATGAAGGCCTCCCCGAAAACTTGACAAAGCTTGACCTCTCAGCCTTGGCTGGGACGACTGAGCGTTTCAGTTGACAGCAGAGATGGTACATAAGGACGGGTCTGATGGTCTGGTCTCTGAGACCATAGATGAGAGCACTCAAACATCTGGGGAGGAGGAAAACACACACATAAAAAACAATCTGGATGCGCACAAGTACTACCCTCGATGCAATTTCTGAGATACCTATGAGCAATGGGCTATTCATAGTTGAGGAGAGACTGAGGCCCAGCTGCAACAGATGCAGCAGCAGTGTGTTACGAGCCTTACGGGCTGAAGCTTTGTCTGTGGAGGCCGACCTGGCTGCTATCATCACACCAATATAGGAAGAAGTGACTGCCAAACCAGCTGATACAAACAGAAAACATGTGTAGGCTTTGTCATAATGATCAGATATTGGGACAAGAAACATGGCTATGTCAGAGCAAAGATCTTTCATCTGCAGGCTCTGCAAGTCTTGAAATGAAAATATTAATAGCAAAAGAACTCGAATGAGGACATTTAGTGAACTAAAAGCCCAAACCACAATGATGGCCACTGCTGTGTTTCTGATGGTGACGATGGTAGCATGCCTCAGTGGGTAGCACACAGCAACATATCTCTCCAGAGACATCACCACCAGTGTGAGAGGGGAGACTTCACTTGTGAGTTTGGAGAGCATGGTGAGAGCACCACACACAGGATACGTCATCCTTATTCTACAAGCAGATAGTATGTACATTAACTGACTCTGGGCCAACAGTACAGTGTCTGCAAAAAGAAGGTTGTACAGAAGAATATAACGGGAGGTCTCACAAAACACTGGTTTACTCCTCAAGGTGAATAACAGGGTCCCATTAATGAAGAGAAACACACAGCATGGCATTGTAGTCAGAGTGGAAACTAACACTCTTTCCGGTAACCCCACATACTGCTGTCCAACAGTGATGTTGGTCTTAGACTGATTTGTATCTGACATCTTAGAGCAACACTTGAGACATGAAAAAAATCTTGTTGATGTAATTGGATAAAATCACAATGAATCCTGTCCAATTTATATTCCTAAAACAGTGAACAGTCCTCTTTAGAGCAAAACCCAGAATCATCCACATACATCTTTTTTTGTATAGAAAGTTAGCAGGATAGATGTTATGCTCGTTAATGTGTCAGCAGAGCTGTTCTGCAAGGTTTCCCAAACCTCACATATTGTTTATGATCTCTGTCGACACACAAAGTTCATGTGACACCATCACGTGTCAGCAGATCAGTAATGGAAGAGAACAGCCTCTTCCCAACTTTGAGGACCAATGAGGAAGCTGGTAGTACTTATTTTTGTTTCCTCGCTGTTTCCATCTTGTTAGCCCACTTTCTGGAGAGGAAGTCCAAATATCTGTGCAAACCTTCCTGCCACAACAGATCCACAATGACACTCCTCTCTTCAACCATACTATTTAAACCACTATAGGAAACTTAAAGGACATGTTGCCGATTGTCTATGAGCCATATCGGCCGATACACAGCCGATACAGATAATTTTTTATTTTGTTATAGCAGCTGGTATAGCAGTATTAAAAATTTAAGTACTGGAATACCTTGAAAATAGCCCCTTGCCCCTTGTGCTTAAAAAGTCCTTGAAATTTAAATGAACCACATACGCTGTCTTATATTTTGACCAAAGTTTTGTTCATCAAGTCATTATAATCAAATTGCTCAGAATCAGAAATTGATCAGCTTTTTCATTTTTCAAATACTGAAGCGTCACCAGCTCTCCCTCTCCTTTCTTCATTGCCTTGATGAGTCCGTTACGAACACCAAATATGCCAGGGAAGTGTAGATTTAATCCAACATGGCTGGAAATTGATCTTTATAGCGACTGGCTTTTGACTGCTCTGTTTTATACCAACTGCTGACTCCTTGCTCCTCCTAACCGGCAGCAAGCCATCAACAACTGCGAGGCTGAAAACATCTGCATCTGCAGATTAATTCCATACCCTCTATGTTATGATCCACTACAGTTAGACCATACGAGATGAATAAATCACAGTGTGTTATCTTCGCCGCCATCTTGACTGGAAGGGAGCATGCTGTCACTGCTATGCGTCTGCGCGGTCGTCATGTCGGAAATCGCATATTTTTACTGAATATCCACTGATAACGATCGGCATCCGATCAATCTGGACATCCCTAGTAAGCGACATTCACTGCCACAAAATGTCGCACTAGAGTAGCAGCATCTCAGACAAAAACAAATGGGTGCAACGTGTTTGTTCCTTCCCCACACCTGGTTACTCTTTGTTTTTGCAATAAACCGAAACTAACCACTTCAACTCTGTGTCAGTCGTGCTTTTGGGTCCAGAATCTGTGTACCATAACAAACACTGGTTATAAATAAATCCTTAATTCACAAAGTTAGATGAGAAAAGAAACAGCCATTATATCGCTCTCCTTACAGCCGGCGGGCCGGACCAGCTACCAAAACAAAGCACAGAGGCTGAGATGACAACATGCCATTACTCCTCTATATCTTTACATAGCAAATAGTTGTCTGCTGCTACATTAATGTTCAGAATCTCATATACAGAACCTTTAACACAATGTTTCAGAAAATCATTAAAAGAAAGTTGTGATACAGGCCATTATAAGCCTATTTTGCGGTCAGGGGCAAAAAAATAGAATTATTTGGAGCATCCATTCTACAATCATTTTAGGTCATGTTTTAGTGCAAAAATGCTAATTTCTACCGTACAACTTCTTTTCATCACTCTCCCCAGCTACATCCTTCAGCGCTTCTTGGGGAATCACAAGACCTTCCCAGGTCATGTGGGATATATAATCCCCTCAGCAAATTTCTGACCTGCACCGCATTTCCTCTGAGTTGGAGATGCCAGGAATACCTCCAGAGGGTGAAATCCAGGAGGCATGCAAATCACATGCTGAACCACCTCAAGTGGCTCCTTTCTACACAAAGGAGCGGTGGTTCTACTCAGAAGTCCTTCCAGATGTCTGAGCTCCTCACCTTGTGAAGGAAACTCATGTCAGCCGCTTGTATTTGTGATCTGTCGTTCAGTCACTACCACAGCCAGTAGGCGACTTGAGGGGGGATGATGTGTTAGCAAAATGACCAAAACCCGTCCCCCTTGTTAACCTGCTCAAAAGATGCTCTGCTTTGTCTCGTAGTGCATTGCCACGGTCTCGGAACATGAGACATAGCCTACTGGTTTGAAACTGTTTGTGGGAAGACTGAACATGTAAGAGTCTGTCCATTCCTGATTAAAAGCTCTGTTTCCACTGCTCTCTACTCTCCCTGTGTAGCCTACCTCACAATATACATGTCAGAGGCCGGGTCAGAAATTGGCCGGCATGCCTGACGCCAATTACTCATCAGTCTCCACAGCATAAATACCAGGCGCTACCACACTACCAGCGCCAGATCGTCTCCGTACACTTGTACAATATCTACATAAAGGCTCCTACCTTGAGCAAGTTAAGTAATTGCTGCTTCTGCCTCAGAGCTACACTACACCGGTGATCTCAGCCACAGTCTCCTCCCAGATCACTACAAGCCTGTTTGCCTGTCCCATCTGCCACGCTACTCCAACCTACTGCCTCTCCGGTTCTGTCGGCTACACCTAATCAACCCACCGCCTCTCGGGCCAAGCCGGCTCCACTCCACAGATCTGCTGCCTGAGCGGTTCTACAACATCGCTCTACACAAGCCGGGCCAGAACATACTTCCCCAGTCTCTGTTCCTGGATCTTTGCAGCCCCTTCCAGAACCGGGCCTACCACGTCCTCTGGGGCTACAGAAGGTTACACCAGGTCTACCACTCTGAAGAAGTGCAATCCTCAGTAATTGCTTGCAGTTAAAATAAAGAGACTGTGACTTTACCACCATACGATTTTGTTGTGTTCTGCATTTTTGGGTTCTCTGATCGTTCAGTACGACAGAACGACAGAAGGACAGATCTGGCCAACATGGACCCAGCAGACACCAACCCAGAAGTAGCGCCATTCCATCAGGCGCTAATTAGTCAAGGGATTCTTCTTGGACAACACGAGCAGATTCTCCGGGCTCTCTCTGACAGCAACCAGGCCATGGTCACCCAGATACACCCTTATGGTTGCGCCATTGACCTTCTCCCTGGAGCCACTCTTCCGTCTAATCGCCTTTACAACCTGTCCCGACCCGAGACGAAAGCTATGGAGAGCTACATCAAGGACTCATTACATGCAGGCCTCATTCGTGCATCCTCCTTGCCAGCAGGGGCGGGCTTCTTCTTTGTGGCGAAGAAAGACAAGACACTACACCCGTGCATCGACTACAGAGGCCTCAACCAAATCACTGTCAAAAATACATACCCACTGCCACTCATTAACTTCGCTTTTGAACCCCTTGGAAGTGGTTGCTTCGACCACTCCTCGTCCCCAGTCGCCCTTGGTCTCACATAGCACTGGACTTCATTACCGGATTACCCCCTCTCAAGGTAACACCACCATCCTCACCATTGTAGACCGGTTTTCCAAAGCAGTTCCTTTTGTGGCATTACCCAAACTTCCCTCAGCTCAAGAAACGGCAGATCTCCTGGTCCAACAGGTTTTCCGTCTCCATGGCATTCCGCTCAACATAGTCTCCAACCGGGGTCCCCAGTTCATCTCTCAGGTTTGGAAGGCATTCTGCCTAGCCCTGAGAGCAACTATCAGCCTCTCCTCCGGGTTCCATCCCCAGTCCAACAGTGAGACTGAGAGGGCTAACCAGGACCTCGAAGCAGCCCTTCGTTGTGTGGCAGCCACCAACCCTTCCTCCTGGAGCTCTCAACTTCCCTGGGTCGCGTATGCACACAACTCACTTAACAGTGCTGCTTCTGGTCTCTCTCCTTTCGAGTCATCTTTAGGGTACCAGCCTCCTCTATTTCCATCCCAAGAGAGTGAGCTTGCGGCTCCTTCAGTACAACACCACCTCCGCCATTGCCGTAAGATATGGAGGGAGACCCGAGCAGCACTTCTCCAGTTAGCGGACAAGAATCGCCAGATCGCCGATCAACACCAGATTCCAGCACCACTGTACAAACCAGGTCAGAAAGTTTGGTTATCTTACAAGAACATCCCCTTACGAACCGAATCTAAAAAACTGTCTCCCCACTACATTGGCCCCTTCATCATTGAACATATCATTAATCCCTCTGCTGTTAGGCTCAAACTACCCCGCTCTATGAAAGTTCACCCCACTTTTCATTTTTCACAACTGAAACCAGTCTCTTCCAGCACTCTGTGGAGTGTTTATTTGACAATATAACGTAATAATTATACATTATTTCAGTTTAGTTTATTTAGAGTTTAGTAAATACCCTAAAAATCTGTTCAAGGGGCAAAAAGTAGGCTATCTTCTGATAAAAAGGCACAAGGGAGCCCTCAATCACCTACTGGCAACAGCTCATGACCAAAGTTTAATGGCAAATAGGTTTTCACATACAAGGAATTTTGGTGCATAACGGTCACAATAAATATAGTAGGAGAAAAGAAAAAGTAAGTCAAGAATCATAAATATAAAATCGATTGTTTTTTTATAGAAATGTTCAATATTTACTGGTATATATCTGTTTTAAAATTAAAAGAGTTGTACAGTGTTTAAAACAAAGAGGATGGAATGTGCAAGGCCATGGAGGAGCTATCTAATGTTAGCTAGCTAAGATGCTATGAAGTAATATATATATTACTGAGTAAAGTATACCTAACTATGAATCTGTGCACCATGTTGGTAAACAGGGAGGATTAACAGCAGAGGAGATGAGATGTTCCTCTTTGTTGCTGCCCAACTTTAGACTCAGAAGACACACTAATCTTTGTATTAAAATCTTGTCAAGTGTCGCTTGAAATAGGTAAGCACAGTTTTGAACTAACACGTTTTAGGGTTCAGACATTGAAGACTGAAGTTACGTTTTTTCTCTTTACTTTGGACTTGCTGAACTTTGCCATAATTTGTCTTCACAGAGGTACACGTCATCCCCTCTCCATGAAGATTCCTGATAAACACCCACGGGAACCATTAATCATGTCAATATTTACTGAAAACATTCATGAGTAAGGTTTGAATATTTAATGTGTCTAAATGAGTTATCAGGAGATTAGGTCAGATGGGAGGGATTTCTCTTTGTGACACCTCAGAGTGTTTTCAGTAGCTGAAAAACAACATTGCCACGACAACATTTACACTCAAGATTTAGCAAAAGGCACCTTTCAATTACGTAAACGCCCCAAACGAACAGTGACTCTAAAGTTGAAAAAAAGGACATACGTATTAACTATTGACACCTTAATTTTCGGTGGGAAGAAATATATTAACTTTGTATTTCAAGACAGAATTCAAAGGATTTTTCAGTTTATTAAAGTACAGAGCTTTCTTGAAGCCAGTATCTGTTGGCCATTAGCATCTGCAGCTTAAGACATTTCGGCTGGAGTTTCAACACTCAGCTGTAGTTAGGAAGCTGTTAGCTGTAGATATTCTGTGAGAAGATTACAGTTACTAGGGCAGGGGTCAATGTTTAGCTGGGAATCATTATTTTATTTTTCATGAAAGTGTGCATTTACCAATGTTCATTTTGAACTTAGAGTGAAAATCAAATATAAAAAACAATGATACAAAAGTTCTCAATGACACAATAAACACTGTATTTTTAAGTTTCATGTTTATTTATTACTATGAGGGACTCTGACACACAATTAGCAGCTTATTTAAATCTTCTGTATATTCGTCTTCTCACTTTCAGTTAGGTGAAGCATTTTCTCAGTCGTGCTTGGTGCAAGAGTAAACTGTGGTGAACTGTGTCTACCTGCATTACAAAACACAGCAGCCTTTGCATGCACGAGAAGTGGTGCACTTTTGTGACAAAACAAAATCAAGATTGATCAAGAGAGATTGTAGGGACATGATGACACATACTGTGTAATAAGTGTAGGTCATAATGTTGCATATTGACATACAAGATGACAGTAGGCATAAATCTCACCACTCTAATCCAGAAACACAAGATCAGTGGTGCAAATTTAGAGTACATTAAAGAAACAAACAGGCCAAAGAGGGGAGTTTTTGTTTGGCAAAACCTCTGTGCACCACTTATTTTGGGTGAGACAGGAGTGGTCAGACTTTTATAATTCATCAATCAATATACAATGCACTTTCCTGAAAGTGCGATATCCAGCTAAAACATACATCTCTGAGTTCAGGGAGATGAAGATGGTCTGTTGAACACATAATTTTCATTATTTGAAGTTTCTGGATAAACCTTTAGTCAACATTTGTGATGCCACAAAGGCGCAACTAATTGCCTTGTCAAAGTTCACGAACAAAAAAAAAACACATCCAGTGTGACAACGGTTTTCTGCCCCTTGTGAAAAATTTCACCTCGCTTTATTCGAGAAACCAGGGGACTCCAGTTCTTTCTGTTATTTTCCTTCAGACTCATTTTTACTCCTGTCTCTGGACATGAATGAAAATAACCTTCAGAATAAGCACATCTTTATCTCAATATTAACTACCTCTAAAATCAACTTTGCATTCGGTCTGAACACACCTTAAACTCTAGAACAGGTCTTGAACTTCTGTGTCTCAAAAGCGTACTTGAGTGAAGTGTTCTTAGCAATGACACTGTGACCTTACAACACCAAACTGTAGGGGTTGATATTTTGTGTCACAATAGTAATTTAAAGTTGCTTAAAAAATACATTTAAAAGAAAGTCGAGCACAAGGCCTCCTTTTCATTCTACATGCATAAATGTAGATGTGCAGCTTGAATGATAGCAGCTTGACATGTGAAACATTATTTACATAATATGTATATATTTATAAGTTTATATACAACTCCTGTTCAGACATTAAAGATTCAAGCTAACTCTTGAGGAAAGACACTGAAGATTGAAGTTTTCTTCATTAACTTTGGACTTGTTTGTGCTTGTTAAACTTTGCTCCACAAAGGTATACATCATCCCCTCTCCAGTAAGATTACTGATGAACACCCACAGGAGGCATTAATTATAATCAGTATTTACTGAAAACATTGATGAGTAAGAGTTTGAATATTTAATGTGTGTAAATGAGTTATCAGGGGATTGGGTGGATTTCTCTCTGTGATACCTCAGAGTATTTCACCAAACTAAAAACAACATTTCCATGACAACAATAACTCACCTCATTATTTGGAAAAGTTAGCAGAAGTCCAACTTTTACTGACTTGCATCTAATGTTTTTCTGTACACAATCTACAGCTACTTATTAGTATAATTGTTTTTAAACTGTAGAGATGCAACACATGGCCATCACATCCACAGCTGCAACACCATGTCAATCAAACAATGCCAAAATCACATCTACTGTAGCCCAGCGATAACAATGTCCAATATCACTGCCCTAAAATATCACAAAATAGAAACAACTGAAGGAATAATGTTAACAACATTAGCTAAAGATAATAAATCGACCTTATCTTTAGATGTAAAGTTAAACTACCTTGTTGTTTCAATGCTGCATACTTTTTTAGCGTTCGAGAAACAGAGAGATCATATGGACAACAAGAGCAAAAAGTTAAGAGAATAGTGAAGAAGCAGGGACAAAAGATGTCCTAACCAGTTATAGTTTTAAGTTAAACGGGTGACAACCAAGGGAGTTGACCCTTGTTTTGGTGGGAAGTCTATGGTTACACCTCCTATGATTAAGTTTGGTCATATCTTGTATGTCTTACTAGATATAAATTTGAAAGTAGTTTTCCCAAAACTGTCTGCCTCAACCAGGCCATGGTCAGACAACGCTCATATTCACCCTGCTGATGCTCCTGATCATGTTGACACTGCAGCTTCTTCCTCTCGATAAAGGGCGCCTGGTGACAAGGCCAAGCGGATGACCTCAGGCGGACGGTCTGAGGGCTGGACAGGTGCGGGGCAGAAAACCTCTGGCAGACAGAGGACAGAAGAGCAGAGCTAGTCAGGGGGGCGACCAGGAGACAGGGCGTGCGGAGCAACTCAGGAGGTCAGCGATGAAGGCAAAACCCCTCTGGAGGTCGGACTGGAGGCCAGCGGCGAAGACAGAAGCTCTCAGGAGACCGGCCCAGCATGGTCAGGTGAGTGCTGTGGCCCAGAGAGTTCAGGAGGTTGTGACCCAACCAACTAGACGGGCGGACCGTGTTCCGAACTGAAGGAGTGCAAGACTCCAGCAAGATAAAAGGAGGACTCTGTTCAACGAGATGTGCTCATAGAGCTGTATGCAACTGCAGTTTGACACCTTTTCAGAACACACCAAATTTGGACAGCGGTTCTTATAGTTTTAATGCTGTACAGAGACCTTCAGGACAGATTAGATTTGTAATTGGCAGTGGAAATCTTTCTATAAAGTTATATGCTTGTATTAAGCACTGCCATACTTAATTGAGTCAAAACACCAAATGAAAATAACCTTCAGAATAAGCACATCTTTATCTCAATATTAACTACCTCTAAAATCAACTTTGCATTCGGTCTGAACACACCTTAAACTCTAGAACAGGTCTTGAACTTCTGTGTCTCAAAAGCGTACTTGAGTGAAGTGTTCTTAGCAATGACACTGTGACCTTACAACACCAAACTGTAGGGGTTGATATTTTGTGTCACAATAGTAATTTAAAGTTGCTTAAAAATACATTTAAAAGAAAGTCGAGCACAAGGCCTCCTTTTCATTCTACATGCATAAATGTAGATGTGCAGCTTGAATGATAGCAGCTTGACATGTGAAACATTATTTACATAATATGTATATATTTATAAGTTTATATACAACTCCTGTTCAGACATTAAAGATTCAAGCTAACTCTTGAGGAAAGACACTGAAGATTGAAGTTTTCTTCATTAACTTTGGACTTGTTTGTGCTTGTTAAACTTTGCTCCACAAAGGTATACATCATCCCTCTCCAGTAAGATTACTGATGAACACCCACAGGAGGCATTAATTATAATCAGTATTTACTGAAAACATTGATGAGTAAGAGTTTGAATATTTAATGTGTGTAAATGAGTTATCAGGGATTACTGGAAAGAGTGTTATTTTCCACTCTGACTACAGTGCCATGCTGTGTGTTTCTCTTCATTAATGGGACCATGCTATTTACCTTAAGGAGTAAAACGGTGTTTCGTGAGACCTCCGTTATATTCTTCTGTACAACCTTCTTTTGCAGACACTGTACAGATGGCACTGAGCCAGGTAATGTACCTACTGGCTGCATGTAGAATGACGCTAACGTATCCTGTGTGTGGTTTTCTCAACATGCTTGGTGATCTCACAACTGTGATCTCCCCTCTCACACTGATGGTGATGTCTCTGGAGAGATATGTAGCTGTGTGCTACCCACTGAGGCATGCTACCATCATCACCATCAGAAACACAGCAGTGGCCATCATTGTGGTTTGGGCCTTCAGTTTACTAAATGTCCTCATTCAAGTTCTTTTGATTTTAGATTTTCCATTTGAAGACCTGCAGAGCCTGCAGATGAAAGATTTTGCTCTGACATAGCCATGTTGCTTGGACCAATATCTGATCATTATGACAAAGCCTATACTTGTTTTCTGTTTGTATCAGCTGGCGTGGCAGTCACTTCTTCCTATATTGGTGTGATGATAGCAGCTTGACATGTGAAACATTATTTACATAATATGTATATATTTATAAGTTTATATACAACTCCTGTTCAGACATTAAAGATTCAAGCTAACTCTTGAGGAAAGACACTGAAGATTGAAGTTTTCTTCATTAACTTTGGACTTGTTTGTGCTTGTTAAACTTTGCTCCACAAAGGTATACATCATCCCTCTCCAGTAAGATTACTGATGAACACCCACAGGAGGCATTAATTATAATCAGTATTTACTGAAAACATTGATGAGTAAGAGTTTGAATATTTAATGTGTGTAAATGAGTTATCAGGGATTACTGGAAAGAGTGTTATTTTCCACTCTGACTACAGTGCCATGCTGTGTGTTTCTCTTCATTAATGGGACCATGCTATTTACCTTAAGGAGTAAAACGGTGTTTCGTGAGACCTCCGTTATATTCTTCTGTACAACCTTCTTTTTGCAGACACTGTACAGATGGCACTGAGCCAGGTAATGTACCTACTGGCTGCATGTAGAATGACGCTAACGTATCCTGTGTGTGGTTTTCTCAACATGCTTGGTGATCTCACAACTGTGATCTCCCCTCTCACACTGGTGGTGATGTCTCTGGAGAGATATGTAGCTGTGTGCTACCCACTGAGGCACGCTACCATCATCACCATCAGAAACACAGCAGTGGCCATCATTGTGGTTTGGGCCTTCAGTTTACTAAATGTCCTCATTCAAGTTCTTTTGATTTTAGATTTTCCATTTGAAGACCTGCAGAGCCTGCAGATGAAAGATTTTGCTCTGACATAGCCATGTTGCTTGGACCAATATCTGATCATTATGACAAAGCCTATACTTGTTTTCTGTTTGTATCAGCTGGCGTGGCAGTCACTTCTTCCTATATTGGTGTGATGATAGCAGCTTGACATGTGAAACATTATTTACATAATATGTATATATTTATAAGTTTATATACAACTCCTGTTCAGACATTAAAGATTCAAGCTAACTCTTGAGGAAAGACACTGAAGATTGAAGTTTTCTTCATTAATGGGACCATGCTATTTACCTTAAGGAGTAAAACGGTGTTTCGTGAGACCTCCGTTATATTCTTCTGTACAACCTTCTTTTGCAGACACTGTACAGATGGCACTGAGCCAGGTAATGTACCTACTGGCTGCATGTAGAATGACGCTAACGTATCCTGTGTGTGGTTTTCTCAACATGCTTGGTGATCTCACAACTGTGATCTCCCTCTCACACTGGTGGTGATGTCTCTGGAGAGATATGTAGCTGTGTGCTACCCACTGAGGCACGCTACCATCATCACCATCAGAAACACAGCAGTGGCCATCATTGTGGTTTGGGCCTTCAGTTTACTAAATGTCCTCATTCAAGTTCTTTTGATTTTAGATTTTCCATTTGAAGACCTGCAGAGCCTGCAGATGAAAGATTTTGCTCTGACATAGCCATGTTGCTTGGACCAATATCTGATCATTATGACAAAGCCTATACTTGTTTTCTGTTTGTATCAGCTGGCGTGGCAGTCACTTCTTCCTATATTGGTGTGATGATAGCAGCCAGATCGGCCTCCACAGACAAAGCTTCAGCCCGTAAGGCTCGTAATACACTGCTGCTGCATCTGGTGCAGCTGGGCCTCAGTCTCTCCTCAACCATTTACAACCCATTGCTCATTGGTCTTTCAAGAATTGTAACAAGGATAATACTTGTGCGCATACAGATTGTTTTTATGTGTGTTTTCATCTTCCCCAGATGTCTGAGTTCTCTCATTTATGGCATAAGAGACCAAACCATCAGACCCGTCCTCATGTACCATCTATGCTGTCGACTGAAACTCTCAGTCATCCCAGCAAAGGTTAAGGCTGGGGTGATTGAGCAAGAAAGAAACTGAAGACACAGTTTCATAATTTTCCTTAATTTTAACAAGAATCCTGTTAAAATATTATAATTCTCACATCCAACAACAGGCATTAGATTTGAATAGGATGTCAATTTGTTTAAGTTGTTTTCATTTCACTTTATCCTAAAACGTAGCGTAGTTGTAACTTCTAACATGTATTATTGTGAGACAAGTGCTTGGGGAGGGGCTCACTTCATGCATTTATTGGATAGGTAACAGTAGAGAGAGATGAAAATCATATGGTTCATAAGTGTAATTGTCATGGTTTGGGGTTTTGTTCTGTTATTTTCCACTCTGACTACAGTGCCATGCTGTGTGTTTCTCTTCATTAATGGGACCATGCTATTTACCTTAAGGAGTAAAACGGTGTTTCGTGAGACCTCCGTTATATTCTTCTGTACAACCTTCTTTTGCAGACACTGTACAGATGGCACTGAGCCAGGTAATGTACCTACTGGCTGCATGTAGAATGACGCTAACGTATCCTGTGTGTGGTTTTCTCAACATGCTTGGTGATCTCACAACTGTGATCTCCCTCTCACACTGGTGGTGATGTCTCTGGAGAGATATGTAGCTGTGTGCTACCCACTGAGGCACGCTACCATCATCACCATCAGAAACACAGCAGTGGCCATCATTGTGGTTTGGGCCTTCAGTTTACTAAATGTCCTCATTCAAGTTCTTTTGATTTTAGATTTTCCATTTGAAGACCTGCAGAGCCTGCAGATGAAAGATTTTGCTCTGACATAGCCATGTTGCTTGGACCAATATCTGATCATTATGACAAAGCCTATACTTGTTTTCTGTTTGTATCAGCTGGCGTGGCAGTCACTTCTTCCTATATTGGTGTGATGATAGCAGCTTGACATGTGAAACATTATTTACATAATATGTATATATTTATAAGTTTATATACAACTCCTGTTCAGACATTAAAGATTCAAGCTAACTCTTGAGGAAAGACACTGAAGATTGAAGTTTTCTTCATTAACTTTGGACTTGTTTGTGCTTGTTAAACTTTGCTCCACAAAGGTATACATCATCCCTCTCCAGTAAGATTACTGATGAACACCCACAGGAGGCATTAATTATAATCAGTATTTACTGAAAACATTGATGAGTAAGAGTTTGAATATTTAATGTGTGTAAATGAGTTATCAGGGATTACTGGAAAGAGTGTTATTTTCCACTCTGACTACAGTGCCATGCTGTGTGTTTCTCTTCATTAATGGGACCATGCTATTTACCTTAAGGAGTAAAACGGTGTTTCGTGAGACCTCCCGTTATATTCTTCTGTACAACCTTCTTTTTGCAGACACTGTACAGATGGCACTGAGCCAGGTAATGTACCTACTGGCTGCATGTAGAATGACGCTAACGTATCCTGTGTGTGGTTTTCTCAACATGCTTGGTGATCTCACAACTGTGATCTCCCCTCTCACACTGATGGTGATGTCTCTGGAGAGATATGTAGCTGTGTGCTACCCACTGAGGCATGCTACCATCATCACCATCAGAAACACAGCAGTGGCCATCATTGTGGTTTGGGCCTTCAGTTTACTAAATGTCCTCATTCAAGTTCTTTTGATTTTAGATTTTCCATTTGAAGACCTGCAGAGCCTGCAGATGAAAGATTTTTGCTCTGACATAGCCATGTTGCTTGGACCAATATCTGATCATTATGACAAAGCCTATACTTGTTTTCTGTTTGTATCAGCTGGCGTGGCAGTCACTTCTTCCTATATTGGTGTGATGATAGCAGCCAGGTCGGCCTCCACAGACAAAGCTTCAGCCCGTAAGGCTCGTAATACACTGCTGCTGCATCTGGTGCAGCTGGGCCTCAGTCTCTCCTCAACCATTTACAACCCATTGCTCATTGGTCTTTCAAGAATTGTAACAAGGATAATACTTGTGCGCATACAGATTGTTTTTTATGTGTGTGTTTTCATCTTCCCCAGATGTCTGAGTTCTCTCATTTATGGCATAAGAGACCAAACCATCAGACCCGTCCTCATGTACCATCTATGCTGTCGACTGAAACTCTCAGTCATCCCAGCAAAGGTTAAGGCTGGGGTGATTGAGCAAGAAAGAAACTGAAGACACAGTTTCATAATTTTCCTTAATTTTAACAAGAATCCTGTTAAAATATTATAATTCTCACATCCAACAACAGGCATTAGATTTGAATAGGATGTCAATTTGTTTAAGTTGTTTTCATTTCACTTTATCCTAAAACGTAGCGTAGTTGTAACTTCTAACATGTATTATTGTGAGACAAGTGCTTGGGGAGGGGCTCACTTCATGCATTTATTGGATAGGTAACAGTAGAGAGAGATGAAAATCATATGGTTCATAAGTGTAATTGTCATGGTTTGGGGTTTTTGTTCTGTTATTTCCTGTTTTATTTTGTAATATTCTCCCTCCCTCTTGTGTCTGGTAGTTTTGCTTTTCATTGTGCTCACCAGTGTCAATTGGTTTCACCTGTGTCTTGTCTGCCATACCTGAGTGTATTTAAGTCTGTGTGTTGCCTTTGCCCAGTGTCAGATCGTAGTTGTATCATGTGCTCTGCGGTCATGTCCCAGTCCTGTGTTTTTTCCAGAGTCTCTGTGATTCTCCCCGTGTTAATGCATTACCCATCTCCCTGTACTCTTTTTGGATTATTTTTAGTTTGGACTTGTGTTACTCTTTATTGGACTTTTTCCTGGGCTTCTCAGTGGCCCTTAGTTGTTTTGTGTTCCTGCTTAGTAAGTAATAAAGTAATCTTTCATTACTTTTACTAGTTTCCCGTGTGTCTTGTCTGTCTCCTGAACTGAATGCAACAGTAATGGGTTATTACAATGGATTATTAGATGCTTTGACATACAAAATGCAGCTTACCCCTCTGCCACACTCATCTGCCCTGGTGATAAGAGCCTGGCCAACACACGCAGTATCTCATCACTGGTGCACCAGCCTTTCACACCATTTACTGCATCCAAAACTAACCTTTGTCTAACCTTACATAGTGTCCTGCCCTCCCCACACACCAATCTGTGCTGCTATGTGTCTCATCTTTCATAATTTTCTTTGTCTGCTGTGTAACTGTGTTTGTGATTCCAGCAGCATCTATTTAATATAGATGCTGCTGGAATTAATGAGACAGTATAGGAAGGGCGGCTAGGAAATAACATAAATTCAAATGACAAACAGTTTGCAGTAAAATGTATGACTCAAGTATATTCTGAGACAATTGACAGTGCAAAAGAGATATTTTAAAGAAATCACACAGCCATTTGTGCAGTAATAAGAGGTAACTAATACAGGGAGGAAATAGACAAGATGAGCTTGCAACTAAAATTAAAAACACAGAATAAGGGGGTAAAGATGACGTAGATAGCCTGGCTCTTAACTTTGATACCAAATAAAACTCCAAGCTTACAATTTAACCTGGCTGCTTATCTAGGTAGCAGCTGTACCTTTTTGTTAAAGAGTAACTTAACACTTAATTTCTTATCTACACCTAAAATATCTGACATTGATTGGTGCCTTGTACTTAGGGGGAATACAACCCCTAAGTACAAGGCACCAATCTGGGCAAAGCCCCCTCTCTCAACCATCATGAGTTGTCTGGGGCAGCGTATTCTCATACAACGGTTCGTCTGGTATCCTACAAATGTCCAGCGTCATGTGTACCATACCTTAGTCTTTATGATAAGTTAGTCACTTACGAAGGCTACATAACTTGCATATGTAACCAAACTTATGTACGTAACTTAAAATAAGTCAACGTTGACCTTTGGTTTCACACGGGACACCCTGGTCCAAGTCCAGTGTTTGACCGATCCATCCAACTAGCCAACTTACACTGGCTGCCCGTTTTATTCCGTACTGATTTTAAAATTTTACTGATCACTTTTTTAAAGCTTTAAATGCCCTCCCTCCAAATTACATAAGATTTAGTGACTCCCTATGTGCCTGGGTGTTCTCTGAGATCAGTGGATGCAGCTCTGCTGGTTGTTCCTAGATCCTGGCTTGTGACCAAAGGTGACCAGGCCTTTGCTGTTCGAGCCCCCAGACTGTGGAACACTCTGCCTACTAAAATCAGACAGGCTACATTATTAGCATCTTTGAAAAATGTTTTTTGTTTGATCCCTGTGTTTTTATTTGGCTCTTCTTTGCAGTTCTGTCTCTTGATGACAGAAGCTTGGGTGCTGGTCTCTTGCTGGTAGTATCTGCAGATTCCCTTTCCTGAGGATGAGGATCCTTTGTTGGCTCCCCATTTGACTCTTGCGGCTCGCCTCTTGCCGCCTTCTCTCCACCACCTCTGCCAGCTTCCTGAGCACTTGGTTGTGCCAGCATTTAAACAGGCCCTGTGTCAGTGTGGTCCTGCAACCTGCCAGAGTGTGTTGGAGGAGGCATTGATGGTCACAAAGGTCACATGCTCGCTCTGTGCTCAACCACTGCTGGAGATTGCAGGGGGAGTGCAGGGTTTCATAGGTCGCCCTGATGAGAAAGCTGAGTCGGGCCTGTGGCAGTTTCCAGAACTCTGCGACACTTTCCCATGTTATCCAGTGCCCCTGTGCCACCACCTTCACCCTGTACTCCTCGTGCTCCATCCTCATAACTTCAGAGATGATAGGGTCCTTCCTCTCCTCCTTGCTGGCTCTGGACCACAAGCTAGGTGGATCATCCCATCTGAGTCCTGCCTGCCCTGTTTGGACCCTGCCCACCACTTACTCACTCCAGTAATTTGATCTCAGCTAAACTAAGGTATAACAGTCCATGCAACACATGACTACACTGTACCTCTATCTTTGCAGTGCATTCTTTTCCTCTACATAAATAGTCAGTATTTGTTTGCATTTACCTATGACGGACAACAATATACACTTAAAAGATTAACCCGAGGGTACACAGAGTCACCTACAATCTTTTCATGTGCCTTACACAATGATCTAAAAGATCTTCCAGGAGGTTCTACTCTGATACAAAGTGTAGATGACTGACTTTTAGCCTCTCCTTCTGCTTGTGAGACTGACAGTTGTCCTTCTCTAGGCTTTGGATGTGAAGGGTTACAAAACTTCACTAAAGAAGGCTCAATTGTGTCAGAATGTGGTCCAGTATTTGGGACACACATTATTTGGAGCTATCTAGCAGCATTTCAGGAGCAGGACCACACCTCAACCATGCCACTTTTGGCACTTCCATAAATACCTACCTAACCCATCTCCTCCTCTTTGCTCTCGTATTCTGCACCCTCCCCCCCACCCCATTTCTCTCTCCTTTTCCTCCTCTCCTTCCTCCTCTCTGTAGGGTCCTGAAGGGGGTCGGTCGTGCCCAGGTGCTACTTTCCCACCAACGCTTCCCTCATACATAGTAGTCAACCAAGCAAACAGCGAGTCAAATCTCCCACACAATCTTGCTTCATCAATAAATCATTTAAACGTATGCTGTTGACGGTGTGGTCCTTGCTAGTGAACTGGTTCTACAAGGGTCCTTACTCCAGAATAAGTCATATTAGAAGTGCCCAAACCCAGAAATGTGTCCCAGATGAAGACATTTTTAGGAATGACAGGTTATTGTAGATAATGGATTATGCAGCACTACTCCAAGACATATCCAAACCCTCACAACAAGCCAATAAGTCATTTAACAAGTTGAAGTAGGCTTTGCTGTCAGCTCCTGCACTAGGGCTTCCTGACTATAACCAATCTTTCATACTCTTTGTACACGAGAAATGTGGATTTGCACCATCTATTCTCACTCAGCACCATAACGCTTCATACATACTTGTTGCTTATTTTTCCTCCAGACAGGACCCTGTAGACAGAGTACTTCCACCTTGTCTAAAAGCCGTAGCTGCTCTTGCAATTAACAAATTGCTGATAGTCCTAGGTTCTCCACTCAGTCATCATCCCTCCATGATGCACTCATCCTGATTACAAGAGAGGTGCACAGACATGTAACAAAATTTGTACTAAAACTCACTGCCCTACACATTACACTCAAAAGATGTTCTATTCTTAACCCTGCTACCATATTACTTACAGAGGATGGTTTGAATTTGAGCTGATCCTAGGAATGTGCTGCAAGGATCAATTTTGGGCCCTGCTCTTTTCTCCATTCCATTCAAATGATAAGGGTTCTTCCATGTGGGATTGTAAAATTCACATCCACTGAAAAATTACACCTCTCCTCAATGCAGTGCAAGATGCCCTTATTAATCTTAAATTAGTGCTTAAAGAAAATAAAACAATCCCTGCTTCTCTCTAGATGCAGAAAAATAGATTACAATAATATGCATATCCAAGTCTGGGATGTTTTGGCTGGCTGCAGGCTAAGCAAAGTAGCCCAAATGCCCATCTCCCTAACCCTTTCTTTCAGCTCCTTCTGGAATATTCTGATGTGTTTCTAGACTAGATGGGATATATAGTACCTCCAGTGTCTCTCCCCATTTGGACACATCTGGAAAATTTCCATAGGGAGGCATTCAAAAGGCATGCTAATCAGATTCCTGAACCACTGCAACTACCTGGCTTGAGCTCAGAGCTAGGCCAAAGTCCTGTAAATGCTCAGTGGTGCATCTAATTTCCTCATCAACCCTGCAGCACATGTACAACTTTACTCAGTACATTCATTTACAAATTCAAAAATCTGTGCACCTGTGAAGCACCTTGTAACTCTGGTTTTGAGAGGCACTATAGAAATCTTTACTTACTTACATACTTACCAAGTTTACACTGTGTAAGACGTGATCACATGGAGCAGGGTGTTGGGAAATGATAGCAGAGAGATTACGTCACCTGTTACTGAGCTGTTAACCATGCTGACATGTGATGGTGTCACGTGAACATGGTGTAGGACAAAGCTGATATACAATATTTGAGGTCAGGCAAAGCCTGCAGACCAGTTCTGCTTACATGGAAACAAGCACAGACTCTAACCTGCAAATTTTCTGTGCAGGAAAAATGTATGTGGATGCTTTGTGGTTTTGGATGTGACTCAATTTATGCTTAAAAGAATTTTTCCTTTTTTTTCATTGTTCTCAGAATACAAACACAAAGGGATGTATTGTGCTTTGACATCAACAGGTTAATATTTCTCATGTCTTAAATGCTTCTCTGAGATGTCTTACGCAACTCAATCTCAGGCCAACATAACTGTTGCATTGGGGTTACTGGAAAGAGTGATGCTTTCCACTCTAACTACAGTACCGTGCTGTGTATTCTTCTTCATTAATGTCATCATGTTGTTCACCTTGAGGAGTAAACCAGTGTTTTGTCAGACCTCCCGTTACGTTCTTCTGTATAACCTCCTTTTTGCAGACACTATGCAGATGGCAGTCAGCCAGTTACTGTACATACTGTCTATGTGTAGAATAATGTTAACTTATCCTGTCTGTGGTCTTCTTGTCATGTTCACCAATCTCACAAATGAAGTCTCCCCTCTCACACTGGTTGTGATGTCTCTGGAGAGATATGTAGCTGTGTGCTACCCTCTGAGGCACGCTACCATCGTCACCATCAGAAACACAGGGGTGGCCATCATTGTGGTTTGGGCCTTTTGTTCACTAAATGTCCTCATTCGAGTTCTTTTGCTTTTAGATTTTCCATTTGAAGACCTGGAGAGCCTGCAGATGACACAATTTTGTGGTGCACTTGTCATGTTTCTAGGGCAAATATCTGATCATTATGACAAAGCCTATACATGTTTTCTGTTTGTATCAGCTGGCATGGCAATCACTTCCTCCTATATTGGTGTGATGATAGCAGCCAGGTCGGCCTCCACAGACAAAGCTTCAGCTCGTAAGGCTCGTAACACACTGCTGCTGCATCTGGTGCAGCTGGGCCTCAGTCTCTCCTCAACTATACACAACTCATTCCTTGTAGCCAGCTCGAAGTTTTTAACAAGGGTAATGTTTGTGCGTTTACAGAATTTTTTGTATGTGTGCTTTTTCATTCTCCCCAGGTGTCTGAGTGCCCTTATCTATGGCCTCAGAGACCAAACTATTAGACCCATTCTTGTGTACCATCTATGTTGTCGACTGAAACTCTCGTCCCAGCCAAGGCTGAACTCTCACCCTAAGATACATGGAATGATTCAGATTCAGATTAATTCTTTATTGTCCTCTATAGAGGAATTTTGCTTTAAGTCTGCACAAAAGTAACATTCAAAACAAGGTGTAAATAAACAAGAAACATTACAACAACATAAGTTTATTACCGTGTGCACAGGCTATTTAATTCACGTATAGCTGAGGGCACAAAACCCCTTCCAAAGCTTTTTTTTTTTGCAGACTGGTTGTCTGTATCTGCGGAGGAGGGTGAAGCATGGTTTCGGCAGGGATTGTGTGCTATGGTCAGTGCTTTGCGAGTGGTGGCAGTCTCAGTAAGGGATGGCAGGTTGGAAGTGGGGGGACCATTTGTTTTACAAGATATGTTAGTGATTTTCAGGAGCTTGTTTCTATTGATAAGGGTGAGCATGGTGAAATAGGTGGCGCAGTACAGGAGGATGGGTTCAATAATTGAATTAACCTGTCTATATGTTTGTTAAACTCATGCTGTCATCTGGCCTTTATAAATCAGCATATCCAGCATTCATAATAGAACAAGAAACAAATTGAAAACTAATTTTCCTAAAGATGACAACTGTTTTTTTGAGAATAACAATGCTCATTTGTAGTTTCGTCAGTATTTCTATAAATCCACCAATAGAAGCCTGTCAAAATTATCATTCTGACAACCAATCAACAGGTGTAACTCGCAATGATTTGAAACGATTGACAATTTGTTCAAGTAGCTTTCATTTTACTTTGTCTTTTATCCTAAAGTGTGCAATTGTTCATACAGTATGGATCATTCTGGATGTTTCAATTTCAGCAAATATAGGGAGAGCATATACAGTAGAGACATTCATTTTGTTAAAATGAAATCTGGGTTTGTGATGTGATAATAAAATACAATTATGATATTATATGCAAAACATAATGCTTTATTTATGGTCTTCACGTACAATATTCAATTAAATTTTATTTATATAGAGCCAATTCATAACAGAAGTTATCTCATTGTACTTTTCCAATCTAGAGCGTATTCTTTATAATATTAATTACAGAGACCCAACAAATCCCACCATGAGCAAGCACTTGGTGACAGTGGCAAGAAAAAAACTTCCTTTTAACAGGCAGAAACCTCGAGCAGAACCAGACTCGAACCACATCGAATTTAAAAAAAATAATTTAATGGTTGTGGTAATATTAATTAATAACTGAAGGCTCTGGCTCCCATTCTACTTTTTGAGACTCTAAGAACCACAAGTAACCCTGCATTCTGGGAGTGTAGCGTTCTAATGGGGTAATAAGGTATTATGAGATCTTTAAGATGCGATGGTGCCTCACCATTAAGAGCTTTGTAGGTGAGGAGAAGGATTTTAAATCCTATTCTGGATTTTACAGGGAGCCAGTGCAGAGAAGCTAATATTGGAGAGATCTGATCTCTTTTCCTAGTTCTTGTCAGTACACGTGCCGCAGCGTTCTGGATCAACTGGAGAGTCTTAAGGGACTTATTCAGGCAGCCGGATAATAAGGAATTGCAATAACAAGTAACAAATGCGTGGACTAGTTTTTCTCCATAATTTTGAGACAGGATGTGCCTGATTTTTTCAATGTTACGTAAGTGGAAAAAGGCAGTCCTTGTAGTTTGTTTCATGCAGGAGTTAAAGGATAAATCCTGATCAAAGATAATTGGGTTCCTTACTGTGGTGCTGGAGGCCAGGGCAATGCCAACTATATTTTAGCTGAGGTGGACAACAAGAGGATCACTGTACCCTCTGACAGTGAAGATGATGAATGCCCATTAGGGAACCCCACCACCTTGTCAATCTCTGCTCCTCCCACACCTGCCAGCGCCACCAACCAGCTGAAGGACAGTATGGCCCTGCTGGAGCTGGACTTTTCTGAATTCAAAGAGCTGACCCAAGACAGGCTGTCTGACCACCCAGACAATACTCTTCAGCAGCTTAAAGAGGAGCTCCAGCAGCTAAAGAGAAACAACCAGGCCTTGGCATCTGATCTCAGAGGAAGTCTAGAGATGCCAACCAGACATGCTAGATGCTTTCCACAGGATGATATCAGTCATTTCTGTTTTAGCAAGACTACCCAGCAAGCAACAGAAGTCATTTCAATGTCTTGGCTAGATATAGCCCCGATTTAGTCCGGCTATGTGTAACTCACTTCTAGCCAAAATGGTCTTGAAATTGGTTAAATTTAGTTTTGCAGCTTTGCTTACATGATATTCCATCATGTATGCAAAGTCAACAGTGAACACAAGGTGTGTAGTTTCATTTCTTAAACATGGTCTATGCGTAGCCATGATTTAGCTTCCAACTGCCCGGTTATTTGTAGCCCACTTATAGCCAGAATTGTTTCATTGTAGTTTTTGCCTACGCAGCTTGTGAGAGGGATAATATCACATCATGTTTGCAATGTCAATGATAAATACAAGTTATTAGTATCATTTCATTGACATGGTCAATGTGTAGCCACGATTTAGCTCTGAATTGGACCAGCTACATGTAGTTTCAGTTTTTCATTTATATAGCACTTTAAGAAGCACTTGGGTTTTGCACCAAAGTGCTTCACAAAAACAAACATATGTATGCACATACAGGCATAAAATCACATGTGAGATAAACAGATGTTGTGGAAATAAAACACAATTTAAAACCCAAGGAATCAGAAAAATAAAGCCTGTCTAATGGTCTCCAGCTGCTATAGAAAAAGCTCTGTCCCCGGCCTTGTTTTCCCACGAACGAGGCACAGCCAACATGCCACGGTGGGAGGATCTGAGGGCTCTGGTGCTGTAGGGGGTAAGTTCTGAGATATATGTCGGGGAGAGACCATGGAGAGACTTGTAGACAGTTAGAAGGGTTTTGAAGTTTATCCTGAAATGAACAGGGAGCCAGTGCAGGGATGCAAGGAGAGAGGTGATGACGTCTTGTTTCTTGGACCTTGTTAATATCCAGGCAGCAGCGTTTTGAATTAGTTGTAAATGGGAAATGGTAGCCTGAGAGATGCTTTGGTAGAGGGAGTTACAATACTCCAGCCTGGATGATATCAGTGTATGAATGACTCTTTCTAGATCAGAGGGTGATAGGAAATGCCTAATTTTGGAGATGGTTCTGAGCTGGAAGAAGCTGGACCTGACAATGGAATTTTCCTGCCTGTTGAAACTTAGATCTGCATCAGATATAACACCCAGGTTCTTGGCATGTGGTCTGATGTAGGCGGAAAGGTGATCGAGGTTCTGGGTAGTAATCTCTGTCTTGTCCTCATTTAACTTTAGGAAAGTATGAGCCAACCAGTCTTTAATATCTTATAGACAAAATAATAGCACTGGATCCATCATCTGGCAGTAGTTTGGGTATTACAAGGTGTTGTAACAAACGACAATTATCTGCAAAATATGCAGCAAAACCATTGCCCCAAAAGGTAGCACTACAACAAATTAGTTTCACCATTTGAAATGCCACCCACTGCAAAACGAAGAATGCCTGAAACTAAATCCAAATAAAACCAAATAAAATGCCGCCAATGCAACCAGAACCAGCCCAGAAGCAAATGACTCTGGTTTCTTCGTTTTCCCAAATCAATCCCACGTGACAAGAAAAGTCCGAAATGGAAAGAAATCACAGCCGCAGTAACCAACTACATCGCCAAAGACATGTCCCCAGTTAGTGTAGATTCAAAAAACTCATTAAGACTCTTGATCCAGAGTTATACATTTCAGTGAGAGAGAAGTTGGCCCACCAGCTAGCAAATGTGACCCACTTCTCCACAACTAACGATTTGTGGTCCAGCAGAACGCGTGAGCCATATAAACATAACACTAAGAGAGCACTTCATAATTGTTTCATGCAATTAAAAACTGTGTATTATGTATTTATCAAAAATGTATAAAACATACTGTATTTTGCAGAAAACTATTTGGTTAAAGTGGATTTAAAATCTGACAGATCTGTAGAAAATATATGTAAAAATTTTTGCCAAAATTATTTTTGGTGTTAGGCTGAGTGACTTAATTGTTGGATTTCTTTGTTCTTTGCTGTTGCTGTTTGCAAGAAGGCTGTGAGCAGCTTCACAAAAACACGGCATCTCGTTCTGACCTGGCAAGACCTGGAAGTCCTTGAGTCAGTGCACAAGGCTCTAAAACCCGATGCGTGATCAGGTGATGACTACGTCACAGTGTCTTATGTAAGGCCTCTGCTTCATCTCTTTCCACTCCAGCATCTTTGTGATTCAGGAGGATGACACTGCACTGACCCTGTCTATAAAAGTCTCCATCCTGGATTACCTGAGGGGGAAGTTTGCTGACCCTGCCACCAATGACCTGCTGGACATGGCATCGTTAGTGGATCCCATGTTCAAAACAACATACATTGCAGGAGTAAAGGTGGAGGAAATCAAGTGCAGAGCCATATCGTAGATGGAGGCAATGCTGTCTGACCAGGGCACAGCTGACTCAGCTGCTTCACAGCCTCACGAAGCACCAACAGTATCAGAGCCACCAAGAAAGAAAACCCTCGGAAGCTTCTTCAACAGGGCAACAACATCCTCTACAGCATCACAGAGAGTAGCATCAAACGGAGTAGTCTGCCTACTCGCAGTCTGTTGGCGCTGACAGTGAATCAGATCCCCCGCAGTGGTTGAAGGACCACGAGGAAGTGTTCCTGAAATATTTGCCGCAAAAGTATCTGTGTGTGCACGCCACCAGTTCCCCATCGGAAAGGGCATTTAGTTACGTGCCACTGGGCATCTCTCAAGCCGTTGATTGGTTTGTGTTGTTGGCACAAAACCTAGACACACACACACAGATGCACAAGTACACACAGAGAGAGAGCAGGGAAAAGAGGTTAATTAAAGCTACACCTGTGCACACATACAAGCGCACACACCTGTCCACATGCCCACACATGCCATATTCCCTCACTGATAGGGCAGAGTGGCTTGTTACAGCACACACACACACAAACCATAAACACACACATAAACACACACGCCTCTGCCTCTATGGTTCACACACACTGTGCTATTTTTATTTTACCGTTTTTGAAATGACCTGCTGTCACAAACATCATGTGCACTTTAATTTATGTTGTTTTGAAATGTCTTTCTCAGGGTTTCTTGTTGAATACACCTTTTTGTTGCTTTGAGCTCTGTTTTTGTTAACGGTCTTTGTTGAGCTCGAGCTCTACAGAACTAAGCTACAGTATGTAGACCTACATCGCGCCATTATTTATTTTCATTTAACAGCTGTTGATGAGTGCAATTTCCTGATTTGAATAAATACTGTTTTGTTAAATTCCCCCTTTTTGCATGCAAGTTTAAAATAGTTCCAATAGAAACCACTAATGAATATAAACAAGAATGTAAGACGTGTGTTGCAGTGTGACTAGACTCATCATACTGGCGTGTTTGTATGCAGCAAAGGATTAGAGGAGATTTTAAAATATTGACGTATCGTGCATCGCGATATCATTCATCGGCCACATCGCCCAGCCCTGATTCGACCACGAAGGCCTGATTCACGCAGTCTCCTCCGAACAGCTGACGTTGAGATACTACTTGAGCTCTGTGAAGCGTTTTTGTGGGCTCTAATCTGAGGTGCCGTTAATTGGCGATTTCTGAGGCTGGTAACTGTGATGAACTTCTCCTCTGCAGCAGGTCTTCCTTTCCTGGGACGGTCCAGTTTCATCATAGCGTTTGATGGTTTTTGCGACTGCACTTGAAGATACATTCGAAGTTCTTGAAATTGTCCGGATTGACTGACCTTCATGTCTTAAAGTAATGATGGACTGTGGTTTCTCTGTACTTAGTTGAGCGACTCTTGCCATAATATGGATTACTACAGTAGCTGAATAGGGCTATTTACTGTATACCAACACAACTGATGCTCTCAAACGCATTAAGAAGGCAAGAAATTCCACTAATTAACTTTTGACACACCTGTTAATTGAAAACCATTCCAGGTGACTACTTCATGAAGCTGGTTAAGATGATGGCAATAGTGTGCAAAGATGTCATCAAGGCAAAAGGTGCCTACTTTGAAGAATCTAAAATATAAAACATATTTTGGTTTGTTTAACACTGTTTTGTTTGCTACATAATTCCACATGCGTTATTTCAGAAAAGTACACTTTCCTTTTTATATATATATATATATATGTTTTATATTTCTTTGTGTCTAATTCTTATTGTTCACACTAGTCCTTTAGCACATAGGTAGGAGCACACCACACATTTTACTTGTGCATGTGACAAATAAACCTTTGAATCTATATTTTTAATTTGCCCGTCAAACCCCTCCCAAGGCAGGCTGGAGGCGTTAATAACGTGAATTGTCGTTATTGTTTTATTTTTGTACTGCTTCTGTGTATTCTTCTAAATACGAACACATGTCCGCTTTTAATAAAGTTAAAAAAATTAACCAATAATTCAATAAATAGGTGTGAGTTTCTGGTTTCTGTGTTAATAGCTGAAGGCTCCAGTGCGGTACGCGCAACGTCTGCGTCATGACGCATGACGCATGAAAATGCGTAATGACGGTTGCTGCTCGACACTTTTCCCTCCTCGTCCGTTGACAAAGCTATCCGGCTATGCCTAATGTTTAGTTAAAGACACTTTCATCGTTAAACATTTTGGACTCCGGAGCTGTAACACTGTAGGAGGAAGGCCGATAAAGAAACCGAACGTCCATAACAACGTTGTTAAAGGTAAATGTTTGTGAAAGTAACAATTGTTCTTTGTCTGTTTTGCTTTTGTTTTGCTAACGTTTACGCAGCAACGCTAAGTAGTTAGCGAGAGAGCTAGCTGGCTAACATTAGCTTGACGCATTTAACTTCTAACCAGCAACTGTCCGTATCACGGTAAATGTCCAATAGTAGTATGCGTTCATATTGACTTAAAAGCTCCCCCTGTCAGTTAGTAAGGAAGAGTTGACTTGCTGATAGCTCGGTTTGTGCGGTTATAATTCGTAGAGCTAACGCGGCGTTAGCTGACGCGGAAAGTATGCTAGCTGTCGCTGCGTGTGTTGATTTGCGGTTTGTAACTGGTCTCGTCTGGCTCCGACTCGCTCCGTGACGGGCTGGTTTTCCAGCTAGTGTAAACTCAGCCAACTATAGCAGGGGCCGGCAGTGATATTGTATTCTGGATAACGGGACTGACTAACGGCACAGCCCGGGTAGCTGCACGTGGAGCTGGAAGTCAGACCCCCGAGAGAGGCTCGGCTGCTGCCGTCCTCTGCCTCCAGAGTTCAGGCCAGCGGAGCCTACCTTCACTGTTTTAAACGTTGTGCTGAAGATCCACTGATTTACACAGCAGCACCTTTCACACCTTTAGTCTAAAGTTGGCCTCCAGCTACAGCAGGTCCAGTCACACGTGTTTGACAGCGGAGTAGCTCTGCTGTAAGAGAATAAAGTCTGTGGTTCTTGAAAACTTTCCTTTTTAATACGTTGTATAGTGTCCAACAGGTGTTTGTGTGTGTGTGTGTGTGTGGAGAGAGTGATGTGCATCTGTGGTTCTTGAAGATTTAGACTGCTTCTCAGGTGTAGTCCACCTGAGAGATGTCACTGAGACAGAGAGAAAGTGATTGCTCCTGTACTTAGTTTGTAGAAAGTGACAGGAAGTGGTTGCCCTTCGGTCAACACCTGGTGACACCTACACCACTTAATGTAAATGTAATCATCCTTTTTTCACACATACCATTTGTTGCTTCAAAGCGGCAACTGAACTGATTGATTTTTCACCAGATAATTGGAGTTCAGTTTAAGGTTAAAAATGTTTAAATATGCAAAGAAACCCCCCTAAATGATCCGTTTGGGTATTTAATCTGTCAGATTTAGATTCCGTCTTCTCTTATTTGCTTTATAACAAAACTTCGTATGATTAAAGTTAAGTCCCACCGCGTTTATAATCTGATTTTATGTAGTGTCTAAAGGGGCCGCTTGGCTAAATGTTGTCCTGTCACATTGGTGTTTTCTGTCAGCTTTGGAACGCTGCTGCAGAATATAAAGAGGGGACGTTGCTATGGGAATGCAGCTATTTAAACCGTGTATGAAGTAGATATTTTTGTTTGTCTCTCCAACAGAAGACTTATGCGGTCCTGCTAGCAGGGCAAGATGTTCAACAAGTCATTCGGTACTCCCTTTGGTGGAGGGACGGGGGGGTTCGGCACCTCATCGACCTTCGGTCAGCAAAGTAAGTGGCTTTTTATTTATTATTTAAACTCCGGGATTCAAACCTACAACAGTGCCAGCCCGAGTTTCTGTCTTCCTGTCCGTCAGTTACGTTCTCTGACTCCTGGACGTTTAAAGTTCATAGCGAACAAATGTTCAAACTGACTAAATTTACACAGTAATGGCTGAAATGATCATTCAACAAATATCATTGCTAATAGAGCAGTTATTTTTTTCACGGTGTGACAGTATTGAAAGCGGTGAACAGTTGTGTTAAATTCATGACAAAAAGCCTGGAGGTTTTCAACACTGTGACTAGGGCTGCATAATAATAATGAAGAATTTTGAGAATTACGGACTTTATTATTCTCTTATGCACCTAAATGTACATATTTGGAATCTTTGACTAAATGAATTATCTGAATATCGTATCATTTGAGGTTTTCCTGCAGGAAACTGTTTGTCAAAGGTAGTAAGCCGCCCGGATCCCGACACATCTTCAGTAGATGATGGTCCAAACAGAAGCCGTGCTCGTTGAACACGCGGCATTTGCTGTGTGAAATAGCAAATATTACGCAGGTTGAGGTTTAATATTTCATTTCATAGAGCGAAACCCTGAATTTAACAGAATACCTACAACAACCACAGAAGTACGGCCCAGTAATCGCACAGCAGTTCAGTCCAGAAGTCTGTTCATATTGTCATTAATCAGTACGAACATATTGGGAATGAGCAAATGAAAGAGCACATCAATGCCTGAGATTTTCTGAGGTGAATCTGACATTTTCCTGTGATGTAGATGTTTGGTTTTATCATTCAGCCCGAACACGAGTCGGCGATCCGGTCGATGATGAGACGAACAAACTAAACATCTCGATCTAATCTTGTTAGTGAAATGCAGTCTGAGAGAGTTTCCAGGTTTTTATTCAGCAGGTGATTTTTTTTAAAAGCATCAGTATGTGTCCTCTCCTCACATGACCTCTGTAACTGCAGACGCAGGTTTTGGGACAACAGGAGGCTTTGGGACGTCTGCCTTCGGGGCCGCCAGCAACGCTGGAGGACTGTTTGGTCCCACACAGAATAAACCTGGTTTGTCAGCTCTTGTCTCATTCGCTCTTGTAAAAAGCAATCAGACGTTTGTATTGTTTAGCTGTTCGGTGTCTCAGTCCTGCACACGTGAGCCCTTCCTGTCTGGAGGAATGTGGTTTCACACGCTGAGACGACCTCTGTCTGCAGATTGTCTGAATCCGCTCTTCAACGAGCTTTCAGATTTTTCAAACCTTTATTCAACAACAAGTTGTTAAAGACAGGTCAATGATATCCATGCAAAAAAAAAGTATATCTATATAGAAAACAAGTTAGCTTTAAAAGATGTAAATAAATCCTGTCCCCGTTTCTTTCCTCCAGGTGGTCTGTTTGGTACCAGTACATTCAGCCAGCCGGCAACTTCCTCCACCAGCACCGGCTTCGGTTTTGGTGCGGCGAGCGGCACTTCGACCAGCCTGTTCGGCAGCACCGGAACGGGCGCCGCCGGCGGGCTCTTCTCCCAGCAGAACAATGCTTTCGGTGCCGCCAAACCCACCTCTTTTGGAAGTGAGAACCCTCCCTAATGTCGCTGTTTTTATGCGTGTTCTTATTCTATCAGATTAGATGAAAACCTGCTTCTGAATTTGTCCAGTAGGGACCTCAAGAAGGTCTGTTATTAAGTTCAAACTTTTTTTCTGAACTCCGTTCAGTAAGGAGGAAAAACTGTTTGGTCCGTCACAGTAGCCACGAACAGAGGTGAAGAAACTAAGAAAGATGTTATAAGAAGTACAGAGAATATAAAGTAAAGTAGTACTAATTTAACAAGCATGAAATGAAACCACAAAAATGCAGCATCTTCATGCTCGAAATATGGAAATTATTTCTAATAAGTGTGTACTTGTAAACAATGTTGAATAGCAGTACTCCAGTGCTACAGTTCAATTTCCAAACCGCTCAGTCCAGTTGTCACTTTGATTTGTTTATCTAATGAAACGTCTGAACGGCCTGAAGAAGTGTCCCTCCCACCGTGTCCTCCAGGCTTTGGGACGAGCACCAGCAGTGGCGGGCTGTTTGGGGCAACCAACACCACCTCCAACCCTTTTGGTGGAACGGCCTCCCTTTTTGGAGGCTCGGGGTTCTCCGCCGCGCAGCAGCCGGGAACAACTGTAAAATTCAACGTGAGTACTTCGGGTGCAGTGGACGCACGACGGGATGCAGAAGCTCACTTCCTGCTGTAAAGGGAAGTCTGTAGCTGCGTCCCAGTTTCATCCTACATGCTACCTCTAAGCGGGCTTTGAGTGTGTAACATAACGTTTATTTGAAACAGCCAGTGTGCATCCTAAAAATATTAGATTTTTGAGTGTGTTGTCAATGAGCACTATTCCCCCACAATGCAATGCTCAATAAACGGAGGCGCTGCTCACAGCTGGAAAACATTAAAACTCGTTGTGGATGGTGGTGAAGCTCCAGGAACCTCAGAAAACACAAACTACTGCACATTTATTTGAAGTTTAATTGGCAGTTGCAAACTAAAGTAGCAGTTTGACGAGTGACAGCACTTGTGTGATTTTCTGTCAGTATAAAATAGTTAGTATGTTGATTTCTGGTGGATTTCTAGAGATTAGTATAAAGTACAGGCTGTATGCAGTGAGTATGTAGTATGGAGCTGTGTTTTTTAACGGAAAAAAGCTCGAACTGGTCAACAAACTGTGGAAATAATAGACAAAATGAAAACATTTTGACCCTGAAATGTGTAACAGTCAGAGACCAAGACACTTGAGCATGTTTGTACATTTTACGCTTCATACGTTCCCCCCCCCTTCAGCCTCCAACGGGAAGTGACACAATGGTGAAGGCAGGCGTGACCACGAGCATCAACACCAAGCACCAGTGCATCACGGCCATGAAGGAGTACGAGAACAAATCCCTGGAGGTGAGTTCGTAGGCCGACACGCAGGGATTCACGCGTCGCTGTCGGGGAAGCGTGTGCAATATCACATTTTGGAAAGAGAGTTAATTGGCGTGACTTGACTGAACCTTCGTCAGTGGGGTGGGGGGCATAGTCAAGGTTCATAGACAAAACAATTGTTTTTTGCTAGTCACCGTTATTAGTTTAAGCCTATGGCGTGTTACACTGCGTAAATTAGCCTAGCGGCTAGCATACTTTTCCTCTACACCTTTTCCACAGTTTAACATTAAAATTACATTTTATTCATACGTTTTCTTCCGAGCCGTCTGTTGAAACTGGACTAAATTTTGTTAAAAAGTTCATGGTTGTTTTTTTAGATCACGACCCAATACTTGTTGCGTTCTCTCAGTTTTTCCATTTCTCTCACGTGTCCCCCTGCAGGAGTTGAGGCTGGAGGACTACCAGGCGGGCAGGAAGGGCCCGACCAACCCGATGGCTGCGGGGACGGGCAGTCTCTTTGGACCGGCCACGGCCACGTCCAGCGCCACCACCGGCCTGTTCGGCTCCTCCGCTCCCAACGCCAGCTTCTCCTTCGGACAGAACAAGAGCACCTTCGGACCAGCAAGTGAGTGGAAATGAAACACGAGCTGCTTATTTGTCTTCAGGCGGAGGTCATCGTCTCGCCGCAGTGTTGACGTTCTCCTGATCCCGAGTCGGCTCAAACATCTGAGGGCGACTCTCAACCTCTCGGGTTCTGTTTTAGTTACCAATGTGTTGTAAAATCACTTTACATGTCACCCAAAAACGAGTGTGTTAATTAGAGCTAGTGGAGCAACGCGCTGTGTGTTTGCCCTCTCTCTAGCAGCTGCCGGCAGTTTCGGTACGACGGCAGGCGGTCTGTTCGGCCAGCAGCCCCCGCAACAAGCCGGCAGCCTCTTCAAGCCGTTCGGTCAGGCCACCACCACACAGAGCACCGGCTTCTCCTTCGGCAACACCAACACGATGGGACAGACCAACACCAGCAGCATGGTGGGAATCATTTTTGTTCCTCTTTGCTGACTAGCACTTTGGTAGCTTAAGTGTGTACAAGTCTTGGGAAAATCTACAGTATAAATTCAGCGTCAGACGCTCACGGACGTCCTGCTCACGTCACTGTGCAGCTTGAAATTGTGCTGGAAAAACAGCAGTAATATGAGTAAAGAAAATGTGCAAACAAAGATGAATTACAGCTGACGCAAAACCCACACATCATCATCTGATCATCAGCTGATAAACATCATCACAGCTTTGACACAGACAGATTGGTAAACCGTGAGATTAGCCTTGTAATTGACCTGCTGGATTTTAAAAATATGGATAAATTGCTAAATTCCCTAACTGACAGAGAAGCAAGATTTTCAAGTTTTTCCCCCCAAATCCAGTAATAAGCTCAGAGTCCGATATTACAATTAAACACCATTTCAAGCTGCACGCAAAACAGTGCGTTCGTGAGTCTGACTCCTCAGGAGTAGAAAAAAGATGAAAATATTTCTTTTAAATCCAAAATCTTCAGTATTAATGCAGCATGTTGTCACTTCGTAACTGTTTTTAAAACTCACTGACTCCTCAGTCTGAGTCTTGAGGATGTTTTGTCACACCGGCCCTCTCCTGTGATTCAGGGTTTGTTTGGGAACACGGCGGCGGCTCAGCCGGCGGGGGGGTTGTTCGGCGCTGCTCAGACGAGCACCGCCTCCGGCTTTGGGACGGCCACCGGGCTGTTCGGCCAAACTAACACTGGATTTGGGAACGTCGCCACACAGGTACAAACCAGGGATGATTTGAAATGGGACAAATGTGGGGCATCAGATCAGGAACTTCAGCTCAATAGATTAACACAGAGTTAATAAATACACTTAATCTACTTTTCTGACAGTAGTTGTCAGCTGAGGAGACAGTGTGACAGGATTCACCTACGTGAAAATGTTGTGCCAGTTAATGTTCCACGTTTTCTAAATTTCAGTGTCAATAATCTGAGCGTATCTCCTTTCAGAGTCTGCAGGCGTTTGAGTCACGTTTAGTTATAAAAGCTATATTGTTGTAGTACTAAATAACATTTCAGTCCCAGTTTCACTGCTGGAGACGACGCACGCTGTGCTGTTGCAATAAAACAAAACAAAACGGTTATCGATATCGGTGGTAAACGTTTATATGCACGTGTACTCGAGGTGACGCAGCGTCAGTGTCCAGTTAGAAAACTTTATATTTTATAACATGTGACCTTTTTTAATGGCCTCACTTTGACCAGAGGGAGTCGCGGCAACTAGACTGTAAAAGCAGAACGCCCCTCTGCACAGCGACTACCTGCGGCTGTTTCATGGTTATTTATTTTAGAACGTAACCTCCACGAAACTGCCAGCAAATCAAGTTTTATTTATTTTTAATTTGCTTTGTTCGCTCATCGCCGCTCTCTCTCTCTTTGTCCTGCTTTTTTTTTTTTTAAACTAGTCTGGAAGCCGATAAAGCCTAACTTTTGTTTTTAACATTAACAGACATCAGTAAGTGTCCCTCCCTCGTTAATATTAATGCTAGTCTGACCCAGTACTTCTCACACGTCCACTAATGTGATGAGTCACTGAGTGGATGTCATGTTAATGTTAACGTGTGTGCGTGTTGTCTATTACAGCAGAGTTTATTCGGTAATAAGACGGCCGGGTTTGGCACCACCACCACCAGCGCCCCGTCCTTTGGCACCGGCACCGGCACCGGGCTGTTTGGCAACAAGCCCGCCCTCGCGCTGGGCGCTGGAACCAACACCTCCACCTTCGGTAAGTCTGCCGGTGTTCGGGGCGGAGATGGATGGCGTGTTGATTTATAACGCAGCAAAGGGAAATACTTAGGCTCAAGGTCATCGCAGCAGCAGGCTACATTACCGTTTGACTTTTTGGTTTTTCGCTCGGTGCAGGTTTTGGTGCAAACCCCGCTGCAGGGAGTCTGTTTGGGAACAAGCCGGCCACTGGAGGACTGGGGACTGGACTGGGAACCAGCTTCGGAACAGGTACTGGACGAACCTTGACATCAGGAAGGACTAAATGACGATACAGGGCTAAAATCAGGATGTGTGCGATAAGAAAAATAAGAAAATTCATTTTGATAATCGAAATAATAATCGTTTTAAATCATTTATCAAGCAGAAATATCAAACATTCTCTGGTTCCAGCTTCCGTCTTGTGGTGACGTACCGCGAGACAGTCCTCACAGATATATTAATACATCACTGTATGTGTGTTCAGCAGTGGGCACAGGACAGATGTCTCTGTTTGGGAATAACCAGAACAAACTGGGCGCCACGCTGGGAACGATGGGAACGTTCGGAGCGACTGGATTCAACAGCGGAGCCAGCACCCTGGGCTTTGGAGCTCCACAGCAACCCGTCGGTGAGCAGCTGCACACTAACGGATGAAGTTACTGATGCATGTTGGTCATCAGCGTTCACGGCACAATCTTAACTTTTCGCTGTTTTTACTCTGAACAAAGCAGCAGCCGGAGTCACAGACGTCTCTTCACCTTTTTAATGTCGCGGTGAAATGAAAAATGATTTGACCTTTTTTTTTTTTTTTTGGAGCTCATCCCAGCTATCATACCATGCACCTGTGTGACAGTTAGCATTTTAATGTTTATTTTCTCAATTTCTTATATGAAAACTATTCCTCTTCTGGTGTTTTTGCACCAGCTGGTGGGAATTTAAACTCCAACCGTATTTTAAAACCGTCAAGTCAAACGACATTATGTCCTTGTTTCATTTTTGACTGCAGCCGTCAGTGTTTGTGGTACGTTTGGCCTTTCTCTCCCAGTGGAGGTGGAGCCGTGACGTTATTTGCGTTACTTGTTGATTGTTGTTGTCTCTCCTCCAGCGCTCACAGATCCGAGCGCGGCGGCCGCTCAGCAGGCCATGCTTCAGCAGCAGCTCAGCGGCCTGGCGTACTCGCCGTACGGAGACTCGCCGCTGTTCAGAAATCAGCTGTCGGACCCCAAGAAGAAGGAGGAGGTGAGCGTGGCGTAACGGCAGTCTGCTGGCTTAGTCACCGTGTTTCTGTTGTAATTTGTCTTCGGTAACCGTGACGGCTGCTCTTGCGCTTTTGTTGACGTTTGCACATTTTAAGACAGTTCAGCCTGCAATGCACGTGACCTTCATTTAATCAAGATGAAGGTTGACATCATGTTGACAAATGTGTCATGGTCAAATGGTAGACAAAAAAACAAAACTGAGGCTTTACAAATGCACCATTTCTTAAAAACCTACATTACGATTTAAACAAAGGTATAAAATACACAGTTCTGCTGATTTTGTGGCCAAAGCACCAAAACATTTTGAGTAGCCAATCACAACTTCTGTGTTCTGACAGCGCCTGAAACCAACCAATCCAACGGCCCAGAAGGCACTGACCACTCCCACTCACTACAAGCTGACCCCTCGACCTGCGACCAGAGTCCGCCCCAAAGCGCTGACGTCATCGGGGGCCTCCAAGTCGCAGCTCTTCGACGGCCTGGATGATGACGAGCCCTCGCTCACCAACGGAGCCTTCGTACCCAGGTACCCACCCGATCGCCATGGCAACGGTGTCTGTTTGAGTATGAAAGTGCTTTTGTGAGATCACGTGGTAAATCTAACATGTTCACCTGCAGCAGGTGCTTAACTGACAGGAAAAAACGTTTCAAAAACAAAGTGCAATAACTTTCACTCAAATAAAGTCCTAGTGTTTGACAGCAGTGCGTCACAGTACAAGTGTTTTGTCTAATGTTATATTTTAACAGCACGTTTTTATTTCACACTTGCTTCGGCAACGTTAACGTCCGTTTCCCGTGACGATAAAGCCCCACTGAACTGCGTTTTGTCCACAGGAAGAGCATCAAGAAACTTGTGCTGAAGAACCTGAACAGCAGTCAGTACAGCAGTCCAGTCAACAAAGAGACAGACGACCTCGCCTCACCTTCGGAGTATCCGCAGAACGGACACAGGTCTAAACGCGCACACACACACACACGCACACACACACAGAGATCTCTGCTTTGTGATTGGCTGTCTGGTGTCTGTTAAAATCATACATGTGTTTCACGTCAAACAGCTCTGGTCAACCAGTATAACTGCTGTGCCGAAATCAGTGCTCAAGTCATGTTAAACTGCAGGTAACCATAGCAACGGCAGTGACGCTTCAGGCTCTGTTAGGGCTTGTGTCCATATGGAAAAAACCGCTACGATAACAGAGCACAGCTAACAACAAGCTAACAACGCGTGGGCGGATAAACTCCCCAGCAACATTCAGCGTCCGGCCGATCTGCTCCTACAAATGAGTCTGTTATAAGCTTCTGTCTGACCATCATAAAGCTCAGGGTAGACGCGCACTTCTTGGTTACGAGTCCCGCCCCGTCTAACATACGATTGGTTGCCTGAAAAGCAACGGCGGCGGCGGCGACACCAGCGCCTTTCTGAAAACTGAGGAGACGTTCGGCTCGAATTGCTCGGAGCGGCTGCGCAAAAAGGTCTCGCAGCCGCAAACTCTCTCTCCTCACTGGGAACGGTTGAGTGAAGACAGCGGCGCTCAGGAAAAAACCCGCTATATGGACACAAACTCATTTAAATCGTGGAGGAGGATTTAAACAGCGACGGCACAACTAGCTCACTCTTTTAAGAAAACGCCCATGTGCATTTTTGACACTTCGATTCTTTCATGTTTCACATTTTATTGTTTTCCTTCACATGTCAAACATTTCATGGATTTCCTGGTACCATAATGGATTAATTCAAATCAGTATTTTTCTTAATTGTCAAATGTGTTTGTTGATTAGTTGTATGATAATTTGGATACTGTGGATAATGTTTTAATTGCCCCCCCCCCTGTTTCCCTGTCTGCAGTCACATGGAGGAGGAGGAGGAGCTGAGGGAGGTGCCGGGCCCCAGCAGCCGGGCAGACGACGACCCGGAGGTCACCCAGTTCTACGTCAACCCCATCGCCAAGCCGATCCCTCACGGGCGCGCCCAGACCAGCCTGCAGGACACCATCTGCGACCTCAACATGCACAAAGCGGCCAGGAACGGGCTGGAGGTCAGCAGCCTCAAATCTGATCTGGACCTTGTTTGTTCAGGTTACAATGTTGGTTCCCAAAAGCGCGTAACTGGTGACCGTTTGATAAACAGAGGCAGCATTTGCATGGAGGACAGTGAGACAACAACGGGGGCGTTGACATCTATTTTAATATTCTGTTCAGAGTCGAGATATTCAAATGTTTTGCTACGAACACTGAGACGAGTTTGTATCGTCAGCTTAGAAAACCTGTAGATGCTGTGGCCAAGTTTTCGCACTCAGCAGATAGTTTGTAGTCAGAAACGTAAAGATGAAGAGTCCAGAAGGTCCGAATGTCGATGAAGAAACCGGACGTCAGTTTAAATCCTGCAGTTTGTATGAGTCAACCGAATAATTCAGTGCGAGTTTAAATCACTGGTACAGAATCAGATGGAGAAAAACAGAATGAATGTGTTCGGCTCCGCCCCCCCGGCGAGTAAAATCTTGTGTACTGAAAGTGCAATAAAAGCTTTGCGAGTAAAAAAAAGCTAATAAGAGTCTATGACTAGTATTTAAAATATTTTTTTTGAATCATACGATCGGCTTAATGAGGTAACTTAAGCAGAGTGTTAGCAGCTTTCGGACCGTGGTCGGGAAGCACCGGGAAGACTTTGATTTCCTGCTGGGCTGAAGTTGATGCTAACCTCGGGGCTAACCGCCTTCACTTTTACCAGCAGCTGGGAACAAAGACACGGGAACGTCTTGGGTATTGAGGAGCTGCAGCGTTTATTCATGGGCAAAATGTAACCTACACTCTACATTTGCTGCCACTAGACAACTTCGCTGCTCACCTGTCCCTCTGCTCCGATCGCCAACACCTTACTGCTCTGAGTGCAGCCACTCTCTCGCTCGCTCGCTCGCCCGCACACTCACTACGCACTGCCCTGCTCCTTAAAGGAGCCACGCTGCTCTTATAACACACAGGGAGGAAAAGTAAAGAGACCCGGTGAGGATGGGCTCAAATGTCCCAACTTCCAACCAAGTTCGCAGTGCATGTATTGTCAGATTGTGTCTTTTTAATGACTTTGTTTTTTTTTTGTTTTTTATCCTCAGCTGAGCAGCGAGGACGTGTCAGCGTCTCTGGGGGAGGAGTCTCTGCAGGAGGAGAGAGAGGAGGAGCAGCAGGAGTCCCAGCAGTCTCCTCACCCAGCAGGTCAGACGCAAACACTTTGACACCGTGTTCAGCCTCTGTGGGATCCTTTACACCAAACCTGTCATATCACTGTCAGTCAGCTCCCTGATAGTTTGGAAACGTGTAGCTGTTGCTGGAAATTGTTTTGGGGGGGGGCTGACTGATTGACTTGCTTGTTCGCTTGCTCACTCACTAAAAATAAGGCCTTAATTGGTATTAAAATGTCTTGAATCTATCTTTCAAAAGTTGCACAGCGTACGTCATGCAAGAGAACCAATAAAAACAGAGGGAACGATCAAAGTTGTCACGTTGACATTTAAGGTGCGTCGACTGATTCACGGCTAACCTAACAAGCAAGAAAACATTCCACCTTTAAAAGTTGCCGCTGTAGCTGCCGGTAGCCTTTGAGCGGCGGCCTATAGCTAGCTAACATTTAACGAGTAAAAATGAAAAGGCAGCAGATCATCCTTCCATTCGTGATTCTCTTCCGGCGGTTTCTTTGTGACGCAGCCTGTCGAACTCGCTCCGCTTGTGCTGCGTCCACAACGCCTGCAGGAAATGAAAGCTAGCTTAGCTCCGGTTTCATAGATGAGCCTGACCTCTGCACGCACTGCGGCTTCTCCTCAGATTGGATGTTTCATCATTAGTTATTGCTTAATGCCGCTAATTACTTACTTACTACTGAAATTAAAGTCTTAAATCTAACCCTGGAAACAACAGCAGAGCCAGAGACAATGACTACACCGTCATTCGTGGGTCATTCAGTTCCTTTAGTGGAAAAAGACGTGTTAAGATTTCCTTCACTGGAACAATAACGTTGAGAGGACGAAATACGCAGCAAGACCTCCAGTCAGAAATTATATTTATGTTTAAAAACGACCCTGATTGTTCCTGACGGGCTGCAGAATAAATGCATCGCATACTCTGTTTCCTGTTTTTCAGGCATCGTCCTGAACCGCGTCGGATACTACACCATCCCGTCTATGGAGGATCTGGCTGAGATGGTGGACGAAAACGGAGAGTGCGTGGTGGAAAACTTCACTGTTGGCAGGAAAGGTAACGCCGCTTACATTTAATTTTTTTCCCCAAGTAGCGGCCATTACCACCTCAAATCAAACTTTTAATGATATTTAAGCTACTTGAAACTGACGCCTTTATGATTCTTTTATGAGCGGCGTTTTACTCGCACGCAAACACATCAGCTCGTTAAAAAGAGATCAATAAGATCAACTCCAGTTTACCTGCTTCGGGTTCTCCACGCGTATGATTTTTCTGATTGGCCCTCGCAGGCTACGGCTCCATCTTCTTCCCCGGCGAGGTGAACGTGACGGGGCTGAACCTCGACGAGATTGTCCACTTCAGACGCAAAGAGGTCATCGTGTACCCGGACGACAAAAACAAGCCGCCAGAGGGGGAGGGGCTTAACAGGTGAGTGACGGGAGACCACGTGAAGCAAGGGACTCTGAAACCAGTGTGTCATGAGAAAATGTTTTGTAATAGTTGAGCAGTCATTGGGTAGTCTGCAGGGGAAATGGCCTCAGGCTGTGTTGGTAATCTGGTCCCGTTTGGTTGCAGGCGAGCAGAGGTGACTCTGGACGGCGTTTGGCCAAACGACAAGACGACCTGCACTCAGATCAGGAGCCCCGAGCGTCTGACTGAGATGAACTACGAGGGCCGGCTGGAGAAAGCCTCGCGCAAACAGGGAGCCCGTTTCCTGGAGTACAGACCTGAGACCGGATCCTGGGTGTTCGAGGTCAGTTGCTGCTGCTCTCGCAGGTTTTTGGAAAAATGAACCGTAGGTGGTTTACATCTGATAACAAGTCCGTCGTCTTGTGTCGTATTTTTACTTTGGCTGACATGATCGATGAAGCTGAGAACGCCGAAGGACCACGGAGCTCGGCCGATATCCGCCGACTGCAGGTCTGTCGGTGTCCGTGTGTGTGTCGGCCAATAAGTAATAAGAAAAATTGCAACATTAGGCTTGAAACAGTGTCGCCATTACATTGTTTGAAAGATTTTTCAACTTTAAAATGTCCTGCTCAGTGTGTGTCCCGTCATAATTCTTTAAAAAAAACCAAATCAAAGGGTCTTTGTGTCAGTTGTGCAAGTAAATCTCGCAAAAAGAATTAAACACGTATTTTTTCCGGAGCTGATGATGGAAGTGGCGGCCTCTGTTGAGAGTTGCAGGTACCGATCGGGTACTGAAACCCGGTATTGAACGGGCCCCGGGGCTAAACCATTAAAGACGGGCTGAGCTCGCACGCCGCACGCCGCGCAGCAGTCAGCTGATCAGACGGGTGGAGATTACTCCAGATGAGCTCGTTACTGCGAGTGCAATAAACCGCGTTCGATATGCAAGAATGTTGATTGCTTTGCATCTGTGACACGCCGACCTTGTTCTGATTCATTTATTTATAAAGATCAAACATGACGGTTAACTTAACAGTTTTTGTTGTTATTTCATAACCGCTAATAAATAAAACCGGTTGCATAGGGGCAAGTAAAAACTGACTTCGGGCAAGTAGATTTCTGACCCGCCGGCCACGAATCCATTCATCCGTCGCAGTGAATATCGAGCGCCAGCGACTGTGTTGATTGTTTGTGTGTTCGACTTTCCAAACTCCAACATGGAAGTCGGAGCTTCCCAGTTGTGAGCCACACTGTTGGAAAGTCAAACCTGGAAGACAAAAACAAGGGCAGCCATGACGAGTCACAGATGTAGCTGTTCTTCGACGACCTGCTCAGGTGTATCACGGTCATGTAGTTCTCAGGTGTAACTGACTCCTCCCTCCCTCCCTCCCTCCCTCAGGTGGCCCATTTCTCCAAATACGGCCTCCAGGACTCTGACGAGGAGGAGGACGTCCCGCCCAAAACCGACCCCAAGAAGCTGAAGACGATGATGATCCTTCCTCCCTCCAGGCTGCAGCAGGCACTTCACTCCTCCCAGCAGCAGGCGGCGCCACAGGCTCAGGTAGAGCAGCCTGCGCCCATCAACACTCATCATCATCATCATCATCATCATCCTCACTGACACACCTGAGATGATTAAAGGAGCGTTTCACTCAAACTTCTGCTTGTATCCGGCTGTTTGGTGGCAGCAGGTCATTTTTAATTTGAGTTAAGAGAATCGATGATTCGCCTGCAGCTGCAAAAACATGAAAGCTTCATCTGCAGCGACACTTTCTATCCTTTCTGACATTAAATATTCTCTAGATTTCAGTGTTTTCGTGCGCTACGCTAATCCCAAAGCAAGTATCCTGAGTTTTCCACAAGTTTTTATATTTTTCAGAATGCTAAAGCCTCTGCAGTGTTTATACCGCTGAAGTTAATAAAGTGCATTTATGGATAGGAGCTTTTTTTTTTTTTTTTTAACGAGCACCAACCCAATCGCGATCAGTTTTGCATCAATTAGTCAACGAGCCTGAAATATTTAATGTTTTCACAGAGAACTGAGGTTGCAAAGGTGGAAGCTGTTTCTGAGTTTATTATAGTCTTTTTAAGCTAATCGGTGTCAGAACATCGTCAAACCGAACGACGTGCGAGCTGTAAGTGAGCCGGAAAACGTCAGCGAACTGAGATAATCGAGACAGAGGGCGCTCAGAAAGCTGAAGGAGCCGACAGAGACGGACACACAGCGGGATTTATTTTCTGTTCTTGCTGTTGGCGTGACGTTTATATTTGAAGCCAGAAACACACATACTCGGGCAGCATTCAGTCACTCGACCACGGCAGCAAGGAAAATGTCGCAGCAGGAAACATGGAGTCTCCCGCAGCTCGATGGCTTGATTTTTGGCAAAGATGTTCCCTGCAACGAACCGTTATTTTCACTCTCCAGTGAAATGCAGGTTACTTTTTAATAAGTGGTTTGTTTTATAAAATACTGGAAAATATCCATCACAATTACCCAGAACTAAAGATAATCGGCTTACAGTCGTATAAAACGGAGAGAAGCAGCAAATCCTCACATTTAACTGGTAGGAAGCAGTCAATTTGTGGGCATTTTGCTTAAAAATGACTTAAACTAATAGCCAAACGTCGGTTTTGGCGTCTGCAGTTGAAACAGAACGCGTTCACACCGAGGCGGAGGCGATATCTGTCTAAATGTTGGGACTCAGCGGAGCCGACTTCAGTGTTTCCTGTGAGGGTTTATGTGCAAGTGGCTTTATTACGGTGCTGGTTTGAGTCTTATTTCCACACCTCGAGCTTGTTTTGGGGCCAGTTGTTCTCTTGCAGAGCTGAAATTGGTATTTTTATTATTATTATTCTCACAAAGTGAATCTTAAATATCAAGAGTGTGACGGGTGAACGTTTCTTAAATAACAATAAAACTGACAGTGTAGTTTTCGTGCTCTCTGCGTCTCTGCTGAATGAACCCGAGGAAACGCAGTTTATAACTTTGATCTGTTGAGTTAAACACACACACACACACACACACACAGTATGTATCTGTTGGGAAATGTTCTTACATTGTAACTTAACGAGTCCAGCAAAGAAAAAGTATTTTCACTACTAATCATTATCCGATCAGACGTTTGTTGTGTTTCAGGTTTGTGTTCTTCAGGAATTCATATTCATGGTGTTTATTATATTAGTATATTATAATGCGCTTCTTGTGTTTTCTGATAAACAGCAACTATACTAAACTTGATGTTGAACGTGACATAAACTTTAACTGTCAGACTTCTTTAGCGGGTAAACATTTTAGACGCTAACCTGCTTTTTAAGATGTGTGACACAAATTGTACTATTTTTCACATTATGCAATTATTGAAAGAAACCAATAAAGTTAATGAAGATGACATTTAATCTTTGGTCTGTGAAGTTTGTGTGAAGAACAGCTTCTCTTTGTGGTAATAAGTTACAGTAAAAGCTGTGCCGGATGGAGGATTTTAGAGATTAAGTCAAACTTTGAAGGGAAGTCGGGCGAGTCCTGAGTTGTTTTGTATTGTTTCCATTTTGACTTCCAGTAAGGAGTTCACTTACTGTGCTGAGCAGAGCTGAACTCTTTTAATTTTGTAGTTTTTTAATGTTGTCGGAACACAAACGGAAGTATTTTAATAATAAAACACCTGACCTCTATCAACTGTCGGACTCCTGGAGCCATAAAAACTGTCCAGGGAGCGGCGAGGCAGGCGAAAATGACTTAAAGGGTCGTTCATAGACTCTATGAACATGAAACCTCAGATTGTTTTAATAAAGTACGAGCTGGAAAAGACGTTAAGTCGTTGATGTTCAACCTAACTGGGTTTAAGTTGGTCTGCCTGACCTCCACATTAAGCCCATTCTTACTGTGTGTGTGTGTGTGTGTGTGTGTCTTCAGTCCACTGTTGTCGTGGATCACCCGGGCGGCGTGGCGGAGTTGGACAGCGACATGGCCGACATCACCCAGAGCTTCCCGACGGAGAGCATGCTGGGAGGAGAGGATGACAGCGACCTGCTGGCGGGGGAGATGGACACGACGGGCGGGAAGCTTGGAGGTTTGATCTCTGCGGAGCACGACGGCGTCTCCGCGTCCAGCAACATAGCGTCCTCGCTGGGGATCAACCCGCACACCCTCCAGGTAGAGCTGCAGTCCTCGCCCACAAACAGGAAGTGCATCGCTTCGTCACACTGCCGCCAGAATAAAACTCGTCGAATCTCGTGTTTTGTCGGCAGATCATGAAGGCGTCTCTGTTTGCTGAGGACGAGGAGGAGAGCGACATGTTCCAGGATCCGGGAGCGGCGAGGCAGGCGAAAATGACTTAAAGGGTCGTTCATAGACTCTATGAATATGAAACCTCAGATTGTTTTAATAAAGTACGAGCTGGAAAAGACGTTAAGTCGTTGATGTTCAACCTAACTGGGTTTAAGTTGGTCTGCCTGACCTCCACATTAAGCCCATTCTTACTGTGTGTGTGTGTGTGTGTGTGTCTTCAGTCCACTGTTGTCGTGGATCACCCGGGCGGCGTGGCGGAGTTGGACAGCGACATGGCCGACATCACCCAGAGCTTCCCGACGGAGAGCATGCTGGGAGGAGAGGATGACAGCGACCTGCTGGCGGGGGAGATGGACACGACGGGCGGGAAGCTTGGAGGTTTGATCTCTGCGGAGCACGACGGCGTCTCCGCGTCCAGCAACATAGCGTCCTCGCTGGGGATCAACCCGCACACCCTCCAGGTAGAGCTGCAGTCCTCGCCCACAAACAGGAAGTGCATCGCTTCGTCACACTGCCGCCAGAATAAAACTCGTCGAATCTCGTGTTTTGTCGGCAGATCATGAAGGCGTCTCTGTTTGCTGAGGACGAGGAGGAGAGCGACATGTTCCAGGATCCGGGAGCGATGAAGGTCGCCGCTAACGTCTCATCCCCTCGCCTCGTCGTGCCGGGAGCTCAGAGCCGACACTCCGGTAGGAACCGCGGACATCCGTCCACTTCCTCTTTGTTTTTGGAGCCTTTAGTCATTCAGGGCAGTTGGGGGTTAAGGTCAGTGCTGAAGGGTGCAGCAAGTCCACTTCATGCTCTGCTGCTTTAATGCTGCGTTCAGACAACTCGCTCTCAGCGTTCCTCTGAACTCTGTGTTGACTCAAGGGCTCATTGATTAATCTGACAGTTACCTTAAAAAATAGTTGAATTTAAGAATCTGGTGCTAGCAAAAAACCTTAAAGGAGCTGTGGGCGACATTCACTGCCACTAAATGTGGCACTAGAGCACCAGCATCTCGGACCGAAACAAATGGGCGCTACGCTGCACCAGACTCCATTGAGAAAAACAGTAATTTTACCTCGCAGCTCATCGCAAAACACAGCTCATTCGAACTGGACAGAAACAAAATAAAACTCACCAAAACCGTCTTTGTTAGTCTTTCCACTGTTCACTAACAGTCACCAGCTCCGGTTTGGTCGAAATAAACCCTTAATTCACCGCGTTAGATGAGAAAAGAAACCGCCGTTACATCGCTCTGCTCACAGCCAGCGGTTTCACAGGGAGGGAGTCACATGTGGAGTCCGGCTGCGATGACAACACACTCTGCTCAGGACGCCGTTATATCTTTACATAGCAAATAGTTGTTTGCTGCTACGTTAATGCTCAGAATCTCGTATACAGAACCTTTTTTTTTAACGAGATTTATCCAGCAAAACGAAACGTCTTCTAAAGTAATCGAGATGAACGTGTTTTTGACTCGGACCAAAAGAAAAACTTGGTTGTTATCAATCAAACACGTTACTAAGAACTGAAGAATATATGAAGAAATCTCTTTGCTCTCGAGCTTCGCGTCTAAAAACACTTTCATTTCCACAGCGGAAAGAAACTGTGCGGTTCATCTTATTTCAGTAACACTATAAGTTATTGTACAGTGGGGGTGGGGGGCATGAAACTACTCTTTTCTGCAGAAATCACTCCAATTCTTGATGTTTCTATCAGTCAGTATTGAACTTGTTGTCATATCTATCAAAGGAGTGATTTTAAGAGTGATTTTCTGTCTTTCTCTTCCTTGAGTTCAAATGTACTTTTATTTTAGGGCTGCAACTAATGATTAGCTTCACTATTGATTCATCTTAACAGTGAAAAATCAGTTCCCCCGAGTCCAAGGTGACGTCTTCAGATGTCTTATTTTGTCCAACCAGCAGTCCAAAACCCAGAGAGATTCAGTTTGCTGTGACTTAAAACTGAGAAATGCAGCAAATATATATTGGAGAAGCTGAAACCAGAGAATGTTTGGCTTTTGTTTCATTGATAAATGACTTAAACAATAAATTCATTACCAAAACTGTTGCTTGATGATGAGAAAATACATGAAACAAATCTGTCTCTCTCTGTCTGTCTGCAGTGGGTGGTCTCCTTCAGGCTCGTTTTACCTCTGGCCTCCTCTCCCAGCTGTCGGACTCTCCCCGCCCTCCTCCTCCTCTGTCCCGGGCGTCTCCGGCAGCCGGCGAACCCTCCCGGCCGCTGCACTGGGCCGGGCCGGGCCCCTCGTCCTTCCTGCTCCCCCCCCCAGCTCCAGAGCCTTCGGTCAGGACGGTGGGCGTCCGACGGCTGGGCGGCCCCGTCCCCCTCAAAGAGTCGGTCACTCGGGGGAAGGTTGGTACTCGGTTTGTTTTATATACGTACGATGTCTGGCTGGGCTTCACAGACCCGCATCAGCAACGACGCAGAAATCCAGAAAGGAACAAAGACGTCGTACATTCATGCACTTTGTATTAACTATACTAACTGGTGTGTCATTCCTGAATACGAGACTATATATTCACGTGGACGGAAACGTGCACTGATTCATTTAGCAGCGGTTTTCTGAAGTTGCACAACAGTTTTAATGGAAATGTAACGACAGACAAAGCGAATAAAATGCATCAAATCTTCCTCCTCCTCTTGAGAAAAATACATTTAGCATGAATTAACATTCATAATCAAACATTCAGACTGAACAAAACCCTGTTCAGCAGCTGTTCTGTAATCGCTGCTTCACTCAGAGAGGTTGTGGAAAGACTCCCCACCCCTGGAACATTTCTCCGAAGTGATAATTGTTTCGTGTCGTCGTCGTTTTGCAGGGGAGTTTGTTGATGGACGCTGGGCTGTTTGCGGGCCGCTCCTTTCGGGTGGGGTGGGGTCCCGGCTGGACGCTGGCACACTGCGGCCACCTGCTGAGCTCACCGCCGGCCAAAATCCTCGACCACCAAGAACCGATCGCCAGAACCGACTTCAGCTTCCTGCCGAAACCTGCCAGGAGCAAACCGTAAGACACACACACCTGCAGTTTTACATAATCATGGATTGGACTGCACATCACAAAATATAACGGTCATGCTGGGATTATTCAGCCAAGAAAACATTTTTATTAGAGAAAAAACAACTTTTTGTTTTCGTTGTGCCTTCTCAATAACGTTTTATCTGCCATAGACTGAAAACTGTTTATGTTCTTGACTGATTGGACGTCACGTGATGGATCTGCACAAATCTGTCATAATGTCCCTCGTGGAAATGTATGAAAGTTGTTTAACTGTTTATCTGAAGGATTTTTTGTGATGTTTCTACCACAGGTAAAACCACAGATCAGATATGTGTAAGATGTACAATCCACACATTAAGGCGGTTCAAATCTCACGTGAAAAGCCCTTAAAAGAAAACTAGAACACTGCAGTTACTGTTACAGTTTATGCACCAAACATAAATAATAACTACAAAGTGTATCGGGACACAAATTAATCACAAAGTGAGTAGAAAAGTGTGATCCGTTTACATGTGAACATAAATCGGACACACAAAAGGAAACACGGTTACTGGTTCTAAGCTGAGCTGCCGTCTCCTGCAGGCTGACTGAGAGCCCCTATAAGGTGGTGTTGGAGCAGCTGGTGGGTCTGGAGCCTCCAGCAGTGAAGACCAGTGAGGAGGAGGAGGAGGAGGAGAGCCAGGCGGTGCTTCAGCGCCCCCTGGAGATCTGTCTGAAGCACAGCACCGTCGACACCACAGATGCCTCCGCCTGCCCTCTGGTTCGACCGCAGGCCGGCGTGGCGGCGCTGCACGAGTACGCCGAGTGGATCACCGAACTGAACCACCAGCAGGGTGACGCAGACCGTAAGTGACGCGGCGTTCAGGACGCGAAACAGAAACACAAGTTTGAGAAACTGAAGCAGATTTTGACTTCCTGGGATCTCAATAATTCTGCCATTTCTCTCCCTCCCTCCTCCAGCCCTCCTGGCTCATTGGGCCGAGGTCTGGACCTTGTGTGAGGCCTTGTGGGGCCGGCTGGGCCCCGCAGATCAGGAGCCGGACGGCGAGACGCACAGCGAGTATGAGCAGCAGCTGGAGAGGAGGCGGACCTTCTCGGCCTGGCTGTCCCGCGGAGCCACCTGCAGGGTGGAGGAGGAGGTGGCGCTGGCGGGGAAGGGTCGCCACACAGAGGCCATCTTCAGCTACCTGACGGGAAACCGCATCAGTGAGGCGTGTCGACTCGCACAGAAGGAAGGTGAGGAGCGCGAGATTTGAAACTTGTGGTAGAAACTGCAGACAGAAAGACGAGAGTTGGTTTTTGGCGCAGAGAAGCCGAACAGATTTCATTGTCAAAGCTCTTTAGTTTGATATTTTCTGATTCTGCAGCAGAACCAAACCAGGCTAGACTCTGAAAAGTCCAGACGCAGGGTTTTTATGAAAAATAATTAGACGGATTAAATGCTCCACAAAGTGATGTTTGCACCTGGTAGACGCGCAGCAGGCGTGTTGTAAAAGCAGCACGTCGGCAGCGGCCTGTCGTCTACTGTGCATCAGTCGCAAGAATGACCTGCTAACACGCAGCTGTTTGTCCCCAGGAGACCACCGCCTGTCCCTGCTGCTGTCTCAGGCCATGGGCTCTCAGTACTGCCGGGACCTGCTGGCCCTCCAGCTGGCCGACTGGAACCGCATGCAGACCGACTGCTACCTGCCCGAGGAACGGCTGCGCATCTTCGCGCTGCTCGCCGGGAAACCTGTACGAGGCGTTTGATTTATTTCCTGTGTTTGCTGACATTTACTGTCTTCACGATTGACTTGAGAAATGAAGGATCAATATTTATAATAATCAGAAGTCAAACTATTTCCTTTTATGTGTGTTGGAGCTGTTGTTGGCCTGAATGTGGTTAAAATGAGTTCAAATGGACAACAAAGACCCAGAGACATAACTTGCCTCTCGCTCATGAGCGTAAACAACTCACCTGAGCGGTTTACGCCTAACGCTTCGACGCTCGGCTAACTCTGTAGTTTGACGCTGATGCCGTTTCCTGTCCGTCCCTGCAGGTGTGGCAGTCGTCTGACTCCGTGGTGAACGTGTGCTCCGAGCTGGACTGGAAGCGCTGCGTGCCGTCCACCTCTGGTTCATGTTGCCTCCCACCGCCTCCGTGGCCGACGCCCTCGCCAAATACGAAGCCGCCTTCCAGGTGAGCTGCTGCGGTCGCATGACATTTATACTTCATTGATTCCGGCTTCTGTCTTAAATTCTTTTTACCTTGTCTCCTCTTGCTGTTGCATGCCGTCAGTAGGCCGGCGATGTTGTTATGACTCTTACAGCTGAAATCACAACAGCGTGAGAGAGTCTAGTGACCGCTGTGGTTGTTTCTGTCCTGCAGGGCTCATGTGAGGGGGGGAAGTACGCCTGCGCCCCCCTTCCTCCGTACCTGGAGGCGGAGCAGCCGGACATGGAGGAGGAGGAGGAGGAGGAGTCCAAGCGGCCGCTGCACGACCTCTGCTTCCACCTGCTCAAGCTCTACAGTGACAGGTAAAGCAGCCACCTGACTCACCTGTGCAGCAGGAGCCCGAGCCTGCGGTGCGGCGCGGTGGTCCGTTATGTTGACGCGAATGAGGGCAGACAACAAAAAGCCAACACACGAATGTTAGACTGCGTTAGCTTGAACTGCGATGCCATCTAGTGGCAAAAGGTTCAACTTCAGCTTCACAGCACCAAGAAAATGTAAAAACACCCAAATTTGTGTTTAACTCAAGTATCAATATTCAGAATGATAAAATATCATTCTGGTAAATAGCAGATCAGAAGACGTTCGGTCCACTTTACATTTTAACGTCTCTGTTTACATTAATCGGCATCAGATTCAGATTCCCCGCTTCTCCGGCGTCAGCACACACAAACGTCTGACCGCTCGTCTCAGTAAAGACTACGGCTGTAAATGTAAAATATTAGAAGCTCAGTGCGGTTTTATAACGGATCTTTTGGCAGCAGCCAAAAAAAAATCAGATCTCAGAACTGCAGAAATGTCTGACCCGCCAGAAAACCATCCAGTTGTCCGACAGTTTCAGGGAATTAATCGGACGTCGTGACCTCAGACGCGAGCAGTTCGGGTTAAACCACGGCTAAAGTAGCTGCGCACACTTTGTCCTCCCCAACTTTCAGTAAATAAGATTTAGTATCTCGCTTCTATAACGTAGCTGTACTTATGACTAAAAGAACGGTCGATCTGTGCAGCAGAGGCCGAGAGATCCACTGTTAGTCCCCGATATGGGTCAGACTAAACCAAATAAACCTGTTAGAGCTGAAACAACTAGTCCGTTAACTGATTAGTCAATCAACGGATCGTGGCTAACAATTCTGTTTTTAAATCATTTTTCAAGCGAAAAATCTCAGGTTCCAGGATCTGAACTGTGAGGATTTTCTTTATCTGACAGAAACCAGAATATCTGCTTTGTTTTGGACCGTTCGTCCCACAAAACGAGACATTTGAAGACATGTCGGGCATTTGGCACTACTTTCTGACATTTTATAGACCAAACGTTTCCACAGGCCCCGTCATCGTCAGGGTTGTTTTCTCCTCCAGAGACACAGGAGACATTTTGCAACTGTAAAACCAGCGTAATGCTGCTTTAATGCTTCAGTTGTGTGTCCTCCTGCAGACACTACAGCCTGCAGCAGCTGTTGGACCCTCTGACGGTCACCTGGGAGCGTCTGGATTACCGCCTGAGCTGGCACCTGTGGGGCGTCCTGCAGGCGCTGCACTACAGCCACCTGAGCGCCTCGCGGCAGGGACTCCTCCACGCCAGCTACGCCGCGCAGCTGGAGAGCGCCGGCCTCTGGCACATGGCCGTCTTCATCCTGCTGCACATCCCCGACCACCCGTACGTTCAGCTCCTCTTCTTTAATCACAAACGCTCAGCGTGAAACTGGATAAGCTGTTTATGTTAGCTGTGTTTTCCTCCGCCCGGCCAGTAAACGTCACAGAAACTTGAAATTAAATGTAAAATAAAACGCCAAGAAGACGCAGAAGTTTCCATCAGCTGCATCAGAGAGAATAAAGATGTAAAGACGATTGATAATTACGGACGAAGTTGTTACCGTTTTGTTGAATTTTCAGTCGCAGAAGAAACAGCCGAAACATCTGGTTTCAGTGTTTAAATATAAACACCGGTCAGGTGACTTCGACGTGGCGAACAGGCGCTGAAACGATCACACGTAATCAATTAGTTGATGGGGGGGGAAATGATGGTAATCATTCGTTACATATTTCAAGTAAAAATACTAAACATTTGCAGGCTTCAGCTTCACAACTGTCAACGTAATTTGCTTTTCAGTGTTTGACATGAAAGTAATATTTTGCAGGTGGTTGCTGATCAGACTAAAGATTTGCGGCTTTGGTGTTCATGTCATTTTAAACTCAATGATTAATCGGTTCATGGAAACGTCACGAGTAGGCTAATCGGTAATGAAAATAATCCATTTCTGCTGCCGTATCTCATCTCATTTCCCCCCGTTTGTCTCCGAACGATCCACTTGAGGAGTTGAAATCTTCAGTAACGTATGACAATACGTACTTTACGGTCAGATATTTACTGTTGAAGCGTTGGTGCCTATCCCTTTATCGTCTCTGTATGTATTAGTCCATTGCGGGCAATGCTGCAGATCAATCAGCAGGACCGTTTTATGGCAGTATTTTTTTATGATATATTCTTTAATTTGACGAAGTCTAAATTGGATAAATGAGCCATTGCATATCTTGCATAACTGCACGTACAGTTATATAAGATTTATCCATGTATTACATTTGGTGAATGGCAATTTGCATAAAATACTAAATATAATAATACTCCTACCGATAAATAGCATATTGATCACTTGGTGTCGCGGCGTAGCGAGGAGAACTTGGACTCGGTCTCTCTCTACCTCGTCCCTCTCTTTCTCTGATTCTCCGTCTTTTCTAACTTGTTTCACGGCCGTCGTTAACTTCCATCTCCTCCTCCCTGAAGAGGAAACGCCTCTAACTGTGGTATCTTTCTGTCTGCGTGTCGTCAGTCAGCGGGAGCGAGCGGTGCGGGAGCTGCTGACCCTCCACTGCCCCCTGCAGGAGACGGACGAGTCGGTGCAGAGGGAGCGCTTCCTGACCGAGAGGCTGCTGATCCCGGAGCAGTGGATCCACGAGGCCAAGGCCGTCCGAGCCCGCCGAGACGCCGACAGACATCAGGAGGCCCTGCACCTGTATCGGGCCGGATACTGGAGCCAGTGTCACCGACTGCTGATCCAGCACCTGGCCTCAGGTCAGGACTCTGAGGAACTCTGAGAGTATTTTGCAGTGAAGATGATTAGAAACACACAAACAGATCAGCTTCAACTGGTTTGTTGTGACAAGAAAACAGAATCTGATTCGTGGTATTAATCGTCTTTTCAAAATGATTTTCATCTAAACTTTTAGTATGAATCTTTTGCAGCGATTTTTTTACATGAATTAATCAAAAGTCCAATTAATAAATATAAGTGACACTATAATCAAATTAAAGACACATTACAGATTAAAATACATAGTAAATATGTGCTCATCATACATACTTTACCTTTTCATGCGCATATAAACAATACAAATAAACACAGACACCTATACAACAGCCAAATATGCAAACTTAGTGTTCAGTTATTTTTTAATTGTCCACATCAGTGCAGAAAATGTCCCTGATTTGGGAAAAAATAAAAATGAGGGTGAACAGGGCAATGTCCATGGTCATTCCCTGCCCCCCTCTGGGTGCAAGTCAGTTCTGGAGAAGTCTTTGAATTTAAAAATGAGTTTCCGTGTGCTGTAAAGAGTTCGGAGGGCGGGAGTCCGACCATGATCTTTTGGGGAAGCCATGACTTTTAAAGTTATTTTCTTGAGCTTCTAATTTCTGTAAACCTGTATTTCGTCCCTCCCGTAGACTGCATCATCAACGACAACCACGACTACCTGCTGGAGTTCCTGGAGGGGCTGGCGGTCCCTGAACACAGCGCCACCATCCAGGACTGGGACACTGCAGGGAGGGTTTACCTGGACTACATCAGAGTCATAAAGACGCTGCAGGGAATCCAGCAGGTACCGACGCTGTCTCTTTGTGTCTTTCTAAATGCTTCAAAACTTCAAATATTTCACTTTAGAATAAAGTTTTCCTAAAAGTAGAAAATGGACGGTCATTTTGGCACCGTGATGGTCCTCCTGCGCAAGACGACAAACGTAAACCTGAGATAAGACAGAAGAAGAAGAGTAGAACGCAAAGCGCTCGAGTGACGACATGAACGCAGGCTAACATGTTAGCATGCTGCTAATGCAAAGTCAACACTTAGAAACGAAGAAAGCAAAGAAGGTGAATTTACGGGGCTTTTATTGTGAAGTAGATGCAGGAAGTCGCTGTGGGTAGTTCTGGTTAGTTAGGTTGTACCTTGTTTTCATTATTTTTAATAAACACGAATGAACCGGAGGCGGCCGCACTGCTCAGTATACTGAGACTTTAAAAGCAAAGTTATGTCTGTGGATCAGATCTCACTGCAGTTTGTTTAAACCTCCACAACTAACACAATCAAGATGAGCAGCGGCCTCAAAGAGGCTGAAGACGAGAGCGGGAATTAAAGAAAGATGAAGAGGAGATGGCAGCCGGGGTATTCAGATTATTTACTTAAGTAAAACTAGCGATAGCACAGAAGTATTGCTAACAAACTGTACTTAAAGTACATTGGATCATTATTGTTGACGCATGTCTTGTATGTAAAATCTGTGAAGTAACTAAAGCTGTCGGACAAATGTAGTGGAGTAAAAAGTATTTCCCTCTGAAGTGGAGTAGAAGTACGAAGTAGCGTCAAATGAAAACGTTTAGAAATGAAAAGTACAAGTGCCTCAAAGTTGTGCTGCACTTGAGTAACTGTACTTAACCGCTGCAACACGGAGAAGTGACGTGTGGACTGTTGAGGTTCGGTGTTTGTGTTCTGCCAGATGGAGAACGCTGGTTACGAGCTGGAGCGTCTCTACACCGACGTGACGTCCCTGTGCAGCAGAATCGAGCTTCTGCCCTGCAGCACCGCCAGAGACCGGCTCGCCCAATCAGGTAAGAGCCACGGCTGCTTCGTAGTCTAATCGAGTTTAACCGGCGACAACCGGCTGACGTCCAGAAGAGTCTGCAGCTTTTCCCTCTGACTGAAAACAACAGCGGCTGGATTCACTAACGCATCTGTCCTCTGATTGGCGGAAGTTAGATGAAGGTGAGAGAGCGAACTAGAAATAGAGAAATACAGTGTGAGATTCTGTCCGTGTTGAGCTTCACCTGTTCAGTTTATCTGACGGGCTTTTTGAAACTGCAGCCAGGCCGGTTTTCTGGCTTTACTTGAGCCGCCGTGGCTACACGAACAGTAACTTAAGGGGGGGGGGGGCGGCTCAGTCAGACCTGAACTCGCAGACATGAAACTCATGTTGAATCGTTCAGCGCGACTCGCTCTTCCAGAGGACGTCATCGTCTCTGACGTCCGTCCAGAATAAACCTCCAGAAACCAGCTGAGATGCCAGAGAAGAAAGCGGCTGCAGAAGCTGCCTGAGAATCCTGCTGTTTCTAAGTTTCCTTCAGTCTCGCAGTGATCCAGAGACGGCTGTCTGTCCGTCCACGGGTCCACTGCAGACAGGAGCCGCTGACTGCTGGTTCGGCTGCTCTGATGGGACAGTCTGACTGCATGTGAACACATACAGGCTAAAACAGGGCTAACAGCTAACTCACTGTGTCAGTGGCTGCATTATACATCACCTAAAGCCCCCAAATTATGGGAACTGTAGCTCTGAAACTTGGAGCACGATTATCACCCAAATATATAAATAAGACAGAGAATAGTAGGAGTGACAAAATCCATTAACAGTAGCTGTTTTCATGTTGCACTACCAGTTTACGCCACAGTAGATCGAGGAGGAATCCTCTAAAACAAGTGCCACGACTCGAGAGGCACAAGGCTGCAGGTGTATGAAGCAACACACAAGTGCGTAAGAAAATCAGCTCATTTATGAGCGAGACGTTATGTTGAGAGAGTAGCTGCTCTCAGAAGAGGTAGACAGACTCGTCACGCCGCTACGAGAGCGCGCAGGAGGCGGTCGGGACTGAGGCTTCCTGCCTCGCAGCGACGGCAGAACTAGACGTTTGTATGCAGATCAGGTAGTTCAGGTAGGTGGGTGAAGTCAGCTGTTGTTGTTGTTTGAGAATGAAAACCTGCAGATGCTTCCACGACAAAACCTCCGCTCTGACCTAACCAAGCCCCTCCTCCCACCCTCCCCGCCGCCCCACCTCCCTCCCTCCATGCAGAAATGGCGAAGCGTGTGGCCAACATCCTGCGCGTGGTGCTGAGCCTGCAGCAGGGCGACGCAGCGTCCGACTCCCTCAGCATCCCGCTCGCCCACCTGGCGCCGCACATCACCCGCCTGCCGATGCCGGAGGACTACACGCTGGAGGAGCTGCGAGGCCTCACGCAGTCGTACCTGCGGCAGCTCATCGTCAGCCAATGAGAGCGCAGAACAGGAGCGGCAGGGCGGACATGTTGAACGGTCTTTTACGTGTTTGAAATTTCAGCTGCTCAGACATCATGAAATTCTGACGTTTTTCCAAAAAGAAAAGGGAGCAAAAGAGAAACAACCTTGAAGTAAAAACAAAGATGAGTTGAAGTCGATTCGTCTCGTCTCTGCGAGTCGTCAGCCGAGGAGAGGAACAGTTTGGCGGTTACCTGGAGTTTACCGGTTCTGTTTTGGGCGCCGTCTTGTTTGAGCTTCTTCAGGGCTTTCAGACACAAAGCTTCGATATGTCATTCCTCACCATCTGCGTGTGTCGCTTCAGGGGAGCGTTTGAGAAGATAACCAACAGTAAGTGACACGAAGTGACTCCTAATTTAAACCACCAGGTTTTCTTTACTGCAAGTCTCGTACTTATCACAGGTGAACATTTTGGGGGGGTTCTGGACCCCAAAACGGGCCACAACACAAGTCTACGGGGTCCCAAGATGATTGACGCTCCAGTCAACTTGTTTCACCAGATCATCTTTTTATTTTTTCAGACTTTCACCTGGTGAATTATTTGACCTCAAATTTAAAAACTAATAATAAATAAAACAAGTAAAAGAGTCGCTCTTTGGTAGAACTGGTCGGGACTGACGATCCAGTGACGAGGGGTCGTCTTAAGGGGCCGCCAGCCGAAACGTTTTTAGACGTCTGAATGAATCCACTGGTTTCTGTTCATGTCTGTGTTTGTATGAAAATCACTCAGCAGACTGAAACTTGCTTCAGTTGTTTGGTCCGTGTTCTCATCAAGACTGCGTTCGTTTACGTCAGTGTTTCATTATTGTTCTGAAATAATTTACTTGCTTAAACCGCATCATGTGAAGATAATGTAGCACCGACAGAAACGAATTAATCCCTTTGCTCTCATGGTTACAACCCACTCACAGTGCCTGTAAAACAATAAGACAAACACAAAGTCTTCAAGGATCGTCTGCAGTGTCCAGATTTCTTTTATATGTTTTATAAATACAGATTTGACGTTCGCTGTGACGGATGACAAAACTCAAGTTTCAAGAGTCTGCTAATAGATTTCCATGCTATGCAGAAATGAATGGAAACCAATGGACGCCAGGAAAAAGGGTCACCAAAAAGACGAAGCGTGCGTAATCTTTTCTCGTAGCTAAAACTTGGCGTGGTCCCTTTTTTTATTAAAATGACGAGTTGATGACTTTATTTGAGCTGGTGATGTTCAGGAGTCATTTCCAAGTTCTGTTATCGTTGGTTATTATTTTTGAAATGCCCCCAAAAACAGGCTTGTTTCCCTCTTTGACAGTTTCTTTCTCCGTTTGTTTGTAACTGCACTACACTGTGCACGTCGGCGTGTAAATGTTACCCTCAGTTACTCGTTTGACCTCCGACCCCCAAAGAAAGCTCCCCGTTACTGGTTTAGATCTGACAACGTGTGTGCGGGGAGGATCTCTTGACTGCTCGTTGTGTTTTCTTTCAAAGATTTGGTTTAATATAAGTAAGTAAAAACAGCTGTTAGCTTAGCGTAGTGCGACAGTAGCATCTGTTCATATGTGAATAAAGACGATTATCTTAATATTAAAGACACGCGGTGACGTCGTACAGCCGGGTTCAATGTGCACAAAGGTGCTTTTTTTTTTTTGGAGACGACTCAGAGGAATGCTCAACATGCAAAGTGTAAAATGCCTAATGGTCTATTTTTGTAGATTTCTTGTTTTTCTGTTTGGTTTGAATGTAAATCACGTGTGTGTGTGTGTGTGTGTGTGTGTGTGCGTGCACGTAAACCAGAGATAAACAACAAATAAGTGGTTTCATTACCGTTTGGTCGTCAGATTTTCTAAAGTGAAGAGTTTCCCTCCAAAATCGAGCTGCCAACCAGAGATTTCACTGCATGTAATTATATAAATATTGTATATTTTTGGAAACTCAAACAGGGAATATCAGGTCATTTTTATCCTCCACCTTTTAATTATTAATAAATTGGATGCAAAGTGATTTGGAATGAAACCCTTCACTTATAGATTGATTGATTGATTGATTTTTTGTTTTTGTTGTAGATTAACTGTCAGCTTGCCAACAATGTTTTTGGGTTGTTTTTGTTTTTTTTTTCAAAGTAAAATCCGTTTAGTTGTTTCTCAACAAACAGGACGCTCTATATGATGTCTGTTTTTGTATGTAGTTTACATGGATGGATACTGATTTGTGTGTGTGTGTGTGTTTCCTGATGATTTTGTTGATAGTCATTTTTTAATAAAGTCAAGTAGAAATAAACAGATCTTTGTTTTTTCATTTTATTTCTGGATCTAGAGATTTATTTTCTAACAAAACACAAAGTCCGAGTCAGCGATCAGAAAATCTGAACGACTAGTAAACGTGCTGAACGTGTTCGTTGTTTTTGAAAAGTTTTAACGCAAATCTGCTGGGCAACGGACAGATTAAGATTAAAATGAAACTGAATAAGAGAGGTCTTTGTTATAAAAACTGACCACTTTTAAACGTAAAGGGTGTTTCCACTGCAGAAACCTTTCGATGGGACAAAGAACCTCGTGTGCCGGAAGGTCTTGGTGCGACTGGAAGTCATTAGGGCGAGGGTCGGACATTTATTGTTGTTTCTAAACATTAAAAACAAAGTAAGGCCAAGTTGGGAGAGCGTGCGGTATTTATTTTCTGACTGTTTCATGACGGTCGCGTTGTAAAACAGAAATAAATAACCGTCAAACACTCAGCTGCTGTGGTGGAGACTGTAGCCAGCCAACCAAATGTACAGAAAAATTTTCTTCACGGTTCTTCAGATGTGGCGGACACAAATTTACAAAAGGGATTTTAGTTCCTAGTTTAGTCACTCTGTCTGCATAGTTCCTGGAACTTTTTGGTCAAAAATGGCTAAATATGCAACTCAATGCTACCAAAAGTACCTGCAGTAACTGACTCAGCTGAAGCTCACGTTTCGATGAAAAGGCCTCAACAGTCGGAGAGGGTCGACCGCTACAAAGTGGCTCTTTAATAAGACAAAAGCTAAACAGGAAGGAAACGGAAAGGACAGACAGTCATGCGACACCAGGCGGAGCACTGGGAGTATCCCACCGCCGAAAAAGACAAAACAAACCGACATTTTTTGTTTTAATTTTTAAATCTTTTTAATGGATGTAATTTTATTCCCTTTTATTTCAACTTCTAAGAGCGGCATTTTACCAGCGAGGCGTTCTTTAAAGTCACCCTCCAGTTTGAAGCCACATGCCTCTTCCAGAAGCCGAGATGTCACAAAAAATGTCTGCAGCTGGCTGTTGAACTCTGCCTCCAGGTGAGTGTTCTTCGTTTGACCTTTTTGATTCCCACTATTTTAATTACACCAGTCTGGACAGCAGCACTTTGATCCTGCATGAAGACAGAATGACAATTCATAGTGAAGGTTTGGGACATGCTGAAAAGTACAGTACAAAAACCACTCTGATAAAGGAGTTCACTGGTTCCCAAAGCGGGTGCCATTTTGAATAAGGTTTCATCATCACTGGTGACATCGCTGATCAAGGTTGCCGGTTGTCGTCGTCTCAAACCAAGTGTAGGCACGGAGGCGGCCATGACGGAGAACATGAGGGGATGTTGTGGTTTCACAGTGTGAAGCACACCATGTTTAACAGCTCACAGAACAGAGACATCTATGACTCAAATCAAACGGATGTTATCAGTATAACGGACGTCCTTGCAACTGCCTCGGAGATTTCAGGTGGTTTCAGGGTCAAATCTATTCTGTGTCCAACAGGATCAATCTGAACGCACCGGCACCGCACGATTTAAAAGCGACTGGAAAGAGTGCCTCAAAGTCATTAACTGTCACAGTTTTGTTACTCGGCAAAGCTGCACCGATTCTGTCATCGGTCTAATTTTCAGATCTGGTGTCATGTCTTCGATGGGTTTCACATTTCAGGTTATACAACCTCAAGTGGATTCCACCTCTGCTTCCTGTGAAACCGATCTGTTATCTCTCTACGAGACACATTGTACCATCACTTGAACACCGACTTCTAATCTGATTTGTGACTCTTTCCCAGCTCCGGCTTTTGTGCCAAGTTCACTGCTGCCCTTCAGATTACTGAGGGTTTTCTTCTGGACACAAAAGGAGATGGTAAAAAAAAATTAAATAAATAAATATCTGAATGAATCTGTTTACAGGAGCAAACTTTGAGTGTGTGCGCGGAGGATTATTCATTATGATCTCTTTCACTCACCTTGGCAGTTTGGCAGCTCTTCTGTTAATCTTTAAAGAAGAAACAAACATCAGTGTTTTTACAGATACAACTGCAGTAAAGTCTTCAGTATCAGTGGATCTCATGAACACGATTTGCTTGGTGGGATTAGATTATATACTAAAGGGCCGTTCAGACGTCGCGTCTTCTGCGGGCACAAATTCATTGTTTTCAATGGAGGCGACGCTGCGCGCGTTCGTTGCGACGCGCCTGTTTTTTAGGGCGCATTGGCGGCGCACCGAGATGGAAAAATCTCGCGCACCAGCTTCACATGACTTGCTTCACCCTCGTTCCACAGACGTCACAACATCCGGTTGAAAGGTCAGCCAAACTGAAGTAACTGAAGATGGAAGAGATACAACTCATTCAGACTGACTGTGATTTGGATCGGTTGCTTGGTAACAGCAGGCGCGACCTCCCAAGCACCTTGGATAAAACGATGGCGCGGCTGGCGTTTTCCCCACGCGATTTTAGACGCGACATCTGAACGGCCCCCTGACTTGGCCCTCATGATTTGTGTTGAGCTTTTCACAAGCTTCACCATGGCAACACATGACAGGATGGGCATCATACTGTCACATGATGCAGTAATTGTGACCTCACAGCTCAGCAGTGGGTGCAGTACTTGCAGGCCAGCTGCACTTCAACACTATGGCCTGTAGTTTCATGGCGGTATGTGCAAAGGCATTATTAACGAGACCGAAGAGGCGGAGCTAATTAAACGAAGCGCTGTCTGGGTTCCCTGTTAACAGCCATCACAGCGACTGATCTCATGAAGCTCATCAGTTTAACAGAAGTTTCTCCTTCCAGACAAACTCAGATTTCGTGTTTGACACACGTGATAGTATTTGATTCCTTAAGTGGATCAGTGTGTGTTGACCTACCAGCTGCAGCCTTCGGCTTCTTGCCCACTCATCTTTGCAGAATTGTTGTAAATCAGACACATCGGAGGGTTTTCGAGCATGAACTGCCTTTTTAAGGTCACGCCACAGCATCTCAATAGGATTCAGGTCAGGACTTTGACTAGGCCGCTCCAAAGTCTTCATTTTGTTCTTCTTTAATTAAGAGTGTTCGCTAATACTGTGCATGTAACCTTAATAACAAAGCATCGATAGAAACCTTGAGTAATTTTTAGTCAGTCTCTGATCCGTGTGTGTGTTGACCTACCAGCTGCAGCCTTCGGCTTCTTGGCCGCTGACTCAGAGTCAGTTGCACGCTTGTTTGTCGCCCCTGAAAGAAACATTTAAAAAATATGGAGTTTGTTTCTTTCTTAGTTTTAACTTATCTTATAGTAACATACAGTGTGTCCTGTTGTAGCTACTCAACAGTGACGCTGTTATATTTTTCTCTCGCCTATCAGCCAGAGGCGTCAGTCTAATATTACTTAGAACTGATGTAAGAAAAGAAACAACCAATCAGAACCGTAGAACCGTCCTGCCTTCTCATTCATTGATTTCCGCTTGTTCCACCAATCACGTGCAGGTTAGGTGATGCCAGACGGTGCAGCTCTAATTATTAATTAAGTGTTCGCTAATACTGTGCATGTAACCTTAATAACAAAGCATCAATAGAAACCTTGAGTAATTTTTAGTCGTGTGTGTGTTGACTACCAGCTGCAGCCTGCGGCTTCTTGGCCGCTGACTCAGAGTCAGTTGCACGCTTGCTCGTCGCCCCTGAAAGAAGAGTTTTATAGCCTTGGTCAGTCATAAAGTCAAAGAAAGTTTAGCGGGAGTGGCCAAACGCAGAACTCGTGTGCAAAGGGGGATTGATCCCATGTGTGACGTGATTTTGACTGTACTGAAAATTGTTGTTCCATCGGTTCAATATTCAAGGATGGTTGTAACAGAACAGTATACAGTGGTGTGCAAAAGTGTTTACCTTCCTGATTTCTTATTTTTTTTGCATGTTTGTCACACTTAAATGTTTCAGATCATCAAACAAATTTAAATTAGTCAAAGATAACACAAGTAAACACAAAATGCAGTTTTTAAATGAAGGTTGTTATTATTAAGGGAAAACAAAATCCAAACCTACATGGCCCTGTGTGAAAAAGTGTTTGCCCCCTAAACCTAATAACTGGTTGCTCCACCCTTAGCAGCAACAACTGCAACCAAGCGTTTGCGATAACTTGCTATGAGTCTTTTACAGCGCTGTGGAGGAGTTTTGGCCCACTCATCTTGTAATTCAGCCACATTGGAGGGTTTTCGAGCATGAACTGCCTTTTTAAGGTCATGCCACAGCGTCTCAATAGGATTCAGGTCAGGACTTTGACTAGGCCGCTCCAAAGTCTTCATTTTGTTCTTCTTTAAGAGTGTTCGCTAATACTGTGCATGTAACCTTAATAACAAAGCATCGATAGTAATTTTTAGTCAGTCTCTGATCCGTGTGTGTGTGTTGACATACCAGCTGCAGCCTGCGGCTTCTTGGCCACTGACCCCGAGTCAGTTGCACGTTTGCCCGTCGCCCCTGAAAGAAACATTTAAAAAAAAATATGGAGTTTGTTTCTTTCTTAGTTTTAACTTATCTTATAGTAACATACAGTGTGTCCTGTTGTAGCTACTCAACAGTGACGCTGTTATATTTTTCTCTCGCTCTATCAGCCAGAGAGCGTCAGTCTAATATTACTTAGAACTGATGTAAGAAAAGAAACAACCAATCAGAACCGTAGAACCGCCCTGCCTTCTCATTCATTGATTTCCGCTTGTTCCACCAATCACGTGCAGCTTAGGTGATGCCAGACGGTGCAGCTCTAATTATTAATTAAGTGTTCGCTAATACTGTGCATGTAACCTTAATAACAAAGCATCAATAGAAACCTTGACTAATTTTTAGTCGTGTGTGTGTTGACCTACCAGCTGCAGCCTGCGGCTTCTTGGCCGCTGACCCGAGTCAGTTGCACGCTTGTTTGTCGCCCCTGAAAGAAGAGTTTTATAGCCTTGGTCAGTCATAAAGTCAAAGAAAGTTTAGCGGAGTGGCCAAACGCAGAACTCATGTGCAAAGGGGATTGATCCCATGTGTGACGTGATTTTGACTGTACTGAAAATTGTTGTTCCATCGGTTCAATATTCAAGGATGGTTGTAACAGAACAGTAAACAGCGGTGTGCAAAAGCGTTTGCCTTCCTGATTTCTTATTTTTTTTGCATGTTTATCAGACTTAAATGTTTCAGATCATCAAACAAATTTAAATATTAGTCAAAAATAACACAAGTAAACACAAAATGCAGTTTTTAAATGAAGGTTGTTATTATTAAGGGAAAACAAAATCCAAACCTACATGGCCCTGTGTGAAAAAGTGTTTGCCCCTAAACCTAATAACTGGATGCTCCACCCTTAGCAGCAACAACTGCAACCAAGCGTTTGCGATAACTTGCTATGAGTCTTTTACAGCGCTGTGGAGGAGTTTTGGCCCACTCATCTTGTAATTCAGCCACATTGGAGGGTTTTTGAGCATGAACTGCCTTTTTAAGGTCACGCCACAGCATCTCAATAGGATTCAGGTCAGGACTTTGACTAGGCCGCTCCAAAGTCTTCATTTTGTTCTTCTTTAATCAAGAGTGTTCGCTAATACTGTGCATGTAACCTTAATAACAAAGCATCGATAGTAATTTTTAGTCAGTCTCTGATCCATGTGTGTTTGTTGACCTACCAGCTGCAGCCTTCGGCTTCTTGGCCGCTGACCCAGAGTCAGTTGCACGTTTGCCCGTCGCCCCTGAAAGAAACATTTTAAAAAAATATGGAGTTTGTTTCTTTCTATCTTAGTTTTAACTTATCTTATAGTAACATACAGTGTGTCCTGTTGTAGCTACTCAACAGTGACGCTGTTATATTTTTCTCTCGCTCTATCAGCCAGAGAGCGTCAGTCTAATATTACTTAGAACTGATGTAAGAAAAGAAACAACCAATCAGAACCGTAGAACCGTCCTGCCTTCTCATTCATTGATTTCCGTTTGTTCCACCAATCACGTGCAGCTTAGGTGATGCCAGACGGTGCAGCTCTAATTATTAATTAAGTGTTCGCTAATACTGTGCATGTAACCTTAATAACAAAGCATCAATAGAAACCTTGAGTAATTTTTAGTCGTGTGTGTGTGCGTGTTGACCTACCAGCTGCAGCCTTTGGCTTCTTGGCCGCTGACTCAGAGTCAGTTGCACGTTTGTTTGTCGCCCCTGAAAGAAAAGTTTTTATAGCCTTGGTCGGTCATAAAGTCAAAGAAAGTTTAGCGGGAGTGGCCAAACGCAGAACTCATGTGCAAAGGGGGATTGATCCCATGTGTGACGTGATTTTGACTGTACTGAAAATTGTTGTTCCATTGGTTCAATATTCAAGGATGGTTGTAACAGAACAGTATACAGTGGTGTGCAAAAGCGTTTGCCCGCTTCCTGATTTCTTATTTTTTTTGCATGTTTGTCACACTTAAATGTTTCAGATCATCAAACAAATTTAAATATTAGTCAAAGATAACACAAGTAAACACAAAATGCAGTTTTTAAATGAAGGTTGTTATTATTAAGGAAAACAAAATCCAAACCTACATGGCCCTGTGTGAAAAGTGTTTGCCCCTAAACCTAATAACTGGTTGCTCCACCCTTAGCAGCAACAACTGCAACCAAGCGCTTATGATAACTTGCTATGAGTCTTTTACAGCGCTGTGGAGGAGTTTTGGCCCACTCATCTTGTAATTCAGCCACATTGGAGGGTTTTGAGCATGAACTGCCTTTTTAAGGTCATGCCACAGCATCTCAATAGGATTCAGGTCAGGACTTTGACTAGGCCGCTCCAAAGTCTTCATTTTGTTCTTCTTTAAGAGTGTTCGCTAATACTGTGCATGTAACCTTAATAACAAAGCATCGATAGTAACCTTGAGTAATTTTTAGTCAGTCTCTGATCCATGTGTGTGTGTGTTGACCTACCAGCTGCAGCCTGCGGCTTCTTGGCCACTGACTCAGAGTCAGTTGCACGCTTGCCCGTCGCCCCTGAAAGAAACATTTAAAAAAATATGGAGTTTGTTTCTTTCTATCTTAGTTTTAACTTATCTTATAGTAACATACAGTGTGTCCTGTTGTAGCTACTCAACAGTGACGCTGTTATATTTTTCTCGCTCTATCAGCCAGAGAGCGTCAGTCTAATATTACTTAGAACTGATGTAAGAAAAGAAACAACCAATCAGAACCGTAGAACCGTCCTGCCTTCTCATTCATTGATTTCCGTTTGTTCCACCAATCACGTGCAGGTTAGGTGATGCCAGACGGTGCAGCTCTAATTATTAAGTGTTCGCTAATACTGTGCATGTAACCTTAATAACAAAGCATCGATAGTAACCTTGAGTAATTTTTAGTCAGTCTCTGATCCATGTGTGTGTGTTGACCTACCAGCTGCAGCCTGGCTTCTTGGCCGCTGACCCGAGTCAGTTGCACGTTTGCCGTCGCCCCTGAAAGAAACATTTAAAAAAATATGGAGTTTGTTTCTTTCTATCTTAGTTTTAACTTATCTTATAGTAACATACAGTGTGTCCTGTTGTAGCTACTCAACAGTGACGCTGTTATATTTTTCTCTCGCCTATCAGCCAGAGAGCGCCAGTCTAATATTACTTAGAACTGATGTAAGAAAAGAAACAACCAATCAGAACCGTAGAACCGTCCTGCCTTCTCATTCATTGATTTCCGTTTGTTCCACCAATCACGTGCAGCTTAGGTGATGCCAGACGGTGCAGCTCTAATTATTAAGTGTTCGCTAATACTGTGCATGTAACCTTAATAACAAAGCATCGATAGTAACCTTGAGTAATTTTTAGTCGTGTGTGCGTGTTGACCTACCAGCTGCAGCCTGCGGCTTCTTGGCCGCTGACCCCGAGTCAGTTGCACGTTTGCTCGTCGCCCCTGAAAGAAGAGTTTTTATAGCCATAGTCAGTGATAAAGTCAAAGAAAGTTTAGCGGGAGTGGCCAAACGCAGAACTCATGTGCAAAGGGGGATTGATCCCATGCGCGACGTGATTTTATTGACTGTACTGAAAATTGTTGTTCCATCGGTTCAATATTCAAGGATGGTTGTAACAGAACAGTAAACAGCGGTGTGCAAAAGTGTTTACCTTCCTGATTTCTTATGTTTTTGCATGTTTGTCACACTTAAATGTTTCAGATCATCAAACAAATTTAAATATTAGTCAAAGATAACACAAGTAAACACAAAATGCAGTTTTTAAATGAAGGTTGTTATTATTAAGGAAAAACAAAATCCAAACCTACATGGCCCTGTGTGAAAAAGTGTTTGCCCCCTAAACCTAATAACTGGTTGCTCCACCCTTAGCAGCAACAACTGCAACCAAGCGTTTGCGATAACTTGCTATGAGTCTTTTACAGCGCTGTGGAGGAATTTTGGCCCATTCATCTTGTAATTCAGCCACATTGGAGGGTTTTGAGCATGAACTGCCTTTTTAAGGTCATGCCACAGCATCTCAATAGGATTCAGGTCAGGACTTTGACTAGGCCACTCCAAAGTCTTAATTTTGTTCTTCTTTAATCAAGAGTGTTCGCTAATACTGTGCATGTAACCTTAATAACAAAGCATCGATAGTAATTTTTAGTCAGTCTCTGATCCATGTGTGTTTGTTGACCTACCAGCTGCAGCCTTCGGCTTCTTGGCCACTGACCCGAGTCAGTTGCACGTTTGCCGTCGCCCCTGAAAGAAACATTTAAAAAAATATGGAGTTTGTTTCTTTCTTAGTTTTAACTTATCTTATAGTAACATACAGTGTGTCCTGTTGTAGCTACTCAACAGTGACGCTGTTATATTTTTCTCTCGCTCTATCAGCCAGAGAGCGTCAGTCTAATATTACTTAGAACTGATGTAAGAAAAGAAACAACCAATCAGAACCGTAGAACCGCCCTGCCTTCTCATTCATTGATTTCCGTTTGTTCCACCAATCACGTGCAGCTTAGGTGATGCCAGACGGTGCAGCTCTAATTATTAATTAAGTGTTCGCTAATACTGTGCATGTAACCTTAATAACAAAGCATCAATAGAAACCTTGACTAATTTTTAGTCGTGTGTGTGTGTTGACCTACCAGCTGCAGCCTGCGGCTTCTTGGCCGCTGACCCCGAGTCAGTTGCACGTTTGCTCGTCGCCCCTGAAAGAAGAGTTTTTATAGCCTTGGTCAGTCATAAAGTCAAAGAAAGTTTAGCGGGAGTGGCCAAACGCAGAACTCATGTGCAAAGGGGGATTGATCCCATGCGCGACGTGATTTTGACTGTACTGAAAATTGTTGTTCCATCGGTTCAATATTCAAGGATGGTTGTAACAGAACAGTAAACAGCGGTGTGCAAAAGTGTTTACCTTCCTGATTTCTTATTTTTTTTGCATGTTTATCAGACTTAAATGTTTCAGATCATCAAACAAATTTAAATATTAGTCAAAGATAACACAAGTAAACACAAAATGCAGTTTTTAAATGAAGGTTGTTATTATTAAGGGAAAACAAAATCCAAACCTACATGGCCCTGTGTGAAAAAGTGTTTGCCCCCTAAACCTAATAACTGGATGCTCCACCCTTAGCAGCAACAACTGCAACCAAGCGTTTGCGATAACTTGCTATGAGTCTTTTACAGCGCTGTGGAGGAGTTTTGGCCCACTCATCTTGTAATTCAGCCACATTGGAGGGTTTTTGAGCATGAACTGCCTTTTTAAGGTCACGCCACAGCATCTCAATAGGATTCAGGTCAGGACTTTGACTAGGCCGCTCCAAAGTCTTCATTTTGTTCTTCTTTAATCAAGAGTGTTCGCTAATACTGTGCATGTAACCTTAATAACAAAGCATCGATAGTAATTTTTAGTCAGTCTCTGATCCATGTGTGTTTGTTGACCTACCAGCTGCAGCCTTCGGCTTCTTGGCCACTGACCCCGAGTCAGTTGCACGTTTGCCCGTCGCCCCTGAAAGAAACATTTAAAAAAAAATATGGAGTTTGTTTCTTTCTTAGTTTTAACTTATCTTATAGTAACATACAGTGTGTCCTGTTGTAGCTACTCAACAGTGACGCTGTTATATTTTTCTCTCGCTCTATCAGCCAGAGAGCGTCAGTCTAATATTACTTAGAACTGATGTAAGAAAAGAAACAACCAATCAGAACCGTAGAACCGCCCTGCCTTCTCATTCATTGATTTCCGTTTGTTCCACCAATCACGTGCAGCTTAGGTGATGCCAGACGGTGCAGCTCTAATTATTAATTAAGTGTTCGCTAATACTGTGCATGTAACCTTAATAACAAAGCATCGATAGTAACCTTGAGTAATTTTTAGTCGTGTGTGCGTGTTGACCTACCAGCTGCAGCCTTCGGCTTCTTGGCCGCTGACCCCGAGTCAGTTGCACGTTTGCTCGTCGCCCCTGAAAGAAGAGTTTTTATAGCCTTGGTCAGTCATAAAGTCAAAGAAAGTTTAGCGGGAGTGGCCAAACGCAGAACTCATGTGCAAAGGGGGATTGATCCCATGTGTGACGTGATTTTGACTGTACTGAAAATTGTTGTTCCATTGGTTCAATATGCAAGGATGGTTGTAACAGAACAGTAAACAGCGGTGTGCAAAAGTGTTTACCTTCCTGATTTCTTATTTTTTTTGCATGTTTGTCAGACTTAAATGTTTCAGATCATCAAACAAATTTAAATTAGTCAAAGATAACACAAGTAAACACAAAATGCAGTTTTTAAATGAAGGTTGTTATTATTAAGGGAAAACAAAATCCAAACCTGCATGGCCCTGTGTGAAAAAGTGTTTGCCCCCTAAACCTAATAACTGGTTGCTCCACCCTTAGCAGCAACAACTGCAATCAAGCGTTTGCGATAACTTGCAGTGAGTCTTTTACAGCGCTGTGGAGGAATTTTGGCCCACTCATCTTTGCAGAATTGTTGTAAATCAGACACATCGGAGGGTTTTGAGCATGAACTGCCTTTTTAAGGTCACGCCACAGCATCTCAATAGGATTCAGGTCAGGACTTTGACTAGACCGCTCCAAAGTCTTCATTTTGTTCTTCTTTAATCAAGAGTGTTCGCTAATACTGTGCATGTAACCTTAATAACAAAGCATCGATAGAAACCTTGAGTCATTTTTAGTCGTGTGTGTGTTGACCTACCAGCTGCAGCCTGCGGCTTCTTGGCCACTGACCCCGAGTCAGTTGCACGTTTGCTCGTCGCCCCTGAAAGAAACGCACACAAATTGAAAATGATTATCTCTTTGTGCATTTTTCAGAAATGGCTCGGCCTCTTTGTGTGTTAAAATGTCTTTTCATAGACGCTGATTGCCAGATGTTTTAAACAGAACAATCTACTGTTGCTTTTATTGCAAAGCTGAAGACATTCTGCAGAATTCGTCCGCTGCAGATACCACAGACGACTGGGAGGAAACCCAGCGAGAACAGACAGACTTCAGTCTGAACCCACGTGTCTTATGGCAGCCTCTCTGGACCTCATCGTATAAACTCACCTTTGTTTTTCTCGCGTTGTTTCTTCAGTTTGTCCACCACGGGGCGCAGCAGGTCCTGGACCGCAGCGTCCATCCTTGGTATATTCTTCATTTCTTTATCTATTACAGCGATGGACCCTTGTGTCCCGTAGTACTGGATGATAAGTTGAGGAATCCCTTCTCTGACCTCGCCATTCTTCACGCCACGGGGGATTTTCTCCAGACTGAACAGCAGCTTCCCGTGTTGTGGCTCGGTCAGCTCCTCCAGGATGGCGGTCAGGGTTGTTTTCCACTTTGTCTCTAAACTCCTCAGTGACATCTCTAACACAGAGAGACAAAGTTTGTAGTAAAAACCGAAATCTGAAGGGTTGATGACGACAAAGCTAGCAAGGAGGAAACCTCACACTGCAACAGTGACCTCAAGCAACAAAGTTGTCCTGTTCAGGTATCCACACCATATATTACTGTTATTACTACTGGCTGATTTTATATTTTGTCCCAGTCGAGCCCTGCAGCTGACACTCGTGTGTAGTCCTCAGCTTTTCAACCTTTTTAATAATATTTCGTGTTACCTTCTGCTTTACAAGACAAACAAATCCAGCGGCTAAAGATGAGTCATGTCAGTCACCATGAAGACAGCAACGGTGAGAACATTAACGGCTAATCTCCTCTCAGAATCTTTACTCTTCCTTTTGTTCGAACCACGAGTTTATTTTTAGTTCTGTAATTAATGTGATTAATGATCGTCTCTCACTGTGGATTCATTTATCAAAAGAAATTAGGAATAAAGTCTTTAATTATGGCCAATATAATACTCACTTTGTCCCTTTCTTCAACCACAGGCTGTTTTCTTCTTTGAAATTTAATGGCAGTCTATCCTCTCAGGGCAGTTTGTGGTTTTTGTTTGTGTGTGTGGGTGGGAGTGGGTGGAAGATACCAACTTAAATAATGTTTTACAACCTGCGTGCTGCTCCAGTTATCTGGAATAAATGCTAAAACACACGTGGAGAGAGATTTTTCATCGTCAAATATTATAATACTTTTTCCAACTTTGACTATTAATCCTCATAACATCCAGTTTCAACCCCCCCCCCCCAAACTGAACAGTGGTTTAGCCCACTGAACTGAATACTTTCACTTTCAAGTAAAATTAATTTGTGATTAAAAATGTATTCATGCAAATCCAGAAGTTTAGTTTTACATCCGAAAACTTTGCTTTTGAAACCAAAAGTTTCGCTTGCTGTTGCGCTGACTCACTTCATTCGCGTTGTCTTTCGCCGATTTTTGTCCCATCAACCGAAATGACCTTTGGGAATATGGTAGAAAAGGTTTCAGTCGTAGTCATCTGGACACTGTTTTCAGAATCAAGAAAGACTCCATTTCGTATGGAGGATGTTTTTTGGTCATAATTCAAATTATAGGTCCAGGGATGGGAGCCGAAACGTCGAAACCGGGAGCCGAGTCAGTGTCCAGATGACTACGACTGAAACCTTTTCTACCGTACGGCTTTGTGCATTACCGGAATAAATTGTTAATAACATTCATGCTTTGCTCTGTACGATCACATTACAATGTTACGTACCTTTTTTAAAATAAGCACATTATGATTTTTATAAATGATGAGATGAAAGTTCGTGTAGTCAAATCAAGTTTCCTGTAGATTGTTTTCCAAGCTGACACTTGTGACTGTTTTAAACTGTGAAGAGGAGGCAGTGTTTCTAATGCGATATGGGATTTTATTCCAAATCTTAGTTAAGAAGAACCGTAATTATTTTGACATTTCTCTGTAGTTCACTTTTTCAAAACTCTTCAGTCGGCTCTCTTTAGCAACACGCGGCTCAGCACAACAGTTCACCTCACATCCAAAATGCACGAATGCAAAGTTTAAAAGTGGAAGTGCAAAAAAAACTTTTTTTCACTTTCATCTTTACAATTCAAGCGTTCAGTCTGAGCATTTCCACTTTAAATGTCACTTTTTTTCCCCCATTTTACATTTATGGCCTGATTATTCCTAGTACTGTAATAAAATAAAATGAAAATCTCTTTGAATTTGATCTCTTAAAATTTTACATTTGGACTTTTAATTTGAATTATGACCAAAAAACATCCTCCATACGAAATGGAGTGTAAATGCAGAGTTTTGAGTTTGAGTGATAAAGTGAACTTTGAAAGAAGTGGTCACTGAAAGCATGAAGCGATCCACGATGACTGCTGCCGACGGTGTGGTGATGGCTCTGGTTCGTCGTGATGTCTCGGCAAAAGAGCACAAAGTGAAGAAGGAATCGGGCGCTTACGCAGTTGACAGACTCATACAGACGAGTGCCGTGCAGTTATGGAAACGCTCTCTGCACTTTGTGGAGGCGGGTGTCGAGATAAACGCCAAGATATTTGACGGTACAGTGACGCTCTGGTTGGACAAAAAGTTTCTTAAGAGAATGGAAATGCTTTCTTTTACGTTTATAGTCAGATGGGGTTTTACTGCTTTATGTCCCGTTGGCTAATTTAATCTAACGAGGCTGCAACAAATCACGTGGGTACGTTTAAGTCTTTACAAACTTACCCTCCTGGTTTACTGTCCCGCCACTGCAGCTCAGCGAGACAACACTAAAGACAAGGAAGTGTGTGTGTGTGTGTAGTAGTTTGTCTCATGATTGTGACCAAATGTGTGGATTTGGTTCAGCAGGACTCTTATAAACTCCAGAAATCAGCCTCACACTGTCCACAGAAATGTTTCTGTCCAACAAGGTTTTTTCTCTTAATACCAAGATGAAGATTTCAGAACAAGATTCTCCGTTTCAATAAACATCTCCACATTATTTCTCTGTGCTGAATTCAACGTGCCGTGCATACGTGATCACGCAACATCTGTGGTTATTTATTTATTAACGGGGGACAGTGATCATACGTCAACACGAACATTTTGAGAACATTAATGTAAATGTGCAACAACAGACAGACAAAATAAACCCAGAACAAGTGGAGAAAATGTGTCACAATATTTTATATATGCTTACAAACCCAATACAATCAATTCCACGTTATGAAGTTAGGGTGACAGTTGTTTACACACTAACACTGGTACTTGAGATATAATGCCTCGCGTACAAACCACCTGAACCAGTTCTGCTAAAATGCCGAGAGTACAACCTAACAGTAGCGCCCAGTGCTGAAGACAGGATGCAGCCTAACTTTTCTTAAATGACTGTTTACAGTACTATTATTTCTCCTGTATGTACACTTTACACGTCAACACTACAACTATGGATTTGTGTGTAGAGTTTTGAGAACACGAGTCGTGCTTTGAGAAAAACTGTAAAGAAAAAGCCCTCCACGGACGTATAAATCGTAAAACAAAAGCTGATTAAACATTACGCTTCAAGCAGGAATAATAACTAAGCAACTACAGATATAATACGACGTCTAGATATAAAACCACGTTTCTGTTCTAAGTCGATAATAAATCCGCTGCCACGAGATGAAAACGAGATGTTTGTAGAGATGTGACTGTTTGTAAACCCGCGGTCACTCCTGAACGGCTGTAATTTTAGTAATTTTACTTCCTTGTGTTACTGCATCAGCTGAAAATGGTATTTTATCAAGGAGCCTCTGTTTAAAATCCCCCTCCAGCTTGAAGCCAAATGCCTCTGCCAGAAGTCGAGAAGCCACAGCAAACGTGTGCACCTGGAGGTCGGACTCTGCCTCCAGGTGAGTCTCCTTCTTGATGGCTTTTATGATTCCTATAATCTCAAGTCTCACGTTCTGGATGCCAACACTGTGAACCTGCAAGAAGACAACAGTCAAGGCTCGGGAAACGCTGAAAACTGCAGTTTAACTGCGGTTTAACCGCTTATAAACTGATATAAAGTGAGAGGTCTCTGCAGGTACCTTGTGAATTCTGGTGAATCCAGTTGAGTTAATTGATACGGTTCCGTGGTAATGCTCGGTCTTCACGTTGGTAACCTTAACGACGTCTCCAACTGCTAAATCTTTGCACTGATTGGTGTTTTCATCCCACATGCAGATCCTGATGGAATCGGTGTCATCTTTCATTCGGAAATGTTGCCTCATGGTCGTCTTCGCTCTGCGCACCTCGGGGTCGACCTGAACAAAGCAAGAGCCCGAGGTTTGAGTTCCCCCTCTACTTTCTGTTAAAGGCTACGCATATACATTAATAAGGCACCTTAATTTCTAGTCAAACTGAAGGATAGATTTCATATTATGAAGACAAAGTGCAGAGCAGTGAAACAGCTCTTGAACTCACCTCTGTAACGGTGCCTTCAACACTCACTGCTGTCTTCTCGGCAGATAATTTGGCTTTGGCGATGGTGTAAACTGGGCTCTCGGAATAAATGAGCTCCCGAGCCTCCATCTCGAGCTCTTCTGGGACTTGAACAGAGCTCGTCTGTGACACTTTGCTCTGTTCGATGACCTTAAAACCTTTTTCATCTTTAATTAGCTTTCTGAACGTGTAGAAGTTCTCTTCCTTGATTTCTTCATAGCGCTTTTTTCCATATACCATCACTTTAACGCTGGCTGTCTCATCAGCGACCGCCACATAAAAGAAAAACCTTTTCGCTTTCTTTTTGGTTTGAAACGAGCGCAGCCCCGATTTCTTAACAACTTTCCCAACAATGGCTTTTTCAGGAGGTTCACCGCTGGATCTCAGCTCACGGATGAATATCTTCTGCACACAAAGGAGAGAAACAACTCTCCATCAAAGTAACATAAATACCAACATATAAATGTCAAAAGGTGCGAGCAGTGAAAGAAAAGTCAGAGAAAAAGCACTTACCAAAGTACGAGCGAGTCCATCCTGGAAAACATTTCATCAGTGCTCAGTTCCCAATAACGAACACGATTTATATTTAAAACATTTTACTGCTGTGACGTTCTGAATGTGTTGTCTCATGCCGATAGATAAAATATATTGCATTACATATCCAGTGCGACTAACTCAGTATTAACCTAAACTCCTACCGTGTCAGGTCGGCAGCTCTTCTGTTGATCTTTAAAAAAGGAGAAACAAACATCAGTCAGTGTTTCCACACGGTTTAGTTACAGATCTCTTTTCATTAATCCTGGATCGAGGAACAACCAGCGGACCCTGATCAGAGGAGCTCAGAGACCCGCAGAGATCTGTATGTGATCTCAAGAACCTGGAACTGGATTCTGAATTTGAGACCTTTTTGGAGGACCTAGTCTAAAGCTCTAAAGGAGAGGGGCAAGATGCAAGTGCTGATTATCATCAGCGCTAGTTCAAACACAAAGAGCCCACTGCAGACTTCCTAAAGGTCACGGCGAGAACTACCGAGGACGACCTTTTGTTCCCTCGCGGTACTTTTCTTCTTCTGCTCCTCCTGAGCCGAACGCCTGTCTGTAGTGGAAGGCCGTGTGGAGAGTCTCAGGTCGCTGCTTTCAGCTTCGTTAATGGACTCCTCACCTTTTTATATGACGCCCGCTGCAAAGACGTCACCCGGCAGAACATGATCAGGACTCTGTTTGTATAAGGAACATCAGTTATTGCTCCTCACATCTACCAAAACCTGTTCCAGCACTGAAGCCTCCTTTGATTTGCTTTGAGCAGAGGACAGAGGGCCCTGATGTGTCTCTGCAGGCGGTTCACTGCAGTCCCTGTCTGGGACAGAACCAGAGAGTCTGTCTGCGCCAGAACCACAGACCTTGTCTGGGACAGAACCAGAACCACAGACCCTGTCTGGGACAGAACCAGAACCACTGACCCTGCCTGCAGCATTTCAGTCGCATTCTTGTTTGTTGACTCATACAGATACAGCACTTTAGCTTTACGAGGTAGATTCAGCTGCACATCTGTACCTCCTCCTCTGGAGACGCCTCCTCTTCCTCAGTGAACCGCTCTGGGGGCCCAGCACAGTCCGGAGGACAGGAAGTGTTCACGATGAAGCAGCCAGCTTCCTGCAGATCAGCGTCCTGCTTTTTCTTCAGCAGAAACTTCCCGACCTAAGAATTCCTTTAAGTTCGCTTCCGCTGATCCCACAACCGTGCAGGCCCGATGAGCAGCAGCACTACATCAGCAGACTTCAGGTCCAGGTCACAGTAAAGTTCAGTGAGCTGGTCCAGACTGAGGCGTCGCGCTGGAGCAGCTCAGCGGAAGTAGACATTCGGCTCAGAAGGAACGGAAGAAGAAAAGTATCGCGAGGGAACGCAAAAGTAGTCCTGAAAGAATTAGCGGCGTGACCTTTAGGGGGCTGCGTATCTTTATTATGGATTATTATAGTATTATTATACTTCACTTAATGCTGATGTTTGTAGACGTTACATCAGTAAAATAAAAACATTTGTGTGATTTAGATAATAAACTGCTCGTTTGTAGTGACGTCACCGGGTTCAGACCTCAGATATTAACTGAGTACAATTTTATTATTACCAGAAACTTTCCTTCACTGATAACAGCAGGCAATTACACAAACTACGCAGGACCACCTGAGACCAAAGGTGTCAGCTGCACCTTCGGCCTGTTAACCCACCTGCTGCAGACCTTTCTTCCTCCTCGTCTGGATCGCGTTTCCTCTTCTTCCCTGAAAAACGTAAATGTAAACATGAACACAGACTGTTCAGCTCCACGTCACCCTTCTCCAAAAACAACTGAGATCAACACAAACTGGTTTCGTCTACGACGACTCAGCCAATCGTCATTCTGCAGTTTTCGGTTTGTCGTGTCCGTCGTTCCTCAGGTGGAGTCGATCTTTTGGCATTTTTCGGAAATGGTGAAGTTACACCGAACAGTAGTTGATTTGTCCTGTTTAATTCAGTCGCGTTCGGGCGGCCACAGTGGAGGAGCGTCTCCTAATGTCCGAAACACCGCCCTCCGGCAGGACACGCGTTCCTCATACTGTGAACACTTGCACTTTCTTTAGTCAATATTTTGCGTTTTAAACGCCGCGCGGCTCTTTTCATTTTAAAACCGATACGTTTGACGTGTTTCGTTGTTGTAAGGACGCACGAAGGTGTCAGGTGTAAGGCACAATTTCCACTTCGCCGCTCCAGGAACAACTGGTGACGCGTGCAGTGTCTCCAGTCCTGGTGACGGCAGTGTGCTTCCATACGTTCTCACTGCCAACGATGTTTTTATGAAGCAGAGGCATGAATGTGCATCCGGTCCTGGAGCCGCCAAGTCAGAGTCCACACTTCAGGACTTCAGGAGAGCTGCAGTCGGCTCAGCGAACATGCCTCAGCTTGACGGTGTTTTGTTCTAACACGGACTCGAGGCTGTTAACCGCAGCCGGAGGCGTCTCTACTAAATAAAATCTGACTTAGACAATCACTTATTCTGGGATTTATATTTGTCTAATATCAGTTTTCACCCTAATATCAAAGTGTGTCTGTCAAAAATCTACATCCTCTGGGATCCAATATTTCTGGAACCAAAACCAACAATTCAAAACGTATCGTATGAACTCACCCTTGTTCTCTTTTTCCTGTTTGTTCTTCAGTTTGTCCACAAAGGGGCGCAGCAGGTCCTGGACTACAGAGTCCCTCCTCGGTATCTGATCTATGGCAGCGTTGACTGCAGAAACGGACTCTTCCGGTCCGTAGTGCTGAATGATTTTTCGGGGAAGATTTTCTCTGAACCTGCCAGTCTTCTGACTTTGGGGGATTGTTTCCAAACAGTCCAGCATCTTCGTTAACTGTTGCTTTTCCAGTTCCTCCAGGATGGAGGTCAGAGCTCGTTTCCACTCTCTCTCTGAAATAGCCGACATCCCTGACGCACAGGGAGACAACAGAACAGAAGTGTAAGAAACACGCCCTCAAATCAAAGTTGAAAGTCCGCCCGTGAACCTTGTATCGTTTTATTTCAGGTTCAAAGTGCACGCTGTTCACACAGTTTTCTCCTCGGTTGCCGACATGCTCTTGTGAAACGAGGCAGGTGTAGCTGAACTGTTGAATTCTGACATCAGTAATGTAATAAAGATATCATCTAATATTATTCCTTAAACGTTATTCTTTCAACACATCGTCGGAGACGTGACCGATCATGTCAACTTTGTCTTTTAATTGTCTATAATGTCACTAAGCACATTTATTCACGTACAGTTTCTAGGTGCTTGTACTTTAATTGAACATGTCCATTGTACGCTCCTGCACTCAGCACTCAACGCAGTCTCCCCATGAAACTGACCGGACTCCGGGCTTGAGCGCCACACTCTGGATCCTGGACCTCCTCACAAACGGGCCCCGGGCGGTTCAGACCGGCGCTCGCACCTCCTCCACTCGGGCTCCGCCCCGTCCCGTTCGCGCTGTACGCCCACGACTGCAGCCCCCCCCACCCCCGACACGGAGACGACTCCGTGGTGAAGTTTTGCGGACGACACCGCCATCATCATCGGCCGGATTACGAGCAACGATGAGACTTCGTATCGGGGGGGAATCAACAGTCTTGCAGGGTGGAGCTCGGAGAACAACCTGCTGATCCGACGCCAGTTAAAATGTGTATTTCAAGACTGACACGTTTGGGTAAGCAGTAGTTTTATTACATACAGTATTCTGTATGTTGTGTCCTAACAGCTTCAGAAATCATTTCACAAGAGCATATAAACAGACAGCACCTCCGAGCTGGCAGGAAGTTAACGTTATTTTATTAACTTTAATATTTCATATATTGTTTTAGCTGTCTTTTAAAAATATATATATAGTTGCACATTTGACAAATAAAGACTTTGAACCTGTGGCAGAAACACTCCAGACAAGACTACACGAACAATGAACCATGTGCACCTTTAAACCTGTAATATTACCTAATGTTTTCTCCTGCTGCACGGGACAGATCAATCCTGCAACGAGTCACGAGCCACGAATTCAGCGTTTGCTCTGTAATTAATGTTGTTGTGGATCTAATCTCACAGTAGATTCATTGTTCACAAGAAATCAATAAATTCTTTGTAATTAATACTCACTTTGTCCTTTTCGTCACTGTTTTCTGCCTTGAAGTTGAATTCACTGTCAGTGGCGGGAAGTTGAAATGTCTTTGTTTGTTTGGTTGGATGCAGTGACGTAGGTGGCAGATACCAACTTAAACACTGTTTTACAACCTGCTTGCTGTCCTGCTTATCTAGAATAAATGCTAAAATATATGTGGAGAGATTTTTTTTTTAAATAATCAAATATTTTACGTTTGTCCAACTTTGACTGTTAATCCAGAAAACATCCAGTTTCACCCCCTCCTCATGTGAACAATGGTTTAGCCCGTCCTTTCGCGCCCAAATCAACGCTCACTTTCATTTTAATGTGTGAACCAATCGGCTCGCCCGCGAGCTGCGTCTCCTCGCCTGGAAACAGCGTTGCCAACTCTCGCGAGAGAAATACGCAGCCGCAGCTTCAAAAACAAGCCCAGTATTGATTTAGTCCGTGACATCCAATCAACATGTGATTGGATGTCACGCTTTGTGAGTAATCAAACAGTCTGTAAAAAAACAAAACAAAAAAACCCCAAGAATAAATCAGAGTAGTCAATATTATTTGGTACAAATTAAATGTAAAAATCACCACTGATAATGGCTTCATTCTAAAATGAAAGATGTTTAAATTTAATTAGAAACAACCAGCCTATAAACTGTATTGTATTAACATATTGTTTAATTATAAAGAGTACACATTTCTGAATTCATAAGGAAGGTCTAAAAATAAAACTATAAACTAGGAAGTAACCGCAGTAAATCCAGATCGGTGAGGCTGCGACGTGACTGACGTAACGCTGACTTTCCTCCAATGAGAGGGAGGGGAGGGGGCCGGATCAGGGATTTGTGGGCGAATTACACTGCAGCGCTGACGTCATTCGTGAGGCTGTGATTGGGGGAAAATAGCGACCAGAAATGTTAAATAAATAAATAAATAAAAGTATTTTTTTTTTTTAATTAAGAGCATATTTTTAAAACAAGCCCCCCCAAAAAAGATTTTTTTTTTCAAGCGACTTCAAAAAAGAAGAACAAGAAGAAGAAGAAAGTCGCGTTTTACGAGCGGACGACTGGACAAGATGGCGGCGACAAGATGGCGGCCGGTCGGACAGTTTTCCCAGCTGCTGCACACAGGAAGGGGGAGACATGCGGGCCTTTATGTCGCTGTCTCATCTTTGTTCGTATGAAAGGAGTATTAAACCTGCTGCTGCTCAGATCTTGTGTAATGTTTTGTAGGCGGATGTGATGTAATGTGCAGACGTGTGTTCATGTTCTGGGAGGTCAGAGGTCACTGTCTGTGTTCTTTTGTTGTGTGTGGCTGCCCTGGGACTGAAAACAGTCCTGATCGACAACAAACAACAGATCCAAGTGTGCTTTCATGGATGTTATAGAGAGTAAATGTGGGGAGGTGCTCCCCCCGGCGGTTCACACCTGCAGCTGCTGTGCAGCAGTGCAGTTTCTCAGTGTGGACTGTTATTCTCTGCTAGTTTGAACACATCTGTGTGCAATCACAGCACCTGGTTATTAAATGAGATGGAGGGGAACATCTTATGTCCCGTCTGAACTCCATGTGCAATAAGGTCTTTTATTTATGTGTCAGTGCAGGCCTACAAACAGGTCCTGGCACAAAACAGAGCTACGATCAGGACGGACAATATAACAAAACACAAGATAGTTTCCACGAAACAACGTTTCACCTCAGTGTTTGACTTTGAAACGAAAACAAGACCCAAAGAAATAAAACGGGAGCAGAAAGAGCTTCTTAAACACAAACGTCAGATCAGCTGGGCTCTGTCCTCCAGGCTAAACGCTCCGACAGAAATGTAACACCTGTGTTGATGTTTGAACACCTGGTGCTGCTTTTCAGCACCACAGAAACACTCACATCCTGTTTATGTAAAGGCGCCATCTTTTAAAAAGCATAAATGTAAGAACCTGAACTACAGAAACAGTCCAAACTCTGCGCCACGTGCAGGCGAACAGGTTTTCTGTCGCTCATGGGAAACAAACGGTTGTAATTAGGCTCAATCTGTATTGATTGATTGATTTATAGTTGTGTGTATCTATAGCGTCTGTATACACAAGCTCAAGTTCATGTTTGACCTTAATCTTAACTCAAGGTCCACTTATGGAAAGCCATTTTTATTCAATATTAAATAAATAAATATGGCTATGAAATAAATATATAAATGACAATATAGTTCAACAGATAAATAAACAGGTTTTTATTTCAAAGAGGACGTTTTTCAAAGGACTTTTATTTATTTATTTCATAATGCAACAATTATTTCCATCTGTTATATTCAAATGACCCTCAGTGATTCCTCCAGATTCAAATAAAGGTTGAATGAATATATATATAATATATGTGTGTGTATATATATATATATATATATTTTATTTTATATATATATATATTTTATATATATAAATATATATATGTATAATATATATATATATGTATGTGTATATGTCTGCAACTAACATTTATTGTCAGTTACTCTGATTACTCTCTCGATTAATTGACTAATAACTTGGTCTGTAAAATGTCAGATATATAAAACAGCAGCACTGAAGCAGCTGCCAGTTCATTTTCTGTTGATCGACGAATCGATTCGGCGTCCCGTAATCAATATTTCACTACGTATACCGAGCACGAGCAGAGCTCCATCTCACCTCATGCAGTACTTATATTATCACATTGTATTATTATACTGTATTATCATCAGCCGGTAAACCCAGCTGGTACTTCACACTTAGTTTATCTTATACTTATACCGACCTGGTACTTAATTTACTTTCTGACCTGTTTATAGTTTTATAGTGTATCATATTGTTTGCTAGTTCTTCCTCCTGTGTGCGCTGACGTAAAGGCGAGCTGCTGGAACAAAGAGTTTTGAAATGATTCACTTAAACGTGCTTTTGCGAGAGACGTCAGACCAATCTCCATGCAAATAAAGAACAATTTCTAAAACTCTGAAAATGAAGACAGTAATCTTTCAGTTTTTAAACACACACACACTTTATTGCAAAGGATTATCCACCAGAATGTATTCGTCACATTAAACAGCTTTCGCTTTGATCCGCAGTGGCGTTAACGACAAACAGCCCGAACATACGATGAGGGCGACTTCCTGTCAGCGGCTCCGTGGAATCGACGCCTTGACGTTTCTGATCAGTTTGCTTCAGCGGATCCAACAGAACACGGACGGGATCGAACTGACTCTGCGCGTGCTGTCAAGGCGTCGCCTCCTCCGGCGAACACGGGTGAGATGTTCGTTTCTTTAACGCCAGCTGACAGGAAGACGTTTCACTGATCATTTTCTTCCTCGTCAATTTAAATTCAGCGAAGAAAGAAACGCGACATGCAGGAGATCTGAAGCCAAAGTGACGGAGGGAAGATCCGACGACAGCGAACATCACAGCAGACGACAAACACATCGAAGGTTTTAACTGTAAAATAAATAATCCCCCAAACTACGTTAATCTCAACCAACCAGATCCCCCGAACGGTGACGTCAGCTGCTGATTGGTCCGCTATAAAAGGAAGGTGTGTAACGTAAACTTTATAGCTGATGTCACGTCCTCGGGGGGCCCGGGGTCCGGGGACCGGGGCTCTTTATGTGACCATGTACTCCTGCCGCTTGTTGAGCCGGACCTGGCACAGCGACACGGCGCCCACCGCCACGTAGACGCCGGCGGCGATGAAGCAGTTGATGCCGACCTGGTTGTACAGACTGTAGATGTTCTGAGGAGGATTTTTACTGCGGGAGACAAGAAGGAGGAGTTAGTGCGCGTGCCCAGATTCTTTCTAACGCCACCTGCGGCTCGTTAAGGCGTGCGTCGGCGTCGACTCACTCGTTGCGGATGTCCTCCTCGGTGAACGGGACGTCCTCGATCAGCACGGCCGACTTGGCGGTGAAGAAGATCCCCAGCATCGCCTGCAACGAGAGAGCGGCCCAACGTGAGGCTCGGGGGCCGATTCATCGGCTTTCACCAGAGCTCGTCGGGATTTTATTGAGACGAACTTCTCGCACGGCAGCGGAACTCGACACGAGAGCGCCCGAACATTTCCACCGACACGGAAGAGAGTCGATAACCTGGCGAGGTCATCATCGATAACCGCTCCATCGCGCAGAAAGGCTTCAGCGGATCCGGTCTGACCGCATTTAAATCCGCCTCTCGCATAAAAGACGTTTTGTGACCTCAGACAGGAGTCCGAGGCAGCCGGAGACTTTCTCTCTTTCAGCTAATCGCTTCATCGACACGTCCGATGTTACGGCGAGCGCCGATGGTCAGTTATCGTCGGCGCCACTTCAGCTCAGAAGGACTCTGCAGCTTCGGAGCGAGACGTTTTTACCGAGTGAAAGGTGTGACAACGGAGCCCGATTGGCCGATTCTTCGTCCACTTAAAGCGGTCTTCATTCGGACGCGCTGCGAGCTAAACGTTCCCGCCGAGCCTCCGAGCGCGTGACGATGTACGTCTCCTACGCTGGTCTTCAGAAAGACCTGGAGGGGGCGGCGCGTCTCGGCAGCGTTCACACCGGGACCGTTCGGCCCAGGTTCAGTTGCTGGTCTGAGGTCCCGGGTTGTAAACGCGGGCGTCCGTTACGAGCTGAAATAACTCAGATTCTCGCTGAGTAAAAGTCAAGTCGTTAATCTGCTGCGATTTCCGTCATTAAACCGTTCAAGTCGGTTTCTGTTACGTTCGCGTTACTTCGTCCACTTCCTGTGCAGCTCGTAATGAAACCTGAGCTCGCTGTGACGCAGCAACACAGCGAAGGCTCCTGATTGGCTGATGATCCAGAACGAGTGATTTATTTCCTCTGACGGAAAAAAAAACAAACCCGACTTCCTGTTCTGAAACGTCACGAGGGCAAAAATAAAAGTCACATGATTCTTTAAAAACGGAACTCGAGCTCCTGAATTAAAACGCTTAAACTTCGATAAAGAAGCCCTGATATCCGGGCCATCAGCTGATCGCACAGCCACGCACGCGGATCAATAACTGCACATATCACATTTAACTGTCAACAAGCAGCCTCAGTCACTGCAACGCACTCCAGGCTTTAGCCGCCTCCATAACGTTAACCACACAGGCACAAACTCACCCATCAAACCGACGAACTATTGATTAGCAGTGATATTATCTAACTGACATTTCGCTAGTCCGCCGTGGGCTCCGTCTAGTTGCCGGAGCATACTTTAGTTCAGCGGTTACTTACTGACCGGACGGTTTGCGTTTCATGGTCTTGAGGGTTTCACGAACTTCGACAAATCAGAAACACCGGCCGCTGAAACGGGTCCGACATTTATATTATACTTTCAACGAAAACGTCGAGCAGTTCGCTAGCTAAGCGCCATCACTCCAGGAAATAGTCGGCTCCCTGCCCCCCCTCCTAGCCAGAGCTCCACACGTCTTACCAGCATGATGACGCCCCAGATGCTGATCACGATCCCGCACGCGGCCATCTTCGGCCCGCAGAACAGGAGCGACGGCATGTCTGTGTCCGGGCTTCTCGACCGATCCGGAGCCGCTTTAGTTTCTGATTCACTGAACCGACAACTGCTCCGCCGCCTCACAGTCAGCTGACCCTCATCACTCGGGTTCACTCGGCGACATTCGATAACTATCGTGACCCGCAGCGCGGTCGACCAATGCCAACGTCTGATGCGACACGCCCCGCCTTTTCCTCTAACGCTGACCAATGGCGTTCGACTTCCAAAGTCGCGCAACATTCCCTTTATGCCGTCTACCTTTGTTGTACGATATTTATATTTTTTTCTTCTGAATATGTAAAATATAAATGATTCCGAATTGATTCACGGTGTCTAATCGGATGCGGATCTTTCAACGCTTTGTTGTTGTTTTTTTTTTTTTTTTAGAAATCTCACCAAGGTCTCTATGGAAGCCCGCTAACGATAGCGAGCTAGCTAACGTTACAGGAGCTAACTTTAGCTAGCGGCTAGCGGTGTATTTTCGTGTTATTGTTTTGATTGAAGAACAAGTTTAAAGAAAAGAGCTTCGACTTCTTTACCGAAATGACGTCTGCCTCTGCAAAGGTACGTTCTTGACCGGATATAGGAGACTCACGTACACGAGTACGGACAGTGTGCATTAAACCGAATCTGAACTGTTAAGAGAGAGCCGGTCACACAGCTGTACACAAGACTCCACTCAGAAATCTGTTATTTTACGCCTTCGCTTATGGCACAAATATAGACTTCATGAAAAGTGCTCTAACTTTTTTCTCCTAGTTTAATACAGTCTATCAGTACATTCGGCATATATTTAATGCACCAAACATGTAATGTTAAAATAGAAAACCAAACTTCTCTGATTACTTGCTGTACAAGCCAGCAGAGGCGTGAACCCTCCTAATTATCATATTCAGTTATGTGATGGATCGGGGTTTTGCGCAGACTTTAGTAGAAGACCCTCGGGTCTAGAGAAAGTGTTTACCTGCCGAGTGTTAGCAATGCTGACATCGCGGATGCAGCACGTGCTTCCGTCTGTTCACTTCCATCATTTTAACCTTTACTGTTGCCCTCAACCGAAGGTGGGGGAGATTTTCTCAGCTGCAGGAGCTGCCTTCACCAAGCTGGGAGAGCTGACCATGCAGCTGCACCCGGTGTCAGACTCCAGCCCTGCAGGGTGAGACGCACACACACACACACACACACACACACACACACTCTGCTTGCTTCAGTATGTTTGCAGAGGGAAACAGCTGCTTGTAAAGTACATTAATGTAAGTGCAGACCATGAATCAGTGAAAACACTGGAGGATGGATCCGCACGTGGCGTCCTGGTCTCCAGTGAGACCTGCTTCTGTACGTGAGTCCATGTTTCTCTGGCCGAGCCAACACACACAGGTGACATGAAAACAATATCTACGTGTGGCTCTTTGATGATTAATTAATTGTTAATCAGCACAAAGGCATTCGTTCGGTCATTTTGTCAGTTTAACTGTAAAGTGACTCTGTCTTCGTCCTCAGAGCCAAATGGACGGAGACGGAGATCGAGATGCTGCGTTTGGCGGTGCGTCGGTTTGGAGACGACCTCAACAACATCAGCACCGTGATCAAAGAGCGCACTGTGTAAGCTCGTGTGTTGTTCGTGGTGGCGTTGAGCTGGCTTTAATGGGTTCTCTGCACGTTTAAGGCTGGATTTGAAACGGCAGCACGACCCGGTGGAGGGAGGGCTTTAGTCCTTAGCTGGTTTAACATGTTAATCCGTACAGAAAACCCAGTAAAAGTCCTTAAGATCTTAGCGCCCAGATGTGGGTTCAGTTTGTAACATTTACCTGCACCTTCATTTTGAAATTAATTATTCTGAACTGAAACTTCAGGGCTGCACAAACCGCTAACGCACCTTTAATGATCAGCGAGCGTTAGAGCCGCTGACAGGTGGATGCTTCCCTGGGGCAGAGCCAGGCTAGCTGTTTCCCTCTGTTTCCAGTCTTTATGCTAAGCTAAGCTAAGCTAAGCAGCTGCCGGCTGGAGCTTCATATGAAGTTCTTTATTGTCACGTGACAAAAAATTACAGCCACGCGGTCGTTGATCTCAGGCTCCAACAGTCTTCATGCAAATGTGTTTTAACAAAATCTGTAACTAAATCTTGTGCAGCACCTAAAATCTAGGAATATAAAATAAAATAATAAAATAAGACTGTGGTAGCCAGGTGAGGAATAGTAAAATGTATAAACTGTAAAGAGGCTGTGCAGTGAATGTGTATACACGATGAGAACAGGTTGTAGTCGGGTGTGTATATAAATGTATAGTGTAATAGTTTGTGTGTGTGTGGGGTTTGATCAGCTGACTGCAGGACGGACTGCTGATTGGCTGTTAGTGAATGTTTTTCTTCTTCTTCTCCTGCAGAGCGCAGATAAAGAGCACGGTGAAGAGGAAGTTGTACGAGGACAGCAGAGTCCCCATTTCCTCTGAGTCCCCGAAGAAGACCGTCAAGAAGACCGCCGTCGCCATGACGCCGGCCCCCGCCGCTCCCGCCATGATTCCCGTGCCGACCTCGCAGGTTGTTGTGGCGACGGGCATGCAGAGCAGTCCCTCTCTGGCTCCGCCCATCAAGAAACAGAAGACGGCAGGTGAGAAACGACAGGAAGTGACTACTGTCAAATCAGATTTAGAGGTGATGATGACCCCCCTCCCCCGCAGACGTGACGCTCAGCGCTCTGAATGACTCGGACGTGAACAGCGACCTGGTGGACATCGAAGGACTCGGCGACGGCTCCTCCAACAAGAAACTCAACTTCGACCAAGGTAAAGTTCACCGAGGCGTCACGTCACACGCAGATCCCAGAGCAGCTGGCGGCCGGCCCACAAACAAGACAAAAAGGGGTGTGGCAGTGAGTGGCCTATCGCAAAAATAACCTGTGAACAGATTGACGAAACATGACCAAACTTTGTAGACACACACACATCCTTGTACTTCTATCTTTGTGAGGACCGTCGTTGACACAATGCGTTCCTTAGCCCCCGACCCCTCACCCTTCAAACCAGGTCCGAACCTTCAAACAGCCCTTTGAAGTTGTGAGGAGCGGCCTAAATGTCCTCACTCTGTAGGTAAAAAACGGGTTTCAGTCCTCACTACGTAGCAAGTACAAGTACACACGTCCCCCTTCGGTACTCATGTCGGAGACACGTGTGGGAGGCGTCAGTGGACTAAGCAGAGTTCCCTTTTCATTGGTGACGGTTTAGTCACGCCCCTACAGTTTAGCCACGCCCCTCCCACAGCACTCTCGTGAGGTTGTGTGTGGATGCCTTCGTGTTTGTGTTGCAAATCCATGCTTGTTTATCTGTAAAGGTGGTGCTACTAACTTTACTTCTACAGTCTGCTCCGACACGGATTACTGCTGCCGCTCTCAAACGTAATCTTTTACAAACTCATCTGAGGTTCTTTACGACACGGCGGAAAACCCCCCCGTTGCTAAAAAAAACTGATCATAGCACATTGATAACGTAGGTGGACGTACATGAAGCCCAACACGAGACTCTGAACACCGAGAACTCAGTTTGTTTGATCAATGAGACGGTGTCGTCCCTCATTCGTCCAGGAGTGTTGCATCGTAGAAAAGGTTTCAGTCGTAGTCGTCTGGACGCTGTTTTCAGAATCAAGACGTCAAACTACAAAGGATCTTTAGACGGCACGATGTTCCTGTCTTCTTTAAACCAGGCAACACTTTAAGACAGAAACTCGTTCACCCTGAGGACAAGATGCCCACACAGAAACAGAGCAATGTAGTTTACTCCATTCAGTGCAGTGAGGAAAACTGCAAAGAGCGGTACATAGGCGAGACCAAACAGCCACTTCACAGAAGACTTTATCAGCACAGACGACACACTAACTCGGGATCGCAGAGCGCCGTGCGTTTGCATCTAAAGCTACAAACCGCACGCTTTGAAGACAGCGAGGTGAAGAGTCTAAGTAGAGAGAAGAGTTGGTTTGAAAGAGGAGTCAAAGAAGCCATTTTGTGAAAAAAGAAAACCCCTCTTTGAACAGAAATGGTGGTCTGAGATTCAACCTGCCCAAAGTTTACCACAGTGTATTAACACCGTGGTCAAGCCAATCACATGCTAATCAGGTACTTAACAGTGATGAGGGAGGTGCAGCCAGAAAACAACAGGCCTGATTACTGATTACTGGGCCATCATGGAAACCATTAGGTCAGTTTCAGGTGAAACTAGCTAATCAGCAGATACTCAGGTAGACTCCTCCCTGAGGGCGGGGCTTAAGCAACACAGAGTAGCTTAAATTTCTGAGTTCTCAGACCATTTTCACAATTGAGAATGACTTCCGGATGGGAGCCGAAACGTCTCGATTCTGAAAACAGCGTCCGGACGACCACGACTGAAACCTTTTCTACGTTTGATCAATGAACAGCGATCAGGAGTGCCGAATCATCTTATTTACTGCGTATTTCAGGAGTCGCATGCAGGTTATTGATTATCTTTTACTGCGTTTCATGTGATTTATCTGATGTAGTGAAGTCCGGTCACGTAGGTGAACACGAGTCCTTTTCCCTCCGACTTTACATTTAACGACTTTAGTGCGTCGCTCTCCTCTCGGTGTCTGATGGCGACTCCACTGGACACGTTGCTTATTGTCGACGTACAGTAACGCTGTAAATTATCATTATGGATTTTAATCTGCAGATTCTTTTCTCGAATCATCGTTTTAGTCTATAAAATGTAATCTGAGCCCAAAGTGACGTCTTCAAAATGCTCTTTTTAACCGGCCAACGGTCCAGAACCAGTTCAGGCAAAGAAAAGCCGCAGGTCGTCACATCTGAGCGGCAGGAACCAGGAAACAGTTGCCAGTTAATTCGTTTAGAAATGAATCGACGAGTCGTTCAGCGCGTCACGTGATGCCTGATGGAAAGGTTGGTGAGTAACAGTGAAACCGGACGGAGCCGTTGATTCACAGAATGACGTTTAATACGCGTCACGATCCGACCGTACAGCTATTTCTGCTGATCCTGTTCACGCAGAACGTTTCAGTTTCAGGAACAGTTCGAAGGCAGACTCTTGATCATGTGACGTCTCCCCTGTTTTCCCCAGAGAGCCTGAACCTGGACTCCAGCCTCATCATGAACTCCAGTGACCTCCCCCTCCTGTCCCGCTGACCTTTGACCTCTCAGCCGCATCACGCCGAGCCGCCTCTCAAACACGTATACTTTTATTTTGTGTTACTCTCCTGTTTCCTGACGTCCATCTGTCGAGACTTAAAGAGTCTCAGCCGCCATGCGCTCACTTTTAAGTTCGAGGTGTAAAAACACAAACACGTTTAGTCGAAAACGTCACTTTGGATCGAAACGCTGAGAAAGTGACACATTTATTTACATGTTTTTAAAAGGCCGCAGCTTGCTTTGACAGATGAACCTCAGCTCAGGTTTTGGTTTGTTGCTTTTTGTGGCAGAATTATGTTTTTCATCTGAAAAGTTTTAGAAAAAGGACGAAGAGAAACGCGTCCGTTCTTTACGTCCGTCTGTTATCATGAAGAATAATGTGGAGCTACAGATCAGTGCTGATGATAAACGTCATCATCTGCTTTAAAGTCTGTAAACCTGTAGAAGCGCTTTAATATGAAGATGTGTGTGGGGGGGGGCTCAGTACTTATTTCATCCTCTACTGATCATTTAATCCCTCGACTGAATTACTGCGCGATCCTCTCGTGTTACCTCCTTTACTTTTGAGTCTCAGTTTCCTTAAAAATAAACACACGGCGATGTTTTCAACAAACTTCCTGCGGCTCTGAAGATGTTTCCAGACTCCTCGAACCGTCTTCTGCACCGAAAAACACGTTTTGAACTAACAGCTAAAATCAGAAAGGGAAGGTAACAGTGTAAAATATAGAAAACAAAAACACGAGCTGAGTATCAATGTGCTATTTTATACGAAAATAAAAAAGAAACATCGATAACATTGTTTTTGGTTCAGGAAAAACAGGTTAAAAATCATTTCGTTGTGCAGGAAACTAAATGTTTTTGCATCCAGACGTTTCGAAGAGTCTGGAAATCTCTTCAGAACAGCAGGAAGTGTTTTTAAACCGTCAAAGATCACCGCGGATTGATTACGTAACAAACTGGATATCTGTAGCCGCCAAGTGAAACAGTCAGTTGGAAACTGAGACGGAGACGTTTACTGAACAAACGAATAACTTTAGTTTATCAAGGTTTCCCCCTGAGCCCGACCAGGACTTTAAAGTACAACTCTGCTGTTTTTCTATATTTTCCTCGTCGTCATCAAATCTCATGTTCGGACTCAAACCAGCAACGCGTCGGTCCGTCTCTCAGCGCCGTCTCACTTCCTGTCGAAGACGTGAATCTTTAAAAACACAGATCTATAGTTTGAGGAAAGTACTGAGCCTTTTTAAACATCAAACAGCCGCTCGCTGTAGTTTTTTATCAGACCAACAGGAGGAAGCGGAGCGTCTGTTGGGGACTATTTCCAGCGGCGGATGAATCCACATGTGCTGCTGTAGTGAGTGTTTGGGGCTGAGTCAGAATAAACTATAGTGTGTGTGTTCGTGGTGATGAAGGAACATGTCGCCCAGCGCAGCAGAGCGGCTCGCTGATGTGTTTTAACAGTTTCTGGACGACGACGGAGGCTGTGATTCACCTGTTAGGAGAGACGTTCGCTGCTGGTTTGAGTCTTTTTATGGGATTTCTTGAAAATAAGGAAAATGCAGAAAGTCACCAGACTCCTCCTCTAAGCCGTCAGTGTTCCTGATGGTTGGCGATCATGATGGTAGCTGCCGCGAGTTAAAAAAAAATCAGCATTTTGACTTGAACATTTTATCAATCAGTGGCTGTGAGTGATGTAAAAAAAACACCGTTTTGATTATGTTAAATAAAAATAAAAACCCCCAAAAGTGAACAGTTTCCTTTGTCTTGTTTCGTTGCATGATGTTTTAATGGTGGTATTTTCTGCTCGTGGTGATTTTGAGCTCCGTTCTGTTGCCGTCTGTTCGCTGCTGCCCCCGGTGGCGGGAAGACACAACTGCAGAAAACAGCTCGGACAAGTTTCCTTTGGTATTTTTAAAAATAGTCTAAATGACACCAGATAGTTTCACTGTAATAACTAAAGCTGAAATCATTAGTTGATCAATCAAATAGCTGGTCAACAGAAAATGTATTTTGATTAACCATTTAAGTAATTTTTCAAGCCAAACAAAGCGTCTCCAGGGCGACGATTTGCAGCTTTTCTTTGTCTCTCGAGATCGTTAATTGAATATCTTTGTGTTTTGGACTGTTGGACAAAACATTTTACAGACCAAACAATAATGAAAGTAATTAAAGCCGCAACTAGCGATTTATTTTCGATCAAACAATTAATTCATTGAGTAAATAATCGCGAGATTAATCGAAAGGGAAAAACAGTTTGTGCAGGTTTTCGTCTGTAAATATCTTTTGTCCAACCAACAGTCCAAAACCCAAAGATGTTCAACTTTATTATCAGAGAACAATATAAAAAAAAGCAAAAATTCATTTGAGAAGTTAGAACCACTGAATTTTTTTTGCTTAAAATGTGCTGATTTTCTGTCACTGGACTAACGACCGATCGTAAAAAATGATTTAGTTTCAGCCGGAGTTACAACCTGAACGATACTCCGACCTGTAGCCGCAACTAACGATTAGTTTTTTCCTCCTTCGTCTAATAACTGGTTAATCGTTTGGTCTATAAAATGTCCAAAAACAGTGAAAAACGCGACATGATGTCGTCTTATTGCTTATTTTGTCGTCATTTGCAAAGACGGAAGACGGAGAAAACGCAGCATCATCAGCAAACAAACATCTGCGTAAACAGCAAATAAGACTTTTTTGCTTTTAATTATGATTAAGCGATTAATCACGATTGTTGGCGATAAATTCTCTGTGAATCGTTTAATCAAGTAACTGTTGCAGCACGACAGAAAGTTTGTTTCAGACTGGACAAACTGCTGAGGACAAAATTAAAAACTCCCAGAACGTGAGTTCGTAGTTTGACGACACAATAAAAAACAAAAACAAAGAAAATGACGACAAACTTACAAAAATAAGTCATAATAAACCAGAAATATTGTTCAATCTGTTTCTGATCAGAAGAGAAAAAAAAAACAAAGAAAATGACGACAAACTTACAAAAATAAGTCATAATAAACCAGAAATATTGTTCAATCTGTTTCTGATCAGAAGAGAAAAAAAAAAAAACACAATTTCTGATATGATACAGATTTTCTTTTATTGATAGTTTTCATATACAATATATATATATATATATTTATAGCGTGTAGATGAATTGTTTCCACTAAAAACTAAAAAGTCATTCTGCGTCATTTTTTACAGCCACGAGCTCATCAGGAGGGAATGAACACTTGAATATAGACTTTTATTTTACAGTCGCATTAAAAAATACATCATCTCATGTTTCTTATGTAGAGAATTTGTCCAAAAGAAAACAAAACAACTATTTACACAATTTGAAAAATACTTGTGTGAATGTTTTTGTAGATGTGCTTTTAGTTCCCTTTATCATCTCCGATAAAACTCTAGCAGCCCTTTTAAAGTCGTATCTCACTCTGACACATCGGCGGCGTTTTTCAGCACTTTGACTTTTAAGTTTTGACCCAAAAATAACGCTGCTGGCGTCGGTTTTGGTTTTCACGTCAGGTCGAAGTCTAATTACAAAACGCAGCTAAACAATTTTAGCGTCAAATGACGGCTTTTCTACTTTTTTTTTTTAGGAAAAACGCACAAAAAAGAAGTGGATTTTTGTTTCACAAACGTATAAATTTAAAGTGCTTGAAGTATTTTGTCGATCGAACTTTGACAGCCTGAAAGGGGAAGATAAAGCCGACGCCGAAACACTTAAAAACGTAAGAACCTCGCACATTTTCACTTCAATGCACAAGTTTGACATTTTGGGGAAAAAGGTTTATTCACCTTCTGGCGGAGAGTTGAAGACAGAAACCAGTCTCTAATATTTGTCTGGTGAATTTAAGGCTACGGCCACCAGCTGGTTAGCTTAGCTTAGCATAAAGACTGGAGACAGGTAGAACTTTTTTTTAGTTGAGCTTTTAGCGTAGTTATAAAGTTTAACAACGACGGGGCTGGATTGAAGCTTACGCGCCGGAGGCGGCGCGACGTGTCGTATAAAAAGTGCCAGCAGTTCGAGATTTCGTAGCAACAATCTTTGTTTTCCGCGATCGCGAAAAAAAGTGACAGGTTTTGCAAGTCGACATTGAAACGTTCGAACACAAAAATGTCCGATTCGAGATCTTTTGAAACAGACGTTTTAATCTTGACCGTTTTTTTTTTTTAAAGATTTTGTGGAAAAGCAAACTTTTACATCGAGATCATGAAATCACTTTTTTTTTTTTTTTCTGATTGTGAGAAAACTAAAATCATGAACGTTTTTGAGCGCGGAAGGACAACTGCTAGCGTTTTTTCCCCCCCAGAGCTTTCAACCACACCTCCTGGTCTTAATGAGCGAATGGAGATCAACTGTCATCACATGACCTAAGACAAGGTTACCGTCTTCCCCCGATATGCAACCACCTGTGGCCGAAAGTGTGAAATAGAGTGAGTGAGTAGATCGGTGAATAAAATATAGAAATAGTCGAAAGCACCGGAAATAGCTGCAAACTGGACTTGGGAGTCCTTGTCCTTTCTGGGCTTCCGTAAAAACAAAACTGGGTCAGTTTTGACTATTCGTGCTGAGAAATCACCGCGTTTTTCCAGAGTGAAATATCGCTTTAATACTGAAAGACGTGGACCGGTTACTCGCCGCGCGCTCAAACAAACTCCTGCCTCCGTGACGACAAGCATGAAAAACACGAACGAGGACCAATCAAAGTATCACTGGCGTCACGTGAAGACAGAGAAAAGGTAAAGTTTATGATAAAACAAACTGTGTCCAGAGCAGAAAGCTGTAAAAATCCACGTGTTTGCGAAGAACGGGCTCAAAATGAAGTCAGTTAAAAGACATTTCCAGCGTGATCGGAGGTTTTTAAACCAGTTTTCCGTGGGTTTGCCATGTTGTTACAGATCCAGAGATCATATACGGTACGTGCCAGATGTTATCATCTGATTTTATCTCATTTGGACCCGCAACTAATAATTATTTTTATTAATCCTTAAATCGTTTGGTCTATAAGTTGACGTATTAAAATGTCAGTTTACAATCATACTTGCAAAATCAGCAAATACTGACATTTGAGAAGCTGGAATAAATGCATTTGTGCGTATTTTTGCCTTAAAAATTTACTTAAAATTACAGAGAGATTATCAAAAACGCTGCAGATACGTTTCCTGTCACTTAATTAATATCTAATCGTTTCCGCGCTTGACAGAAATGCCAAAGGTGTGTTTTCAGTAGAGCACGAAAGTTTATTCAGATATTAACTCGTAGTCGACTACAGCAAACTTCCTTCACTGCTGAGGACCGTGGTGCGTGAGTGAAAGCTCTGGAAAAAGCTAGTAAGCTGACCTTAAAATGAATATAGGTGGTAATTTAGACGCAGTGCCTCCATCGTAGACTCTGTCCACCAGGGGGCGCTGACAACACTCAGGTTTATTCTCTGTACGGTGGCCATTTTAGGACATCTCAGACTCAGCTGTACTTAGGCTCAGGTAACATTAGCATGTTGGTGAGCATAGCAATGATTAGCATTCATGTTAACACCTTACGTTTATTTATCGTGAACATTTTGCATGTTAGCAATCACTGGAGTTTTTCAGTGATTTGGATGCAGCTTTCCCCCCCGACTACCGTTAGCATGCTAACCGAATTTTAACATGCTACACCAACTCTGCCAAGACAACGTTAGCATCAGAATATTAATTAAAAAAAACAAAACAAAGAAAAAAATCGCACATATGGAGTTCGGTGTAAAACAGCGAGGGCAAACATGAGGTGGAAAATCTCCAATCACACTGGAAATGTACATTAAAAGAAAAATAATTGGACTTACAGTTATTTGAGCTTCTGGGAATCTGCGGTACGACGGGACGCTTTAAACGACATTTTAAAAAGGACAAGAAAGCCAAAGGAGGACAATCCGGTAAGGACATAAAGGTGACGAGGACGAGACAAAAACACACTAATACTGTTCTTTTTATATTACAGCTATTTTTCTTACAAAACTGTTGCATTTCGATGAAGAGTTTTTGGCTTAAAAACATTCTTTGAAGCAGAAATTTCGTACGAGCACCAGAGTGCAAATTTACCGACGCGTTTTTTTCCACAGAATCCACATCACATTTTGATCCAGCTACACAAAAACTGTTTCTCTCTTCATACTTTCCAACAGTATGGGATGGTGAGTGTGCAAAGATAAAAAATAATAAACAGAAAATTGTCTTAAAGCTACAGTTTGTGTCTGTACAGCTACGTGGATTTGGCAGCGTGTTGTTACCTCTGAGAAGAGTCTATCCTGCTTCTGGAAACGATTGGTAATTAAGAAAAACATTATTGTTCAGAACGTTTTTGGGGTCGAGTGGCTCTCTACGTGTTTTCCGGCTTATAAAAATAAATTCAAAACAAAACCTGTTTCGTACGAAACACGTAAAAACGATTTAGAGTCACGCGTTAAGTTTTTTTTTGTGCAGATACGATAAAGACAAAACTAATGTTGATGGTAAAATTGCAAATTACAGGTATTTATCACAGCGATGTCTTAACGTCGACACGTTGCGGTATTTACTTCAAAATGACGCTGAAACGATGAAACCTTGTTCGCCCTGTTTTAGAGCTTTACGAGACCAAAAAGAAGAAGTATTATCAAGTATCTCGTGTACTGAAATTTGATTAATTGAAATCACTTTTAGTCAATATGAGAATAATTAGACAAATATCAAGTTATTGCACAAGTCAGCACATCAGCTACGATGTAAACGTGGTGTTAAACCTGCCAGTAGCTTTCTACTTTTTTTTTTTTTTGGTAACAACCAAAACGTGTCCGTAACTTCTGCCAACTTTGGCTTTTTTTTTTTTTGTAAAACGAAGGGGAAACAAGGGTTTTATGAAAAACATTAAAAATAAAAATGTCTCAAAGTAACGTTTCAAAGAGTTGTTTTGGTATCGATACCAAAAACTCGTATCGGCACCGGTTTAAAAAAAAAATGAATAAATGATACCCGGCCCCGAAAACGTAAAAATGATCCAGCGAGCCAAAACACAATGTGAATCGTTTCTATCGTTCGCCGACGATTTAAAGCTTTACGTAACTGATTATTTTCGACTTCGAGTCCACTTCTCAGAAACGGGACAGACTCACAGAGACGGCAACAAGTCGAGAAATAAAGCAGGAAAAACAGAAGAGGCAGCAAAACTTAACAGCATTTCTTACATTACTGATCATGTAACAGAATAAACGATTAAAGTGATCCTAACTAACACTGTGCAAAGGCGTGACAAAAGGAAACACACGATCTCAAATCTGTCACTAAAAAAAAAAAAAAAGATTTGGAAACATTTTTTATGAACTCACAGATTCACGTGCATTCAATGTTTTTTTTGTTGTTGAGGGGGTTAAGACACTTCTATAAAAACAGCTTATAGAGACTCTATGTACAAACACATCGCACAGGTGACAGGTCAGGCGATTTAGAAAAGACCAGGTCGTTCTGAAAGAAGAGCTTCCTGTCGGCGTGGGAAGTCAAATCTGATGTTTAAAAAAAAAATAAAAAAAAAATCGACACACGGGAGGAAAGGCAACCTGACCGTCGCTCCTCCAAAATATGACGACATGTTTAGGCACAAATGATGAGTGATAATACAAAACTGTACAATACTGTGCAAGTGCAAAAGTTGGAAGCAGAGCTGCAGCTCATTTCTGAAACCGTCACCGGCACGTGACCTCCGACCCCTCCGGTGAGACGCATGCCGCACGCATCTGTGACTCGGTGACGTCAGTTTTGTGCACTCGTATCGAATCATTACAATACTTTCAGACAAAGACAGAAATAAAAAAAATCGCACATTAATATAATTCAAAAATCCACATTGTTGCTTATTAAAGTCACGTTCTTGGAGGACGAATAAGGTCACGCCTGGTGACTAACGGGTGGATGGTTTTTACGGCGCCTCTAAGGCGACACGAGCTCCAGTTTCTCGTGAGCGCCAGAAACTTGATCTTCGGGGCCGCCACAGATTTGGGAATGAAACTTAAAATTTTAACCAGAACCACCTACGGCTGGGCGATACGGCTGACATTATCCTCACGATATTAATATACAGATATTAATATACAGATTACGATGCAACGTCATCAAATAAACTGATGTTCGATGTTGTGCATCAAATTAGTTTGTTTTTAATTATTAATCATACACAAATCTACAACTACTGACTACAACTGGTTTGTTTTTTTTAACCGAGACTGGTCCAGGTCTTAAAAACAGGTCTTATAACTCTGGTCTGGTCTGTCTGAAACCCTTTTTTTGTTTTGTTTTTTAAAAAAAACAAGTATAAGAGATATGTCAGAAAGGTTCTGTGAAACAGCAAGTGTGAAGCAGGAGCAGTCATGTTTTATGGGGATTTCTACCACAATCGAACTGTCTTGAACAAATCAGATGACCTTCGTGAGCAACAATGTGGCTGATTTCAAGTAGAAAAGACTGAAGTCGGTCAGAGAGAAAGCTAACTGGGAAATGAAAAAGTATAAATGCACCTTTAGGAGGGAAGAGCACGGCCGCTTCCTGCAGATTCAATATGTACAATCAAACCCTGCAGACTGAATAAAACGGAGCACACGTCAGCTGCTCCGACTGTCAGTATTCACATATAGATACACTATTAACACGTGGTGCTTAAAGACCACAAGTTCTTCACACTTCTACAGGCCGGGAAAAACCAGTCTCTCATCCCGGGAGGAAAACCATCGGCCAACGTTTAACAAACTGTAGACGAATGATTTGAGGTCTGTCGAGTTTCTTCTGGTAAAAGCAGAAGGCTTCAGTCGGGGTGACTCGCACAACAAAAACTTTTCGTTAAAAAACACAAAAATCTTAGGCTTCGATGACTGAAACTTTGTTCAGCGGCGGAATTTCATGTTTTGTCGGGTTTAGCTGGTTTGGCCTCAACAATACCGGACAAAAAAAAAAAAACTCAACGACTACCAGGTTTGGCCTTACAAAAAGCTGTACCCCTTCATAGGGTTTTGGGCCAAGATTGTTTTTAACAGTGTTTCATTGGATATTCAGGTTTTTGTATATTTAATAATTTGTTTTTTTGGACTAAAAAAGGTGCAAAATTATAGGGCTGTCCCGAATACCATTTCTGGGGCATCGACGCTTCAGTGGGAGTTACCCACGAATATTCGAAGCTTCGGCAGTCGGGTTGGTCATAGACAAAACAATAGTTTTTAGCTAGTCACTATTATATAGCATTTTACACTGCATAAATTAGCCTAGCGGCTACGTAGCTTAACAAATTCCATGTTATTTATACTTTTTCTTACTCGCTGTTGGTTTAAGTCACTGCATCTCATCACCGCGGTTGAATTTCAGCGTTACGTACTGTAACGAGCTGTCGTCAACTCCATTAAAAGGTTGAATTCAGCTGTGCGGGCGTGTTGACGCTCCGCTTTAGAACGTAACCGCTGTGAAACTGGCAGAAAGTAACGTTTTATTCCTCCGATTCACCGGCTTTCACGCCACCGCCGCTCCCTCTCTTCATTCATTCTCTAGGTGGCTCGACCACAGCCCGTCCGTCTCGCTCTCAAACAAACCGACGAACGCAAACCAAACTAAGCTTCTCGCTATTTTTCAGCGTAGACTGAAAGCCAGACAGACGTCGACGCCGGGTACATGAAATAAACCAACTGGCAGAGTATCACAGTCTGGACCGTGAACTCCGCCTGGTTTCAGTGATATTTCAGGCTGACGTGGGAGCAGTTTGGCCGGATCACCGGATTGGCCACCGCGGCGTGACGTCGGCTTGCGTTTCCCCAGAAGTTTTTTCTGTTTCAACTTTTCCGCCGCTGCGTTTTGGGTTTTTTTTTGTTGGCGTCCCCTGCAGCCCCCACCGCCGCAGCCTAAACCGACTACCGACTGGTGTTTTCACCGCAGCGCCTCATTTGGTCTGAATCCAGGTTCAAGGTTCGCTTCACCTGCCTCTCCTCTGCCCCCCCCCCCCAAAGCAGTCGACCCAGAGGAAGCACCGCGTTGCTGTCGTCCTCTTGCGCTCTAAGATGCTGCTTAACGTCAATAATGTTGGATTACTGTTTCTTATTTCATGGGCTATTTGGGATTTTGGGGCTAATGCACAGATAGTCATTTTTAAAAACGCAGCATTTAAATGCTGATTTGGACGTCGATTACCATGGCAACAGCAGAGGCTTAGAGGCATTCGGGTCAGCCCTACAAAATTCATCATCTTCAGCGGACGTTCTGAATATATATTATATGAAATTTGATGTTGGGAATGATGTGATGCACAATAGGTACGAAACCCTGGTTCACTGATTTAATCAAGTGCTGGCCAGAGTCCAGATGTTACTCTGCAGATCCATCAGCCATGGACGCTCGTGACTTCGGCTTCAAGACTGCGTCTAAATAAAATCAGATGATTCCTACATCTTCCCGATAGGAAGATCAATACATTTACACACTTGATTTCTAACAAGTACGACTCCAGGACAACAAGCAGAGCACTGGCTTCAGGTTCTCCGTTTGGTTTAGTTCGGCGTAGATGTCGACCGGATCACTGAGGCTGGAACCAGATGTTCCCGAAGTACCTTGACTCCTTTAGAGAGACAGTTCTGATCAACAGTCTGAAAACATCGTCGTCTTGATTACAACTCAAGATCTTATTAGGACTTCTTCAGAACCTCCAAAATATTGATCAGAGACGATCTGGAACTTCATGAACAGCATCGATCGATTGGTCAGATTGGACCTGCGTCCTCCAACGGGCAGCAAAATGAGCTGTGTCCCATTGTAGACTCCTTCGATGTCCGCTGAACAAATCTGACAGAACCGTTGTTCCACGTTCTCAGAAAGGGGGAACGAGAGTCTTCAGGCTTCTCTGCATGGGGGGGTCGTTCAGAGACCTTCGTTCTTTTGTCCTTTTACGCCGCATCAGTACAATTACGCTTTATTCCTCTGCGTAACGAATCCGAATCAGCCGCTTAGCTTAGCTGATGCTCAGGTCCGCAGGACACGTCGAGATTTGGGAGGTTTGCCTGTTGCTAATCTGCTACCTACAGTTACCCATAACACCCGTCTCTAAGTCCGCACGGACATTAAATTCCAGCCTTATGCCCGACAACACAACCGGTGTGTCCTCGCTTTCCCAAACGATCTCGCGATGATGCTGATGATGAATCCTCTGTAAACCAATTTGAGGGGGAGGACTGGGTTCATACTACGAGCTGTCAGTCATAGGATAAACCCCCACCTAACAGGCCACGCCCTCTGAGGGGGGGGGGGCACACATGTGACACAGCAAATATGAGTGTCCTTCTGCCCGACGGCTGCAGCACAGCCCAACACGGACTCTGACGGAGCGGTTAATAAGCTGAGTTGGTTAAATATCCAACCAACCAACAGACAGCTGGTGAGCAGATGAGAATAAAAATATCCAGGGATCCAAAACAGAAACTTTCCATGACAACAAACCCACTCCGAGAGCAGAAAACCAGGCTGAAGAGAACCAGACTGATCCGTCTCAGCCTTCAGGATCTTCGTGTCTTGTGATTCTTCTGTCCGCCCAGTGTGGTTGCAGGAAGAGGCGGGACTTACTGCGGTGCTGGCAGATGATTGGAACAGAAATAAGGTGCGATTGTGTTGCTGTTCCTCCAGGTTTTTGGAGCTGCTGGTGGTCGGCCTGCACCCACAGTGACAGGGTCATGACTCGGGGTGAGGAGGGGGCGGGGGCGAGGTGGGTTTTAGTGTCCGGGGTGCTGGTGGGAGGTGAAGGAGGGGAGGAGAGAGACAGAGGGCTGGACTGAGGACTGACGCCTCCCGCGTGGGGAGAATCTGCCGCCGACTGAGAGACGCTGAGGATGGAGGAGCAAAAACGAGCTTTATTCACGATTTTTCATTTATAATTTGATACAAATATGACCGACGTGTTCGATCGATCCTCACCTGACCGTGTAGCTGCTGCGGTGGGCGGGGTCTGTTACCCCGGCAACGAAAAGCTTCTTTGGGGGTCCGTCAGACTCCACCCCTCCTGAGAGACAAAGAGGTTCACAAATGTATGTAAAAAGTAAATACAATAATCTAAGGAGGTGGGAAAGGAAGTGATTACTCTTAACAAACCAACGAGCCAATCATCAAGAGAGTCTGAGGTGACTGTCAGCGATGCTGATTAAAGTTTGACGATCACGTGTTGCCGTTTTCCTCGTCACTGCAACGTGAGACCAGTCTTCTTTTAAAAATGTCTCCACAGTTAAACGTTTATGAAAACATCAGTTCTCCGCGGTGGAAAACTTTGCCTCAATGTGGACAAAACAGAAAGAAAAACACACATGTTTTCAAAGTTATCTGCTTCAAACGGTTATAATATAATCTTGTAAATTTAGATGTTAGCCAGATGTTCCCGTCTGGAGTTAAGAGAAGAGCGAATATTGGACAATAACGCACCTCCAAATGAATGATAATGTTGCTCCATATTCGCCGGGTGTGTAAATAGGCAACTGTTTGCTAACAAGTTTGCCATTTCAAACATAAAAGGTGACGTCAGTGTCGCGTTTAAAGCTTGTTTCTGCTGCAAACACACATTAATTACCTTTCCTCTTGAGCGGAGTTAACGCAGGCCATCTCACAGTGGCGCTGACTGCTGGTCTGTCGGGCGATGAACAGAAACCAGTAAGTAGACCGATACAGACAGAAGCTTCCACTAGACACAATAAAACCATTTAAAAAAAGGTTTGTTTTTGTACCTGAACCTCCTGGTGGGACTCGGGGAGGAGTTGGGCGTGACGCCGCTGTCCTGTGACTGGAACCACTGAAGAAGAAAAAAGGTGAAAACCACAAAAACCAGTCAGTCTGAACCCTCTAATCTGGATTCACTTCAAACCGTCTGATCTGGACTCACTCTAAACCCTCTGGTCGGAATTTAGTTTGAACAGTTTGATCTGGATTCTACTACGCCGCTAATTCTTTCAGGACTACTTTTGCGTTCCCTCGCGATACTTTTCTTCTTCTGTTCCTTCTGAGCCGAATGTCTACTTCCGCTGAGCTGCTCCAGCGCGACGCCTCAGTCTGGACCAGCTCACTGAACTTTACTGTGACCTGGACCTGAAGTCTGCTGATGTAGTGCTGCTGCTCATCGGGCCTGCACGGTTGTGGGATCAGCGGAAGCAAACTTAAAGGAATTCTTAGGTCGAGAAGTTTCTGCAGAAGAAAAAGCAGGACGCTGATCTGCAGGACGCTGGCGGCTTCATCGTGAACACTTCCTGTCCTCCGGACTGTGCTGGACCCCCAGAGGGGTTCACTGAGGAAGAGGAGGCGTCTCCAGAGGAGGAGGTACAGATGTGCAGCTGAATCTACCTCATAAAGCTAAAGTGCTGTATCTGTATGAGTCAACAAACAAGAAGGCGACTGAAATGCTGCAGACAGGGTCTGTGGTTCTGGTTCTGTCCCAGACAGGGTCTGTGGTTCTGGTTCTGTCCCAGACAGGGTCTGTGGTTCTGGTTCTGTCCCAGACAGGGTCTGTGGTTCTGGTTCTGTCCCAGACAGGGTCTGTGGTTCTGGCGCAGACAGGGACTGCAGTGAACCGCCTGCAGAGACACATCAGGGCCCTCTGTCCTCTGCTCAAAGCAAATCAAAGGAGGCTTCAGTGCTGGAACAGGTTTTGGTAGAGGTGAGGAGCAATAACTGATGTTCCTTATACAAACAGAGTCCTGATCATGTTCTGCCGGGTGACGTCTTTGCAGCGGGCGTCATATAAAAAGGTGAGGAGTCCATTAACGAAGCTGAAAGCAGCGACCTGAGACTCTCCACACGGCCTTCCACTACAGACAGGCGTTCGGCTCAGGAGGAGCAGAAGAAGAAAAGTACCGCGAGGGAACAAAAGGTTGTCCTCGGTAGTTCTCGCCGTGACCTTTAGGGGGCCCCGTAGGATTCAGTCCGAACCCTGTAATATGGATTTAGTCTGACGAATCTGATCTAGAGCAGTCTGAAACCCACGATCTGGATTCAGTCCAATTCTCTGAACCATCTGATCTGGATTCAGTCTGAACCATCTGATCTGGTTTTAGTCTAAAAAGTCTGATCTGGATTCAGTCTGAACAGTCTGATCTGGATTAAGTCTAAACAGTCTGATCTGGATTCAGTCTGAACCATCTGATCTGGATTCAGTCCAAATCCTCTGATATGGATTTAGTCTGAACAGTCTGATCTGGTTTTAGTATAAAAAGTCTGATCTGAATTCAGTCTGAACCATCTGATCTGGATTAAGTCTAAACAGTCTGATCTGGATTCAGTCTGAACCATCTGATCTGGATTCAGTCTAAACAGTCTGATCTGGATTCAGTCTGAACCATCTGATCTGGTTTTAGTCTGAGCAGTCTGATCTGGATTCAGTCTGAACAGTCTGATCTGGATTCACTCCAAACCCTCTGATCTGGATTCAGTCTAAACAGTCTGATCTGGATTCAGTCTGAACCCTCTGATCTGGATTCAGTCTGAACAGTCTGATCTGGATTCAGTCTGAACAGTCTGATCTGGTTTCAGTCTGAACCCTCTGATCTGGATTCAGTCTGAACAGTCTGATCTGGATTCATTCTGAACAGTCTGATCTGGATTCACTCCAAATCCTCTGATCTGGATTCAGTCTGAACCCTCTGATCTGGATTCAGTCTAAACAGTCTGATCTGGATCCAGTCTGAACCCTCTGATCTGGATTCAGTCTAAACAGTCTGATCTGGATTCAGTCTGAACCCTCTGATCTGGATTCAGTCTAAACAGTCTGATCTGGATTCAGTCTGAACCCTCTGATCTGGATTCAGTCTAAACAGTCTGATCTGGATTCAGTCTGAACCCTCTGATCTGGATTCAGTCTGAACAGTCTGATCTGGATTCAGTCTGAACAGTCTGATCTGGTTTCAGTCTGAACCCTCTGATCTGGATTCAGTCTGAACAGTCTGATCTGGATTCAGTCTGAACAGTCTGATCTGGTTTCAGTCCGAACCCTCTGATCTGGATTCAGTCTGAACAGTCTGATCTGGATTAAGTCCGAACCCTCTGATCTGGTTTTAGTCTGAACCCTCTGATCTGGTTTTAGTCTGAACCCTCTGATCTGGATTCAGTCCGAACAGTCTGATCTGGATTCAGTCCGAACCCTAGAAATGAACTTGGAGAGTAAAACGTTCTAACTTGACAGGAACCACGACCAAAAACCCATCAGAATAAGATCCAGGTAGTAACGAGGCCGGCGTGGCGATGCTCACCACCGATGCGTGGTCGTGCCACTGACTGACTGGAGGAACTGGGATCAGACTGGAAGCACTGGGAGGGAGAGAGAGACGGGGAGACGGTTTATTACACTTTAAACTTCAAAGAGCTGAAGTGTTTGTTGTGTATGTGCTGCACCTTAGTCTGTGCAGACTCCCTCTGAGCGTCGTCTCCATGTTCTCCTCCTGTGTCGAACACACAAACAGCCGTTATTAACCTCCACGTGGACCCGAGGTCCACGTCTCCGCTGACCTTTGACCCCATCTACCGCCCGTCTTCGCTGTCAAATTAAACTCCCTTTTAAAATTTAAATAAAAAAGGCAACAAATATCCAAAAATCTCTAAAACTTTTAAGACCTAATTTTCAGTTTTGATGAAAAGGACTGAGAGCCTGTCTGCTTGACTTTTAATTTCTCAAGAGAAAAACACAAATTAGCCACGAGACTTTAAAAGACTTCCAACCCCGAACTGAAGACATTAAGCGCCGCATTACCCGATTATTTATTGTTCCACCTAAATATCTTACGTTTTAATTTAAACTCTTATCGTCTCGTTTTACACCGTTACACCACACATCTTTAAGTCTTTCAGTCTTTGACTTTAAAAACATACTTTCACCTCAATTCAAGAGACGCGTCAGCAAAATTCAGTTCATCTGAATTCAAATAAATAATCTGATCTGGATTCAGTCTGAACCCTCTGATCTGGATTCAGTTCTATGAATCTGATCTGGATTCAGTCTGAACCCTCGGATCTGGATTCAGTCTAAATCCTCTGATCTGGATTCAGTCTGAACCCTCTGATCTGGATTCAGTCTGAACCCTCTGATCTGGATTCAGTTCTGAATCTGATCTGGATTCAGTTTTACGAGTCTGATCTGGATTCAGTCTGAACCCTCTGATCTGGATTCAGTTTTACGAGTCTGATCTGGATTCAGTTTTACGAGTCTGATCTGGATTCAGTCTAAACCCTCTGATCTGGATTCAGTCTGAGTCTGATCTGGACTCAGTCTGAACCCTCGGATCCGGACTCAGTCTGAACCCTCGGATCCGGACTCAGTCTGAACCCTCGGATCTGGGTTTTTATCCTTTCTCTACACTTCCTGGTTCGTTTCCTGCCGGTCTCGATGATGTGAAAAACGCCACAAAGACGTTCTCGTGAGCGAAGAGAGACGGACGGAGGAGAGAAATGTGTCGCGGAGGAGGAGGAGGAGGAGGAGGAGGAAGACGTCTGAACCCGGTCTTGTCCTCACCTGCCTCTTGTGGTCGAGTCTGTCTCCGGTCAGAGAGAAAGGAGAGAGGGGGACGAGCTGAAGGGGGACAAGAAAAACAAACGGTGGATGAAAGTCAGCGGCGGGGAGGCGGGCTGATGAGAACCAGACAGTAAAATGCCGCCATTGCTCCACACCGACCTGCGAAGGGCAGCTGGGGTTGATGGACACACTGCTGCGTCTGTATCGAGCCGAGGACACGGGACTGAAGACCGTCATCCCGTCGCTTGGAGACAGACATCAACAACATACTTATAGAAATGCAGTAAGAGTACATTTAGTCAGGGACAACAATACACACAATTCACAGCGTCACTTCCAAACTCACATACGACTCTATGAAAGTTTAGTAATTGAGTTTTTTGTAGGAAACGACGCAGTCGGACAAGAGCCAGAGCGGTTTGTAGTACAGAATATCTGACACCAAACAAAAACAGCACAAAAAAAAAAACTTAAAGCAAAAAGCTTAATGGGCAATAAAACGTACCCAAACTCACCGCTGTGGCGTCAGATATCCGTCTTCAACTCTTACCTTATTGTGTCACTTTGTCTACAGACACTCAGTTTACAGTTGATTATCAGGAACACCTTTCTTAAGCTAATGCAGAATCAGAAACACTTCATTCAGACTCTTTAGCTCCTCCCTCTAAGTGTCAGTCTGTAGGACCCGAAGTCACTAAACTGGACATCGATCATTAACATCTCTGCAATACTTTAATAATTGTGCAATATTCTGTGTTAATACTCCCGTGCAATATTAGTTTCCCTATGTTAGTTTTTCTTATTTATTGTATTGATATTATTTACCTCTATTACTCTCGACAGTACATGCACCTCCGCTTATTACTATTACTTATGTGGTGACATTGTATTTTATACTGTACTTTCATCATCAACCGGTAAACCCACTTGGTACTCGACACTTAGTTTATCTCATACTTATACTGGCACTTCATTTATTTTCTGACCTGTTTATAGTGTTTTATATCGTTTTCTTAGTACTTCCTCCTGTGTGCGCTGACGTAAAGGCGAGCTGCTGTAACAAAGAGCGCACGCAGGAACAGAAGTGCTGAGCAAATCGAAATATAATACACTATAATACAGGCAAGAAGTACAAAGTGGACATAAGTATAAAAGCTAAAATAAGTGTAAAGCACAAAGTGGATTTAGAGGTTGATAAGTACGTACGGTATAATAATACAATGTAATAATATGAGTAATAAGTAATAGTGCATGTACTGTCGAGTTAAGTGCAGCTTATTAAGGTGATTATGAGACGGTGGATGTTGCACAGCAGTAATAGAAGTATGAATTAATATCAATAAACGGGGAATTTTAAACTGAAAACAGAGAATATTGCATAATATTTCAGGTATATTTAGTCCCTCACTGATATAAACTAAACATTATAAACACAACTCAGTATATTTCAGTATAGTTTGAACAGAACCTGAACATTATAACCTTCATGAAGGGAGGATTTGTTACAGGCCTGACTTGGTTTAAGGTTGGTGGACGTAATAAACGCTGTTTCACAAACAGCGTTTAATCTTGTAGCTGGATGAGACAGAGCTGCTTTTAACTACTTTAAATAACTGTTGAGTAGTTTAATCTATAACAAATCATCAGATTTTATAAACTAATATGTTCTGTATGTAAAATCTGAATCAGTAAAGTAACTATAGTTGTTAATGTAGTGGAGTCAAAGGGATATTTGCCTCTGAAATGTAAAAAAAAATGTAAATACTCAAGTACCGCAAACTTTTTCTTAACCATATGCATCTACTTTGAGTAACTGTGCTGTTTTACACTCCACCACTCAGCCTTTCTCCTCATGTATATTTGACTTGTACTGCAATTTTTTCATGTACATTCAACATTACAATTAATGAATTAATACACACACAATTTCAATAAAATTGTGAACTCTTAAGTTTAGATTTTATTTTAGCAAGTGCTGCTTGGTGTATTAAAAGTATGCCGAATTAAAGAGCGGCTCCTTTGCACTGAGACAATATCTTAGATCATATTTAATGAGATGTGTATGGATCCCTATGAACAAGGCAAATAAAAATGTAATGTTTTTTTTAAAGGAAATCGGCGTTGCACATTTGGATGTAATACCACTGACCTGACACTGGTGATCATGGGGGCGCTGTTCGACCTGCGGAGCGCCCCGCCTCCTGCCCCGCCAGCTGCGCCTGCGCACTGGTCCACTTCCATCCGTTCCATACTTTGGTCCGCAGGCCCGGCGGTGGCAGCGCCAACTGCCGGCCTCCGACCTTTCGACGGCGGCGTCGGGCTCTACTCAAGCCCGGTGGAAGCCCGACCCGCAGGCCTCACGAGCAGCAAACCCAGAGCCGCCAAGTCAGCGGGCTGAACACAGACGCTGTCTTCTCTCTACCGCATTTCCCTCAGAAAAACACCGTATCCGAGTATGACTGCGGGTCAGACCGTCATTTATAACCCGCAGCTGCGCTTCACTTGCTGCTGTCTCCAACGCAAATTTAATGGCTGCGTAAAAGCGAGATAAAATACGAACCCCGCGCAAAAACACTCGAGACAAAGTTTTGTAAGGGCATATAGTTAAAACTCACCCGGCTGTCCCGGCTCTACCGGGAAACTTTTAATTCGAGTCCGCACAGCTGACGTGACTTTTAGGATTAGCTGTTGAGCTAACTTAACAGTAAAACCTCCAGTCAAGAGATCAGAAAACCGCTAAGCAGCTGTCCGAAACACACAAACCCGGGCCGGTCACACAGCCCCCGGGGAGACTCGGTCACACAGCCCCCGAAAAACACCGAGCAGACCTCCGGAAGAGTCAAAGAACCAGTGAAAATTAACAGTTTGAAAGATTTTTTACAACATAGTCCTTGACCAAATAGAGGTAGTTCACCAACTGTGAAAACAGCGCCGCTGTCCGGCCGCGCGGGGAAGCGCAGCCCGAGCAGCCTCTGTTTCAATAAAGTTTTAATTTCTGAAGGGACTTCTTGTTTTGGTTAGAGCCAGTATAAAACTATCTTTTATTTCTTTTAACTAATTAGTCATTTGTTGTAATTTGATCTTTTTTTTTTTTTTTTGATTCTGGACTTTGTTAATCTTTAAAAAAATGTTGTAAACTTTGTTTTACTGTGAAACGCTGCTTTTGAAAAGTGCTACATAAAGACAGTTAAATAGTTGTTGTTGTTGTTTTGTTTTTTTAAATAATTATTATTTAATATGTAAGCACGAGAAGCTTTTGGTCACGAGGCAAATAATTAGAAAACATTTGTTTTGCATTATCTGAGTAGTAAAAGTGACTTCTGTTGAATGGACATGAAGCCGTCGGCGTATTTAGTGAAAATAAAACGATTCCCTGCGTGCGAGTGAATAAAAGTCTTTTATTAGAGTATAGATGGATATAATGATCCCCTGGGTGGAAACTGGGGCTGCAGCCGATAATTAGCCTGCATCCATCGTTGATGAATCGATTGATTGTCTTTTCAATTAATAACCGAATCTATAAAACGTCCGAGCAACAGTCCAAAAGGAGATTCAGCGATATAAAACTCCTCCTCACGCCGAAGCAGTGAATATTTACAGCGAACCAGTTACCCAAACGGTTGCAGATCAATTTTCAGCCGGTCGACTAACTGAATGACTTGAACGGCGTCTGAAAAGTAAACGTCGTCAAAATCGGAGTCACGAAGCCACGCGACGCGACAGGAACTCCAGTCACGGCAGCGGGGCCGTCAGCGTCCGCCGCTCTCCCAGAATCCCCAAAACCTCCATCTGCTTCCAGTCGTCATCTCCAAAAAATGGTGAAACGGGACACCGGGAGGCTCGGCCTGTAACCCCTTCACCGCCTCCCCGCAAGCCCGAGGGCAGACCGGAGACCGGAACCAGAACCAGACACGAACGCTCAGATAGGAGCTTTAAAACCAGGACCCCCCCGCCCCCCCTTTAAACCTGTGAGACCAGTTTGAGCTGGGAGCTTTAAAGACCGCAGGCTCTTGTGCTTCACTTTATACTTTTTACTGCACTTAGTTAAGATTTTACCACAAAATACGACATAAAAGCACCCGAAAGTATTTGAAACTGTTCAAAGTAGCCACAACACTTAACATCCGTGCGTCAGTGATAACAAGCCAGTAATATATAACAATATAGCACACGCTGCATTGTTTTTCACTTGTAACGGAGTATTTTCAGCGTGTTATTGCTGCTTTTACTGCAGTAAAGGATCTGAACACGTCTTCTACACCGTCACGATGCAGCTGTAGTGTAGAAATGTACAGAACTTTAAATTTGTAGTGGTTTTTATATCCTGTTGTTATGAAAATGGCAGCCGACTTTGCACTTCTTGCAGCCACGTTGGAGATGACCGCGAAACATCTGGATTCGGCGTGTCTGTAGATCCATAACTACATTTTAAATCTCCTGCTGCGACGGTCGATACCACCGTCACGCCGCAGCCATCGATCCCGACAGAATCCGTTTGGATCCAAATCAAGATGGAGGCCGGGACATTTCTTTGACGCAGGCGTCGAATAAAAATAAATAACTAACTTTCCAACGCGTCTGACTTTAAGTTGACCAGCAAACTGTCACATTTGGGATGAAATGTACAGAAAGTTAACGTTTGAGCATTAAAGGTCACTGTTGTCATGACAACTGAGCAAAACTCCCATCTGCTGAAGAAGACCGTGAGGTGCGGTCGAAAGCCCTGTGTGTGTGTGTGTGGGGGGGGACAATACATTTAGTTAAGATTGTTTTTAGGTCTGAATATTAACTGATTAATCTGACTGCAGTGTTTGTAAAATCAGCGTCCGGAGCTCCGAATCTGCGCTCTTAACGGTTTATTTTGTGGCGGGAAAGACGACATCTTGTCACTAACGGCAGCCGTGTTCACTGAGCTCTGATACAACTAGTGTCGCTAACAAGCTACTTTAGTACATTACATTACCGCCATCATTAAACTTAACAATGGCAGAAGTAGCCTGCTAATATGAATAACCTCCGGCCGGAGTCTCGGCGCTGCTGTGACCGTTTAAACCTCCGTCGCCAAGAGGTTAAAGTGGGCCGAGCGGAAGGAGGAGGAGGAGGAAGGAGGGAGGAAGGAAAGGGAAGGAAAGGGAAGGGAAGGTCCTGCCTTCCTTCAGACGGAGTTAAACCAGTTTTAGGCCACAACTTTTCTTTAATGTTGCCGTAATAAGTCCGTAGTTTCAGGCCACACAGCGAAGCCAGCGGGCTGCCGGGACCCGCGGGGTGACGGACGGCGACATGTCGGAGGGATCCGGGGCCGTCTGGATGTGACTGGTAGGCGGGTAAAACCCTCCGAGGTCTCCCCGCTGCGGGTAAACAACCGCGGGCAGAGCAGGCGGACTGCTGCGGGGACACTTCGGCTCCGCGGACCGGAGACTCTTTCAAACAAAGTTAGCTGTACAGCCCGTTACCGAGCAGCGGGACATCTGAGAACCAGGGGATATTATTGCATTGGCGATTAATTGATTATCATTGTTGACACCGATTAGATTTCTGTTGATCTACTCATCGATTCGCCTGATTGACAAGTTGTTTGCCAATTTTAAGAGTTTAAATTATACCACAACCTAAAAACACAGGGCTTTATTGTCCTTAACTTCTTCTTTAATAACAGCAGACCTGACTGAGTTAACAGGTTGATGTGTGCAGGGTTACTGCTGGGTTATAATGTCATTAAAAAAAAATAAAAAGTATATATTTAAAGTTTATTCAAAGTGTTGCGTAACAGCTGGCATCTGTGCGCATGAAAATAAAGTGAAACCAATAAAAGCAGCACCCCTAAACACTGCAGCGCGCCTTGGAAAATGGCTTTTACATTATTAAAAGTCAGTAAGTTGCACTGGAGTGTTTCTGAGTTAAACGCCTCAGCGCTGCTTCTTCTTCCCCCAATTCACCTTCCACCTTTTCTACCAATTCTGACCGACACGTCGCACATGTTGCGTATTCACACAGAAAAAGACGAGTTAGTGTTTGATAACGAACGTGTCGCCCGCGTGTCCCCTAACAGGGGTCACGCAGGACGTTAACATCCGTATCGGAGTCTTATTGTCTTTTCTGAGAGATGGTGTTTTCGTTATTTCGGCCTGGACGGACGTTTCCTTTCCTGATCTTGTTGTTTGTCTGCAGAGAGGAGGATGGAGGGAGAGAAAGAGATGGCAGAGGAGGAGGAGGAGGAGAAAGAGCTTCATCATCACATCGCAGCGGCGCCCTCTGTGGACTACCCGGACCTTCCCATCATGCATTGGGAGGACTTGAGCCAGCGGATAGCTGAGTTGGAGCAACAGGAGCAGGAGAGGAGGGAAAGGTCGAAGGTCAGCCATGACGAGTGTCTGTTATCCTGTTAGTGGTAACATTTCTCCAAAGAAAAACTACGTTTCCCAGAAGGCTCGGCCTCCTACGGCCCCGAAGACTGAAGCCGACTTTCTGTCAGAAACGTCGGACCTCAGGCGCCCGCTTATTCCCGCCCGAGTTGTGAACATTTCCCTTTATTGACGACACAATACGATGCAAATAACCGTACAGGGAAACTAACCACTGAACACAAGCAGAAACGAAACTGTACAGCGTAAAGTTTGCGTAACGGGAAACAGCTGGCAGGTCACAGCGAGGCTGGGGCTTTGTGTCGTGGCGTGGCCGACATTAGCCGAGCACGACTGCTCGTTTTATTAACACTGCAAAGACAGCAGCGGTGTTACTTTCCGGCTCGAGATATTGCCGCAGGGCTGCGTGGAACTCGGACTCGCGTCGCTAACTTGCTAATTTGACCGCCGATACCAACCGACTCTCTCGAAGCGGCGTAAAAAAAATCCCGCACGAGCGGAGCGAATCGGGCAGCCGGCGCCGGTCGAGCCCCGACAGGCGCCGCGCGTTCGACTTCATGCAAGTCGCGAGGTCGTATTTTTGAAGCAGGAAGTCGAGCTCGGCATTAAAGTAGTTTAAGTCGTGAGGCATAAAAATAGTCGAACTGAAACCTGATTTTACAATCTGCAGCTTAAATTCATTTACCTTTGCATCGATTTTGGCTAAATTCATGACGTGTTTTCTTTTAGAAGTGCAACAACAAAGCGTTTTGAATTTGCTAACCTCCGATTGGCTTATTCTCCTTAGCAGCAGCAGCAGCAGCCGAGGCTCCTGGGTAGTGTAGTATTTAAATCCTTCCACCAAACTGACAGAAAAAAAACCAGATTTGTCAGAAACAAAGTTGAAATAATTCAAACCGGTGGTCAAAACAAACCCTACACGATGGTTTCCGTTATCCAGGAGACTTTCTGTGCTCAGTAACATCGAGGAGATTTGCAGTTTAAAACAGCTATAATGGATATTTTTATACTAAACGGTGTAATGACGGCGTGTCGTGTCTCTGCTGCTGAACCTGCAGCTCGCTGTTCGTCTGCCGCTGCTCTGGTTCGCTCTCAGCGCTCAGAGCGTCGCTGCCAGAGAAGAAGAAGCTGTAAAAAGCCTCTGAACGCTTCCTGTTCGGCAGCGAACAGCAGCCAGACGCAGTCAGAGAGCAGCTGCTGAACGTAGCGGAGCATCTAGCTGCTAAAGAGCCAGATGTTTCCCTCAGCAGCTGCTGAACGTAGCGGAGCATCTAGCTGCTAAAGAGCCAGATGTTTCCCTCAGCAGCTGCTGGAGACCGAACACAGAGCCGACAGAGAGAAGACCGGACCGACGTCCATCAGGAGACACAGACACGCCTCCTGATGAAGCGTCATGTGACTCTGACACGCCTCCTGACGTAGCGTCGCGTGACTCTGACACGCCTCCGGCGGCGGCGTCGCGTGACTCTGACACGCCTCCCGACGCAGCGTCGCGTGACTCTGACACGCCTCCCGACGACGCGTCGCGTGACTCTGACACGCCTCCCGACGACGCGTCACGTGACTCTGACACGCCTCCCGACGACGCGTCACGTGACTCTGACACGCCTCCCGACGAAGCGTCACGTGACTCTGTAGCTGCTGGAGGCGGGAACAAGCAGCTGTTTGACGATACGTCAGCGTTGTTCACAGCGCTTGTTTGTTTCGGATGAAAATAATCAGTTCTTGCAGGTTTAAAGAAAAAAATCAGAACTGTATCACCTCAGTTTGATGCAGCGGCATTATGGGAAACGTAGGAGCTTGACCCGCATCTCTCTTGACTCGTCTGTCCCAGCGTTATGGAAGTCAGAGCAGTGCAGGGCTCGCCGTTTGCCCCCCTTGTTCTGACTTCTGCCTCCGTCTGATTACATTCCTGAAGGGACGCGAAGGCGTTTGTAAGGAGCTGAACTGAGGAGCGCGAGGGCGTTCGGCCAGCCTGGCGTTACAGAGACACTCTGCAGATCCTGGCTGCATGTTTGCACATTCTCGGGTGGCGTAATGACAACTTAGCAGCACCGGTTTCCTCTTTGCTTCTCCGATTTATTCAGACGTGTTGCTGCTCGGGCTTGTTTCGAATCCGGCTGCTGTCAAAGTGCTTTTTCTTGCACAACTCGATTGTTTTCTTTGCTGCGAACGACCGCACGGCTGTATTTACAGAAAACGCTGAATTTGCTCGTTAGAGGCCGATCACAATTTGCAGTTTTTGCAGAATCTTTTTCAGAACCAAAACAAATCTAATCGAACTGATAATTTGTGTTCAGATGATCTGCCTGGGATCACATAGTGATAACTGCGTCCTGCTGTCTTCCTGCAGAGGGGGACGGGGGTGAGGATGCAGGAGAGTCAGGGGGGAGTGTGGAGAGACGTCTGGGAGGAAGAGGAGGAAGACTTCAGGAGGTGTCGAGTCTCTGTCGTCACGTCGCGGTAACGCAGATTTGATTTCATTTGTGTCTGTTGATTCTGCTCTGTCGTCTTTTCGCAGCTTAGAGACACCAGAAGTCAAATGTTGGCTAACGTTCCTGGTTTTGGTCTTAACTGAAACGTCCAGGATCCTTCACATCTCGTAGTTTCTACGGACAGCGAACTTCAGCGGCTCGAGGAGGTGACGAGGGAGCGAGACGCGACCTTGTCCTGATTACTGGATGAGGTTTTCACCTGAAGCTTTACTGTTTCCTGCTTTGTCGTTATTTTTTACTGTAAAACACTTTATACCTGTGTTTAGAAAAGTGCTATATAAATAAAAGCGTATTATCAAGCGAATCCTTGAAATCTGGAACCAGCGAGAGTCCGTTATCAAACCGGCTGCTCTGCTGAAGTGAAATCACCGTCAGTACGTTCTGAAACTAATAAAACGTCAGACGCTTTATTGAGAGTAAACAGTTTGAGCACTGGCTGAACACTGACGTCCTCTCTCCTCCTGCTGGGGCGTCGCAGATTTCACAACCACAGAAACCTGCAGCTGTGCTTCATCAACAACAGCGACAGCGAAGACGAGGAGGAAGGACCCAACAGAAAGGTCACTTTCTGTCTGTTAATACAAATATACGCTGGTGCCTGCTGACTTTCAGTAACCACAACACTGTTTTAATATAAACGGGTTTTTTTCTCTGAACAAGAGCCAGATGTTAAGGTTTTATTTTGCCAAATCAGAAACGTCCTCAGATACTACTGAACATGCAGTAACTTGTAAATATATCATTTATTGTTGACCTTTGGGAAAGTTACGCAGATGTTTGTTCTTGTTTTCAGTTTGTCGTCATTTCAAACATTTCCATTTTAATTCACCTTCATCCAGCTCTCGTGACTTAAAAGACAACCAACAAGAAACATGTTCTGTCCAGTGTGTCTGACCGCTGACCCTACATCTCCGTCAGGTTTCCATGGGAACGGGGGGCAACGGTTGCCACGCCGCTGGGCTGAAACAGGAAGTGGCCACCGCTCTGAGGACGCTGAGAGACAAACTGCTGGCTGAGCAGAAGGAGAAGGAGGTAAAAGGAAGGAAGGAGAGCCGTAGGAGCAGAGACAGAAGGAAAGAAACGTTATCAACAAAGAAACGGCAAGCTGAGCGTGTGTGTGTGTGTGTGTTGCAGCATCTGGCAGGCAGCAGCGGTGTTGCCAAGCGGAAACATCTGGAGCTGTGGGAGCTGCAGGAGTGTTCGGTGCAGCAGCTCAGCAGCTTGAGAGCATCACTTCAACAGGACGTGCACGGTACACACACACACACACACACACTAAACACACATGTTTTGAGTATCTAAACACTCTGCAGCCATGAAAGGGGGCGCTGAGAAGCTCGTGTCTTGCACCAGACAGAAAAGAAAAAGCATCGAAATGTCCAGAGGAACTCGTCAGACGTCCTGCAGCATGAACCAGCGCGAGGAATCACTTCCTCGACACAGCAGCACCGGACTCTCCTGGATGTTTGAACCAGATCTGGTTCGGTAGACGGCTCCAAATACTGCGATACCCACGAGCCTCAGCTGCCAGTCAAGACTGGGCTTCATCAAAAGGACCAAAACACGTCGTCACCGTTACCAAATTCATGTTTAACGTTGAGCACAGCCGACCAGGAATGTCAAACCGCACATCGCGGTCCTGGATCGCCCTCTGTTAGAAGATGCACGAAGGAGACGACCATTTCATTCAGGAGTATTTCTGTTTATTTGTAAAGCACCTTTCAACGACAAGGCAGTTCCTGGTGCTTTACGTAAGGCTTAAAAGACATCAAGGTATTGAAGAAACACCAGACAATAGAAACAGACATTTAAATAGGATCTGAGAGTAAAATGAAATGGAAGATAAAAACACGCTAAAATAGATCAAACTGGAGAATAAAAAAGTTACATATCTGGCGTCCGTGGTCGTCTCCGGGTCGAGGACCTTTGTTGCTTCTCCCTCCCCCTTGTTTAGGTTTAATATGCTGCGAAAATAATAACTTTATTCATCTTCTAGCCACTCTAATGGGAGAGACCTCTCTTGGTCAAAGTACATCCTGTTATTTTATTCCTTTGCACACGTTGTTTTTTCCACCGTAAAATCGCCGACGGTCTGAAGACATCCATAAATATCAAAATGGCCTCTCCCTCTCTCTCTCTCAGTGCCGCACACAGTGCTGGATATAAATGCTCTGGTAAACAGACCGTCAGTCAACGTGCATTCAGTGCAAACAAACGCGTCAAAACATGACCGCGACATATCCTGACGCTTTGACGCGCTTCAGCTCGAGACGACTCTTACGTAGAAAACAACGGGTGTTTTGACACGCTTCGCGTGTGTGTTGTTTGTTAGCTTTTAACGAGCTCGTTGTTGGATGGATTGATTCTGCCTGAACGTCTGACAGGTTAGGACGCCTCTGGAGCTCTGCTCAATATCGAGGCATTTGTTCCCTAACTTAAGAAAGTTGATAAAATGCTTTTACTCGTTGTCCTAAAAGTAGGCGGCACATTTAACTTCCTTCTACGTCACACCTTAATATGTTCCAGACACTCGTGTTTTTTGCTAAAACATGACTTAATATAAAATTTCGTTGCGTCCCGAGGCGGTTAGCACAGATAGATAAAGATAAACAGGCAGCGACACATCGTTTACTCTTTGACTCTGTCTTGTTGCTTTTCTTCCAGCACTGAGCTCCGAGCTGGTGACCCACCTGTTGGTACGAGACCAGCTGAGGACGAAGCAGGACGCCATGCTGCTGGACGTCCAGGACCTGACCTAACACCAGGACCGCAGACTGGACGGTCCACACAAACAAACAAGTTTCCCCCACACCAATGTAAACATTTGGCCACTCCAGGACCAGGTCGGGCTGCTCGTCCACGTCAGCCCAGGAGACATTTACTTACAACAAAACGTTAGCTGACCTGCTAATTTATTGAAACTGACAAATCACTAGCATTCAAGGCAACAAAGAGGGAGACACGACCGGACGGTCAGGTTAAAGTGATATTTAATCAGCGCGTGGCATCGCTCCGACTTCCAGATTGACGGCAAATGACAAAACTTGAAACTAACAGCAGTTAATGTTGTAGACAGGATGAGACCGCAACACACGTCCAAAGGAAAGTTCATATACGAGTTGGTACGTGACAGCAGGTTGATGTGAATCGACGAGAAGTCTATTTCGAAACAGACGGAAAGCCACTGTTTCAAATAAACAAAAGGAGCAAAGACCTCCGTTGGATTGTTGGGAAGCCAAATCCGTACGTCAACGTCTCCAGTCTTCTGGCTGGCGAGGGCGGTGTTGAACCAGCCGGGTCTACGAGGCCTGTAGAACATCAACAAGACAGACGGACGCAACACGGCGCTTGGATTTTGTCAGAATTTCTTCTAAACTGCACTCAGCCATTTAATTCACTTAGTGCTTTGGTCTACCTGTTGAGCTACTCAGGATCTGTGTTGTCAAGTCGGGGGTCCAGTTTCAGTTGTATTGTACCTGGAAATGAAGGTAGAGGCTCAGAACGGAAGGAGAAGAAGTGGTCGTGATTTGACGGAGGACGGTCAGGAGGGAAAGCCTTCTTCCTCAGAAATGAAACCGTCCTCTCTGGTGCCACCAGGGTGGTGACACCAGTATACATAAGAAATTTACATACACTAAAAACGATGGGTTAGTGGACTGGGCGGCCCGTTCTTACAGTCACTGTTCATGCGTGGATTATTAGCAGGTGTGTGAATGACGGGGACAAAATGCGGTGTTGAATCAGTCAGGTTACTTCACAGAAGCCTCTTTCAGACATGCAGCTTTTTTTGATATCAGATTGTTGTTCGATCTGCCCGAGGTACATGACGCGTAAATGGGTATATGTTGTTTGAGATGAAACGTCAAAAATTAGCAGCACTGGTTTCAGCCTGACTTGGAGTCAGCATCTTCAAGCCTGAGGTCAATGTTCTCGGTGGTTTGCTCCCTCCAGTTCAAGTGTCTCGGGGTCCGAGGGTAAAATGGAGCGCGAGATCGACAGGCGGATCGGTGCGGCGTCAGCAGTAATGTAGGCGCTGCACTCGAACGTCGCGGTCCGGAGGGAGCCGAGCCGGAAGGCGAAGCTTTCGATTTACCCGTCGATCCACGTTCCAACCCTCGCCTGTGGTCGTGAGCTTTGGGGAGCGACCGAAAGAAGGAGATCGCGGATACAAGCGGCCAAAATGAGTTTCCTCTGTCGGGTGTCTGGGCTCCGCCTCAGGGAGAGGGCGAGGAGCATCTGATCGGGATCCTCCTGGACGCCTTCCTTTGGAGGTTTTTTCCGGGCACGTCCAAGTGCTAGGAGACCCCGGGGTGGACCCAGGACACGCAGGAGAGATTACGTATGTCATCTGGCTTGGGAACGCCTCGGGATCCTCCAGGAGGAGCTGGGAACCGCCGCCGCGATCCGACCCCGGATAAGAGGCCGAAAATGGATGGATGGTTCCAAAATGCTAACTGAACCAGAATGTGCACAATCAGCATCTAATGTATTACACACAAAAAAAACAATCACAGAACAACAATCGAGTTTTAAACGGTAGCGGTGCGTGAAGGGTAAATCTTAACGCCCCTGAAAACCGAGAACCTATTTTCCCAATCAGCTTTTTACTGAAAACAATGTGATCGTGCATGAACACGCTATTTCCTGCCAAAGTTTTTGGTTATTTCACACGAGAGAGTTCTGCCAGTGTTGTTTTGTCCGTGCGGGCGGTTTGAAAAAGGCGATGTCACGTTAGTCAAGGCTTTCGGCAACAGGTCAGAATCTGCTGGCTGCGCCCGCACAGTCCCGATGAAGCACGCCAGATCAGTTTTTTCCAAACTTTAACTTTAACTGGTGTAAATATTTAATGCGACAGAAGAAGAACTGAGTTTTCAAGCCGGGTTTTTCGTGGCAATCAGAAAACCTGATGCAGTCCGGCGTTGGCGAGACGATGGTCGTGAAATACCCGGACACGTTATCTGTCTCAGTCTCCAGTTCCTAAGTAATCCTTTATTGCTTCCACACAAACAGGCTTTTAGATGCACCGAAGAAACAAACGCCTTCGATCGCGTACAAAAAAAAAGAAAAGTTGAGGAATGCAGGAACTCGTGGTGAAAGCCTTTACGAGCTTCACGGCTCGTCCACGAGACAGATTTAGAAAACAATGCTGGCAGGTCTTCGTGAGCGCCTTACGTTTGCTCTTTTGTGTCCAAAACGGTCTAGTTTTAACTTTACGTGGCGGTGAAAGTCTGTGCCTGGGAATTTCATCTGGAGTGTTTTTTGTCTTTGCTGATAGAAATACGAGCGGACGTTTCAGCAGCAGGTTCACTCGTGGAAGTCGAACCGGCCGAGCGCTTTGAGATTTAACCGCAACTGAATGAAACGTGTTTTTTTAGGATCCAATTTTATACAGAGCTCATATTCAGAAATCCTCCAGATGTAACTTGTTTTTCTTTAAGCCTGATCACGAAATAGAAAAGTCCACATCGTGTGAACTTAATTTCCTACAAACTTAATTTCCTCTTGTGACAAAAGTGAGACAAAAGAAGGATTTGGCTTCTTCTGGACCGCGAATGTAAATCCACACATTTAGATGCGAATGAGGGATTCTAACTTATCTTATTTAAGTTTTACTGTGTTTCTTACTTTTGCTGTTATTATAACGAGGGAACATTACACTCATACAGCATGTGTAGCAAGACGAGCTTAACTTAACTGATACATTGATGTTTTGGTTGTTATATTTTATTATTTTGCTTAAAAAAAACAAAAACAAAAGAGGAATTTCACCAAAATGTGTAGCAAAAAAAAAAGATATACACACACGTTCATTTTGAATTTTGATATCTTGGTATCATTACTGAGTAAAAGTACGTTTCTCAGACAGTCAGACTGAAAAACAAGCGTCGTCCATTTGTTTTAGAAGTTTAAAAGCAATGACGGTCGTTGCGAGTTGTATTTTTAAAATCATTTTACAATTTATAATATTAAGATTACTTTGTAATATTACCTAAATGCATGTTGTTTTACTTTTGGTGGCATCCCTCTTTAACTGATGCTGAACACTTCAGGTACAGTCAGTGATTACATTTTGTTTACTGGTAAGAAATTAAAAAGGGAATAAAGCACTTAATATAGCCAAGTATATATGTGATGACGCGCAGGAAATATTGCCGCCTTGTTCTGATTTTTCCACTTTTAACTCGACGTTTCTGCCGCCACCCAAACGTCACGCTGTTTTTCTAACTTCCTGAACTTTTTTTTTTTAAAGGATGTGGCGTTTTTCCTCTGACTGCAGTAATTTACCTTGGGTTTATACGCTAGCCAAGGATACTTACATGATTTTAAAATGTGGCTTTTTTTAAAAACCACTATAGCGATGTCCTGTAGTGCCTTACGAAGAAATAAAGGATATTTTGATATTTCCACAATCTCTCTCATGGATCTGTGATGAGGAACTGAATGGAAGGCAATGTACTGTAAAGGAAATGTGTCTTTATTACTTTTTTATTCACATATATATATATTTAAAGTCACACTGAAATGGCGTTTTAAGAGTGTCAAAGTAACAAAGCGGGACGTAACACAGTGAGGGAGAATTGTAATATTTTTAATGATTTGTGCTTATTTTGGTCCTGAAAACTATCTGACGGAGTGAACACATTGTTTTTCATTTCATTGTGACTTTAAGGGTATTTAGAGATGTATTTTAAAATGTAAATACAATAATTTACAAATGTATTTGTAATTGTAAACATTAATTCTGAAATATATTTTGACGGTCTGTGGTATTTTTGGCGTCCTCTTTATTGCTTCAGTGTTTTGCGTTTTCAGTATAATCAGAAAAATGCTCAACAAATGAAGCTCTACAGTTTGTTTCCCTTCACTTCAGTACTAATAACACTGAAAATACTCCACTGAAAGTAAAAGTCCTGCATTCAAAACCTTAATAAGTAAAAGTATGTGAGTATTATCAGCTGAATGCACTTAAAGTGTGACAGTAAAGTCGTTACTAAATGACTTCAGTTCATGTGTGGGGAGTCAGCAGGAAGTCAGCCGACTAGTCGATTATAATCAGCCAATTGCATCGTAGAAAAGGTTTCAGTCGTGGTCGTCTGGACGCTGTTTTCAGAATCGAGACGTTTCGGCTCCCATCCGGAAGTCATTCTCAATTGTGAAAATGGTCTGAGAACTCAGAAATTTAAGCTACTCTGTGTTGCTTTCTGAGTTCCCGTCCCATTTTTTTCACAACTGAGAATGACTTCCTGATGGGAGCCGAAACGTCTCGATTCTGAAAACAGAGTCCAGACGACTACGACTGAAACCTTTTCTACGATGGAGCGCTCCCGGACGAATGAGGGACGACGCCGTCTCAGCCAATTGTAGGTAATTTCTTAATACATCCACGACGTCAGCTAGCGTACGTTTACCACAAATTAAGCTACTTTGCAGAGTATTCAGGTGATATTGAGAATACACGTTGACGCGAAGACTATTTACTGCGGTGGCCGACAAGAGCAGACACACTGCTGCGAATTAAAAGAAAACATCAATTTCACAACAACACATGCGTTGCATTTAGAAAACGGAAGTGTTTCCTGAGCGCGGCTTGGACTCGCTCGTTGTCGTTAGCGACTCGTGAAGTTATCGAAGTCGGCCCGTGTGTCATCGTTTCTGTTTGTTGAGGGTTCTCCGTGTGCACTTGGTTCGTTACAGGCTGCAGTCCGTCTGTCGCCACTGATGAACCCGGTTATTATCTCCGATTAAAACTGCAGTTTTCCAACATTTTCTTTTCAAACTCCTTCACATTTACCTTCATTTTCGGTTTCTTTACAAGCTTTTTCTTTGAAGCCGCTGCTCCGGCGAGCTGCAGATCGGACTGCGCAACGCGGAGAAACGGTTCAAACGGAATAACGGAAACAACGAACGTTTTAGCGTCCTCTGGAAACACTCGCGTTGTGGTTTTGGATTTGCAGCGTGTTTTCTAAATGCTGCGCGCGCGTTGTCAGATTGATGAAGATGTTTTAGAGTTTGCTTGCGTTGTTTTAAGATGGCGGCCACCGTAACCTTCTGGTTAGAGAAGTGATGAAGCACGGCAGAGTGCGCCGACATTGTAAAAATCATGAAAATGTATTTCCAAAATTATGAATTTGTGTGACCTCGGTTCAGATAAGGAAAAACGACGCACACCAAAACATTTCATGGGCAAAAATAAAGAAGAAGAAACCTCAGGAAGCGCTGCGGAGAACTTTTAATGTCTGTATTACGCAAAAGCCACCAGTTAAGAGTTTATAAAAACTTGGTTGTTCAAAAAACAAAGCTTTGGTGAGCGCTGAGCTAACGCTAAAGCTAGCTTCTCGGGGTTGGTGACTCTACATGAAGTGTGTTAGCTACCATTAGTCCTGTCAGCTACTTCCTCGTGAGAAAAACACTAGAAACGCGTAAAGATTTGTTGTAAAAATGTGCAGCTGACATGTTAGCTAACGGAAGTCTGGTTTCCTCAGCATTCGAGATGCAGGCGTCGATTCGGACGCCTGGAAAAGTTCGATCGGTTCTGTGTTGTAGCGTCTTTTCTTTTTCTGCAGCAGGTTTTTATTCACACCTCTGCTTCCCGGCGCGCTGCTTGACCGCCAATCGTGTGGCCGTGTTTGATCACGCCCTCGCGCGTTCAAACACACACAAGCAGAGCTTTGTGGCGCAGCTCTCTGACTGCGTTCACTGACAAACTCAGTATTTACCAAATGAATCAGAGCTGATGATGATGATGATGATGATGATGATGCTGGAGGAAGAGGAGGGGGAGGGGCGTGTTATCCACTCTGCTTTCTAATTAAAGCCTCGGACGAGGAGAGGCGGAGTGAGGAGGAGAAAGCAGAAGCTTCTGCAGCCTCTGGAAGAACAGGTGAGCGATTTATTACCTTTATTTAGCCAGACGTGTATCATGCAGCAGTTATTGATTAAAGGTCCGTACATGTCAGAATATTGATGATTCAAAAAAGTAAATGGTATGGTTCATTACATATCTACTTCTCATATTTGGTCGTTCTTGCTCAGCTGATGTATTTATTTCAGTGAGTTTCATTTTCCATGTTTTCGTGGTTCAGTTTGTTTTTATTTAGCAGGGACTGTTACAGCAGAGTTAGCATCAAGCTAATGTGCCATCGATCAGGGCACAAATACAGCAAAACAGAAGTAAATCACTTACAATTAACTAAAAGCTTCATTCACCAAATATTTAGCAGCAATTAAATTTAAATATTAAAGATGTCAAGCCTTCGACTCTTTGTGTATTTTTTTTAAAGTTTTTAACCCTCGGTTGCTAAAAAGCCAGCGTGTCCTGTGAAAAACAGCTCGGAGCTGCACTGTGACGCCTCCTCCTCCTCTGCAGTCCCCGTGTTGGGTTTCATTCCTGCAGTTCTGACTGAATGAATGCTGATCAATTATTTACAGAGAAGCTGAAGGTCAGGGGAGAAACCCCGAGAGACCCTTCGGCCCCGAAACAGACACTTCTGAGTCACAACTCCACCGAAGAAACCCGACGAGACGAGGGCCGGGAGGACAGCCGCAGGTAGGGCCGAACTCCCTCTGATCCGGATCGCACTTGTTTGATTGAAACCGGGTTTTAAGCCAGATGCTTCGAACTGGTCTAACCGGACGAAAGGCACAAGTCCAGCTGCGACGCGTTCATGTCTTATTCGATGTACGAAAGCAGAAGTGCTGAAACGGCTGAATAATAAATCGAGTAATCATTTAAGTCATTTTTTAAGCAGAACCAATGATTCGCTGATTTGCAGCCAGTTTTCTCCATTTTCTATGACAGGAAACTGAATCTCTTTGGGTTTTGGACTGCTGGTTGGACAAAACAAGGAAACTATGGGAAATTGTTATGTTTTGTGACATTTTTCACGTGTTTTATGAGTAATCAAGAACTACAGAGCGAAATCCCAAATGAGGATATATATTTCTTTAAATCTTCAGGTTGAGCAGGAGTGCAGGCAATTGACATTTTTGTTTGCTTGCTTTGAAATTGTCCTTTGCACAATAATAAATGATCTGCCAACAGAATTTCTGTGAAAAATCTTCTTCTGTTCTCAGAATTAAATGCCATATTATAGTTAATTTTCTTTGATCTCTTTCATCTTTTATTTCACTTTAATGGAAAACAATCTGTGCAGATTGGTGAACGGGCACTTCTGCCGTAAATGGAAATCTCAGTCTGACAGAGGCTCGTAATTAAACAAGAGCTAAATGCTAATGTTAGCATGCTAACATGCTAGCAAGGCATGCCGATGTTGACCAGGTATAATGTTTAACATGTTCGTTATATTAGTTTAGCGTGTTAGCATGCTAACATTAGCTAATTAGCAGTAAACGCAGAGTGCAGCTGAGGCTGATGGGAGCGTCAGCAGCTCTGCAGGTGTTTGGTCAGAAACCAAAGCGTCGGACGCGTTAACGTGTCGACCTGATGGTGGCGCTAGATGGAAAGTCAGCGGATCAGCAGAGTTATTACAGTTCATCCTGAGGGGAGCGTGAACGACGAAGCACGTCTCATCACAGTCCAGCAGCTGCTGGTGTTTCAGTCCGGACAAAGTGGAGGACGGACTGACGTTAACAGCCACAGAGCCACACCAGTTGTGGTCAATTAAAAGAAAATCAATTTTACTGGGTGACGGGTTAAATCATAAAACTGTTAACTAACTATAAATGTATAATGTCCATAGCCTTCCCCCTAAATCAAATCATGTATTCTTGATGTCTGTTACCGCAGCTCTTTCTCCTCACTGCTTATACATAACGTCTTTACGTGTGTCCACAATTTACAAAGTCCAGTAATAAGTCAATCTTTTACATTATGTAAGAGCCACAGTTTTGTTGAAGCCGTGAATACGTCCGAACACAAACTGCAACAGTTGTGACATTATTTGACGCTGTCGTTCCAAAAACACGAATTTAAACCCTGAACCAAACGCTTCAACAGCTGGAACAAACCACCTACCTGCCGCACAGAAAGGCTACATGAATGGAGAGAGGTTTCCGGAAAGCTTCGTTAATGATTGAGGGGCTAATTGAGCGAAACATAGTCTTCATCAGCAAATCGCCGGCGGTACATTCTGTATTTAACAAGCTTTTCCAAACTAATGACAGTGTGTTTTCTTTCCCCTCTTTGCCACAGAAACTCCTTCTTCTTACCAGAGACATGGTTTCAGTCCGACCGAGATTAGATTAGATAGATCGATCGATCAGAGGAAGGACAAATGAAGGAAACCTCAGAGAGTGAGAAGACTTGAGTCCGGCGAAGGAGCTGAGATGATGCCAGAGGAACCTGAACCGATCCAGCTCTGCCAGAAATAGCCTTCATCATGGGATTGAGCCAAGCCTCCAACATCACTCCAATCATCGGTTTGGCGGCGGCGGCAGTGGTGAGCAACCATCCCAACACCTCTGGCACCTCGCCCACCTCGTCCCTCCCTCCGTCGTCCTGCAGCATCGACGAATCCTACAAGTACGTCTTCCTGCCCGTCTGCTACTCGCTGACCTTCCTCTTCAGCCTCACCCTCAACTCGGTGGTGCTGCTGCGCTCCTGCCGCCACCACGGCGGCGGCGGCTGCTGCGGTGGGGGCGGCTGCGGTGGCGGGCGACGCTGGAACACCTCTCTGATCTACATGGTGAACCTGGCCACCACCGACCTGATGTATGGCCTGTCGCTGCCCTTCCTGGTGGCGAGCTACGTGATGAGGGACCACTGGGTGTTCGGGGACTTCATGTGCCGCCTCGTCCGCTTCCTCTTCTACTTCAACCTCTACTGCTCCATCTTCTTCCTCACCTGCATCTCCGTGCACAGGTAGGACGCCCCGGAAACACGGCAGCCCGATGGGGAATAAAATTACGACAGGTGCTCTTAGCTGATTCCTCTGATGTAATCATTGCTTTCACGTTTGAGACTTCTGCATTGGTGGTTAAATTTCAGTCGCAAAAATAAGATGCTGCTTTGTTTCGTCTTTATTTATCCATTTTGGGAGGTTTACTTTGTTGGGTAAATTGACCCTTGCTAAGCTCCGCCTCCCCCCCTTGCTACACCTGTGAAGCTCTTCATTGTAGCACTTATGCAGTTTACAACAGTCAGGTTTCCATCCAAATGTAGTGCAAGTTTTAATTTCCAGAAACTATCTGCAAAATAAATGCAAATCCATCCACTACTGTTATGTGAAGATTAAGAGTTGAGCGCATAAAAGATGAACGATTAGCGGTTTTGCTGAAATCCCAACTGTTGCAGCTGTCAGCCGCAGATTATATCAGAACTTCTGGGGTCACCTCAGTGTCTCTCTACTCTGAGACAATTGCTGCCCATGTATTTTCCTGGCAACGTTAATTTTTACCTTACGTGTGCTATTTGAACTTTGACTTGCTTACAGTAAAGTAGTACTACAACACATTGCTACTGAGGCTAATGTAGCAGGCTAGCTGATTCTCCTGACCTTTGAGCCAACCAGAAGCTGGTGCAATGTCTGGAAAAGGGCCAAGTTAGCTGATGGGTTTGACTTCAGAGACTTCTCCGACCCGTTTACAGGACTGTTTCCTCACTCGATCACACAAACCTACTATGCGTATGGAAGCTCATTATTGACAAAACAGTAATCAATCTGAAAGTCAAGATTCGGGCTGGTAAGTGAAGAACAGGTTTGTAAAGCAAACAAATGAGTAACGCTAGGCTGCTTCTGAGTTTGCTCCATCAGCTTTTCCATTCGTCCAAAAAAAAAAAAACTTCAACTTAAAAAGATGCGAAGAGGTGGCGCAGTTGCATAACAAGCCCACGGAAAGACACAAGTAGGTGTGAACAGACGCAAATTCACTCGCAAGTTGAAAACGTTGATCGAAAAATATAGAGGCAAGAGGAAACGGTGGGACACCTGAGGAAGATAACCGTTTTAAACCCTTTTAAAAACACTGAAGATACTGTATCTCGGTCTGATGCAGACATTCAGTTTGTTGCTCACAGATGAAAATACCTCTTTTTGTAGTTTGGACATGCATCCATGTGTTCAGACTTTTCAAAACTAAAACAAGAACGAGATTAAAGCGATGGACTCAAACTCACCCCTGGTTGTCCGTCCACAGGTACCTGGGGATCTGCCATCCGATAAGGACCATCACTCTGGAGAGCAAGCGGGTGGTGAAGGGGACCTGCGCGTTGGTGTGGGTAGTGGTCTTCATCCTCACCTGCCCCATCTTCAGGTTCGCCCAGACGGGATACGTCCAGCGAGGAGGCGGTGGGGTTGTCAAGCCCGGAGGGCCGAGGGAAGGCGGGAACAGTACTGGATCTCAGTTGGAGGGCAAGGAGGGATACATGAACTGCTGGGACGACGCCATCGATAAGGAGTTTGCCGACTACGTCCCATATGGCATCGTCCTCCACCTGCTGGGCTTCTTTGTGCCCTTCGTCATCATCGCTTGGTGCTACTCTCAAGTGGTCAGGACGATATTTCAGACCCTGCGCTCCCCTCCCAGTTCGATAGAGGGCGGGGAGGATGGTCCGGTGGGAGACGGGGTGACAGAAGGAGTTAGAGACCGGGAGAGAACCTCTGTCTCCTTCTCCGGATCGCAGTATTCGCACTACATCCGGAGGCGACGGAAATCCATTAAAACCATCGTAACCATCACACTGCTGTTTGCGCTCTGCTTCCTGCCTTTCCACGTGACCCGGACGCTGTTCCTGCTCCTGCGGTGGGGGCGGCTCGGTGGCTGCAACCTCATGAAGACCGTCTCCATCTGCTACAAGGTCACCCGGCCGCTGGCCTCCTGCAACGCCTGGCTCAACGCCCTCCTCTACTTCCTGACGGGGGATAAGGGTGCCCCCTGCTGCTGGCCGGCAGAACCCACCATCTGCCGAGACCGCCGGAGCGGCTCCCTCTGGTGGCCGCTGAAAATCCTGAAAAAGGAGGGAGTGGCAGAAGAAGACCAGGAGGCGGCCGAGAAGGTTGAAAGGGAGGTGCACATGGAAAATGAGTCCAAGTCTTCGAGGGTCATCTTCTAGAAGGTTTTAGTGCTGGTTTTCTTTAAAGACTTCAAGTCCAGCAGTTAAACACAGAGCTGCTCAGTAGCGCTGGGTATTGTTTGAAATTGAAAATCGATATTAGTCATTAAAAGAGCTCCAGTCAAAGCTCAAACGATGGAAAACCATGTCAAAAACATGATGGAAATACGACATTTCATGTATTAATGCGAGGAAGGTCACAGCCTCCTCATCGCTCCACACAGATCTGATGACTTAAAACGCCCACTGAAGAGACAAAAAAACAATTGCGGCAGACAGATCTGATACTTGATAAATGTTTTAAAACACAAGCAGATGCACAAGAAATTTAAGTTAAATAATTAATAATTAAATCTGGCAGAATTGCGATGCGCATCAGGAAGTGTCCGATCAAAGAACATTTTGAATCTGACCGGACATTTGATGCCAGATTTCGACTCTTAGTTCTACGAGCACATTTCGGCATTTAATACCCATCGCTGCTGTTTGACTGTCTCATATCAACTACGGGCAAGTCAAGCCAGTAAGAAACGCACAACTCTTCTCTAACACGAACTACTCGTGCTGTTTAGCTCATAGCTCCTGCAGTGAATATAAAAACAGGAAGAGCAACATGTCCTGAATCAGAACTGTGTGGAGCCCGATAAGAGACGATGTTTTATTTAAATCAACTGCCCTCAAATTACTTGTTCACTAAGTAGCTGAAATGACGTTTTTTTTTTTTGTTATCTTAATTTAGTAATTTGTGCCTTGAATTGCTCACTTCATGTCCTCAGAATTCCCATTTGTGCCCTTGAATGAATGAATTTTCTTAAATTAATAGAATTATCGCCTTCATTTGTCCCCCGACACTCTCAGCGTGGACCGCTTGGATTCACCGCGGCTTTATTTTGATTTTGGATTGAGATGCGAGGATATACTTGTGGTTTTGGCTGTTACACACATGCTACACTCGTTCTAAGCGGGTCTGGGGTATGTAGTGTGTTTACATTGGACAAGTGGCTAAACGAAGTGTACTTAAAATCAGTGTGCAGATTCAATATGTTCGATTTCTGAGTGTCCTGTCGATGTGCACTACGCAGTGCAAAGGAAACGGACGGGCTGCTCGCTGCTGGAAACATCAAAAATTGTAAGTGGTGGTGAAGCAGCTCCACAAAGATCTTGGGAAACAATTACAAGTATTAAATCTTAAGAAAGACGTTTTTCTGTCTCTTTGTGACGTTTAATCGGCAGTGACATTTAAGTATGTCGAGTTTTTTGTGTACTAACTGTTAAAAAAAGTAAACTATGAAGATTAGTGTGTAGTATGAATTTGGGACACGCTGAACATTGGTTGTGCTTCATTTTAGGGCAGAAATTATTATTTTTTCTTTTATTATATTCTTAATCTTTTAAATAAAATTAAATAAAGAAACTTGTGTAACATGCTCTAAGAGTCCAAGGGGGACGTCTTCCGATGTCTTGATTTGTCCGACAAACAGTCCAAAACCCAAAAGAGATTCAGTTTACCGATATAAAACAGAGAAAAGCAGTAAATCATCACATTTTAGACGCCAGAACCAGCGAATGTTGAATTACTTCAGTGATTAACTTATCAATTAATAGACTAATCTTTTCAGCACTACTTTACTGCTACCCTCCAGAAGACAGGCGGCAGCAAATCATGTATTTTTGAGGGCACAAATTATCGTTTTGAGAGAATCATTTTGATAAAATTTTCCGCCCGATAGACTCAAACGAATGAAATAAAGGCTCACTTCTGTCCACACGAAATTCACTGTCACCCGAGAGGCTTAAAGGGGAATGACACCTATTTTAAAAGACCGATTTCACTCCTCCTCCTGCCGTTAGCCAGAAACTAGAGCTGACCTTCGACCCCTGAGACACCAACTCTTGTCGAGCATTAACGTGTTGCTGGCAAACCTTCGCTGAATCAGTCCTGGAACGTGTAATTCATAAGTGTGATTCTTGGCACTCCCCTTTAAATGTCATGTAAAACTGTAAAAGTGAACGGCGGCCATGTTACTGACCTGCGCTGGTGTCCGAACGTGTTTCCTTCAAAAAGCAACACGTTCCCGCTTCATGTGTCGCTGTTGTTGTTGTTTTTGAGCTCAGGTCAGTCTGTGATGTCAGACCTCGTTTTTTCGACTCATGTATTTTGACGTTTTGTGGCACAATATCTGGATTAAAGTCTGCTGTTGACATCAGCTCTCTGTGTCCTCGGCCTCGTTCATGGTTAACGCGTGGATCCGTTCGGCCTGAGAAATGATTAATCAGCTGAACGATCATATCAGCGCTGGGCCTCGGACACCGCTGATCAGACCGTTGAACCAAAACACTAAAAGAAACCACCCATTTTATCTCACACTTAAGAATGAATTAGATCAGTGTAAGTTTATTTTATTTGACACGGACACAGCAATAGCACTGTATTTAGTGTTTGTAGCGAAACGCTAATTTACAACAGGAGGCTTTTAAAAAAAAAAAGTTACAATAGAAAAAAGACAAAGAAGGAAAACACAATACAGGTACAAATACAGGTGTGAGAAGTTGTTTCTCTTTTAGGCAAGATTTAACACCTCTATTGAAAACATTAAAACAGTTGAGGCCCGCGTGCCGACGCTGCTGCTGCTGTCTTGCAACAAATTCGTGAAGCAGGGCAGGCGCATCACCATTTAGCCATCTAAAAATACGCTTTAATCTTTTCGGAATAACTTGGGAAGCTTTCAAGCGGTTTGTCCAAGACGTGACGGTTTTTTTTTGGTCCATGATTTTTGTTGTCAGGTTATATTAGTGATGTGGTTTTATAGCTGATTGTGACCAGGAAGCGACGCGGTATGACAGGCGTGAGAATATCACGCGTGCAGAGGTGGGCTGTGCTCAACGGCAGATACCTTCTGATGAGTCTGAAACACCTGAGATTTGATTGAACTTTTAAGGCGATTTTAAGCACTTCACGTTGCCAACCTCACCGATTACCTCGGTCTTTATTTTTTTTTTACCATGAATGTTTAATTTCGGTGTCGTCGGCGTATAGAAAAACAGCTCGAAACAGTTTTTATTACATTCCGCATTAAGTGAGAGGACTCAAGCCACTGCGATACAGCACGCAACGAGTCAGGAAGCTGGGGTCTGCGGCCTCGCTCGTTGTTCTGGCAGACGTATAAATGACCGTATCATCGGCATACATTTGGCAGCCAACCCCAGGACATCTCTCAGGTAGGTTGTTGATCTACATGGGTATCCCCGTGCTATCGGCACAGAGGGTGAACACACTGCACTCTTCCCCGTGAGTCACTGCGAGGAATGAAGTTTGGATATCAGCACAATGTGGTTAACGGTATCGAATACCGAGTGACATTTGTGTCACCAGCCTTAGTTGAGCTAAACGCTGACACGCTGATGTTTTCGCATGTTCACCATCTTAGTTTAGCGTGTTAGCACGCTAACATTAGCTGACTAGCAGCAAACGCAAAAGTGCAGCTGAGGCCGATGGGAACGTCATCAGCTCTGCAGGTGTTTGGTCATAAACCAAATTAAAATGTCGACCTGATGGTGGCGCTAGATTCAAAGTCAGAGGATCGCCAGAATTATTAGAGTTCATCCTGAGGGGAGCATTTCATGTCGTTCTCCATGAACGTGTGAAACAAAATGTAATTAAAAAGGTGATTCGATTATGTCCACCCGCTGACAGTCCCCACAACGGCCCCGCCAAGGACCCTGAAGCGACTGCTGATTGGCTCTGGATGGTGGTAAGTACACAGTGCCGCACAACTGGTCAGAAAATCATTTTCATTGAAATGAATGAGGTAGTTTGAATGTGCAATGTTAATTTGAGGCTGCCGTGTTCATTACAGCCACGATAGTAAAGTGTTGGATCCACGACAGTCACACCGCATATTGCAGAACACGTTTCGGCCATTCAGCGATCATTACGTTCTTTAACAAACGCAGCCAACTTCTTAGCAACAGTTCAGGAGGAAAAAGTCACGGTGGGTTTAAAGGTGTTACAGCGCTCCGGCCACAGATATCTACAGCGTAGGTCTCGATGTTTAGTTCGATCTTTCATTCGCTTTGTGATACAGAGCGACGGTGGGAAGGTTCTCATTACTAAACAGACTACCACCGTGCAATCGAGAGCAGAAGTGATCACGTTAACGTTACGTGGTCGCGGACAGCAGAAGGTTAGCGGTGGAGATTGTCTTTGTTAGTTTTTAGTGAAAAGCAGCGGAGAACAGGATAACTTTCTTCAATTTGCTTCATGTCGTCTTCGCGCCCGACAAACTCCCCAAACCATCAGAAACTTGTAAAAGAAAACAGAAAGAAAAGCAGCCCAGGCTGACCAATCGCAGTTCTTGCGGTCTCCAGAATGGCAGCTACGTGCAGGAAATCCCTCTCAAGAGTCTACAGCCACGCTAGCGTCTGTGTTAAAGCTGTATTTAGGCACAGAGGTTAGCTTTGAGCTAAATGCTAACGTCGGCATGCTAGCAAAAATGAAAAATAATGAAAATGCTAACTTGCTGATGTTTAAGGCTTACCATGTGCACCATCTCAATTTAGCGTGTTAATTAGCAGCAAACGCAGAGCGCAGCTGAGGCTGATGGGAGCGCCAGCAGCTCTGCAGGTCAGAAACCAAAGTGTCGGACGCGTTAACGTGTCGACCTGATGGTGGCGCTATATGGAAAGTCAGAGGATCAGCAGAGTGATTACAGTTCATCCTGAGGGGAGCGTGAACGATGAAGCACGTCTCATCGCAGTCCAGCAGCTGCTGATGCTTCAGTCTGGACCGACGTGGAGGAGCGACCGAGCGACGACCGTCATCCGTCGAGTGCAGGTGATTTTATCTGGAGTGCAGCTACATCCATCAACACTGAACAGAAGTTTAGTTTAACAGCTCAGAGGTGAATCAACACCTCTGACAGTCATGATGCGCTTCAGAAAACTTCTGTTTTCTGGACTCTAATAAAGTTGTTTTGTCTTTTTAATGTTAAGCGTGTTCAGCTGTTCTTCTTGCATGAAGTTGCTGTTCATAAAGTTTATAACGCTGTATTGTATCACATGATGTTTAACCTTTCATCACCGTTTCTCCATCAATCAATCGATCAGCTCCCACTGGGTGTCGCTGATCAGCCGGTAGTTGAGCCTCCGGTAGTCTTCGGGGTGAACTCGCCGCTGTCGCCACACCTCCTCGTACAGGCTGCGTACAACTGGCGACAGCGGCGGGAAGCCGGCGGCGCGGGCCAGCGCCTGGCAGTACTCCCACTGATCCTGGTCCATTATCAGCAGGTGGCGCTGCTGGACTCCACGCGCCATCTTTTCCTGCAGCTCCCGCCGGACCTCATCCTCCATCTGGGCCTGAGACGGTAAAGTGACCGAGCCGTCCAACACGGCCAGAGCGAACTGGACCTGCGGGGAAAAGACTGGATTTAAGGAAAACCAAACCTGGTCCCTCTGTTAGACCAGTCTGTGATGTTCTGGTTTCATTTAGTCTCATTATGGACCCAAACTGTGAACGACCACATCCACCAGGCCACTTCTGTAAATGCCTCTTTAATCTTACTGACAGTTTATTTTTATTTCCCTTTCATCTCACTTTGATTTTCCCGTTATTCTACGCGGCTTTATTTTATTTGAGTCTTTCGTCTGCCACCTTTTAATTTGTTTGTTTAAATGTTTAAACAGTTTTTTTATATATACAGTTCGATGTACAGCACTTATGAAAGGTGCTATACAAATAGTTTATTAACATTAACATTATTATTATTAACATTATTATTATAATACACAGTCTGGCAGGTATTTCTGATGAATAATATATATCACTTTAGTGTTGCAGCCGGTGAAGGTGCAGCTCGTTTTAATGAAAAAGTCTTATCTTCATATATAATCATTTATCTGATTATATTTTTAATTCTTTAATCTGAAGAAACTAAAGTTATCAAATAAATGTAGTGGAGTTGAAGTATAAAGTAGCAGAAAATAAAGTACCTCAGAAGTGTACTTAAGTACTTGAGTAAATGTACTTTCCACCACTGGCAGGTGAGTCCGCCCACCTGGTGACGCCTCAGCTCACCTGGCAGTCGAAGTTGGGGAAGGGGCAGATGATCTTGCAGATGCCGATGAAGAAGAGCGAGGGGAAGGCTGGGGGCATCAGGAAGCGGTACAGCGGCGACACCACGTGGTCCCGGATCTCCAGACCCAGCTGAGCCGCGTCCAGGAACGGATACCTGAAGTTGTACCCGGTGCAGAACATCAGGACGTCAGCCCCGCCCACAGAGCCGTCCTGGGACAGGCAGGTTTCACTTTAACATTTTATTTGTACATACAGGAGAAGTAATGACGGACACCTGTTCAGAAAGCTCCGACAGCGCCTGAACCTCAGTACGTTGCAGGTGATAAACGATTCAAATACGACAGTTCGAGAGTTCTGGGTCTGAACATTTCCTGTCCAGACAGACATCCTGACGATCTCGTACAAACAGATTTGTTCTTGAGTGATTTAAAGAGAACCAATTTTCTAGTATTCAGGATTTTCTCTGAGGCACGAATGAAATTGACGAGGCCCAGACCTGTCGCATCAGTCAGGTACAGATAGTCTGCCGATATAACTTAACTAGTAGAAAGCAAAAGGGTTTTCCGAAGACTTAAAGTCCTGTGAGCAGCTCAGACTCAGAGAATGTGGTCTGCGCACCTGAATTCGGTCTCTTGTTCAGTGCGAACACGCGACGCAAACCGAAGCGGGTCAGAACTGGTGCGGATTAGCGCTGCTAGACTCTAGTCACCTGGAAGCGAATGCTGCCGTCCTCCTGGACCGCCGCCACCGGACTGGACTGTCGAATCCCGGAAGGGAGAGGAAAGGTGAAACGAGGACGGCCGTGACTCAGCGTCACCTGGGGAGAGAGAGAGCGGGAGAGAGACATTAGTAATGACTTTAACTGGTTTCCACATTCTTTCAGACGCGGCCTATTTGACATACACTGCCAACATTTTTAAATCCGTGCTAAACAAACTTAAACGCAGAGTGCTATGGCGGGTCACCTATAGGCGGCGCTACAGCAGCGATACATTTAAACGTTGCTACTGAGGCACGATATTGAGATTCTCTGTCCTCGTCCTTATTAACTCCAGTGTGCGTCATAAAAGCCTCGTCTGTCTGTAGGCGTCTGTGATTCATTATCAGTACGCTAACAACCCAGAAAAGCCACTTGAGGAGGAATGTTAGGAGCGATGTGCAGGTTCGATTCCTTCCTGAACATGTATTTATATTACAAGTTCAGAGAAAGCAGGTGCGAGACGAGCTGTGTGGTGCTGGGTGTTACCGCCAGACGGACGTTTCCCGCCAATAGTTTGTTTACATTTGACAGTTTTTAATGATGGTGAATTACTGCGTTTGTGTGTCAGGACGTCAAGTCGGGAGACGGGACTTCACTGCTGCATCTGTAACAGTAACCGCCGCACCGGGATCCATATTTATTATTAGTAACCTAAACGTGGCCGCTCTCCCGTTTGTGACAAAAATGGGGACGGGAAGCCACGAGGCTGATGGGTAACGCAGTCTAAGCCGAGATCAACACCACCACTGTAGTGACAGAGCCAGCAACAGCACTCAGCTGTAGAGTAATGACACGTTATCAGGCAGAGCGGCGGCGTGTTGTTTGTTACCTGAGCGCCGACTTTGGCCAGTTCAATGGAAATGTCCAATCCTGAAGCTTTGGCTCCCAGAACCACCACGGACTGACCCGAGAACGGTTCTGCACACCTGTACGCGTGACTGTGGAGCACCTTTCCTGCGAACAGAGAGAGCACTGACCTCAGCTTCAGGACGTGTTTAGCCTAGCTTAGCACAAAGACTGGAAGCAGAGGGAAACTGCTAGCCTAGCTGCCAACAACTCCAAAAGTCTGATTTACACGTCGTATCTTGTTAATTGACATGTAGGAAAGATGTATGCTAAGCTAGGCTAAACCTGATGACGGTCTTCTGGCTGATCACACAAAGTGAATACAAGTGATTGACAGTTTGCTGGTTTGCCTGCGTTTTCTCTGAAGTAACGTATTTCAATTTTAAAAGAGGATTTTCCATTTAAAATGATACTAAAATGATTTAAAGTGAAACTCTGACATTACCTAACTTTAGTCAGCTACTTGTTATTAATTATACATTTTGAGTTTACAGTACGCACCATGCCAGTTTACAAAAACACACATTTTAATGTGGACTGTACCTTTAAAGTTCCCTATCCCCGGGACGTCCGGGACGTGAGGGTCGGAGTAGTGCCTTAAAGACAAAAACCAAACGTCAGAACATCCAAACAAACACGTTTAAAACTGGCAACGGGAGCTAACGACTCAAATTACACATTTCGTCGCATCTCACCCCGAGCAGACGAAGACCGAGTCGAAGGTCTCCGTTTTCTGACGACCCGACAAATCAGATGACGTCACTTCCCACGCTGTCCTCGCCTCCTCGCCCTCCGTAGTCACGACGACGGGCTTCACGTTTTCCACCACTGTGTTGAACTGACACACACAGAGAGAAAGAGGGGCTCGAACTGAGCATCACTGATTCATCTCTTAAATAAAGAAAACAGCGTAAAACGCCCTTCGCAGTGCAAGGCGGCGTTTTCAAAATGTCCAACCAACAGTCCGCAAACCCAAAAGATACTCAGTTTATCATCACACGTGACGGGGAAAAGCAGGAAATGCTCAAAACGGAGGAGCTGGAACCAGACGCTGTTCGGTATCTTCGCTGGACTTAAATGATTAATCGAGTCTCAAAGCAGTTGGCCATTTATTCGTTGTTCTTGTTAAATCACACGGCTGCGTGCATAGTTTCACACACACACACACACACACACACACACCATGCAAGGCGGTCACGTGACCATCGGGAGCCATTCAGGGTTCAGCTTCTTGCCCACGAACAGGACGGTAATTGCAACCCTGCGATTAGCGGACGACCCGCTCCACCTCCTCACCTTAAAGCACCCCCACCTGCGCAGACCGCCACGTGACGCTGCCAGGAAGTTCTAAAGTTCACCCTCCGAACCGTTGTGCGTGCGCGAAGAACAAAGAACGTGCAAAAGGACTTTTCACCCTTGATTTTGTTAATATTTCATGGATTCGTTTGAATGTTTAACAGATTGCCTTGTACGACATTAGGCCCGAAGATTACGGGCCAGGTGGGGAGTGAGAATAATTACAACCCGATTCACTTTCCTTTATTCAATCCTTCTGGTTTGTAACATTTCCTTTTCCGTGTGTAGAAGAACCGTCGCTCCTTGACTGCCGTTAGTAAATAGTTGGAACAGATTGTTTAAAAGATGTTCTGTGAGCCACCATCACTGTAGTTTTTTCAGCTTTAGTGAGAACGCACAGATCTTGATACCACCTTCGACTCTGCATCTTCGGTATTTATCTAGATATTTGGAATTTCATTCATTATATCATCAGTGATTGGTTAGAAATGATAACAGATTTCTTTCCTGCTAAACGCGAGTCAGTCAGGTGGCTCACCCTGATGTGAGGCCGGATGCCGTGGCTCTGGCAGTATCCCTCCAGGTACCTCTGGACCTCCTGATGGGGCAGGAAGCTGTCCAGCTGGGGGTCGAAGGGGAAATCGGGGAACATCATCACCTCCTTGGGCAGGTTGGTCCTGTCGGGAGGAGGTCAGGAAGTCAAACTCACTCAGACGAAGGCATTGTAACGCGGAGGTCAAACCGTGGAGAAAGGCGGCCCGTCTGTACGAGTGCTTCTCGTGGGAGGCTCAGTTCCTCACACTCATCGAGTGAAAGGTAGAAAATCTAACTGACTGGAATAAAACACAGGACATTTACTAAGTGCGGCACTTAAAAAGGTCCAGCTTGGAGGATTTAGCGCCATGTAGCGGCGGAACTGCAGTTTGCAACCATTTGAATCCCGCTCGCCTCGCCCTCCCCTTCCAAGCGTGGAGGAGAAACTACGGCGGCCACGAAACTCAATAAAAACGGCCCTGTCTAGAGCCGGTGTTTGGTTTGTCCGCTCTGGGCTACTGTAGAAACATGGCGGTGCAACATGGCGGCCTCCGCGGAAGGGGACCCGCTCCCTCTGTAGATATAAACGGCTCATTCTAAAGGTAACGAAAACACAACGCTTCTTATTTTCAGGTGATTTAAACACTAACGAAAACACACTTATGAATATTATATTCCATTTCTGCCGACAGCTGCTCCTAAATGTTTCACGCTCGACCTTTAAAAGCAGCGCAGCGTCCCTGCGGCTGCTGTGCTGTTATATATTCTGTCATCAGGTTATTATTCCTCGTGCATTAATGGAAAGCAGGATGTTGCTGCTGCAGCTGGTGGAGCCGGAGCTCACGTTGAACCGGTTTGTATCGGACTGCGGCTGATGATGCTTTTCATTCTGGATCCATCTGACGATTCTTCCGGTTTGGAAAACTTGGTGAAAACGGTGAGAAACGCCGTCACGGCGACCCAGAGCCCAAAGCGACGCCTTCGCCGCGTCGTCGTGTCCGAGCGACAGTCCGAAGCTCGACGTCATTAACAAACATCACAGTTATTACAGTCGTTCAGAGGAAAAGCAGCAGATCTGCAGCCAGGAAGTGATTTTACAGGAGAAACGACTTCAAACATCAAAACAGTGAATCGACTAATTGTTTCGATTTATAACCAAACATCAGATTTTATAAACTCTTTATATGTTTGAAGCCGTCAGATAAATGTGGTGGAGTAAAAAGTCCGGTATTTCCCTCTGAGACGGGGCGGAGTGGAAGCAGAAAGCGGCATGAACAGACTCCGTGGAAGCGGGTCCCCTTCCGCGGAGGCCGCCATGTTGCACCGCCGTGTTTCTACAGTAGCCCAGAGCGGACAAACCAAACACCGGCTCTAGAGAGGGCCGTTCCTGTTTTTCTTGAGTTTCGCGGCCGCCGTAGTTTCTCCTACACGCTTGGAAGGGGAGGGCGAGGCGAGCGGCGTTCACGCGGTTGCAAACTGCAGTTTCACCGCTAGATGCCGCTAAATCCTGCACGCCGGACCTTTAAGTGCTGCACTTAGTAAAGGTACTCAGTTACATACCTGAGGTTTTTGTACATGCTGCTGTGAATCGGCCGTCCGTCGTCGTACGCCCCGACGCGCTCATCATAACACCAGGTGCCGCCGATGTTGCCGGTGAGCTCGAACACCACCGGGGGGGCGAAGCTGTTCAGGCGGGACAGGATGTGTCTGGCTGCACAGAGTCCCGCCGCCCCGGCGCCGACCACCGCCACCCGCTGCAGCATCATCCGCACCCTGACACAGAGAGTGCGTTAACACGAGCGCCAGCATCCCGGTTTTGATCTTATTCGGGATCTGGCGTTTACGTGCCACAGTATCCTAGTTTCTATCGGGAAGGTAGAATATTCAGGTTTCTCAAAATCCCCGTTTCTGAAAACAGGATATGACGTTCACGTTAAATAGGCGGGGTTACGCCGTTTTGTTACGGTTTCCGGACGGTTTGAAAAGGTCATCTATATAAACCCCGCCGTATTAAAAAGGCAGCGCGCATGCGTACACAACAGGGCGTTAAAGGCACCGCCACTTCCGTTTAAACAAACGTTTGGGCGGGACGCGGCCCCAGGTGAACTGAACACCTGACAGTTTACAACTTTACCTGTTTCAGTCTCTGTGGACTTTGACCCACCAAGAGACTGAAGGCAACACCTGTTAAAACTTTATGATTTAAAATCACAGCTAAACTTTTCAGAGATATTTAAAAGAGCACAATCGATCGATAAAAATCAACAACAAATAAAGCAAGCTAGCGGGTTTGCTCTGAAATTTAATTTATTTAATTATTAATTCTGGAAAATAAAATAATGTATCTTGTTACTCGGCTAACAGGCTAACAACGGTTTGATTAAATCTTGCTAATCACTAAAGTGGACCTTTACAATTCCACACTGCGCATGTCCACAGAGAACGACTAACGACTACAAACTTTATTTAATCTAGCTAGCTCTTTAGCTAGCTATGTAGCTAATAACTTTAGCTAGCTATGTAGCTTCTACTCTACTTCAGTAAGATGAGTGTTACCGTAGTCGCCGTCCGCCTTTATCCGTGCCGGTGTCCCGGCCGTTTGCTGCGGAAATCAAGGAAACATCGCTGAAATATTAAGTGAGTCGGTGGGCAGCCATTCTGCGAAGGGGGGACGACTCACGTTGCAACACCGCTACCGTTATAACACAACGACAGAGGTGTAGCGAGCAGAATAGCTCGAGGTTCCGGTAAATGCAACAAAATCAACTTCCGACCCGAATCCTTCAGGATAAAAGCGATGTCGCTTCAAAATGTCAATTATTAAAAAAAAATAAAACTTGTAAGTCAGACACCGCTGTTGCTGTACTTTATTATAACAGTAATATTTAATGTGTTGTGGCTGAAAAAATTACACTACATCAGTTATTTCTACCAGAGCGGGGAGTTGCTTATATTTTTTTCAAAATAAAATCTGTAGAGGACAAAAAAAAAAAAGACTGATTCCTCAATAAACACCAATAAAGAATTTAATGAATAAAATAATACATAAGTAAAGGCTGAAATTAATACATACTAATAAAAGGAAACGTATATGTGTTAAGTGTACAAATAAATGTCGGTAATTAATCAGCAAATACATTTCTTTATTTCTAGAAATCCACATTTATTTCTGTATTCGATAGAAACACAGACGACAGAGAGTTTTGTCGCCTTGCATGTTGCGTAAAGAAAAATAGAAAATGTAATAGCCAGCTGCTGTGAAAAAGACGACTCTAAAGTGAATGTTGAGTTTCTGTTTCGCTTGCTGCAAACATTAAATTTGTCATCACGCCCATGCAAATCAAAGGAAATATAAAAGCTTCAAACGTCAAATATGTTATTAAAAAGAGCGGGGCAGTAGTAGAACTGGTCTGTAAATAAAACGATTGATTTTGTTGATATTTAAGTCGCAGTGGATGCTTCTGTTTTTACCGTCCGTTACAACTAAACGCTCACGTCACCGTCCGCGGCCTCCGTGTGACGGTGAGCTCGGAAACAACGCGTTTCATAACAGAAGTGATGACGTCTCAACGTCTGAGGTCCATACGCGTTAACATGCAGAGTGTCTGTAACTTTTCTCAGTCTCTGCTTATTATTGACCAGTGAAGTTTCCCTGACCCGGGACTGGAACTCGCCGGATGGCCGGAAATCTTGTCAGCGCCTTAACGAGCTGGGGAACCGAGAAACGTCTCTTCTGAAAGACGTTTGGCTTCGGGCGTTTCTGCAGCCATTAGTCGATTAATCATTTTGGGTCCAAATTCTCGAGTGTGAATATGTTCTGCTTTCTTTCCCCCTCTGTGACGGTAAACTGAACACCTTCGGGTTGTGGACTAAACGAGACCTTTGAGGACGTCGCCTCGGGCTTTGGGAAACACCGATCGACGTTCCGTCACCGTTTTCTGACATTTTAAAACGAACAACTAATCGATTCGTCGAGAAAAAGGATCGACAGATTAGTCGCTAGTGAAAGTAATCGTCACATTTCGCCTCACAAGCGAAGAACGTCAGCGTCACCGGAGAGGTCATAGGCAACCGATGGCTTTTTTTTTTAAACTTACAGGCATTTCGCAATCAGCCGCCGCTCTGCCTGTTACCACGGCGACGTGAGGATCAGCGTCGCTCTGCTGTATGGTTTGTTTTTACACTATAAAAGGCTCCACTCAGTACTCATCCTGATCACAATTCTTTAATAACCACATTTAAGGGACCAAAAACGTTTGTGTAAAAAAATAAAAACATGGCCGACGTGTCATTATTACGCTCTTTTCAAACTCTCAAACGTCAAAACTCCCGTATCAGCCGCGCTGTAATCCACACTTTGACTCTCCCACGCGTTCCTCTGTACAGTCCTCCCACCTCCAGTGACACCGTCACTTGGCGGCGGCGTTCCCGTGCGGCGGCGGCTGCTGCTGCGGCTGCTGCTGCTCGGCCAGCGCCTGCTGCAGCCGGGTGCGTTTCCTGGAGTAGTGCTGCCAGTGCAGCAGCTGCTGCTCGTCGATGAACTTGGCGCACTGAGCGTTGACCAGCTCCTTCCTGAAGTGTTCGTACTGCAGCAGCTCCAGCATGTGCAGGCAGTGAGGATACCTGCAGAGGGAGGAGATTCAGATCTGTGAATGAAGGTGCGAGCGTCACAGCGTCACGGCAGCCACCAGCCCGAGACGCCGGATCCGGTTTCCTGCGTGAGCGAGGGGCAAAGCAAAGTCCGACACACACAATGCGACTGCAGTCTGCTGTTATTCTGTACTTTTCTTATCGTCAACAAATCTCACGTTCGGACTCAGACCAGCAACACGTCGCTCCGTCTCTCAGCGCCGTCTCACTTCCTGTCTGCGGCGCTCAGCTGCGAGCCCGTTGGTTCCTGCTGAAGACGTGAATCTTCCTCACAAATATAAAGTTTGATGTTTAAAAAGGCTCAGTAGTTTCCTCAAACAGCTGCTCGCTGTAGTTTCTATCAGACCAACAGGAGGAAACAGTGCGTCTGTTGGGGACTATTTCAGTGGCGGATGAATCCACATTTGGTGCTGTAGTGAGTGTTTGGGGCAGCAGGACGGTGTGTGTGGGGCGGAGTCAGAATAAACTACAGCGTGTGTGTTCGTGGTGATGGAGCAACATGTCGCCCGGTGCAGCAGAGCGGCTCGCTGATGTGTTTTAACAGTTTCTGGACGACGACGGAGGCTGTGATACGCACGCACACACAGCTGTTAGCAGAGACGTTCACTGCCGGTCTGGGATTTGTTGACGAGAAGATAAAAGCGCTGTATCAATGCAGCCATTAAAGTAGAGCCGGTTGTCTTACTTGAGGAACTTGGCGTACTCGGGCTCCTTCCAGTACAGCAGGTACTTCAGGTAGTTAATGAAGGGTCTCTCCCTCAAGACGCCTCTCTGAGCCAAAACTGGAGAAACAGGAAGTGAGGATGTTTGCGCGCGACACATTTTTCACCGGCACTGTGGCACTATGTCACACACTAGGTAAAGCTGCATTGCATGGCTACCTTATGAAACTATACAATACGCTGCACTACATGGCCAAAAGTATGTGGACGGCCATGGGCACTAATGTGCTGCTGTAACAGCCTCTGTCTCTGGATTTGCTCCCATTAGTGATGCTGGTGATCAGGTTCATCCCAAAGGTGTTGGATGGGGTTGAGTCCAGTTCTTCCACACCAAACTAGCCTTAGGACACTGGGGGGTGGTCATGTCCTTTGTGGACGTGGATTTTAATTTAACAAATAACTCAACATCGCCTCTCGGAGTGTGAGAAACAGGAGGCGTTAAACATAATTAACCTCGACGGCTTCACGCCGTACTCCAGCTGTAAATGTGGATTACCACAGCAGACTAAAGTCAGCTATCTTTAACTCAGAGGGGACGACTGTCGATAGTCAAACGGCACAAATAGAAATAGAAATATAACGGTAGAAATATTCGAGCTGATGTCTGCTGCCACTCACAGTTCAGGTAGTTTGGGTTGGCCAGACACTGGACGAACTCCAGCTCCGACTGGAAACGGTTCCTGGCCTGCTCCTCTGGACCAGGAAACACAAACCGCAACAGTTTAACAGCAAACATGATATTCAGCAACAACGTGACGACGAGGAGACAAAAGCTTAAGAGATGCGGATTCTTACTTCCAGTAAACCTGGTTCCGTTCCAGCTGTGAAATGTTTATTTACATTTTCAGCTTCTTAAAAGAAGATGGGAAGAAACTGTGGATGTGTCATATTAAACCACTTGTGTCTTCTTTGTCATGTATTTATATAAACAACTAAAAAGGTTGCATGTAATAAGTCCATTTGAATGGACGCTGCAACACTAGTTTTCTTTCACAGACCGCAGCCCTGAGAGAGTGCATTTTAAATAAGATATCGAACCAAACTGTATTCAAATATGTAGCAATTTTAACGCTGCATCGTTTATCAGCAGTATCGAAGTATTCAAGGAGTTAAACAATTAATTGAATTAACTGGTGAACTGAACTGTGTGCCGATTTGAAGAGTCAGTCTCAGCTATTCAGAAGATGTCTTAGCTCATGCTCAAACACATATTTTTTGTCGATAAATAAGGATATCCTTAACTGGAACAATTTCCGATGTAGTTCGTAACAGCATTGTCTGTACCACCTACATAACTAAACATCAGCGTAACTATGTCTTCATGTTAAATCGTGTATGTATATAAACAATCATAATGTGTAATGCGTGTAACTAATTAATCCCTGTAAACAAAAACACCGTGACACTGAAAGCACCAGACTCTATTCAAATATCTGACAATTTAACGCTGCGTTTGTTTATCTCAGTACTGGAAACACGTACTCGCCACTCAGCTGAAGAGCGTGATTCAGAAAGCTGCACTTTTATTTCAATAAGATGCAAAAAGTTAAACGTTCACCTTCAGATGATGCAAGATGTCTGCAGCACACTTCACACCAATAAATTGGATAATTTAAATGCTGTTGAAATGTCATGTTTGCCGAATTCAAAAGTCAGTCTCACCTATACAGAAAATGTCTTCAGTCATTTCCAAACGGGCATTTACTGGTCATATGTTAGCATGTAAAGCCGACTTAAATTACACGGGTTTTATTGATGGCGTTTCGCCCGCTCCATACAGGGCTTATGCTAGCAAACTAATATTAGCGAACCAAGGAGCTACAAACCTGTTTCCATGACGCCGGCTACGGACAGAGACAGGAGCGGGCCTGAGGACAGCAGACAGCCGCTGTTTAGACGACTATGTTGACTGTTAAACTAAAATACGAACAAACAAACTTCCGAGCGTTGGTCTTTGTTGCTTTTTAATCACCGCCATCAAAAGGGCGAAGACGTCTTTGCCGGAAATCGGTGCTCTCTTTCCGACAGTTTACGTTGGTTTCCGGCACCTGCGGTTCATATTCCGACCGCTAGGGGGAGACATTTAACAACAAGCTCCCGGCAGAGTGAGACACCTCAAACAGATGCGACCATACACTCTCACTTTATTATATATATATATATATATATATATATATATATATATATATATATATATATATAATATATAATTTGATAAATAAATAGATGCATTATCAATACTAATGAAGTGTTTAGCCGGGAGATTTGAATCCTCCATTTCCAAAATGTATTCACAGTGTTGAATTATTCTGATCTGAATATCACAGCAATCTACGGGGGCCCCGAAGGGTCATGGTGGGAACCTTTTGGTTCCCTGTGATCCACAGGGACAGTTTGTGTGTGTTGGTTCCGGTCCAGGTTTGCTCTGCAGCCGCATCTCTGCCGCCCCGGACACGGCCGCAGCGTCCGCACCGGGACTCTTTGCTACTCCTTTTAACATTAGCCGAGAAAACGTCGTTAAGCCGCGCAGGATTTGAACCCGCGGTGCTTCTGTCAGATATGACAAACGTTTTACCGAAGCGGGAATAAAGTAAACACAACGCTCAGTCAGGTCGATTACTGCGAATAACTGCTGCACGTGGAAACGAGCAGTTAGACACAACTACCGTCTGAGCTGATGCATGTTGTGCTTGTAGCTTGCTCTGCTGCCTCCCAGTGGCCGAAAATATCAATCACTGCAGCTTTAAACTTCGTGCATAAATGTGATTAATATTATAGAAATGGAATTTGCATAAACGGAGTAACAACACTTTCAGTATTACGTTCAAGACAGTCCGCACACGATATGTAGTGATGTAAAAACCAGTATTACTGCTTTAGTTATCCAAGCTGTCACACGTTTCTTTACAGATCAAGTTTTATTAACAGCAAATAAAACCCGTTAGCAACAAGGTGGTACAAAACTCTGCAGGTTATGTCTGTACAGTTCACATTCACTCACTCGCCCACATGTTAGTAAATAAAAACCAGATGTTTAAATAGAAAACAATACAAAACACACAGTATATTTTTTCTAACTACTTAAAATACTTCCAATTCACAGGGATAAGAGCGGTCGCATCGTCTTCGAAGTCTGTTCACTGATCCAGAGTCAGTTTCCCAAATGACATCTGCACATAAAGTCGTGCTGACTATCACTATTATTGACCTTCTCAAGGTTTTAACTAAATGTTTGGGGTTAAAGTTTGCAGTTTTAAGGAAGAGCTAACCCTAAATTCTCAGATATTAGACTTTATTTACCGCAGCTGAAGAGAACCAAGTATTTATTCGAATTAGGCTTCTATTAGAGATTATTCCCGTTTTATAATTCTATTAGTTTATGTTGATGCAAACTGACCTGGATTTCCTCCACGGTTAATTCAGCATAATGTCCATTTCCACAACACTTTCTCTGTTCAACTACAACTCTGTTTTAATTCGCTTTTTATTTACAGTCGCCTCTACTTTGCTGTTTTTTTCCTGAAGATATTCTGTTTACGACGATATAAAACAGAGCAAGCTAAAGCTGCTAATGCTCATATTTTGGAAGCTGGAACTAGAAAATGTTTGCCAGTTGATTATAAAACATTCTGATCTTAGTTTTTCTTCACATTGCGACTGTTTTCATTCACTAATTGATAACCAATCACTTATACTTTACTGGGGTTTTTGTAATCGCTGTTAAACAAGAAGAATTGGAAACAGCAGCAGCGGTGCTCAGATGATTATTATTCGGGCTTCTAATGTGAAATATCTTTGTGGGAAGTGTTGAGTTTTATTGACGGTAACTTAACGGTGATCGAAAAAACAGCAAAGCAGAAGCAATTGAAATTAATTAGTAAATACAAACAGTATCGGTACTAAAAAGACAAACCGAGAGCAGCTTTTTTGCCAAACATTTGCTGGTTTCAGCTTCCGAAAGGCTAACATTAGCTAGCTAATACGTTAACGTATGTTGTGTTATATAAGCTAACATTTTGCTAGCCGCAGCTACTTTGTCAGGTGACAATATGTGAGTGTTGTGAATGTTAAACTTGTAGGAATTAATATTGTAGCAATGGAAAATGCAAAAGATTGTTTTATGTCATTGTAACAAATCTTTTGGGGTTTCAAATTAAAAGCCTTCCAGCGGAGCGGCATAATCCCTCTCATTCTTGTTAGGCTTTTAATTTGAAACACCTGCAGGAAGTGTTGAGCTTCACTGACAGCGGGTTAACGTTGATCAATAATTCGGCTAAGTAGAAGTGATTGGAACTAATCAGTGAATGAAAATGAGAGATGTCAACATCTGTTGTATTCACAGATGTTTCAAATTAAAGGCCTTCCAGCAGCTCAAAGGACGCGATCCCTCCCATTCTTGTTAGGCTTTTAATTTGAAACACCTGCAGGAAGTGTTGAGCTTCACTGACAGCGGGTTAACGTTGATCAATAATTCGGCTAAGTAGAAGTGATTGGAACTAATCAGTGAATGAAAATGAGAGATGTCAACATCTGTTGTATTCACAGATGTTTCAAATTAAAGGCCTTCCAGCAGCTCAAAGGACACGATCCCTCCCGCTTTCTGCTTGGCTTTTAATTTGAAACACCTGCAGGAAGTGTTGAGCTTCACTGACAGCGGGTTAACGTTGATCAATAATTCGCTAAGTAGAAGTGATTGGAACTAATCAGTGAATGAAAATGAGAGATGTCAACATCTGTTGTATTCACAGATGTTTCAAATTAAAGGCCTTCCAGCAGCTCAAAGGACGATCCCTCCCATTCTTGTTAGGCTTTTAATTTGAAACACCTGCAGGAAGTGTTGAGCTTCACTGACAGCGGGTTAACGTTGATCAATAATTCGCTAAGTAGAAGTGATTGGAACTAATCAGTGAATGAAAATGAGAGATGTCAACATCTATTGTATTCACAGATGTTTCAAATTAAAGGCCTTCCAGCAGCTCAAAGGACGCGATCCCTCCCATTCTTGTTAGGCTTTTAATTTGAAACACCTGCAGGAAGTGTTGAGCTTCACTGACGGCGGGTTAACGTTGATCAATAATTCGGCTAAGTAGAAGTGATTGGAACTAATCAGTGAATGAAAATGAGAGATGTCAACATCTGTTGTATTCACAGATGTTTCAAATTAAAGGCCTTCCAGCAGCTCAAAGGACGCTACCCCTCCCGTTTCTGGTTGGCTTTTAATTTGAAACACCTGCAGGAAGTGTTGAGCTTCACTGACAGCGGGTTAACGTTGATCAATAATTCGGCTAAGTAGAAGTGATTGGAACTAATCAGTGAATGAAAATGAGAGATGTCAACATCTGTTGTATTCACAGATGTTTCAAATTAAAGGCCTTCCAGCAGCTCAAAGGACACGATCCCTCCCGTTTCTGCTTGGCTTTTAATTTGAAACACCTGCAGGAAGTGTTGAGCTTCACTGACGGCGGGTTAACGTTGATCAATAATTCGGCTAAGTAGAAGTGATTGGAACTAATCAGTGAATGAAAATGAGAGATGTCAACATCTGTTGTATTCACAGATGTTTCAAATTAAAGGCCTTCCAGCAGCTCAAAGGACGCGATCCCTCCCATTCTGGTTGGCTTTTAATTTGAAACACCTGCAGGAAGTGTTGAGCTTCACTGACAGCGGGTTAACGTTGATCAATAATTCGGCTAAGTAGAAGTGATTGGAACTAATCAGTGAATGAAAATGAGAGATGTCAACATCTATTGTATTCACAGATGTTTCAAATTAAAGGCCTTCCAGCAGCTCAAAGGACGCGATCCCTCCCATTCTTGTTAGGCTTTTAATTTGAAACACCTGCAGGAAGTGTTGAGTTTCACTGACAGTAGCTTATCATTGATTGAAAAAAAAAAAAAAAAAACCCAGCAAAGTAGAAGTGACTGGAATTAATTAGCGGATAAAAACAGTATTGGTGTTAAAAAGAGAATATTTTCTCGGTGACACTGGTGGAGTTAGCGATGTGGAAATGGACATTTTCGCCGATATTACCTTTACCTGGACTTTACCTACCTGGCCTATATTACAGACCTTTACTTGTTCATGGTGGCCATGGGTATTATTTGAGATTTGACCATTATTATGGTATTGTTTGAATACCAACTTTTATTTAAGAGTTGACGGTATGCCTCTGACTGCAGCTCTGGAGATTTAAGCCGCCACTAATTAGCGGCTGGGCCAGTTTGACAACAACACCTTCGGTTTGGCGTTCTGCGTCAGCAGCGAGAAGGTCCAAACACCAAGACGACGCCTCCGGTGGCTCAGGACCAGCAAAAAAAACAAAAACAAATTCCACCCAAAACAGAATAAAGATGAGGCAGCAGGTTGTCGTTCCTACACAGGTGCGGTGGCATTGGCCCACGGAGGGAAAGAGTCCAGGCCGAACATGACGCGACCCCAGCTGTTGATGGCCAGACTGATGCAGCCGAGCCCGATGACGTTCATCACCACGCCCGCTTTAGCCTGCAGGGGGCGCAAAGGAGGAGGAAGACGTCATTATGAATTCACAGGTAGGTCTGCGTAGTCTTTTTCCCCCCCGCCCTCACAAAAGCAGGACTCACCATGTCGGACACTTTGAGTAAACCGTAGGAGAAGACGATGGCGTTGGGAGGCGTGGCCACCGGCAGCATGAAGGCGAAGGAGGCGCTGAGGGTGCAGGGGATCATCACGTACAGCGGGTTCACGCTTATAGACTGGGACTGGGTCGGGACACACACAGAAAAACAGCCGTCCTTCAGTAAATGTCAATGTACGGACGCTGAGTGTCCCTGAGACAACGTGCAAAATCACAGAAGAAGAAATCAGCAGCGTTAACTTCCTTTGCTGTAAAAATAATACTGTTCTCATTCACTCATTAGTTCGAGTTTCCTCTGCTTTGCTGTTTCGTCTGTCGCCGTTAACGTAAACTTCCTGCTAAGATGTTTCACATTAAAAGCCTTCCGGTGGCTCAAAGGGTAAAATCCCTCCCGCTCTTGGTGGGCTTTTAATGTGAAACATCTGCAGGAAGTGCAATAGCTGAATAGTGAAAGAAAACGGCGAAGTCTCAACCGACGGCGCCGTCCCGAGCTCCTGTACGAGCTCTGCTGACGATTGCAGCGTGAATATGCTGCGTGTATTATGAGTGTGTGTAAACTGTGTGTGTGTGTGTGTGTGTGTGTGTGTGTGTGTGTTTTGGTACCATGGAGGCCAGGATGGGCAGGAAGAGCGTTGCCGTGGCGACGTTGCTGGCACACTCTGTGAAGGTGGCGATGAGGAGGCAGAGGATGACGGCGATGGCCCAGGGAGGGATGGAGTGCAGCGGTGTCATCTGAGCGCCGAGCCAGCGGGACAGACCGGACTCCTGACACACACACACACACACACACACACACACACACAGGTACACACACACACACACACACACACACACACACACACACACACAGTTACACACACAGGTAACACACACACACACACAGGTAACACACACACACACACACACACACACAGGTACACACACACAGGTAACACACACACAGGTACACACACACACACACACACACACACACACACACACAGGTAACACACACACACGCACACACATACACACACACACATACACACACATACACACAGGTAACACACACACACACACACACACGTCATGTTAGTATGAAAAGTTAAAATGTGTTAATAACTTTCTAAAAAAGAGTAATTTCTTTCCAAAATCTAAAACTGGTCGTTTTTGATCTTCAAAGACACGAGTACAATAAAACACACACACACACACACACACACACACACACACACACACACACACACACACCTCGCTGCCTTTGGCCAGAGCGAAGCCTCCTCCCAGCAGCAGGACGATGTTCCAGGGCATCTTCTTCTGAGTCACCTGCCAGGTGAGCAGAGGAGGGGCGGGGCCTTGTGACACCTGGGACGCTGATTGGATAAAAAATATTTTAAATCACACACATGTAAATCAACGCTGTCTGTCTGCTGTGTGTGTGTTACCTGCGTGTGTGTGTTACCTGCGTGTGTGTTACCTGTGTGTGTGTGTTACCTGTGTGTGTGTGTGTTACCTGTGTGTGTGTGTTGTGTGTGTGTGTGTGTGTGTGTGTGTGTGTGTTACCTGTGTGTGTGTGTGTGTTGTGTGTGTGTGTACCTGTGTGTTACCTGTGTGTGTGTGTGTGTGTGTGTGTTACCTGTGTGTGTGTTACCTGTGTGTGTGTTACCTGTGTGTGTTACCTGTGTGTTACCTGTGTGTGTGTTACCTGTGTGTTACCTGTGTGTTACCTGTGTGTGTGTGTTACCTGTGTGTGTGTGTGTTACCTGTGTGTGTTACCTGTGTGTTACCTGTGTGTGTTACCTGTGTGTGTGTGTGTGTTACCTGTGTGTGTGTTACCTGTGTGTTACCTGTGTGTGTGTTACCTGTGTGTGTGTGTTACCTGTGTGTGTGTGTGTTACCTGTGTGTGTGTTACCTGTGTGTTACCTGTGTGTGTTACCTGTGTGTGTGTGTTACCTGTGTGTTACCTGTGTGTGTGTTACCTGTGTGTTACCTGTGTGTGTGTGTGTGTGTGTGTGTGTTACCTGTGTCAGAGCTCCTCCAGGAGCACAGGAAGCGCGGCGGCTCGGAGGGAAGAACGAACAGCAGAACAGCAACAAACAGAGCGACGGTCGCATCGGTGACGAACCTGCAGACAAACCGGCAGAACGAACAGAACGAAACAGCGAAAACAGGCAGAGCTTCAAAACAGCAGAAACTGACCATAATGTAATAATAATAATAATAATAATAATAATAATAATAATAATAATACGGCCCATTTCTTGACATTTTCGCTTGTCTCAAGATAAAGTTAAACAGAGACATGTTCAGGTTGGAGTCATGTTTCTTTTCGGACTTGATTCGTCTGAAAGTTTTATTCCCAAAGTCCAGAATGAGCTTTGAAGTCCTCAGATCCTTCACCGCTCAGCCCCTCTCAGACCTGCTCCGCTTCATAAACACTCAGACGTCTTGTGACGCCGAGCTGCTAGCTTAACGTTAGCTTAGCGAGTCTTCAGCAGCAGTGGCGGAGGCAGTGCAGAGTGAACAGGAGAGATGAGTGAGTGCCACAAACACTGTAAACTATTAGCTTACAGTCGTAGTCGTCTGGACGCTGTTTTCAGAATCAAGACGTTTCGGCTCCCATCCGGAAGTCATTCTCAATTGTGAAGAAATGGACCGGGAACTCAGAAATTTAAGCTACTCTGTGTTACATAAGCCCCGCCCTCAGGGAGGAGTCTACCTGAGTATCTGTTGATTAGCTAGTTTCACCTGAAACTGGCCTAATAGTTTCCATGATGGCCCAGTAATCACTAATCAGGCCTGTTGTTTTCTGGCTGCACCTCCCTCATCACTGTTAAGTACCTGATTAGCATGTGATTGGCTTGACCACGGTGTTAATACACTGTGGTAAACTTTGGGCAGGTTGAATCTCAGACCACCATTTCTGTTCAAAGAGGGTTTTCTTTTTCACAAAATGGCTTCTTTGACTCCTCTTTCAAACCAACTCTTCTCTCTACTTAGACTCTTCACCTCGCTGTCTTCAAACGTGCGGTTTGTAGCTTTTAGATGCAAACGCACAGCGCTCTGCGATCCCGAGTTAGCGTGTCGTCTGTGCTGATAAAGTCTTTTGTGAAGTGGCTGTTTGGTCTCGCCTATGTACCGTTCTTTGCAGTTTTCCTCGCTGCACTGAATGGAGTAAACTACATCGCTCTGTTTCTGTGTGGGCATCTTGTCCTTAGGGTGAACGAGTTTCTGTCTTAAAGTGTTGCCTGGTTTAAAGAAAACAGGAACATCGTGCTGTCTAAAGATCCTTTGTTTATTAACAGATACTCAGGTAGACTCCTCCCTGAGGGCGGGGCTTATGTAACACAGAGTAGCTTAAATTTCTGAGTTCCCGTCCCATTTTTTCACAATTGAGAATGACTTCCGGATGGGAGCCGAAACGTCTTGATTCTGAAAACAGCGTCCAGACGACTACGACTGAAACCTTTTCTACGATGAAACACTCCTGGACGAATGAGGGACGACACCGTCCTATTAGCTTACAAGTAGTATTTCTGCTACTGCTGTTCAATCGAGATTATTTACAGTTTTTTTGGGGGGAACGTAAAATAACTTCTGCTGTAATAAACACTGTAAAATGGGATCAATAGATAGTGAAATAAAGTGTAATTTACTAACTCAAAAAAAAATGGATTTAGTGTCGTTGCTCTTTAAACTGTTGGCGGATCGAATCGTCAAACTTCACTTCCTGTGTTCTGTAAGTGTTCAGCCATTATCGATCTCCACCGCCCTCCGCGTGACGTCACGTGGTGCGACGCCGGCCGCTCCGGTCATCAATGGGGATTTCACCACAGCGTATTTGCATTTGCAGCCAGAGATATTTCCAAATCCTCCTCGTGCTTTTTGAGTAACCCTTTATTTGAAGAGGTGTGCGGGACAGGTGTCGCGAACATGAAGGAGTCTTCATGTTATAACTGCTGTCATTAAGTCATTCGTCACTTATTTTTAACGCGGAGACGACTCTGTTGTGACAGCCAGAGGGGCTCGCTGCCTTCACCGCACTGATAACGCAACAGAGAACAAACAACGTTAGAGGCTCAGATTAGATTAGACTTCAACACACAACTTGTTTGCACGTCGCAGAGAATATGATAGCGTGTGACGGTTTCACTATTTCCTGACGTTTTGTTAACAGTTTATTGATTAGTTGAATAATAATCAGTTGCAGCTCTAGTCGGAGTCTGAATGAAGCTTCTTCTTCTTTTATTATTATTATTATTATTATCTATTTGAGTTTGATTTTGTCACATTGGTCTTATACTTCACACTTATTCACACTTATCTTATACTTATACCCACCTGGCACTTAATGTATTTTCTGACCTGTTTTATAGTTTTATAGTGTATTATATTGTTTGCTAGTACTTTCTCCTGTGTGCACTGACGTAAAGGCGAGCTGCTGTAACAAAGAGTTTCCCTTCGGGGATCAATAAAGTATTTCTGATTCTGATTCTGATTCGTCTTATGGAGTCAGAAGACTCACGTCTTCATTTCGCCACCTTTTTAAAAAAGCAGCAGCTGCTCTCTGACTGCGTCTGGCTGCTGTTTGCTGCCGAGCAGCTCGAGTTCAGAGGCTTTTCACGGCTTCTTCTTCTCTGAAAGCGACGCGCTGAGAGCGAACCAGAACGAGCTGAAACTGCGGCGCTCCGTGAAGCCGAGCGGAGCTGCAGGTTCAGCTGACGGTTCAGCAGCAGAGACACCGTCACACTGTTAAGGGCAGTTTTGTGTCCGTATGTATCTGTGGTTCCAGTTGAAGGGTTAGTTGGAGCTAAAAGTTGAATCATGAAGTTTGGGTTCAATCAGTTGTGCGACTGCAGGACGTCTGAGCTTCACTCTGAACCGGTGTAATCAGGAAACATGTTGAAATCATCCGTTTGCACAAACTGCAGGTCCAAGGTGACCCCCCACCCACCCCCACCCCTTCAAAACCAGGCCAGGAGAGCGCGCATCTGTGTCCTGCTGCCTTTAACCCCTTGTGTTGTAGGATCGTTTTTAAAGAGGAGGAAGAAGCGTCACACTCAGCTGCAGCGCAGACCAACAGGAGGGGTTTATCTACAGAAGGATTTGGGTTCTTTGTCAGGACCGCGACCCCCGTCTCAGGTCCAAAAATGCTCACGACTGCAGAAAATAGCGTTAATTTCTCTAATGAAAAATGACTTAATATATTCCACCTTTTTTCTATGACGAAGACGAAACGTGAGACTAATTGAGACATAATGAAACAAGAACCAAGTGATGGAAAGTATCTAAGTACGTTTACTCAGCGCAGTGTGTAAGTACCGTTTTTAGGTACTTGTAGCCTACTGTACTGAGGATTTCCATTGAATGCTACTCTTTCAGACACGACAGCAGAAAGAGTGAACCCAATCGATTTTCATGATTAATTAGTGAATTCTGCTGCCTGTTTTATAACGTCTAACAAGCAGAGACTCTCATTAACTCCTGTTAACTCATATGCTGTATGTAATGTGTCTGGCTGGATATTAATTCCTCCTGCGGAAATGAAAACATACTGCAGGTAGTGAGTGCTGTTGTGATCTAACATCACGGCTCTGTGGCTGTTAACGTCAGTCCGTCCTCCACTTTGTCCAGACTGAAGCATCAGCAGCTGCTGGACTGCGATGAGACGTGCTTCGTCGTTCATGTTCCCCTCAGGATGAACTGTAATAACTCTGCTGATCCTCTGACTTTCCATCTAGCGCCACCATCAGGTCGACACGTTAACGCGTCCGACACTTTGGTTTCTGACCAAATACCTGCAGAGCTGATGGCGTTCCCATCAGCCTCAGCTGCACTCTGTGTTTACTGCTAACTAGCTAATGTTAGCATGCTAACAAGCTAAACAATACACCTCTTAGCATTGTCATTATGAGCATGTTAGCATGATTAGCACTGCTAAGCACAGTGTGGCTGTTAGTCCTGTTTGACCTCCTTTGCCCTGGAAGCAGCTACTGTGAAATGCTCAGACTTGGTCTTGACTAAAATTAGACTAAAAGTTCATGTCAACTAATTTATTGGTGACAAGACAAAACCAAGTTTTATCGTAGAAAAGGTTTCAGTCGTAGTCGTCTGGACGCTGTTTTCAGAATCGAGACGTTTCGGCTCCCATCCGGAAGTCATTCTCAATTGTGAAAAAATGGGACGGGAACTCAGAAATTTAAGCTAATCTGAGTTACATAAGCCCCGCCCTCAGGGAGGAGTCTACCTGAGTATCTGTTAATAGTTAGTTTCACCTGAAACTGACCTAATAGTTTCCATGATGGCCCAGTAATCAGTAATCAGGCCTATTGTTCTCTGGCTGCACCTCCCTCATCACTGTTAAGTACCTGATTAGCATGTGATAGGCGTGACCAAGGTGATAATACACTCTGATAGACTTTGGGCAGATTGAATCTCAGACCACCATTTCTGTTCAAACATGGGTTTTCTTTCTTCACAAAAATGGCTTCCTTGACGCCCCGTTCAAACCGATAGAACACTCCTGGACGAGAGAGGGACTACACCGTCTTATTTTGAAAAAAACAAGTTTTGTTGACTAAAAAATTACTAAAAAATAAGAAGGATTCAGTTAAATATGACTAAAAAACTCACGTGGACTTTTAATCTCAGGACTAAATCTAAGTCAAACTGACAAAATGAACACTACAAATGTATTTTTATGTGAATTAGAGCGCTGGCACATTTCCAGGAGCGCGGAGGAAGAGGCTCCTAAAGGTTTATAAACGGGATTCTGTTTCTTTGATTGAATTTTTTAAAAATGAATATCAGTCAAAACCCCTTCAGGTTTGTTTGAACTGAAAACAGGAAATGCATGAGTGGAGTGAAGAAATGATTCAAATCAAAGAAATTATTTATTTATTTATTTATCATGTTTTTAGTCATGTTTTTTTATTTTCAGATTGCTGTTGAAGCGCCGGCCTGATGTGTTTTCCTCTCGTATTTAGTTCAAACGTGACAGTCAACAGGACAAGAACATCCGTCAGGACAAACAGATCAATGTCCTCCGCTGGTCATGTGACCCAGCTGGCAGTTTATGAATGAGTGTGTATGGATAAGAAAGCAGGTGATAGGTGAGGGGGGCGGAGCCAGGTGAGACAAGGCCTGGAGGTCTGAGAGTTTGAACTTCCCTCACCTCAGACCAGCTTGTACAGGTAGTTTCTTAGAAGTCTGGTTCCAGGTCTCTGAATCGCTGGTGCTGAGCTCACTGACGGCTGTTTCTGCCAGGTGGTTTTGTGGTCAGGATTAAGAACGGGGGGCAATAGCAACAGAAAAATGTCTCCAAGTGTGGATGACTTTATCGACCACATGCGGCCATTTCCTGTTTCGTCTTTTAACCTCTGGTTGCTCCGGCCGCTGCAGCAAATACCAGCACGAAGTCTCGGCCCCGATTGGTTCACACAGCCTGCTGAACGTTTCTCAAAGTTGGGAACTCGCGTCCGCATTCACGAGGAGGTCATGTGACCTGACATTGCCGCAGATATCAGATTAAAGAGACGATCGTTGGAGCAAAGTTAGCTAGCTTACAGCTAGCGTTAGCTCGTATCTCTGATGTTTAACTTCAGTACGAAGACCAACGATCCCTGAACCGACCGAGTGGAATCTGATTCATTAACATGGATTAAAACATATTTTCACCCAACTATGTAATAAATACTGCATTTTTTATTGATAGCATAATTTATAATAAATAATAGAAACACGTATCAAACGACAACAAACGGGTTCAGTCGCCATGGCGATTATCACAGTAAGACGAGCAGCTGATCCTGGAGCTGCGCAGCAGAACTGAGCTGATGATCAGCTGTGTCCGTCCTTCAGTCAGATCGTTAAACCGATCGGATCTTTGATCAAATGCAGGTAAAGGCGATCACAAGCAGCAGCTGTTCGGTCAAATGTCCGAGATAACTCGCGTAAAGACTCAGCTAATGTCTAAAGGGACATACTCTGAACCCTCTTCACTTCATGTTGGGACCTAATAAGGGAAACATCTGAATAATGGCAGCCTCTGTGACCTGCAGTCAGTTCATGCTGTGACGGTGTGCAGTACCACAGGTCAGACCCTCAGCTGTTGACATGACACTGAAGTTTACAGTTTGTACTCAGGACACGTTTCCTTTGTTTGCTATTCACCTCTGATTCCTGTGTGTTCGGGGATTATCCCCCGAGGCAAGGTCTCAGTTAAACAACACTTCATTCATTCCTCTGAACTCAATCCTTTTTTCCACTTTACATTAATGCAGGACCAGTGCCGAACACACACACACACAGAAATTACAAATTTATTCAAGGCAGGTTCTGTCAAAGAAGAACTCCAGACAGCCGTTTAAAGGATCATTCACTCCAACGACTGTAGTTCAGTCTCTGTGGCACCAGATTCAGTCCAGACTGTGCAGGTATAAATACACAGAGGAAACGTTCACAGGGCTCAGGTCCAATCAGTGGAAATGTTAGAAAAGAGTTTTGAAATCAGAATGAAAAGTTTCGGCACTGATTCATGAGTCACTGCAGACACTGCAGTCTGATTACCATGGCCAGAGTCCTTGATAGTCTAATTCAATGATTAAGTATTCTCTATGTGCAGTTTTATCTTGATAATTACTGACTTAGACCTAGCACCAAGTGCTGCCTCTCATTTATTACATTTGAGTCACAGTGGTAAGCATCTGCTTAACAAATCTTCCTGCTGTTCTGAAAGTATTTCAAGAATCCTTAAAGACTCTTCTGACTAACAGGGTGAAAAATGATTCTGCAAAAATATTTTTAACCTGTTTCTCAAGTTGCACCCCTGTTTCCTAATCCAAACATGAAGGTGGCCAGAAAAAAGAAATGTATTAAAAGATTAAAGAAAAGTCCAAAAACTGAAAACAGATTTGTGTTTCAGAACTTTGTTTTTCTCTCCCATCAATCATCTCACGACCCCTCAGATTTATCTGGAGACCCTTTGAAGGGGTCCGACCCCGAGGTTGGGAACCACTGGACTAAACTAGCTAACTGTGTATAAAGCAGTTAAAACTAGCTCCACCTCGCGCAGCTACGACAGTAAAATGCTGCTCTAACGTTGATGCATCAGTATTAACAAACTAATAATGTCAGACACAGGAGACATTTTACTGCACAACCAGTACTTTTACTGCATCAAGCTGATAATACTTATGTACTTTTACGGCTGATACTTTATACATGAAGCCGATAATACTTCTGTACTCCTACCTAAGTGGGATTTTGGATGCAGGAATTTTACTTGTAATTGAGTGTTTTTACATTAATGTGTTGGTACTTTTACTTAAGTAAAGGATCTGAATACTTCTTCCACAAGTGCCTGTGTGCAGCCACAGGTATTTTCTGACAAATGTATCACCGCTGTATTTTTGGTGTCTTACAGGTCTGTGTGGGATGGGCACTTGCATGTGACACAATACATTACAATACAACAACAACATTTACTCATATACTGTGTTTTTGGTACTCACTCGGCCTTGGCGTTGAAGATGAGGGTGGCCCAGCCAGCCATGAAGCGCGGGTCTCGTGTGAACCACAAAGCCACCATGAGGATGAAGAGCGCCAGGACGCTGACCTCTCCGTAACTCATCGTTCCCAGACGCGATGCTCATCTCTGATCACTTCGTACGCTGCTCGCTCCTTCTCTGACTGGACTGCCCCACAACCCCACGTCCTCCGCAGGCTGCAGCGAATGAAAGTCAAAATGGAAGTACATTTAATGATCTGCAAATCAAAGTACAGGTGGACAGCTTATTTTCTTTAGCATGTTTATGGGAAATGTGGTGTTAATGTGAAAACTACCAGCAATAACAACCACTGCTGTGAGACAGAGGCATGTAAACATTTATATTTCGCAAATTAATCAGTAACATCAGAACACGTAACTTTACCTTGACTCACTTACAGGAAGGTCAAAGTGAAATCGAGTGTTTTGTTTGGGTGTTTTGGTGAAGCGACTCACTTGCAGCCAATGTAGAGGAACTGCAGCCAGAACCAGGCCAGCGTCAGCATCAGCACCATGATGGGGAAGGCGAACGCAAACCAGGATGCAAAGTTGATCACGTCACCGTTCTGAGGGAAGAGTCTGCGAGAAAGAGCCAGGAGACAGGAAGACGTTTAACTTCACAACAAGAAGTGAGATTTTGTGCATTGAAGGTCCTGGTTGCTGGTGTTGCTGCAAAAGGATTCAGATCTGTTTTTTAGTAATTGTCAGAAAACATTTAAAGCAAATGTTCAACCCCTATAACATAGATTTTTCTCTTAAATTTAGAAGTGTAAGATTACAATTTCAATACTATATCAGTGCCGATCCAATGCCAGAATTTGAGGACAGATACCAGTGCCTTACTTTATAAATGAGTGAAAACCTGTATTTTAAGGTCAGCAGTAGTGGAAGAAGTACCGTCGGACAATTACATAAATGAAAATATCTTAGCTGTCACTTCCACAACGTCTTCCAACGACCCAGCCAATCCAGCATGACCAAACGTCACCGCAAGCTGTGCCATCGCCCCGGGAAAAAGGGGAAGAGAGCTAAGCTAACCCAGCTTTGACCAAAGGCTATACCACTATCCAGCCTACTTCTGGCTAATGTCCGGTCGCAGGAAAATAAAATGGATGAAATAAGACTCAGCAACGGCAAATCAGACACTGTTGTGCCCACATCTTTACAGAGGCCTGGAACTACCACAACATCCCGGATAAAGCTATTGCACTTGACGGGCGGACCATGTTCCCCCATGTTTCCCATTCTGATGATGTGTTTTGAGAAACTGGCTCTATAGCACATAAAGAACAACATCCCAGCCAGTCTGGACCCTCACCAGTTTGCATTCAGAACCAACAAATCCGAAGAGGACGTCATCTCCACTGCCCTCCACTCAGTCTACACACACCTGGAGAACAACAACACCTATATCAAGATGTTGTTTGCTGATTTCAACTCAGCATTCAACACAATCTCCCCATGAAACTGAGTGGAAAATGCACTCTGGACTTGAGTACCACACTCTGCAACTGGATATTGAACTTCCTCACAAACAGACCCCAGTAGATCCCAGTTTGGATTGGTGGTCACACCTCCTCCACTCTAGTGCTCAGCACCGGAGCCCCCCAGGGCTCTGTGCTCTGCCCCCTCCTGTTCATGCATTACACCCATGACTGCAGCACCTGACATCACCATCATCGGCCGGATTACAAACAACTATGAGACTTCATATCGGGAGGAAATCAGCACTCTTGCAGGGTGGTGCAGAGTGTTCCCTCTGTAATGTAGTGGAGTAGAAATATAAAGTACCAGAAAATGGAAATACTCAAGTAAAGTACAAGTACCTGTACTTAAGTACAGTACTTGAGTAAATGTACTTTCCACCACTGAAGGTCAGTTCAGCTATGAGGAAACCAGGGACTGAACAACGTACCAATGTAACTTCAGAGGCCATGGTGGAACAAAATGGTTGTGTGGTCATATTTTCCTCAAGTCAATGGTGACCAGTGGTTGAAAGTAACTAAGTATATTTACTCAGGTACTGCACTTTGTGAACATGACTTGAATGTAAATTCGGCACAAGTGAAGTTGTTACTGGTTCATTGGTTTTGTTTGTGGAGCAGTTCATGTGTTTGTATATTAGCTCTTACTGGCTCATCTGTCCGATCAGAACCAGGTTGGGTCCGGTTCCGGTCAGAGTAGCGATGCCTCCGATGCTGGCAGCGTAGCACACACACAGCAGGAGTCCTTTACTCATCCTCCGCCTCTCCTCCTCCACGTCACTCAGCTCCTCCAACTCCATCTGACAGCAGACGTTCTCCACAGACACAACCACTACCACAGACAGTTTGCAGAATCCTTTAAAGGACTGATTTACATGTTTTAAATTCTAATCATTTTCCAAACATGCATCAGTTTTTAGATCCTTCCAGGCAGCTGTTGATTTCCATTCATTTCTATGAAAAACAACTTGCAGAGACTTGAAACGTTGTCAATTTTTAAATAACACTATCGTAACGTGGTAATGCAGTTTTGACTGTGGAGAGTCATCCACAACTCCCCTTATTGATAAATCCAAGAATCCTCATTATCTGAAATTAGAGAGTCGGCTGCTGAAAAGCCCTGCATTCACAGGCTGTGCTGTAGCTGTGATATCATTACATCTTAGGCTATATTTGTTTACATTTGGGCAAATTGGCTCCATTAAATATGCCGAATTAGCTGTTAGCAGCTCCTGTTCGCAGTGTACCTAATGGATGTACAGACTACTATCACTGGATTACTTTAATACTGAAGAAAACATGATTATTAGGCAAGTTCTGAAGTTATAAGGAGCGTCTTGTGGTTGTGGAAAGATTGTGGTTATGGTTAATAAACTATAGTTACAGTATGGTTATAGTTAGGCAACTAAAACACTTGGTTATGGTTAGGGAAAGATTGTGGTTAAGGTTAATAAAAAGGCAACAGGTAATTGCAGTTCTGTGTTGGGACATGAACTCTAGTCTCTTACACAAAAGGTGGACTTGCTACCCACCCATCCTCCAACCCAATTTGAATTTGAAAAAGAACTCCACCAATTTAACACTGCAATGTAGCAGAACCAGAGATATTGTCCTTTTTATTCCACACACTTTTCTTTCTTGTCAAAACCTGGCGCCTACATTATCCACAATGCAATTCAACTGCCGACGGTTGCATGGGAGATTGGGGTGTGTTATGCTAGTAGCAGCTAATGTAGCGTGGAGCCCCTAGACAAGTTGATCTTCATATTTGACTGAAATGAACAGAATGGCTGCATGGATGGAATAAAATCAATCTGACAACTGATCTTTCCATTTGTACACATTTTTTTAGTTCCCACAGTGAATCTCCTCTGTGGACTCACCAGGCTCACTGTTGGTGCAGTCTGATGGAGGTTTGTCCTGTGGTGTTGGTTTGACAATCAGTCTGTCCATCTGACCCTCTGACAACACTTTCTGCTCGGGGGACACGTTGTCTTGTAGGTTGCTGGTTTTCTCTGATTTGCCTTGTGCTAAGATTGCCCCATTCAAACCTGGGAGGAAACGTTCAGAAGTTCAGTGCCAGAAATAACTTGGGTACTAATATTATACACAGTCCAAGCAAGGAAAATAACCACTTCAATTGGCTTAGTCAGTCAGAACCACCTTCGCTTCAGGCAAGTACGGAAAGAAGGAAAGATTACTGCATTCCCTGCAGCCGAAATGTACGTAGACTTAAAACCGCCTGCCCTACACAGCTTTTCGACATCGGAATCATGGGACATGAAACTTTTGTAACTTTCTGAAACAATTAAACAATCACGCCCAATTTACATTTACAAATTTCCAATTTAGTGATTACCAGGTGTGTGGAGAGTTTGAACTTTTCTCTTAAGCTCTCGTTTTAAAGTAGCCATGCTAGTGGAATGGCATTACGTTGGTCAGCTGGTCCACCACTTTGGTCCAGACTGAAATGGACTCAACAACTATTGGATGGATTGCCATGAAATTTTGTACAGACATTCATGGTCGTCAGAGCATGAATCCTGCTGACGTTGGTGATCCCTGACTTTTCCAGTTGTGCCACCTGTTGGTCAAAGATTTCACTTATTCTGTGAAATACTGTCTAACGTCTACGAGATGGATTGGCACAAAATTTTGTTCAAACATTAATGGTTCCCAGAGGATTGAACCTACTGACTTTGGTGATCCTTTGAGTTTTCCTCTAGCGCCACGATGAGGTTGACATTTTTGGCTCAAAGTGAAATGTCTCAACAATTATTGGATGGTTTGCCATTAAATTGGTTCAGAGAGTCATACCACCCTTAAGGATAAATTGTAATCACTTAGACTTTTCATCATCTTGTCCAATACTTTGGTTTTGGGGAAACTAATGACATTCCTATCAGCTGAGTCAAGGTGTCTGAAAGTGTGGTCCCTTATACCCATTTGTATGATTCATCTTGTCTCGTCTCTCTCTTTGACAGCAGGCTTTTCACCCCACCTTCCAGTGTGGACATTCAGAACAGGTATAAACACCTCGACTTTAGATGTGACCACACATCGAACAGACTTGTTTATTTTAATAATACTGGGACCTTAAGTCTGGACTACAGCAGCACCTTTGTGATGTGGGGTCAAACGCTTGGGACTCAACTTGGACCCATGGTTTGATGATTCAACTGCAATGCTGGAGTTAAGTTTTAAGGTTTCCAGCTGTGTTGTCTATTTTCAGTGATGCATTATGAAGGTTGGGTGCTGTCGGCCTCTGACCACTGAGCCTCCACCTGTCGCCTGCCATCAGGTCAGCCAATAAACCTGCCTGTTTTTCTCAACCCTATCACCAAACAACAACATTGATATTGGACAATTCTGTAAAACCCCAGATTATGTTGCCAAAGTTTTAAACATCCTTACTTTGCACAATATCTGTGCATGGGAACTTTGGTTTGTTAAGGCTAGTCAAACACGTCCTCATACCTAAACGACAGAATAGGAAATTGCCATTGACTCCCAACACGACATACTGTATATGACCATTCCCCAAAACAACGATAGGTGTGACGTTAAACGTTGTTAAGTGGTTGCAGTTTGGTTTAGATTTAGGCAACAAAACTACTTGGTCAGGTTTAGGAAAAGATCATGGTTTGGGTTAAAATAAGTATGTTATGTGACGTAAGTGATGAGACGTAAGTGATGAGACGTAAGTGATGAGACGTAAGTGACGTACTTTTGGTTTCACACGGGACACGAACCCCGGTCTCCTGGGTAAAAGTCCTGTGTTTGTTTGTTTGTAATTACTATGGCCACTAGAGGACGCCACCTAACACTAAATGTAAATATGGGTTGTAATAAGCTGCGTGCACAGACGACCATTTTTCTGGTGAGGACGGGCTGCACAGTCTGACACAGTACATGCCCATCCACCACCCCAACCTCCACACCATTACTTTCCTCCTCTCTACATAAAGGACTCACTACTTTCTGCATTGATACTGAATAAATCGTGCTACAGATTTGTCCAATGTGGATGTAATTCCTTGGGATACTGGTGGCTGGTTTTTCTAAAGCAGGATGTCTGACCTATGTGGGTCCAGCAGACAGCACAGTGCGTCAATCGTACCGTTCTCCAGGACGTTTGGAGCGGCAGTTTGCAGGATGCTGCTGGTTTTCTCCGGATGTTCCTGGTGTAGAATGACATTGCTTCTCTGGCTCTTGGAGGAGGGTTCAGGGTCTACGTTGCCGTTGAGCTGGTCCAGGACGGCCTGGACTATGGGGACCATCATGGCGGTGGTGGCCGTGTTACTGATCCACATGGACAGGAAGGCTGTCACTCCCATGAACCCCAGCATCAACCTGGGAGACAAAGGATGAGGAGGTCATCAAGACTGTGATGATGTTACAACAATCCTCATCAACAAATGAGACCAGAGAACCAGAAACAGGATCCGAGGATTTTAAAACACTCAAGGTACAAACTCAACCAGTATGACCATGGAACTTTGACATCTGGGGAAACACTAAGGTAATTTAATACTGAGAAGACCAGCTTTGAAGCATCGTATTAACTTCAGCTGAACTTTAGAAAGCGAAGACTGCTGATTTTGGATTTTGTCCTCCATCACTTACAGTATAATCATGTTGGGTCACACAGCTAGTATGGACAGGGAGAAGGATTGCAGTGACCAACAATTCTCAGAACCTCTTTCAATGTACATATGGGCAGTGTTGTATTAAGATGAATATATATTTAGATTTGGTTTGTACTGTATGTGTACATGCTTTTAGCCATGCTAGCAGTGTGGCTCCAGGGATAGCAGTCTCTCTGTCGGTCTGTCGGTTTAACACTTCGGTCTAAAGTGAAATATCTCAACAACTGTCGAATAGATTGCCATGAAATTTGGTTCAGACAGTCAAAGTCTCCAGATGATGAACCCTAATGACTTTGGTGATCCCCTGACTTCACTGCCAACGGGTACAAATTTCCACTTGTCCAAGACAGAATTCCCTTTGAGACTAATTCCTGTCAGCCTACTTTCAGATAAATCCTAATATAGCATTAATCAAATTAGCATGCTTTCGATACAAAGCTAACTTTATGACAGATGGAAAGTTGAGCCAAGTCTGAGCCTGACAAACTGAGTCTGACAGTGCGAACAGGAAATAGACCCTTTTGATTTAGGTAACAACATGACCTTTTCTCTGGCCCCACTCAGGAAAAACGTAACATTTTTAGAAGAATAGAAAACTTGTCTCTCCGTTTGTCATTAGTTTCAGCTTCATGGTGAAACCTGTGTTTCAGCTTTGTTACATTTTGTCTTTTTCACGGGATTTTTCTAAATTTTTTTGTTTTTGTGTTTTATAAATAATGCCACTGCACTCACTTGTGTGTTTTAATATATTCATTGTGTGGTTTTATTTAGAGTTTGTGTGAGTACTTGTATCATAACCGCTGTTTGTAACTCAAACATTCATCGTGGTACGGTACAGTGCAGGAGATCAGGTGACTCACAGGGCGGGTCGGACGCCGACCAGCAGCAGCACTCTGAGCGCGATGCGTTTGTGGAGGTTCCAGTGCTCCACGGCCACGGCCACCATCAGCCCCCCCACGAACAGCATGTTGGTGTCCTTCAGGTACTGCATGCACACCTGAACAACAGCAAGATAAACGATTTACAGGAGTCAGACCCAATAATGTCAACACTTTAGTGCTTTTTTTGACACAAGAACAATAGCATAGAACAGCAACATCACTGCCAGGCACCACGACATCCACATCACAAACATTATACAGTGTATTATGGACAGCATGTCTTTACGCAGCTCTACATAATCTGTAAATAATTATCGATGATTCGTAAAGTATACAACAAAAGAAGGTGAATGAGATTTTAAACTACCAGCCACGTTCCTAATTCCAACAGATATATAATCCATTTAGTCCGATATATAAATCATTTCTCAATGTTAGTAGGAAAGTCAGTCTTTCCACCTCATGAATCTCTTTGATCATTTCAAGCCAGTTGTCTTCTGTATGGATCAGTAAATATTTTCAGGAGGTATCTGTCAATAGTAATCTCAAAGTTAAAACGCTAAAGTGTTAAACCAAAACTGCAAACGCTGCTACAAAGGTGAGTCAACTTAAGTTTTCGCGTTAATTAGCAACCTCATATGTTGTCTGTGACTATGAATTCTGTTTTGGTTATTTTCAGCCTTTTACTGTGTTCTGTTGCTGCAGATTGTTGTAACAAGGCAGCGACGTGTCTCAAGATTGAGACACAAAGACAACTACGGACATTTAGCCAGGGTTTGTCCAGGAACTGTCAGATCCTTCCCTTACTAAGATCTTTGAAAAATTAAGAAGAAACTAGTAACATCAACAATAAAAAAGAGAGAGAAGCGACTCATGTATCCTGGAACAAAATCTGCCCGACAATTCAGCATCCGCTCCACATCCGGATATATATCTACAAATCCTCAGAACTGCAGACTTGTAGATTTATCCCACAGTTTTGCTATCTAACATTAAAAAACGACTTAATTTAATTTAATTAATAACACTTTTGGGAATTTTCTTTCGAGATCTTCTGCGTCCTCACTGGAATAAAACAACAACGTGTGAATACATTTAAAATTAGCCTCTTTGATTTTGTTACTGGGAAATCTGTTGCGTATACATGACCGTGCATCTTCAGCTAAGCCATGCCGAGGGCTTTTTCCCAGAAATACAACAGCTAGACAGAATATAATTCTCTAATTTGATCTTTGATTGAGGTGGCAGTCGTCACTTCTAATTCCAATAACCCCTGAAATGTACATTCGATAATTTTGCCCTTTTTGTGACTAAAGATCCTGTAGTTTGGTGTACGTATCAACAGACGTCTTATATCTGACATTTACTGGCATTCAGCCTTTGTTGTGTTTGTAATGTGACATCAGAGTTAAAGGCCTTTTTTATATGAATTAGTCTACCTAATGTCATAAATACACAACATGTCTGCAGTGTTCGTAACACCAAAGCTGTATCACACTGCAGTAGTTGCAGTAGCAGCTGTAGTACAGTGTGTGTGTGTGTGTGTGTGTGTGTGTGTGTCCGGTTTTTACGTCTTTGGACTCCATGATGCCGAGGACGGGGAACAGGATGGTCGGCAGCAGCGCCGTCACCGCCAGCGGCAACACCTCAGTGCACCAGTACACCGCCATCAGGGCTATGACATAAGCACAGGCCGCCTCCTACACACACACACACACACACACACACACACACACACACACACACAGAGAAAGAGAAAAACATTTAACATTTCAGGGTGATACTAATTCTTAGACCCACAACAACTTACAACAGCCAAGTTTCCATCCAATGGAGGGAAAATCAGCAAAAGGAAACGTGACTCGCCGCTGCTGCGAGAACGCGAGCTCATTGGCTGATGGAGGTGAACAGCTGGTGGAGCTGATCCTCCAGTCAGCTGCCGTTAAAGCGTCGCAGAAGAAGAGGACGCAGCGAGATGACGTCATTAAAAGAGCTCAGACGATGGGAAACATGACGCTTCCTGTGTTCATGTGAGGAAGGCTCCAGCCTCCTCATCGCTCCGCACACAGCCGATGCTCTCAGCTCTTCAGGCTTCGTGGCCGTCAGCAGCTATTCACTCAGTCTGCTTCTGGTTTCATCCACACACCAACAGGAACATCCCATAATATCCACACAGTCCGTTAAATCTCAGAATTTGGGCCCTCAAGATTCCCTTAATGTGACTGGCTGCTGAAATAACCCTGAACCCCGAGCGTGAGAGCAGACTGAAGAACGGACGTGACAGCAGTTGTTTTACCTCTGAAAGTTGCTGATTTAACAATCCACTGTGATCTGAGTAAGAGAAGTCGAAGGGTATTTTAAAGTTTAAACGCAACAGGTTCCTGTCTGGTGTCCGTCAGTCCGAATGTCTCAGCTGTACTCGAACCTCAGCTTTGTGATGTGATGGAATAAACGTTCAGAATGAAATGTTTTTGTAGAAAGTGGGAGAAGTGTTGGTCCGGACTCGTGCTGTGAACCCTGAGTTTAAATCTCACTCTACATGCGGGCGGGTTTACACCCTGTCGGGTCACCTGAGACGTTCACTCGCCTGCTGGACTCCAGAGTCCAGCTGTGAGGACGGGCAGTGAAAGTTCTCACAACCAACACGGCTGACGGACAAAACTACGAATGTAGGACAGTAAGAAAGACTGGAGTCGGGAACTGTTGCTGATGACTTCATAAACAGACAGCGCTCACCCTATGTGTAGCTCCAGGAAACATTTCCTTACTTTGTTTCTCTAAAAAGACAGACTTTGCCTTTGCAGCTCTCTGTGATGAGGCTCTTTTTAAACTTCTATACATGAGATGCAGTTCAAGGAGACAAACAAATCATTTCTCGTCCTATTTTCAAACTAACTCACGGGTTGTGATATTATGATATATATTGATTCACACGATACCCAGCAGAATATAAAGCCTTATCTTAATCTATAATAATACATCATCATTTATGTGTGGATTATATTTTGGATTAATAATCTGAAGTAGTGCATTTGCCTCTGTAATGTGGTGGAGTGGAAGTGTAAAGCTGCAGAAAGTGGAAACACTCGAGTAGAGTAGAAGTGTACTGAAGTACAGTACTTGGGGGAATGTCCTTGGTTGCTTTCCAGCTCCGCTCGTCTCATCTGGATCTTTCCAAACTTCTCAGAGCAGAGGTTCATTTTCAGTGCGATCAACTCTTTTTCTAATCTTGGCCCAACAAAGTGTGTTTAAAAAGTTTTATAATGTATCTTTAACAGTTTGAATTCTTCACGTAATGACTCATTATTTAGAGCTTGTCTCCGCTCCCTGCACATTATCTTCTATCATTGTCTTCTGTTGTTATTTTAACGTCAACTTTTTAAAAACTCCGTCTTGCTGTTGCAGCCAAACTATAAAATGTATCTTGTTTGAAGGTAACATGGCTTCAGACCAACATCGTGTCCATTTATTTTCTATAAAGGTCGGTCAGACAGCTGAGGTCTGTCCTGTCTGTCAAAGGACTGATTTCCAACTGCTGCTGCAGGTCGATAAAGCCCTGAACGGTTTACGGCCGAAGTACATTTCTGATCTTCTGCTTCGTTATGAACCACCCAGACCTCTCAGGTGGTCTGGGATCAGGTCTGCTTTCTGCCCCCAGAGTCAGAACTAAACCTGGAGAAGCAGCGTTCAGGTTTTATGCTCCCAGAAAACTGCAGGTCTGCCTGTTATTAAATCCAATAAAGATTCATTTCTGACACTAACTTTCACTCCTGTTTCATCGTGTGTGTATTTTCTATGTAACTCTTTTAAAGTGTTTCAAATCTCCTTTTATTTTGGCCCGTGTTGCTGTTTTTTATGTAAAGCACTTTGAATTGTCTTGTTGTTGAACTGTGCCACACAAACAAACTTGCCTTGCCTGGCTGATCTGCAACGGACAGCAAACGTTATGCTGCCCAGATTCTGATTTATTTATTGCAAAGTCACCTACAAATCTGAGGTACTTGTAGTTTACTCGAGTATTTCCATTTTATGCTACTTTACACTTCCACTCCGCCACGTCTCAGAGGAAATATCGGACTTCGCTGCGTTTGTCCGACGGCTTCAGTTACTTCACAGATCACAGTTTTTACGCTTCCTGTCCGGTGGAAACCTCGTATCTCCAGGTGTTCGTGACGAGCTGAAGGATGAAGAGTTTCCTCCACGTGCTGAGGTAACTCTTCATCCTCCTGAAGCTGAATAAACTCTTTAACCCCCCCTCGGATCAGCTGGGAAACGCATCGTCGCAGAGCTGAAAACCGGCTGTTTCTCTGATACGTGGTCCTCACAGGACGCTGCAAACACGTGATGACCTTATAGACCATGATGCATTGCTGCAGATTAAATAACATCTGCAGCAGTAAAATGCAACACACATGAACATGAACGCAGCAGGAAGATGAATCCAGAAACATCAGATATAATAAAACACTGACAGGAAGCGTTTTACTGCACAGGGACGACTCTCACTGTCACACTCTAACTTTAGCTGATTATACTTCATACTTTTACTTATTTTACTTTTACTGCAGTGAGGTTTTGAATGCAGGACTTTGACATGCAGTGGAGTATTTTCACAGAGTGGAACTGATACTTTTACTTAAGTAAAGCGTCTGAGTACTTCTTCAGATGGAGGTCTTGGTTAAATACTGGAAAAGCTGGACATTATCCGGGAAGCGATTCCACGTTCTCCAACGCTGCTTTGTTGTATACAAAGTGCATTTTTAGGAGAACACGTGCGGAGCTGCATGTGCTGAATGTGAGAACGCGGGGAGGACTGCATAACAACCAGGTCTAATGACCCCGAAGCTCGCCTCGCAGAGCCCCAGGCGAGCGACTCTGTCCAAACACACCGTCTGTGTTTCTATTCATTTTCATTCACGTGAAGACAAAGAAACCTGTACAGAGTTACACACACACACACACACACCTGCTGTGATGATGAATCCATGGAGTGTGGATTTCTGGGAAAAGTTAGGAGCCTTTAAGGAACAGAACCTGAACAACGTTCCTGTGATGTTCTTTTACACCTTTTTTTTTTTACTGTGGTGGAACTCGACTAAGTACATTTACTCAAGTACAATCTTTACTCGCGTGTCTCCATTTTCTGCTACGTCATGCTTCTCCACCTTGGACAGTCCACCACCTCTCAGAGGGAGATGGACTTCTAGCTTCAACGTTAGTGACTCTGCAGATTCAGATTATTAACACAAAATATAAATCTACTAATACACGGTGATGTATTATTATGGATTAAACTACCCAGCAGTGTATAAAGTCATTAAAATGAGCTCCAAGTGACGAACACATTAAGGCATCAATAATTCTAATCCAATAATGTAATATATATTATTCTGAAATGGGCCCTTCTGCATATTGAGCACTGTATTTGAATGAAATGCAGAAATACTAAAGATGGGAGTGCTTCTTCCGCCCTGCGGTGCTTTGAGAGGACACAAAGCAGCGGAGTCAGGAAGTGAAAAATGTCCCCGAAGGAGACGAAGGCTTCTCCGAACTCTGACATGTTCAGTGTTTTTCTTTGTGTTCTGAAGCTTTGATCTTCTCAGTAACTTATGACAGTGACCTTTTAAACAGCCTGGACTCTGTTTATCAATCAGTGACAGAAAGCTGTGAACGTAACCTGCTGACTGTCCAAACAACTGCAGGGAAACCAGAAACAACCAGAAGCTTTAAACCAGTTTAAACGGGGATTTCTCAGTGAACCGGTTCATTTAACTGGTCAGACAGTGTTCGGCTGGCAGCGGTGGACTGTAACCAAGTACTTAAGTACAGTTTGAGGTACTTGTACGTGTCTTTCCATTTTATGCTACTTTCTACCTTTTTAACACTAGTTACTAGGCAGATTCAGATCATTAATACAAAATATAAATCAACTCATAAAAGATGATCTGTTATTATCGATGAACATGAAGTCATTAACCTTCAGCAGCTGCAACGTTAAAGCGTCGATAATAAAATGAATATTATTCTGAGAGGAGCCGTTCGCTCTGCGGGAGGAGAACTTTGACTTTTGGTGCTTTAAGTTTATTTTGTACGTTAACTGAAGAGTTTGAACGCAGAGTATTTCTGCACTGTGGTTTTACTTCTTTTACTTCCTCCGCTGTCAGCTGGTCAGCTGATTAGTTATCAATAAACTGGTTTTGTTAACTGGAATATTTAGAATGAACTGGTTCATTTAAGAGGTAGACTGGTTAGTTTAACTGGACAGTTTACAGGAAAATGGTTTGTGTAACTGGTTAATTTATGATATCAGTTATTTGTAATGTTGGTCAGTGTTCAGTAAACCAGTTATTTAAACTGGTCAGCGCTCAGTAAGAGAGTAACTTAACTGGTTAGCAACTGGTCAGTGCTGGGTAAACGTATAACTCAAACTGGTTATTGTTCAGCAAACTGGTTATTTAGACTGGTTAGTACTCAGTAAACTGGTTATTTAGACTGGTTAGAGCTCAGTAAACTGGTTATTTAGACTGGTTAGTACTCAGTAAGCTGGTTATTTAGACTGGTTAGTACTCAGTAAACTGGTTATTTAGACTGGTTAGAGCTCTGTAAGCTGGTTATTTAGACTGGTTAGTACTCAGTGAACTGGTTATTTAGACTGGTTAGAGCTCAGTAAGCTGGTCTCACCGTGGTGCTGACGGCGAGAGGCAGCAGGATGAACGGGCTGCAGACGAGGACGATGACGCCCTTCAACCTCCAGACCTGCCGCAACATTTTCACCCGCAGAGGAAGAACCGACATGGATGATGATGATGAGGAAGATGAGGAAGATGCTGAGTACGTTTAAATGACTCGGTCTAAGGACAACTGTATCGATGAGACTCCTCTCTCTTTACTGCTCCCACTCTGCCTGCCGCCCTACTTCTCTCTCTCTCACACACGTTTGTGATGCTATTTCACGGTCGACAAAATAAATATTAACTTTATGTGAGTTACTACACACACACACACACACACACACACACTCTGTCCCTGCAGACTTTATCTAAACGCTCAGCAGAGCAAACACAGGAGAGGAAATCAGATCTCCTGAACTCGCCTTTTATCTTCCTGCACACATTCAGCGAGTCAGTATCAGTGCCGAGACTTCAGCTCAGCTTGATCCAACATCAGAGTTTCAGGACATTTTAACAAGGCTGCAGCTGCTTTGGCAGAAAAAGCTTGAAGATGCTTAGAAACATTCAAAAAACTTGAATCACTTTAAAGACAGGATCAACAGGCTCCAAATTTATTCCAAACTAACACCTCAAAGGAATTTTTTGTGCCAAAGACGCTGGTACATAGTAAAATGAATACTTTATACAGAGTATAAATAAAATATGCACACATAATCAAACGGAATTGAATAAAATAGTAATAAAAGTATGAATGAATGAAAGTGCAGGGTGTTGGTTACAATGCTACAAATTACAAAAAGCAAAACTGTACAGAAAGACGCATCTGTGCCACGACAAGCATAGAAATATAAAGTCGGACTTTAGTCGCACTGCACAAACCGCAGGAAGGAATGGTCACACTACACGCAGACAAAGGGATACAAGCAGCACGAACAGGAATGCTAACAGTGGATTGATTTTTGTGTATGACAATAGTCCTGTTTACTTCAGTGCGCAGCAATAAGAGCAGAGTTTTCTATTCTGATTCTGAGTATTAAAGTGTCAGAATCCGCTTTATCGGCCAGGTGTGTGTGCTCTCTGTATAAATACACAGGAATAGACATAAATCCAGCTAAAAACAAGGACAACGAGCTCAACAAGGGTAACAAACAAGCTACTATGTGCATATAGATGTAACAGTGACATTTGTAAACAGTAAGACATTTAGTGCAAATGCTGCTAAAGTCAACATGATTAATGTAGCAGGTTGCTTTATATACATGAGGCGGTGGATATGACAGGATGTACAGTGTGCACAGCGGGCGTAGTAAACAATGAGGTACTGGTACAGGTACAGGTACTGGTACTGGTACTGGTACAGGTACAGGTACAGGTACTGGTACTGGTACTGGTACTGGTACAGGTGCAGGTACTGGTACAGGTACTGGTACTGGTACAGGTGCAGGTACAGGTACAGGTACAGGTACTGGTACAGGTACTGGTACAGGTGCAGGTACTGGTACTGGTACAGGTACAGGTGCAGGTGCAGGTACTGGTACAGGTACTGGTACTGGTACTGGTACAGGTACTGGTACTGGTACAGGTGCAGGTACAGGTACTGGTACAGGTGCAGGTACTGGTACTGGTACAGGTACAGCGGATGCTTGTGTCACAGGTTTATTGAACAGGGATTGTTCCTGACACTGTATGTATTATTCACTGTACTCTGCTCAGGCCTCGGCAACATGTTTTCATGATGATCAGAACATCATGCAGATAAAGCCTCAATGAAGTGGAATGAAAAGGAGGAGAGAGACAGGAAACGTGCCGTTATTAACACACATAGAGGACATTACACACTACGATCACCGTCAAATGTGTTTTTAGTTCCTGTTTTCATTTTCATGCCACAAAGCAGGTAAATGTTTGATCGAGCAGTTGAACCTTTCCGCTCTCAGCGTTCAAACCCTGACATATCCTTAATGACAGATCTGCTGCTTCTTCTCTCACAGTTTATCCTCTGCTGTCGCCCAGTGGACACATATGGGAGCGCATGTCTCTTCATTTCTTTATTTATAGGGACAACACACATTAATCAACAGCGGCCCGGGAAGCTGTGACAGATTAAGAAATACAAACACAGCATGACGGCGAAATGACAACAAAAGCAACAGATCAGCATCCACATCCTCTTTCACATGCAGCCATGCAGTGCAGCACAGAGCAAGACTGTGATCAACCACATTTTGCACACATGAGCCATATCCATGAGACATAATTGTAAAAATAATAATACAACATTGTTAATAAGATAACTACGGGGCCCCTGAGAACTCACGGTGGGATTTGTTTTTTCTCTGAAATTATTTTGCGTTCCCTCTGATCCACAGAGAAAGGCTGAGCTGTATTATGATACAGTTGCCTAATATGTATTATGTAGTAGCAGCTGGCAGCGGGTTACAACTGGACTGGACCAACATGCTAACTGTTCCTATAGATCAGGGGATTGCGAGGGAACACACAACTCAATCCGAGGGAATGTTAAAGAACTGAGAATTTTTTTGTGTGAGCATTAGGAGTGTTCACATGTCCGACTATTTAGAAGCCAGGTCTTAAGACTTTATGTGAAGGCGTGGTAAGCGATTCCATTTCTTATTTCACTTGGTAAGGTACTCCACCAAGATTTCACACTGAAGGCTGGTAAACACTTCATCTTTCAGTCTGACTTTTGTCACTCTGATGTATAAAAATAGGTTGAAAATCCTTCAAACTGCTGTTTGATCAGGGCTGTAAGATGCAAACTTCCCCTAAACCGAACCAACAACAAGTTACAAAGTGCTTAACAAACACTGAAAAAGAAAATAAGGATTCAAATCAAAGTTATGAAAATTAGGAGTAATTTTAAAATAAAAAGTGATGTTTCAGTGTGGTCATCTGGTTTCTGACTCACTTATTAAGAAAGTGGCACTTTTACCCCCAAATGAAAGTATATAGTATTTTGTAATGAAGCCCTTGAAATGTAAATAGCAGTTCTGGGAAAGTGTTCTTACAGTCAAAATAGTGACATCAGCTGACAAATCCTTGGGATCTCAAGATAAACAGTGAGTTAGAACATAAGTGAACTCACTGCTGTCATCCTTGATATTCTGTTTGATTAGGATTATATTCTAAAAACTGACCACTCTAAGTCTACAGCTCTGCTTTTGCATTTTGTGGCAGATTGACAAGCATGTCCTGTATTCAAAACCAGTCTGACAAATGTGTGACACATGACAGAACAAAGCTTTTTTCATGGTGGTTGATAGGTCGATAATGTGTTAAGTAGTCCACTTTGAGTGTAATATTAAATACTATAAAACACATTACTGATGGCTCCAAATAAAGTGCTCCAATAACTGACCGGCAAGGATCCATATTAGCCCTGCTGCGATGCATAAATAATATTAATTTCCAACTGAGCATTGCAATGTCTGTTTTTATGCTGATGATACCATCTTGTTTGCCATCGGCTCTACCACAAACCAGGCTTTCTCCAGGTTAGTCTGCTTTTGACAACCTTGTTCGACCATAGCTTGTTCTAAACTAAACAAAAAGACAAAACATTTTCATTTCACAACAGCACAGAACTCTGATCAATACTCTGATCAATACTCTTGCATATATAGATACAGTACAGCATTGTAAATACTTAGAGTACAGCTTGTCCTACAAAACTCACTTCCAGACTTCACATGGAACTCTTTTATGTTGTCTTCAGGTTTAAGGCCTGGTCACAACAGAAAGTGGTACAGCGAAGTTAATCTGCACGTCCTTGTAAAATATTTGTTTCTAGAAGCTTGGTGACGTAGTAAGCATACTAGCAGGGCTAGTTGGTGAACTGCTGTAGCTGGCGAGCTAAGGCTAACGCTAGTCAGTCACAATAGCTCCTGGAGCTTCTCTCCATTTTCTCTCTATCCGTCTATTTACTCCCCCTTGCATTATGTTCACCTTTTTTCACGTTTTTTTCGTTTAATAAAATGTTTATTGAAGAGGGATAATAAACTAACGAGCTTGATAATGGTCACTTATTAGCTTGGTCGCTAACAGGACAGCAAGTTCACACACATTCAAAAGATGCATTTCTACCATCGACTCCTGTCTGCAAACCATTTGTGGAACAGTTAATACTCATTGCTGTTGCTGCTATGACTATGAATTTCCCTCCGGGGATTAATAAAGGTTCACCTTAACTAATCTTATCTTACTTCGACAGAGGAGGTTAAATAAAAGCGAATGGTGCAACACAGCTAATAAGCTATGATAGCTTTCTCCGTTCTGGACTCTCTGGCTCTCTGCTGTCCCAACACTGATTTCCAGGGTAAAGAGGGTAATGTGTATGAAAGTGTGTGTGTGTGTGTGCAGCTGGCAAATGTATCTGTTATTACTGGAAGTCAGGCAGCAGAGTGTGTGGGAGTAGCTGGATGGTTTTCTTTCTTTTATTAACACACTGTGATAGTACAACAAGCCCACCCCCTACTTTTAACCTGAGCATAGCTCTGAAATACACCACATTGACAAAAGTATGTGGACAGCTGAACGTTCCAGTCATATGTGACAGTGTGATGTGTGATTGTAACAATATGATCATTAATGTGCTGCTCTAACTCCACTCCTCTGGTTTCAAACTTTCCACCAGATGTTAAACCTGAAGAAAAGACTTTCCCCAAAGCGTTGCCACAAAGTTGGAAGAACACTATTGTCTAAAATATGAATAAAGCTGAAAAGCTTTGCAACCAGAAGTCGGTCAGTGTTTAGTCTAGTAGTCTAACATGGGACATTTGGCTTGCAGAATGGCAAAAACAGATCCAAATGTCTGTATGTGTGTCATTGTGTTCATTTGAACAAGGACCCCGGTAAATAAACAGATTCTTGAATTACACTGAGGGCAATATTTACCTCTATACGTAATGTGGAGACTGACGTAGTTTGAAGCAAACCTCTCTGCCTTTGCCAGATTTCAGACTGGCATGATTCACAGTGAGTCTCAGTGGCTGTTGTGGTTCTGTGGTGAAACCAGGAGGATCAAGGTGAACAGAGGCAAAGGAAGGACCCTGTTTGTTACAGAGCTGCACTGTGGGGGCGTTAAGCTGGTCAGAACAAGACAAATACACGCCCACTCTCTGCTGAATGTAATGTAGAGCGCCATGAAGGCACAAAGCTGAAGATCGAGTCAGTGCACAAAGCAGTTTGAATCTGAAACGCTGAGACTAACTTTCAATCCAGTGAAATTGGTACTAGTTTAGATTAGTTTAGATGAGTTTAGATGAGTTTTGTTGTTTAGCGTAGTTTAATTTAGCTTCATTTACTTTAGTTTAACTTATTGTTGTTTGGTTCAGTTTAATTATTAAATTTAGTTTAGACATAAGACAACCAGTAAGTGACTTTATTACTTCTTCTGTGACAAGTGTGAGAGCCTATGTCTACCGGTAAAACACTGATGAAAAATTAGGAATGAACATGAATGTTTTAATTCTCATGCATCATTTTAAGTTATTAAGTCATAATTGTGACCTTGGACTTGTCATGCTTATGAGGCACATAATATACGCATAGTAATGCCTCATTATGAGCTTGTAAATTCTGTTTCTAATTCGATTTAATAATTCTAATTTAATTAATAATTACGTGAGATTCTAAGTTATTAGAATTATTAGTGAGTTAATATTGGTGAAACCAAAGTCTCTGTTAACTCTGCAAAGAGTTTTACAACAGTCGGACAGTCTTTGTTTTTACATTCTGTAGTGACCACAGGTACGGCCATGATCAGTCCGGGGTTGATTATTAACCAGCCAACGGGGGCGGCAGTTGTTGAGTACAGCCACTAAGCTGTCCAGCCTAGAGAAGGTTGGCCATATCTGTTTTTACTCTTATTTTATTCATCTAATCTTTTAACCCCTTTGGTTTCTCATCATCTGCCTCCACATCATACACAGGCCAGGTGAGTTCGGACCATCTTTGACTTCATTTGAAGTCTGTAACTGCGTTCTCGGGGGCCTGGGGGGAAATTTGCTGCCAATCAACAATCAGCGCTGCTAAAAAAATCTGTAGTTTACGAAGACACAGTGAGTCATAAAGAGTGTTTTGAACTGCAGATAGAGAAGATGCAACTCCACAGATCCAGAGATAAAGATTGTGTATATGAGCGTGAATCTGAGCCTTATCTCGTATACAGTGGTGGTTCATATACTTCATGTAGTTCTGTGTATTCAGCGTACTGCGCCTCAGCCAAGAAAAGCTTCTGAAACGGTAACCTTTAGTCCACTGGTAAACACAGCAGCCATATCTGAAACCTCAATTGACTCTAAACCTACTAGACAGATAGACAGATACACTGATAGATACCATTACAATGAAAAATGATATCTGACATTTTAATAGTCCTGACAGCTTTTGCCCATAGCAGCGTAGCTTTATGGATGACAATGTCGGTCTGTCAATCAAACACTTTGGTCCAGACTAAAATATCTTGGCAACAATTGGATGGATTGACGTGAAATTTGGGCATAAACACTCGTGCTCCCTAGAGGATGAATCCTAATAACTAAAGTGATCCCCTCACTTTTCCTCCAGCAGCACCAACAGGACAAACTTATGTACCACTCTGGTTCATGACAGGATACCTCTAAACCGGTTTCTATCAGCTTCAGTTGAACTTTGAGATAAATGCCAACATACCATGCTAACATGCTAATATTCACATGCTAGCATGTTCTCATGTGCACGTATAGTATTGTTTCATGTTACTTAATCAGATCATTTAAGAGCAGACATGTGGCCTTTGTTGGACTGAATTTGGAGGACTTCACAGCTGTATCCCCCAAAACGTCCAGTTGGGAAATACGTCATAACTACATCGTGGTTGTCACAGTATTTTCAGGTGGTCATCTGTCCTTGAAAAGAACCGATTTGAAAACGTTTTAATTTGAGAATAAATCCTCTGAGATGCGCCATCTCATTTTCAGGGGGGTCCTCAGACTTAGAAGGATGTAAATAATAGAAGCCCGATTACACTCCATTACAGATAAAGATTATGGTCTGTTCTAGGTATTCAGTATGTCTTGTATGATTTGCTCTTTGGTTCCTAGTTCACAAAGACAATTTCCATAACGAGCCATGTAGTGGACAAAGAAGATCAATCTAATCAATCTCATTAGATAAAAACACGTAATGTGTTTTGACAATCATCTATAGTAATGTAGTCCTATGGCTGAGATTGCTCACAGCCTCGATGCTATAAAACTTCTTCCTCATGGTTGATGATGTCTTTCTGTGTTTTTCAGGCTGGTTGTTTGGAAATGAAGCTGTGTCTTCTTTTCTTGCTTTGTCTCTGCTGTCTGGGACTGACTGTAAGAACCCCTCGAGTAAACTGCCTTTTTAAGTACTAAATAGAAATTGGTTATTTGCTGTTTATCCTGTATGTAACCCTAACCCGTCAGAAAGTGAACCCTGTCTGTCCTCCTGTCTTCAGGCGGAGCCCACTCCTGGAGCTCCTGATGTCTCCGATCCTGTAGATGAAGAGAAGGAGACGGAGGAGGTTCACAGCTGTGGAGGAAGGCGGGTGTTCAGCCCTGAGGAACACAGGGCAATAGGGGGTGCCATAGAGCGACTGGGTTTACAGCTCCTGGAAAAGCTTCTTATTGGTCCACAGCAGCCGAACATCGTCCTATCACCTCTCAGCCTGGCCTTTGCCCTCGCCCAGCTGACCTTAGGTCAGTCAGAGTTTAATTTTGTTTTTTCACACAACAATGGGAAGAGGAGTCAGCAGCTGTCATTTTCATGTCCTACTTAAGCTGGGCCCAGGAATGGAGGCACATGTTGTGAAATAAAGGCTAAACATTTCATTTATCACCGCCAACAGGTCAAATTTTCCACTTGTCCACCTCTTACAGGACACCTCTAAAACGAAAGGCCACAGCTGTACTTTCAGATTAATGCTGTAATGGCATGCTAACATGCTAACACATCCTTTTGTACACCTGTCGCAAAAAGTCCAGCCTGAAGTCTAAGATGTCCTAAGATGGCTGTATAGAAGATAAAAGATAGATGTTGTCTGACCTTTCCTCCGGTATCACCCTCAATAATTTTGTTTCTGGGGAGTAATGAGCATAACAACCTCATGGGGCCGCTAGCACATGTTGAAGAGGCTGCTCACTGTATGCTCCATATCTGCTCCATCAACTGATCCTGTAAATTCTTTAGAAACAATTTGTTGAGATTGTTTTTTCTCTCTCTCAGGTGCTCGCAACAAGACAGAGAAGCTATTGCTGGAGAGCCTTAATGCCCACAGTCTGCCGTGTTACCATCACATACTGGGAGGCCTTCTACCTCATTTCAGAAACACATCGTTGGAGGTGGCAACACGCATGTACCTGAGACCAGGTGTGCGGTGATGACTGTTGAACTCATGATGGTTTTTAAGATGTTTGGTGTAGGATTCGTCTTATCTATGTTCTCTCCCTTCTTTCATCTCTCAGGATTTGAAGTGAAGTTGTCTTTTGTTGAGGACTCTCTGGCCAGGTATCAACCACAATCAGGCCACACACACACACACACACACACACACTGGTTGAATGCAGTTACTTTTCATTAAAAGACTCATGTAGATTTTGAACACATTTGACTTCTGACTGAATTGGTTGATTCATTGAGACATGTAGAGTTTGGATGTCTCAATGAATGATAATTCAGACAACTGAGACAGATATGGATTACTAAAAACAGTCTGTACTCAGTCAGGTGGCAAGCAAAAGGTTGGCAACTAGAGATCAGCAAGGGCAAAAGCATGCAGGCTAAAGTCTAAGGACGGGAAACTGGTCAAACGGGCAAAGAAACCAAAAGGCTGGTAAGCAACAACAAACCGGAAAGTGAAGAGCATTGAATGAGGGCTAGATATACTGGGGAGCAAATGGGTAAATGGGGAACAGCTGTGGGGATGAGGTGGTCAAGTGATGGCTCATGTGGGAAAGCTCCCTAGTGACGGCTGCTGGTCATGTGGAGAATGGCATGGACTGAAAAGACGGTGCAGGTAGTATGCATGGAAATGGTCTAAATTACTGACCGGTCAACTAAAACAGCCATAACAATGTGACCAGAATCTATCAAACTGTAAGATACTGGAGAGCGTATTTTTAAGTTAATGGGAGTTTACAGTTGCAGCAAGTAAAAGCAGTAAAAGTTGATGTTTTTCTTACATATTTACCAAGTGATGGATTCTTTCAGTTTTGTTGTCTAAAGTGTATATGCGCCATGTTTGCTGTGGAAGTAAAAAGATTTGTTTCCTCTTCAGGTACCAATCACAGCCCGTCCCTCTGGTCTCTGTGGAGGAGGTCAACCAATGGGTGGAGAACGCCACCAATGGTCACATTCCCAACTTCCTGGAAAGTATTCCACATGATGTGGTGCTTATGCTCATGAACGCTGTGTACTTCAAAGGTGAACCATTCCACCAAAGACCACTCAGTATGGTAATTTATATAGTCATAGTGAAGACAGGAATAAAATGGAAATGTATTCCCATATGCTAGTGCATAGAACAAATCAGATGTTTCAGCAGTAATGTGAGTGCACAGAATTCAAAAGGGGGATGATAGGTCATTGCATTTGAATGGAATCTCAACTGACTACCTCCTTAGTCGAACACATTAACTTTGGGCTACTTGACTTTAGTGCCACAACCTAAGCAGATCAGAGTGGCCCAGATGTCTTTCTCTCCACAAAAACAGCTCTTCTTATGGGATCCCTAAGTGCTTCCTGGCACTTACGAAATCTGTCCAGTCTATCCAGAGCCTCCAAAGGAAGGCACCATAGGAGTATCCACACCTGTTGCCTGAGCCACTTCATCCCTCTAGTTGTAGAGCAGCTGCTCGATAACAAAGTCTCTTTGAAGCATTGACCTCCCATTTGTGTCTTGTACAGCGAAGCCAGCTCACCTGCAGAGTAACCTAACGCCGATTGCTTTGATCCATGTTTTCATGCCTTCTGTCAGTAGCAAAAACTCATGACCATATCTAAGGGTTGGAAGAAAAACAGAATGCTGAATTCTGAGCCCTATTTTATAGCAGAGCAGTCTCCAAAACCAAAATTACATTACATTTATTTAGCTGACGCTTTTATCCAAAGCAACTTACAATAAGTGCATTAATTTCAAGAATCATGCAAGTACAGATCTGAACAGATGAGTTTTCAGTCTGCGACTGAAGATGTGTAGAGTTTCTGCTGTCCTGATGTCAATGGGGAGCTTGTTTCACTTTTGTGGAGCCAGAACTGCAAACAGTGGGAATTTTGTTGAGTGGTAGCTGGGCCCCCCTCGTAGCGAGGGAGTAGCAAGCTGATTGGCGTGTATGGTTTGACCATGTCCTGGATGTTGGAGCGGCCTGAGCCATTCGCAACATGGTAGGCAAGAACCAGTATCTTGAATAGGATTCGAGCAGCCACCGGTAGCCAGTGCAGGCTGCAGAAGAGCAGTGTAGTGTGGGAGAACTTGGGGGGGTTGAAGACTATGCATTCAGGGTGAGCTGCAGAGGTCAGCATGCAGACCAGTCAGGAGCGAATTGCAGTAGTCTAAGTGCAAGATGACAAGAACCAGAACCTGCCCCACATCCTGGGTGAGGACCAGACATATCCTCCTGATGTTGTGGAGGATGAATCTGCAGGAGCGGGTTGTCGCAGCCATGTTGACAGCTGGTCGTCCAGTGTTACACCCAGGTTCCTTGCAGTCTGAGGCGGCGACACCACAGTCTCCAAAGCCTCTATTACTGCAACTGTTGCCCCAAACGAACAATGAATCTTACAATCCTTTTAATCACCACTCATGAATAAGACCCCAAGACTGCTGAAGTCCTCCACACAGGGGAGTTGCAGCCCATCAGCTGGACGGAGCTCAGTCTTGGGAACACTGATCTGTTTTTGGAGATTATTTTTTGCCGTTTTGCCTTTATTTGACAGTCACAGCGTAGGGAGACATGGGAAACATGGGGAGAGAACGGGTTGTGACTTGCAACAAGAGTCCCCGGCCAGGGATCGAACTGTGGTATTGGGGCACCCCAATACTGATCTACACAGAGACTGCAAATTGCTTCATTGCACACTGGAGATCATGGTCAGGGAAAGGACAAAAGGACAACATCATCAGCAAACAGTATACATGCCGCCCTAATATCACCAGACCAGACACTTTTCAGACGGGGCAGCTCCTTGATAACCTGTCCATCAACATTATGTCATGAAGTGCTACCTTAATTCTAAAAATGCAACTCTACTACTAACTACTACTATTCCTTCTTGCTCCCCTCTGTGTTTGTCAGGTGAATGGCAGACACGATTTGACCCCCTGGCGACCTCTAAGGGAGTTTTCTACCTGGACAACCAGAACTCTGTGTCGGTGGACATGATGAAGTCTGCCCAGTACCCTCTCCGCCTGCTGGATGATCCAGAACTGGAAGCACAGGTAACACCTGTACCTTCATGGGTACATGATGGTGCAGATACTGGCCAAGCAGAGCCAAGAATGCCCTCAAGGCTTTTACACACTAACATAGGTTACGTGCATTAGAAAACAAGTATCTGGGCATCCTGTATCTCTTCTTCTCTCTCTCCTGTAGGGTGACCAGATGTCCCAGTTAAATCAGGACAGTCTGGATTTTCAGCCATTTGCCCTGGTGCCGTAACAGAAATGCTCTTTGCAGTGTTGCTTTTGCAGTAATTGGACTGAAGACTGATTTAGATTTTTTTTATATATATTTGAAAATTAAAAGTGATATTTGTCAAATTTGTGGACATGGCAGAGTTAAGGCTACATCAATGTCACCAACACCAACACCAACACCCAGTTATCTTAACTACATTTAAATTTTCTCTTCATTTAACATATGATACGTAAGCAATGAAACACAACCTGATGTATGAAAACAATTGATGTGGCAATGTTCTCAGTTGTCTTTCAAATGTCCCAGCTGTCAGCTGGGGTTGTGAGCTTTAGATATTCACTAAAGTAATGACACAAGCAGCCGAAATGAGTTTCGTTTGTAGAGTAGCTGGTCTCACAGCGTGAGGAGCTAAAGACAGGAAAGGAATTCAGAGTTGAACTGCTGCTCCCTCGCGCTGAAAGGAGCTTTTGAGGTGGTTCAGGGGTCTGATCCGGATTCCTCCCAGACACCTTCCTCTGAAGGTTTTCTGGTCAACTTCAACTGGGATGAGACCCGGGGCACTGGTTTAGCTCATACGTGGAGACTCCCTCAGCCTGACTTTAGATCACATCTTGGGACTCCCCAGGAAGAGCTGGAGGATGTGGGTAGGGAGAAGGATGTTTGGCCTACCTTGCTTAGCCTCCTGCCACCAGTGGTTAAACTGTTAACCAGAACTATGTTTAAGGTTTCCTGTTATACAACTTTGACCAAACAGCCAATAATAAACAAGTGTTTTTAGCGACCATGGTTTAAATAAGTTATGTGTCTAATTAATGCCTCACGGTAATTGTCTTTTTTTATTTAATTTTTTTTCTTTTTCACCTTTTAACCACCATGTGTTCCTATAGTCTATTTGTTGAGAGTTAGTCCATATGAAATAAAATAAATCAAAATAAAATCCCTCTCTCTCGTCCAGGTTGCCAGTTTTCCCTTCAAGGGAAACACCAGCTTCTTAATCGTCATGCCCTTGCTGGGCAGAGGAAACGTGTCATCTGTGCTTCCCAAACTGAACATCTCCGACCTTTACAGACGTCTACCTCAGGAGAAAACAATGCAGGTCAACTTACCCAAGGTGAAGCTGCAGTACCGCCAGGAGCTCCAGGAAGCGCTGACCAGCATGGGTGAGAAAATTAGCTTCACTAAGACAGAAGGGATGTCTGGAAGAAACAACATAGATACTGTGATGGTGGGGGTGTTGATGTCACTTCCAAACAGCTAAAGGGCAACACACACTGGTCATGTTCAGTAGCGTCACATATTTGACGACGCTAGAACACACTGGACAGATTATACAGACATAAGAAGTGGTCAGTTTACAGTAGCCTGAATGTGCCAATCTGGGGAGTGAATGTGATAAAATGTATACTTTTCTGGAGCGTCAATGTACTGGGAAATGCTGACTCTTGGAAATAGTACAGTGTTGTATCCTGATGCATCGACACACACATCAACCAACGATGACATGTGTATTGACACCACCGGTGTGTAGGCTTACATCTAAAGACAATAGGTTTCTTAACGAGCATCAATACTGTCTTCATCTGGTGTCTTTTCATCTAGAAACGAGACAAAATTCAAATTCACTTAAACCACGCCCCTTTGATGAAATACATTACCCAGATTCCCAAAAACCTTTTGTGCAAATTATACTTTCTGCGTATGCAAAGCTGCTAGGGTCTGCGTGAATTAAATTTTGTTGTTGCCCATGTCCGTGACTGTCCACATGGACTTCTTGCCCCGACTGCACGTGTGTGAACATGACCGTCTATGCAAAGTTCATCTGGCCCTTCAGTCTGTAACTCTGGCCTCTTTTTCTCCCTCTCTGATCCTCTCTATCAGGCCTCGGCTCTCTGTTTTCAGGTCCTGACCTTTCTGGGATTTCCGACCACCCTCTGAGGGTGACAGGTGTCCGCCATGCCAGCACCGTAGAACTTAACGAAGAAGGCATGGAGGCGTCCGCCAGCACTGTTGTAACCTCCATGCGCTCCGTCTCCCTCTTCTCCGTCAACTCCCCTTTCCTATTCGCCCTTGTCGATGATGTTTCCCTGGCCCCTCTCTTCATGGGCATCGTCACGAAACCCGCCCCCGGCAACGACCCTATGTTCAATGATGATCCCCATGGCAACAGCACCATGGGTGACCAACCTGTGACGGAGGATGTCAGGAAAAGAGACATAAATAGCAAACACAGCAACAGTTCTTGCAGCGAGACAGAGCCAGCAGAGGGCAGCAGTATGCAGTCATGTAGCTTAGCATAAAGACTGGAAATGGGGAAACTGCTAGCCTGGCTCTGTCCAAAACAAAATCTGCCTTCTAGCACCTCTAAAGCTCGCTAATTAACACTATATATCTGGTTTGTTTAATCTGTATAAAAACCAAAGTGTGAAAACGACAAGTTGTGGTTTTTATGTGCGGGACTATTTCTTGTTTGGGCACAGCGACTTCCTAGAGTCTTGTCATCGTGGGGTTGCCAGGCAACTAGCAGAGACAGACATAAGTCTCTGCAAGAAAGCAAATAAGCATATTTCCCGAATTGTCAAACTTTTCCTTTAAAGTAGATTCAGACGTGCAGCAGAGGACGAACGCGTCGGTCTTGTGTTGCTCAACAGGCTTTGGAATTCAACATGGAAAAATATGCAAATGCACTGCAATTATAGTGATCAGTATTGAGTTTTATATGAAGTCAGAAAAGTCAACAATTTTAAATACTAAAAAGCAGATTTTTATAATCTCACTTCACAAGTTTACCAGATTAATTACATTTTATCAAAGTTATCAGGTTTCTGATGTGATATAAAGTTAAAATACAGCGTTCAATGTGTATAATACACTTATTAGGCCTGACAATGCATTTTACCAATATTCTTTCCAGCAAGTTGTGCATTATGATGTTAAAAGTCTTTTTTTCCCCTTTGCAGATGTTTTATCTACAATGAGATGATTTAAATTTGATATTCAGTCACAGAAAATAAAATGTTCACACAAAAAGTATATTTGTGTTGTGGGAAAAATATATTTTTTTTTACTTTGGATTTGTTTGGAGGAAGTTAACCTTTCAAGTGGATTCACTTGGAGAAAAATAATCTAGCTTTTCCCAAAATCGCAGCTGACAAAAACTAGTAAAACAATACTGATAACATCACTCTGAGTCTAGAAAGAAGAACTGTTTCGCCCGATAAAAACAAAGGCAAACTTAACGAACGTACAATCATCATGAAAAGAACAGTGTGGTTCCTCTGATGGCTCTGGAATCATCCTTTCAGGCAGATCCTAATGCTTCCTGCCTATAACCTCAACCCTTCTCGTTGGTGGAGCCTGCTGGAGCCAGTGCTGGGTTCTGAAGGTGGACTCTGGGATTCTAAGGGGACAGAATCCTTTAGGAGGGTCGAGGGGCCATTTGGGAGATCCTTCATCTGGGTTTAAGGTCATGCCAGAGGGCTCCTGGGTCCTTCTAGGGGACACTGAATGAGGTGGCTGAGGCAGCTGTAGGGTCTCCACAGCAGGATTAGCTTACTTTACTATAATTCAAACATAAAAACACCTGAGAAGATAATTACTTATTAATACGTTATCTCAGTTTAAAATGATCAAAGGACGGGCATGGCAGCACGTGGTGGTCAGTTTGGTCCAGAACGCGTTCCGGTTCTGCACTGGTACAGTTACACCTCAAACCATGTTTGGTTTTTCAGTACGTTAACCTCTGCAGCCCCCTTGATTTCTTGTCTTCTGTCTTCGGCTGTCTCGCTTCCTTCACCTTAATCCAGCAGCGCCGGTCTGGCGCGCGCCCCCGGCGCTCTGTTGGCAGCAGCGGGGACGCGCAGAGCCAGGAGGCGTCAGCGGGGCGAAGACTCGTCTCATCTGCAGAGAGACAGACTCTGAGCGACGTGAACCGTCCGGGAGCAGAGGAGAGGTGAGTGTCGGGCATTTTGCGCTTTTACGCACAACATATGACTTCTGCTGTGTGATGGCACTGGAGCAGTTCGCCCTGAAAAGTGGAAATGAATTTACTGTTAATGTAGTGCTGCATGATGTCTGAGCGGGGCTGCAGGTCAAGGCTGCACCGTTTACCGAGAGAGTCCGAAATGAAGCACGGGTGCATGTTTGATGACCCTGCAGAGATCGAGTCAAGATTTAGAAGTCTTTTAACTCTCAGAAACATGTTGTCTGACGTGCCCATGGCGTTTCCAGTCAGCGAACAAACGGACTTTCTTCAGTCCAGTTCAGCTTTTCCATCTCGGTCGCTGTGCCAAGAAACACAATCACAGCTGGAACTTTTCCAGCCAACAGTTTATATAATAGTTCTGATTTCACAGCAGGTAAGTGGAGCAGCAGCAGGGCCAGGCCTCCGCCTCAACACGGATTTACTCCAGTTAAACAAACTTTAATCATTAGATTCGATTTGAAAAGTACTTGAGTGCAATATACTTGAAGATGTTATGAAATATGTAACTTTGCATGTATATTGTTCTTCAGGATGATCATTCTCATTCAAAGAACAAAGTCAAAGTGTTGTTTGCAGCGTCGAGGCTTTCGGAGACTCTCTCCATCAGTTTAGACTGAGGTTATTTGGGGTTGTAAAGACTTTGGTGCCAAGACCGTTTCTGCAGTTCTGTGGAATCATTTCGTTGTTGTGTCCTCCACTTTAAAACAAATCCCTGATGTGAGTTGACGAGCAGCCAATGAGGATTCCAGAGTCTCATTCCTCAGAGTCTCGGAGCCCAGTTCCTGCAGGAAGCTGGCCCGCTGTGTCAGCTGTTCATCTTCAGTCTGCTGCAGGACTCTGCGGGACTCTGCAGGACTCTGCGGACCTGCAGCAGTTTAAACACCCCAAAGATGAAGTGAGACAGACGAGGAGTCAACAATTCATACGTGCTGGCTACATCCGCATCAGATCTGCAGTTTAATGTGTCGAATTATTTCCCAGCTTTGCTTGACCTCAGTATGGAAAAACAGTCTGACAACTCTCAGTGCGACCAGGCCTTAGACACTGTGTTCAGTTATGTCCCACAATCCACTGCTGCCTTCATGATCTGGTGCAAAAGTCAGAGATCAGGGTGTCCAAGCCACACTGTGTTGCATTCAGGTGCTGAAGTGAAGTAAACACGACCTCAACCATAATTACCTGCTTCTTTTGTCTTCGTCTCATTTTACTCTTGTTTTTCTTCAAAGCTTCATCCTGCTGGTGTTTCCTGGATTATAAAAATACGCACACTGTAATAGAAGATTGTATTCTACGGTCTCGCTGTCTTCATAAAACATGAAATCTTTTTAAACGTCTTTTTTAATGACGTGAGACCATTTGAGAGGTGCTGGAAAGAAAAGATCAGAGACTGCAGCCTCTGAGCCTTTTGGACGACAGCGTCTGGGTTTCCCATCAGGCGTGTGTGTGTGTGTGTGTGTGTGTGTGTGTGTGTGGTCTGAGGTTCAGATGACAGATCCAGATGTGTGTAGAAGAACAAAAGAGACATTGTGTGTGTGTGTGTGTGTGTGTGTGTGTGTGTGTGTTAGTGATGGGAAATACGGCTCTTCATTCTGTGCCGCTTCTGCTGGTCGCCGCCTCAGTTTCTTTCTTATTTGTTGCAGAAAGAAATAAACATGCGAGATTCTTCATCTGCAACACACCGAACTATTCATATTGATGGTTAGAAGTCAAGAAACTGTCCTAGTTGTATAACAAAAATAACACCCTACTAATGAAATAGCAGGCTATGGCTCATAAATACTTGTGCAACTCTACAGAGACACATACAGTATATATTTCGATTTGATTTGTCCAATATAATATGAAACAAAAGGGGGGCGGCTTGGCTCTCAGACCGGAGCCGGCCGACACGTCACTAGTGTGTGTTTGACCCTTTTCCTCACTTGAACTGTTTTAGACATAATGTTTGTTTAAACTCAGTAGCAGAGCAATGTGCGCAGCTACAGTCGCACCAAAGGGATGAAAATCGAAACCTTTAACTTCGCCTGACCTGCAGCGGCGGAGGTCGAGGTGGAGTAGCACGATGTTGCATACAGTGAGCATCAGATTAGACTTTTCTCACATGATTACTAGGGAAGCTGTTTGGAAGAGAAATTGATTTGGTGATTCACTTTATGAAGTTCTGGACGTTTGTGTGCTCAGACTGCAGAGATGATCTGGTCTTTCTCGCGGTCCTGAAGGCATCATCAGTTTTGGTAAATAAGTTTCAGCTGGTTGTATAATTTTGTGGCGTTCCCCTGCAATTATACAAAACACTGCTTTGAAATGATCGTTGTCTTTCAGTCTGGAAAAGTTCCACAAACAGAGGTTGACTTCTCTCTAAATATTGAACTGTTTTGGATGATTTCATCTGTTTTCCCTCCTTTCTTCTCAGCTTTTATCTTCTTTTGTTCCTCCAAAGTTTGTCTTTTGATTTGGTTTAGTTTGTCTTTGCCCCTTAGAGAGAAATTAGGAGTTCTTGGTTTGATGCAGCAGGTATATTACTATTATATATTATATAATATTATATAATATATTACCAGTGCTGGGTATTGAACCCCAGCATGTCTTTGGTACTGACTGAAATGTGTCCGTAACACTGTCAAGTAATCAAATATCTGATCAGATTCTTAATCTTGTTGACTTATTCTCTGATTTGAATCAGGAAACTTTTCTAACTTCATAAGGTGAAAGGTGTCTTGGTAGTGATGAAGCTCCAGTGAACCATCAGCTGAACCTGCAGCTCGGCTTCACGGAGCTTCACAGTTTCAGCTCGCTGTTCGTCTGCCGCTGCTCTGGTTCGCTCTCAGCGCTCAGAGCGTCGCTGCCAGAGAAGAAGAAGCTGTAAAAAGCCTCTGAACGCTTCCTGTTCGGCAGCAAACAGCAGCCAGACGCAGTCAGAGAGCAGCTGCTGAACGTAGCGGAGCATCTAGCTGCTAAAGAGCCAGATGTTTCCCTCAGCAGCTGCTGGAGACCAAACACAGAGCTGACAGAGAGAAGACCGGACCGACGTCCATCAGGAGACACAGACACGCCTCCTGACGAAGCGTCACGTGACTCTGACACGCCTCCTGATGAAGTGTCATGTGACTCTGACACGCCTCCTGATGAAGCGTCATGTGACTCCGTAGCTGCTGGAAAAAATCAGTTCTTGCAGGTTTAACACAGACGCATTGAGCAATTTAGCATATTTTGTTAAATAAAAAAAAAGGTTAAAACATGTTTGTGGTCGTAAACAAAGGTATCAAAAAGGTTCTGGTATCTGTACAGAAACTCCGGTGTCGTATCAGCGATACCCAGCACCAATCACCTCACTAAACATTAGAATTAGCAATGTCTTCTCCATAAAAACACATTGCTGAGTCTTCGAAGGTCTTGGGGTTACATCCCTCAGCACTGGCAGGAAATATATGAAAACTCTGTTCTTGTGTTTGTCTTCCAGGATGAAGCTAACAGCTTTCCTGCTGGTGTTTGGAGCCGTCCTGAGCTTCTGTCAGGCTCAGGTATCCACATCACCTGTTTCCACATGTCATGATTTTTTATAGTGTGTTTTAACGTTAGATAAGTCTGTTATATCACCAACAAATCTCATGTGCTGACCCAAACCAACAATTTGTTAGTCCGTCTCTCTGATCTTCTTCTGTTGTTTTTACTGTTCCAGTCGGAGACGGGAGGCGAGGAGACGGGCGGGGAGGAGGAACATGTGGAGCTCTTCACCACACCGACGACTAAGATGGGTGCCGCCACCTCAGACTTCGGCTACAACCTGTTCCGCGCTCTGGCGAGCAGCGAAGCTTCAACTAACGTCTTCCTGGCCCCCATCAGTGTGTCAGCGGTGCTGACGCAGCTCTCCATGGGTGAAGACACAAACACACTACAAACTAAATCCAAACGGGTGCTTTGGTTTTGACCGCCATGGTGTGTACGGGCCCGACGGCCAAACTGGTTGAAATTCATTTCAGTTTTTTTTGCTGCTCCCCAAAAACATCAGGTGGTCGGCAGCGTCACATGATCAGTTTTGTTTCTCATGTGTGACGTGTTCATTTTCTTTTCTTTTTCCACACGTGCCTTTATTCCCTCTGTTCAGTTTCGCAGTGAATGTGAGAAGGAACAGAAAAACAGTGCAGACGAAGATTATAGACAGACACAAAGTTTACCTTTGTTTTTCAGAATTAGCACATTACACTGCTGCACAAGCTAATAATTCCTGTCTGAGCTCAATCCGGCCCTGATAGCTAGCAAAATGTCTCCAGCCAGACTCGACGCCTAAAGGCAATATTTTAACTTAAAAAAGCTCATTCTTATATACACAGCACTATATATCTCATGCACTGGGATGAGTACCTGCAGAAGGTGCTTAAAAAAGATATTTGAATTTATGGATAAAGGCATGGATAAAAATGAATAATACAAATAAACAGAGAAAGGGGAAAAAACTGAAAAAACGAAATGAATTTTTCCACCAGCGTGATTTAATCAATCCCAACAGTCAGTGAGAAAAGCAAATATCTGGTCACTTACATCTTCACATGGGGTTTTGAAGAGTATTTAAAGAAAAGTGTATCTAACATGGTAGCTATAACGCTTCTAAGGCAACACTGGCTGGGGTTTGTGTTTTTCCACTTATTGCAACCTCTAAGTGGCCAAAAATACAAATTACTGCAGCTTTAATAGTAACATTTAATATTTAACAGTAATATTTACGTGTTAGACCCTGTTCTTCAGTCTGCCTGAGCCAAGAAACAGACAGAAAATCGTGACATGGAAGAAGGAAATAACCACCATGCACATGAATATTCCTGAATCCTGCCAGAATATGTTAACTCACTTAACATGATCCCTCCTATCCCCCAGGAGGGTCTGAGCGTGCTCAAAAGCAGCTGTTCAGGGCTCTGAGGTACCACACCCTGCAGGACCCGCAGCTCCACAGCACCCTGAAAGCCCTGCTAGCCTCGGTCAGGACGTCTGGGAAAGGCCTGAGCACTGCCGCTCGCCTCTATCTGGCACGACGTGAGTCCATGTAGGGGGTTGGGCAACTGGATGTAAACATCAGGGATCCACGTGTAATTATGTCTCTTTTCAACTACATCAAAGACATTTTTCAAACTAAAAACATGGCTTACCGAGCAACCTCAAGTTTGAGCTCAGTTCGCTGCAACAGAAAACTTCACCCTTCTGGGAGAACTTAGGATAGAAGAGCAAGAGTGAAAAATAAACAAACAAATCAATACTGTTAGAAGTTACAGGAAACTGTATGAATCACACAGTCAGCAGGAGCACTAAAGATATTAAAGAGGTTTTGTTTGCTCTGGCAAAATGACAAAACGTTGTGCAGTTAAAGAGGTCAGCCTGTGGATAAGGACATTATAGATGTTCATCCATGGGTGAGAGCTGCTCCAGCCCAGAAAGACCTGAGGGCTTAGGTCGGTGTGTGTTTGAAACAAACTTATTCATTCTAGGTGTCGTCTGACTAAGGCAAGCCTTTATGGATGTTCTGAATGGCCACACTGTAAGAGGGTGAGACACGCTAATGGTTTAAATGGCGCACACTTTCAGTCTCTCCTCATAGACATTCATGGTGTTGGACTCAGAAAAAAGTGGCAGAAGTAGTTGTGTAAAGAATTAAAAAAAGAGAGCTTGAGACAGAAGTTCAAACTGTCTACTTTCACACCTCTAAACACCCGGCCAGTCAGTGTAACGTGGGCATGATGTCAGATGTTCTGCTTTGGAAAGGCACAAAAACTGTCGGTTGCAGCCCTCCCGATTCCGACGTCGGAAAGGTGTCGGAGAAGGAAGTTTCAGATGCTGTTAGGCGAGCTGAGAAGCACTTTGTTTGAAGCATACCGAGGCCTTAAGACACTGGTTTGGTAACAGAAAGGTTGTCGGTTTGAATCCTTAATATATGAGCTGTATACTTGAATATATGAGTTTTCTCCAGTATTCCTTAAAGTACCTAAAGACAAATTTCAGTATCAAAACAAGAACCTTCAGGTCCCACGTCTCCTTGATGGTATGATGCCCCAAAGACTGACAAAGTAAAGCTGTACTTTGTTTCACTCGGTCCTCATTCCTAGGGTACAATATAAACAAATCTATCAAAACTTTGGTTCTTTTGCTTTTTTAACTCAGTGTTTATGTTTTCAATCTGTTCCACATTAAAGTCTGAAAATACAATCTTCAGTCAATTGCGTCTTTACAAACCCTTCATTTTCCCTCACTTGCAAATACAATATTTTGTCTTGATTATAATGTTAATTTGTGAAGGTCTGAACTTTAAGCTGACTGATTACACCGTCTGTTCTCAGGACTTCGTCTGAAGCAGGAGTTCTTCCCGCTTGTGGAGCAGCAGTATGGAGTTCGGCCCCAGGCATTGCAGGGAGGAACCAAGGATCTTAAAGAAATCAACGACTGGGTGGCTCAGGAGACGGGCGGGAAGGTTCAGCGCTTCCTGGTCAAGAGCCTCCCCCGAAACTCTGGAGTGAACGCTGTGAGTGCCGCCTACTTTAAAGGTATGTTGAATTTCCCAAAATCATCCGACTGTCAAACCCTCCCGTAGATTTGAAAGGAAAGCTCACTAGCTGGTGCGCTGTTTTGAACGTCAGAGTGCTGCCTCTTGCTTTTGGACAGTGTGACAGTTGCTTCTTAATTAATACTGGACTTTTTTCCACACTCAATTTTACTACTGTAAACAGGGAAATGGGCGACTCGGTTCAGTCAAAGTGGAGCAATGGAGAACTTCCAAGTGGACGGCGAGGCACCTGTTCGCATTCCCATGATGCAACAGGATAACTACCCCGTGAAGATGGGTGCCGACTCAGATCTGAGCTGCACGGTGAGTGTTTTCTACTCTGAAACATCAGTATGTGACCTTTTAACTACAACAAAAATGTACTAAAGTTGGTTTAAACTTCCATCCATCCATTATCTACAACCGCTTATCCTTAGAGGGTCGCGTGGGGCTGGAGCCGATCCCAGCTGACATTGGGCGAAAGGTCAATCACACAAACTCGCTCAAACTTCATTACCCTAAATCCCTGTGTGGTGACACCACTAACCAGCCTGTGATGCTTGAGTAAAGCACTTCAGCCCACTTTCTGAGATTTCTCCCGAGTGTTAATTTTTTGCATTCCCCCTCCTCCAGATCGCTCAGATCCAGATGCAGGACGACGTCAGCATGTTCATCTTCCTGCCCGATGACGTGACCTCCAACATGACACTGCTGGAGGAGAGTCTGACTGCCGAGTTCGTCCAGGACCTCTCCATGACGCTCCTTCCTGCCCAGGTGTCCCTCACTCTGCCCACCCTGAGGCTCAGCTACTCCACAGACCTGCTGCCGCTGCTCAGTGATCTGGGTGAGTCCAAGTTGGCCTTTAATGTGGATTTTCAACAAATACAGATGCAAATAAAGTACCAATATTGCACAAATATGTTGTGTTTGTATCGATATCTGTTTATATTCCAAGTAAGAGTTGTAAGTTTGTATTTTGTGAGACACCTGCAGGCTGTTGGTAGATTGTAAAGTCAACACTAACTGCTTTGTTTCAGCTATTTGGATTTAAACTCACAACTTTTTTTCAGTCCTTACAACTTTAAAGGAGAAGTCTGGTGACTTTCTGTATTTTCCATATTTTCAAGAAATCCCATAAAGACTCAAACCAGCAGTGAACGTCTCCGCTAACAGCTGTGTGTGTGTGAATCACAGCTGATGGATCTTCTTCCTCCACTGTCATCCAGAAACTGTTAAAACACATCAGTGAGCCGCACTTTTGAACCACGAACACACACACTGTAGTTTATTCTGACTCCGCCCCACACACACCGTTCTGCTGCCCCAAACGCTCACTACAGCACCACATGTGGATTCATCCGCCGCTGGAAATAGTCCCCAACAGACGCACTGTTTCCTCCTGTTAGTCTGATTAAAAACTACAGCGAGCAGCTGTTTGAGGAAACTACTGAGCCTTTTTAAACAGGAAACTATAGATCTGTGTTTTTAAAGATTCACGTCTTCAGCAGGAACCAACGGGTTCGCAGCTGAGAGCCGCAGACAGGAAGTCAGACGGCACTGAGAGACGGACCGAGGTGTTGCTGGTTTGAGTCCTAACATAGAATAGAATAACACCAGATTTATCCGTTAACTAAGTCGACCTGAATGAGGAGCATTGTTAAATGGAGAAAGAAAGAAAGTAGGGGTGCAACTAACGATTATTTTCATTTCTGTAGAAGCTTCTTAAGGCAGGAAGTGATGTCACTGATTGTCTTTTGACCTTTTTCCCCACATCTCATCTTCCTCCCCTCCCCTTCCTCCCTGCAGGTCTCTCTGATTGGCTAGCGGACACGGACCTGGAGAAGATCTCGGCTCAGCCCGCCAAGCTCAGCAGCGTCAATCATAAGGTTGTCATGGAGATGGCACCCGAGGGGAACCTATACCCCAGTAGCACCTCAACGGCAAGCCACCTGTCCTACCGAGTGGACCGCCCCTTCCTCTACCTGATCCGGGACGAAGCGTCGGGGGCGCTGCTCTTCATCGGCAGGGTGGTCAACCCCAAGGCCCTGACGATATAACACACACACACACACACACACACACACACACAGGTTAGCAGGTCCTAGGAGGGTTTCAGGTGTTTGCTTTGCGTTTGTGGTGGCAGATATTTGCGAGGATATTTGATTTTGATTTGATTTGACATGATACTTTTCATGTTGAAACATGCTAATCTGACAGGAAACTCAAACACACTGACGATACTCTGAGATCGCCAAAGGATTGTTTAAAAAAAAAATATTGTCATTTGTGTAAAAAGAAATAAACAAGACAATGAAACAAAACACATCTCTCTCGTGTTTTTTCGCCTCCAGCTGTGCGGCATAAAGATGGGGATTTCAGTTCAGCCGGTTGCAGTTGCTGGTCAGAATTTTCACTAAATCGTTAAATTAAATTAAATTAAATTACCTGTGGATATTCCTGCTCTGCAGAGGATGGACGTTTCATTTTGACATCCTCAGAACAAACTTAAAAGTTTTACTTTAATTCTGTCCAGCCCAGTTTCATACTGGATGACTCTGCAGGATAAGACTTGAGTACAGCGCCGAGATTTAGTGCAAATGCCAAACACAGTGTCATATTAATGTGAAGGGCGTGGAGGTCAGGGCGAACGGGGGATTCACTTTTCATTTCAGAGTGAAAAGTAAATGTTGGGTTTGTAAACCAAGACGTGATGTGGTTTTGCAGAATCATGCCGTATCAATATGAAGCTTGTGTTTTCAGCTCTGCCCGACAGACTGGACGCTGTGACTCTGTTATGGTGAAGTGAACTGTGCGGCCAGCAGGGGCTGCTAGCACACAGGGAAGAAGGCTATCTGGCAGCAGGGTTACACCTGCGTTTCAGCACAGAAACCAAAATCCGGCCTTTTGAGACCTTATTTTAAGAACTATAACATAACATATATTGTTTTACAAAACCCTTGTATCAAAAGAAGCCCAACGTTTCCAATGTTGTCTGATAACAAGCAGCTGTACAAGAATCTTGTCTAAATAAACACTGTTACGTAGTTTTGGGGGCTCGTCAGGCATTGTGTGTTCTTTGACATCTACGTCAGTGGACTTATACCTGTCGAGCCCCCCGAAATGATGGCGTGACCACCAGAAAGGCTCTGTTTTTTAAAGAGGTCAATAACATCATTCACAGTCAAGGAGCAGCAGCTAAACGGTTCGTTTTCTTTTTGATAAATGTGCCGCCCAAAATGCACACCAACAAAAAGAAATGAAAGGGGAACGATCGGGGCAATGACTGGTCAGCCAAACTGAACAACAGGGAGGGAAGCCGAGCAGGCCGGCCACACCGTGGGACCGGCGCTCCCCACCAGCCGAAAACCAAATCCGAAACTGAACAGAAAGAAAGCTGCGAACACAGGACTGCCAAACCTCAGTAAAATGCACAAATATAGAACACACACTGGACAGTAGCGCGTATTCTATACACACAATTTCAGACTTTTCAGATTATTCGTTTCTCTGTCAAACTTTACTTTACAGTTCTCCACATGCGAAACTCTTCTTCCACATTCCCCAAAACCCTTTCTGCAGGACAATACTTCGGAGCAACGTGTGTTTTGCAGGTCAACACTGACGCCAAAATGATTTCCCATACTACTTTTTGACACCTTCCTGTACTGAGTATAATCACAATCTTCTACACAAAGTTTACTCAACACAAAGCAAGAACTTTGCTAAAATAAAACTTCGAAATGAGCAGCGGGTTTAAATCAGGAAATATCTGCTCAATTAAGTAAACGAGAGTTGTGGAGCTGATTTTCCTGTATTTTAAAGTAGAGAGACTGTGTGTGTGCGTGCGCGCGCGGGCGTGTGTGTGTGTGTGTGTGTGTGCGTGCGTGTGTGTGTGCGTGCGTGTGTGTGTGCGTGCGTGTGTGTGTGTGCGTGCGTGTGTGTGCGTGCGTGTGTGCGTGCGTGTGTGTGGTCCTCACATATGGTCTTGGTTTTCCGCAGAAGTCAGAGATTCCTGAGGTTTCTGAAACGCTGCCCAGAAGAAAATGAGCTGACAGAGAGGAAAATGGGGGACAAAGGAGATTACGTGGAGTCTCAGAGAGGACGCAGGCTCTTTAAACTCCATAATCTGGACGAAATATACACATAAATCCTCTTTGCGTCGAAGTATTGCTCTTCCTCAGTAGTGGGAGAAGTATTCCCATTCTTTACTACTTTATTGTACTACCGTGGGCCAGACCTGGAAACTCCACGTATCGGTTCCATCTGAGATGGTGAAGGTTCACTGGACCCACGCTGTTCTTCACATTTCCATGAACAAATTGATATATGATAGATCTGTCAAACGATATTGTATAAGCTGTAAAAGATGAGCTCCTTCATGGAGAACAGTGGCAGTAACCTGGATGTAGTGTCAACGTTAGCCCTCAGCAGAATACACCGAGTCGCAGTCTCTCTCTTCGTGCGTCAGACTATAAATACACGTTTAGTGCACAACGTGTAACACATGCAAGAGCTTTCTTTTATCAAAAGCATAAGAGAACGGGATGAAACTGCGTTTTAAAGTGGTCATATTATGCCCATTTTCAGCTTCTTCAGAACGGGTTGACATGACAGCACATCGCTGCAGCACCTCTGCGTCTCGAACGCTGCGTTTTAGCCTCCGAGTGAGGCGTCGCACTTCTACTCGATCTTTTGTTGGGAGCTGCACGTGCGCAGTACCGAGGTAACGGACTACTGGCCAATCAGAGGCAGAGTAGGGCGGGGCCTGAGTAACTAGACATATGAAGTAATTAAAACGACTTTTAAATCACATGAAAGGACTCAGTATCTGCAACGCGAACAGTGTTATCCCCAGTTAAATCAGCAGACAACACATGTAGCATGTAAACAAATGTACACATGCACATAACATCCTGTGTAACTAGGGACCACATACACTGTTGGTTATGACAACGGCCTCCACGTGACAAAGCAACAGAAACAGCAAACGACGACCAGGTTAACTAACAAGGCAGCTGGCTGTCTTGCTAGCTTGCAATCACTAACTAATGTTAGTGTTAAGCTGCCGCAGGAAGTGCATCCTCTGCTGGGCTAATGTTCAGCTCCCGTTGGAGGTCCTGGGTGACCAAGCAGCAAGGGCTCCACAGGACAGGGGGGTCACACGGGAACTTCAGGAGCCTGACGGGCCGCTGACTGGAAGGATCAACCTATAAGAATCAAAATAGTTTTCTATCAGTCGATTAATTGATTAATCCTTTCAGCTGCAGCTAGCACATCTAAGTCTATGTGACAAATAAAACCCTTTAAAAAACCAAACGCAAACAAAACACTCACTTCCTCTTATTCTGTGTTTTGGCGTCTCCATGATGAAATAGATCCTTTAGACGGAAACACTGTTTCCCGTCTGCGTCTCTCACTTCACTTTACAAGATGATATTATTTATAAATTATTATTCCATCATTATTATTTACAAAACTGATGATGATGATGATGATAGCTGTGTTTAGGATGATGTGGCTAAAAATGCAGATGACCTTGAAATGAGTTTCGCTTGTTGAGCCAGACAGGACCTGTATGCTCAGATATCCTGCTGCACAGGCCAAAACAATGCCACTTGGAAGCATTACATTCTGAATGACTTCATTGTCCTGTTTTTAAGCTGCTGCATTGCTTTGTTTAAAGGTGCAGTCAGCGATTCTAACCCAATGCAGTTTTAGTCAAATTCAGCGATCGTCTCCTGTCAGTCCGCTAGCCGTCCGTTCAGCTGAAGACAAATCTGCTGTTTGCTCTGTGAATGGGAAACAAAGTGGCTCATACCGAGCCACACAACGCCATTCCAGCCAATCAGCAACACTCATGCTCGAGCCGGCTACTCTCCTTCTTCCTCGTCCTCTCCCTCGAGGAATGTGGTGACGTGTCGGTCGAGAACGATTCGGCTATATGAGCCGGATCCAGGCCGGAAGATGAAACGCATGACAATGGACAGATGACACTTTTGAACAAAGCAGAAATATTTTTTTGTTTCATAATATATCGTACAAGTTTTATTTAAATATACTGTATGTGTCTGTATAGAGTTGTGTAAGTATTTATTAACCGTACTCATTTCATTGGTAGGGTGTTATTTTGTTATTCGACACGGATAGTTATTCTCGACACTTTTTTACCATCAGTGTGACTGAATATTTCAATGTGTTGCAGATGAAGAGTCTTGCATATTTATTTCTTGCAACAAATAAGAAAGTAACTGAGGCGGCGACCAGCAGAGGTGGCACTGAATGAAGAGCCGGCTCCCTTCAAAGAGCCGTAAGTCCCGTCACTAGAGGAATGGAGCTACACCGTGACAGAAATGAAATATACATGACATCGGAGATATGACTTTTCCAACTTGCTAAGAAAATATTATTATATGGCAGACCTCACATTCTTTCCCTTGGAGTTACTGTGTAACGTTACTCGTCCTGCCTCTGTGCTCGTCTGTGGAATTACACCACAGTAAGAAGAAAATCCTTCGCAATAAACAGTGTTGCTCCATGTATCACTGACGGTAGAGTACAAGTTACTAGCGATGATGTTACGATACATAGGCTAAGCTACTCCTTGACTTCGACTTTGGCTTAAATAAGTATTTGGCTTCAGCACCTATTTAAATATTTATTGCCACACTTGCTACGGTAGCTACAGAAAACATATGCCACCTGTATTTTCATAGCGATATAAATTGCTTCCCCTTATTGAGGCTAACTTACCCTCGGGCTGCAGACACTGTGGATTCTGCCATATTGCCCAGTTGTTAGTGTCGTTGCCTTGGCGATGTGCGTCCATGAATTTGGGGGGCGAAACTTCTGAAGGAGCACTGGAGGGAGGGGTGGATTTGTTTGGCTGTTGAGTTCAAATATCAACAATCTTTCTCCAAAAATCGCTGACTTTCCCTTTAATTTGTGCATCTATTTCCTTTATTTTATTATAATAGTATTACTTTTTTTTGACTTATACATTGACTTACATTTACTTTTTTATGGGGACGTGCATTTTGTCCCCATAAGGAAGGCGAGTCCCCACAGTGCGACTGTGGAAACAGATTACAGTTTTGGTTTTGTTAATCCAGATTTTCTGCCTCCGCCTCAGAACAATGGAGGTGAATGGGATCAGTCATTAGTTTTCAATGGAACGCTTCCTTCAGTGGTAAGTTGTGATGAAAACGTGTGCGTTTACATGCATGCAATAAATCAGGTTAATCAGGAAATCTGTTGTACGTGAGAAAAACCTGATTAGAAACCAGATTATACCAGGTGCAACATCCCCGTTAATTAAATATTTATCTGACACAATGAAATAATAGCTGTAGCCTTGTACATTTGGCACACCTTATTTTTCACGGGCTCGAGGTCTGAAGGTCCTGGTTCAAAACTATGAAGTGGATAAACTTAAATTATTGATCTGACATGAATGAAATATTAACTGGAGATTGAGAGTTCAGCAGAGAAACGCAGTAGAGTTCAGTCAAGAAAGGATCAGATTGTGATCAGCTTTATTTCAGCCGAAATCAGTGGCCTTGAATGTTTGGTACAGGAGGTAAGTGGTGTAACATCACTGAGTGTCTCGCGGTGTTTCACGTGTTGTGGCATCGATGACAGTTTTTGGCATTAAGGGGTGAAATGATGGGTTGAGTCACTTCAGTGCAGCTGAATAAATCTCTAAATGACTGACATTTATATGTTATTTGATGCATGTCAGACTGACAGACGTCATCACCGAAGCAGTTCACATGTTTGAGCCTGCAGCAGAAAACAAACAGGAGTGTCTGAGCTCCAACTGCCACGGAGTTGACACGTTTCTACGAACAACGATTTAAAGCTGCTGCCCGGACTTGTCTGTGTGCAGATCATCAGAGCTCAGGAATGTTTTAAATAAATACTGTGACGAAGATTGCAGTTATTTTATTTGGCTCTTAACTTTTAATAAATCTCTTAGTGAGAAGTTTTGCAATTGACAAAATTGTGCATTCATTTGCAAACAGCTTCGTGCAGTGAGGGAGAGATCACCTTAGCTTGAGCAATATAAAACGTAGATAGAAAAATCTTTGGCCAAATAATCCCAAACTCACTACAGGGACATCGTGAATCTGAAGTAAAAAAATAAATGAAAGAATCTACAAAGGCAGGGAGGAGGAGGGAGAGGATCAAACGAACTATTTACATATTTACCAGCTATAACATCCTAATCCAGAGATCCGGAGAGAGAGAGTGAAGAGGAAGAGAGACACTGTTGGCAGAAGAGCCGCAGCATGCATGGGAATGAATTACAATATAATTAAAGTATTTCTCGCCTTTTCGCTGATGATCTGTCGCTTTTTAGAAATAAAGTCGCTAAGAAAAGTCTGAAAAGTTGCGTTGCATAAGACACATGATGTTGAGCACGTGATTAACGTTGTGAAATGGTCACAGTTTGGTTAGGTTTAGGGAACAAAACTACTTGGTTTTACAGGTGAGGACGGGCTGCATCCAATAGTTGAGTTATTTCAGTCTGGATGAAAACAGTTTGTGTTTTCAGGAAGCAAAAAGCATCTGTGCCTTGTTTAAAAACGACAGAATCTGGAAACAGCTCATTTATATCAGAGATTTATTAAATTTCTTAAAATTCACTCAGAGTTTTAGATTTATAAACATTTATCAAACGTAGGAATAACAATAGAGAATTTCACCTCAGAAGGTGAAGCAAGACAACCAGAATAAGGCAGAGAATCTAATTTTAGTTAGCCAGTTTGCTAACTTGAGCCTAACTGAAACAGTAGAATTATGCAAATGCAAATAAGTTGCATTGTTTTATACAATATATGTTGTAATATATGTGTGTAATATAGGTCTTTCCGAACTCCGGGCTGAGCTGTTCCCTTGGTACTGCACAGTGGCCTTTTAGAAAGTTTCATTCAACACTGAAACATAGTCAACACCATCATATGTCAAAGTATATCAACAAAGAAAAAACTAAAAAATAATGGAGAATGTACAAAACAAAGGAACAAAAACATTTAACAAAAAACTCCAAGAATATATACAGTATTTTGATCAAAGTGAAAACACAAAGATGCTACAGACGACAGACGACCTCAGTGAAAAGGTCCAGACTGTTCGATCTGAGTTAAAGCTGCAGTCCATCAGTATAAAAAAATATCAAATAACTCATTTGATGAAAAGGAATCTATAAAAAATTGTTTTTAGACATTTTCTTTGCATAACAAAATACATGTGATTGTAAAGTCTCATCACTGCAGAGGAGGTAATGAAGAAACACAAGAGTTACACTTACGTACTGAGATTAATGTTTGTGGGTTTTTATATCGTCTAAATGAAAACAAAACCCCAAATCAAAACACGTCAGATATTTATTTATTGACATTTAAGTGAATTCAAAGAACCAACATGATGGCGAGATGCCAGCCGAGTCAAATGACTATTAAAATGTTTGCTCTTCAATCTCAGAAAAGCATGGATGTAGTGTCTGTGACATCTCCCACGGCTTCCCAAAGCTCTCATGGCTGTATTAAGACATCTGGATACTTTGGTGTTTAGGGTTACAGCTCTTTACAGACCTTTTTATTTTTATTTTTAGGGCATAATCCTGTTAATCAAGATAATCCACAGATTTGTTGTGAGCAGTTTCATGTAGGAACTATTGGTAGAAAGACTGAATTAGACAACTAATCTGTGGATTATCTCGATTAACCGGGTCATGATTTCTGGAAAGAGACGTTGCTGTTGAGTTTTTCAAATGTACGAATCATGAGTCAAGGCCGAGTGCCATATAGTCCCATCATATAAAAAAATGCAGACATCTCTACAGCCGATATCTCAGCAACTCACACCAAAACTATCTAGATGGATAAACAGCGCTACAGGTGAGAGGAATTGATTTTGGGGTGAACTGTCCCTTTAATCCCTCGGCCACCAGGGCACCCCAAGACCTTTTGATGGCTCAATACCATTTCAGAGTAATTCTGATGCTCATAAAAATGTATCCATGCTTTTACAGCCATTTCTTATTCAATGATTGTCCAGTTAGCAAGTGTGTGAGTCATGTGACCTGCAGTACCGACTGTGGCCACGACACCAAAATCACCTCACAGCTCAGAGATGTCCCTGAGCCTGGAAACTACTGGAGCCAGAAAGCCTTAATTTGAGCAAAAACAAGCCAAAGCTAGGTGTAATTAAGGACGTAAGAGCAGGTCGCAAGAGTCTACAGTCATGCTAGTGGCTCTGTGAGGCTGTATTTATGCCACAGTCTTATTAAATCTGAGTAATTATGAGTTTCCGACTTGTAAATAGAGATCACGTCGACATCCAAATCGTAATTACTACTGGGAAACTTTTTCTCAAACTGCAGAAATATCTGACTTGTCACTTAATAATACCTGAAAACCAAACAAATATGGATGCCTAACACCAGCCAAAGTCTATCATTTAATGTAATCAAACCCAGACTAAGAGTAGCTAAACCCCTAAACCACTTTTTTCGGCTGAAAACCACTGTATATGGGTATTTAGTAGTGTTGCTGATGGATTCAGGCCCAAATCTTGACATTTTAGTGCAAAGTATTTGAATTCTACATATTGTGTTATAAGTATGCATAGCGACTGACCTGCACAGGCTGAAACCCAGCTATTGCAATTGAATCTTGCTATTGGCTGATCTGGGACTGTCATCAGTTTTGCAGGAATTTGGTCAAGTATTGGACAATATAATATTTTTACCCGATGACGGCGCTAGATGACAAATCAGAGGATCACCAAAGTAATAATAATAATAATCTCAAAATAGTTGAGAAATTTCAGCCTGGACCAAAGTAGCGGCAGACATTGCTATCTCTAGAGCCAAGCAGCTAGCATTTCACAGCTAATTGGGAGTTTTCACATTCACTGCAATACAGTCAGAGTTTTCGTTGAGCAGAACCTAGTGGTCATTAAAGGAACTGCAGCTTATTAAACGTCAGCACCAGATTCAACATTTGGTTGGGCTCACTACGTCATATAAAAACAGTGTATACATCATATAAGTCACAATATATGGATCAGCTTATGTTATGCCATTTTATACTTCTACTCCACCACTTTTAGAGGCAAATATTGGACTTTTTACTCCTCTACATTTGTCTGACAGATTTAGTTACTAGTTACCCGCAGATTCAGATTATTAGCACAAATTATAATCAACAAAGTTATGTATTAAAATGATTATTGTGATGATCATTATAGATTAAGCTACCTAGCAGTATATAAAGTAATTAAAATACTTTCACATGAATGCATGAAAAATATAATCCAATTATATATCATATTTATTATTTTGAAACGGACTGGGTACTTTAAGTCCATTTGAAGCCAATAGGAGTATTTCTACACTGTGTTATTGCTACTTTTTAAGTTAAAAAATACTTCTTCCAACACTGGAAATGTTAGCAGAGCATTTAAAGTATGGATGTAATAAAATATAATATAAAAAAGTATCTTAGCCTCGTTATGCAGGCTGACTGGTCCTTTATATGGAAGGCTGGAGAAACACTCAGCACACACTGAGTGACTCGCAGCTTCGGCAGTGTGGCAGCTTCCATGTTCCTTTCCGACCATCTTAGCCTACTTTCTGAACTCTTCCTTTTTCTCCTTCAGCCTCTGCGTCTTTCTGTCCTGCGTCCTCTTGTTGTGTTTTTTCAGGTCTTGATGCCCTTCAGTTCTTTTTCTTTGGACGAAGCGTTCTCCTGGGTTTTCTGCTCATTCACCAGCTCGTACCCTCCTTTACTTTCCAGCTGTGGTTCCTGACGTCTGGCCCTCCTGCGCAGGACCACGATGGTCAACAGGAAGCAGAGCAGTCCCCCGCACACAAAAACCACCTGCAGACCCAGAAACCTGCACACACAAACACACAGGTGGTCATGGTCATTTTTCACAGATGTACCACAACATCTTCAACAGCTGCTGCTAGATACAGTAGCCTTCCTCATGAGAAAATTTATATTTTTAAATGCTGTTTTATGTTTTTTACTTTTTAATTAATTGATATTTGCATGTTGAATAGTTTCATACAACCGTTGTCTTTTATGATGTGACTATGAAGCCTTCTACTTTATATATTGTTTGTTTATCTAAACTTTATTGTTTGTTCATATGATTCAGTTTTCTAGTTTTTTTTGGTTGGTCAGACATTGGATGCCTGCATCTTGATAAATGGCTGGTGGACTGTGAAAAAACCAGGGACAATGATGGGAATAAGTCCAGGACTTCATTGTTCTGTCCCTGACAAAGTCTGATATGCTGGATTTCATAAATATATTACAATGTTGTCAATAAACCAAATCATGAAGCAGAAAAAGGCCACAAACTAGATTCTAATAGTTTAAAGTAACAAATTTGACCTGCTTGGTCACATCAACACGACAGACCCCAGACTCACAGCGAACATGTTGATTTGTCAAATAAAGCTAATCCGTTTAAGACCTTTGAACACTGTGTAATTTTGGTCTGTTGAAAGTTGTGAGAGAAACAGGAAATATTTGATTGTCAAACCAGGCCTTCAAAAGAAAGGTTCTTCTTTGAACTGCTGTCTAATTAAAGCTCTATTCGGACAAGATGAACATCACAGGGGGGAGGTGGGGGAGGAAACCTTCTCTGTGCTGGTCTGTGATTTAACTCCTTGTTCAGGACGACATGTTAACCCTGGTGACAGGACAGGACCTGGTCTGTAACAGACAGTCAGCAGGACAGAAACTAAAGAGAGACTAAAGCCTCCTCTGGGGGGCCCGGAGAGCTGAAGGGGAGGCAAAGATACTGCAGGAGGTGGATTTGAGACAAAAATCTCTCCTTCTCAGAGTCATAACTCAGTCAGATCTGAACTCACTGAGACATATTGAATCTTTCAGTGTGACTTACACTTCCAGAGGAGATCAGTATCTCTGATGTCCGTCCAGAATAAACCTCCAGAAATCCACTTAGACACCAGAGAAAAAAGCTGCTGCAGAACCTGCCTGAGAATCCTGCTGTTTCTAAGTTTCCTTCAGTCTCACAGTGATCCAGACACAGCTGTCTGTCCGTCCACGGGTCCACTGCAGACAGGAGCTGCTGACTGCTGGTTCAGCTGCTCTGATGGGACAGTCTGACTAAATGTGAACAAATAAAGGCCAATGCGGGTGAAAAATTTGCCACATATGCACTCCAGATGGGATGAAAATCACTGACCAGCACAGGTACAGTGGTGTGAAAACGTGTTTGCCCTCTTCCTGATTTCTTATTTTTTTGCATGTTTGTCACACTTAAATGTTTCAGATCATCAAACAAATTTAAATATTAGTCAAAGATAACACAAGTAAACACAAAACAAAACTTAACTGTGGTTTATCACACCTGAGTTCAATTTCTCTAGCCACACCCAGGCCTGATTACTGCCACACCTGTTCTCAATCAAGAAATCACTTAAATAGGACCTGCCTGACAAAGTGAAGTAGACCAAAAGATCTTCCAAAGCTGGACATCATGCCGAGATCCAAAGAAATTCAGGAACAAATGGGAAAGAAAGTAATTGAGATCTTTCAGACTGGAAAAGCCATTTCTAAAGCTTTGGGACTCCAGTGAACCACAGTTAGAGCCAATATCCACAAATGTCGAAAACATGGAACAGTGGTGAACCTTCCCAGGAGTGGCCGGCCGACCAAAATTACCCCAAGAGCGCAGCGACCACTCATCCAAGAGGTCACAAAAGACCCCACAACAACATCCAAAGAACTGCAGGCCTCACTTGCCTCAGTTAAGGTCAGTGTTCATGACTCCACCATAAGAAAGAGACTGGGCAAAAACAGCCTGCATGGCAGAGTTCCAAGACGAAAACCACTGCTGAGCAAAAAGAACATTAAGGCTCGTCTCATTTTTGCCAGAAAACATCTCGATGATCCCCAAGACTTTTGGGAAAATACTCTGTGGACTGAAGAGACAAACGTAGAACTTTTTGGAAGGTGTGTGTCCCGTTACATTTGGCGTAAAAGTAACACCGCATTTCAGAAAAAGAACATCATACCGACAGTAAAATATGGTGGTGGCAGTGTGATGGTCTGGGGCTGTTTTGCTGCTTCAGGACCTGGAAGACTTGCTGTGATTAATGGAACCATGAATTCTGCTGTCTACCAAAAACTCCTGAAGGAGAACGTCCGGCCATCTGTTCGTGACCTCAAGCTGAAGCGAACTTGGGTTCTGCAGCAGGACAATGATCCAAAACACACCAGCAAGTCCACCTCTGAATGGCTGAAGAAGAACAAAATGAAGACTTTGGAGTGGCCTAGTCAAAGTCCTGACCTGAATCCTATTGAGATGCTGTGGCGTGACCTTAAAAAGGCAGTTCATGCTCGAAAACCCTCCAATGTGGCTGAATTACAACAATTCTGCAAAGATGAGTGGGCCAAAACTCCTCCACAGCGCTGTAAAAGACTCACTGCAAGTTATCGCAAACGCTTGATTGCAGTTGTTGCTGCTAAGGGTGGAGCAACCAGTTATTAGGTTTAGGGGGCAATCACTATTTCACACAGGGCCATGCAGGTTTGGATTTTGTTTTCCCTTAATAATAACAACCTTCATTTAAAAACTGCATTTTGTGTTTACTTGTGTTATCTACCAGAGACATAACTCTAGTCCGAATGGAGCTTTCGATGTGTTTAAATCTGCAGTGTTTGATTGGTGTGACACATGGTCCACCTGTGATCAGTGTCATGGAGCGTTCACAGTTAAAGGTGAATCCATATCAAAACAACTCACCTCTGTCTGAAGGCGTCCAGGTTGTAATAGTGACAGGAGGTCTGCTTGTCGCACTTTTTACCCCACAGGATGCAGGTGGTGTCGATGACACTGCCGTACAACACCGGGCCGGGCATGAACGCTGCACACACACACACACACATGGATTTATGATGGATGAAAGGATGATGGATATTTCCTAAGCCAGAAGTAACCAAAATCATTTGGGGTTAGTCTTCTGAGTACTGTGAATGTTAGTCGATGAGAAGAGTCTTTGTTGACCACGTTAACATTAGTCGGGTAGTCAACCCTCAAACTCCATTCGGGAGCTGCACCTTTTCAACTGTCAGGGGATAGTTGCACCATGGACCGTTTCTCTTATAACACAGGAAGTCACCTACCGGCGCACTACTACTAACTGTACTAGCTGCTAGCTAGTTACCTAAGTTAGCGGTCATATTAGCTGACTCTACCTGGACTGGGAGCATTGGGGGAGTGTTGGTGTTTGTTTACATCGCTAGCACCGGAGCTTTGGACTGCTGGGAGGAGGAGGTTTTCAGGACCGGGGTGGGGGTTGTTGTTGGGGGCCGGGGCTATGAATGAGCACCAGAACCAGAGCCAGGCGAGCGGGCAACGGAACACGGCTCAGCAGCCTCCCAGTGAACACGGCCGGACCGAGACCGAACACAGCCTTACTAACATTTAATAAAACATGAGCATTTCTCTTATATCTCTCTTTCTCTCTAAACACTGCAGAGCTGATCTCTTTTTGCATATTAGCATTCATGATGATGATGCGATTTCCCCTTAAAATCCCCCTAAAATTTGATAATGCATTCTAAATATTAAATATAAACATTTAACTACTATATTGGTCAATTGAAAGACTGATGACGGAAGAGAAACAGAAGAATCCGGAACACAGATATCGTCTTGTTGACTCACCGAGCACTCTGAACAGCATGTACTGAACTCCCACTGCAAAAGACTTGTCCTCTGTGGGCACCGTCCTGCAGCAGAGACACAAACATCACATTCATGATGAAGATGATGTTTAATTTGACTTTCGGCCAGAGGATGTGCATTCATCCTTGTTTGTTTGGCTTGCTGACATGCTGAAACACAGCAGAAGGAATGTGGATGACTGGATGATTAATGCAGTGACAGATGTTATGATAACATGGTAAAAGCATGTCTGACTTTGCATTATTTCAAGCCCTGTTTCTGTTGTTGTTTCCTTTGTGCTGGTTCAGAACAACAGTCAGGTGCCCCTTCAGGCGGGTGGGGGATCGTTGGGGAGGGAGATGTGAGGCAAAGATACTGTGTGAGGTGAAAGGGTTTGTCCCTTCAGACATGCTACATATTTTCAGATTCAGTGTGACCGAGACTTTCCAGGATATCATGTCTGATGTTCATCGAGAATAAATGGCCATAAATCTGCTTAGAAATCAGAAAAAAGACGCTGCAGAACTTGCCTGAGAATCATCCCGTTTTTAAGCTTTCTTCAGTATCAAAGTACACAGTAGCAGCTGTCTGTACATCCATCATTGCAAACAGGAGCTGCTAGTAGTGAATTCAGCATGACTTTAATGGTGCCAATGTGCCAAAATGTAAATAAATGTAGGCTAACAATGGGGCTCAAGTTGTAGCTCACAGCATGTTTTGTTGTGTCAGCTCTGTACTCATTTCATATTTAATGTATGTTGTCAAATACTTTACAATAAGTGGCTGTGTGAAGTAAGGCTGCAATGAATGATTATTTCCATTATTGCTTATTTTCTCCTTTTGTCTATTATTTGATATCTATTTCCAATAGGAAATCTCAGGCTGAAGGCTGGAATAAAACATTAATCTGGGGTGAGAAACAATAAAAGGCTCTCGTCTGTTCTGACTTCTTTGAGACAAAACCCTCCCCTTTCTGACCCCTCCTGCCTTAACTTTCACACAACCTCAAATGGAGCAAGAGCTCTTTCACAACCATGTGGAATGCATTTTAATGTTTTGCAGCTGTGAGCAGCACATTAGAAACGCAGGCAGACTTTTTTAATGGACTTTCCAGGATGACCAGACCACAGACCAGCGTTATCACAGTTGATGTACCTCCACTGAAGCCCCCTCCTCACTGTGTGATAACAGTTGTTATGCCATGTCACAGTGTACGAGATGGTCTGATGGTCTGTGCCTTCCTAAATCCTGTCCAACCAACTGAATTTGCCGCAGGTGGACTCTGATCACTTTCTACAGATCTTTAGAAGTATCTCCAGAATCATCTGATCGAAATGACATATCGAATAAATAAGATGTTTATGTGCAGTAAATAAATTCAAATAAATAACTCATAATTTACAGACCCATTTTTATTCTCATGCTTCCATACCTGAGTATCATCATGTAGGAGGGGGTCTGTGAGAAGGAGGCGACGAAGCTGGTGAGGCCGAGCAGAGCAACGAAGGGGAGGAGGAGGTGGGAGCATCCGCTGCCGCAGGTCCCAGGAGAGGCGAAGCCGAGACCGCCGACACACCGACACTCAGTGTAGTTCTACACAAACAGACACACTGTCAGGATACAGGCCGGGAGAGCGCCCCCTACAGGCTGCAGCGCTCATTACAGCCACAATGTGAACAAACAACATCCTGATGATTTCTCTCTTCTTAGAGTCTCACCAGCAGTGGAGCTAAACATGTAAAGTTTGTCCTGAAGGTGGCGCCAGAGGGAAGGTCATAAAAATCTAACTGGTTCGTCCTCTGGAACGATCAGGACATTTCATTAAAATTCAGCCAGTAGTTGTTGAGATATCCGTCTCTGGACCGAAGGACGGACAAACACTTTAAAGAAGAAGTCAATCAGAATACTGTTACCTGCTGTTTCACCAATGAAGAACATGAGGGACTGCAAATAAAGTTGATGGTGTTTATTGATTAGGTGCAAATTTATTAACCTGACGCACCAGATGGTTTGTTACACACAACCATCTGAGAAGTCCTCCCCGGAAACTGTTTGGAAAAGGGCGGCACTTTAAAAAAAAAAAAATACTTGGCAGGTGATTGGATGAACCATCTGTCTATCACTACCTTCAACCAATCAGGTCAACGAACCATATGACGTAGTAGGAGAGCCGAAGCCAGTCGGGAGAAGAAAAGCCTTCAGTGCCGTTCTTTGCTCTTCATTCATTAAAGAAACATCTACAGTTCTGAATTAACGGATGCTATAGCAGCATCTACGCGAACCTCTTGAGGAGCCGCCATTGTTGTTTTCGAACGAACAGTCGCTTTGCTTCTCGCTGTCACGACACCTAAACCACGCCCGCGGCTGCCAGCAGTTCATAGGACGCCGATTGGTCCGAACCACTGTGGTTCAGCCACAAGCGCATAACTTGACGCCTGGCAAGAATCGGCAGAAAATTCATCCGCAACTGTTCTGATAATTAAATGATCGTTTCAGTTAATTTTCAAGCAAAATGCCAAAAACAACTGTTTTCAGGTCCTGAACTATGAGTTTGAACTGTCTGAACACACCTTCACAGTGTGTTTGATAAGTAGTAGTGGTTTGTAGTTTCAAGCTGCAATAAAATGAAGAAAGTATTTTGTATTTTTGTCATTTTTCTATCTGATGCTAAATATTTGTTTTCTTTCTGATGTTGGTGAACTGATGAACCTGTTAGCAGGAGTTCTGTGTGAACAATTCATGACGCAGTCTGTGGGTGAGGAGTGAGTAATCAGTCGCTTGCTGTCCTTTATCCTTCCTCATTTCCTCAAACTTCACTTTTATGTTTCCAAGAAAGCTGCATGGGGAGACTGAAACATGCTGGAGAGAGAGAAAGTGAACCCAGCCCAGTAAAGAGTCACTTCTTTTGAAAAACTCTTCTTCTGGCTGAACAACATCCTGGTCTCAGTATCATTATTGAATGTCGTATTTACAAAAAAAACCCTAGATCAAACAGGAGCTGCAAACATCTGGACAGAAAACCAAAGTCTAAATTCCAAATTGTACTTTCAGTTTCATCTTTACAAATGTAGGATTACTGCCAACATGACAATCAGATGCCACTGAGAAATCCTTTTCAGTGTGTCATATCAGAACACATGAAGATTATGAAACTGTGAGAGGAAGTTACTTTTCAGTTTCACTTTCACACTTTTACATTCGAATCATTTCCTGAATTGAACTCATTTGTAATTAAGATGAAAGGGAAACAGCCTTCTTCATGGCCATAATGGTGGGATTCTTCTAGGCCTCTTTTGTGAAATCTGTCTGTCAATCATTAAAACCACCAGACAGGATTGACAAGCTAAAATGCACCAATCAGAGGACACCTTCCCAATGCTTTGGTTTCTGGCCAGAGCTGCCTGAAAATAAAGCTCTGGCTCTCTGTGTGTTACTCTCAACACTTGCAGATACTCTTGCTTCCCAGAGCGTGAATCCTGTGATGATGATTTAAGAGACCCCAAATATTTCCCCCAGCGCCACCATCGGGCCAAATTGTCCACATGTACAAAAGACATGTGAAAAGCCTAACGGGCAGAATGTCATGAAAGCACATTCCTGCTCCCCAGTGGACCGTTTGGATTTTACAGTCGCAGTGAAACAGCAGTCTGAGCACCTTTAGCTTCTGTAATGTGAAACCGAATGTGTGGGTGGGGTATAATTACGAGAGGGTTTAATTAAATCGTTCAGGGACTTGATTTGATTGCTAGAGTGGTATAAAGCAGTTAAACTAGCTCCACCTCGAGCAGCTACGACAGTAAAACGCTGCTCTAACGTTGATGCTTCAGTATTAACAATCTGATCATGTCAGACAGAATCAGATATCGGTCCCAGGAGACATTTTACTGCAGAACCAGAACTTTTACTGCATGAGGACGATAATACTTGTGTACTTTTACTTAAGTAGGATTATAAAAGCAGGACCTTTACTTGTATAGTATTTTTATACTGTTGCAATGCTACTTTTACTTAAGTAAAGGATCTAAATACTTCTTCCAGCACTGCGTTTATCTTTGTAAAGTGAACCCCAGCTTCCACCAGCAGCTTTCAGCCCCTCCACTAACTGAGGGTTACAGAGAGAGTTTTATTTGGCTTTGGCTTGTTTGTTCTGTCTGTTTTCACTCAAGACCACTTCCACAGAAATCGCTGTTGGGGGAACATCGGTATGAAACAAAAGAGCATTCGCCAAAAGACAAGATGTGATGTCATCCACTTCACCAAGAGTCACGAGCACTCAGAGAGTAAACGCGAACTGGCAGCGCACAATTACAGAGCGGACTGTTGCTGCAACCGCATGAAATTTAATTCAAAGCATCAAGTAGTTTAACAGTGAATCTGAAATTATTTTTACAAAGTGCTGCATTAGTCCAAATATGTGATAAGAGGATGTTTCAAAAGGTGAAAATGTGCACGACAATGTCAAAGTAAAATGAGAAAATAATTCTTACTATAGCTTTGTTGTGGGTATCTGTCTCTACGGCACTACAGCCGGCGTGGCAGGGAGACCGGAACTCCACGCCGTTCGAACCACAAACCGGGTTAAACGCCTCGTGAGGACACCGACAGCCATCGCTGCACGACACCGCATCAGGGCTGAAAACACACACACACACACGCACACACACGGTATTAAACTTTTAAGTTTTGATCATTGTGCACTTTTACACTGTTCTTGTGGCAGAAAAGTGGTCAAAACAACGTTTTGTTCAGTTTAGCTCAGTTTCACTCATACGCTGGCCTTCCTGACCTCGGTTAGAGAAGGGTTCAAAACCAAAGTCAGGATGTTCATTCTGTGCTGCAGGCTAACTGCACCTCCTCAAAAATGGCTAAAAATGTCCGTCAGTGGTGAAATTAGCTACATTTATATAGCACTTTTATCCAAAGCGCTTCACAAGGATTTTACCACTCATTCATTCACACACTGGCCCGAGCACACTTCGACATGTGGACAGGAGGAGGCGGGGATCGAACCGCCGACCCTGTGATCAGTGGACAACCCGCTCAACCTCCTGCTGTTAGTGGTGAAATGAGTTCCCCAGGCCTCTGTAGCACCTGCACCTGGTGCATGTAAACTGACGGTGTGGCTACCTGTAAGGAAAGACCCCAGCGACCTTCTGGGTGGGACAGCCAATGAGCAACAGCGGCGTGGAGGAGAACATGCAGAACAGGATGGCAGCGGAGCACAACTTGCTGGCACCGCTGACCGAAATATTCAACCTCCGCATCAGAGCTCCGCCCAGGACGGTGCCCAGCACCGCCAGTGGGATGCAAACTCCTCCTGAAAGAAAGAAATCCGGAGGACAAAAACGTCAGTTTGATCCCAACTTTCCTGTGTTAACTTGGTATAACTTCGGTTTGATACCATAGACTTCTGCTATAACACATATGATAAATTCATGCACGCTTGAACTCCACAAACCCGTGTGCACTCTCACCTATCATCATGGTGGAAAAGGAGACAGTCTGGCTGAACTGTCTCTCGATGAACTTGGCCATAAAGGTGGCGAGGCCGGCCAGCAGCGCCGCCAGGTTGACCTGCGCCAGAACCACCAGCAGGTAGATGGGGCTCTGCAGTGTTCGCAGAGCGATGCGAGGAAAACCTGAGGGACAGGGGTGGACAGTAAGGCCGATGAGGTCTGACGGAGACAGCTCACCCAAATTAAATATCCAGTAAATACAAAGATTCAAGGATTCAAAGAATTCAAATACAATCAACTAATTTAGTTCACGGTGCTCAAATAATTCTGAAATCATTTCATAGTTACACTGGACGACCTACAGATCTCTGTGTGAAACGTTTCGTCCTGGAAAGAGATGTTGCTGTTGAGTTTTTTAAATGTATTGTTCCCGCTGTGAGCACCACAAAAATCTAATTTAAACCGCACGTGCGGACGGCGGCAGTGGTAAGTGAAATTGGTATTTTACTGATCTTTTAACTCCCAACTGACGATGAAATGACATCAAAGGCGTTATAATGTTCCCTTTATTAGCAGAAATCTTCAAATACAGATGTCAAAGCTGCTGCGGAGTCTTGCTTTGGTTTTAGCTCTTGGGTAGTCACCGTGTCGATGTTGCTGTCCTTTAGTTGCCTCCGCTGCAGCCTCACCAGACAGGAAACACAAGGGAAAAGAAGACTCTTACTTTTGAGGAACTGAAGGAGAGACACTTCCTGGAGCGGGTTGGTCTGCTGCTGCTTAGTGTCCGGCCTGGACTCGACATCGTCTGCGTCGTCCTGGACAAATATGGAAGCAGAACATCACATGCTGGAACTGTTTTTTCACTGCAGGTTTCAAAACCACTTAGTCTGCAGTCACTCTACTTTTAGGGAGTCTGCTGGGGCCCTGCAAGCCACAGAGGTTTACATTCACCGCTCTGTAAGACATCTTAGATAAACGTGCCCCGAATGCCATGTGAGCGCTCTGAACTGCTGTGGCAGCAGACACTGCAGTTACTAATGGAACAAGGATGAATCTAGTCTACAACAGTAGAGCCAGTTGGATAGAGCTGATAAACGTCCACATGATTATAAAAGTTGTCCAAAGACGTGAGATCAAAATGATCGCAGGTAGAGGAGGTCAGACAGCAACAAAGTATTATCAGGCTTCCCTTTTTGTTTATTGCTTGGATTTTAACCTCTGATTGTCATAAACACAGGGTGCGAACTACAGGGGCGCTCCCCGCAATAAGACCCGAGTTAGCCTGTAAACACCGTTTGTGAATTTAGTTTTTTGTTTTTGGGGGGGGGGGGTCTCTAAAATATTGACAGTGTGCTGTTTTTGCCATGCATTTCTGTATCTTCATGAAGGTGATTCATCACTAATTAACTCTAATAAAGATACCGGCATGCATGCTTTTCTCAATTTTCGCAATAATCATAAACTTCACTAACTCAAAGATCAGGAACAAAACAAACCGCCTCTGTGGCGGCTTCGGTTTTAAGGTCAGGGCTGTTCCCAGTTAACTCTGCGTTGTGTACGAGGACTGGATCCCTTGTAGGCAGCCTGGCCTGTTTCTGTTGGGCTTTACAGTGCTCGTGCATGTGTGTGTTGTTGTAGGTTGGTTTGTTGATACATGACCCTCGCATTTGATTAATTGTACAGAGAAAGTATTGTTCTCATCTGTATGTGATGGGTTTTCTTTAACCGTTGTTTATGGCCCGTCTGTTATGGTGCGTCGAGCAGGAAAGCAGGAGCAGGACCCAAAATGCAGACTAGGAGGCAGAGCAGGTGCAGACAGCTGATTTAATGAAGTTCACAAATGCTCACACAGGAATTAAGGCAGGCAGAGATGAACCAACCAGGAGAGCAGTCTGAACAGGCAACAGAGTCCGAAGGGAGAAGACAAAATCCACAAGACATGAAAAAAGTCCAAGAAAACCCGAGGAACAAAGGCCGGGACGCTCGACACAAACGACAAACTGACAACTGAACAAAGGAAGGACACAGACTTAAATACACTTAGGTCAGGGAGACAATGAGACACAGGGGAAAACAATCAAAGGAAGCAAAACCAAAAGACACGTGAGGGAAGGAGACTATTTCAAAATAAAACAGGAAATAACAGAACACAAAACCATCATCAACATCACTCTGCAGAGTGTACTGTGCCCTGCTATAGATGGCCGTATTGTATCATACTTGTTTGATTTGAATACCCGTGTTGAGGTTTGATGTGGTTGATTTCTATATTTCAGATGACACAGAGCAAGTAGGCCGACATGCTTGCAGCTATGAATGTTGCTTTGCAACAAGCGTCACAGTCAGTCAGCAGAAGCTGCTGTGCTGTGAGATCGGCTGTATTAAGTGATGACAGAGAAGGCGAGAAGCAACTAAAGCAGCCACAAAGCTTCAGCTACCATCTAAATGAGCTGCAAATGTGTATTTCTGCTTGTAAAAAACGAGAAATGTGGGCAAAACGACACGTAGAACAGCCGCTCTGCTTCTGAAACATTTCCTGTGGACACTGAAACCGTGACAGAGCCGTGACTGAGCGCACTTCTGAAACATACTATCAGTTCAAATGAACGTAATCAGTTTTTTTTTTAATTAGCAAATATTATCTTTAAAGGTCCAGTATGTAGGTTTTAATGGGATCTAGCAGTTTGCAACCATTTGAATACCGCTCACCTCACCCTCCCCTTCCGAGCGTGTAGGAGTTATCAGACGGTCTGTGTTATTCAAACCGGTAACGCTGCTCTGAGCAACCTGTTTCAGTTTGTGGAGGAGTGTTGGTTCTGTCACAAAAAACTTGAAAATGAAGCAACTGGTGCTCAACCCGGTGTTCCATCTGATATGACTCTCTGGGTTGAAACACACACACACACACACACACACACACACACACACACACACAGCAGCCAAAGTAATCAGCAGAGCAAAAGTCCAGAGATGACTGAAGCCCATGACAGAGTTTTACTTGAGAACTACTCCACAATCAAAACAAAACTGCAAATTAACTGAACACTCGTTAGACTCCATTTAGATCATTACATGGTTTTTGTAAAATGAAAGCAAGTAAAGCACATTCAACCCTCTGGGACAAAAACAGCCAAAGAGCGGAAAACATTTGTGGAATTTGAAGACTTTCTCCTTATCTGACGAAAAGGCAGGAATCAAAATTCCATTGTGTCGAGTTTTATCTGAAAATCAGAAATATGTAGCTGTGATGTGTAGCTGTGAGGTTGGACAGCTAACCCTATCAGTTCCCACTGATAGGGTTAGCTGTCCAACCAGGCCTAATTGTTTTGCATACTGATTTAAGTAACAGTTTAGTCTCCAGGTCATTTCTTGTTTCTGTCTTGATACAACGTACATACGAGTAGATGTATGTTTGTTTGTTTACTGTAAAAAAATAATACACAGCATCAACACAATTATCTCAACACTTCATCATTTCTCAGCTTTCTGTAGCCTACAGCTTCATATTTCGGAGGGACGAAGCCTAAACTGCTTTACTTCCATTCAGTACCAACACATGCCATTAGTCTGCCCTGCACTCGCGTGGTCTGAAAGGTGCCGAAATACCGGAAACACTCCAAGTTTGATATATTTAGAGGTCCGAACCCGCAACACAACACTCAAACTTTAAACTGACGATAAAACACACAAAGACAAGCCATCGGTTAAAAAATCTGAAGTGTTAAGCGAGGTATCACTGCACAAATCTCTGACGTACTGAAATGTCAACATCCTTCATGTGAGGGGAAAACTCGGAGTCAAATATCTGGTGTTTAAAATTGGAAGTGCTGAAGTTTCTTTGCAGTTTTATTTTTCGCCGGGAGTCATTTTAGATGGAACTCTGTGGGGCAATTGACCTTTCTTTAACTTGTGCCAAAACACTCAAACAGATTCCCTTCAGCTCGTTGAGGTGACGGAGTTCAGTTCATGAGCATTTTGATCATCATCATATGTCATGACACCTTTCACACACAAGTTGTCATGTTAGCCATTGTTAATATAAAAATATTGATTTCAGTCGCTTTACTTTTTACTTCACTCATTTTTAAAAGTTCTTCACCTGCTTCCTTATGTCTTTAGCCAGCCTCTTGTGCTGCAGTAACATGAATTCTTATCATATCTATCCCACAATTTACTGTCACTTTGTGTATTTTGATGCAGATTAAATTCAAACACTAACATTTTTTTTATCATAAAAATAAAAACAGAGAATTGTGCAGGTCTGCTAGCTCTTCCTGCTTCTGCCTTTCCATTTTCCATTTTAATGTTGATTCTATTTTTGCCTGCAAAACAAAGATATTTTTAAATCAGCTTAGTCAAACCTCTCAGGCTCATTTCCTGCTGGTCATTTCCAAACATCAAAGAAAACCCTCCCTCCTTCTCCTGTGTTCTGCGCCCTGAACTGTGGGAGTGTCCTCAAATCGTTTGCATGCTGCAGCTTGACTCCAGCTAATCCTTATCACATCAGTGATTATGATTGAGATAAGCTGTCGTTATGTAGGCTGCTGCCATTGCAATGTCTGTTTGAAGCAATAAACACAAACACTCAGCAGGAAATCTCAAAGAGCTGAGAGTTTCCAGCGTCCAATGATCGATTCCTCTGCTGTGAGTCAAGCAGTAAAATGTGTCATACTGAGGTTTCCAAATCGCAAATATTCTAAGTCGTAATTACATCTCAGAAACTAACAAACAAATTCCCAAGTATTTATAAGATTAGACAATTTTATGGCCGGCAGACGTGAACTGGGTTCTTGAGAATAAAACACACTTTGTCTTGTCAGCATTCAGTACAAGCTTGAGATTGTGAAAAACGTTGAAGGTCGATTGTAATCTTAATATAGTTTATATATAGCCTATAGCCAAATGCATACAATACTGTGTCATCCGCATAAAAATGGATCTTATAAGCCTGTGTTAATTTAAATGTGTTAATTGAAATCCTTAAGATAAAGAATATGTGAGCTCCAATATATCTGACTTGGTGCTTTAAATACAGAAGTGCCTGAAAACCAAACAAACTGCTGCACATCATGACCGTTACGTTATGCAATTTGTCAAATCCTGGCCGGCATCTGGCTTAATTTTTTACGTCATTGATATTGTTTTATTATTGGTCCTCTTCATGTGCTATTAAAAAGACAGTAATGTATACGCCATATCTCACTAGAACAGTTTTCTACTCTTTATATCGCAAAAATGTCCAACAAAAGGTTTTAAGGAGCAGCTGAGCAGGCGTCCTTTGATTTTTTTTTTGCCATATGGATGTTTTAATGAACTGAGATTATTGTTGTTTTGTTTTACCTGTCAATCGATTTAAATTATTCTAATTGTTTTAATGTTTTGTAGATGTTTGGTTTTGATGTAATTTTATTGTTGGATGCAATGTTGATGTTGTAACTTTATTGTTTACTGTATGAAGTGTAAGTGCAAACATTGCTGACGATATGTATTTTAATTGAATATGGACCCCAGGAAGAGTAGTGGATCCCGATAAACAATAAACAGTGCGACCCATCAACACCTGAACACAAACGACTGGGAGATTCCACCTGGTCAAATGATGATTGTCTGACTTTATGACAAGGAACACATCAACAAGTGTCAGCTGAATGATAGCTTTAGGATACTGAGACCTATAAAGACACTGACTTTGTCCACCAAATTTAGACAGAGGAAAGCTGAATTTCACATTCCTCAGTCTTCAGGCTTGTTTTTATGACCTGTAATTACGTCTTAAGAAGTAGACTTTAAAGGAGTGGAGCATTAACGTGATATGGCTGCATAGCACCTGCAAGCTTTAGATCACTTTTTCTGCTCACCTCCTTGGGCATGTTTCTGGGGAAGAAGAGGTAAGGCAGCGCAGTGAGGAAGAGGAGGCAGGACGCCACCAGGAAGCCGAGCCACCAGGCTCCCACCCAGCGCAGGTCGTTATGGTTCAACTTGATTTGGTCTGGATAAAGAAGAGAGCACAAGTCATGAAACACAAACTAACTTACAAACAAACCTTACTTGTACAACACATTTCATGCATAGAAGTCAATTTATATTCAGCAGAATAAGAATGTGCCAAAGCATGTTGCCAAAGATCAGCTATCAAACGAGAACAGCACACAGATGCATGAAAAGGCAGCGTGAATTACTCAAAATAGTATTTTTCTTTCTTAGCAAGTTTTCTATGCCACAATAACCCCCCCAAATATCAATATATGGAATATTATTGGAACATTATACAGAGCTTGAAGACCTAAATTCAGTAAACTTCTCTAGAAGAGTGTTTTTGTGAAATCTGACTCTAACTTGTTTTGAAATCTGTGGATAGGTTTTATTTATCAGCATACTTGTTTTCCAGCAACATAACGCTGCCTCAAATAAAGATAGAGTAGTATATAATAATAGTAATAATAGATTTGTTTTTCTCAAGTTCATTTTCAGAGTATGTTGGGTTATAAAAACGTCCTCTAAAAAATGTTGCAAGATTGCAAGGTCCATAGAGATGCTGTAAGCTGAAACACAGGGCTGCACATCTAAACAGGCCTGACGACAATGTGCCATTTAATATGGTTTCGATTACATATTATGCTTCACCTGTTGCCACCAGCCTTCCGCTGTGTACCTGTCTGTTATTGTAACCTGACCTGTAGTTTTTTCAAGCTTCACTCTTAGGCCTTGAGGCCACAAAGACAATCAGGTAATGACAAGTTTTAAGATGCTGCCGCAGGTTTTCACAGGAACTGAGAGGAGAGTTTTTCTTTTTTCAGGACAACTCAAGATTGGTTTTTACATCCTTTCATGGATTTGTTCTCTGGTACGGTTTGTTACTGACATGCTGCCAAAATGTGTCCTGCCAGAGTTCCCAAAGATTTTCTCACAGTAATTCCTCCTTTTTTATCCCTGTTTATACTTAATTATTTAGTTTTTTCCATTTAATTTGAATTGAGTTCAATCTTTTTTATTCCCCAGATGTTTCTCACTGTGATCTCTAAACATCTCTCCTGCTTCCTTCTGTCTATAATAATTCATACAGATAAAGTTTGATTGATTGATACCCAAAACTTTTAAATTGTGCCATTATTTACTTTCTATTTTGGTTTGGTCCTTACTGATCTATCTATTCTACAATCCAGCAGTTTTCATTGGCATATCCTTGTGTTTCAGTTGTCATGACAACCACAGCAGCATGGAAAAGTGATATGATGCAGCTTCCAGGGAAATGCTGCCTGCATTGGCCAGCAGGTAGTGTTCATAAGCTTCCAGCTAAAACGCTATTTTACTGCTGTAGTCGACGATGGTGACAGAAGCACAAACGTGTCAATGAAAACAGCTGGATAAGAGATCACACCGATAGTCAAAAGACACAAAACAGACCTGTAACTTGCACAAACAAATGTATTTATTGTTTAGTCTATTAACCGTCAGAAAATACTAGAAATGCCCATCAAAATTCACCAAAGTCTAATTGCTTGTTTTGTTTAATTATAACTCAAAAATCCTAAAGATATTAGAACCACAGCTTTTAATCTACAGTTCCATGATAAATGTGCAAACTCCATCTGCTGATGAAGATCATGTGATAAAATCGAAAGCTCCACAACAGCTACCGAATGAACCTTGTGGTAATTATCTATTTGTCAACTGACTCAACGATGAATAGGGTAATTGAATCAGCTTTAATTGAAACATTTAACTGTTTTGGCGTTTCTGTGTGGACGACCACATTTTAGAGAACAGTTTGAAAAGTGTGAACAGAAAATTCAAAAGCAAGAAATCAAGAGGTGGCCTTCTTCTCTCAACATGTTTCAGTTCTTGCTTAGCTGGACAGAAAAGCTCAACATCAGCCAATGTAACAACACGCCGACTGATGACATGAGTCACATACTAACAGCAATGAATGAATAACTGGCTTAGCAATAAAATACTTGTTAATATCCGGAATGAAGACCAGCTGAGTGACACGATGATCCCACAATCCCTCATGGATACACAACATTTTTTTAAAAGTTACACTAATCCAAACCTAAACCTAATTGTAACCTCAACCCTAAAACCAAATCTTAATCCTCAAACAGCCATTTGAAGAAGTGAAGACCAGACAGTGTCCTCACTATTCAGAATGTCCTCACTTTCCAGGTCAAGGTTCTCAAATTGGTCCTCACAAAGCTAGACAAAGGCAACTGCTGCCTGCACACATACACACAACATTATGTACACACACACACTCACATGCTCACTTACACAATCACCTCCTCCCTCCATTCACACACCCTGCATAAGGAAAAAGGGTGTTGTTTGAACAAGCCTCCGAAGAAAGTTGTGCTCCATTAATCTTACAGCTATCAAACAACTGGAGCGTTTCACTGAACGTCAACAAACTCTCCCAGAGTCGAGTCCTGGAACAGATCCCGAAATATCCTGAAATCCTGAAACGCTCTGTGCTTCTGTGGATGATGCTACTCATCTTCTTTCCACAAGAATAACAAATTAGTCAGATTAACCTCTGAGTATGTCAGAGTCAGAAATACTTTATTGACCCCAGAGGGGAAACCCTTTCGTTACAGCTGCTCACTGTCGGTGCACACAGGAGAAGAAGCTCTAAGCAAAAATATAATACACTATAATACAGGACATTACATTACAGCCTAGTCCAAACACTTGTTGCTAGCTTGTGAGCTTCAGTTCCAGTAGCCTCCGTTGTTCAGTATATTTTTCTCTGAAAAGCTGAAACATTACTGAGGTTTTCTGCCCACGTTCTAAGATGAATGACTTTCGACTGCTTAACAGCAACATCTGAACGCCTCATCATTTTAAGAAAGTTCCAGAACAATGATCAGTGTGTTAGCGTTCAGCTACAGTTCCAGTTCGAGCTACTGAGTTACAGAAAGAGGCTTTAGGCTGTGTACAGTAATGCAGAGCAAAAGCTGAAACACAGTGGAGATTTGATTTTGTGGTCACACCAGACCAAGTGTACGCTCATTCAGATCGAAAACAGACCGGAGTTTAAACAACACAGGGGGCTGCATTGGTGGGGGCGTGTTGCTTCGGGTACCAGTGAGACAATACAGGAAGTTCAGTTTGAATAACAGATCCGTGAATTTCAAGGTTTATCAGAGGCCAAAACACTATTTAATCTTTGCACTATGTGTCATTTGTTTGAAACGTTTTATAGTCTCACTTTCAGCATTGTTTGCTCACGATTAAAATCAAAAGATTTCATCAATGTCAAATCCACCGTTTTAAATTGCTACCGTGTCGCAGAGTTGTCCCTCGGTGTGAACACCCTGAGGGTCGACTGCTGCACATCATTTTCCCACTTGAACAAAAGTAGGTCAGCAGGGCGTGAGGTTACCGTTTGCTTTAAGGAAACCTGTTACACAAACACTCAGCAGCCTCTGAACCAAAGTGACTCAGTGCTGAGATTTCAAATCAAACCTCACTAGCCTCGAGGAATGAGGTCCATGCTCTGCCGCCGTACAGCTCTCTGCTGTGGTTGTCCTGGTTTGTTCCAGCATGACGCAGACATGTGAAGTGTGTCTTTGCCAAGTAACAACCAAACAGCCTTCATTTTAGATGTGCAACTTTATGCACAAACGTCTGGAAAGATATTCGAATTTCATACTTGGGCGGGTTCACACCAGCCTTGTTTAGTCCGGGTGACCCGAACCCTGGAGTGTTTACCACTTTGCTGCTGTTCGTTTGGGTTGGTGTGAACACCGGACTCGAAATCTGGTGCGGACCAAACAACTGCTCTGTGGTCCGCCTCGAAGGGGTAACACCATTCGAACCAATCGCAGGAAGCGTACCATTGTATGTGTCATTCTCTCTTCCTGTAGCAGAAGGGCCATGCATGCATTAATTCATTCATTCAAGGAGAAACATATGAATTCTGTAAACATAAGCTGCTTTTCATGGAAATTGTTTTGTTTTTCTTTGGAACTGGCGTAAGACTCTGAGTTTCCAAATCAAGTGTCAAATAACTTGATGTAGATGTGCAAAAAGGTTAAGGGGGTGGAAACATTACAAAAGCAAGACAGCATTAAATTGTTACTTCCTTGTAGCTTTAACTTCATGTCATTATTTGTCTTCTTTTACAGGAAATCACCAACATTAATCAGCTTTTCACTGGTTTTACTTCACACTTAAACAGACTGAAATCCCACAACTATAAGTGACTGCCACATGCAGGAAATCCTGCAATTCCTTTATAAATAAGTGTTATAAATGAGCTTCACTTTACTTGAGGTATTATACAGTATTTCAGTCCAGCTGCGAATCATCAGTGCAGTGTGTCTTCTCACCTTCGGATAACTTGTCAAAGTCAACATAAAAGCGCAGCATTAAGGAGCCGGTGATGAAGCCGAAGGCCGGGCCGATGGAGGTCACAGCGAGGAGGATGCCTGAAAAACACGACCAGGAGAAACCTCATGAACACCAGCGAACACAGACTGCTGTTGTCACAAGAGAAATAAAATGGTTTAGTCTGTCTGCTTGAAACACCCGACATGTTAAATCTTAAACTATTTTCCACACTGTATGATAATATATCACTTGCACTCTGCACCTGCAAAATGTGCCGTCAATACATCAATCACTGCTGCTACATCTCACATCGTGACCTTAGATTATCAGGTTCTGTCTGACGTGTGATCTAAAATTAGTTATTTACATGAAACTGTTTGTTTTTGACAAGCTGTTAAGCTTTTGTGAAGGTTAATTTTTAGTTTAATTTATTATTATTTACTATAATATGAAAAAGGAAAAGGTTCTATCTTCAAAGTCACCTGCGAAGCACCAATCAGTGTTTGGAATGTACACAGGAGGACCAATCAGGTTCCGCCTTTTTATTGTGTCACTTCACTGCTCTGTGACTGAGGTTAAAGGAGCTGAAGATCATGAAATTGTGCAAAATCTGAGAGTTTGAACCTCACAACTGCTGATTTTATTAGACACTGTCACTGACAGAGTTACAGATGAGTGATTAGTGAAGCTTTACCAACTGTACTGTCAGCTTTAAATCTGTCTGTAAAACATCTTCAGTCAGTAATTATTCCATTGATTTTATGTAGTAAAACAAAGTGAGACTAAACTGTCAACTTTTTTAAAGAAAATCATTTGATTTTTGAAGCTCATAAAAATACTGTGGAAGTAAATGAACAGTGACCTGATATCATTATCTCTGACTTCCATTGTGTGGATCAGGTTCTGCCTCAGACTGGTTCCAGGAAACCAGTAAAAACAGGTTTTATATGTGAGCCGAGTGCCTGCAGATGCCACAGGATGGTGTTACCGTGCAGGACATGCACACGCTGCATGGGGGCTGCAACATTCCCACGATCAACCTGTTAACATGGAGAAAAGCCAGGCTTGGGCTCCCTTTGTTGTTTATTTCACAGCAAGCAGTAGAAGTTCTGCCTGAGTGCATACCAACGTCTAACTGGTAATTATGACCAGGAAGGAGCTGTTTTTAACAGCGCTGTTTTAAAGCAGTTGACGGTAAAAGAGACGGGAAGTGTTTGAGGAGCATAAAGTACAAACCTGACCTACTTTTCAATTTAAGAAAGTTTTGGTATTTAGCTACTGAACAGCGTAACACCCCCACATCAGGACTGACCAACTCAGCTTGTTCGTGTGGATCGGTACAAACAGAATAACAAACCACTGCTCTCATCCACTACAACAGCTCGGTTAGCTTTCTGTATGATCGTACGTGCTGAAGATGTAATCTGACTTCAGCTCCTGTTATCACCAGGGACAGACTGAGCACTCAGAGCAGGTACATTTGGGCGGAGTAAAGATCAGAAGGCGTGACGGAGAGACGGACCCCCTCCTGAGGTGGTTTGAGCAATCAGATTTCAATCCATCTTGAATGCTTCTTGGTTGCATTTACACTTAGCTTTTTTTAGATTGGATAACTATCCAATCCGCCCAATCCGCACGAAGTGACTAAATGTAAACACCTGGTGCTAAGTTGCAACTTTTCCCTTTTTATGGGCTATTTTCTACGAATAATTAGTTTTTTACTAAAACCCCTATCCTGGTGGAAAGCATTTAATCTGCCGTCACCTCACTTTACTAATCAGGACTAGACTGTTTGGATAAAATGTGATTCCCTGTTTCCTCAGCGGGCGTACCGAGGTAGAGCGGTGAGTTCTTCTTGCTGGCGTAGTCGTCGATGTAGGAGATGCCGAAGGGCTGGATGGGGACGGCTCCGATACCCAGCAGCAGCTGACCCAGCAGCAGCAGAGGGTACACCACCTGCTGGGCGGGGCTCTCATGCTGGCTGCAGCTCTGATTGGAGGATGAGGTGATAAGTGTGCTCTCTGATTGGCAGAGTCCAGAGCTGTTATCACTGGAGGCTGTTGGGAAACAGACGGGAAGGTGAGTTTAACACATAATGTGTCCCGTCACTGTCTACATTCAAATTTCTGGCTCATGACGCCGTCAGTCAGACGTCGCTATCACCACTGGGGCAAAGCTTGTCCTGCGGGTGATGCCAGTGAAAAGGCTGTATCCTCTGTGCAGTGAGCACTAAAAACACGTTTTAGGCTGTTAGTAGGTCAAAATGTGAACTTTTAGCCTGTCAATAGTTAGCATGTGGTTAGCAAACTCTATGTTAACCTTTTTTCTCTATGTACAGCTGAAGCTGACAGTATCTTGTCATGAACTGAAGTGTGTACAACTTTTATCCTCTTGGTGGCGTTAGAAGTCAGAGGATCACCAAATTTATTAGGATTCATCCTCTGGAGAACATGAATGCCTGAACCAAATTTCACAGTTTCAATCCAAATCACTTCTTCGACTAATAAATCCGCTCAGAGGTGGGCTGGCTTGGTGCAGATGACCCAGAAGTTAACGCTGTTAAAGAGGCTTTTTGTGGATATTGAAACTAGATGTGTGTGTTTGTGTGTTTGATCTCACAGCTGATGCGGTCGGTGTAGTCGTACAGTCCGCTCACGAAGTGCGGCATCGCCATCAGCAGCGAGGCCAGGCAGGCCAGCAGAGCTCCGCCTCCGATTAACCGCGGCCGGTGGACTCGACTCCCGAAGAAACTCACAAAGACGATGAGGACTGTGTTCCCCACCTGGACACACACACACACACACACACACACACACAGGAGACAGGCATGACATCCTGAATAATCCAACAGCCAATTCTCAGTGTGTTTTATTTTCACAGTCAAATAAAGAAGAACCAGAATCCGGTTTGTGTGTGGGAGCAGATGTATTTCTGTGTTTTACAGATGAGTCAGAAGCTGCTGTTGCCCATGCACATAAGGGTTAAAGTTTTTCCTGTGATTTTAAAAGTATCACTTCATAGAAATTGTAGAAAAGGTTTCAGTCGTAGTCGTCTGGACGCTGTTTTCAGAATCAAGACTTTTCGGCTCCCATCCGGAAGTCATTCTCAATTGTGAAAAAATGGGACGGGAACTCAGAAATTTAAGCTACTCTGTGTTGCTTAAGCCCCGCCCTCAGGAAGGAGTCTACCTGAGTATCTGCTGTTTACCTGCCTAGTTTCATCTGAAACTGACCTTCTTTGTTTCCATGATGGCCCAGTAATCAGTAATCAGGCCTGTTGTTTTCTGGCTGCACCTCCCTCATCACTGTTCAGTACCTGATTAGCATGTGATTGGCTTGACCACGGTGTTAATACACTGTGGTAGACTTTGGGCAGATTGAAGCTCAGACCACCATTTCTGTTCAAAGAGGGGTTTTCTTTTTTCACAGAAATGGCTTCTTTGACTCCTCTTTCAAACCAACTCTTCTCTCTACTTAGACTCTTCACCTCGCTGTCTTCAAACGTGCGGTTTGTAGCTTTTAGATGCAAACGCACGGCGCTCTGCGATCCCGAGTTAGCGTGTCGTCTGTGCTGATAAAGTCTTTTGTGAAGCGGCTGTTTGGTCTCGCCTATGTACCGTTCTTTGCAGTTTTCCTCACTGCACTGAATGGAGTAAACTACATCGCTCTGTTTCTGTGTGGGCATCTTGTCCTCAGGGTGAACGAGTTTCTGTCTTAAAGTGTTGCCTGGTTTAAAGAAGACAGGAACATCGTGCTGTCTAAAGATCCTTTGTAGTTTTTCAGACAGTCCAACTTCATAGAAATATATCACTCTTGTTTCCGGGATTCCCTGGATTTCTTATTATAAATAAAGTTTGATTTTAAACACAGAATGTGATAACAGCTGGTCTGAAGTAAACATTACGAAATTATGATAAGGGGAAACAGCAAAGCTGGAGAGACCAGCAACAGTGATGTAAACAAGCAGAGACAAGAAGAAACTTCAGAACCTTCCCGTACTGACCTCGTTGAAGGCGGCCAGGATCCCCGACTTCTGGCTGGAGAGGCCGTAGCGCCGCTCGATTGTGGAGATGGAGCTCTTCATGTAGCCCGACACCAACAGCTGCGCCAGCTGCAGCAAACTGTGGCAAAACACAAAAAACTGCAGAGAGAAGAAGAAGAAGGACGGTTAGATAAAGGAGGAAGACAGAAAGTTGAGTAGGGAGAAAGAAGAGGAAGATGAATAAAAAAGACCCGAAATGGCAACTGGGTTTGGCTTTCTGCAGGTGTGATGCTCTTCCACTTCAATCAAGTTAAGATGATTAAATCCGCATCAAGCAAACTCCCGATAATAAATTAATTTCAGTACAAATGCAATGCAGAAAAAACAACCAAGACCAAAGATGGCGACTGAAAAAGTGAAATTATGATTGATTTACAACACTGAGCTCATCTGAGCTACATGACACGACCTGTAGAGAGGAAATGTTGTGACTTCAGAGAACAATACCAGGATGGACTTCAGGAAGTGAAGCTTCTCCTGAGACAATGCAGAAATCTGCTCAACTGAACACAGATTTCTATTTCTAACACCAAGTCCCAAAGATTACTGTGCTTTTAAGTTACATGTAGAAAAAGCTCCTAACTCTTACGTATCTCTTATTTCTCACATCTGCTGTCTGCCTGATTTGAATCATTACGATGATTTCATGTTTTGGTGTTGAAGTTAAAACCCAACAAAGTAGATGCAGCAGTAGAAGTTTTTTCGTTGAGTTTCTGAATCGTAGTTCATCAAACACTGGATGTGAAACAGAGACAAACCTTGATGCTGTTGAAGGGACTCCGGTGCCGGGCAGGGGGCCGTGACCCAGCGGGGTCAGAGTTCATGTTGAGGTTTTTGGCCCCCATGATTTTATTTTTACTACACGGAGACTGAAGAACAGAACAAACCTGTAAAATACAAACAGTCTGTCACAAGTTAAACCCAAATTTATATCTTACTGTTGATACTATTCAACACACACAATCACGTTAGAAACAAGTATTTACTGCAGTCAGATTGTAAACTTCCACATCCAGCCTCTGTTCATGTGACTGCTCAGTTCCTGCTGTTGTAACACAGTAACGTTCATGGCATACAGCTAATTTTGAACACAAAGGCAGCCCACAAACAGACACTGCGCTGTTTCACACACTCGTGTCGTAGCTTTTCTAGAATCACTGAGCGCATAAAGAACGTGCGCATGTACTATACGTTTACACAAAGAGAGGGAGACTGAGAGTGAAAGCTGAAGGCTGTGAGTGAACTGAGGTCTGGACGAAAACCAAAAAGAAAATGACTGCATGATCAAATTACTGCATGATCATGATCAGTGTAGAGAGAGAGAGAAAATAGTTTTTGAGGGTTTGACACACAGCTAAACAGCTGCTGAAATGGACACAAACAACTAATGGACGCAGGGTTGGTTTGGACAGAGCTCATCAGGGCTTTTGTAAACAGCTTTTGTGACAGTTTGACTCTTCTCTCCTGGTTTGTCAGTAGTGAACTTAAGTCAACAATTTGCTTACTTGTCAAAAATGGAAGCACCTGTTTCTCTAAAAGAAAAATACCTGGCAATGTTTGAAACCCCCCGCAGGTGGTTTAAGCCACCAGCTACCATTTTTTGTTTGGATTTGGAAACAAAGTCGCAATTTGTGAAACGGGTTAAAAATCTTTTTCTTTGTCGTGTAGTCGACGGAATATTTTTTCATCGAGATGCTTTTAGAGGTGCTTGTGACTGTGACTCAAATGCTAACACATGAGCGGCACAAACTGAAGCTAACAGCCATGCTGTTGTGGCTCTGTGAGACTGAACTTAAATGCTAACATCAGCATGTTACAGTAACATGCTCACAATGACAATGCTAACATGCTGATGTTTAGCAGGTATAATGTTTACCATGTTAAGCATCCTAGTGTAGCATGTTAGCATGCTAACATTTGCTAATTATCATTAAACACAAAGTACAGCTGAGGCTGATGGGAAAGCCAGAGGATCACCAAAGTTTTTACAGTTCCTGAGGGGAACATGAATGTCTGAACCAAATTTCATGACAGTCCATCCAATAGTTGTTGAGTTGTTTCAGTCTGAACAAAGTGGTGGATCACTGACACACCAACTTTGGGAATCTAACAAACGTTGGAGGCTTTTACTGTGAAAGAGAGGAGCAGAAAGAAAACAATGGAACAGAAAGAGAGAAAGAAAGATGGCAATCAACCTCAGAGGAAAAGGAAGAAGCTTCTCATCAGCAGAGGAATGTCAACAGAATGAAAGCCAGCCGCTGATTCTGTGCTGTTTTATCTCTTCTGAGCCCAAACAAAACAAGTTGATCCTCCAACTGAGCGATAGCAGAGGGCCAGAGCTCAACACTGATGCTGAAAGCCTCAAAACCTCAAACACAAAAACAGCTAACTGACCATCTGCGCCAGATCACAACTTGTCAACAGTCTGTATTTGTACCACTGTGAATTTGTTTAAAAGAGTAACTACACCCAGGCTTTTAGAAAAGTAACAACACCCAGGCTTTTAATAGAGTAACTACACTCGGGCTTTTAAAAGAATAACTACACCCAGGCTTTTAAAAGAGTAACTACACCCAGGCTTTTAATAGAGTAACTATACTCAGGCTTTTAAAAGAATAACTACACCCAGGCTTTTAAAAGAGTAACTACACCCAGGCTTTTAATAGAATAACTATACTCAGGCTTTTAAAAGAATAACTACACCCAGGCTTTTAAAAGAGTAACTACACCTAGACTTTTAATAGAGTAACTACACCCAGGCTTTTAAAAGAGTAACTACATTCAGGCTTTTAAAAGAATAACTAAAAACTCTAGAATAATTATTTTAATAATTTTGACTAATTCTTACTCCATGAGAGAAAGTTATAAGTAGGTAATTATTAAAATATACTGTGTTTGATTTACAAGTTCATCATTGGTGAAGAGTGCCCCCTAGCTATGCTAGCAGCATGGCTCTATGAATGGTAATGTCAGTCTGTCGGCCCAGACTGAAATATCTCTATAGGATGGATTAAGATTAGATTTTGTACATATATTCATGTTCCCCTCAGGATGAATTGTAATAACTTGAACAGGTGATCCTCTGACTTTTCATCTAGCGCCATCATCAGGTCAAAATTTTGTGTCCAATACTTTGGTTTATGACCAAATACCTGCAAAACGAAAGACATTCCCATCAGGCTCAGCTGTTCTTTGTGTTTAGTGCTAATTAGCAAATGCTAACATGCTAAACTAAGAGGGTGAATACTGTATGGTAAACATTATACCTGCCAAACATCAGCGTGTTAGCATTGTCATTGTGAGCATGTTAGCATGCTGACTTCATCAGTAGTAAATTCAGCCTCACAGAGCTACTAGCATGACTATTAGTCTTGTTTTTTCACCTCTTTTTCTCCGGCCTTAACATGACATTTTTTCATTTTACATTATTACAGACTGCAGACATGCGAGGAATCTCCTCAACGACATTAAACTGGCTACACACAGTGTGTAATTTCTGCTGCTAGGGGTCTCACATCAAAACAATAACGCAATAGCGTAGTTTGATGACGCTGTGAAGTAGCGCGGGATCATGGGAGTTTTTATCTTCATTGTTAAACAACCACCATTGCCGATGAAAATCTAGCTGATGTGCCTCAGCCAGAAATCCTTTTCACGGACGAGGTAATGTATTAAAGATTTATTCATGTTACGTTTAGTCATGTTCGCTGACTTCCTTCCTCACTCTCTGATGTATCATCTGGTGTTTCCAGTGTTTCCTCTGAAGTTATAGGAACTAGAGGGGGTAAAGGAGATATGACGCCATTGACAGGCGACCAAATGAAACGCCCAGTTACCTTGAATAAAATTGTTGGAAAAAACTGGGATAATGTAAGTACACAACTAAACAAAATATATATAGCATACGTAGGTCTAGTCATAGGTGTAGTCTTTAAGTGATACATGTATTATCATGGTCTTACAAGTGCGACGGAGTGGAACCCACAGAGGCCAATGCAGCGGTGTTTTATTCCACAATGAACGAATAAAAATAAGCGAGCTGAGAGGATTTTCTTGAATTTGGGGTCCTAGTCACTTTTTGTAGTTTAATTCATTTTTGTTAGAGCAGCATCTAGTGGCCATTAGAGGAACTACAGTGTTGTTTCAGTGCTGAGTCTTGAATCTGTAAACTTTATTGATGGAAACATCTGTATTTTAAGCTTCAATCGGCAGCTTATGTAAGTCACTCTGTTGGTCCACAAAAAAATCTCTGTGGGGAGCAGAATGAGTCTGACTGCAGCATCTCTCGCACAGCTGATTTTAATTTAGCTTCACCTGCACAGTTCATTATGACTTACTGAGTGAATGTTCAAAAAACAACTTTCTTCATTCAGTTTTAAGCAGAATTACTGTGTTAATATAAAACTGATGTTATGTGATTTTGTTACTTGTCGAACATAAAAGCACAAAATGTCAAACTTATTGTTGAATGTTTTGCCTTTTATAAAGGAATTGCGCAATATTACTCTCTGAAATGTAGTGAGGTAGAAGTATAAAGTAGCATAAAGTGGAAATGCTCAAGTGAAGTACAAGTACCTCAGTGCACTCATCTGTAAAAAGTATAGTACTTGAGTGAATGTACTTAGTTACTTTCCACCACTGACAATGTGTCCATGTATTAGTGCCTGCAAACATTCAGCATTCATTCATGAATCAGAAAAGCAGAACTGGGATGTAACACAATGGGGGAAAGTCAATAAATCAGATTATCATTTTTCTGAAACTTTGCATTGTTTGATTTTAATTTGGAAAGTGAGAAAGTCAACAACTCTCCTGCTTTTACAAACCAGCTCTAATGGAGCAGAGAGTCCCAATGATCCCAGTTAAAAGCCTGAAAGGTCCCAGACAGAAGAGACAGAAATGATTATTTCAGACTCACTGTGAAGGTAGTAGGTCGCCTTGGTTTTTCTGTTTCTGCGTTTCACTTAGCTGCTGAAAGGACTGGATGGTTGAATGACACACCACCAGAGAAAATCAGAGCTGCAGCAACCAGTGCTCCAACTCTACTGCTCCACAACCGAGGGAGGAGGGAGGAGGGAGGAGGGAGCAGGGAGGAAATGGAATTTGAACCATGGGTGTTGCAGGCAGGACTTGGACAAGAAGGAGGAGGGTAAGCCACAGGAAAGTTTTCAGACCCACATGTATAATCTAACAGAGAACGAGGTTGAATGTCCTTGAGGCACTAACTAAGTATTGTGCAAAGCGTGGATCAGGGGTTTCGAAGTGTAACATTGGGCCCACAGCCTGTATTTTTTATGTATTGACAAATTGGCACCGTTAAAAGTATGCTGAATTAGTAATCAGCTGTGTATGTTTGCAGTGGACCCATGCATGTACACACAACTATCACTGGATTACTTTAAAATATGATGATTCTCAGGCAAGTTCTGGAGTTAGAAGTTGTGCCTTTTTCTATAGTTTCTAAGCAGATTTATGGACGTTTGTTCTCGATGGACACCAGTGTGGAGATAACTCGTATCCACCCTGTCAAGAATATATTCTAAGAATACAATTTTAAAAAGACCTAAATACCAGAAAAAATGTTTTCCTGTTGAGGTAGAAAACTTATCTGTAAAGAGAAGAAGTGATGACATCTGATGGAAAACCGTTTGTGGATGAAGCATTGTTGTCAAACTTCCTCCGGAAAGACTGAAAAATGAAAATAAAAAGAGCATTAAGGAGTCCCGTGGTACAATACATGAAGTCCTCAGGTTCCCCTCTGAGCTGTCATTCTGTACAGTGAGGTGAATAAAGGCAAGATGCCCATAATAATAATGATAATAATAAGGCAGCAACTAACCATTATTTTCAATATTGATTCATCTGATTATTTTCTTGATTAATCGATTATTCGTTTGGTCAATAAAACATTATGCAAAATGCACAGTGTCCTACAGCACCAGGTGACGTCATCCAATGTTTTGTTTATTCTGACCAAAAGCCCCAAAATATTACATTTACTATCATATATGACAAGAAAGGCACAACAGTCTCACATTTGAGAAGCTGGAACCATTAAACATTTGGCATTTTTGCTTGAAAAAATACTTAAATTACATCGATTAACAAAATAGTTGCAGAGACAAATTCATTAGTAATCAATAACATAAATGCCGAATGAGGAGAGAAGCAGCGGTGAAATACAAGGACGGAACAGACTTACTGGCTTAAGCGAGTAATCTCTTTATTGTCACATGGAAACTTTTCATTTTATGTGCTGACTTTTTGGAAATTTGCTCGAAAGTGGAAACAGTGTGAGAGTTTGGCTTCCTGTGCAGCTCTTTCAGGACAACACAAGAAAATGTGATTCTTAACCAACTCTAACGTCCACATCACTGCTGCCCGAAGCTGATCATTCAAACGAACACCTGATGACCGGTGGATCATGCTCATAATGAGCTGACAGTGCAGCCATGTGACCAGCAGGTGGAGCCAGAGATGGGCGGATGATACCGGAGCTCCAAAACCTGGTTCACTCCTGTGTTACTGTGTTGCTTCAATGAGTTAGAGAGTTTTGAAAGTTTTGCGGTTAAACTATGTGATCGGCACATTAGTGAGAGAAGAAGAGAGGAGAATAATAAATAAAAGTAACCGGCTAATGAATGTCACTCTCCAGTCACATCACATTATGACTTGTTACATAAATATTAAACACCACAGTGACACTGGGCCTAAACAGTTATTTATTAATCACTTTACTGTAACATGTTGCACAGTAACGTCTACATTTAATGCAGCACTTCAGAACAAACGTATTACAGATTTAATAGTAACACGCAGGCTTCTTGGACTTTTATGGCACATATGAGACTAAAACTATTCAAAATCAGTGAGAAAGGAAGACAGAAAGGCCCAAAGAAGGCTTCATCCTCCATCAGTTCATATCACATATGCCATTTTCCTCCATATCATTAAAATAACTGATGATCAATGGTGGAAAGTAACTAAGTACATTTACTCAAGTACTATACAGTTCTGCGTACTTGTACTTGACTTGAGTATTTCCATTTTATGCTACTTTATACTATAGTTACTGGTTACTTTTCAGATCAATATTTTACATTAAAAAACATATGAAAAGCTTACATATACAGTACATGTTGTATTTATATGCATTACACATTTGTTACAGATTAAATCAGCGGTTCATTCCTCCTGTCCAAAGAGGGAAGCTTATACTGAACTGGCATTAACTTTGGAAGATATGCACTTGAAGGCTGAAGGCTCAGATGTGGATTGGACTGTGGATTTTGTCCCCCATCACTTACATTGAAAGCAGATTAATTAGAAGTAATCTCTATGAACAGGAGGAATGATTACAGCAAGAAAAACCTGTCTCAGTGTTCATGTGGACACCTGACTGCAGTTTCTAGACACGCGTGGAAAATTGTGAAGCTATCTTTAACTGCTGGACACAAGATATTTGTTTATTTACATAATGTGAGATCAAATCCTCGACTCACATCTGCACCCTCGTGCTGTTTCCTCATCTGCTGAGGTAAAGATGCCGATGACATCGCCAGCAGTGAATCAGCTTTTCTTCTGTAATGATGCACACAGAGAAGATGCAGAGTAATTAATGGGTTGCTGTTTACATCCACTAAAACATGAACCTGTGATTGTGTTCCTGCTGTTTACTACATTTCCCACGACTTCCTGGAGTTCCTCGACACAAACATAAACTGGAGGTTTTTACTGGCTGAACACATTTTATCACATCTGCTGAGAAGTCTGAAAATTACTGAGTAAAAACCCAGAACTCCCTCAAATCTGGATCATGATGGACCGATGTGAAAACTGCTGTTCCAGGCTTTTAGCTGCTAAGTGATTCAGATTTCTCAGATATATCAGATGAACATCCTGCTACAGCACCTTGTCTGGTTGTCTGTATTAACACGTTACAGGACTGAAGAAGGTTCAATTCTGGGACCAATACTGTTCTCCTTATACATGCTTCCCTTGGGTGATCTAATCCGCAGACATGGGATTTCTTTTCATTGTTATGCGGATGACACACAGTTGTACCTCCCTGAGTTCTCTGCAGGACTGCCTGTCTGACATAAAACACTGGATGTCGATACATTTTCTTCAGCTCAACTCAAATAAAACTGAAATCCTTGTTATTGGGCCCCAACACATCACTAAACAAACACTGCCATCTACTGGTGACCTGTCGCAACATATCAAACCTGTTGCTTGATATGTTAGATCTTCGGGCAGGGGTCTCCTGTCTGTCCCTGAGTCCAGGACGGAAACTAAGGGGGACAGAGCTTTGGCCATCAGGGCCCCGAGGCTCTGGAACAACCTGCCCGAAGACATCAGGCTGTCTGAGTCAGAGTCTTCGTTTAAGTCTCGTCTCAAAACACATTTTTATCAGAAAGCAGATCCTGATTTTACCTGAACTGTTTATTTTACTGCTTTTATGTATTTTATTTCTTTATATTTCATTCACTGTGGTGTTTTATTTCTCTTGTTGTGAAGCACTTTGTACTTTGTTTTGATAAGTGCTCTGTAAATAAAGTTTTATTATTATTATTGTTATTATAAGATCACTAACTTTTGTTCAGATTTTTGTCATAGTTTTCTTCTGATTGTTGAAAATGTTTCTTGATGATTTCTCTTCATATTTAAATGACTCTGTGGGACTTCTACTATTCAGTTAAATCACGTTGTTTGTTGCTGATTTGCTCACCACAAACTGCCCTGGAAATGTCCTGTTATGTTTGTGTTGTGAGGGATGGGATGGTACAGAGAGGAGTACATGACTGTTGTGCTTGAAGCCAGTGTTGTGGGGGCCAGTATACTCCATGAGAAGTGCTTGCCGTAGGGTCAAACAGCGTCCGAAACCCCCTAATCCTTTCCGACATCAGAATTGGGAGGTCTGTGTCCATGATTGGTCAGCTGTGCGGAGGTGTCACTTTTAAGGGGGGGAGTGCAGCACTCTGAATGTCTTCCAGGAGAGACTGTCTGAAACGTTCTTTGTTATCTCCATATTTAAACTACATCGTGTTTCTTTGCTGGCTAGCTTGTCTCTCCGCCTTTCAGTGTGGCCGTTCAGAACAACTATACTCTTTTGATTTCCGATGTGGTCGGACGACACGTTGTACGAACTGCCCACAGCCATGCTAGCAGCTCTGAGAGGCTGTACTTAGGCACAGCGGGGTTTGAGCTAAATACTAACGTCAGCATGCTAAGAAATCATTAAGGATTATTATTATATTATTATTATTAGACCTGTAAACTAAAGTGTTATCACGTGAATAAAATACGTGAAAGATTTGCATTTAGGCACATGTGGACGCAAACACAGTGATGCAGTGATGCAGTGATAGGGTTTTAAAAAGATTACATGATACAGACAAGTGGTTTTCAGTTTTTTCACATATGAAAATATGAATTTCATTTTCTTTACAACATACTGTTATTGAAAACATTTCAAGTTTAAAAATGTGAGGACCAAAAGTGAGTCTCATTAAAGCTTTGTGCCTTTTTCTGTAGGAAATTGTTGATAAATAATGATTTTTTTATGCTTATGATTAGATTTGGACTGGTTTCTGGTTTTGGATGTATATGTAGAGGAGGAGCAGGACCGAGGAATAATGTTTTAATTAACCTATATTTGTAGTTTGCACAACTTCAACTAGCAATGTCGGTGTTATATCCATGTGTGTCACCAGCAAGCTATACATTGTGCTGCATTATGTTAGTTAAGGTATCTGTATTGCGCACACAGCTAAAGAAATATGCACACAAAATATTAAAAGTTACTTGTGAAAAGTATAAACTTATGTGACCTCTTAATGTTTATTCAGTCGAGACCCTGAAGGAGCTCGTTGTGTTTGTTTGTGGTTAGAAACTCAAAGTTTGTTTCAGTGTTGCATGTTGGGAGCTCAGGGGACTACACTGCCCCCTGATGGTCCACCGGTTTCATCACCGTGTGTTTCAGTTGCCACAGCAGCCAGTAATGAGCGTTAATGATTCTGAAACAAAGGCGATCATTAATGAGGTCCACTGCGAGCTGCTTCCTAACGAAACACTTATCAACAGTTTCTGATGGTAATTAGCCCTCTGGGAGCAAAGAGCGAGGCCCAGTAATAGATGTTTGTCAGAGCTCAGAGGATAACACTGATTACAGGAGGCGGTAATGAACGCTCCTGGGATCTATAGGGACTCACTTCACAGCAAAACCTCTGACTGCTGATTTTCCACCATCCTCTAAGAGTAAAAAAGAGCTACAAACATGTCAGTCTGCAAAAAATCCCTAAAAATCCCATTGGGATGTGCTAAAAACACCTCTATGAATAACAATGACAATGCTAACATGCCAATGGTTAGCAGGTATAATGTTCATGTCTGTGATCATCTTAGTTTAGCATTTTAGCATGCTAACATTTGCTAATTAGCAGTAAACACAGAGTCCAGCTGAAGCTGATGGGAGCGCCAGCAGCTCTTCAGGTGTTTGGTCAGAAACCAAAGTGTCGGACGCGTTAACGTGTCGACCTGATGGTGGCGCTAGATGGAAAGTCAGAGGATCAGCAGAGTTATTACAGTTCATCCTGAGGAGAGCGTGAACGATGAAGCACGTTTCATCACAGTCCAGCAGCTGCTGGTGTTTCAGTCTGGACCGACGTGGAGGACGGACTGACGTTAACAGCCACAGAGCCACACCAGTTGTGGTCAATTAAAATGTCTGAACGAAATTTCATAGCAATCAGTCCAAAGGTTTTTGAGACATTTTACTCAAAACTACAAAATGACATATGGTAATGTAAATGGTAATATGCAGAAGTGCATCATTTTGGGAAATCCATTTGTTTTCTGTCTCACCCAGATGAGACAATATCAGATAGCCTAGCTTAGCACAAAGACTGGAAGTAGTTGGATCTGAAAGATGTATTCTTTTTCGTTTGATGAAGCTAAGTTAAACACGTCCTGGACCTATCTCACACATCTATCGCAGAGATGATAGATGTGTAGATAGAGTTCCTGAAAATATGCATGTGTAAGAAATACCAAAAATAAATCAGTATAACATGAATATCACTAGCATGCGTCTCAAATACACCCACTCCTGCAGGTGCAGAGGAAGCGGAGATGATGAGACGGAGTAAGTGTGAGATTAAAGGCCAGTCTGCAAGCTGGAGTTTCTCCGTAGAGAGAGAGCAGCTCCCTGTCCGTCGCCCCCTGAACGCCTCATTGCAATTTTAATTCTATTAACCTGCTGGTCACTGAGACACCTGGGAGCCCCAAGGCCTTCAGGACACTCATTACAGCCCACTAACCACACAGGTATACAAGAACCGCAATACACACATATGCCCTTTAATCAATTTCACAACATGACAGATTGCAGTAACAGACCACATTCTGAAAAAGTCATTACAACAGCTCAGTTAAACCAACAATTCCCTGGCTCAGCTTTTAGAAGAATGTGTCATTGTTTAAACTCAACAAATAACATAAAATATGCAGCATAATCACGGGCTGGCTCATGCAACTTCTGCCCCAGAGGGAATTAATCATTCAAACAACTTTAACACTTCAAAGGTCAAGCTTCTCTTTTTTGACACATATGCCTTGATCTCAATCAAGTCAAGTTTTTACAACATTTGTTTGTGAACTGAGGCTGAGTATTCAACCCTATCGCCAGACAAGAACATTGATATCGGACAACTCAGCAATACCCAGGTTACGTTCATTGACAACATTTATTAAAATCATTGACATGCTACATGCTGCACCCATCCACCACCCCAACCTCCAGACCTTCACTACATAAAGGAGACCCTAATTCCAGCATTGGAACTAAACTTGGTGGAAATGTCCAATATGAACGTATTTCCTAGGAATGGATGGATTTTTACCTCTTCAGTTTGGACTGGGGTCACTACCTGTGAACAAACTGGCACCATCATTTTTCCAGATCTACAGCTGCTCAGTAAGCAGTGATGGGAGGCTGTTTTCATTAGCCACAGTTTTTTAAGCAGATAAGGCAACTGTAACTTTAAATGATACCTGGATGCAAAGCTGGATTAACCTATTAGGGAGTCCCAGGGAAAAATGTTGCTGCCGGTCCCCTACTGACCCCCAAACCACTACCTGTACTCCGTACCTTATTTTTGCACGTTGTCACCTCCAAGTTCCCATTAAGTATAGTAAACAAAGCAAATTATATATAGCTCTTTGATTTCTATGTGTCACTTAGTTTGTGGTGATTTGATTAGCTAACACTAACTTCTATTTTGACACAGGTTGCCTCTAAAAGTTGGGGCCACCGGATTAGCTAATAATGCAGGACATATCCAGTTGATATTGTACTTTAGTGGTGATTTAACAATTTTTATACAAAATTTTCAATTAATCAAATTAACAAGACCAAATGACTTGCATTCGACCTCGGACTTTTGGGGCTCCTGGGGGTCTGGGGGTCTGGGGTGGTTGCTCTCTTTGCCCTTTTTGCCCATCTGGCAATGCAGCCTTGCCTGGATTCTCTATGGTACAACCGCCAAATACAGTATTAAATATGGTATAAAAACACATACTATACAGACAGTTGGAGAACAAGCATGTAAAAAGAGATTCCATCCATCCATTTTCTGTACCCACTTATTCCTAATCAGTCACAGATTGTACAAAATGTTTTCCTGCACACCTGGTGAAAGGTGGGGAGTGAGAATGCAGAAAAATTCATAATTATTACATGTACCAAAAAGAAAGTGGGTAGGAGAAATCAATCTACAAATATCATATCATACAAATATAATTTAAACTATTGTGACTTTCCGTGATATTAAAAATCATTAAACTGTTGTTTGTACAAAGGTGTAAGAAAAGTCACGATGTAAAAGTTGTTTGATGTTTCGAGTGTTGAATGCCTAAAACCCTCTGGGGTGAAACTTTTCTCTACAAAGAAGCGGGAGCTCGTTGATTCAGTTGTTGGGGTGGGAGGTCGGGGTTAGCTGAGGATTCCCTGCAGAGTTCTTTTGGCTTATGGTACAAATGAACAAATTGTCGCTGTAACAACAGCAAACAAACACTGGTGATGAAACAGTGAGGTCATATTTACATTACATTACTCAGCATGGGAGGCCTCATGGCTCAGACCACACTAAAGCAGCTACCATTTGACAACATCTGACTATCTGTTTTTGATCTTTGATCCAAACCAAGTCAATTTTCTGTTTCCGTTATGTAAAATGGCTCATAAGCACGAAACTGTAATTTCATATCCGGTGACCAAAATCTTTCATCATTGGAGTTTTTTTGACTGGATTGTCTTCATCGCCCCTGAGGGGCAATTTGGTTTACAAACAGTAGTCAACATAACCAATACACAACCAATAAAAAAACATAAATACATATAATAAACATACAATAGATGTTATCATAATAAAGTTGCAGTGAGCTATGAAAGCACTAAGAGTCCACCAGTCCTTTGTTAAAGTGTGTATGCAATAGCAAATAGCCTACAGCTTGTTTGAGAACCCAACAGCTGTTTGATTTAGCCCTCCCAGGGAAAGTGTACCCTGATCCCTGATGGCAGGAGTTGAAACTCTGCATGAAGAGGGTGTTGAGGGTCCACCAGGATGGCCTTTTCCCTCTGAGTGGCTCTAACTTGATAAACATGGCCAAGTTCATTCAAGTTTAACAATCTTTCCCAGCCTATTTTTGTTAATCATGCTGAGGTTGCCAACCCTTGCAAAAGTTAAAATTGACTCGATAAAAGATGAATGAAACATTTTCAAGAGCGATCTGTCAAAGTTAAAACGCCTCAACCTTCTCAAGAAGAACAGTCTCTGATTGGCCTTTCTGCTGATGGAGTACCTGTTGGCATCGAAAGTCATTTTGTCATCCAGGATGGTGCTCAAGTACCTATACTGGCTTATTGTCTCCACAGCTATGCCACTGATAAAAGTGGGTGCCATGACAGGAGGGTTTCCATGAAAGTCGATAAGCATCTCTTTAGTCTTAGAGACATTGAGTTGCAAGTATGAGTTATCATACCATTTCATGAAATTGTCCAAGACTGGACCATGGCCCACCTCATGGTCCTGCAGGAGGCTGACAATCACCGAATCATCGGCAAACTTGATTATGAACCTTGTATTGACTCAAACATTCATTGGTGTAGAGCACAAATAACAAGGGCAACAAAACACACCCTGGGGTGATCCTGTAGAACCCATCAGGGCCTCATACAAAGTGTCATTAACATCGGTTCTCTGTGACTTCATGTCAGGACAGGAAGTCGACCAGTCAATATATAGTGCCAAAGTCAATGCCAGATATTTCGGAAAGCCTGCGAGCTGTAATATGGGGCTGCATGCAGTTGAAAGCTGACAAGAAATCAGACTTGAAGAGACTTGAACACAGTCCAGGCAAGACAAGCTCAGGACAGACTCAGGGAGGGAGATGTGCAGGCAGAGAAGAAAGACATGATAAGACATGCTCAAGACAGACAGGTCCAAAAGAGACAGACCATGACCTCAACAAAAGGAACAGGCACAGAAACAGATACAGACTCGAACAGAGAAACAGGAACTGTCAGTGACAGAGAACAGGCCCCAGCAGACAAACAGGAAAAGGCTCAAGTGCAGAATCAAGAAGATGTATAACAGTCAGTAAACAGATGCACAGAAACCAAGCACAGGGATTGCATATGCAGCAAGACCCAACAACCGAAGACCAGAGGAACTGGGTTGTTGAGAAACCAGATTTAAAAAAACCTCAAAGTGTATGGGTTGAACGTCGCAGTGACTAAGTAGTTAGGTTGACTGAGCTGAAATGCTGGGACTTTTCCTTCTCTGATGGTCAGGTGTCTTACAGGAAGAAGGAAGAGGGCTTGATAGTGCAGTAAGGTGCGTAGGCCACAGCAGAAAACAAGTCGTTCACTCTCCCCCTGCGTAGTAGAGACTGGCTTCCTTCTTTGCAGCCATCTTAGTTGGGCTGAGTGCAACTGGGTTTCGGCACACAGTGCATTCTGGCACTGGGGATTGGCTCTGGACTATTTATGGCTGTCAGATGGACTGAAAATCGACTACATTTTCATAGAGCTTTAATCTGAAGTGCTTTACAATTTGCCTCTCATTCCCCCATTCAAACACTCACACACCGATTGCAGCGAGCTACCATGCAAGGCACTCGCCTAGCTATTGGGAGCAATTGGAGTTCAGTGTCTTGCTCAATGACACTTGTGACATGTGGACTGCGGGAGCCGGGGATCGAACTGCCAACCCAGCAATTAGTGGACGACAACAGCCCCCTATTTGACGTAGTTTTTGGGGTGCAGACTTGGGTCGATTTTGGGCTGTAAATCAGCTCGACTTAGGAACTCTCAGGCCAACTTCAATTATTTAATCATTGAAATATTTCAGTTATGTTAAATTGTAGCCTGGCAACAACCGGTGTTCGGTTTTTAATGATTTTTGAAATCGTTTTCATGAACTACCTTCTGAGGTTAAAGCACCTAATTTACGTTTGCAGAAACGATCATCATAGAATATGTAATTGGTCACTGATATTTTGTATCTAGATTGGAAAGACCTTATGCATGTGACAAATCAGCTTTTGTTTCTTTTGTTTCAGATTGATGGAAAACTACACATTCAACAGCTTTACTCTCCAGCTGGAGGGGTTAAAAGTCACAGAAGTTTCCATGTACCCTGTCTTTTTCTTTTTCCTTTTCTCCTACGTAATTATTATATTTGTCAACGTAGGCATTGTAGTCCTGGTTTTCATTGACAAAAGCCTTCACCAGCCCATGTATCTCCTTTTCTGCAACCTGCCAGTCAATGACATCCTTGGAAACTCTATCATGGTGCCCCGTTTGCTTTCAGATATCTTGCTGCCTCCCTCTGAGCGCCTCATCAGTTATCATGAGTGTGTGGTCCAAGCTTTCACCACACACATGTTTGCCACAACTTCCCACACAGTGCTCATGATTATGGCCTTTGACAGATATGTGGCCATCTGCAATCCCCTACGCTATGCTGCCATAATGACCAACAAGATGGTGATCAAGCTGACAGTTTCTGCCTGGGGAGTGGCCTTTGTTTTGGTTGGGATTCTTCTCGGTCTGACCATACGGCTGAACCGATGCAGGACTCTGATTGCTAACAGCTTTTGTGACAATGCCTCACTGTTTAAGCTCTCCTGTGAGAGTGTGTTCATCAATAACGTCTATGGCCTCACTTTCACTGTAGTCCTGTTCACAGCTTCTATAGGCACCATGGTTCTTACCTACACTAAAATCACAGTAGTTTGTCTGACCAGTAAGAACAAGTCTTTGAACAGTAAAGCCTTGAGAACATGCAGCACTCATCTCTTTGTATATCTAATGATGTTCTTATGTGGAATGCTTATCATCATCCTGCATCGCTTCCCTCACACCTCAGATTACAGAAAACTCTCTGCCATTCTGTTTCATATCATCCCTGGCAGCCTCAACCCCATTATTTATGGGGTTCAGTCTAAAGAGATACGAAAATTCCTGTCAAAATTGTTTCAGTCCAGAAAGATTTTGCCATATTTTTATTGTAAATACAAATGAGTTTAAAAAAAAAAACATGATTTTGAAGAAAAGTACTTGTCTTTGCATTTTTCCCCCAACATTTTTTAGTTTTCTTTATCCTCATTTTTAATGACAGACCAATTACTTAAACTATAAAATGGACACGGATGGGTCAAATACATACTAATATATTAATAGATTCCTGGCCTTTGAATGTCAGAAGATTCTCACTTTGGGACATGATAGGGAGTTATATACTACTAGAAAACAGAGATGATCTGAAAATAATCATATCAAGGGAAACAAGTGTTCCTGATTCTCTCAAAGGGTGCATCAGTAATGAATTTCATAACTTATTTTGCAATTGAGTGACTTGTTTATCTCAGTGATGCTTAATTACAACCATCAGCACAGAAAATGAACATTGAACAGATCTAACATTCCTCACCTGTCCGCTCGTTTCCACCGCTCCTAATGTTTGAGGATTGCAGGAAATCAATGAGTGCAAATGAGTCTCAAACAATAAATTAGGTTGACTCAAAAAAATTTATTTACTGATCAGCACTAAATGATCCAAAAGATGTGTCAAAAACAAACAAGCAAAACCCCCAAAATATTTAATGGTTTATATATTTAAATACATAATATCTGTTTCCCGCTCTTTATGCCACTATGTTGAATTAAGAGATACACATGATGATGCTCAGTACTGAGTATCAATGGATGCCAAGCAACAGTTGACCAGCTGACAGCCACTGAGGTTCCAAATAAAAGTGTCTGCTGATTCACTCCTGGTCTGGGGTCGGAGGGCGGTTTGTGTTGCAGAAGGTAATGACGGCTGCTGCCTCATTGTGTATTTCAGTTATTAGAAGCTGTGTTTATCTAAATGTAACTTAGATAAATAGCAGTTACATTATGTTGTGAGAAGAATGTATCCTTCATTTGCTGTAGCAGCTTATAAAAGAGTTCTCACTTAGTGGAGGATACCATGTGTTCAGAAAGAAATCATCTAGTCTTGTACTGACAACAAAACTTTACACTTGCTTATCTTCAAGCTGTTTTAAAGAGTCGGTTCACCCAAATTATAGATATAGTTTTAATTGTGTTTGCCTTGGCTCTGTTTCTGCCTTCACTCTAATACATCGGAGGTGAATGGAATTTGAAAAGCTGACATTTAAAAAATTAAACAGCAATGTATCTGTCCTAGAAGAGGGGTTCCTCCTCTGTTGCTCTTCCTGAGGCTTCTTTTCTCCTAAAAAGTTTTTTTTGGGGGAGTTTTTCTTTATCCGAATCGAGGGTCTAAGGACAGAGGAAGTTGTATGCAATAGAGATTGTAAAACCACTTGTTTGAGAACCACTCCTCCTCGTTTACATCTTCATCATGGTGTCCAACATCGGCCTGGTAGTCCTGATCACCATGGAGAGGAGCCTCCACCAGCCCATGTATCTGCTCCTCTACAACATGAGCATTAATGATGTTTTTGGTGCCACGATAATTATACCTCATGTACTCAGAGATCTTTGTACCTATGGTACAAACACCAAATACAGTATTAAATATGGTATAAAAAAACGTACTATATAGACAGTTGGAGAACAAGCATGTAAAAAGAGATTCCATCCATCCATTATCTGTACCCACTTATTCCTAATCAGTCACAGATTGTACAAAATGTTTTCCTGCACACCTGGTGAAAGGCGGGGAGTGAAAATGCAGAAAGATTCATAATTATTACATGTACCAAATGGAAAGCGGGTAGGAGAAATCAATCTACAAATATCATATCATACAAATATAATTTAAACTATTGTGACTTTCTGTGATATTAAAAATCATTAAACTGTTGTTTGCACAATGGTGTAAGAAAAGTCACGATGTAAAAGTTGTTTGCTCTTTCGAGTGTTAAATGCCTAAAACCCTCTGGGGTGAAACTTTTCTCTACAAAGAAGCGGGAGCTCGTTGATTCAGTTGTTGGGGTGGGAGGTCGGGGTTAGCTGAGGATTCCCTGCAGAGTTCTTTTGGCTTATGGTACAAATGAACAAATTGTCGCTGTAACAACAGCAAACAAACACTGGTGATGAAACAGTGAGGTCATATTTACATTACATTACTCAGCATGGGAGGCCTCATGGCTCAGACCACACTAAAGCAGCTACCATTTGACAACATCTGACTATCTGTTTTTGATCTTTGATCCAAACCAAGTCAATTTTCTGTTTCCGTTATGTAAAATGGCTCATAAGCACGAAACTGTAATTTCATATCCGGTGACCAAAATCTTTCATCATTGGAGTTTTTTTGACTGGATTGTCTTCATCGCCCCTGAGGGGCAATTTGGTTTACAAACAGTAGTCAACATAACCAATACACAACCAATAAAAAAACATAAATACATATAATAAACATACAATAGATGTCATCATAATAAAGTTGCAGTGAGCTATGAAAGCACTAAGAGTCCACCAGTCCTTTGTTAAAGTGTGTATGCAATAGCAACTAGCCTACAGCTTGTTTGAGAACCCAACAGCTGTTTGATTTGGCCCTCCCAGGGAAAGTGTACCCTGATCCCTGATGGCAGGAGTTGAAACTCTGCATGAAGAGGGTGTTGAGGGTCCACCAGGATGGCCTTTTTCCTCTGAGTGGCTCTAACTTGATAAACATGGCCAAGTTCATTCAAGTTTAACAATCTTTCCCAGCCTATTTTTGTTAATCATGCTGAGGTTGCCAACCCTTGCAAAAGTTAAAATTGACTCGATAAAAGATGAATGAAACATTTTCAAGAGCGATCTGTCAAAGTTAAAACGCCTCAACCTTCTCAAGAAGAACAGTCTCTGATTGGCCTTTCTGCTGATGGAGTACCTGTTGGCATCGAAAGTCATTTTGTCATCCAGGATGGTGCTCAAGTACCTATACTGGCTTATTGTCTCCACAGCTATGCCACTGATAAAAGTGGGTGCCATGACAGGAGGGTTTCCATGAAAGTCGATAAGCATCTCTTTAGTCTTAGAGACATTGAGTTGCAAGTATGAGTTATCATACCATTTCATGAAATTGTCCAAGACTGGACCATGGCCCACCTCATGGTCCTGCAGGAGGCTGACAATCACCGAATCATCGGCAAACTTGATTATGAACCTTGTATTGACTCAAACATTCATTGGTGTAGAGCACAAATAACAAGGGCAACAAAACACACCCCTGGGGTGATCCTGTAGAACCCATCAGGGCCTCATACAAAGTGTCATTAACATCGGTTCTCTGTGACTTCATGTCAGGACAGGAAGTCGACCAGTCAATATATAGTGCCAAAGTCAATGCCAGATATTTCGGAAAGCCTGCGAGCTGTAATATGGGGCTGCATGCAGTTGAAAGCTGACAAGAAATCAGACTTGAAGAGACTTGAACACAGTCCAGGCAAGACAAGCTCAGGACAGACTCAGGGAGGGAGATGTGCAGGCAGAGAAGAAAGACATGATAAGACATGCTCAAGACAGACAGGTCCAAAAGAGACAGACCATGACCTCAACAAAAGGAACAGGCACAGAAACAGATACAGACTCGAACAGAGAAACAGGAACTGTCAGTGACAGAGAACAGGCCCCAGCAGACAAACAGGAAAAGGCTCAAGTGCAGAATCAAGAAGATGTATAACAGTCAGTAAACAGATGCACAGAAACCAAGCACAGGAATTGCATATGCAGCAAGACCCAACAACCGAAGACCAGAGGAACTGGGTTGTTGAGAAACCAGATTTAAAAAAACCTCAAAGTGTATGGGTTGAACGTCGCAGTGACTAAGTAGTTAGGTTGACTGAGCTGAAATGCTGGGACTTTTCCTTCTCTGATGGTCAGGTGTCTTACAGGAAGAAGGAAGAGGGCTTGATAGTGCAGTAAGGTGCGTAGGCCACAGCAGAAAACAAGTCGTTCACTCTCCCCCTGCGTAGTAGAGACTGGCTTCCTTCTTTGCAGCCATCTTAGTTGGGCTGAGTGCAACTGGGTTTCGGCACACAGTGCATTCTGGCACTGGGGATTGGCTCTGGACTATTTATGGCTGTCAGATGGACTGAAAATCGACTACATTTTCATAGAGCTTTAATCTGAAGTGCTTTACAATTTGTTTCTCATTCCCCCATTCAAACACTCACACACCGATTGCAGCGAGCTACCATGCAAGGCACTCGCCTAGCTATTGGGAGCAATTGGAGTTCAGTGTCTTGCTCAATGACACTTGTGACATGTGGACTGCGGGAGCCGGGGATCGAACTGCCAACCCAGCAATTAGTGGACGACAACAGCCCCCTATTTGACGTAGTTTTGGGGTGCAGACTTGGGTCGATTTTGGGCTGTAAATCAGCTCGACTTAGGAACTCTCAGGCCAGACTCTGTCTAGTGATGGCATCCTGAATTAGACCTCTTTCATCACAAGCGTTGCATGACTCTGACAACCAAACTTCTGGAAGCAGTCTGGATTTGACTATAAGGCAGGAGGAAAGTCATCCCTCGCAAGGATGTTCGGACGGCAGCAGAATGTCTGTGGGCTCCTTGGCGTGCATGAATACCCTGTTTCAGCAGATCCAAGCCGGTTGTAGGGGTGTACCTGATCCTGGGCTAGCTGGTGCACTTCAGGAACTTGAAATCAGTCATGCTTGCGTCTCTTAGAGGAGTCTTAGAGGACCATGGTAAGGCTACAAATCTTGGAGGTTAAGGTTGTCATGGCGACATTCGAAGGTCGCTGTTACTGTGTCTGGCATTACTGGAAGAAGGTGAAGACGGTGAAATGCTCTCTCAAGAGCAACAGAAGGGAAGAGTTTGTACTATAGGGCTCACTCTCTTCTGATTGATGAGTAGGTCTATCAAGCTACTCAAGGGGTAGCCTTGGGGGATGTAGTCAATTGTGAAAGCTGTCAGAAGGAAGAGCCCATAGGACATAGAATTATTACACTTCTGATAGTAAAAATGGGAGTAGAAACTGGGAGAACTTAAGTTAGACTTTGAAACAAGTAGCTTTTCTTCCCGCATCCTCTTAGTAAGCAATTCTGTCTTCTAAAAGTTACATTCATGTGCAATTAATCATGATTATATTTTGGACAAAGTGAATGCCCATAAATAATGTTGTTCTTCAACCTCTCAGCAATGCCCAGCTGATTATGAGTATTAGGAACAGATTAGTATCAGAGCCATTCATACAGAATATTCACACATTTGAATGACTCAACTACAATCACTGCCAACCTTCATCAGTTAGTTAAGCAGTGTTGCCTAACCTCATCTGTCATCGTCTGTGGCTACCAGCTTGACAACTTGAGGTTACATCACCCACAACGAAACCTCTTTATAAAAATTGAGACAGAGCTTGTGGTATTCTGGCAGAAGGTTGGCTGGTGGGTATTAGTGACTGCAGGCACGGCAAGAGAAATAAAAAGGTAATATTTAAATGCTTCAATTATTTAATCATTGAAATATTTCATTTATGTTAAATTGTAGCCTGGCAACAACCGGTCTTTGGTTTCTAATGATTTTTGAAATTGTTTTCATGAACTACCTTCTGAGGTTAAAGCACCTAATTTATGTTTACAGAAACGATCATCATAGAATGTATAATTGGTCACTGATATCTTGTATCTAGATTGGAAAGACCTTATTCATGTGACAAATCAGCTTTTGTTTCTTTTGTTTCAGATTGATGGAAAACTACACATTCAACAGCTTTACTCTCCAGCTGGAGGGGTTAAAAGTCACAGAAGTTTCCATGTACCCTGTCTTTTTCTTTTTCTTTTTCTCCTACGTAATTATTATATTTGTCAACGTAGGCATTGTAGTCTTGGTTTTCATTGACAAAAGCCTTCACCAGCCCATGTATCTCCTTTTCTGCAACCTGCCAGTCAATGACATCCTTGGAAACTCTATCATGGTGCCCCGTTTGCTTTCAGATATCTTGCTGCCTCCCTCTGAGCGCCTCATCAGTTATCATGAGTGTGTGATCCAAGCTTTCACCACACACATGTTTGGCACAACTTCCCACACAGTGCTCATTATTATGGCCTTTGACAGATATGTGGCCATCTGCAATCCCCTACGCTATGCTGCCATAATGACCAACAAGATGGTGATCAAGCTGACAGTTTCTGCCTGGGGAGTGGCCTTGGTTTTGGTTGGGATTCTTCTCGGCTTGACCATACGGCTGAACCGATGCAGGACTCTGATTACAAACCCCTTTTGTGACAATGCCTCACTGTTTAAGCTCTCCTGTGAGAGTGTGTTCATCAATAACGTCTATGGCCTCACTTTCACTGTAGTCCTGTTCACAGCTTCTATAGGCACCATGGTTCTGACCTACACTAAAATCACAGTTGTTTGTCTGACCAGTAAGAACAAGTCTTTGAACAGTAAAGCCTTGAGAACATGCAGCACTCATCTCTTTGTATATCTAATGATGTTTTTATGTGGAATGCTTATCATCATCCTGCATCGCTTCCCTCAGACCTCAGACTACAGAAAACTCTCTGCCATTCTGTTTCATATTATCCCTGGCAGCCTCAACCCCATTATTTATGGGGTTCAGTCTAAAGAGATACGAAAATTCCTGTCAAAATTGTTTCAGTCCAGAAAGATTTTGCCATATTTTTATTGTAAATACAAATGAGTTTACCCCCACCCACCCATCTTTTATAAGAAATGTACTTGTCTTTGCATTTTTCCCCCAACATTTTTTAGTTTTCTTTATCCTCATTTTAATGACAGACCAATTACTTAAACTATAAAATGGAAACGGATGGGTCAAATACATACTAATATATTAATAGACTCCTGGCCTTTGAATGTCAGAAGATTCTCACTTTGGGACATGATATGGAGTTTTATACTACTAGAAAACAGAGATGATCCGAAAATAATCATATCAAGGGAAACAATTGTTCCTGATTCTCTCAAAGGGTGCATCAGTAATGAATTTCATAACATATTTTGCAGTTGAGTGACTTGTTTATCTCAGTGATGCTTAATTACAAATATAAGCACAGAAAATGAACATTGAACAGATCTAACATTCCTCACCTGTCTGCTCGCTGCCACCGCTCCTAATGTTTGAGGATTGCAAGAAATCAATGAGTGCAAATGAGTCTCAAACAATAAATTAGGTTGACTCAAAAAAATGTATTTACTGATCAGCACTAAATGATCCAAAACATGTGTCAAAAACAAACAAGGAAAAACCCCCAAAATATTTAATGGTTTATATATTTATATACATAATATCTGTTGCCCGCTCTTTATGCCACTATGTTGAATTAAGAGATACGCATGATGATGCTCGGCACTGAGTATCAATGGATGCCAAGCAACAGTTGACCATCTGATAGCCACTGAGGCTCCAAAAAAAAGTGTCTGTTGATTCACTCCTGGACTGTGGTCGGAGGGCGGTTTGTGTTGCAGAAGGTAATGACGGCTGCTTCCTCATTGTGTATTTCAGTTATTAGAAGCTGTGTTTATCTAAATGTAACTTAGATAAATAGCAGTTACATTATGTTGTGAGAAGAATGTATCCTTCATTTGCTGTAGCAGCTTATAAAAGAGTTCTCACTTAGTGGAGGATACCTTGTGTTCAGAAAGAAATCATCTAGTCTTGTACTGAGAACAAAACTTTACACTTGCTTATCTTCAAGCTGTTTTAAAGAGTCGGTTCACCCACATTATAGATATAGTTTTAGTTGTATTTGCCTTGGCTCTGTTTCTGCCTTCACTCTAATACATCGGAGGTGAATGGAATTTGAAAACCTGACATTTAAAAAATTAAACAGCAATGTATCTGTCCTAGAAGAGAGGTTCCTCCTCTGTTGCTCTTCCTGAGGCTTCTTTTCTCCTAAAAAGTTTTTTTGGGGGAGTTTTTCTTTATCCGAATCGAGGGTCTAAGGATAGAGGACGTTGTATGCGAAAGAGACTGTAAAACCACTTGAGGCAAATTTCTGATATTGGGCTATAAAAATAAAACTGACTTGACCCTTGACTTGTCCCTGTTACTCTGGATTGACACACACTGCCAACAGTCTTCTTTTTTAGAAGTTACTTCCAGGGGAAATGGTTCATAGCCTAACTGGGACATTGTTCCTGCGAACACTGTTTCTGGGACATTTTTGAAATCTCTAAATGCCATTTTTTGTAATTTAGGTGAACCAACCCTTTAACCAACCCTTCATACCTGTAAAACAAATTAAGAATAACAACAGTTCAGAGTAACAATGCGTGTCAAATAACAATGTGTCATTGTCTATTTTATATTCACTGTGGTAACTTCATTCAGTCATTTATAGAGTCATAGTGAAATTGTGTTGCTTTTCTGTAACTTTAACTTTGTATAACTATAACTGTGGGCAGTGCAGTTTTTATCCACTCAAATGTCTTTGTTGCTATGTGACAGATGAGATATGGAAAACCAGACTTTCGGTGAAGATATCTTAATCCTGGAGGGGTTAAAGGTCACCCCCCAGTCTTTCATTCCTGCCTTTATCCTCCTCCTCCTCGTTTACATCTTCGTCATGGTGTCCAACATCGGCCTGGTAGTCCTGATCACCATGGAGAGGAGCCTCCACCAGCCCATGTATCTGCTCCTCTGCAACATGAGCATTAATGATGTTTTTGGTGCCACGATAATTAGACCTCATGTACTCAGAGATCTTTGTACCTATGGTACAAACACCAAATACAGTATTAAATATGGTATAAAAACACATACTATACAGACAGTTGGAGAACAAGCATGTAAAAAGAGATTCCATCCATCCATTTTCTGTACCCACTTATTCCTAATCAGTCACATATTGTACAAAATGTTTTCCTGCACACCTGGTGAAAGGCGGGGAGTGAAAATGCAGAAAGATTCATAAATATTACATATACCAAATGGAAAGTGGGTAGGAGAAATCAATCTACAAATATCATATCATACAAATATAATTTAAACTACTGTGTCTTTCCGTGACATTAAAAAACATTAAACTGTTGTTTGTGCAAAGGTGTAAGAAAAATCACGATGTAAAAGTTTTTTGCTCTTTCGAGTGTTGATTGCCTAAAACCCTCTGGGGTGAAACTTTTCTCTACAAAGAAGCGGGAGCTTGTTGATTCAGTTGTTGGGGTGGGAGGTCGGGGTTAGCTGAGGATTCCCTGCAGAGTTCTTTTGGCTTATGGTACAAATGAACAAATTGTCGCTGTAACAACAGCAAACAAACACTGGTGATGAAACAGTGGTCATATTTACATTACATTACTCAGCATGGGAGGCCTCATGGCTCAGACCACACTAAAGCAGCTACCATTTGACAACATCTGACTATCTGTTTTTGATCTTTGATCCAAACCAAGTCAATTTTCTGTTTCTGTTATATAAGATGGCTCATAAGCACGAAACTGTAATTTCATATCCGGTGACCAAAATCTTTCATTATTGGAGTTTTTTTGACTGGATTGTCTTCATCGCCCCTGAGGGGCAATTTGGTTTACAAACAGTAGTCAACATAACCAATACACAACCAATAAAAAAACAAAAGTTCATATAATAAACATACAATAGATGTCATCATAATAAAGTTGCAGTGAGCTATAAAAGCACTAAGAGTCCACCAGTCCTTTGTTAAAGTGTGTATGCAATAGCAAATAGCCTACAGCTTGTTTGAGAACCCAACAGCTGTTTGATTTAGCCCTCCCAGGGAAAGTGTACCCTGATCCCTGATGGCAGGAGATGAAACTCTGCATGAAGAGGGTGTTGAGGGTCCACCAGGATGGCCTTTTCCCTCTGAGTGGCTCTAACTTGATAAACATGGCCAAGTTCATTCAAGTTTAACAATCTTTCCCAGCCTATTTTTGTTAATCATGCTGAGGTTGCCAAACCAACAAATCATTGCAAAAGTTAGACGGTGTAGTCCCTCAATCGTCCAGGAGTGTTCTATCGTAGAAAAGGCTTTCAGTCGTAGTCATTTGGACACTGTTTTCAGAATCAAGACGTTTCGGTTCCCATCCGGAAGTCATTCTCAATTGTGAAAAAATCGGACGGGAACTAGAAATTTAAGCTACTCTGAGTACTACTCAGAGTATCCGAATGACTTCCGGATGGGAGCCGAAAAGTCTTGATTCTGAAAACAGTGTCCAGATGACTACGACTGAAACCTTTTCTACGACATTGCAAAAGTTAAAATTGACGCGATAAAAGATGAATGAAAAATTTTCGAGAGCGATCTGTCAAAGTTAAAACCCCTCAACCTTCTCAAGAAAAACAGTCTCTGATTGGCCTTTTTGCTGATGGAGTACCTGTTAGCATCGAAAGTCATTTTGTCATCCAGGATGGTGCCCAAGTACCTATACTGGCTTATTGTCTCAACAGCTATGCCACTGATAAAAGTGGGTGCCATGACAGGAGGGTTTCCATGAAAGTCGATAAGCATCTCTTTAGTCTTAGAGACATTGAGTTGCAAGTATGAGTTATGACACCATTTCATGAAATTGTCCAAGACTGGACCATGGCCCACCTCATGGTCCTGCAGGAGGCTGACAATCACCGAATCATCGGCAAACTTGATTATGAACCTTGTATTGACTCAAACATTCATTGGTGTAGAGCACAAATAACAAGGGCAACAAAACACACCCCTGGATTGATCCTGTAGAACCCATCAGGGCCTCAGACAAAGAGTCATTAACACCGGTTCTCTGTGACTTCATGTCAGGACAGGAAGTCGACCAGTCAACATATAGTGCCAAAGTCAATGCCAGATATTTTGGAAAGCCTGCGAGCTGTAATATGAGGCTGCATGCAGTTGAAAGCTGACAAGAAATCAGACTTGAAGAGACTTGAACACAGTCCAGGCAAGACAAGCTCAGGACAGACTCAGGGAGGGAGATGTACAGGCAGAGAAGAAAGACATGATAAGACATTCTCAAGACAAACAGGTCCAAAAGAGATGGACCATGACCTCAACAAAAGGAACAGGCACAGAAACAGATACAGACTCGAACAGAGAAACAGGAAAAGGCTCAAGTGCAGAATCAAGAAGATGTATAACAGTCAGTAAACAGATGCACAGAAACCAAGCACAGGGATTGCATATGCAGCAAGACCCAACAACCGAAGACCAGAGGAACTGGGTTGTTGAGAAACCAGATTAAAAAAAACCCTCAAACTGTATGGGTTGAATGTCGCAGTGACTAAGTAGTTAGGTTGACTGAGCTGAAATGCTGGGACCTTTCCTTTTCTGATGGTCAGGTGTCTTACAACAAGAAGGACGAGGGCTTGATAGTGCAGTAAGGTGCGTAGGCCACAACAGAAAACAAGTCGTTCACTCTCCCCCTGCGTAGTAGAGCCTGGCTTCCTTCTTTGTAGCCATCTTAGTTGGGCTGAGTGCAACTGGGTTTCAGCACACAGTGCATTCTGGCACTGGGGATTGGCTCTGGACTATTTATGGCTGTCAGATGGACTGAAAATCGACTACATTTACATAGAGCTTTAATCTGAAGTGCTTTACAATTTGTTTCTCATTCCCCCATTCAAACACTCACACACTGATTGCAACGAGCTACCATGCAAGGCACTCGCCTAGCTATTGGGAGCAATTGGAGTTCAGTGTCTTGCTCAATGACACTTGTGACATGTGGACTGCGGGAGCCGGGGGTCGAACTGCCAACCCAGCAATTAGTGGACGACAACAGCCCCCTATTTGACGTAGTTTTTGGGGTGCAGACTTGGGTCGATTTTGGGCTGTAAATCAGCTCGACTTAGGAACTCTCAGGCCAGACTCTGTCTAGTGATGGCATCCTGAATTAGACCTCTTTCATCACAAGCGTTGTATGACTCTGACAACCAAACTTCTGGAAGCAGTCTGGATTTGACTATAAGGCCGGAAGTAAAGTCATCCCTTGCAAGGATGTTCGGACGGCAGCAGGATGTCTGTGGGCTCCTTGGCATGCATGAATACCCTGTTTCAGCAGATCCAAGCCGGTTGTAGGGGTGTACCTTATCCTGGGCTAACTGGTGCACTTCAGGAACTTGAAATCAGTCATGCTTGCGTCTCTTAGAGGAGTCTTAGAGGACCATGGTAAGGCTACAAATCTTGGAGGTTAAGGTTGTCATGGCGACATTCGAAGGTCGCTGTTACTGTGTCTGACATTGCTGGAAGAAGGTAAAGATGGTGAAATGCTCTCTCAAGAGCAACAGAAGGGAAGAGTTTGTATTATAGGGCTCACTCTCTTCTGATTGATGAGTAGGTCTATCAAGCTACTCAAGGGGTAGCCTTCGGGGATTTAGTCAATAGTGAAAGCTGTCAGAAGGACGTGCCCATAGGACATAGAATTTTTACACTTCTGATAGTAAAAATGCGGTTTGAAACTGGGAGAACTCAAGTTAGACTTTGAAACTAGTAGCTTTTCTTCCCGCATCCTCTTAGTAAGCAATTTTGTCTTCTAAAAGTTACATTCATGTGCAATTAATCATGATTATATTTTGGACAAAGTGAATGCCCATAAATAATGTTGTTCTTTAACCTCTCAGCAATGCCCAGCTGATTATGAGTATTAGGAACAGATTAGTATCAGAGCCATTCATACAGAATATTCACACATTTGAATGACTCAACTACAGTCACTGCCAACCTTCATCAGTTAGTTAAGCAGTGTTGCCTAACCTCGTCTGTCCTCGTCTGTGGCTACCAGCTTGACAACTTGATGTTACGTCACCCACGACGAAACGTCTTTATATAAATTGAGACAGAGCTTGTGGTCTTCTGGCAGAAGGTTGGCTGGTGGGTATTAGTGACTGCAGGCACGGCAAGAGAAATAAAAAGGTAATATTTAAATGCTTCAATTATTTAATCATTGAAATATTTCAGTTATGTTAAATTGTAGCATGGCAACAACCGGTCTTCGGTTTTTAATGATTTTTGAAATCGTTTTCATGAACTACCTTCTGGAGTTAAAGCACCTAATTTACATTTGCAGAAACGATCATCATAGAATGTATAATTGGTCACTGATATCTTGTATCTAGATTGGAAAGACCTTATTCATGTGTCAAATCAGCTTTTGTTTCTTTTGTTTCAGATTGATGGAAAACTACACATTCAACAGCTTTACTCTCCAGCTGGAGGGGTTAAAAGTCACAGAAGTTTCCATGTACCCTGTCTTTTTCTTTTTCTTTTTCTCCTACGTAATTATTATATTTGTCAACGTAGGCATTGTAGTCCTGGTTTTCATTGACAAAAGCCTTCACCAGCCCATGTATCTCCTTTTCTCCAACCTGCCAGTCAATGACATCCTTGGAAACTCTATCATGGTGCCCCGTTTGCTTTCAGATATCTTGCTGCCTTCCTCTGAGCGCCTCATCAGTTATCATGAGTGTGTGGTCCAAGCTTTCACCACACACATGTTTGCCACAACTTCCCACACAGTGCTCATTATTATGGCCTTTGACAGATATGTGGCTATCTGCAATCCCCTACGCTATGGAGCCATAATGACCAACAAGATGGTGATCAAGCTGACAGTTTCTGCCTGGGGAGTGGCCTTTGTTTTGGTTGGGATTCTTCTCGGCTTGACCATACGGCTGAACCGATGCAGGACTCTGATTACAAATCCTTACTGTGACAATGCCTCACTGTTTAAGCTCTCCTGTGAGAGTGTGTTCATCAATAACGTCTATGGCCTCACTTTCACTGTAGTCCTGTTCACAGCTTCTATAGGCACCATGGTTCTCACCTACACTAAAATCACAGTAGTTTGTCTGACCAGTAAGAACAAGTCTTTGAACAGTAAAGCCTTGAGAACATGCAGCACTCATCTCTTTGTATATCTAATGATGTTCTTATGTGGAATGCTTATCATCATCCTGCATCGCTTCCCTCAGACCTCAGACTACAGAAAACTCTCTGCCATTCTGTTTCATATCATCCCTGGCAGCCTCAACCCCATTATTTATGGGGTTCAGTCTAAAGAGATACGAAAATTCCTGTCAAAATTGTTTCAGTCCAGAAAGGTTTTGCCTTAATTTTATTGTAAATACAAATGAGTTTACCCCCACCCACCCATCTTTTATAAGAAAAGTACTTGTCTTTGCATTTTTCCCCCAACATTTTTTAGTTTTCTTTATCCTCATTTTAATGACAGACCAATTACTTAAACTATAAAATGGACACGGATGGGTCAAATACATACTATATTAATAGATTCCTGGCCTTTGAATGTCAGAAGATTCTCACTTTGGGACATGATATGGAGTTTTATACTACTAGAAAACAGAGATGATCCGAAAACAATCATATCAAGGGAAACAAGTGTTCCTGATTCTCTCAAAGGGTGCATCAGTAATGAATTTCATAACTTATTTTGCAGTTGAGTGACTTGATTATCTCAGTGATGCTTAATTACAACCATCAGCACAGAAAATGAACATTGAACAGATCTAACATTCTTCACCTGTCCACTCGTTGCCACCGCTCCTAATGTTTGAGGATTGCAGGAAATCAATGAGTGCAAATGAGTCTCAAACAATAAATTAGGTTGACTCAAAAAAATGTATTTACTGATCAGCACTAAATGATCCAAAACATGTGTCAAAAACAAACAAGGAAAAACCCCCAAAATATTTAATGGTTTATATATTTAAATACATAATATCTGTTTCCCGCTCTTTATGCCACTATGTTGAATTAAGGGATACACTTGATAATGCTCGGCACTGAGTATCAATGGTTGCCAAGCAACAGTTGACCAGCTCACAGCCACTGAGGTTCCAAATAAAAGTGTCTGCTGATTCACTCCTGGTCTGGGGTCGGAGGGCGGTTTGTGTTGCAGAAGGTAATGACGGCTGCTGCCTCATTGTGTATTTCAGTTATTAGAAGCTGTGTTTATCTAAATGTAACTTAGATAAATAGCAGTTACATTATGTTGTGAGAAGAATGTATCCTTCATTTGCTGTAGCAGCTTATAAAAGAGTTCTCACTTAGTGGAGGATACCATGTGTTCAGAAAGAAATCATCTAGTCTTGTACTGACAACAAAACTTTACACTTGCTTATCTTCAAGCTGTTTTAAAGAGTCGGTTCACCCAAATTATAGATATAGTTTTAGTTGTATTTGCCTTGGCTCTGTTTCTGCCTTCACTCTAATACATCGGAGGTGAATGGAATTTGAAAACCTGACATTTAAAAAATTAAACAGCAGTGTATCTGTCCTAGAAGAGAGGTTCCTCCTCTGTTGCTCTTCCTGAGGCTTCTTTTCTCCTAAAAAGTTTTTTTGGGGGAGTTTTTCTTTATCCGAATCGAGGGTCTAAGGACAGAGGACGTTGTATGCGATAGAGAATTTAAAACCACTTGAGGCAAATTTCTGATATTGGGCTATAAAAATAAAACTGACTTGACCCTTGACTTGTCCCTGTTACTCTGGATTGACACACACTGCCAACAGTCTTCTTTTTTAGAAGTTACTTCCAGGGGAAATGGTTCATAGCCTAACTGGGACATTGTTCCTGCGAACACTGTTTCTGGGACATTTTTGAAATCTCTAAATGCCATTTTTTGTAATTTAGGTGAACCAACCCTTTAACCAACCCTTCATACCTTTAAAACAAATTAAGAATAACAACAGTTCAGAGTAACAATGTGTGTCAAATAACAATGTGGCATTGTCTATTTTATATTCACTGTGGTAACTTCATTCAGTCATTTATAGAGTCATAGTGAAATCATGTTGCTTTTCTGTAACTGTAACTCTGTATAACTATAACTGTGGGCAGTGCAGTTGTTATCCACACAAAAGTCTTTGTTACTATGTGACAGATGAGATATGGAAAACCAGACTTTCGGTGAAGATATATTAATCCTGGAGGGGTTAAGGGTCACCCCCCAGTCTTTCATTCCTGCCTTTATCCTCCTTCTCCTCGTTTACATCTTCATCATGGTGTCCAACATCGGCCTGGTAGTCCTGATCACCATGGAGAGGAGCCTCCACCAGCCCATGTATCTGCTCTTCTGCAACATGAGCATTAATGATGTTTTTGGGGCCACGATAATTATACCTCATGTACTCAGAGATCTTTTAATATCAAATTCAGAGCGGCACATTCATTACATCGATTGTGCCATTCAGGCCTTCTGTGTTCATCTCCATGCAAGCGCCTCTCACACTGTCCTCATGATCATGGCCTTCGACCGCTACGTGGCCATCTGCAACCCCCTGCGTTACGCCTCCATCATGACCAGCAGGATGGTGGTGACGCTGTCGGTGTCGGCCTGGATGGTGGTTTTATTGATGGTGTCGATCCTCGTGGGCCTCAGCGTCTGCTTGTCACGCTGCAGGTCAGTTATTCTCAACCCGTTCTGCGACAACGCCTCCTTGTTCAAGCTGTCCTGTGAAAGTGTCCTCATCAATAACATCTATGGCCTCAGCTTCACGGTGGTCCTGCTTGGCTCCTCCATCGGCAGCGTCACTCTCACCTACCTGAAAATTGCTGCAGTGTGTGTGCTCAGTAAAAACAAGGTGCTGAACAGCCGGGCGCTGCAGACCTGTGCCACCCACCTGGCTGTGTACGTCATCCTGCTGGTGTCCGGCTTCATCATTGTGATCCTGCACCGTTTCCCTCAGCTGTCAGACCACAGGAAAGTGGCGGCTGTCCTGGGACATGTTGCCTTGCCTGCCCTGAATGCTGTTATCTATGGGTTGCAAATTAAAGAGGTCAGGCAGAGGATTATTGCTTTGTTCCATAAAAATAAAGTAGTTAAAATGGATGTAAAATGATACACAGTGTGATCAGAGGGCTGACGGGCTGAAGATGTTAACAGTTTTGTACTGGATGCTTATACGATAAATAATAATATTTGAGTGGAAGGTGAACTCATTTCTGCATGGATCATATTGAAATGATTTCATGGTACTGTTTCAAAATGCAGCAGGGTAGAGGAATAACCATAACATTATAGTAAGCTACCTGTTAATCACTTTCTGGTAAAAAAAGTTTAACATACCACATTGTTACAAAATGTAGCCTACTTTCTTATTGATCAATGGTGGTTCACATAAAATATTGATTCCAATCCAGTATGATATTCTTGATATATTTGTTTATTAAATCTTATGAACTAGCTTTTTAAGATTCCTTTAATGATTTTTAATTGTTTCAAATGCCTTTTTAGAAATTGTGACTGTTTACTTTGGCAAGAAGTATTAAAAGATATATGGACATGTTTTCATCACTAATGAAGTTGTGTTGTTCAAAGTAAAGGGGGATGCCAGTGATTTAGTACTGCACTTCTACAAAGTTGGAGGACTCACAACTCTCAACAGAGAATTTAAATCAAAACTGAAGCGGGCGGCAGAGGCCGAGATTTGTCTGTAGTATCAGTCAAGGTCCAAAGTTTTTCTGTCAAAAAAGAGATAACCCTAATGACATTTTACAACTGTGTTCACAGGCTGAGTAGTTCTCCTTGTGAAGTATACTCAACTTCATGTGTAAAATTGGTGGAGTACCTCTTTAAGGACTATGGGAAATGTGCTCTGGTGAAAATACATCACAATATGAACATTAAGACCAAGCAATGTCAATAAATGGCAATCTTTAATACTTTCTTTGCTCACTATTCTATTTCAATGACATAAAAAACGAGTCGTAGTTAGTGCGACGCTCGAGTACTGAAATGTATAGGTTCATAATAATCTGCTCAGCACTGTTACAAAGAATTAAAGTGACATTCACACAATCAATGTTTTCAAAGTACGCCACATTTTTGTGGCTGTAAATTTCAGACTGAAATGTAAAATGTGTAAAACAGATTGTTAAATAAATAACATGCAGGCAGTAAACTGGCTTCATTCATATTTTGAGTTGGTTAACAAATTACACATGAAAGATTATTTATACCACACACACTATGTTTAACAGTGAAGTTCAGCTCAATATTGCAAATATGTTATAAATAAATACATTAGTTGAAAACATTGTATAAACAATAAGTACTATTTTGTGGTTGGGTATTTATGGGCCAATGGTGAAGCCATTTGTGAAAAAAAAAGTAGGTGTCACTACAAAAAATATGTAAAAATGTCAGATTCATCACACACTGACTTGTAGGACACAAATTAGATAGTTAATTACATATTGATTTGCACATTAGTAGTAAGATTTAATCTGTCAAACGGACACATTTTTTCATTATGAAATAAATACACATTAAATAAAGCTGCGAGCAGCAATTCTGGAAACCTGAAAAAAATGACAAAAACCATGACAAAACCTAACATGTGAATTTTGATGGTCTATAGTGCTTTGTAAATATTAGTAATGATACTGTAACTCTCATCTTAACCAGCTGTCATTAAACAAAGTGAAACCACATGGATTTTTCAATATGTGTTGGTTTTTAGCTTGTATGAGGTGTAAATGTTGTTTGTGGAAAAAAACAGAAACAGACAGTGAATAAATGAAGTACATGAAGCATGAAGAGCTGAAAACATCAGATCTGTGTGGAGTGATGAGGAGGCTGTAACCTTCCTCACCAAGGGCGTAGAAACACAAAATGCAGTTTTTAAATGAAGGTTATTATTATTAAGGGAAAACAAAATCCAAACCTACATGGCCCTGTGTGAAATAATGATTGACCCCCTTTTAAAACATAACTGTGGTTTATCACACCTGAGTTCAATTTCTCTAGCCACACCCAGGCCTGATTACTGCCACACCTGTTCTCAATCAAGAAATCACTTAAATAGGACCTGCCTGACAAAGTGAAGTAGACCAAAAGATCTTAAAATGCTAGACATCATGCCGAGATCCAAAGAAATTCAGGAACAAATGAGAAAGAAAGTAATTGAGATCTATCAGTCTGGAAAAGGTTATAAAGCCGTTTCCAAAGCTTTGGGACTCCAGCGAACCACAGTGAGAGCCATTATCCACAAATGGCGAAAACATGGAACAGTGGTGAACCTTCCCAGGAGTGGCCGGCTGACCAAAATTACCCCAAGAGCGCAACGACGACTCATCCAAGAGGTCACAAAAGACCCCACAACAACATCCATAAAACTGCAGGTCTCACTTGCCTCAGTTAAGGTCAGTGTTCATGACTCCACCATAAGAAAGAGACTGGGCAAAAATGGCCTGCATGGCAGAGCTCCAAGATGAAAACCACTGCTGAGCAAAAAGAACATTATGGCTCATCTCATTTTTGCCAGAAAACATCTCATAATCCCCAAGACTTTTGGGAAAATACTCTGTGGACAGACGAAACAAAAGTTGAACTTTTTGGAAGTTGTGTGTCCCATTACATTTGGCGTAAATGTAACACCGCATTTCAGAAAAAGAACATCATACCAACAGTAAAATATGGTGGTGGTAGTGTGATGGTCTGGGGCTGTTTTGCTGCTTCAGGACCTGGAAGACTTGCTGTGATAAATGGAACCATGAATTCTGCTGTCTACCAAAAACTCCTGAAGGAAAACGTCCGGCCATCTGTTCGTGACCTCAAGCTGAAGCAAACTTGGGTTCTGCAGCAGGACAATGATCCAAAACACACCAGCAAGTTCACCTCTGAATGGCTGAAGAAGAACAGAATGAAGACTTTGGAGAGGCCTAGTCAAAGTCCTGACCTGAATCCTATTGAGATGCTGTGGCATGACCTTAAAAAGGCAGTTCATGCTCGAAAACCCTCCAATGTGGCATTACAAATCCAGGAAGGGGGCAAACACTTTTTCACACCACTGTATGCAGTTTCAGTGGGAAGGGGTGTAGTTTTCCTGAGTGAAGCCTTCGGCACCGTTTTCAGTGACTCAGGGGAAGCAGCGATGGTTCAGGAGTGGAGACTGAAGCAGTGGTTACCAGCCTGGCTTGAGTTGAGTGCCATGTGGATCTGGACAGGCAGACAGGTCCGTAGCGCAGAGCAGGCGGTGGAGTGTTGGCCTGGGCTGGCAGCGGATCTGCAGTGTGGAGTTGGGGGTGATGTGTGGATCTGGACAGACAGCGGTCCCGAGGCAATGGACAGGTGGTGCAGTGTAGACCTGGACTGGCTGCGGTGTGGAGTTGGGTGGAGTGAGGTGTGGAGACTGACCATCAGCGGAACCAGTAGCATGGAGCAGGTCGGGTCCAAAAGGTCTGGCTCAGTGGTGTAGTTTATGGAGACAGGCAAGACGGTGTGGCTGGAGAGACAGGGAGACAGGCTGGCAGAAATCAAGAAGGAGGCAGAAGCTGCGATCACTGGCTCAGGATAATCCGAGGCAAAGTAGAACAGGATCAAAAACGAGGTAACAAACGATACTAGCAAATGGTATTTAACTTTCTTAAGTCAGGAACCTTGACGTAGTAGTCGTAGAAGTGTACGGAGACGATCTGGTGGTGTGGGAGAGCCTGGTATTTAAGCTGTGGAGACTGATGGTAGATTGAGGACAGCTGTGCCAGTGATCAGCAGCAGGCGGGAAACCACGGAGCCAGACCAGACGACATACACACACATACACACACACACATCCAGAGACGAGTCAGGGACATACAAGACACACAAAGGAAGGAGAGTACAAAAGAGAACACATGGGAAGGATAGGGTGGCTGACTACCACAGTATCCACAGTATTGAGTTGAGAGACATGAAAGGTAGGATGGACTCTCATGGAGCGGGGTAATTTAAGTCTGACGGCAGAGGGGTTAATGATACGATCAATGACAAATGGGCCGATGTAGTGGGGAGACAGTTTTTTGGACTCGGTCCTTAAAGGGATATTTCTGGAAGATAACCAAACACTCTGACCTGGTTCGTATGTGGGTGCAGGCATCCGGTGTCAGTCTACGATCTGACGGTTCTTCTCGGTTGACCAGAGAAGTGCTGCTTTGGTCTCTCTCCAGATTTTCTTGCAATGGCGGAGGTGGTGCTGCACGGACGAGACTGCAGGCTCACCCTCCTGGATGGAAACAGAGGTGGCTGGTATCCTAGTGAAGACTCAAATGGGGAGAGGCCAGAAGCAGCACAGGTAAGAGAATAGTGTGCATATTCAATCCAGGGGAGTTGGGAACTCCAAGAGGATAGATTGGAGGCAGCTACGCAGCGGAAAGCTGCCTCAAGGTCCTGGTTCGCCCTCTCCATCTGACCATAAGACTGAGGGTGGCTCCCAGAGCTTGACAGAAGGATTTCCAAACCTGAGAGATAAACTGGGGCCCCCTGGCCGAGATGATGTCCAACAGGATCCCATGGAGCCGGAAGACTTGTTGGGTCTGGAGGTCCGCCGTTTCCAGAGCTGAGAGGAGTTTGGGTAAGGCAACGAAATGCACCGCCTTGGAGAACCGAGCCACAATGGTAAGGATGGTGGTGTTTCCCTGTGACGGGGGCAGTCCGGTAACAAAATCTAGTGCATCGTGGGACAATGGGCGACAGGGGACTGGGAGTGGTTGAAGCAGACCGGCCGGTTGCCGATGAGTGGATTTCCCTTGAGCACAGATGGCACAAGCGGCCACAAAGGCCCGGTTACTCGAACGCTTTCGAGTAATACCAGGGTGACAGACGAAGCGGGAGTTTTGGACCTACTGAAGCACCTGGGAGCGAGTAGCATCCGGAACAAACATGTGGTTAGGAGGTCCGTCGCCTGGGTCTGGCTAGTCTTTCTGGGCCTCCCTTACCACGGCCTCTATTTCCCACATTAAGGCGGCCACCACGCATGTGGAAGGCAGTATAGTGTCTGATCTGGGTGCGTTGTCCGGGGATCTTGGCGGGATAGCGCGTCGGCCTTAATGTTCTTTGACCCGGGTCGGTAGGTGAGTATAAAATTAAAACACTGCCCATCGTGCCTGCCAAGAGTTGAGTCTTTTGGCTGACCGGATGTACTGTAGATTTTTGTGGTACGTCCAGTCTATGAATGGTTGCTCCGCTCCTTCCAGCCAGTGTCACCACTCCTCTAATGCCATCTTTAGTGCCAACAGCTCCCTGTTGTCCACATCATAGTTCCGTTCGGCGGGGGTGAGTCATCGGGAGAAGGCACAAGGATGGAGTCTCTGGTCGGTGTTGGAATACTGGGAGAGTACGGCCCCGACTCCCACGTCTGAAGCATCCACCTCGTGAACTGATGCGCTGGATCAGGTTGGATAAGTATTGGAGCTGAGCAGGGACTTGAGTTTAGCTAAGGCAGCATCTGCTTCAGTGTTCCAGGAGAAGGGAACCTTGGAGGAGGTGAGCTTGTTGAGCGGAGCCGCCACACGACTTTAATCTTGAATGAATCTCTGGTAAAAGTTGGCGAATCCCAGGAAGTGTTGTAGCTGTTTACGAGAGGCGTGGGCCACTCCGACACCGCTTTAACCTTGGCTGGATCTATCCTCATTTGTCCACTCTCCAGAATGTAAGCCAGGAAGCTCACCGACTTAGTGTGGAATTAGCACTTTTCGGCCTTGATGAACAGTCTGTTTTCCAGGAGTCGCTGTAGGACCTGACGGACGTGTATGACATGACTGGCTAGGTCTCGGGAGAAGATGAGGATGTCGTCAAGGTAGACAAAAACAAAACTGTTCAAGAAATTGCAAAGGACATCATTGACCAGTGCTTGGAGAACTGCCAGTGCGTTGGTGAGCCCGAATGGCATGACCAGGTATTCAAAGTGACCTAGGGGCGTGTTGAAAGCGGTCTTCCATTCGTCCCCTTCCCGTATCTGGACCAGGTGATAGGCGGTGCGGAGGTCCAGTTTAGTGAAAATGGTGGCCCCGTGCAGGGGTTCGAAGGCTGAGTTGATGAGAGGCAGAGGATACTTCTTTTTCACGGTGATCTGGTTGAGTCCTGACTACCACAATTTGGTACACCAACGGTTAACAGTCGGCTGCAACTTAGTGAGAGAATAACATAAACCAAAAGGTGGAATTCTAGTGTGCCAACTTATATAGGTTACGCAACTTACGTACGTAAATTAAAATACATAAGCGTATCTTAAAATAACTCAACGTTGACTTTTTGTTATTATATACCGGGGCTCAACCCAAAAGCACGACTAGCACAGCGAAGTGAAGTAGCAGGTTCCGTTTATTTTAGGAAACACAATGAGGACAGTACCCCCCCCTTCAACGGGAGCCTTCTGGTGACCCACCAGGTCTGTCGGGATGTAGCCGGTGGAAGTCCTTGATTAACTGGTTGTCAATTTTGAATGAACAGGGAATCCATGAGCATTCTTCTGGACCATATCCCTCGCAGTCCACAAGATACTTGAGGCACCCGACTTGGCGGCGCACATCCAGTAGCCATCAGACCATCTAGGCAGGATGGTCATCGATGATCCGGGCGGGTTTGAAGGGAGCCGGGCACAAAGGACTGGAAGACACTAGTTTTACCTGAGAGACATGGATTGTGGGGTGGATCCTCTTGTTACGAGGAAGCTTTTTTGAGTGGAAGATCTTTGGAGGATAACCAAACTTTCTGACCTGGTAAGTATTCAGGGGCTGGTATCCAGTGGCGGCGCTGGTTGTTGGCGGCGGAACAGAGTAGGGCAGAACGGGTATTCCTCCAGATCTTGTGGCAGCGACGCAGTTGATGTTGCACTGAGGGGACCGCAATCTCAGTTTCCTGTGATGGAAACAGCGGGGGTTGATAACCTAGAGTGGCTTGAAACAGTGACGTTCCTGTGGCTAGTTAGTGCGTTGTGCGCATACTCCACCCAGGTCAGATGGGAACTCTAGGATCTGGGGTTGGTAGCAGCCATACAGCGCAGGGCTGCCTCCAGATCTTGGTTAGCCCTCTCCGATTGGCCATTGGTCTGGGGATGAAAACCTGACGAGAGGCTTACTGTGGTGTGCAGAGCTAGACAGAAAGCCTTCCAGACTTGAGAGATGAACTGGGGCCCTTGGTCTGAGACGATGTCGAGAGGTATCCCACGCAGGCGGAAAACCTGGTCGACCATGAGAATGTCGTTCACCAGTGCCTGGAAGCCGGCAGGAGCGTTGGTTAAGCCGAATGGCATCACCCAGTATTCAGTGGCCCACGGGTGTGTTGAATGCCGTTTTCCACTCATCCCCCTCGCGGATCCTAGCCAGGTGGTAGGCGTTTCTGAGGTCGAGCTTCGTGAAGATGGTGGCTCCCTCTAGTTATTCAAACACTGCATTTAGCAGGGGAAGGGGATACTTGTTCCTCACCGTAATGTTGTTTAAGCCCCTATAATTGATGCAGGAGTGGAGAGACTTGTCTTTCTTGGTGATGAAGAAAAAAACGCCGCTGACTGGGGAGGAGCCGATGATGCCTGCTGCCAGGGACTCCCGAATATATTTTTACATGGATGCCCTTTCTGGGTGAGACAGGTTATGTAGCTGTAGGGGAGAGTAGCACCTGAAAGCAGATCAATGGTGCAATCATAGGGCCGATGAGATGGTAAGGATAGGGCCAAATCCTTCCTGAAAACCTTGCTCAGATTATGATAGACTTCAGGAATGGAAGTCAGGTCTGGAGGTTCTGGGGCTGGAGTGTTGGCTCCATCTGCCGGTGGAATCGCCAATTGAAGGCAGGTTACCAGGCAGAAGGAACTCTATCTGATGATTTTACTGGCTGAACAGTCGATGTGAGGGTTGTGAACCGGATGGTTTCCTGATGATTTCCGGACAGAACTAGAGTGACTGGTATAGTATGGTGAGTAACTCGGGCTAAGAGCATACCATCCAGGGCATTCGCGATGAAAGGTCTCTCCAGGGGTTTCAATGGGATCTTGTGCCAGGCCGCCATCTCCTGGTCCAGGAAGCTGTCATCAGCGACTGAGTCGATGAGAGCTGGCAGGGAAAATGATTGGTTCTGACAGATGGTGGCCGGCAAATGCATGAATAGAATGGAGCATTTGTTAATGTTATTAGAAACACTTTTTCCTACGATGACAAGTAAAAATGTCTTGGTAAAACAGATTGTGATAATACATTTATATGCCAGCAGGGCTGAAAATAGCTAAATCACCCGTGTTTTCTGCCCACCAGTCATTGGCAGACTCAGGCTATCTGAGGGGCAGGGGCAAAAAAATGAAAAGGGCACCAGCTGCATGAGGTGGGGCACCAGGGTGCAGAAAGTCCTGATGCATTTATGATGAAACAGTTGTTTTATTACGTGACTCAGATTTAAAGTATAACTACTACACCTCTGTAAAACAACCACACAGGTAACTATTAACTATTTAATCATTTAGAAGCGCCAACTTGTTTTCTCGCATGTAGGGAAGCCTGTATGTACTGCATCATGTTTTCTCCACTGGAAGGGCGCCCTAGAGGGTACTTTATCATGTTTCATCTACCACAGCGGCATCCAAACCACCAAAAGCAAACATAGTGTTGTGACAGCAGTTGTTGCCTAGTAAGAAACTGTTCAGAGTTCAGTGACGCAACAAACTCTCAAATATCGGGGGCCATCATTCAGCTTATAACAGCCCACCTCGGGTGAGTGGAGGGAGTTCATGTCAGCAGAGGTAAGCATGAGACACACAGTCTATAAATGATGTTGTTTGTTTACTGAATAATGCCAATCATGTTTTATCATTTATGAAATATTGCAAAAATACTCTCTTATGTTCTAAAGACAGAGACATACTTTTATCTTCTCCAGCCTCAATTACTGCAACAGCGTTTGTACTTAAAGGAAAATCTATTGCCAGGCTACAGAATTCAGTGACCACATCACACCTGCTTTCGCCTCCTTACACTGACTCCTAGTATGTTTTAGAACTGATTCTAATATCTTACTTATATATTTTTATTTATATCTTAATTTTACTCTTGGTCAATTGATGTCTTTTGTTACCTAAAAGTTTGCTATTTGATTAGATTCTATATGAAACTTCATGATGTGAAACACTTTCTAAATCAGGTTTTGAAAAGTGCTCTACAAATAGATTATTAATGTTTTTATTACTATGTACAGTATATCCTGTGTTTTGTTTTTGTTTTAACATTTTTTGTTTTAAGACACAAAATGAAATCTTAAATACATGAAAAGAACTGATGAACAAATTAATTGCATTTTGAAGGCAAATTGGAATAAAATGAAAATTGAAAAGGAATGAAACCAGGAATATAGCATTCAGTAAAGTAATTATATATTATATTTAAATTCAGTCAACTGTTTCCTGATGTCTGAGCTGTGTTTCCAGCAGCCTGTTCAACATCCACCACAAAACTATACAAGTGAATACTAAGCTACACATCTGTTATTGAAACATGTGCCATTTAAGTTGTGTATGCAGATTTTCATTCTCAAACCATAGCATCCCTATGTGAACGCTTGCTAAATGCATAAAAGTTGTATTGTTTGTCTATGGTCATTATGTTTTTACCCAATGTTTTATGTGTCAGTGTGGTTATGTATGAAATGGTGTTTGGTTTGAATGAAAGCCTGTAGACACATGGCTGAACTGCTGTAGAGAAACCAGAGCTATGCTGTTCTAAAATATGTCAGAAATATTTAGTTTTCACATTACTTCACTAAGTCTTATATGTCAGGGAGACAAATATCCTTATTGTTGTTTGTTGCTGATTGACTGATATTGTATCTAGCCTATGGCATTAAATCATGACCAAATTTAAGCAAGTTTCAGTTTGGTTAAATTATTTCATTATTTGTAATTTTTGTAAGTCTTGCGTCTCCACAGTAGGCCTTTAAAGGTAGTATTCTTATAGTACATACAATATGTCCTGTTTGAATAATTTAATCTTCATATCATTTAACCAAGTTCCAGATTTCACAGGCAAACAACCATATTGTTGTCTATTGTTACTAAGTTTTCATTTCTCCAGAACAATATTTTAATATGCTCAATTTGTGCATATTGATAATATATTCCACTTTTATTTCTTGCATTGAACGCTACCCTACTTTTTAGGTGGTACTGCTGACCTGTTTGAGAAGCCACTTCTTCCACTGTTTGTGTAGATTACTGTATCAATCTAGTTATTATTGTCTTCATAAACATCTTTTTGATATTAAACGCCATATAAATAATTTTTTGCTCTCCCATCCTCACTAGGCTTAAAATAACCCTCTGCACTATGGAGAACCAGACTTTAAGTATAGACATTCTACAGCTGGAGGGGTTAAAGGTCAGCCCCCAGTCCTCCATTCCCGCCTTCATCCTCCTCCTCCTCATCTACATCTTCATCATGGTGTCCAACATCGGCCTGGTAGTCCTGATCACCATGGAGAGGAGCCTCCACCAGCCCATGTATCTGCTCTTCTGCAACATGAGCATTAATGATGTTTTTGGGGCCACGACCATCATTCCTCGCTTGCTGAGTCATGTTTTTACTCCAGTCACAGAGCGCTACATCCATTATTATGAGTGTGTGATTCAGGCCTTCTGTGCTCATTTTCATTTAGGCGTCTCTCACACTGTGCTCATAATCATGGCCTTCGACCGCTACGTGGCCATCTGCAACCCCCTGCGTTACGCCACCATCATGACCAGCAGGATGGTGGTGAAGCTGTCGGTGTCGGCCTGGATGGTGATTTTATTGATGGTGTTGATCCTCGTGGGCCTCAGCGTCCGCCTGTCACGCTGCAGGGCAGTTATTTTGAACCCGTTCTGCGACAACGCCTCCTTGTTCAAGCTGTCCTGTGAAAGTATCCTCATCAATAACATCTACGGCCTCGGTTATACGGCAGTCGTGCTGGGCTCCTCCATTGGCAGCGTCACTCTCACCTACCTGAAAATTGCTGCAGTGTGTGCTCAGTAAAAACAAAGTGCTGAACAGCCGGGCGCTGCGGACCTGTGCCACCCACCTGGCTGTGTACATCATCATGCTTTTGTCTGGTTTCATCCCTATCATCCTCCATCGTTTCCAGGACTTTTCAGATGAAAGGAAGCTAGCATCCATCTTGTTCCATGTGGTCCCTCCTACTATGAACACTGTTATCTATGGACTGCAAATCAAAGCGGTCAGAGAAAAAATAGTCATCATGTTTACTAGGAATTCAATGACTGTGACAGAGGTGAAATGACTCAATGCTGAATTAAACGTAAATAACTGTTAATAAAATAGTTGCACTTATTGAAATGTTCAGTCATGCATGCCATAGCAAGTGAGAGAGAATGTTTTTTAATTTCACTTATCTACACACCCATTCAGTAATTATTTGATGGTATAAATTAAAAATGTTTACACAATTAATTAAGAGTTTGACTTGTTTCAAAACTGATTTTAATTGGTAATACTGTCGCGATAGTGCAAGCAGGGTAATCAGGAACACAAGGAATTGGACCCACATAAAGACTAAGAGGCAGAGCTGGTGCAGTACAATGATTTATTTACAAAATCAAAAGGTACAAAAGGCTTACAGAGAAGAAACACTAGGGCAATGGCTGGAACGCTTGACACATGGACAAAGATGAACTGGCACTGAGACAAGGGAACACACAGACTAAATACACTAGGGAAGGATAATGAGGGACAGGTGAAAAACTAATCAGGACGGGGCTAATCTCTATTAACAGATATCTGCATATCAATGCAAAATCTGTAGGCAAGGGACAGGATTTTGGTATCGGAATCATTCTGGTTTCTGTTTGTAGTCTGTTTGTAGTCCGAGTAGTATTGACCAATCACATTTCAGTGGGCTTTGGTTGCATGCAGGTAAACAGTTCGTGTGGAGGGCAAAAGAGTCGGAACTCATTGGCCGAATTGTTATCTCAGAACTCATCTGCTATCGTCTCACGACGATTTAACTTTTTATCAGTCTCGGAACCCGAGAGATGAACTTTTTATTAGCATTTAAAAAATAGATCTGCATCCAAATTGCCATCAGACGATAGCTATTGGGTTCCGAGATTGCTAATCGGATTGTAAACAATGACAGGCGCATGGAAGAGGACGTCTTGGCCCGGGTATCCGTTATCCGGATACACAATGCAATGCAAATAAAATAAAACTGGAGAAACTAGCAAGAGACTGCTAGATTTGAAAAATTCCAACTGAAAAAATCAGCTGGATACCCCCGTTAGGCCTCCTTCCGAAGCCCCTCCCCAAAAATACATTTGTATGCACAAATAGTACACGGACAGAGTGCGCGCAGGTAGGCCAGGAATGATTGGATGGGCTTATTACTGGCCTGCGACAGCCACAGATACCGGATTTTTTGCATTTTTTTTCCAGAGCATTTGATTTATTGCTTGCTGTCGGGATGTGAAGAGCATAGGCCTTGCCTACTGAGATTAACTCAGTTAGTCCAATGCGTACTCTCAGATAAATATACGTCAATATTTTAACAGTATCATGATCCATGGGAAATGTTCGACAACTAAATCTACCTAGAAGTGTAGCAATGCAGTGTGTTACTCTCAAATGCAAGCCATGCCTTCTCACCTCCCTAGATGCTAACCAGTTTAGCAATGCACAAGAGTTATTAGCTTCAATTATGGTATAAAGAAAAATGAAGCTGTAATAAAAACCACATGTTTTTATAAAAATATCTGATAATATTTAGGAGGAGTTATTTGCAGAAATGGAATATAATATTTATAAGTATGTTTTCATTAGTATATAATCACCTGAAGATAAGAATCAATGTGTTTTTATTACCCTAGAATAAGTCCTTTATATCTACAGAGGGAGCAGGTCCCCTTCGGCTGCCATGTTGCACCGCCATGTTTCCACAGTAGCCCAGAACGGACAAACCAAACACTGGCTCTAGATGTTACGGACAGAAGGACAGGAGACACCGAGGTGGAGACAGATGTAGTTTTTATTGAACACAGCAATGAGCACACAGTAAGCTGGTAAGTGATGGGTGATGGAGCAGTCTAGAATAATGAGTGAAGTACTGATACCATCCTTTGTAGAATGGGGTTGGAGATTGGGAACCGGAGACACATACACTGGAGACAGGTAAACTCACGACTGGATGACGCAACACTGGAGTGGAAGCGCACACTTGGCGTAGGAAAGGGAAGGAATCCAAAAGTCCTCTTTCATCGATTGGGAGAGTCCTTAGTATTAACGAGACCGGACAACTGGCTGGGGTGAGTAGTGTGCATTTATACTAGTATTGATGAGGTGCTGATGGGGAGCAGGTGTGTGTGAGTGGTTAGTACTCTGGTGAGGGAGTGGTTATCCAGTGGTTATCCATTATTTCAGATTTGACTGGAGCTCTTTTAATGACGTCATCTCCTTGTGTGCTCTTTTTTGGTGAATTGTGCCATCCACCAATGTGCATGCTGTCTGTTGCCGTTGCTCCATCTCGTCATCTTACTTTTTCCAACTTTTAGCTTTGCTTTTTCTTAAAGAGTTTCCCCTTGGGGATCAATAAAGGATTTCTGATTCTGATTCTTCTGCGATGGTTTAATAGCAGCAACTGATGAACTCATATTCACACAGCAGCAGTGGATGACCATTTGTTAATGTAACACCTTTTCCTACGATGACAAGTCAAAATTTCTTCGGTGAAAAAGGTCTATGGTAAAACTAGCTACCCCCAGCAGTCTGTAATAATACATTTATATGCAAGCAGGGCTGAAAATAGCTAAATCACCCATGTTTTCTGCCCACCAGTCAGAGGCAGACTCAGGCTGTCTGAGGGGCAGGGGCAAAAAAATAAAAAGGGCACCAGCTGCATGAGGTGGGGCACCAGGTTGCAGAAAGTCCTGATGCATTTATGGTGAAACAGTTGTTTTAAAATATGACTCAGATTTAAAGTATAACTACTACACCTCTGTAAAACATGTACATGTAACATGTAGGGCAGCCAGTATGCACCGCATCATGTTTTCTCCACTGGAAGGGCGCCCTAGAGGGTACTTTATCATGTTTCATCTACCACAGGGGCATCCAAACCACCAAAAGCAAACATAGTGTTATGACAGCAGTTGTTGCCTGGTAAGAATCTGTTCAGAGTTCAGTGACGCAACAAACTCTCAAATACCGGGGGCCATCATTCAGCTTATAACAGATGTCAGCCCACCTCGGGTGAGTGGAGGGGGTTCATGTCAGCAGAGGTAAGCATGAGACACACAGTCTATAAATGATGTTGTTTGTTTACTGAATAATGCCAATCATGTTTTTTTCATTCATGAAATATTGCAAAAATACTCTCTTATGTTCTAAAGACAGAGACATACTTTTATCTTCTCCAGCCTCAATTACTGCAACAGCGTTTGTACTTAAAGGAAAATCTATTTCCAGGCTACAGAACTCAGTGACCACATCACACCTGCTTTAGCCTCCTTACACTGGCTCCCAGTATGTTTTAGAACTGATTCTAATATCTTACTTATATATTTTTATTTATATCTTAATTTTACTCTTGGTCAATTGATGTCTTTTGTTACCTAAAAGTTTCCCATTTGATTAGATTCTATATGAAACTTCATAATTTGTTAATTTTAATTTGCTGCCTTGTGTGAAACACTTTCATAATCAGGTTTTGAAAAGTGCACTACAAATAAAGATTATTAATATGTTTTTATTACTATGTACAGTAATATGCTGTGTTTTGTTTTAACACTTTTTGTTTTAACACTTTTTGTTTTAAGACACAAAATGAAATCTTAAATACTTGAAAAGAACTGATACACAAATGAATGGCATTTTGAAGGCAAATTGGAATTAAATGAAATTTGAAAAGGAATGAAACCAGGAATATAGCATTCAGTAAAGTAATTATATGTTATATTTCAATGCAGTCAACTGTTTCCTGATGTGTGAGCTGTGTTTCCAGCAGCCTGTTCAACATCCACCACAAAACTATACAAGTGAATACTAAGCTACACACCTGTTATCGAACCATGTGCCATTTAAGTTGTGTATGCAGATTTTCATTCTCAAACCATAGCATCCCTATGTGAACGCTTGCTAAAAGCATAAAAGTTGTATTGTTTGTCTATGGTCATTATGTTTTTACCCATTGTTTTATGTGTCAGTGTGGTTATGTATGAAATGGTGTTTGGTTTGAATGAAAGCCTGTAGACACATGGCTGAACTGCTGTAGAGAAACCAGAGCTATGCTGTTCTAAAATATGTCAGAAATATTTAGTTTTCACATTACTTCACTAAGTCTTATATGTCAGGGAGACAAATATCCTTATTGTTGTTTGTTGCTGATTGACTGATATTGTATCTAGCCTATGGCATTAAATCATGACCAAATTTAAGCAAGTTTCAGTTTGGTTAAATTATTTCATTATTTGTAATTTTTGTAAGTCTTATCTGTCTATATGAGACAACTATCCTTATTGTTGTTTGTTTACTGAATAATGCCAATCATGTTTTTTCATTCATGAAATATTGCAAAATACTCTCTTATGTTCTAAAGACAGAGACGTACTTTTATCTTCTCCAGCCTCAATTACTGCAACAGCGTTTGTACTTAAAGGAAAATCTATTTCCAGGCTACAGAACTCAGTGACCACATCACACCTGCTTTAGCCTCCTTACACTGGCTCCCAGTATGTTTTAGAACTGATTCTAATATCTTACTTATATATTTTTATTTATATCTTAATTTTACTCTTGGTCAATTGATGTCTTTTGTTACCTAAAAGTTTGCTATTTGATTAGAGTCTATATGAAACTTCATAATTTGTTAATTTTAATTTGCTGCCTTGTGTGAAACACTTTCATAATCAGGTTTTGAAAAGTGCTCTACAAATAGATTATTAATATGTTTTTATTACTATGTACAGTATATCCTGTGTTTCGTTTTAGTTTGAACATTTTAGTTTTAAGACACGAAATGAAATCTTAAATACATGAAAAGAACTGATGAACAAATGAATGGCATTTTGAAGGTAAATTGGAATAAAATGAAAATTTAACGAATTATTTGGTTTTCACATCACTTCACTAAGTCTTATCTGTCTATATGAGACAACTATCCTTATTGTTGTTTGTTGCTGATTGACTGATATTGTATCTAGTCTATGACTAGAAATCATGACTGAATTTAAATTCAAACTTCTTTTTGTTTGCCACATTTTGAAACAGCCTTTTTTCAGGGTTATACTTGATTTTTTTGTATTGTATGTTGTTTTTTTAATATGTTGTTTAATTGTGTTGTACACCATGTGCACACAAATGCCAAAACAAGTTTCAGTTTGGTTTAATTATTTCATTATTTGTAATTTTTGTAAGTCTTGCGTCTCCACAGTAGGCCTTTAAAGGTAGTATTCTTATAGTACATACAGTATGTCCTGTTTGAATAATTTCAATCATTTAACCAAGTTCCAGATTTTACAGGCAAACAACCATATTGTTGTCTATTGTTACTAAGTTTTCATTTCTCCAGAACAATATTTTAATATGCTCAATTTGTGCATATTGATAATATATTCCACTTTTATTTCTTGCATTGAACGCTACCCTACTTTTTAGGTGGTACTGCTGACCTGTTTGAGAAGCCACTTCTTCCACTGTTTGTGTAGATTACTGTATCCATCTAGTTATTATTGTCTTCATAAACATCTTTTTGATATTAAACGCCATATAAATAATTTTTTTGCTCTCCCATCCTCACTAGGCTTAAAAAACCCTCTGTACTATGGAGAACCAGACTTTAAGTATAGACATTCTACAGCTGGAGGGGTTAAAGGTCAGCCCCAGTCCTCCATTCCTGCCTTCATCCTCCTCCTCCTCATCTACATCTTCATCATGGTGTCCAACATTGGCCTGGTAGTCCTGATCACCATGGAGAGGAGCCTCCACCAGCCCATGTATCTGCTCTTCTGCAACATGAGTATTAATGATGTTTTCGGGGCCACGACCATCATTCCTCAATTGTTGAGTGACATTTTTATTCCAAGCACAGACCGATACATTCATTATATCGACTGTGTCATTCAGGCCTTTTGTGCTCATCTCCATGCAAGCGCCTCTCACACTGTGCTCTTGATCATGTCCTTTGACCGCTACGTGGCCATCTGCAACCCCCTGCGTTACGCCACCATCATGACCAGCAGGATGGTGGTGACGCTGTCGGTGTCGGCCTGGATGGTGGTATTATTGATGGTGTCGATCCTCGTGGGCCTCAGAGTCCGCCTGACACGCTGCAGGGAAGTTACTTTGAACCCGTTCTGCGACAACGCCTCCTTGTTCAAGCTGTCCTGTGAAAGTATCCTCATCAATAACATCTACGGCCTCTGCTACACGGCGGTCCTGCTGGGCTCCTCCATTGGCAGCGTCACTCTCACCTACCTGAAAATTGCTGCAGTGTGTGTGCTCAGTAAAAGCAAGGTTCTGAACAGCAGGGCGCTGCAGACCTGTGCCACCCACCTGGCTGTGTACATCATCATGTTTGTGTCTGGTTTCATCCCTATCATCCTCCATCGTTTCCAGGACTTTTCAGACGAAAGGAAGCTAGCATCGATCTTGTTCCATGTGGTCCCTCCTACTATGAACGCTGTTATCTATGGACTGCAAATCAAAGCGGTCAGACAAAAAATTATTCATCATGTTTACTAGGAATACAATGGCTGTGATAGAGGTGAAATGACTCAAAAGTTAATTAAATGTAAATAATTATTAATAAAATAGTTGCACTTAATGAAATGTTCAGTCATGCAATTAAAAAAGATTCACTCACTCGCTATGGCATGCTGAAATGTATTTTTGTTACTTTTCAAATTAATTTCACTTATCTACACACCCATTCAGTAATTATTTGATTATATAAATTAGAAATGTTTACACAATTAATTAAGAGTTTGACTTGTTTCAAAACTGATTTTAATTGGTAATACTGTCGCGATAGTGCAAGCAGGGTAATCAGGAACATAAGGAATTGGACCCACATACAGACTAAGAGGCAGAGCTGGTGCAGCACAATGATTTATTTACAAAATCAAAAGGTACAAAAGGCTTACAGAGAAGAAACACTAGGGTAATGGCTGGAACACTTGACACATGGACAAAGACGAACTGGCACTGAGACAATGGAACACGCAGACCAATTAAATTTCAATTCAATTTAAATTTATTTATAAAGCGGCAATTCATACCTGAAGTTATCTCATTGCACGTTTCCCATAGAGCAGTTCTAGACTGTACTCTTTATAATATTAATTACAGAGACCCAGCAAATCCCACCATGAGCAAGCATTTGGCAACAGTGGCAAGGAAAAACTTCCTTTAAGAGGCAGAAACATTGGACAAAACCAGACTCAATGGTGGGTGGCAATCCGCCGCTGCTGTGTTAGGTTTTGAGAGAGAGAGAGAGAGAGAGACAGAGAGACAGATAGAGAGCAAGAGAGAGAGAGTGGAGGGGTTTGGGGGAGGCCAACAACTGCAGTAGCAGTTGTGGAGCAGGAACACGGGGGCAGCAGGTGGCCCACAACCACAGATCCAGTCTCTGAGGTTCCGGAGGCAGAAATACTTGCTGAAAGCGACAGAAGGAGAGAGGAGAGAAACGAGAAAGCACAGAACTATGGGAGAGAGAAGATGTCGAGTTAGTAACATGCAGTAATGGGATAAAAATGCATAGAGATGGAGAGGGAGAGAAGGAGAGAGGAAAGAGGTGCATCATGGGAAGTCTCCTGGCAGTCTAGGCCTATAGCAGCATAACTAAGGGATGGTTCAGGACTCACCCAAGTTAGCCTAACTATAAGCTTTATCAAAGAGGAAAGTCTTTAGCCTACTCTTCAATGTGGAGATGGTGCCTGCCTCCCAAACCCAAACTGGGATCTGATTCCACAGGAGAGGAGCTTGATAACTGAAGGCTCTGGCTCCCAGTCTACTTTTGGAGACTCTAGGAACCACAAGTAACCCTGCATTCTGGGAGCGCAGTGTTCTAGTCGGGTAATAAGGTATTATGAGATCTTTAAGATACGATGGTGCCAGACCATTAAGAGCTTTGTAGGTGAGGAGAAGGATTTTAAATTCTATTCTGGATTTTACAGGGAGCCAGTGCAGAGAAGCTAATATTGGAGAAATATGATCTCTTTTCCTAGTTCTTGTCAGTACACGTGCCGCAGCATTCTGGATCAACTGGACAGTCTTAAGGGACTTATTCTGGCAGCCAGATAATAAGGAATTGCAATAATCCAGCCTAGAAGCAACAAATGCATGTACTAATTTTTCGGCATGATTTTGAGACAGGATATGCCTGATTTTTGCAATGTTACGTAGGTGAAAAAAGGCACTCCTTGAAGTTTGTTTCATGTAGGAGTTATAGGATAAGATAACTCAGAGGTTCCTTACAGTGCTGCTGGAGGCCAGGGCAATGCCATCTAGAGCAACTATATCTTTAGATAATGTGTCTTGGAGGTGTTTGGGTTCCCAGTACAAGAACTTCAGTTTTGTCAGAGTTTACCATCAGAAAGTTGCAAGTCATCCAGGTCTTTATGTCTTTAAGGCATGCTTGAAGTTTAGTTAACTGGTTAGTTTCATCTGGATTGATCAACAGATAAATAAAATTGGGTATCATCTGCATAGCAATGAAAGTTTGTGGAGTGTTTCCTAATAATATTGCCTAGAGGAAGCATATATAAGGTGAATAGAATCGATATAATAAAATATAAATACACTAGGGAAGGATAATGAGGGACAGGTGAAGCTAATCAGGACGGGGCTAATCTCTATAAACAGTTATCTGAATATCAATGCAAAATCTGTAGGCAAGGGACAGGATTTTGGTATTGGAAGCATTCTGGTTTCTGTTTGTAGTCTGTTTCTAATCCGAGTAGTATTGACCAATCACGTTTCAGTGGGCTTTGGTTGCATGCAGGTAAACAGTTCATGTGGAGAGCAATGAGAGGGAACTCATTGGCTAAATTGCCCAATCTGTTAAAGAACAGATTCAGTTTGTTGGCCCTGTCCAAGCTGCCTTCAACTCCTCTGCTGCCAGTCGGTCTGAAGCCAGTGATGCTCTTCATGCCGCTCCAGACCTCTCTCATGTTGTTTTTCTGGAGTTTCCACTCCAGCTTCCTCCTGTACTTCTCCTTGGCTTCCCTGATCTTCACCTTCAGGTCAGCCTGGATTGCCCTCACCTCCTCCCTATTACATCATTAAAGGCCCTCCTCTTGGCATTCAGGATGTCTTTGATGTCCTTTGTTACCCACGGTTTGTTATTTGGATAACAATGGACCACCTTAGTTGGGACATTGCAGTCCACACAGAAGTTAATGTGATGATGCATTCAGTGAGCCCGTCAATGTCTTCTCCATGAGGCTCACAGAGTGCATCCCAGTTTGTCACTTCAAAACATTCCTGCAGTGTCTCATAGGCCTCCTCTGACCATCTCCTCACTGTCCTTATGGTCGCAGGCTGCCTTTTAACCAGAGGCACATAGCAGGATTTAAGGTGAACCAGGTTGTGGTCCGACCTACCCAAGGGGGGGAGGGTGGAAGAGCTCAATGCATCCTTAACGTTAGCATACAGCAGGTCCAGTGTCCTCTCCTCTCTAGTAGGAAAACACACATAGTGGGTGAAATTAGTCAGTGTTGTTGAAACACTGACATGGTTGAAGTCACCAGAGATTAATATGAGTGCACTCGGGTGTTGAGTCTGGAGTTGTGCTATGGCGGTGTGAATGGTGTTGCACGCCGATGCCGGGTTAGCAGATGGGGGGATGTAAACAGCCACAACAATGGCGTGTGAAAATTCACGTGGCAGATAATATGGCCGGAGTCCCACAACTAACAGTTCAATGTCCGGGCTACAGATACTCTGCTTGATAGTAACGTGACCAGGGTTACACCATCTGTTGTTAACCAGAACAGAGAGCCCACCGCCTTTCCTCATACCGCTCCCGGTGTGATCCCTGTCGGCCCAAACAGTCTGAAAGCCGTCGATGGAAACATTATGATCCGGGATATCCTGATGTAGCCATGTCTCATGCACATCAAACTACACTCACGGAACTCCATCTGACTCCGGGCTAACACCGTTAGCTCGTCCATTTTAATCGCCAGCGATTTCACGTTGCCCATTATGAGAGAAGGCAGACACGTCTTCAGTGCGATCAGCTGTTACCTGCTGTAAACAATGTAGCCAAAAAGCTGATCTGCAACGGTGCCCTGACCAAGTAGCAGGAGAAGAAGTTCCACGCCGAAAAAAAGTACTAAAAAACTTTCTACTCTCATTTTCGTAAAGACCGTAGTTTAAGTTATACTTACACACAAGTTACTCAAGTTTGGAAGAAAAAGGAAAGCTAAAAGTTGGAAAAAGACGACTAGATGGAGCTACGGAAACAGGCAGCATGCATGTTGGCGCATGCGCACATTTCGATGCACTGCATCATGTTTTCTCCACTGGAAGGGCGCCCTAGAGGGTACTTTATCATGTTTCATCTACCACAGGGGCATCCAAACCACCAAAAGCAAACATAGTGTTATGACAGCAATTGTTGCCTGGTAAGAAACTGTTCAGAGTTCAGTGACGCAACAAACTTTCAAATACCGGGGGCCATCATTCAGCTTATAACAGATGTCAGCCCACCTCGGGTGAGTGGAGGGGGTTCATGTCAGCAGAGGTAAGCATGAGACACACAGTCTATAAATGATGTTGTTTGTTTCCTGAATAATGCCAATCATGTTTTTATCATTCATGAAATATTGCAAAAATACTCTCTTTTATGTTTTAAAGACAGAGACGTACTTTTATCTTCTCCTGCCTCGATTACTGCAACAGCGTTTGTACTTAAAGGAAAATCTATTGCCAGGCTACAGAACTCAGTGACCACATCACACCTGCCTTAGCCTCCTTACACTGACTCCCAGTATGTTTTAGAACTGATTCTAATATCTTACTTATATATTTTTATTTATATCTTAAATTTACTCTTGGTCAATTGATGTCTTTTGTTACCTAAAAGTTTGCTATTTGATTAGATTCTATATGAAACTTCATAATTTGTTGATTTAAAATTGCTGCCTTGTGTGAAACACTTTCTAAATCAGGTTATGAAAAGTGCTCTACAAATAGATTATTAATATGTTGTTATTACTATGTACAGTATATCCTGTGTTTCGTTTTAGTTTTAACATTTTTTGTTTTAAGACACAAAATGAAATCTTAAATACTTGAAAAGAACTGATAAACAAATGAATGGCATTTTGAAGTCAAATTGGAATTAAATGAAATTTGAAAAGGAATGAAACCAGGAATATAGCATTCAGTAAAGTAATTATATGTTATATTTCAATGCAGTCAACTGTTTCCCGATGTCTGAGCTGTGTTTCCAGCAGCCTGTTCAACATCCACCACAAAACTATACAAGTGAATACTAAGCTACACACCTGTTATTGAACCATGTGCCATTTAAGTTGTGTATGCAGATTTTCATTCTCAAACCATAGCATCCCTATGTGAACACTTGCTAAATGCATAAAAGTTGTATTGTTTGTCTATGGTCATTATGTTTTTACCCATTGTTTTATGTGTCAGTGTGGTTATGTATGAAATGGTGTTTGGTTTGAATGAAAGCCTGTAGACACATGGCTGAACTGCTGTAGAGAAACCAGAGCTATGCTGTTCTAATGTCTGAATTATTTTTTTTCACATCACTTCACTTTCTTATAAGTCAGGGAGACAACTATCCTTATTGTTGTCTGTTGCTGATTGACTGATATTGTATCTAGCCTATGACATTAAATCATGACCGAATTTAAATTCAAACTTCTTTTTGTCTGCCACATTTTGAAACAGCCATTTTTCAGGGTTATACTTTGGAAGTTTTGTTGTCAAATGAGGCATTATTTAAAGTTTTGCAGTAATGATCATTTTCTTTGATTTTTTTTGTATTGTATGTTTTTTTTAAAATGTTGTTTAATTGTGTTGTGCACCATGTGCACACAAATGCCAAAACAAGTTTCAGTTTGGTTTAATTATTTAATTATTTTTAATTTTTGTAAGTCTTGCGTCTCCACAGTCGGCCTTTAAAGGTAGTATTCTTATAGTACATACAGTATGTCCTGTTTGAATAATTCAATCTTCATATCATTAAACCAAATTCTAGATTTCACAGGCAAACAACCACATTGTTGTCTATTGTTACTAAGTTTTCATATCTCCAGAACAATATTTTAATATGCTCAATTTGTTCATATTGACAATATTTTCCACTTTTATTTCTTGCATTGAACGCTACCCTACTTTTTAGGTGGTACTGCTGACCTGTTTGAGAAGCCACTTCTTCCACTGTTTGTGTAGATTACTGTATCAATCTAGTTATTATTTTCTTCAAAAACATCTTTTTGATATTAAACGCCATATAAATTACTTTTTGCTCTCCCATCCTCACTAGGCTTAAAATAACCCTCTGCAGTATGGAGAACCAGACTTTAAGTATAGACATTCTACAGCTGGAGGGGTTAAAGGTCAGCCCCCAGTCCTCCATTCCCGCCTTCATCCTCCTCCTCCTCATCTACATCTTCATCATGGTGTCCAACATTGGCCTGGTAGTCCTGATCACCATAGAGAGGAGCCTCCACCAGCCCATGTATCTGCTCTTCTGCAACATGAGTATTAATGATATTTTTGGGGCCACGACCATCATTCCTCAATTGTTGAGTGACATTTTTATTCCAAGCACAGACCGATACATTCATTACATCGATTGTGTCATTCAGGCTTTTTGTGCTCAACTCCATGCAAGCGCTTCTCACACTGTGCTCATGATCATGTCCTTTGACCGCTACGTGGCCATCTGCAACCCCCTGCGTTACGCCACCATCATGACCAGCAGGATGGTGGTGACGCTGTCGGTGTCGGCCTGGATGGTGGTTTTATTGATGGTGTCGATCCTCGTGGGCCTCAGTGTCCGCCTGTCACGCTGCAGGGCAGTTATTTTGAACCCGTTCTGTGACAACGCCTCCTTGTTTAAGCTGTCCTGTGAAAGTGTCCTCATTAATAACATCTACGGCCTCGGCTACACGGCGGTCCTGCTGGGCTCCTCCATCGGCAGCGTCACTCTCACCTACCTGAAAATTGCTGCAGTGTGTGTGCTCAGTAAAAACAAGGTGCTGAACAGCCGGGCGCTGCAGACCTGTGCCACCCACCTTGCTATGTACATCATCATGTTTGTGTCTGGTTTCATCCCTATCATCCTCCATCGTTTCCAGGACTTTTCAGACGAAAGGAAGCTAGCATCGATCTTGTTCTATGTGGTCCCTCCTACTATGAATGCTGTTATCTATGGACTGCAAATCAAAGCGGTCAGACAAAAAATAGTCATCATGTTTACTAGGAATACAATGGCTGTGACAGAGGTGAAATGACTCAGTAGTTAATTAAATGTAAATAATTGTTAATAAAATAGTTGCACTTATTAAAATGTTCAGTCATGCAATTAAAAAACATTCTCGCTCACTCGCTATGGCATGCTGAAATGTATTTTTTTTACTTTTCAAATTAATTTCACTTATCTACACACCCATTCAGTAATCAATTAAGTAATTTGATGGTATAAATTAAAATGATTTTTACACAATTAATTAAGAGTTTGACTTGTTTCACAACTGATTTTAATTGGTAATACTGTCATGATAGCGCAAGCAGGGTAATCAGGAACACAAGGAATTGGACCCACATACAGACTAAGAGGCAGAGCTGGTGCAGCACAATAATTTATTCACAAAATCAAAAGGTACAAAAGGCTTACAGAGAAGAAACATTAGGGCAATGGCTGGAACTCTTGACACATGGACAAAGATGAACTGGCACTGAGACAAGGGAACACACAGACTAAATACACTAGGGAAGGATAATGAGGGACAGGTGAAAAACTAATCAGGACGGGGCTAATCTCTATAAACAGATATCTGCATATCAATGCAAAATCTGTAGGCAAGGGACAGGATTTTGGTATCGGAATCATTCTGGTTTCTGTTTGTAGTCCGTTTGTAGTCCGAGTAGTATTGACCAATCACATTTCAGTGGACTTTGGTTGCATGCAGGCAAACAGTTTGTGTGGAGAGTAAAAGAGAGGGAACTCATTGGCCGAATTGTTATCTCGGAACCCATAGGCTATCGTCTCACAACGATTTAACTTTTTAATCAGACTCGGAACCCGAGAGATGAGCTTTTTTTTAGCATTTAAAAAATGGATCTGCATCCAAATTGGCGTCAGACGATAGCTGATGGGTTCCGAGATTGCAAATCGGATTGTAAACAATGACAGGCGCACGGAAGAAGACGTCTTGGCCCGGGTATCCGTTATCCGGACACACCGGAAGCCCTGAAACATTGGCCATTGCCTGAAGGCTAAATTGTTGTCAGACAATAGCTGATGGGTTCCGAGACTGGGGCGGGGGCAGACAATGCAAATAAAATAAAATTGGAGAAACTAGCAGAAACAGCTAGATTTGAGGAGGAGGCCTAGAGGGGAGTATCCAACTGATTTTTTCAGTTGGATACTCCCCTTTGGGCCTTCTTCCAAAGCCCCTCCCCCAAACACATTTGCATGCACAATGACCGCAGGAACAGAGTGCGCGCAGGTAGGCCAGGAATGATTGGATGGGCTTATTATTGGCCTGCGACAGCCACAGATACCGGATTTTTTGCATTTTTTTCCAGAGCATTTGATTTATTGATTGCTGTTGGGATGTGAAGAGCAAAGGCCTTGCCTACTGAGATTAACTCAGTAAGTCCAATGCGTACTCTCAGATAAATATACAGCAATGTTTTTACAGTATCATGATCCATGGGAAATGTTCGACAACTAAATCTAGCTAGAAGTGTAGCAATGCAGTGTGTTACTCTCAAATGCAATCCACGCCTTCTCACCTCCCTGGATGCTAACCAGTTTAGCAATGCACAAGAGTTATTAGCTTCAATTATGGTATAAAGAAAAGTGAAGCTGTAATAAAAACCACATGTTTTTATCAAAATATCTGATAATATTTAGGAGGAGTTATTGGCAGAAATGGAATATAATATTTATAAGTATGTTTTCATTAGTATATAATCACCTGAAAATAAGAATCGATGTGTTTTCATTACCTTAGAATAAGTCCTTTATATCTACAGAGGGAGCAGGTCCCCTTCCACGGAGGCTGCCATGTTGCACCGCCATGTTTCCACAGTAGCCCAGAACAGACAAACCAAACACTGGCTCTAGATGTTACGGACAGAAGGACAGGAGACACCGAGGTGGAGACAGATGTAGTTTTTATTGAACACAGCAATGAGCACACAGTAAGCTGGTAAGTGATGGGTGATGGAGCAGTCTAGAACAACGAGTGGAGTACTGATATCGTCCTTTGTAGAATGGGGTTGGAGATTGGGAACCGGAGACACATACACTGGAGACAGGTAAACTCACGACTGGATGATGGAACACTGGAGTGGAAGCGCACACTGGCGTAGGAAAGGGATGGAATCCAAAAGTCGTCTTTCATCGATGGGGAGAGTCCTTAGAATTAACGAGACCGGACAACTGGCTGGGGTGAGTAGTGTGCCTTTATACTAGTGTTGATGAGGTGCTGATGGGGAGCAGGTGTGTGTGATGTTGGGTCAAGGATGTCGTGTCTGGGTACCCACGAGCGCTCTTCTGGACCATTTTCCTCCAAGTCCACCAGGTATTCTAGTAGACCACCATGACGCTGGGAGTCCAAGATCTCGTTCACCCGGTATGCCGCTCCATCCTCCAGGATGAGAGGAGGGGGGGTTCCACTGCAGCGCCACGCTCTGTGGAAACAGGAACAGAAGGGTGGTGAGGTTTGAGGAGTGAAACATGGAAAGTAGGGTAAATCTGCACTGTGGTGGCAGTTGGAGCTGATAAGTGACTGGGTTGATTTGCTTGGTGATGGTGAAGGGACCAATGAATCTGGGACTGAGCTTTTTGCAGGGCAGACGCATCTGCGCCTGCAAAGTGCTCGTTGCAGCTGATGATGAGCTGCGTCCCAGGCCCTCTCGCTCTCTCTGAACCAGTAGTCTACCGCTGGAACCTCAGAGGGTTCTCCCTACCACGGGAAGAGAGGGGGTTGGTAACCGATTAAGCACTGGAAGGGAGTGAGTCTAGTGTTAGGTTGGCGGAGGGAATTCTGGCCGTACTCGGCCCAACCCAGGAACTGGTTCCAAGAGTCCTGGTGGCTATGGCAGAAGGTATGTAGGAAGTGGCCGATCTCCTGTATCTTCTTCTCCGTCTGCCCATTCGACTTCAGGTGGTATCCAGAAGAGAGGCTGATGGTCACGCCTAGGAGGGAGAAGAAGGCCTTCCACCGTCTGGAGATGAACTGGGGCACCTGGTCTGACGCGATGTCCTCTTGAATGCCATAATACCGGAAGATGTGGTTGAACATGAGTTTGGCGGTTTCCATGGCAGTGGGTAGTGTGCAGGGTGGAAAATCCACAGACTGTTTTTCTCGCGGACTCTCTATGGATGTGGTGCAGACATGAAATGTCTTGGGGTAGGCGAGGGAAACAGTCTGGGAAACAGGAGTTGCCCCACTTCAGCACTTCACCAGTGGTCCAGGAGATGATGGGGTTATGTTGTTCCAACCATGGGCGCCCTAAGATCACTTCAGCGGTGGAACCCTCCAGAACCAGGAGATGTTGCTGTTCTTCATGCAATAGGCCTATCTGGATGTTAACAGGACCAGCACATACCTGGACTCGTGCGCTGCTGAGTGGTCTGCCTGTCACGGCGTGGATCTGGCAGACGGACGGCGTGGTGGTGGTTTTAAGGTTGAGCTGGCAGCAGAGGGCACCAGAGATGAAGTTACCGACTGACCCGAAGTCAATGAGGGCATGTACTGGGATGGATACAGTGGGAGTAATGAGTGTAATCACAGTGGAGAGGGGCTAAATGAGGGAAGGATGGCACTCACCATAGGCCGAAGACTTCAGATGGGACAGGAAGTTATGGCATGCCCAGCAGCTCCACAGTACAGACACAAGCCCTGGGACAGACACCTCTGCCGCTCAGCGGGGGTCAGTCTGTTATTCTCCAGCTGCATGGGTTCGTGGTCTGGTTCTGGAGGGCGGTGGATCTCAGGCTGGCGGAGGGATGGCATGGATGTCGACTGGTCCAGGTGTTCTTGTAAACACGCCTGCATATGGGTGGCGACTCTGATAGACAGTTGGATGAACCGTTCAAGGCCGATAGTATCCTCACATGCGGCGAGATGCAGCCGTACCCTGGGATCCAATCCCTGATGGAAGGTGGTGATTAGGGACTGCTCGTTCCACCCACTGGCAGCCGCGAGAGTCCGGAATTCCAGGGCATAGTCGTTTATCGATCTGGAACCCTGCTTTAGGTGGTAGAGGCATTCTCCTGCAAAAGAATCTCCAGCCGGTCTTCCGAACACCTCTTTGAAGTGGGAGATGAAGTTGGTTAGGGACTGAGCTAAAGGTCCATTCTGTACCCATATTGTCTCAGCCCATTGTGGAGCACGTCTGTTGAGCTGTGAAATGATGAAAGCCACCTTGGAACGATCGTCAGCTGCAGCTGCATCTCCAGGACCAGCGAACACTGCAGGATGAAACAATTGCAGTCCTCCGCCAAGCCAGAGAAGGGTGCTGGTTTGGCCATGGGACTGGCGTACACCGGAGGTGGTGGAGTGACGGCGGCGGATGCGGAAGTGATGGCTGGTGTGGATGCTGGTGGTGTGGCGGAGAGCAAACGGTGAAGGAGATCCACCAGCTCCTGGAAAGGGTCCGTGGTACTCATGCTGGCCGTCCTACGGTGAGGTCCGGTTGTGCCTGTTGCCGTTGCTCCATTTCGTAATCTTACTTTTTCCAACTTTTAGCTTTGCTTTTTCTTAAAGAGTTTCCCCTTGGGGATCAATAAAGGATTTCTGATTCTGATTCTTCTGCGATGGTTTAATAGCAGCAACTGATGAACTCATATTCACAGCAGCAGTGGATGGAAACAAGCAGCACTGTCATGGTTTAATGGGACACGAATAAAATGGAGCATTTGTTAATGTTTTTTGTAACACCTTTTCCTACGATGACAAGTCAAAATGTCTTCGGTGATAAAGGTATATGGTAAAACTAGCTACCCCCAGCAGTCTGTAATAATACATTTATATGCCAGCAGGGCTGAAAATAGCTAAATCACCCATGTTTTCTGCCCACCAGTCAGTGGCAGACTCAGGCTGTTTGAGGGGCAGGGGCAAAAAAATAAAAAGGGCACCAGCTGCATGAGGTGGGGCACCAGGTTGCAGAAAGTCCTGATGCATTTATGGTGAAACACTTGTTTTATTACGTGACTCAGATTTAAAGTATAACTACTACACCTCTGTAAAAAAAACCACACAGGAAAGTATTAACTATTTAACCATTTAGAAGCGCATAGAAGCCAACTAGTTTTCTCGCATGTAGGGCAGCCTGTATGCACTGCATCAGGTTTTCTCCACTGGAAGGGCGCCCTAGAGGGTACTTTATCATGTTTCATCTACCACAGGGGCATCCAAACCACCAAAAGCAAACATAGTGTTGTGACAGCAGTTGTTGCCTGGTAAGAAACTGTTCAGAGTTCAGTGACGCAACAAACTCTCAAATACCGGGGGCCATCATTCAGCTTATAACAGATGTCAGCCCACCTCGGGTGAGTGGAGGGGGTTCATGTCAGCAGAGGTAAGCATGAGACACACAGTCTATAAATGATGTTGTTTGTTTACTGAATAATGCCAATCATGTTTTTATCATTTATGAAATATTGCAAAAATACTCTCTTTTATGTTCTAAAGACAGAGACGTACTTTTATCTTCTCCAGCCTCGATTACTGCAACAGCGTTTGTACTTAAAGGAAAATCTATTGCCAGGCTACAGAACTCAGTGACCACATCACACCTGCTTTAGCCTCCTTACACTGGCTCCCAGTATGTTTTAGAACTGATTCTAATATCTTACTTATATATTTTTATTTATATCTTAATTTTACTCTTGGTCAATTGATGTCTTTTGTTACCTAAAAGTTTGCTATTTGATTAGATTCTATATGAAACTTCATAATTTGTTAATTTTAATTTGCTGCCTTGTGTGAAACACTTTCATAATCAGGTTTTGAAAAGTGCTCTACAAATAGATTATTAATATGTTGTTATTACTATGTACAGTATATCCTGTGTTTCGTTTTAGTTTTAACATTTTTTGTTTTAAGACACAAAATGAAATCTTAAATACATGAAAAGAACTGATGAACAAATTAATTGTATTATGAAGGGAAATTGGAATAAAATGAAAATTGAAAAGGAATGAAACCAGGAATATAGCATTCAGTAAAGTAATTATATATTATATTTAAATGCAGTCAACTGTTTCCTGATGTGTGAGCTGTGTTTCCAGCAGCCTGTTCAACATCCACCACAAAACTATACAAGTGAATACTAAGCTACACACCTGTTATTGAACCATGTGCCATTTAAGTCGTGTATGCAGATTTTCATTCTCAAACCATAGTATCCCTATATGAATGTTTGCTAAATGCATAAAAGTTTTATTGTTTGTCTATGGTCATTATGTTTTTACCCATTGTTTTATGTGTCAGTGTGGTTATGTATGAAATGACAATAAAATATTGAGTGTTTGGTTTGAATGAAAGCCTGTAGACACATGGTTGAACTGCTGTAGAGAAACCACTCATTTTGAAACAGCCATTTTTCAGGGTTATACTTTGGAAGTTTTGTTGTCAAATGAAGCATTATTAAAATTTTTGCAGTAATTATCATTTTCTTTGATTTTTTTTGTATTGTATGTTGTTTTTTTATAATATTGTTTAATTGTGTTGTAGACCATGTGCACACAAATGCCAAAACAAGTTTCAGTTTGGTTTAATTATTTAATTATTTTTAATTTTTGTAAGTCTTGCGTCTCCACAGTCAGCCTTTAAAGGTAGTATTCTTATAGTACATATAGTATGTCCTGTTTGAATAATTTGATTGTCATATCATTTAACCAAGTTCTAGATTTCACAGGCAAACAACCATATTGTTGTCTATTCTTACTAAGTTTTCATATCTCCAGAACAATATTTTACTATGCTCAATTTGTGCATATTGACAATATATTCCACTTTAATTTCTTGCATTGAACGCTACCCTACTTTTTAAGTGATATTCCTGACCTGTTTGAGAAGCCACTTCTTCCACTGTTTGTGTAGATTACTGTATCTACCTAGTTATTATTATCTTCAAAAACATCTTTTTGATATTAAACGCCATATAAATTATTTTTTGCTCTCCCATCCTCACTAGGCTTAAAATAACCCTCTGCACTATGGAGAACCAGACTTTAAGTATAGACATTCTACAGCTGGAGGGGTTAAAGGTCAGCCCCCAGTCCTCCATTCCTGCCTTCATCCTCCTCCTCCTCATCTACATCTTCATCATGGTGTCCAACATCGGCCTGGTAGTCCTGATCACCATGGAGAGGAGCCTCCACCAGCCCATGTATCTGCTCTTCTGCAACATGAGCATTAATGATGTTTTCGGGGCCACGACCATCATTCCTCGCTTGTTGAGTGACATTTTTATTCCAAGCACAGACCGATACATTCATTATTACGAGTGTGTGATTCAGGCCTTCTGTGCTCATTTTCATTTAGGCGTCTCTCACACTGTGCTCATGATCATGTCCTTTGACCGCTACGTGGCCATCTGCAACCCCCTGCGTTACGCCACCATCATGACCAGCAGGATGGTGGTGAAGCTGTCGGTGTCGGCCTGGATGGTGGTTTTATTGATGGTGTCGATCCTCGTGGGCCTCAGCGTCCGCCTGTCACGCTGCAGGGCAGTTATTTTGAACCCGTTCTGCGATAACGCCTCCTTGTTCAAGCTGTCCTGTGAAAGTATCCTCATCAATAACATCTACGGCCTTGGCTACACGGCAGTCGTGCTGGGCTCCTCCATCTGCAGCATCACTCTCACCTACCTGAAAACTGCTGCAGTGTGTGTGCTCAGTAAAAACAAGGTTCTGAACAGCAGGGCGCTGCAGACCTGTGCCACCCACCTGGCTGCGTACATCATCATGTTTGTTTCTGGCTTCATCCCTGTCATCCTCCATCGTTTCCAGGACTTTTCAGACGAAAGAAAGCTAGCATCCATCTTGTTCCATGTGGTCCCTCCTACTATGAACGCTGTTATCTATGGACTGCAAATCAAAGCGGTCAGACAAAAAATAGTCATCATGTTTACTAGGAATACAATGGTTGTGACAGAGGTGAAATGACTCAATAATGAATTAAACTTAAATAATTGTTAATTAGTAATAAATGCACTTACTGAGATGTTCAGTCATGCAATTAAAAAAAACATTCTCACTCGCTATGGCATGCTGAAATGTATTTTTGTTACTTTTCAAATTAATTTTACTTATCTACACACCCATTAAGTAATTATTTGATGGTATAAATTAAAAATGTTTACACATTTAATCAAGAGTTTGACTTGTTTCACAATTGATTTTAATTGCAAGCAGGGTAATCAGGAACACAAGGAATTGGACCCACATACAGACTCAGAGGCAGAGCTGGTGCAGCACAATGATTTATTTACAAAATCAAAAGGTACAAAAGGCTTACAGAGAAGAAACACTAGGGCAATGGCTGGAAGACTTGACACATGGACAAAGACGAACTGGCACTGAGACAAGGGAATACACAGACTAATTCAATTTCAATTCAATTTAAATTTATTTATATAGCGGCAATTCATAACAGAAGTTATCTCATTGCACTTTTCCCATAGAGCAGTTCTAGACCGTACTCTTTATAATATTAATTACAGAGACCCAACAAATCCCACCATGAGCAAGCATTTGGCAACAGTGGCAAGGAAAAACTTCCTTTAAGAGGCAGAAACATTGGACAGAACCAGACTCAATGGTGGGTGGCCATCCACTGCTGCTGTGTTAGGTTTTGAGAGAGAGAGAGAGAGAGAGAGAGAGAGAGAGAGCGACAGATAGAGAACAGGGGGTTGGGGAGGCCAACAACGTGCAGTAGCAGTTGTGGAGCAGGAACACGGGGGCAGCAGGCGGCCCACAACCACAGATCCAGTCTCTGCAGCTCCGGAGGCAGAAATACCTGCTGAAAGCGACAGAAGGAGAGAGGAGAGAAACGAGAAAGCACAGAACTATGGGAGAGAGAAGATGTCGAGTTAGTAACATGCAGTAATGGGATAAAAATGCATACAGATGGAGAGGGAGAGAAGGAGAGAGGAAAGAGGTGCATCATGGGAAGTCTCCTGGCAGTCTAGGCCTATAGCAGCATAACTAAGGGATGGTTCAGGACTCACCCAAGTTAGCCTTAACTATAAGCTTTATCAAAGAGGAAAGTCTCAAGCCTGCTCTTAAATGTGGAGATGGTGCCTGCCTCCCGAACCCAAACTGGGATCTGATTCCACAGGAGAGGAGCATGATAACTAAAGGCTCTGGCTCCCAGTCTACTTTTGGAGACTCTAGGAACCACAAGTAACCCTGCATTCTGGGAGCGCAGTGTTCTAGTCGGGTAATAAGGCATTATGATATCTTTAAGATACGATGGTGCCAGACCATTAAGAGCTTTGTAGGTGAGGAGAAGGATTTTAAATTATATTCTGGATTTTACAGGGAGCCAGTGCAGAGAAGCTAATATTAGAGAAATATGATCTCTTTTCCTAGTTCTTGTCAGTACACGTGCCGCAGCATTCTGGATCAGCTGGAGCGTCTTAAGGGACTTATTCTGGCAGCCGGATAATAAGGAATTGCAATAATCCATCCTTCTTCTTTTCCTTTCAGGGGTCGCCACAGCGAATCATGTGACTCCATCTAACCCTGTCCTCTGCATCCTCTTCACTCACACCAATTAACTTCATGTCCTCTCTCACTACATCCATGAATCTCCTCTTTGGTCTTCCTCTAGACCTCCTGCCTGGCAGCTCCAACCTCAGCATCCTTCTACCAATATATTCACAGTCTCTCCTCTGAACATGTCCAAACTACCTCAATCTGGCCTCTCTGACTTTATCTCCGAAACATCTAACATGAGCTGTCCCTCTGATGTACTCATTCCTGATCCTGTCCATCCTCGTCACTCCCAAAGAGAACCTCAACATCTTAAGCTCTGCTACCTCCAGCTCTGCCTCTTGTCTTTTCTTCGCTGGTCTCACCACCGTCTTGAACACCTTTCCTTTCATTCTTGCTGAGACTCTTATCACACAACACACCTGACACTTTTCTCCACCCGTTCCAACCTGCTTGCACTCGCCTCTTCACCTCTTTTCCACAGTCTCCATTGCTCTGAACTGTTGATCCTAAGTACTTAAAGTCCTGCACCTTCTTCACCTCTGCTCCCTGTAACCTCACCGTTCCACCTGGGTCCCTCTCATTGATGCACATGTATTCTGTTTTACTGTGGCTAAGCTTCATTCCTCTGTTTTCCAGAGCAGACCTCCATCTCTCTAGATTTTCCTCCACCTGCTCCCTGCTCTCTCTACAAATCACAATGTCATCCGCAAACATCATAGTCCATGGAGATTCCTGTCTAACCTCATCTGTCAGCCTGTCCATCACCAGAGCAAACAAGAAGGGGCTCAGATCCGATCCTTGATGCAGACCCACCTCCACCTTGAACTCCTCTGTCACACCTACAGCACACCTCACCACGGTCTTACAGCTCTCATACATGTCCTGCACCACTCTAACATACTTCTCTGCCACTACAGACTTCCTCATACAATACCACAGCTCCTCTCTCGGTACCCTGTCATACGCTTTCTCTAAATCTACGAAGACACAATGCAAGTCCCTATGACCTTCTCTGTACTTCTCGGTCAGCATCCTCAAAGCAAATACTGCATCTAGGCATGAAACCATATTGCTGCTCACAAATGCTCACCTCTGCCCTTAGCCTAGCTTCCACTACTCTTTCCCACAACTTCATTGTATGACTCATCAGCTTTATTCCTCTGTAGTTGCCACAGCTCTGCACATCTCCCTTGTTCTTAAAAATTGGCACCAGTACACTTCTCCTCCATTCCACGGGCATCCTCTCACTCTCCAAGATCTTGTTAAACAAACTAGTCAGAAACTCTACTGCCACCTCTCCTAGACACTTCCATACCTCCACAGGTATGTCATCAGGACCAACTGCCTTTCCACTCTTCATCCTCTTCAACGTCCTCCTCACTTCACTCTTGCTAATCTTTGCTACTTCCTGCTCCACACCAGTCACCTCTTCTACTCTTCGTTCCCTTTCATTTTCCTCATTCATCAACTCTTCAAAGTACTCCTTCCATCTTCCCATCACACTCCTGGCACCTGTCAATACATTTCCATCCTTATCTTTAATCACCCTAACCTGCTGCACATCCTTCCCATTTCTATCTCTTTGTCTGGCCAACCTGTACAAATCCACCTCTCCCTCTTTAGTGTCCAACCTAGCATACAAGTCCTCATATGCTCTTTGTTTGGCCTTTGCCACCTCTACCTTCACCTTACGCTGCATCTCCCTGTACTCCTGTCTACTCTCTTCAGTCCTCTCAGTGTCCCACTTCTTCTTTGCTAACCTCTTTCTCTGTATACACTCCTGCACTTCCTTGTTCCACCACCAAGTCTCCTTGTCCACTTTCCTCCATTTCTCCTTCTCTTCTAACTCACATCCTACCTGTGGGGCATAACCACTCACAACATTGAACATCACCCCTTCAATTTCCAGCTTCAGACTCATCAATCTGATACTCTTTTCACCTCTAGAACATTCCTCACAAAATCCTCTTTCAGGATAGCTCCTACTCCGTTTCTCTTCCTATCTGACCCAGGGTAGAACAACTTGAACCCTGCTCCTAAGCTTCTAGCCTTGCTACCTTTCCACCTGGTCTCCTGGACACACAGTATGTCCACCTTCCTTCTCTGCATCATGTCAATCAAATCTCTAGCCTTCCCTGTCATAGTCCCAACATTCAAAGTCCCTACTGTCAGTCCTACATTCTTAGCTTTCCTCTTCTCTCTCTGCCTACGAACACACCTTCCTCCTCTCCTTCTTTGTCTTTGACCAACAGTACTCCAATTTCCACCGGTACCCTGTAGGTCAACAGCACCTTGGCGGTCATTGTTAACCCGGGCCCCGACCGATCCGGTATGGAAGTCATTTTCACGATTCGCATTTTTAATTTGGCATGTGTTTTACGTCGGATGCCCTTCCTGACACAACCCTCTGCATTTATCCAGACTTAGGACTGGCACAAGAAGACACTGGCTTGTGCCCCCTTGTGGTTGCAATAATCCAGCCTAGAAGTAACAAATGCATGCACTAATTTTTCGGCATCATTTTGAGACAGGATATGCCTGATTTTTGCAATGTTACGTGGGTGAAAAAAGTCAGTCCTTGAAGTTTGTTTCATGTGGGAGTTAAAGGATGAATCCTTAAAGATAACTCCGAGGTTCCTTATGGTGCTGCTAGAGGCCAGGGTAATGCCAAGAGCAACTAGTTTATGGAGTGTTTCCTAATAATATTGCCTAGAGGAAGCACATATAAGGTGAATAGAATCAATGTAATAATTTATAAATACACTAGAGAAGGATAATGAGGGACAGGTGAAGCTAATCAGGACGGGGCTAATCTCTATAAACAGATATCTGCATATCAATGCAGAATCTGTAGGTAAGGGACAGGATTTTGGTATCGGAATCATTCTGGTTTCTGTTTGTAGTCCAGTTGTAGTCCGAGTAGTATTGACCACATTTCAGTGGGCTTTGAATGTGAATGGTCTGACCATGGGCCGCAGCTGTTCCAGCACTAGTCTCTCCAGGGTCTTCATTATGTGAGAGGTCAGTGCCACCGGTCTGTAGTCCTTGGAGCCACTGGGACGCGGCGTCTTCGGCACAGGAACGAGGCAAGATGTCTTCCACAGAACAGGGACCCTTTGAAGACAGGCTCAGGTTGAAGACATGTTGAAGGACTCCACATAGCTGTGGTGCACAGGCTTTTAGCACCCCGGGGCAAACACCATCGGGTCCTGCAGCCTTGTTTGAGTGGAATTTCATCAGCTGTCCTCTCACCTGGTCAGTAGTCAGGCACACAGCAGAGGTTACAGGCAGGGGAGGGGGGGAGTCATTAGTGTGAAGAGGGCCGTTAGGCTGATAGCCAGTTGAGGGGGGAGTAGGACTCTCCCAGGAAGATGGAGGAGGGGGGAACAGAGGACTCAGAGGAGTCTGAGGGCCGACAGCAGCTGAGTTAGAGGGGGGATGAGCAGTTAAAGAACAGATTAAGTTCGTTGGCCCTGTCCAAGCTGCCTTCAACTCCTCTGCTGCCAGTCGGTCTGAAGCCAATGATGCTCTTCATGCCGCTCCAGACCTCTCTCATGTTGTTCTGCCGGAGTTTCCGCTCCAGCTTCCTCCTGTACTTCTCCTTGGCCTCCCTGACCTTCAACTTCAGGCCAGCCTGGATTGCCCTCACCTCCTCCCTATTACCATCAGTAAAGGCCCTCCTCTTGGCATTCAGGATGTCTTTGATGTCCTTTGTTACCCACGGTTTGTTATTTGGATAACAATGGACCACCTTAGTTGGGACATTGCAGTCCACACAGAAGTTAATGTGATGATGCATTCAGTGAGCCCATCAATGTCCTCTCCATGAGGCTCACAGAGTGCATCCCAGTTTGTCACTTCAAAACATTCCTGCAGTATCTCATAGGCCTCCTCTGACCATCTCCTCACTGTCCTTATGGTCGCAGGCTGCCTTTTAACCAGAGGCACATAGCAGGATTTAAGGTGAACCAGGTTGTGGTCCGACCTACCCAAGGGGGGGAGGGTGGAAGAGCTCAATGCGTCCTTAATGTTAGCATACAGCAGGTCCAGTGTCCTCTCCTCTCTAGTAGGACAACACACATAGTGGGTGAAATTAGTCAGTGTTGTTGAAACACTGACATGGTTGAAGTCACCAGAGATTAATATGAGTGCACTCGGGTGTTGAGTCTGGAGTTGTGCTATGGCGGTGTGAATGGCGTTGCACACCGATGCTGGGTTAGCAGATGGGGGGATGTAAACAGCCACAACAATGGCATGTGAGAATTCACGTGGCAGATAATATGGCCGGAGTCCCACAGCTAACAGTTCAATGTCCGGGCTACAGATACTCTGCTTGATAGTAACGTGACCAGGGATACACCATCTGTTGTTAACCAGAACAGCAAGCCCACCGCCTTTCTGCTTACCGCTTACCGTGTGATCCCTGTCGGCCCAAACAGTCTGAAAGCCGTCGATGGAAACGTTATGATCCGGGATATCCTGGTGTAGCCATGTCTCCAAGAAGCACATCAAACTACACTTACGGAACTCCATCTGACTCCGGGCTAACGCCGTTAGCTCGTCCATTTTTTTTGGCAGCGATTTCACGTTGCCCATTATGAGAGAAGGCAGACACGGCTTAAATCTCTTGTTCTTAAGTCTCTTTTGTCTGCACCCCTCTCTCTTCCCTCGCCGCTTTGTTCCACCTCTGCATCCTTGGTGTGTCCTCCTCCAGATCTCAGTGGGGACATCGGTTGTCCTGGGCGCCATGCCGCTCGGCTTCAGTGCGATCAGCTGTTCCCTGCTCTAAACAATGCGGCCAAACAGCTGATCTGCAGCGGTGCTCTGACCAAGTAGCAGGAGAAGAAGTTCCACGCCGAAAAAAAGTACTAAAAAACTTTCTACTCTCATTTTCGTAAAGACCGTAGTTTAAGTTATACTTACACGCAAGTTACTCAAGTTTGGAAGAAAAAGGAAAGCTAAAAGTTGGAAAAAGACGACGAGACGGAGCTACGGAAACAGGCAGCATGCATGTTGGCGCATGCGCACATTTCGATGCACTGCATCATGTTTTCTCCACTGGAAGGGCGCCCTAGAGGGTACTTTATCATGTTTCATCTACCACAGGGGCATCCAAACCACCAAAAGCAAACATAGTGTTGTGACAGCAATTGTTGCCTGGTAAGAAACTGTTCAGAGTTCAGTGACGCAACAAACTCTCAAATACCGGGGGCCATCATTCAGCTTATAACAGATGTCAGCCCATCTCGGGTGAGTGGAGGGGGTTCATGTCAGCAGAGGTAAGCATGAGACACACAGTCTATAAATGATGTTGTTTGTTTACTGAATAATGCCAATCATGTTTTATCATTTATGAAATATTGCAAAAATACTCTCTTATGTTTTAAAGACAGAGACGTACTTTTATCTTCTCCAGCCTCGATTACTGCAACAGCGTTTGTACTTAAAGGAAAATCTATTGCCAGGCTACAGAACTCAGTGACCACATCACACCTGCTTTAGCCTCCTTACACTGGCTCCCAGTATGTTTTAGAACTGATTCTAATATCTTACTTATATATTTTTATTTATATCTTAATTTTACTCTTGGTCAATTGATGTCTTTTGTTACCTAAAAGTTTGCTATTTGATTAGATTCTATTTGAAACTTCATAATTTGTTGATTTTAATTTGCTGCCTTGTGTGAAACACTTTCATAATCAGGTTTTGAAAGTGCTCTACAAATAGAGATCATTAATATGTTGTTATTACTATGTACAGTATATGCTGTGTTTTGTTTTAACACTTTTTGTTTTAAGACACAAAATGAAATCTTAAATACATGAAAAGAACTGATGAACAAATGAATGGCATTTTGAAGGCAAATTGGAATAAAATGAAAATTGAAAAGGAATGAAACCAGGAATATAGCATTCAGTAAAGTAATTATATATTATATTTAAATGCAGTCAACTGTTTTCTGATGTGTGAGCTGTGTTTCCAGCAGCCTGTTCAACATCCACCACAAAACTATACAAGTGAATACTAAGCTACACACCTGTTATTGAACCATGTGCCATTTAAGTTGTGTATGCAGATTTTCATTCTCAAACCATAGCTTCCCTATGTGAACGTTTGCTAAATGCATAAACATTTTATTGTTTGTCTATGGTCATTATGTTTTTACCCATTGTTTTATGTGTCAGTGTGGTTATATATGAAATGGTGTTTGGTTTGAATGAAAGCCTGTAGACACATGGCTGAACTGCTGTAGAGAAACCAGAGCTATGCTGTTTTAAAATATGTCTGAATAATTTGTTTTTCACATCACTTCACTGTCTTATATGTCAGAGAGACAAATATCCTTATTGTTGTTTGTTGTTGATTGACTGATATTGTATCTAGCCTATGACATTAAATCATGACCAAATTTAAATTCAAACGTCTTTTTGTCTGCCACATTTTGAAACAGCCATTTTTCAGGGTTATACTTTGGAAGTTTTGTTGTCAAATGAGGCATTATTAAAATTTTTGCAGTAATTATCATTTTCTTTGATTTTTTTTTGTGTTGTATGTTGTTTTTTTTAAATGTTGTTTAATTGTGTTGTGCACCATGTGCACACAAATGCCAAAACAAGTTTCAGTTTGGTTTAATTATTTCATTAATTGTAAATTTTGGAAGTCTTGCATCTCCACAGTAGGCATTTAAAGGTAGTATTCTTATAGTACATACAGTATGTCCTGTTTGAATAATTCAATCTTCATATCATTAAACCAAATTCTAGATTTCACAGGCAAAAAACCATATTGTTGTCTATTGTTACTAAGTTTTCATATCTCCAGAACAATATTTTAATATGCTCAATTTGTGCATATTGACAATATTTTCCACTTTTATTTCTTGCATTGAACGCTACCCTACTTTTTAGGTGGTACTGCTGACCTGTTTGAGAAGCCACTTCTTCCACTGTTTGTGTAGATTACTGCATCTACCTAGTTATTATTATCTTCAAAAACAAGTTTTTGATATTAAACGCCATATAAATTATTTTTTGCTCTCCCATCCTCACTAGGCTTAAAATAACCCTCTGCACTATGGAGAACCAGACTTTAAGTATAGACATTCTACAGCTGGAGGGGTTAAAGGTCAGCCCCCAGTCCTCCATTCCCGCCTTCATCCTCCTCCTCCTCATCTACATCTTCATCGTGGTGTCCAACATCGGCCTCGTAGTCCTGATCACCATGGAGAGGAGCCTCCACCAGCCCATGTATCTGCTCTTCTGCAACATGAGCATTAATGATGTTTTTGGGGCCACAACCATCATTCCTCGCTTGTTGAGTGACGTTTTTATTCCAAGCACACACCGATACATTCATTATATCGATTGTGTCATTCAGGCATTTTGTGCTCAACTCCATGCAAGCGCCTCTCACACTGTGCTCATGATCATGGCCTTTGACCGCTACGTGGCCATCTGCAACCCCCTGCGTTACGCCACCATCATGACCAGCAGGATGGTGGTGACGCTGTCGGTGTCGGCCTGGATGGTGGTTTTATTGATGGTGTCGATCCTTGTGGGCCTTAGCATCCGCCTGTCACGCTGCAGGGCAGTTATTTTGAACCCGTTCTGCGACAACGCCTCCTTGTTCAAGCTGTCCTGTGAAAGTATCCTCATTAATAACATCTATGGCCTCGGCTACACGGCGGTCCTGCTGGGCTCCTCCATTGGCAGCGTCACTCTCACCTACCTGAAAATTGCTGCAGTGTGTGTGCTCAGTAAAAACAAGGTGCTGAACAGCCGGGCGCTGCAGACCTGTGCCACCCACCTGGCTGCGTACATCATCATGTTTGTGTCTGGCTTCATCCCTATCATCCTCCATCGTTTCCAGGACTTTTCAGACGAAAGGAAGCTAGCATCCATCTTGTTCAATGTGGTCCCTCCTACTATGAACGCTGTTATCTATGGACTGCAAATCAAAGCGGTCAGAGAAAGAATAGTCATCATGTTTACTAGGAAGACAACGACTGTGACAGAGGTGAAATGACTCAATAGTTAATTAAATGTAAATAATTGTTAATAAAATAGTTGCACTTATTGAAATGTTCAGTCATGCAATTAAAAAACATTCTCGCTCACTCGCTATGGCATGCTGAAATGTATTTCTTACTTTTCAAATTAATTTCACTTATCTACACACCCATTAAGTAATTATTTGATGGTATAAATTAAAAATGTTTACACATTTAATTAAGAGTTTGACTTGTTTCACAATTGATTTTAATTGCAAGCAGGGTAATCAGGAACACAAGGAATTGGACCCACATACAGACTCAGAGGCAGAGCTGGTGTAGTACAATGTTTTATTTACAAAATCAAAAGGTACAAAAGGCTTACAGAGAAGAAACACTAGGGCAATGGCTGGAACGCTTGACACATGGACAAAGATGAACTGGCACTGAGACAAGGGAACACACAAACTAAATACACTAGGGAAGGATAATGAATGACAGGTGAAACTAATCAGGACGGGGCTAATCTATATAAACAGATATCTACATATCAATGCTGTATCTGTAGGCAAGGGACAGGATTTTGGTATCGGAATCATTCTGGTTTCTGTTTGTAGTCTATGTTTGTAGTATTGACCAATCATGTTCCAGTGGGCTTTGGTTGCATGCAAGTAAACAGTTCATGTGGAGAGCAAAAGAGACAGAACTCATTGGCCGAATTGCTCATCGGCTATTGTCTGAGGATGATTTAACTTTTAATCAGACTCGGAACCCGAGAGATGAGCTTTTTATTAGCTTTTAAAAAATAGATCTGCATCCAAATCACCGTCAGACAATAGCTGATGGGTTCCGAGATTGCTAATCGGATTGTAAACAATGACAGGTGCATGAAAGAGGATGTCTTGGCCCGGGTATCCGTTATCCGGATACACCGAAGCCCTGAAATATTGGACATTGCCTGAAGGCTAAATCGTTGTCAGACAATAGCTGATGGGTTCCGAGACTGGGGCAGGGGCAGACAATGCAAATAAAATAAAACTGGAGAAACTAGCAGAGACAGCTAGATTTTAAAGTATCCAACTGAAAAAAATCAGTTGGATACCACCACCACCCCTCCCCCCTTTAGGCCTCTTTCTAAAGCCCCTCCCCAAAAAAACATTTGCATGCACAATGAGTACACGGACAGAGTGCGCGCAGGTAGGCCAGGAATGATTGGATGGGCTTATTATTCTTAAATGAGGGAAGAATGGCACTCACCATAGGCCGAAGACGGCGGATGGGACAGGAAGTTATGGCATGCCCAGCAGCTCCACAGTACAGACACAAGCCCTCAGACAGACACCTCTGCCGCTCAGCCGGGGTCAGTCTGTTATTCTCCAGCTGCATGGGTTTGTGGTCTGGTTCTGGAGGGCGGTGGATCTGAGGCTGGTGGAATGATGGCGTGGATGTTGACTGGTCCTGGTGTTCTTGTAAACACGCCTGCATATGGGTGGCGACTCTGATAGACAGTTGGATGAACCGTTCAAGGCCGATAGTATCCTCACATGCGGTGAGATGCAGCCGCACCCTGGGATCCAATCCCTGATGGAAGGTGGTGATTAGGGACTGCTCGTTCCACCCACTGGCAGCCGCGAGAGTCTGGAATTCCAGGGCATAGTCGTTTATCAATCTGGAACCCTGCTTTAGGTGGTAGAGGCATTCTCCTGCAAAAGAATCTCCAGCCGGTCTTCCGAACACCTCTTTGAAGTGGGAGATGAAGTTGGTTAGGGACTGAGTTACAGGTCCATTCTGTGCCCATATTGTCTCAGCCCATTGTGGAGCACGTCTGTTGAGCTGTGAAATGATGAAAGCCACCTTGGAACGATCGTCAGGGTACAGGTGCAGCTGCATCTCCATGACCAGCGAACACTGCAGGATGAAACCATTGCAGTCCTCCGCCGAGCCAGAGAAGGGCGCTGGTTTGGCCATGGTACTGGCGTACACCAGAGGTGGCACAGTGACGGCGGTGGATGTGGAAGTGATGGCTGGTGTGGATGCTGGTGGTGTGTCGGAGAGCCCACAGCGAAGGAGATCCACCAGCTCCGGGAAAGGGTCCGTGGTTCTCATGCTGGCCGTCCTACGGTGAGGTCCGGTCTTCTGTTATGGACAGAAGGGCAGGAGACACCGAGGTGGAGACAGATGTAGTTTTTACTTACAGCAATGAGCACACAGTAAGCTGGTAAGTGATGGGTGATGGAGCAGTCTAGAATAACGAGTGGAGTACTGATACCGTCCTTTGTAGAATGGGGTTGGAGATTGGGAACCGGAGACACATACACTGGAGACAGGTAAACTCACGACTGGATGACGGAACACTGGAGTGGAAGCGCACACTGGCATAGGAAAGGGAAGGAATCCAAAAGTCGTCTTTTATCGATTGGGAGAGTCCTTAGAATTAACGAGACTGGATAACTGGCTGGGGTGAGTAGTGTGCCTTTACACTAGTGTTGATGAGGTGCTGATGGGGAGCAAGTGTGTGTGATAGGGAGCAGGTGTGTGTGAGTGGTTAGTACTCTGGTGAGGGAGTATGTTGGGATTGGGTGACCGTGGAGCCTGGCGTGTCCGTGACACTAGATAGGGCTTTTCACATTTTTCGTGAGTTCCCCGGCCACCATAGTTTCTTCTACACGTTTGGAAGGGGAGGGTGAGGCGAGCGGTATTCACATGGTTGCAAACTGCAGTTTCACCGTTAGATGCCACTAAATCCTGCATACTGAACCTTTAAAGAGGTTACTTCCTCAAACAAAAGATACAAAGGAGGTGGGTGGACCACCAGACCCCCTGCTTAATAGGTGTCCCCTCCAATGTTGAAACAAAACTTACACCCTTGTTCCTCACATTAACACATGAAACTAACAGAAATGTCATATTTCCATCATGTTTTCCACATGGTTTTCCATCATTTCAGATTTGACTGGAGCTCTTTTAATGACGTCATCTCGTTGGGACCTCTTCTTCGGCGAATTGTGCGCATGCGCCAACGTGCATGCTACCTGTTGCCTTTGCTCCGTCTCGTCGTCTTACTTTTTCCAACTTTTAGCTTTGCTTTTTCTTAGAGTTTCCCCTCGGGGATCAATAAAGGATTTCTGATTCTGATTCTTCTGCGATGGTTTAATAGCAGCAACTGATGAACTCTTATTCACAGCAGCAGTGGATGGAAACAAGCAGCACTGTCATGGTTTACTGGGACACAAATAAAATGGAGCATTTGTTAATGTTTTTTGTAACAACTTTTCCTACGATGACAAGTCAAAATGTCTTCGGTGATAAAGGTATATGGTAAAACTAGCTACCCCCAGCAGTCTGTAATAATACATTTATATGCCAGCAGGGCTGAAAATAGCTAAATCACCCATGTTTTCTGCCCACCAGTCAGTGGCAGACTCAGGCTGTTTGAGGGGCAGGGGCAAAAAAATAAAAAGGGCACCAGCTGCATGAGGTGGGGCACCAGGTTGCAGAAAGTCCTGATGCATTTATGGTGAAACACTTGTTTTATTACGTGACTCAGATTTAAAGTATAACTACTACACCTCTGTAAAACAACCACACAGGAAACTATTAACTATTTAACTATTTAGAAGCGCGTAGATGCCAACTAGTTTTCTCGCATGTAGGGCAGCCTGTATGCACTGCATCAGGTTTTCTCCACTGGAAGGGCGCCCTAGAGGGTACTTTATCATGTTTCATCTACCACAGGGGCATCCAAACCACCAAAAGCAAACATAGTGTTGTGACAGCAGTTGTTGCCTGGTAAGAAACTGTTCAGAGTTCAGTGACGCAACAAACTCTCAAATACCGGGGGCCATCATTCAGCTTATAACAGATGTCAGCCCACCTCAGGTGAGTGGAGGGGGTTCATGTCAGCAGAGGTAAGCATGAGACACGCAGTGTATAAATGATGTTGTTTGTTTACTAAATAATGCCAATCATGTTTTTATCATTTATGAAATATTGCAAAAATACTCTCTTATGTTCTAAAGACAGAGACGTACTTTTATCTTCTCCAGCCTCGATAACTGTGTTTGTACTTAAAGGAAAATCTATTGCCAGGCTACAGAACTCAGTGACCACATCACACCTGCTTTAGCCTCTTTACACTGGCTCCCAGTATGTTTTAGAACTGATTCTAATATCTTACTTATATATTTTTATTTATATCTTAATTTTACTCTTGGTCAATTGATGTCTTTTGTTACCTAAAAGTTTCCCATTTGATTAGATTCTATATGAAACTTCATAATTTGTTAATTTTAATTTGCTGCCTTGTGTGAAACACTTTCATAATCAGGTTTTGAAAAGTGCACTACAAATAAAGATTATTAATATGTTTTTATTACTATGTACAGTATATCCTGTGTTTTGTTTTAACACTTTTTGTTTTAAGACACAAAATGAAATCTTAAATACATGAAAAGAACTGATGAACAAATGAATGGCATTTTGAAGGCAAATTGGAATAAAATGAAAATTTAACGAATTATTTGGTTTTCACATCACTAAGTCTTATCTGTCTATATGAGACAACTATCCTTATTGTTGTTTGTTGCTGATTGACTGATATTGTATCTAGTCTATGACTAGAAATCATGACTGAATTTAAATTCAAACTTCTTTTTGTTTGCCACATTTTGAAACAGCCTTTTTTCAGGGTTATACTTGATTTTTTTGTATTGTATGTTGTTTTTTTAATATGTTGTTTAATTGTGTTGTACACCATGTGCACACAAATGCCAAAACAAGTTTCAGTTTGGTTTAATTATTTCATTATTTGTAATTTTTGTAAGTCTTGCGTCTCCACAGTAGGCCTTTAAAGGTAGTATTCTTATAGTACATACAGTATGTCCTGTTTGAATAATTTCAATCATTTAACCAAGTTCTAGATTTCACAGGCAAACAACCATATTGTTGTCTATTCTTACTAAGTTTTCATTTCTCCAGAACAATATTTTAATATGCTCAATTTGTGCATATTGACAATATTTTCCACTTTTATTTCTTGCATTGAACGCTACCCTACTTTTTAGGTGGTACTGCTGACCTGTTTGAGAAGCCACTTCTTCCACTGTTTGTGTAGATTACTGTATCCATCTAGTTTTTATTATCTTTAAAAACATGTTTTTGATATTAAACGCCATATAAATTACTTTGCTCTCCCATCCTCACTAGGCTTAAAATAACCCTCTGCACTATGGAGAACCAGACTTTAAGTATAGACATTTTACAGCTGGAGGGGTTAAAGGTCAGCCCCCAGTCCTCCATTCCCGCCTTCATCCTCCTCCTCCTCATCTACATCTTCATCATGGTGTCCAACATCGGCCTGGTAGTCCTGATCACCATGGAGAGGAGCCTCCACCAGCCCATGTATCTGCTCTTCTGCAACATGAGTATTAATGATGTTTTCGGGGCCACAACTATCATTCCTCGCTTGCTGAGTGACGTTTTTACTCCAGTCACAGAGCGCTACATCCATTATTATGAGTGTGTGATTCAGGCCTTCTGTGCTCATTTTCATTTAGGCGTCTCTCACACTGTGCTCATGATCATGGCCTTCGACCGCTACGTGGCCATTTGCAACCCCCTGCGTTACGCCACCATCATGACCAGCAGGATGGTGGTGAAGCTGTCGGTGTCGGCCTGGATGGTGGTTTTATTGATGGTGTCGATCCTCGTGGGCCTCAGCGTCCGCCTGTCACGCTGCAGGGCAGTTATTTTGAACCCGTTCTGCGACAACGCCTCCTTGTTCAAGCTGTCCTGTGAAAGTATCCTCATCAATAACATCTATGGCCTCGGCTACACGGCGGTCCTGCTGGGCTCCTCCATCGGCAGCGTCACTCTCACCTACCTGAAAACTGCTGCAGTGTGCGTGCTCAGTAAAAACAAGGTGCTGAACAGCCGGGCGCTGCGGACCTGTGCCACCCACCTGGCTGTGTACATCATCATGTTTGTGTCTGGCTTCATCCCTATCATCCTCCATCGTTTCCAGGACTTTTCAGACGAAAGGAAGCTAGCATCCATCTTGTTCCATGTGGTCCCTCCTGCTATGAACGCTGTTATCTATGGACTGCAAATCAAAGCGGTCAGACAAAAAATAGTCATCATGTTTACTAGGAATACATTGACTGTGACAGAGGTGAAATGACTCAATGGTGAATTAAATGTAAAATAATTGTTAAAATAAATCACTGAAATGTTCAGTGGTGCAATTAAAAAAACATTCTCTCTCACTCGCTATGGCATGATGAAATGTATTTTTCATACTTTTCAAATTAATTTCACTTATCTACACACCCATTGAGTAATTATTTGACATTATATATTAAAAGTATGTTTACACAGTTAATTAAGAGTTTGACTTCACTTCTTTGAGAGAATAAACACTGGGGCAATGGCTGGAACACTTGACACATGGACAAAGATGAACTGGCACTGAGACAAGGGAACACACAAACTAAATACACTAGGGAAGGATAATGAATGACAGGTGAAACTAATCAGGACGGGGCTAATCTATATAAACAGATATCTACATATCAATGCAGTATCTGTAGGCAAGGGACAGGATTTTGGTATCGGAATCATTCTGGTTTCTGTTTGTAGTCTATGTTTGTAGTATTGACCAATCATGTTCCAGTGGGCTTTGGTTGCATGCAAGTAAACAGTTCATGTGGAGAGCAAAAGAGACAGAACTCATTGGCCGAATTGCTCATCGGCTATTGTCTGAGGATGATTTAACTTTTAATCAGACTCGGAACCCGAGAGATGAGCTTTTTATTAGCTTTTAAAAAATGGATCCGCATCCAAAACGCCGTCAGACGATATCCGATGGGTCCCGAGATTGCTAATCCGACTGTAAACAATGACAGGCGCATGAAAGAGGATGTCTTGGCCCGGGTATCCGTTATCCGGATGCACCGAAGCCCTGAAACATTGGACATTGCCTGAAGGCTAAATCGTTGTCAGACAATAGCCGATGGGTTCCGAGAATGGGGCAGGGGCAGGGGCAGACAATGCAAATAAAATAAAACTGGAGAAACTAGTAGAGACAGCTAGATTTGAAAGTATCCAACTGAAAAAATCAGCTGGATACCCCTGTTTAGGCCTCCTTCCAAAGCCCCTTCCCCAAAACACATTTGCATGCACAATCAGTACAAGGACAGAGTGCGCGCAGGTAGGCAGGTAGGCCAGGAATGATTGGATGTGCTTATTACTGGCCTGCGACAGCCACAGATTCCAGAGTTTTTGCATTTTTCTCCAGACCATTTGATTTATTGATTGATGTTGGGATGTGAAGTGCAAAGGCCTTGCCTACTGAGATTAACTCAGTAAGTCCAATGCGTACTCTCAGATAAATATACGTCAATATTTTAGCAGTATCATGATCCAGGGGAAATGTTCGACAACTAAATCTACCTAGAAGTGTAGCAATGCATTATGTTACTCTCAAATGCAAGCCAAGCCTTCTCACCTCCCTGGATGCTAACCAACTTAGCGATGCACAAGAGTTATTAGCTTCAATTATGGTATAAAGAAAAGTGAAGCTGTAATAAAAACAACATTTTTATCAAAATATCTGATGCTTAGCTTTACAGCCTATCAAGAAAACACATAAATGCACCATTATTGTTGTGTGTGGTTCGTTATGTCAATATTGCAGGCAAATAATGTGAGTTTGCAGTGAGCTCATGGCCAGTTCAGCTCACATTATTCAAATTTCACCACTTTAGCCATTGGCAAGACAGCAAAATATATATGTCAAACAGCAGCCAAATGAGTACATTTGCTCCAGGAAAATAAATTATAGATAGAGCTGAAACAATTAGTCAATTTATCGATTTGTTATTATTGTTATATAATCAATCAATGTTTAGCAAAAATGTTAAAAAAACAGCTTCATGAATGTATTTTCTGCTTTAGTTTAATGTCATTATAGATTCGTAGAAAAGGTTTCAGTCGTAGTCATCTGGACACTGTTTTCAGAATCAAGACGTTTCGGCTCCCATCCGGAAGTCATTCTAAATTGTGAAAAAATGGGACGGGAACTAGAAATTTAAGCTACTCTGATCTACATAAGCCCTGCCCTCAGGAAGGAATCTGCCTGAGTATCTGTTAATAGCTAGTTTCACCTGAGACTGACCTAATAGTTTCAAGATGGCCCAGTAATCAGTAATCAGGCCTATTGTTCTCTGGCTGCATCTACTTCATCACTGTTAAGTGCCTGATTAGTATGTGATAGGCGTGACCAAGGTGATAATACACTCTGATAGACTTTGGGCAGATTAAATCTCAGACCACCATTTCTGTTCTGCCCTGCATCTATGGCCTTCCCAAAATTCACAAAGAGAATGTTCCACTCAGACCCATCGTTTGCAGCACAGATTCCATCACATACAACATAGCCAAACATTTGACTACAATCTTGGCTCCGTTGGTGGGGAACACAGTACATCATGTGGAAAACACACAGAAATTTGTGGACAAAGTGAAACATCTCCAGTTGGACCCAGATGACGTTATGGTTTCTTATGATGTAGTGTCCTTGTTCACTTGCATCCCAACCTCAGAAGCAGTGACAGCGGTGATGAGAAGACTGCAGGAGGACTCCACCTTGCAGCAAAGGACCAAGCTTACACCTGAACACATATGTAAACTATTAGACATCTGTCTCAACACAACCTACTTCCAATTCCGGGACACTTCTACAGACAGATTCACGGTTGTGCTATGGGCTCTCGGTCTCTCCCATTGTGGCCAACCTGTACATGGAACAGTTTGAGAAGAAGGCATTATCCTCGTTCCGGGCACACCACCAAGTCATTGGTACCGTTACGTGGATGACACCTTTGTGAAAATCAAGAAACAAGACTTGGAAGCGTTCTCAGAGCATATTAATATGGTGGACCCCAACATCAAGTTCACGCGTGAGGATGCAAAGAGAACCGCTTGGCCTTTCTTGATTGTTCTACTCTCAGAGGAGAGGACGGAAAGCTCCAGATAGAAGTGTACAGGAAACCAACACATACGGATCAATACCTGCTCTTTGACTCACACCATCCACTACAGCACAAGCTGGGTGTAATCCGGACATTACAACACAGAGCCAAAGAAGTGCCCACAGGCTCAGAGGGTAAGAAGAAAGAGGAAAGGCATGTCAGAATGCACTCTCAGCCTGTGGTTATCCTACTTGGGCTATCAACAAAGTTAAAAGAGCCAAAAAACAGGACAAAAGTGTAACTGAACCAAGAAGGAACGGTGTCTCCATTCCTTATGTGTCTGGACTGTCTGAAAAACTACAAAGGATCTTTAGACAGCACGATGTTCCTGTCTTCTTTAAACCAGGCAACACTTTAAGACAGAAACTCGTTCACCCTAAGGACAAGATGCCCACACAGAAACAGAGCAATGTTGTCTACTCCATTCAGTGCAGTGAGGAAAACTGCAAAGAGCGGTACATAGGCGAAACCAAACAGCCACTTCACAGAAGACTTTATCAGCACAGACGACACGCTAACTCAGGATCACAGAGCGCCGTGCATTTGCATTTAAAAGCTACAAACCGCACATTTGAAGACAGCGAGGTGAAGATTCTTAGTAGAGAGAAGAGTTGGTTTGAACGGGGCATCAAGGAAGCCATTTTTGTGAAAAAAGAAAACCCCTCTTTGAACAGAAATGGTGGTCTGAGATTCAACCTGCCCAAAGTCTATCAGAGTGTATTATCACCTTGGTCACGCCTATCACATGCTAATCAGGCACTTGACAGTGATGAAGTAGACGCAGCCAGAGAACAATAGGCCTGATTACTGATTACTGGGCCATCTTGAAACTATTAGGTCAGTCTCAGGTGAAACTAGCTATTAACAGATACTCAGGCAGATTCCTTCCTGAGGGCAGGGCTTATGTAACTCAGAGTAGCTTAAATTTCCAGTTCCCGTCCAATTTTTTCACAATTGAGAATGACTTCCAGATGGGAGCCGAAACGTTTTGATTCTGAAAACACTGTCCAGATGACTACGACTGAAACCTTTTCTACGATAGAACACTCCTGGACGAATGAGGGACTACACCGTGTCATTATAGATTGAATATCTGGTTTTTGGACTGATGTTCGGACAAAACAAGCAATTAAGAGATCAACTTGGTAATCTGGAAAATAGCCGGCAGATTAATCATCATACCTATGCAAATTAAAATGTCTAGATGTAGCAGCATTATAGAAAACTTCCAATGATTCAGGTTGAGAAACAACCTGCCTCAGAGCTAACTCACTGGCATTTGCAAAGCAAAGAAAAAGCCAATACTTAGCCAAGGCAAAGCACAAGCAGCAGATACTTTACAGGAGGATTAGGGTTCTAACCTGCCATTTGAGCTGTTCAGAAATCAGAAATACTTTATAGGTTTATACGTTGGCTAATATATAATCAGCTCTGACTCTGAACATTGGCAAGCAGGAAGCAGTGCACACGGCACAAACTCGATTATTTACTTAACAAAAGTGTCCAAAAACTGGAAGAGCGGTGGCAGGAACACTAGCAGCAAACAGCTTTAGCATGAGGGGCATTAATATTAATAATTAATATAAAGCAATCAATCAATCAAAGTAACAGACAACTGATATCTTGTGCATGCAAGTTAGTATCCTATGCACAAAGAAATATAATCTTTCTAGATTTTCGGGCGCTCTGTGACTTTACTTACATTAGTGTATCATATTTCATCTTAGAATTTATTTCATTGAAAGGTCGACAAAACTATCTCATAACAATAATAAATAAAATTAACAAAAATTCTTAAAAAGGGTTAGGTTGACATACATTGCTGGCAGCCCAAGTAAAATATATCTGTGGGAAACACTGCAAATACAAGGCATTATGCAAAATGTTGAAAACCTTAAAAGGAAAGCTGTGATGCTTCAGTTTCAGTTTATTCACAAACAGTTCAAATACATAAGACATAATCTGAAATGGGACACCCTGATAAGCTATCTGAAGCTTGAGAAAAGGGGCAGATATGCTTATGTTTTTACTGAAAAGCCATTCAGCTAATTCACATTTATTTAATTTGAATTTCTGAATAATATATAATAGCCTATGACTTAATCATGAAAACTGAGTTATTACAAAGTGCAGAAAATGGCTATTTTCTTTCAAAAAGGAAGCAGATGATTGTTGACAACAGTAGTTGTGTTACAACGGTTTGGTAAACTGTAATGTGAGCTGTCCGTATAAAGTTTGCTTTGAATCTTGTGATCTTGCATCTATGAGTGGGAAAGACTGAAAAAGGTTGTTGGCGGTATTTGTGGTTGTTGGCGAGATATTATCAGTGCTTCCGAAGGGTGAAGCCACAGTGGACTGTAAGCTGGATTACAGTCAGAAACATTGCTAATGTAACGTAATGATAATGTTTCATGTAAACATCATGTCATGGATCAAAAGCAGGATGAGATGAAGAGAAGAGGAAGAGATCAAAGCCCTCAGGGCCACCAGTAGAGGTCTGGCCCATAGGGCACCAGAGTGGCCAGGAGCATCACTGCCTTGTGAACCAGGGGCCGCTGAGTCATCTTATAAAAGGTGTCTGCCAGTCCACCTCTGGTCTGGCAGGAGGAGGTTTACGTCAGCAGAGGTAAACCTGACACAAACACACTCATAAAAGATTAACAATGATGTTGTCCACTGTTCACTGAATACTCAATGTACTGTATTGTATGTTATGTTAACACAAACAAGAGTGAAAGGTTAATATTGATGAACGAATTGAACTGTAATCGGGAAAATTGGAGAAGAATCCAAGATGAAATGGAATGAAAGCAGGAGTACAATAATCTGTCAGATGTTTTACTGCAAAACTTTGTTTTTGAAAGAGCTTAAAATTATTTGAAGGCTTTAGAGTTGCTTCTTTATTAAATGTTCATGTTGACTACGTAAGAGCTACACTGCGAGACCGGTTGAGTGTTTATTGACATGTTGTTAATCGTATTCGGTCTCACCACTGATACTGTGCTGTATATTTCCAGGCTATTCTGGAAATGAGTGAAATCAGACTGAACATAGGTGACCTTTGAGTTGCGGTGTGTTTCATCTTTGTTTTCATTGAAGCAGATCAACGGCCTGATTATTCAAATTCATGTTTGCACAGAAATAATAGCTTTTCGCTGAACCTTGAGACTTCAATTTTGGTGTTTTTGTTCCAGTTTTGACTTGAAAGACAGATTGAACATTGTCCTAATGTCGGGTTTAGACTCACTTTCATAAAGCGAACAGTAGGACCTGAAAATGTGATGTAATGATAATTTCAGCTTCCACAGTTAAATGAACTTGATCAGCTGCAGTGTTGATAACTGACTTAAAGATTTGTATATCTGAAGCCGGTTTTGTTTCTAATATAGGTTTAGAAAGTGTTAAAGTCAGGGCAGTCTTATTTCAGTTTCAATTTTTAAACAATCAAGTGTGGTGAAGTACTTTGTTGCGATCTCTTGCTCTATTGAGTCTCCGTCTGTCTTCCGTGACAGTGCTGATAACAAAGCTAACTATTTTTTACATTTGAAGAAAGTACTTTCTGTTTTTACTGCTGCTATTAAGTACAAACCTAAAATGTTTAGATTTCAGTGCAACCTTATTGAGTGGCTCTTGATAACAGACAACCAGTGATTAGTATCTAAAAAGGCTTTTGTCTAAAAGGCAAAATTTGAAAAGCAATAAAAGCAAACCTAAATAATAAGAGTTATCTCATACAGCATGGGAGAGAGTGATAAACAGAACTGTAGTATAACAGTAGTATTATCTTCTTATTTATTTATTTGTATTATTCTTTTCACATTTACAAAACATTTCAATTGACAAGGAAAGCTTGTAAGGCTTTAATGACATGAAAGAACATCAAAAGAACAATGTATTTCATTTGGTTACTTATTAAATGTACACTCCTATGATCAATGTCAAATAACTGAATCGGGAAACATTTTCAGTTCAGATGTTAATTTGTTTGTTTTGCCACATTCAAGACAGGACTACTGCTCTGTTTGACTTTTCTCTAAACATGCGAGATATTTACTTTATACTTCTGCAATGATTTCTTTTTGCTTTACGCATTTTGTAAACTGCAGAGCTGCATCAGTTACCAGCTCACAAGTGATCATTTCTAACACAATCACTTTGACAGATCCGGTTTTAATAACAAACCCAGTGTTGACTGAATTTTCTCTCCAGGATCCTCCCCCTGCAGTATGGAGAACCAAACTTACAATATGGATATTCTACAGCTGGAGGGGTTAAAGGTCAGCTCCCAGTCCTCCATTCCCGCCTTCATCCTCCTCCTCCTCATCTACATCTTCATCATGGTGTCCAACATCGGCCTGGTAGTCCTGATCACCATGGAGAGGAGCCTCCACCAGCCCATGTATCTGCTCTTCTGCAACATGAGCATTAATGATGTTTTTGGGGCCACGACCATCATTCCTCGCTTGCTGAGTGATGTTTTTACTCCAGTCACAGAGCGCTACATCCATTATTACGAGTGTGTGATTCAAGCTTTTTGTGCTCATTTTCATGCAGGCGTCTCTCACACTGTGCTCATAATCATGGCCTTCGACCGCTACGTGGCCATCTGCAACCCCCTGCGTTACGCCACCATCATGACCAGCAGGATGGTGGTGAAGCTGTCGGTGTCGGCCTGGATGGTGGTTTTATTGATGGTGTTGATCCTCGTGGGCCTCAGCGTCCGCCTGTCACGCTGCAGGGCAGTTATTTTGAACCCGTTCTGCGACAACGCCTCCTTGTTCAAGCTGTCCTGTGAAAGTATCCTCATCAATAACATCTACGGCCTCGGCTACACGGCAGTTATGCTGGGCTCCTCCATCGGCAGCGTCACTCTCACCTACCTGAAAATTGCTGCAGTGTGTGTGCTCAGTAAAAACAAAGTGCTGAACAGCAGGGCGCTGCAGACCTGTGCCACCCACCTGGCTGTGTACATCATCATGTTTGTTTCTGGCTTCATCCCTGTCATCCTCCATCGTTTCCAGGACTTTTCAGACGAAAGGAAGCTAGCATCGATCTTGTTCCATGTGGTCCCGCCTACTATGAACGCTGTTATCTATGGACTGCAAATCAAAGCGGTCAGACAAAAAATAGTCATCATGTTTACTAGGAATTCAATGACTGTGACAGAGGTGAAATGACTCAATAGTGAATTAAATGTAAATAATTGTTAAAATAAATCACTGAAATTTTCAGTCATGCAATTAAAAAACATTCTCTCTCACTCGCTATGGCATGCTGAAATGTATTTTTCAAATTAATTTCACTTATCTACACACCCATTGAGTAATTATTTGATGATATAAATTAAAAGTATGTTTACACAATTAATTAAGAGTTTGACTTCCCTTCTTTGAGAGAATAAACACTGGGGCAATGGCTGGAACACTTGACACATAGACAAAGATGAACTGGCACTGAGACAAGGGAACACACAAACTAAATACACTAGGGAAGGATAATGAATGACAGGTGAAACTAATCAGTTTCTTTTTGTAGTCCGTTTGTAGTCCGAGTAGTATTGACCAATCATGTTCCAGTGGGCTTTGGTTGTATGCAGGTAAACAGGTCGTGTGAAGAGCAAAAGAGACGGAACTCATTGGCCGAATTGCCCATCGGCTATTGTCTGAGGATGATTTAACTTTTAATCAGACTCGGAACCCGAGAGATGAGCTTTTTATTAGCTTTTAAAAAATGGATCCGCATCCAAAACGCCGTCAGACGATATCCGATGGGTTCCGAGATTGCTAATCGGAATGTAAACAATGACAGGTGCACGGAAGAGGACGTCTTGGCCTGGGTATCCGTTATCGGGATACACTGGAAGCCCTGAAACATTGGCCATTGCCTGAAGGCTAAATCGTTGTCAGACAATAGCTGATGGGTTCCGAGACTGGGGCAGGGGCAGACAATGCAAATAAAATAAAATTGGAGAAACTAGCAGAGACAGCTAGATTTGAAAGTATCCAACTGAAAAAATCAGCTGGATACCCCCGTTAGGCCTCCTTCCAAAGCCCCTTCCCCAAAACTCATTTGCATGCACAATCAGTACAAGGACAGAGTGCGCTCAGGTAGGCAGGTAGGCCAGGAATGATTGGATGTGCTTACTACTGGCCTGCGACAGCCACAGATACCGGAGTTTTTGCATTTTTCTCCAGAGCATTTGATTTATTGCTTGCTGTCGGGATGTGAAGAGCAAAGGCCTTGCCTACTGAGATTAACTAAGTAGGTACAATGCGTACTCTCAGATAAATATACGATAATATTTTAACAGTGTCATGATCCATGGGAAATGTTCGACAACTAAATCTACCTAGAAGTGTAGCAATGCAGTGTGTTACTCTCAAATGCAAGCCAAGCCTTCTCACCTCCCTGGATACTAACCAACTCAGCGATGCACAAGAGTTATTAGCTTCAATTATGGTATAAAGAAAAGTGAAGCTGTAATAAAAACAACATTTTTATCAAAATATCTGATGCTTAGCTTTACAGCCTATCAACAAAACACATAAATGCACCATTATTGTTGTGTGTGGTTCGTTATGTCAATATTGCAGGCAAATAATGTCAGTTTGCAGTGAGCTCATGGCCAGTTCAGCTCACATTATTCAAATTTCACCACTTTAGCCATTGGCAAGACAGCAAAATATATACATCAAACAACAGCCAAATGAGTACATTTGCTCCAGGAAAATAAATTTAAGATAGAGCTGAAACCATTAGTCAATTTATCGATTTGTTATTATTGTTATATAATCAATGTTTAGCAAAAATCGTTAAAAACAGTTTCATGAATGTATTTTCTGCTTTAGTTTAATGTCATTATAGATTGAATATCTGGTTTTTGGACTGATGTTCGGACAAAACAAGCAATTGAGAGATCAACTTGAATCTGGGAATCTGGAAAATAGCCGGCAGATTAATCATCATACCTATGCAAATTAAAATGTCTAGATGTAGCAGCATTATAGAAAACTTCCAATGATTCAGGTTGAGAAACAACCTGCCTCAGAGCTAACTCACTGGCATTTGCAAAGCAAAGAAAAAGCCAATACTTAGCCAAGGCAAAGCACAAGCAGCAGATACTTTACAGGAGGATTAGGGTTCTAACCTGCCATTTGAGCTGTTCAGAAATCAGAAATACTTTATAGGTTTATACGTTGGCTAATATATAATCAGCTCTGACTCTGAACATTGGCAAGCAGGAAGCAGTGCACACGGCACAAACTCGATTATTTACTTAACAAAGGTGTCCAAAAACTGGAAGAGCGGTGGCAGGAACACTAGCAGCAAACAGCTTTAGCATGAGGGGCATTAATATGAATAATTAATATAAAGCAATCAATCAATCAAAGTAACAGACAACTGATATCTTGTGCATGCGAGTTAGTATCCTATGCACAAAGAAATATAATCTTTCTAGATTTTCGGGCGCTCTGTGACTTTACTTACATTAGTGTATCATATTTCATCTTAGAATTTATTTCATTGAAAGGTCGACAAAACTATCTCATAACAATAATAAATAAAATTACCAAAAATTCTTAAAAAGGGTTAGGTTGACATACATTGCTGGCAGCCCAAGTAAAATATATCTGTGGGAAACACTGCAAATACAAGGCATTATGCAAAATGTTGAAAACCTTAAAAGGAAAGCTGTGATGCTTCAGTTTCAGTTTATTCACAAACAGTTCAAATACATAAGACATAATCTGAAATGGGACACCCTGATAAGCTATCTGAAGCTTGAGAAAAGGGGCAGATATGCTTATGTTTTTACTGAAAAGCCATTCAGCTAATTCACATTTATTTCATTTGAATTTCTGAATAATATATAATAGCCTATGACTTAATCATGAAAACTGAGTTATTACAAAGTGCAGAAAATGGCTATTTTCTTTCAAAAAGGAAGCAGATGATTGTTGACAACAGTAGTTGTGTTACAACGGTTTGGTAAACTGTAATGTGAGCTGTCCGTATAAAGTTTGCTTTGAATCTTGTGATCTTGCATCTATGAGTGGGAAAGACTGAAAAAGGTTGTTGGCGGTATTTGTGGTTGTTGGCGAGATATTATCAGTGCTTCCGAAGGGTGAAGCCACAGTGGACTGTAAGCTGGATTACAGTCAGAAACATTGCTAATGTAATGTAACGTAATGATAATGTTCCATGTAAACATCATGTCATGGATCAAAAGCAGGATGAGATGAAGAGAAGAGGAAGAGATCAAAGCCCTCAGGGCCACCAGTAGAGGTCTGGCCCATAGGGCACCAGAGTGGCCAGGAGCATCACTGCCTTGTGAACCAGGGGCCGCTGAGTCATCTTATAAAAGGTGTCTGCCAGTCCACCTCTGGTCTGGCAGGAGGAGGTTTACGTCAGCAGAGGTAAACCTGACACAAACACACTCATAAAAGATTAACAATGATGTTGTCCACTGTTCACTGAATACTCAATGTACTGTATTGTATGTTATGTTAACACAAACAAGAGTGAAAGGTTAATATTGATGAACGAATTGAACTGTAATCGGGAAAATTGGAGAAGAATCCAAGATGAAATGGAATGAAAGCAGGAGTACAATAATCTGTCAGATGTTTTACTGCAAAACTTTGTTTTTGAAAGAGCTTAAAATTATTTGAAGGCTTTAGAGTTGCTTCTTTATTAAATGTTCATATTTGTTCTATCAAAACAGACTGAATTCACAGATTAATGTGCACTACTCTTAAATATTAGATTTACTTAAAGTGGTGACCCCTGTTTGTGTTGACTACGTAAGAGCTACACTGCGAGACCGGTTGAGTGTTTATTGACATGTTGTTAATCGTATTCGGTCTCACCACTGATACTGTGCTGTATATTTCCAGGCTATTCTGGAAATGAGTGAAATCAGACTGAACATAGGTGACCTTTGAGTTGCGGTGTGTTTCATCTTTGTTTTCATTGAAGCAGATCAGCGGCCTGATTATTCAAATTCATGTTTGCACAGAAATAATAGCTTTTCGCTGAACCTTGAGACTTCAATTTTGGTGTTTTTGTTCCAGTTTTGACTTGAAAGACAGATTGAACATTGTCCTAATGTCGGGTTTAGACTCACTTTCATAAAGCGAACAGTAGGACCTGAAAATGTGATGTAATGATAATTTCAGCTTCCACAGTTAAATGAACTTGATCAGCTGCAGTGTTGATAACTGACTTAAAGATTTGTATATCTGAAGCCGGTTTTGTTTCTAATATAGGCTTAGAAAGTGTTAAAGTCAGGGCAGTCTTATTTCAGTTTCAATTTTTAAACAATCAAGTGTGGTGAAGTACTTTGTTGCGATCTCTTGCTCTATTGAGTCTGATAACAAAGCTAACTATTTTTTACATTTGAAGAAAGTACTTTCTGTTTTTACTGCTGCTATTAAGTACAAACCTAAAATGTTTAGATTTCAGTGCAACCTTATTGAGTGGCTCTTGATAACAGACAACCAGTGATTAGTATCTAAAAAGGCTTTTGTCTAAAAGGCAAAATTTGAAAAGCAATAAAAGCAAACCTAAATAATAAGTTATCTCATACAGCATGGGAGAGAGTGATAAACAAAACTGTAGTATAACAGTAGTATTATCTTCTTATTTATTTATTTTTATTGTTCTTTTCACATTTACAAAACATTTCAATTGACAAGGAAAGCTTGTAAGGCTTTAATGACATGAAAGAACATCAAAAGAACAATGTATTTCATTTGGTTACTTATTAAATGTACACTCCTATGATCAATGTCAAATAACTGAATCGGGAAACATTTTCAGTTCAGATGTTAATTTGTTTGTTTTGCCACATTCAGGACAGGACTACTGCTCTGTTTGACTTTTCTCTAAACATGCGAGATATTTACTTTATACTTCTGCAATGATTTCTTTTTGCTTTACGCATTTTGTAAACTGCAGAGCTGCATCAGTTACCAGCTCACAAGTGATCATTTCTAACACAATCACTTTGACAGATCCGGTTTTAATAACAAACCCAGTGTTGACTGAATTTTCTCTCCAGGATCCTCCCCCTGCAGTATGGAGAACCAAACTTACAATATGGATATTCTACAGCTGGAGGGGTTAAAGGTCAGCTCCCAGTCCTCCATTCCCGCCTTCATCCTCCTCCTCCTCATCTACATCTTCATCATGGTGTCCAACATCGGCCTGGTAGTCCTGATCTTCATGGAGAGGAGCCTCCACCAGCCCATGTATCTGCTCTTCTGCAACATGAGTATTAATGATGTTTTTGGGGCCACAATCATCATTCCTCGCTTGCTGAGTGATGTTTTTACTCCAGTCACAGAGCGCTACATCCATTATTACGAGTGTGTGATTCAAGCTTTTTGTGCTCATTTTCATGCAGGCGTCTCTCACACTGTGCTCATAATCATGGCCTTCGACCGCTACGTGGCCATCTGCAACCCCCTGCGTTACGCCACCATCATGACCAGCAGAATGGTGGTGACACTGTCGGTGTCAGCCTGGGGGGCAGCTTTCTTTTTGATTGTAATCCTCGTGAGCCTCAGCGTCTGCTTATCGCGCTGCAGGCGGGTTGTACTCAACCCATTCTGCGACAACGCCTCCTTGTTCAAGCTGTCCTGTGAAAATGTTCTCATTAATAACATCTACGGCCTCGGCACCGCCATGGTGACGATGGCCTGCTCCCTGTGCAGCGTAATGCTCACCTACCTGAAGATCGCCATAGTGTGTTTGAGTAGTAAGAACAAGGCTCTGAACAGCAAAGCGCTGCAGACCTGCGCCACCCACCTGGCTGTGTACATCATCCTCCTCTTGTCAGGCAACATCATCATCCTCCTCCATCGTTTCCAGGACTTTTCAGACGAAAGGAAGCTAGCATCCATCTTGTTCCATGTGGTCCCTCCTACTATGAACGCTGTTATCTATGGACTGCAAATCAAAGCGGTCAGAGAAAAAATAGTCATGATGTTTACAAGGAAAAAATGATTGTGTGAGGTGAAATGACAAAACTGAATTAAATGTAGAAGAAATGGTAATTAAATACTATGATAGTACTGATGTACTAGCGAAATGTCCTGTTAAAATATATATACACACATACAGTTGTGTGAAAAAGTATTTGCCCCCTTCCTGATTTTTTTTTTTTGCATGTTTGTCACACTTAAATGTTTCAGATCATCAAACAAATTTAAATATTAGTCAAAGATAACACAAGTAAACCCAAAATGCCGTTTTTAAATGAAGGTTGTTATTATTAAGGGGAAAAAAAATCCAAACCTACATGGCCCTGTGTGAAAAAGTGATCGCCCCCTAAACCTAATAACTGGTTGGGCCACCCTTAGCAGCAACAACTGCAATCAAGTGTTTGCGATAACTTGCAATGAGTCTTTTACAGCGCTGTGGAGGAATTTTGTTTTGTGCAGAACATTCAGGTAGCAGGCTTTTCATTTTTAGATGCTGCTGGCCGTTGCTTTCACTGGTTTGAATGACAGTTATGTATTTTCTCAGGTGTAACAAACAAACAGTAATGCTTAAATTACTTGCTAAAATACCCAAATGAAACTTGGCTGTTGTCGGGTTTATGTCCTCTCTCCAAGCTGACTTGAGTTATGAACTTTGGACAAGTTAATGTGTTGTTAGCACAACATGTAGATTTTGCATGCACGCGTTGTCTTGTTTACACAAGATGAAAAAAAGTTAGGCACACAGCTATGTTTATGGGACACAAACAAACAGAGTTAAAGAGATGCAGTGGTCGTGAGAAGGATAATGGTAACAGGTACAAGGTAATCAAGAATAAGCAACTAACTGAAGGTTAAGGCGAAAAGATGAGTTTTAAGTTTGGATTTAAAAGGCCCCAACAGAGTCATTGTGCTAAAATTACTTTCCACTACTTAATAGTATTTACAAATAATATAAAATATTCATAAATTTCAATTTTATGTAAGAACTTATGCTGTAAGAGTTTGACTTGGAGAAAAAAAAATCCCTTTGCACATTTTTTATATTATCTGTGAGGGTGTTATTGCTGATGTAAATAAGTCTTTATAGTCAGAAAACATCCATACGTTAGCTTTAGCAGCTGTCTGTTTAGTATTATTTTATGCTAAGAATTCCAAAAACTGAATAAACTTTAAGCATTAATATTTCCTTGTTATAGGTACTTTATGGGAATGAATCCACTAATGATAATAGTTTTGAGTTTGCGTTATACAACTCTTTATACCAAAGTATTATAATATAGATGCGTCTCCACTGTATTGCTCAAAGAAAGGACGGCCCCCTGTACTTAATTTTTTCCTACAGTGGGTTAAGTATGTGTATAATAATAAAAAGACTTATTATACATCAAATGAAGTTGTATGTCTTTGTTTATTACTTCAGTGTGCCTTTGCTGGCTACATACACAACATCACACTGGTGAAGCAAGAAAGACTGAGGCTACAACTTATATATCCAAAGAAAAAGTCATGAAAATGAAGGAGCAGCATTGTTCTTGTACACTGGAGTCTCTGTAGCATTTTGAACATAACATAATAACTTTTCTAAGACAATCGTAGGTCTCAGAGTTTAAATCTGATATTTGTTGATGCCAAATTGGTTTGAAGGTAAAGTTAAGGTTCATGGGATTTTTTTTGGACAGTTAATGTGCAATAGTTCTGCTTTTGTGTGCTTTTGGGTGCTTGTATGTGCAGATCATGCCACAATTCATTAAAAATTAATAAATATAAAAAATGAAGACTGGTAGAATTACGTGTGATATTATTCTTGTCATTGAGAATATCAAGTGTGTCCATTCACTGCATCTCTTTGAGTTGTCAGGTGTAATCACCTGAGCCAAGCTGAGCTGATGATGTCAGCAAGAACACCAATGTCCCATTTTCAGCTTGATCTGCATTATTTCCTGCTCCTAAATTCTGATAAAACGGAGATGCTGGTCATTGGCCCGGCTTGACATAGACACCGGTCGGATTAAATAACAGTTACTCTGGACAACTAAGTTCGACAGCCAAGAATCTTGGTGTTACGTTTGATCCTACCCGCTCTTTTGATCAGCACATTAAAGAAATCACCATGATGGCCTTTTCCCACCTGTGCAACATAGCTAAAATGAGGTCTTTTCTGTCCTTGGCTGATGCAGAGATCCTAATTCACATCTTTGTTTCATCCAGACTTGATTTTTGTAACGTTTTGTTGTCGGGCTACTAAAAGTCTTCAAATGGTTCAGAATATTGCATCTAGGATCTTAAAACTAGAACATTTGACCACATTACACCAAATTTAGCTTCCCTTCATTGGTTCCCTATCCATGTCCCCAGAGTTCAAAAGAAGTCATCTGGCTGCAAAGCCTTTTCCTATAGTGCCCCCTTCTGTCACAAGTCAAGCAGGATAACCAATAACACAAGGAGTAGGACCCAAATGCAGACATGTAGGTGGAGCAGGTGCAGTTTAAATCATTTAATGAATAACGAAAAGGCTTACACTGTTTTCAGGCAGGCAGTGATTGACCAGGGAACCAGGGAAGCAGTCCATGAAGTCAAACAAGTCCAGAGGAGCAAACAGAAAATCAAAAAGTCCATAAACGAGCCAAAGTCAAATTAAGAACACATCTTCATCAATTTGACAACACATGCGCTGCAAATACACACAACCAAATACAGAAACGCACTGCAAATACAAAACGACAACGGAAGTGTTTCCAGAGGACACTAAAAAGTGCTGAGCACAGCTTGGACACGCTTGTTGTTGTTAGTGACTCATGAAGTTATTGAAGTCAGTCCGTGTATCATGCACGTTTCTGTTTGTTGTGGGTTTCTGACTTCTGCTGCTGCTCTGTGCTGAAAGTGGGCGCTGCATGCACCTCGAAAGACCTTGCAGAGCGAAAAGTGGAATTCTATCAACAATTTTAATGATTTGTGAGGAGATTTAGTGTTTATGCGCTATTCATGTGCACTTGGTTTATTACAGGCTGCAGTCCGTCGGTCACCACTGATGAACCTGGTTATTATCTAACTTTTTTTTTTTTTTATCTGCGAGCGCCCACAAAGTAAGTGCACGCTGCAGATCAGACTGCGCAAAACAGAGAAACAGTAAAAAATAAAATAAAAAGACAATGAAGGATGATATGGACCTGACTTTGTGAGTCACAAACCTCTGGAAACACTTCTGTTGTCGTTTTGTTTTTGCATCACATTTCTGTATTTGGTTGTGTGTATTTGCAGGGCATGTGTGTCTTTGCAGCTTGTTTTCTAAATGCTGCGCATGTGTTGTCAAATTGATTTGCTTGTCTTTTGTCTATTTGCATGTGTTTTCTTAAGGTGCAGTGCGAAAACTCACCTTTTCACCTTACAATTCGTGCTTATTCTTGGATGCCTCAGGCCTTGTTACGTAATTGATTGTAGGGGTGTAAGAAAATATCGATACACTTGAGTATTGCAATATTAGGCTTTGTGAGACTGTATCGATTCTCAAAAACACTATCGATTTTTAGTCAATAGTTTACATGCAAAGATTCCTGGCAGTGTTGTAACGTATCTTCAGCCATTTGACTCTTCAACACTAACGTAACAACATAAACTGAGATACAAAGAAGTAAGCACATATCTTTCCTTTGTTCAGATTGCACAAAAAGTAATGCTATAATGATGGATGTTACAGGCACTGTGATAAATGCAAATGTAGATCCCACTGTTCTGATAGCATAAAAAAGTTAACTTTTTCACTCTGTGTTCTTTATACTATGACAGTTTTACTAAAATTAGATTTGCTTACAGTCTTGCAATATATCGCAATATATTGAATCGTAACCCCTGTATCGTGATACGTATGGTTTTGCAAGATTCTTGCCAATACACAGCCCTAGTGGATTGTGTGTGTAGATTGTGTTTCATAGACGCTCTGGCAACTTGGGTGACATCAGACAAACCAACCTGTTCTCATTCCCAGGTCGTCAACGTTTTGTCACGTCCCCCTCATAGAGACGCACCGGGCTGTCAATTAACTCCCATGTAAAACCATCTGCAGCAATATTAGACGGTCAGAGGAACTGCTCCGGCCGTCCATTCACTCCAATATTAACCTGACCCATACGATGCTGTGAGCATCAGTCCCATTGGAGAAGTGTTTTCCTCACTGTTAATTCCGATGTTAAGGTTTTCCTGACGTTTCTTCCATTTCCCCCCATTTAAAAGGGTTTTTTGGGAGTTTTTACCTCATCTGAATCGAGGGTCTAAGGACAGAGGATGTCGTGTGCTGTACAGATTGTAAAGCAGAAAGTGATATTGGGCTATATAAATAAAAGTAATAAAAGTGTACTTGACCAAACAATTAGCTGAAACTCACTATAGAGCTTCGTAAAGCTGAGGGGAGCTGCAGATCAGCTGATAATTCTCTGTAGGTTCATCACTACCAGACACACTCAACATATTGTTTTCACATTGCCATTTGATACATTATTATTATTAAAATATACATTATAGCCATGTTAAGGTTAGGGGTTTTTTTCACTGGCCATTTCTTAGATTGAAAGGAGAGAAGAGATTTTTTAGACTTTGAGTTTAATGAATCCGGGTTGTTTTACCAACTTGGAATTAGATCCAGAATGCAACTGGCTAACATGTAAATAAAAAAACAGATGAAACACAAACCACAGTGAAGTCACACAATTGTTGACAACATGCATGATGATGCCCAGTTGACAGCAACCGTTGCCTGGTGACTGTTGAGCAACGCAGTACCAGGGGCCGCTCAGTATAAAAGGTCTACCAGTCCTCCTCTGGTCTGGCTGGAGGAGGTTCACATCAACACAGGTAAACCTGCCACACACACCCTCACACACAATCTAGCAATGATGTCTTCTATTGTTCACTGAATGTTGACTGTGTCTGGTATGTTTTGTGAAGAAAGAAAACAGTGAAACGCTACCATTGATTAACAGAATGATCTGTTATCTGACAGCAAATTGGAAAACAAAAATCCAAAATGAAATGTCAGATGGTTTATTGCAAAAGTAAGAAAGCAGTGAAGTGTGTTTGTACTGGATGCTTTAACTGTTGATGGAAAAATGTGCCAAATTTAAATGGCAATGAAAGACAAACAAATTAAATAATATGAAACATGAATCTGTCAAGTGTCTGCGGCAATGACTTTTTAATCATATTGAATTACATGAAGTGGTGACCTGTTTCACGACTTGTATTGATACTGTATGTCTCCAGGCTGACTGACGAGACTAAACATTGGGGTGTGATACGTTTTTAAGGCACAGCAGCCTGAACTAAAATCATATAAAATAATATTCACTGATTGTACGGGAGCCTTGGTTCTGTGTAGGAGGCAGAGCCACAAACATTATCTGTGTCAGCTGTCAAATGACTTCAGGTCACAGTGAATCATCACCTGGGGGGGGAAACATGCTGGGTTTAGGATAAAACCAAAGACACTTTCATGAAGCTAAAAATAGGTCTTTTTCTTTCTTACATGAAAACTTGACATTGTAGACACAGCTAGGATAATTAATCTTCTAATCATTGTGATCATGATTTCAGATTCCAGGGTTTAATGAACTTCATCCAGTGCAGCGTTGACGATTTCTGTTGAAGGTTTCTGTCTATTTTCTGTTTTGACTTATATATATATATATATATATATATATATATATATATATATATATATATATATATATATACATACGTGTGTGTTTTTATATATGAGGTGTTATGTGACAGTGCTGATAACAGAGATATTGTGCTAATGTTGCATCTTAAGACATACAAGTGTCATTACTTTATTTACATATGTACATGAGTGAGCCAACATTGTCTGAAAATAAATCATCTGAAAGAATTCAAATAAATCTGAACTAAAAGAATGACAGAGGATCTGGTTCAGCTGAAGAAATGTTTTCTGTCGTTATAAGAGAGAAAATATAAATCAGTGTTGATAACACAAGTTGGACTCAAACTGTAGAAAGATTAAACTGGAGGACATAAATGTATGGAGTCATTTCCATTGTTGTGTGATTTTCACATCAGATTTTAAGATTTGTCTCAAAACATGTAAAAATTGAAATAAATAGGTATATTAGTGGATTTACATTAAAAAGGTGGTTAAAAAACGTTCTCAAATATCTTCAAAATGTTAGATTTCAGTTTAACTCCCATATTTTTTGGTCTCAGCTTCACTATGAAAGATGTGGTCCAACACGAACACAAACAAAAGAAGCTTCGATTATTTCACTCGACAGTAGTGATGTGTCGCTCGTGAACGAGTCGCTCCTTTAAGTGAATGAGTGTAAGTCTGAGAGCAGTTATTCCCATCACTGCTTGACAGATTTCTGTGTTTTTCTCTGCGCTTCTCTCACTGGTTTGTTGGGCATGGCTCAAAATGTTGAATGAATGTGATGTCACGTACCTCCATACACCAATCAGGATTCTGCATTATTTGAATCAAAATGTAATTTGATGATTGTGCGGTTGGTTTTTATGTTGGTAGACCACAATCTGATAAAACCACACCAGCACAGTCCTGATGAAGCAGATTAACTGTGTTTTTGACTGTTACATTTATTTGTAACCCTTTGACAGATCAGGTTTTGATAACAAACAGTGTTGACTGAATTCTCTGCCTATGATGCTCTCCAGGATCCTCCCTCTGCACTATGGAGAACCAAACTTACAATATGGATATAATATTCATCGAGGGGTTAAAGGTCAGCCCCCAGTTCTCAGTTCCCGCCTTCATCCTCCTCCTCCTCATCTACATCTTCATCATGGTGTCCAACATCGGCCTAGTAGTCCTGATCTTCATGGAGAGGAGCCTCCAACAGCCCATGTATCTTTTCTTCTGCAACATGAGCATTAATGATGTTTTCGGAGCCACGAACATCATTCCTCGCTTGCTGAGTGACGTTTTTACTCCAGTCACAGAGCGCTACATCCATTACATAGACTGCGTCGTTCAGGCCTTCGCTTCACACTTTCATGCAGGCACCTCTCACGTGGTGCTCATGATCATGGCCTTCGACCGCTACGTGGCCATCTGCAACCCTCTGCGATACGCCACCATCATGACCAGCAGGATGGTGGTGAAGCTGTCGGTGTCGGCCTGGGTGGCGGCCTTCATCTCTGTCGCGATCCTCCTGGGTCTCACCATTCACCTGACGCGCTGCAGGCGGGTTATCATCAACCCGTTCTGCGACAACGCCTCCTTGTTCAAGCTCTCCTGCCAGAACCTTCTCATCAACCATATCTACGGCCTCGGCAGCGCCGTGGTCATCCTGGGCTCCTCCCTCGGCAGCATCACGCTCACCTACCTGAAGATCGCCATGGTGTGTTTGAGCAGTAAGAACAAGGTGCTGAACAGCCGGGCGCTGCAGACCTGCGCCACCCACTTGGCTGTCTACCTGATCATGTTGGTTGCGTCCTTCACCCCCATGATCATTCACCGTTACCCCGAGTGGGCGGACAATGGGAAAGTGGCGTCCATCATGTTCCATGTCGTGCCGCCGGCCCTGAACCCCATCATCTACGGGCTGCAGTGTAAAGAGCTCAGACAGAAGATTGTCGCCGTGTTTCACAAGAATAAAGGCATGGATGTGAAAACTTTCCATAAATAACTCTTAAAGTCGCACACGCTTCCTAAAATAAAAGGTCTCATCAGTCAAGTACCTTGAGTTCCGTACACATTTCTCCGTAACATGAACAATTTAGGGGGATTTAAGGTATAAATATGTATTTTACAACAGTTAAAGGTACCAGGTAGAAGAAGTTTACAGGACTCTCTGAGCCTGCAGTTTGTAAGTTAAAAGTAAAATGTTTGTCTCAAACTTTTATTTAATTTTACTGACGTTCATATGACTGAGATTATCCTCATTTTTGTAATTCTAATCAAATTTTACTCGGTCTCCTATTTTACAGGACACGTTTGTAAGTATTGACATGTCATGATAATATTTCACATACATTTCAATTGATTAAGCTTGTTCTGTTGTAGGAAAATTGTATTCAATACAATAATCTGTTTTAAGTATTAAACATCCTGCTGGTTACTTTAATAAAAGCAATGTTTTAATGTATTTTACATTATTATTTCAAAACAAGGTAGGAGTTTTTACCAAATGTGGTCACTTCATATGCAGATGGGGTCATGGGAGATTTCTAATAGTTATATTGTTTGTTTGAATAATATGCTTAATAAAGAATGTTTAAATGTGTCAAAAAGAATCAACTTGGGGCTTTCTCCTTACTCTTGAATATAAAAGTATGGTATGCTCAAATTCACCTGACTGCATGTGACCTAATAATTATTATCATCCAAAAAACACATTTCCTCCACAACTATGGAATGCCATTTTAGTCAGTATTAAGTAAATAAATAAATATGCCTATGAAATTAGTAAATATGTCTATGAAGTAATAATTGAGTAAATATAATTTAAAAAATGAATAAATAGGTTTTTGGGTTGTTTTTTTTGTTTTAAAAAGGATGTTTTCCAAAAGACTTATTTATTTCACTGGAATTATATTTCATAATGCCACTGGTGTACAAGTGGCTTGCAACAGTTCAAGGTTGTTTATCTGAAGGATTGTGAGCTGATGGTCTGGAGCGCTGATCCAGGATTTATGTGAAGCAGAACTGGCTCATTGTGCAGGGCTGTGGGCAGGAAGGCATACTGGCAGGACGCTCAGCGAGGCAGGCAAGCACGCAACACAGGAGGATATGAACTTGAATTACAGGCAGACGCAGAGTTAGAGCTCAGGTAACACACGGAAAATACTATCTAAACCAAGAACTTGGCCGTAGCGTTAGAACCACTTCAGCAAACTGAACGATCTGGCGAAGGCTGGAGAGGAGAGCCTGGGTTTTATACTGCAGGAGCTTGATGAGTGGATGAGTTGCAGGTGTGCAGGTGATCAACAGCAGGAGTGCCACGCCCTGACAGACACACACACACACACACACATAGACAGAGAACATGAACAGGGGACTGACAGGAACACAAGGAGGGGGAAAAGGCAGGAAAACACAGGGAATGAAAGAGAGAGGCACAGCTGGACACTGACACCCACATTTATTTATTTCAGGGGACTTTTATTTCACAATGCCACATTTATTGCTGCCTGTTATACTCAAATGAAGGGGGCGTGGTTATCTCACAGACCGGACGCAGCCTCGGAGAAGACGGAGGCCAGTTTGTAGTTTGGCTCCTGGCACCCGGCTCTGCCTCAACTCGACGTGATTTATGGAGGTTCCTGATGCACAGATAGCTTTACTTGTTGCTAGAGTAACGTTAACTGCTAACTGCTGCTAGCAGTAGCTGCTGCTAGCTAACGTTAAGTTAGTTCAGTTAGCTATGATGCTGAGCTCGGGCCTGAAAACCTCCTCCTTCTGGCGATGCAAAGCTCCTGTGCTAGAGCTGTAAACACCAACACGGTGCTCCGAGCTCCCAGTCCAGGCAGAGTCAGCTAATAGGATAATTAGCTAACGGTAGCTGCAGTTACTTTAGCAACATGTAAAGCTATCTGTACATCAGGAAACTCCATAAATCACAGAGAGCTGAGGCAGAGATGGATGCCAGAAGCCAAACCGGAAAGAAAACCGCCTCTGTACTGTATTCCCTGTCTGTGTCCGGTCTTACATCTCTGTGAGACAACCACGCCCCTTCATTTGAATATAAAACATGGAAATAAATGTCGCCTGAAATAAATATAAGTCTATTGAAAAATGTCCTTTTTGAAATAAAAACAAATTTATTCATGTATTTAACTATATTGACTAATTTCTATATTTATATTCACATTTATTTATTTATTTATTTAATGCCTCATTTATTTATTTTGGGATTTATTTCATAGCCATATTTATTTATTTATTTAATATTGAATAAAAATGGCATTCCATACACCACCTCTAGAGGGAACCTCCCCACGCAAATAGTTTTCATTGTATTTGTCCAGGTTTTGAGATATCCAAGATTTCTGCAGCCACCCCAACATGATGGAAGTGAAAGGATTAAAAGTATTTATTTACATTCCACTACTGAGAAATTGTTGAGTTAAAGTTGAGGGATCTCCTGACTACATGCAGCCCTCTAGCTGCAGAGTGTGGGGGAGAAGTCACAGGGAATCAGCTGCCTGATTGAGCCCTCAATAGGCTGTTATTGGGCACCTGGAGCCCCTAATGTTGCTTTGGGTGCCATACAGGTTGCATGCTAAAAAGACATTTTTGACACAAGCAGAAGGTGTAAACAGCAAAGCATTGGACAAATGAATTCTGAGACATATTCACGCAACGTTTTGAAAAAAAAACCCTAAATTTATTGTAATATTGATCCATCCATTCATTTGAGAGGGGACTGTTAATTAACATATTTAATTAAAAGGATCATTAACTAGTTTAATGTGACTCTTGAATGCAAATTTAACATAGTAAGTTTTGTGTATAGATAGCTGAACAAACATATTATTAGCACAGTATACAAATTTAAAAAGACCATGTAATGCCTTTTCTCTCTCCAGTTTGTGGGTGTCCAGTGGCAGGTTTTCTTTCGCAGTCAGGACACTGTGTTGATGTCCTTCTTGGGTAACACAGCTGCAGGTCTGAACCTGCTCAGAGTCCTTCTGACGGACTCTCGCAGCTCCTTGTTCCTCACACTGTAGATCATCGGATTTAGGAAAGGAGTTAGAGCGGAGAACAGCACAGACACAATGATGCGAACCTAAAACAAAATAAAATTATTGAACACACAAGGTTCACTGAGAATATTTGGCATTTCTCCCGACTAGCGGAAGGTCCTAAGGATGAGTCCTAAGTTTGGTCGTCCAACACATATTATTGGTATGTTATGAGTACTTGTTGTCCCCAAATGGGCGTGTAACATCAACATGATTCCCAATATATTTGGTGACCAGCAGACTTTTTATCTAGTGCCCTTTCAACATTTTGGTTGAAAAGGTAGTTTGTAAGACCAAATGGATATTTAATTTGCTGTGGATTTTCATCATCATTGTGATAAATCCAAGAAGTCAGAGCAGAGTACAACACAGTCTCAATGATACACATCTAAAAAAAAAAAATGCAATTCTTGACCATTTCAGATCTCCAAAAATTGCTATAGACACTCGTGGTCCCCAAACATCCACGAATCTTCTCGAGTCATAATATGTTTGGTGACCCCCCAGACCATTTTACAAAGTCTCCCCTCAATCAACGATTTGGTTGACAAGTTATCTTGAAGACCAAATGGTCACATTCCTGTGAAATTTATTGTGAATATTTGTGGTTACCAAAGGATCAATCCCACAGTTATTGCGATCTCCTGATTTTTCCTCTATCTAATATGTATTCCGTGCTAGCAATGGGGTATATGAAGGGTAGCCTACCTGTTAGTGGAAACAGATATCTCAACAACTACAGGCCAGATTGCCATGAAATGTACTGGAAACATTCGTGCTCTCCAGAGGATTTTATGACTACATGACTTTTTTTTTGCACCACCCTCAGAGCTCCATTGCTCTAAGAAGAGGAAAATCATCAGTATGTATTTTGTTCTGTCATCTTGTGGGGTGTAATGTACAATCCAGCTTCTATTAGCTTGCATTTGCAAGGTTTTAAGACTATTAGCCCTTTGACAACAAGACTAAGTGTCTACAGCCATGCTAGCAGCTTTGAGCTTAATGCTAACATAAGCATGCTATCATGCTCACAATGCTAACATGCTGATGTTTAGCAGGTATGTTTACCATGTGCACCATTTTAGTTTAGTGTTTTTGCATGCTAACATTTGCTATAGTATTGGAAAATAAAAATGTTGACCTGATGATAGCGATAGACCAAAGGTCAGGGGATCACCAAAGTTATTACAGTTCATCCTGAGGGTAACATGAACGTCTGAACCACATGTCATGGTAATCCATTCAATAGTTGTTGAGACATTTCTCAAAACCGCAAATGTCAACCTCATGGTGGCACTAGAGGAAAAGTCAGGGGATCACCAAAGTTATTAGGATACAGTGTCTGTGCACCCTGGATATCTGAACCAAATTACAAGACAATCCATCCAGTAGTTGTTGACATATTTCAGTCTGTGCCAAAGTGGTGGACCAACACCGGCAGACATTTCCATCTATAGAGCCACACTGCTAGCATGGAAAATTGTCAACAAAAGGTCCACTTACTTTATGTTTCCAAATCTTTCAACCACATCTCGTGGCCTTCCGCAGCGGAGTTGCTTGAGGTGGTTGAGTTGTTCATCATGTGACCCAAGTATGGGTTATGGGAATTTCCTTGTCCTTTAATCTCACAAAACTCCTGAATCTGAGTTTTCAAGTTTCACACTCTTTTCAGCAATTTGCCCAAGTTGAGCCATCTGATATCTTTGTGGTGGGCCAGGTCTGTGTGTTCGGACTCATAGTCCTCCAATGCAACAAACTCTCTGTGGTTGAAGGTAACAGAAATTCCAAACTTAGGTCACATAATAACAACTAAAACATCTCCATGACAACTCAGCAACTTCATCTGCTGAAGGCCACAGGATGTGGTTGAAAGCTTTGGAAACACAAGGTAAGTGGACCTAATGTTTAGGTTTTTTTGTCACACTGCTGCTTCCAAGGTCAAGAATGAACCTTCAAACTGCTTGCTAGTCTTGTTTAAAATACTGGTGCTGAATACCTTAAATGTCAGTTTTGGTGGACATATGTGAGACATGTACTAAGGCAAAGGTTAATATTAAAGCAGAATGATTAGTCTTGTACCTCTGGTGAAATGTTTCCCACCCGGTAGGAGATGAATACACACGAGGCTGAGCTGTAAGAGATGGACACCACAGTCAGGTGGGCGGCACACGTTCCAAAGGCCTTCAGCCTCTGAGCAACACCCATCTTCAACATGGAAACACCAATCAGGACATAGGAGGTGAGAATGAGGACTCCTGTGGTCAGTAGCGCCAATATGGCGAAAGAAACGGACACAATGTTATCCACGGAGGTGTCAGCGCACACCAGCTGCCTTACAGACGACAGGTCGCACCAGGCATTCCTCACCACATTCGGGCCACAGTAAGGCCGCTGCCAGGTCATGGAGGTGGCTGGCAGCGTGCAGAAGGTGCTGAAGCCCCAGGCTCCTATGATGAGGAGCAGTTGGACGGGCTGGGTCATGATGGCAGTGTAGCGCAGAGGGTTGCAGATGGCCACGTAGCGGTCATACGCCATGACAGTCAGGATGGCATAGCCGGTAACGCCTAGCTGAATAAAGAAATGCATCTGGAGGAAGCAGCCCGGGACGGAAATGGTATTCATGTCTGTCAGGAAACCGCAGAGCATTTTGGGGATGGTGGTGGTGGTGTAGATGATGTCCACAATGGCGAGGTTGTAGAGGAAGAAATACATGGGAGTGGTGAGCTTTGGATCAGTCAACGCCTTTATGGGAAAAGACAGTGGCAGTGATTAAGATACTATAAACTGAATCTTAGTCAGACTGAGGCGAATGATGAAACTAGATATACGGCTTTGTTTTGTACCACAAAGATGATCATGCTGTTTCCTCCCAGGATGATGATGTAACCCAGCAGCAGGATGACAAAAAGAATCATCCCTTTCTCGCCAAGTTTAGCAAGGCCCTGGATGATGAAGAAAGTGACGCCATCAGGCTCCCAGGTGCTGTTAACAGAGCTGGACCTGTGATTGGTCGATGAGTGCAGGTATGAATCTGGAGAAAGAGTGAGGTGAGAGAAGCGTCAGTGTTGATTCACAGACAGGACATCAGAAGACAGAGAGGAGTTTGATAGTTCATGGTTCAACAGGAGCATACTGGATCACATGAAATCTTACCTCAGCCTGTTCATATTTCCATCACCTTTATTCATACAGATGTAGAAATAGAATGTGTATATGAATGTAACGAAATATAAACATCAGGCCAATGAACGCACACATAAAAAAGCCTCTCTGTCTCCTACTGACTATTTTATATCTTGCAAATTAGTAATGTACTACTAATACCACCTGAATTAGATGTTTTCTCAACATAATGATGAAACCGTTTGTAATGAACTTATCTCTAAAATGTTGACTGACAAAGTATTTCATTTGTTTTCCTACGATATCCACGCGTAGCATCTGACGCATGATTAAACTTTTTTATGGTTCTGTTTAGGCACTCTAAGCTCTTGGTTAAGGTTAGGGAAAGATGGTGGTCTTGGTTTAATACTGAAAAAGTGACACAGAACGGAGTTTACCACCATCCTTCCCTAACCTTAACCAAAGTGTTTTTGTTGCCTAAACCTAACCACACGGCCACCATCCACCCCGACCACCTCCGTACAACTAGCATGTGGTAAAAAAAATGTAACACCTTCTGTACTGGAAAAATAAACCAGGCAGCAATTATATTTCCTTCACAATGTAATTATCAAAACAAATTAGTAGTATATAAAAGTAATTACTAGGCAGGGTTGTAATACAATACAACATACATGTTCTGCATGTTGCATTGTGCTGCTGTTCTCTTCCTTCTGCTCTCTCTCCCTCTCCACCTCTCTGTCTCTCTCTGGCGGATGGCCGCCCACCCAGAGCCTATAGGTTCTGTTCAAGGTTTCTGGCTGTTAAAAGGACGTTTTTCCTTGCCTTAGTCGCCAAGTGCTTGCTCATGGTGGGATTTGTTGGGTCTCTGTAAATAATATTATAAAGAGTACAGTCTAGACCTGCTCTATAGGAAAAGTGCAATGAGATAACTTCTGTTATGAATTGGCGCTATATAAATAAAACTGAACTAAATTGAATTGAACTAAGTACAATTTTGATATACTTGTACTTTACTTGAGTATTTCCATTTTGAGCTACATTATACTTCTACTTCACGACATTTCACAAGGACAATTTGACTTTTTACTCCACTAAATTTATCTGACAGCTTTAGTTACTTTTCAGATTCAAATTTTACACAGAAAACTTACAATGAGTTTCTAAAAGATATACTGTTAAGGGTTAAACTACCACATAGAAACATATATAAAGTATGGTAGCTCCACCTCGACCAGCCACAACATTAATAGTATTGTTATAGTAATAATAATCGGATAATATAGTATATGACACAATAACATTACGATGACAGAGGTCATTCTCCTGCCAAATGAGTACTTTTACTTAAGGACTTTATGTTGCTAAAACTTTTAGATTTGTATTTAAGTAAAATTTTGAATGCAGGACTTTTGATATTGCTGTTTTAAGTTAAGTAAAAGATCTTAATACGTCTTCCACCACTGCAGGCATGATGCTAACTTAACATTAGCAGACCTAAGCTGCAAGAGCTTTGCCTTTCTGAATTATACATTCTCAAGAAAGCTCAAAAGCAGAAAAAAAATAAGTGTGACAAAACTGAATTATCTAAATTTGAGGTTATTTTGTCACACATTTTATTCTGTCACATGTTCCCAAGGTCAAGAAAAAATACATTCAGCAGTACGTGTAAAACAATTAAGTAAAATCAATGGAAGGATGCATATATGACAACGCTCACGGCCTGGAGGAGATCTGTGTGAAATCCTGCATGAATTAAAGTGAATTTATCACAAAATCTGAAGGTATAGTTGTTTCTTTCATTCTCAAGTCAAGTAGATTTTAAGCTATAACAATTCAAACATGCCTGCATGCTGCATCCCCTGATTAATGACCATACTAGTGAAATAATAGTATGTGTGTATAGCATTTACAACTCAGAATAACTTATTTACCGTATTAGATGTACAAACAAGACACATGAATGTAGTTTACAGCTACGACATTGTAAGATAAGAGCAGTTAATATCAAGCCTTTATGCAAATTAAATACGTGAAATAATGTGTCATTGCCTTCGATCACTGGAAAACTATTACTACTGTTGTGATGAAAATGCCCTAAGAAAAAAATCGATTTTCAACAGATAACAGATCAAGACTGTAACATCATTAATACACATTGACTTTTTATGTTGTAAAAAATGATTCTGTTCTCCTGCTTACAACTGACAAAAATATTTCTGATAAATGTATAATATATCACACTGTGAAGTTTGATTGCACTGGACATCATCAAAACAGTTTACCACACAATTACCAACACCAAATGAAAAGCATTGAAACACTCACAGACCTCTGGGACTTTCAGGTGAAATATCAAATGGCAAAAGCTCCATCCCTCCCCAGCAGACAGACAGCGAGACAGACAGGTGAATAGATGGGTGTATGTAGACAAATTTGCTGTCAACAGACAACAAGAGCAGACTATTTTACACTGTGAAAATTAAAAGCTTTTGTATGTAACTATCTGTGCAGAAGCTCAGTTTGACAGCACAAATTATAAAGTAAAAAAAGCTCTACATCTGCACACAACAAAACACCATTTCTTCATATTTGCCTTTTTAAAAGTGCAAATACTTGGACATGGTTTGTAAAATATTTGAAAAGATATCATCATCTTACTTGAATGTGTGAATCAGACTTCACGCTGCTCAGTCAGGTTTCATCAGATAACGGCAGAACTTCACCTTAGGTCCACATGTTGCCTTTTCAAGAGCAACTGAGTTTTTTTGTGATTATAATGGAGATTATAGTGAGACCAAGCAACATTAATTACACAAAGTTACATCAGACCCTTTCATTAAAAATTTAAATTGTACACAGGATAGCAAAAGAATACCAAAGGGACCTATTTTTAGTTACCTCTGTGGCTATAAACAAGCATCTGAAAAAATAAGAAACGTAATTGTCTTTGTTGCCAAGGTAACCACCATCTCCTTCAAATGTTTGACTTCCTCATTAAAGATTCATTATAGAAGCTCTTACTTTAGTTCAATTGCTCTTGTGTATGTGTGTGTGTGATGTGAGGACTGTACCTGTTGTTAATTCTTTGAGCACAAGTTGGACTATACCAGTTGGTCTGAGTCACAACTTTGAGATTCTTTCAAAGTTTCAGAGTTAATTTGCAGTTAAATAGTCAAATAAATGCATTCATATGTACAGAAATAAATGACAATAAATAAGACTAAGAGTCCACAGCCATGTTGCGGCTCTGTGACGTAGTTAAGATGACGTCTTTAGGAGCTGATTTCCTTACTTGCAGGAGGAGGGGGTTGGATGGCGGCAAGATCATTAGTCAGATGGCTGGAAGTGGCAAAAGTACCAGAGACCACTGTTTGAGACCACAAAAGCACCGGGTGTTTTTGGTGACAAAATCGGATGTTTTTAGTGAGGTGTCTGACATTTTCGACTGTTTTTATGGTGACAAAACTGGGTATTTTAACCCAAATCATGATCGTTTCCTAATCCTAACCAAGTGTTTTTGTGTAGAAATCTAACCAGTCTTTAACCACAGCATTTGAAACACAGAGATTGCACATATCTGTGGTTTGCAGAAGCAGCAGACAGGTATCTGCAGGCCAGCACAGGTAGCAATTATAAAACTAACTCAAAAGGTGTGGGAGGACATGGAGGACTTTCAGTTGGCTTCAAAGAGGTTCTGGCAAATTGTCAGACGACTCAGGAAAAGTAAGGTGGAGAGAACTACTGATGTCGACAGGGGATGTTCTTGGTCGGTGGAACACTCCTACACCGTCTAAACCTAAAACTGACATACCCTCTGTAAGACAGGCAGGGTTAGAAGTCTTGGGGGAAGCCATACCCATTTCACTGGAAGAGGTCAATGAGATAGTTTAAAAGCTCCACAATGGCAGGGCACCAGGGGTTGGGTGAGATTTGCCTTGAAATGGTAAATGCTCTGGATATTGTTGGGCTGTCTTGGGTGAGACATCTCTTTAATATCGCATGGAGCTTGGGGACAGTTGCTGTCGACTGTTAGATGGGGCTGGTGGTTAAAATTTTTAGGAAAGGATCCTGGAGGGTGTGCTCCAATTATCGGGGGAATTGCACTGTATAGCAACCCTGGGAAAGACTGTGTAGTCCCTCATTCATCCAGGAGTGTTCTATCGTAGAAAAGGTTTCAGCCGTAGTCATCTGGATACTGTTTTCAGAATCAAACGTCTTGATTCTGAAAACAGTGTCCAGATGACTATGACTGAAACCTTTTCTACGATAGAACACTCCTGGATGAATGAGGGACTACACCGTCTGCACCTTGGTCAAGCCAATCATATGCTAATCAGGTACTTAACAGTGATGAGGGAGGTGCAGCCGGAAAAAAATGGGCCTGTTTACTGATTACTGGGCCATCATGGAAACAATTAGGTCAGTTTCAGGTGAAACTAGGCAGGGTAATTAGCAGATACTCAGGAAGACTCCTTCCTGAGGGCAGGGCTTATGTAACACAGAGTAACTTAAATTTCTGAGTTCTCGGGCCATTTTTCACAATTGAGAATGACTTCCGGATGGGAGCCGAAACGTCTTGATTCTGAAAACAGTTTCCAGATGACTACGACTGAAACCTTTTCTACGATAGCCCTGGGAAATTTATGCCAGGGTTCTGGAAAAGAGATTATGGCCAATTGTCAAACCTCAGATTCAGGAGAAACAATGCTGATTCCATCCCAGTTGTGGAACAGCAGACCAGCTCTATTCTCTTACATGCCTTCTGGAGGGGTCATGGAAGTTTACCTATGCAGTCTACATGTGTTTTGTGGACTAAGAGAAGGCTTTTGACCATGTCTCCCAGGGTATCTTTTTGGGGTACTGTGGATATATAGTCATAGTCATAACTTGTGTGAGAGCTGTGACTGTATTATTGGCAGGAAGTGAAACACATTTTCAGTGGGTGCTCTGCCAGGGTTGTGCCTTGGCACCGATTGTGTTTGTTATTTTCGTGGTGCAACCAAGGGGCAGAGAGCAATGGTGTGACCTTAGGATTGTAGTCTCCAGAACACACTGGAACGATTTGCAGCTAAGTGTGAACCGGTTGGGACAAGAGTCAGCACCTCCAAGTCTATCGGTGCAGGCCCACCATACACGACCAATTCGTAGAAAATTGCATCTGCCCTGCTGCGCATCGGCAGAGTGTCACTGCCACGGGTAGGGGTGCAGGAAAGCTGGAGCTGATGCCACAAGAAGAAAGGGTCGCTGCAATTGTTGGAGAAACCCTCCTATCTGGTGTCCTCCCAGCATGTGAGGGTGACTCAGACGTGTATTACTCCTGGTAAGTATATGAAACACACCATGACTCAAACCTTGCAGCTGAATTTACAAACCACTTACAACAAACCTGACAACAATCTGTCAATGTCACAATCCAATTTACGCACAATAAGCAGGCTGGACACACTGACTTATACAATGTAATGCCATTTATTGTCACAGATTGTAATGTGGAAACTGGAGTCTGGCCGGAGTCACAGAGAGAAATAGTACATATAATGAGAGATATATGTAATGAATTAAGAACAATAATGATGTTCTCAGTGACATAAGTGGCACATTAAAAGAACTGGTTAAAAAATACATGCCAAGTCTCAGCTTACCACTTTGTTTCTGTGTATCACATCCAAACGGTGCTGTACAGCTGCTGCATTTGGCTCAGTGTTTGGTGGGCTAGAGTCAGGTTCATCGTTCCACAGCACCTGTAGCAGAGGTACGCCACATTTATTTGCCACATTGCGCAGCACACTGCATGCCTGCACAATGGGACACACCTTCTGTGGACTGTACAGCAGCACGCCACCAGTGCTGTCCAAGCAGCGCCAATGGCCTTTCAGCTGCCCTATGGTCCGTTCCACCACTGACCAAGCCCGAGCATGTACATCACTGTACCGCCACTCTTGCTCAGTCAGGGGGTTGGTGAGTGGGCTGAGGAGCCAAGTCTTCAGTGGGTAACCACGGTCACCTAAGGGTTCATATTAACCACATGCTCAAATGACAATACAAACGCACTATTACAATTCATTGTCTGATGGTGCCCTTATAGCAATGTGAGTGCAGTTGATCGCCATGATTACATTTGGAAATTGGCTCGTGGCTGCAAATTGCACTTTGATGTTGGCCTGCTCACTCACAGTGTAGGGAAATATTATATACCTGGGCAACAGATGGAATATGCTGACCCACACGGCTGGCATGGCACGGCTCAGGGATGATTGGGAGGTACCTGACCGGTCTGCCAGCTCCCTTTGGAAAGCTCCTGTTGCAAGGAACACGAGTGTGGTGAGGACTTGCAATAGGACTGGTATGTAGTATGTGTGCACCGTTTATACACACATACTACATACCATAGTATGGCCACCCACTCTTTGACATGGTCAGAGTGTTAAGCCTGCAACCCCTATTAATGCCTGGCAATCAGGGGTTAGCAAGCAATGTATTCTGCAAATTACAATAAAACATATAGAACGAAAAAACAGCTAAGTCTATACAGCCCCTGACACACCAAACCATAGACTAAGAGCCAAAGTCCTTCTTAATAAATGCTCATCGCCTCTTCTGTTAAATCCTGTACTTGCACTTGCAGAAGAAACCGCAAAGAACAGCCATGATGTTATAACTTTGCAGCTAAGGGTAGTGACATTTGTTTGATTTTACCCTTGATTTGTTTGGTTAGCATTGTGATGGCCAAAATTAGAAGTTAAAGGTCCAGTATGTAACATTTAGGAGGATCTTTTGGCAGAAGTGGAATATAATGTTTAAAAATATGTTTTCATTAGTGTACAATCACCTGAAAATAAGAATGGTTGTGTTTTCATTACCTTAGAATAAACCCTTTATATTTACAGAGGGAGCAGGTCCCCTTCCACTGAGGCTGCCATGTTGCACCGCCATGTTTCTACAGTAGCCCTGAATGGACAAACCAAACACTGACTCTAGATAGGGCCATTCGCGTTTTTCGTGGGTTCCCTGTCCACCGTAGTTTCTCCCACATGCTTGGAACGGGAATGTGAGGCGAGCGGTATTCAAATGGTTGCAAACTACAATTTCACCACTAGATGCCACTAAATCCTCCACACTGGACCATTAAATGTTACTGACTGTATAAAGTAGCTTAGATCAATTAAAGTTAGCAATGTAGAAGCAAATACTGGCATTTCTTTTATTTTATCCTTGTATTAGATTTGTGATGGCCAAAGGTAGCAGCTAACGTTATTGACACTGTATAATGTAGCTTAATGTTAGCCTTGTGATATCTAAAGTTAGCAGCTAATGTTACTGACACAATATTGGTTAATGTTAGCCTTGTGTTGGCCAAAACGAGCAGCTAATGTTACTGAAATTGTATTCTTTTACCCACAGTGACGTCACACTCTATATTATCCGTCATATTGTTGGAGATGCAAACAAACATATTGTTACGGACAGAACTGGCCGGAGACACAAGGAAGGGTATGATATAGTTTATTGAAGCACAAGTACGTCGATAGTGAATGGAAGGAAGTATACTGTCCTTTGAATGGATGTGGCAGAGTTCTGGAGTCGAGTGGCGGAGCACAGAGGAGCCGGTCCACACGGGCCAAGAGACTGGAGTGTCACACACGGAGAACAGGAGCACGAAGGAGCCGGAGAAGAGGTACCGGGTACTGGAGGTAGTCTGCTCAGGAAACGGGAGTCCTAGGCGTTTAATGATTCAGGGGAACTAGCGTTCTATCCTTAGTCACTAACGAGACCAGTCACAGACTGTGGTGAGGAGCTGGGTTATATAGGGGAGTAGAGTGGCTGATTACGTGCAGGTGTGAGATAGGTGATTGGCATTAGTATTCAGGAGAGGGAGTGCGATGTGAAGGGGAGCCTGGAGTGCGAAGTGAAGGGAAGCCTTGTGTGTCTGTGACACATATCAGGAGGTGCCTGTTTGAGTGTGCAAAGAAGATATGGAGTTGATTTTTATCTCTTTTTTTGCGGTACATATGTCAACATGGCATCCAATTACATTTCTGTGCTCCAGCCAAGTGCTCTTGCGTGCTAAAAACAAAAGTTGAAACTTTGTGGACTGAAGGATTGTCCCTACAGATTGCCTGGTGATGCTTGGTTAATGATCCTCAAGAATGGCCACCAGTTGACTTCAGCAATATTTGCCTTTACCTGACAGACACTACTGGTTAGTACATATCGATTTTACTTATCAAAATCTTGAAATGTGTCATTATTTGCTCATGCTATGGATGGCTGATATAATGATTACTTGTAATGGCTTTGTTTGGAATTTGAGAATGATAATATTGGTTTGAGTGTACTACATTGTAACATATTAAAAAGTTTTATTTCTATGACTTCTTATTTATTCACCCATCTGCTGTATATAATTTTTGTATATAATGTTTGTTTTTGAGTAGCATAAAGGGAACTACAACTTAATCTCTGTTGTAAAATGATAAATAAATCGACCTCGTACCTTGTTAGATACTTGCACCTGTTTTAGACTGTGTACTTGAATTCCATTTATTGCAAACTGTCCTGAAACTATTGATTAAGTACCTCTATTCTTCTTCACTTGTGAATTTTTGTCCTAAAAGGGGCACATTTAGCATATGACTACTTGTGAGAAAATCATTAATCTGGTTGCTAAGTAATAAATAAATATAAAAATCTATATTTGGAGCTCCTGTCCTCTTTTTTCATTAGGTGATGGTTCTTCTTGCAGGTCCCTGCACTGCACAACTTCACCATGGTTATGCACTGGCACCAACAAATAGAAATATTTCAGAGTGATAACCTTGTGATGGTTAGCATCCAATGTTACTGACATTGTATGAAGCTTAATGTTAGAGTTGTGTTGGCCAATGGTAGCAGCTAATGTTAATGACATTGAAAGTAGAATTCAATTCAATTCAATTTTATTTATATAGCGCCAATTCACAACAGAAGTTATCTCATTGCGCTTTTCCTGTAGAGCAGGTCTAGACCGTACTCTTTATAATATTAATTACAGAGACCCAACAAATAGAAATAGCTTAATGTTTGGCTCATGACAGCCAGGCTAATATTTCAGATTTTTGTTTTGTTAACTAATGTTACTGGCATTTGTGTATATATACCTATTAATGTATGTATGTATGTGTATATATATATATATATATATATATATATATATATATATATATATATATATATATATATATATATATATACACATTATTTATATATTTACATTTGTGATGGCCAAAGTTAGCAACTAATTTTACTGACATTTTTCATTTTACCTTAATACAAGAGATGTTAGCCTTGTGGCTGTCATTACGTTAGCCTTTTGAAAGCTAAACTAAAAGCAGTGTATATTTGGATTATTTTGCTTTGCAGAGTCCGCTCATCAAGCACAATCCAGAACCCAGTGTTCAGCATTTGGTCCAGCATTTTTCAGCACTTATTCATGGTTATTTGCACAGAAACTATGTTTCCAGGTAAGAAATCACTGCATCTGAATTTAAATTTTGATGGTATTAACTTAAAAAAATCTTTAAGGAAACTTAAGGAAATCTTTTCAATGGTCAGGTGGAAGCAATGTCCACATCATCGTTTTACACCAATATTATCCTATACATATTGTGAAAACATGAAAATAATATCACTACAGCATATTGTTCATTTATTGACCTAATTTGCATCACGATTTCAGCCCACTGCTACTCTCAAATAGCAAAGTTTATACACCGATATTTCCTCATTATTATTGACAGAATACTACTCTGAAATAACATGAATTTTATGAGCTGATTAGCCTTTTGTTACCCAATGTAGATGTGTCATTACTGAGATGTTCTGCCCCATTATTATTACCGTATTACAAAAATTACACCCAAACATTACCAATATTCTTAATGCCAAGATATTACCAGGTTATCATATTTGTAATTACCATGGTATTATTCTACCATGTTACAATATATTAACCCTTATTACCTTGATATTAATCAACTGTAATCATAGAATGGCCATAATCGGTGTCTACATTACACTTACTTACAAGAGAGAAACACAAGACGATGGAATAAGGCACTCCTGGTACACATTTTACGCTACTTGTATTGATAATTTTACAAAAAGAACTTTGGAAACTAACTTTCTAATGATGGCAAAACTTTCTTGGTCTTAAAAAACTTTGACAAGAAGTTCCTTATCTCTTTTGACTGAACCCCATAAATAATGGGGTTGAGGCTGCCAGGGATGATATGAAACAAAATGCTACAGAGTTTCCTGTAGTCTGAGTACTGGGGAAAGCGATGAAGAGTAATGTTAGACATTCCATTGAATACCATGATCATATACACAACCAGGTGAGTGCTGCATGTTCTCAAGGCTTTACTGTTCAAAGACTTTCTCTTATTGGTCAGACAAACTACTGTGATTTTAGTGTAGGTGAGAACCATGGTGCCTATAGAAGCTGTGAACAGGACTACAGTGAAAGTAAGGCCATAGACGTTATTAATAAACACACTCTCACAGGAGAGCTTAAACAGTGAGGCATTGTCACAGTAAGGATTTGTAATCAGAGTCCTGCATCGGTTCAGCCGTATGGTCAGACCGAGAAGAATCCCAACCAAAACAAAGGCCACTCCCCAGGCAGAAACTGTCAGCTTGATCACCATCTTGTTGGTCATTATGGCAGCATAGCATAGGGGATTGCAGATGGCCACATATCTGTCAAAGGCCATAATCATGAGCACTGTGTGAGTGGTGGTACCAAACATGTGTGAGGTGAAAGCCTGGACCACACACTCATAATAACTGATGAGGCGCTCAGAGGGAGGCAGCAGGATATCTGAAAGCAAACGGGGAACCATGATAGAGTTTCCAAGGATGTCATTAAAGGGCAGGTTGCAAAAAAGGAGATACATGGGCTGGTGAAGGCTTTTGTCAGTGAAAATCAGAACAGCAATTCCCACATTTGCAACCATTATAAACAGGTAAGAGAAAAAGAGGAAGAGAAAGACAGGGTAGATAGAATCCTCTGAAACATTTAACCCCTCCAGCTGAAGTGTAAAGCTGTTGTAGGTGTAGTTTTCCATCAACCTGAAAGAACAAAACAATGAAGTTAATGCCACAGTTATCATGAAATCCATGCATCAATGATCAATTTCTGAGAAAGTGATGATTGTACAAGTAAACTTAACTTGTCAGCTTTCCCGGGATTCTGGGGAATTGTATAGTACATAGTTTCTTTAACGTACATTTTATCTTGTATAATATTTCTACATACCTGTACCCCTTTACCTTTTTTGGGATCTTTTTTTGCCGCTGTGAAAGTAGCAAAATATCCTCCCTGACGATCACAAAAGTGTCATCCACAAATCATTAAAGTAAAACAATGAAGGCTTAAGAGGTAAACATTCTTTATATATGTTTTGAATTTGATCAGACATGCTAAGTTATTCAGTTTATGAAAACTGTGAAAAAAGAAACAGTTTCTTGTAGATCAGTAATACCTACTTTGAGTGTCTCTAGTTTTAATCTGTCTTCTCCTTCTTGTGTCTCACTGCTGAAAATATCCACCAGCTCCATTCAAGATAACCTCTCCTGCAATGTTTTATATACATGATTTTATCTTTAGGGAAATATCATTGCCTCAGACAAAGTGTGATGCAACATTAAGAGATCATTATGATGAAACTGTCAACTAACTGCAATATACATCTTGTTGTTCTGATAAGAAAGTAATGTTTCTCCCTCTTCATCCTCAATTCCAACAACACTTATGACTCCTCTTAATGGTTAGTCTAAATTATCCAACTTCATATCAAAATTTAAGGTATCTAGTAATTGTATTTTGGCAAATGTACCAAATGCAGTTTGTTCAATGGGTATTACAGATGTACTCCAATTTTGAGGATACCCCTCCAATATATCCTATTAAACTGATCTTTTTAATTAATTATACCCTGGACAGGCCAGTAGATCACAGGGCTGACACACTTAAAGACAGACAACCATTCACCTAGGCATTCACCCTCAGGGCAGTTTTTAGTCACCAATCAACCTAACCTGCATGTTTTTGGACTGTGGGAGGATACTGGAGTACTCGGGGGGAAACCCACACAGGCACAAGGAGAACTTGAAATCTCTGCACAGAAAGGCCCCAGCCAGCTGGCAGGTTCAAACCCAGGACCTTCTTAATGTGAGGCAACAGTGCTAACCACAGCACTGATAAAATTAATTAGTTAATGTACCTCTAACTCATCATTCACCAACTGCCACTTTTCTCAAACTTGCCCTTGTACAGTTTTTCTTTTATGAAAGATTCTGCAACCTCTGTGTCTCTCTTACATTCACATATTAGGATTTTTAATCTCTGTTTCACTTTGAGTGCAAGAGTCGCAACAAATCCTCTAATCCAATATGACCACATAAGTCGTTTGTTCCTACCCTCTAATACGACCCACAGGAGTGTTTTTTAAATTAACGCCCCCTACTGGTGGTAGTTGAGGATGGGCTGCAAGTAGCCTGCGTTACTTTCATTTGAAAGTTACTTTACAATATTACTGTCTGTGTAACGCATTTGCAGCGTTACACTATGTATGGGTTACTTTCAGCAAAATAACCGCAGAAGTACAACTAGGCATTATAAAATGGAAGAGGGTAATGTCATGGTTTGAGGGTTTATGTATACAGTGGTGTGAAAAACTGTTTGCCCCCTTCCTGATTTCTTATTTTTTTGCTTTACACTTAAATGTTTCAGATTATCAAACAAATTTAAATATTAGTCAAAGATAACACAAGTAATTTAAATTTAAATTACCTCTGTAGTTTAAATGAAGGTCGTTATTATTAAGGGAAAACAAAATCCAAACCTACATGGCCCTGTGTGAAATAGTGATTGCCCCCCCCCGTTAAAACACAACTTAACTGTGGTTTATCACACCTGAGTTCAATTTCTGTAGCCACACCCAGGCCTGATTACTGCCACACCTGTTCTCAATCAAGAAATCACTTAAATAGGACCTGCCTGACAAAGTGAAGTAGACCAAAAGATCTTAAAATGCTAGACATCATGCCGAGATCCAAAGAAATGCAGGAACAAATGAGAAAGAAAGTAATTGGTAATTGAGATCTATCAGTATGGAAAAGGTTACAAAGCCATTTCCTAAGCTTTGGGACTCCAGCGAACCACAGTGAGAGCCATTATCCACAAATGGCGAAAACATGGAACAGTGGTGAACCTTCCCAGGAGTGGCCGGCCGACCAAAATTACCCCAAGAGCGCAGCGACGACTCATCCAAGAGGTCACAAAAGTGTTCATGACTCCACCATAAGAAAGAGACTGGGCAAAAATGGCCTAGACCAAGACCAAGACCAAAACCACTGCTGAGCAAAAAGAACATTAAGGCTCATCTCATTTTTGCTACAAACCATCTTGATGATCCCCAAGACTTTTGGGAAAATACTCTGTGGACTGACGTTGAACTTTTTGGAAGGTGTGTGTCCCATTACATCTGGCATAAAAGTAACACAGCATTTCAGAAAATGAACATCATACCAACAGTAAAATATGGTGGTGGTAGTGTGATGGTCTGGGGCTGTTTTGCTGCTTCAGGACCTGGAAGACTTGCTGTGATAAATGGAACCATGAATTCTGCTGTCTACCAAAAACTCCTGAAGGAGAACATCCGGCCATCTGTTTGTGACCTCAAGCTGAAGCGAACTTGGGTTCTGCAGCAGGACAATGATCCAAAACACACCAGCAAGTCCACCTCTGAATGGCTGAAGAAGAACAAAATGTATTAAATCATATGTAAAATATGTAAATTTATTACAGACTGAAGACCGTCTGTCGTCACTGATGAACCTGGTGATCTAACTTTTTTTTTATCTGCGAGCGCCCGCGAGGTAAGTGCACACTGCAGACTGCGCAAGGCAGAGAAACAGTAAAAAAACAAAATAACAAAGACAATGAAGGATGATATGGACCTGACTTGACTGTGAGTCACAAACCTCTGGAAATACTTCTGTTGTCGTTTTGTATTTGCAGCGCATTTCTGTATTTGGTTGTGTGTATCTGTAGGGCATGTGTGTCTTTGCAGCTTGTTTTCTAAATGCTGCGCATGTGTTGTCAAATTGATTTGCTTGTCTTTTGTCTATTTGCATGTGTTTTCTTAAGGTGCAGTGCGAAAACTCACCTTTTCACCTTTCAATTTGTGCTTATTCTTTGATGCCTCAGGGCTTGTTACGTAATTGATTGTAGGGGTGTAAGAAAATATCGATACACTTGAGTATTGCAATATTAGGCTTTGTGAGACTGTCAATAGTTTACATGCAAAGATTCCTGGCAGTGTTGTAACGTATCTTCAGCCATTTGACTCTTCAACACTAACGTAACAACATAAACTGAGATACAAAGAAGTAAGCACATATCTTTCCTTTGTTCAGATTGCACAAAAAGTAATGCTATAATGATGGATGTTACAGGCACTGTGATAAATGCAAATGTAGATCCCACTGTTCTGATAGCATAAAAAAGTTAACTTTTTCACTCTGTGTTCTTTATACTATGACAGTTTTACTAAAATTAGATTTGCTTACAGTCTTGCAATATATCGCAATATATTGAATCGTAACCCCTGTATCGTGATACGTATGGTTTTGCAAGATTCTTGCCAATACACAGCCCTATTGGATTGTGTGTGTAGATTGTGTTTCATAGACGCTCTGGCAACTTGGGTGACATCAGACAAACCAACCTGTTCTCATTCCCAGGTCGTCAACGTTTTGTCACGTCCCTCAGTGTCTCATAGAGACGCACCGGGCTGTCAATTAACTCCCATGTAAAACCATCTGCAGCAATATTAGACGGTCAGAGGAACTGCTCCGGCCGTCCATTCACTCCAATATTAACCTGACCCATACGATGCTGTGAGCATCAGTCCCATTGGAGAAGTGTTTTCCTCACTGTTAATTCCCATGTTAAGGTTTTCCTGACGTTTCTTCCATTTCCCCCCATTTAAAAGGGTTTTTTGGGAGTTTTACCTCATCTGAATCGAGGGTCTAAGGACAGAGGATGTCGTGTGCTGATTGATTGTAGTGATTGTAAAGCAGAAAGTGATATTGGGCTATATAAATAAAAGTAATAAAAGTGTACTTGACCAAACAATTAGCTGAAACTCACTACAGAGCTTCGTAAAGCTGAGGGGAGCTGCAGATCAGCTGATAATTCTCTGTAGGTTCATCACTACCAGACACACTCAACATATTGTTTTCACATTGCCATTTGATACATTATTATTATTAAAATATACATTATAGCCATGTTAAGGTTAGGGTTTTTTTTCACTGGCCATTTCTTAGATTGAAAGGAGAGAAGAGATTTTTTAGACTGTGAGTTTAATGAAACCGGGTTGTTTTACCAACTTGGAATTAGATCCAGAATGCAACTGGCTAACATGTAAATAAAAAAACAGATGAAACACAAACCACAGTGAAGTCACACAATTGTTGACAACATGCATGATGATGCCCAGTTGACAGCAACCGTTGCCTGGTGACTGTTGAGCAACGCAGTAATAGGGGCCGCTCAGTATAAAAGGTCTACCAGTCCTCCTCTGGTCTGGCTGGAGGAGGGTCACATCAACACAGGTAAACCTGCCACACACACCCTCACACACAATCTAGCAATGATGTCTTCTATTGTTCACTGAATGTTGACTGTGTCTGGTATGTTTTGTGAAGAAAGAAAACAGTGAAACGCTACCATTGATTAACAGAATGATCTGTTATCTGACAGCAAATTGGAAAACAAAAATCCAAAATGAAATGTCAGATGGTTTATTGCAAAAATAGGAAAGCAGTGAAGTGTGTTTGTACTGGATGCTTTAACTGTTGATGGAAAAATGTGCCAAATTTAAATGCCAATGAAAGACAAACAAATTAAATAATATGAAACATGAATCTGTCAAGTGTCTGCGGCAATGACTTTTTAATCATATTGAATTACATGAAGTGGTGACCTGTTTCACGACTTGTATTGATACTGTATGTCTCCAGGCTGACTGACGAGACTAAACATTGGGGTGTGATACGTTTTTAAGGCACAGCAGCCTGAACTAAAATCATTTTTAATATTCACTGATTGTACGGGAGCCTTGGTTCTGGCCGCAAACATTATTTGTGTCAGCTGTCAAATGACTTCAGGTCACAGTGAATCATCACCTGGGGACATGCTGGGTTTAGGATAAAACCTTAATAATAGGATAAGACACTTTCATGAAGCTAAAAATAGGTCTTTTTATTTCTTACATGAAAACTTGACATTGTAGACACCCTGGATAATTAATCTTATAATCATTGTGATCATGATTTCAGATTCCAGGGTTTAATGAACTTCATCAGGTGCAGCATTGATGTTTTCTGTTGAACGTTTCTGTCTATTTTCTGTTTTGACATATAAAAAAAAAAGAAAGAAACTTTGTCCTTTACCCTCCGCGGGTGGTCTCATCCTTCGAGCTCGGGTCCTCTACCAGAGGCCTGGGAGCTTGAGGGTTCTGCGCAGTATCTTTGCTGTTCCTAGTACTGCACTTTTCTGGACCGAGATGTCTGGTGTTCTTCCTGGGATCTGCTGTAGCCACTCCTCCAGTTTGGGGGTCACTGCCCCGAGTGCTCCGATGACCACGGGCACCACTGTCGCCTTCACCTTCCAAGCCTTCTCCAGCTCTTCTCTGAGCCCTTGGTATTTCTCTAGTTCCTCATGTTCCTTTTTCCTGATGTTGCCATCACTTGCCACGTCAACCACAACGGCTTTCTTCTGCTGTTTGTCAACCGCCACGATGTCTGGTGGTTGGTTCGTCATTACCATTCTGTCAGTCTGAATCTGGAAGTCCCACAGGATCTTGGCTCGCTCGTTCTCTACCACCTTTGGAGGTGTTTCCCACTTTGACCTCGGGGTTTCCAGTCCATACTCCGTGCAGATGTTCCTGTACACTATGCCAGCCACTTGGTTATGGCGCTCCATGTATGCTTTCCCTGCCAGCATCTTACACCCTGCAGTTATGTGCTGGATTGTTGGATGTTTCATCCTGGATAGTGGCTCTCACACTCACTAGTCCACGGTCGCCTTCCTTACGGCTAGCGGACAGTCTCAGGGTGCTGGATTTGGGATGGAACCCTCCATGCATGGTGAGGAGCTTTCGTGTCTTTACGTCTGTGGTCTGTATCTCTTCCTTTGGCCGCCTTATTATTCCCGCAGGGTATCTGATCACTGGCAGGGTGTAGCTGTTTATTGCCTGGGCCTTGATCTTGCCATTGAGCTGACTTCTTAGGACTTGCCTTACTTGTTGAAGGTATTTGGCAGTTGCTGTCTTCCTTGTTACCTCTTCGAGGTTGCCATTTGCCTGTGGTATTCCAAGGTAATTGTAACCATCCTCAATGTCTGCTATTGTTCCCTCTGGGAGTGAGACCCCTTCTGTGTGGACTACCTGCCCTCTCTTTGTCACCATTCGACTGCACTTCTCAAGCCCAAACGACATCCCATTGTCAGAGCTGTAGATCCTGGTGGTGTGGATCAGTGAGTCGATGTCCCGCTCGCTCTTAGCATATAGCTTGATGTCATCCATGTAGAGGAGGTGACTGATGGTGGCCCCATTCCTGAGTCGGTATCCATAGCCAGTCTTGTTGATTATTTGGCTGAGGAGGTTCAGACCTATGCAGAACAGTAGTGGGGACAGAGCATCTCCTTGGTATATGCCACATTTGATGGATACTTGTGCAAGTGGCTTGCCATTGGCCTCAAGGGTGGTTTTCCACAGCCTCATCGAGTTTGCAATGAAGTCTCTTAGAGTCCTGTTGATGTTGTACATCTCCAAGCATTCAGTGATCCATGTGTGTGGCATTGAGTCATATGCTTTCTGTTCTGCAGTCTTGGGTGACTGTTCTGTCAACCAGGAGTTGGCTCCTCTGGTTCCTTTGCTGATGCCTTTCTGTGCGTTGCTCATGTATTGATCCATGTGTCCACTTATCTTAGCCGCAATGATGCCTGACATGAGCTTCCATGTTGTGGAGAGACAGGTTATTGGGGGGGCTAATGGGGCTGTACCCTTTGCGGGATCCTTCAGGATCAGGATTGTACGCCCTTTGGTAAGCAATTCAGGGTGCGTCACATCTCTTAGCAGCTGGTTCATTTGTGCTGCTAGGCGCTCGTGGAGTGCAGTGAGCTTCTTTAGCAGGTTGAGTTGCGAACAGCCGGTTTATTCTTCTGGTTTCATTATCTCTCATGTATCATTATCTCTCGTGTACCTCTTTAGGCGGCTGGCCAAGGCTTGGAGCCTTTGTTTGGAAGTTTCGAGTGCTTCAGATACGGGCATCTGGTTGTACTTCTTGGGTACTTGCTTTCTCATTGCACCCCTCTCGGCCTCTGTCAGTTGGCTCACTTCTCTCCGGGCCTCCTTGATTTTTGCCTCCAGCCTTCGTTTCCATGGTGGGTACTGTTTCTCATGGCTCCCATGGTTGCTCTTATAGCCAAGTATCTCGAGGATCACTGCTGCTGAGGCATATAGTAGCTCACTGGTTTCAGTGATGGTTGTGGTAGCATTGATGATTGCACTCAATGCTGCATTCACATCTTCTAGGAGACTTTCTGATGGTACTTCACTTAGCCGTTGTAACTGGCGTCAGGGTTGCCTTGCATTCATTCTTGCCATGATCTTATAAAGATCTTTTTATATAAAAAACTTTGTCCTTCACCCTCCGCGGGTGGTCTCATCCTTCGAGCTCGGGTCCTCTACCAGAGGCCTGGGAGCTTGAGGGTTCTGCGCAGTATCTTTGCTGTTCCTAGTACTGCACTCTTCTGGACCGAGATATAAAGTAGGTTAGATCAATTAACAAAGTTAGCAATGTAGAAGCAAATACTGGCATTTATTTTATTTTATCCTTGTATTAGATTTGTGATGGCCAAAGGTAGCAGCTAACGTTATTGACACTGTATAATGTAGCTTAATGTTAGCCTTGTGATATCTAAAGTTAGCAGCTAATGTTACTGACACAATATTGGTTAATGTTAGCCTTGTGTTGGCCAAAACGAGCAGCTAATGTTACTGAAATTGTATTCTTTTACCCACAGTGACGTCACACTCTATATTATCCGTCATATTGTTGGAGATGCAAACAAACATATCAGGAGGTGCCTGTTTGAGTGTGCAAAGAAGATATGGAGTTGATTTTTATCTCTTTTTTGAGGTACATATGTCGACATGGCATCCAATTACATTTCTGTGCTCCAGCCAAGTGCTCTAGCGTGCTAAAAACAAAAGTTGAAACTTTGTGGACTGAAGGATTGTCCCTACAGATTGCCTGGTGATGCTTGGTTAATGATCCTCAAGAATGGCCACCAGTTGACTTCAGCAATATTTGCCTTTACCTGACAGACACTCCTGGTTAGTACATATCGTTTTTACTTATCGAAATCTTGAAATGTGTCATTATTTGCTCATGCTATGGATGGCTGATATAATGATTACTTGTAATGGCTTTGTTTGGAATTTGAGAATGATAATATTGGTTTGAGTGTACTACATTGTAACATCTTAAAAAGTTTTATTTCTATGACTTCTTATTTATTCACCCATCTGCTGTATATAATTTTTGTATATAGTGTTTGTTTTTGAGTAGCATAAAGGGAACTACAACTTAATCTCTGTTGTAAAATGATAAATAAATCTACCTTATACCTTGTTAGATACTTGCACCTGTTTTAGACTGTATACTTGAATTCCATTTATTGCAAACTGTCCTGAAACTATTGATTAAGTACCTCTATTTTTCTTCACTTTTGAATTTTTGTCCTAAAAGGGGCACATTTAGCATATGACTACTTGTGAGAAAATCATTAATCTGGCTGCTAAGTAATAAATAAATATAAAAATATCTATTTGGAGCTCCTGTCCTCTTTTTTCATTAGGTGATGGTTCTTCTTGCAGGTCCCTGCACTGCACAACTTCACCATGGTTATGCACTGGCACCGACAAAAATAGAAATATTTCAGAGTGATAACCTTGTGATGGTTAGCATCCAATGTTACTGACATTGTATGAAGCTTAATGTTAGAGTTGTGTTGGCCAATGGTAGCAGCTAATGTTAATGACATTGAAAGTAGAATTCAATTCAATTCAATTTTATTTATATAGCGCAAAGTCATAACAGAAGTTATCTCATTGCGCTTTACCTATAGAGCAGGTCTTTATAATATTAATTACAGAGACCCAACAAATAGAAGTAGCTTAATGTTAGGCTCATGACAGCCAGGCTAATATTTCAGATTTTTGTTTTGTTAACTAATGTTACTGGCATTTGTGTATATATACCTATAAATGTATATATATACACATCATATATATATATATATATATATATATATATATATATATATATATATACACATTATATATATATATATAAACATTACATTTGTGATGGCCAAAGTTAGCAACTAATTTTACTGACATTTTTCATTTTACCTTAATACAAGAGATGTTAGCCTTGTGGCTGTCATTACGTTAGCCTTTTGAAAGCTAAACTAAAAGCAGTGTATATTTGGATTATTTTGCTTTGCAGAGTCCGCTCATCAAGCACCATCCAGAACCCAGTGTTCAGCATTTGGTCCAGCATTTTTCAGCACTTATTCATGGTTATTTGCACAGAAACTATGTTTCCAGGTAAGAAATCACTGCATCTGAATTTAAATTTTGATGGTATTAACTTAAAAAAATCTTTAAGGAAATCTTTTCAATGGTCATGTGGAAGGAATTTCCACATCATTGTTTTACACCAATATTATCTCATACATATTGAATACAAAAACATGAAAATAATATCACTTCATTATTGTTAGCATATTGTTCATTTATTGACCTAATTTGCATCAAGATTTCAGCCCACTGCTACTCTCTAATAGCAAAGTTTATACACCGATATTTCCTCATTATTATTGAAAGAATACTACTCTGAAATAACATGAATTTTATGAGCTGATTAGCCTTTTGTTACCCAATGTAGATGTGTCATTACTGAGATGTTCTGCCCCATTATTATTACCGTATTACAAAAATTACACCCAAACATTACCAATATTCTTAATGCCAAGATATTACCAGGTTATCATATTTGTAATTACCATGGTATTATTCTACCCTGTTACAATATATTAACCCTTATTACCTTGATTTTAATCAACTATAATCATAGAACGGCCATAATCGGTGTCTACATTACACTTACTTACAAGAGAGAAACACAAGACGATGGAATAAGGCACTCCTGGTACACATTTTACGCTATTTATATTGATAATTTTACAAAAAGAACTTTGGAAACTAACTTTCTAATGATGGCAAAACTTTCTTGGTCTTAAAAAACTTTGACAAGAATTTACGTATCTCTTTTGACTGAACCCCATAAATAATGGGGTTGAGGCTGCCAGGGATGATATGAAACAAAATGGTACAGAGTTTCCTGTAGTCTGAGTACTGGGGAAAGCGATGAAGAGTAATGATAGACATTCCATTGAATACCATGATCATATACACAACCAGGTGAGTGCTGCATGTTCTCAAGGCTTTATTGTTCAAAGACTTGCTTTTACTGGTCAAACAAACTACTGTGATTTTAGTGTAGGTGAGAACCATGGTGCCTATAGAAGCTGTGAACAGGACTACAGTGAAAGTGAGGCCATAGACGTTATTAATAAACACACTCTCACAGGAGAGCTTAAACAGTGAGGCATTGTCACAGTAAGGATTTGTAATCAGAGTCCTGCATCGGTTCAGCCGTATGGTCAGACCGAGAAGAATCCCAACCAAAACCAAGGCCACTCCCCAGGCAGAAACTGTCAGCTTGATCACCATCTTGTTAGTCATTATGGCAGCATAGCGTAGGGGATTGCAGATGGCCACATACCTGTCAAAGGCCATAATCATGAGCACTGTGTGAGTGGTGGTACCAAACATATGTGTGGTGAAAGCCTGGACCACACACTCATGATAACTGATGAGGCGCTCAGAGGGAGGCAGCAAGATATCTGAAAGCAAACGGGGAACCATGATAGAGTTTCCAAGGATGTCATTAAAGGGCAGGTTGCAAAAAAGGAGATACATGGGCTGGTGAAGGCTTTTGTCAGTGAAAATCAAAACAGCAATTCCCACATTCGCAACCATTATAAACAGGTAAGAGAAAAAGAGGAAGAGAAAGACAGGGTAGATAGAATCCTCTGAAACATTTAACCCCTCCAGCTGAAGTGTAAAGCTGTTGTAGGTGTAGTTTTCCATCAACCTGAAAGTACAAAACAATGAAGTCAATGCCACAGTTATCATGAAATCCATGCATCAAGGATCAATTTCTGAGAAAGTGATGATTGTACAAGTAAACTTAACTTGTCAGCTTTCCCCGGATTCTGGGGAATTGTATAGTATATAGTTCCTGTACATTTTATCTTGTATAAGATTTCTACATACCTGTACCCCTTTCCCTTATTTGAGGCCTTTTTTTGCCGCTGTGAAAGTAGCAAAATTGTCATTCACAAAGTGTCAAAAGTGTCATCCACAAATCATTAAAGTAAAACAATGAAGGCTTAAGAGGTGAGCATTTTTACATATGTTTTGAATTTGATCAGACATGCTATGTTATACAGTTTATGAAAACTGTGAAAAAAGAAACTGTTTCTTGTAGATCACTAATACCTACTTTGAGTGTCTCTAGTTTTAATCTGCCTTCTCTTTCTTGTGTCTCACTGCTGAAAATATCCACCAGCTCCAATCAAGATATCGTCTCCTGCAATGTTTTATATACATGATTTTATCTTTAGGGAAATATCATTACCTCAGATAAAGTGTGATGCAACATTAAGAGATCATTAAGATGATAACTGTCAACTAACTACACTATACATCTTGTAGTTCTGAGATAAGGAAGTGATGGAGTGGGCGAGAAGTGGGGTACACCCTGGACAGGCCAGGGCTGGCACACTTAAAGACAGACAACCATTCACCCCGGCATTCACCCTCAGGGCAGTTTTTAGTTACCAATCAACCTAACCTGCATGTTTTTGGACTGTGGGAGGATACTGGAGTACTCGGGGGGAAACCCACACAGGCACAAGGAGAACTTGAAATCTCTGCACAGAAAGGCCCCAGCCGGCTGGCAGGTTCAAACCCAGGACCTTCTTAATGTGAGGCAACAGTGCTAACCACAGCACTGATAAAATTAATTACTTAATGTACCTCTAACTCATCATTCACCAACTGCCACTTTTCTTAAACTTGCCCTTGTACAGTTTTTCTTTTCTGAAAGATTCTGCAACCTCTGTGTCTCTCTTACATTCACATATTAGGATTTTTAATCTCTGTTTCACTTTGAGTGCAAGAGTCCTCTAATCCAATACGACCACATAAGTCGTTTGTTCCTACCCTCTAATACGACCCACAGGAGTGTTTTTTAAATTTACACCCCCTACTGGTGGTAGTTGAGGATGGACTGTAAGTAGCCTACGTTAATTTCATTTGAAAGTTACTTTACAATATTACTGTCTGTGTAACCCATTTGCAGCATTACACTATGTATGGGTTACTTTCAGCAAAATAACCGCAGAAGTACAACTAGGCATTATAAAATGGAAGAGGGTAATGTCATGGTTTGAGGGTTTATGTATAGTTTTATTTTGAAATGCTCTTTTCCCCTCATGTGTCTGGTAGTTTTACTTCCTGTCTTTGTTTGCTTTTACTGCCAGTTTTGATTGTTTGCTCCGGCCTGATTAGTTTCACCTGTGTCTCGTTATACCTCTTCACCTGAGTGTATTTAGTCTGTGTGCTGCCTTTGTCTCTCAAGATTGTCTTTGTACCCTGTGTCAAGTGTCCTGGCATTTGTTTCCTGTGTTTCTTGGACTATTTCTCTGTTTCTTTTGGGCCTCACTGGATTTTGGATTTTCTGCCTGCTCATTTACAGATTTGTTGCCTGTGTTCTGGACTGCCTTTTCTAAGTTTGATATCTGCCTCCCTGTCATTCCATGAAAGCCTGTGTACAGCCATTAAATACCTGAACTGCATTTGTCTGCCTCTGTTGTCTGCATTGGGTCCTACTCCTGTTTTCCTGGTTCCCCTGCTTGACAAACTATAACAAGTAATGTTGTTTATAGCAGTATCCCTGCAAATGCCCCTATATTGCAGCACTAGCAGGAGCTATTTCGGGCGCCCCTGTCTCAGGAAGTGAAATTTCGATTCATTTTTCTCAAACAATGTTACTTGATTCACAGTTACAGCACTAATACAACATCTCTCCTGGTTGAATCATCAGTACAAAAGATTAACTGCAATAGAAAATAGCTGGTTCTTTAATAAAAAAATCAAAGGTACAAGCCTGTGGACCTAAAAACTTTTGGGGAGAAGTGAATTACAACTCCTTTGGGGGGAAAAAAATCCAATCACTGAGATTAAAATTTTGTTATGTGTGCCACTAACTGCGGGTGGAAGGTAAAGATTAGGGTGTTAAGAAAACTGACAATACAATCTGCATCTTAAATCAATTTACTTTTGGATTCTTTTGGATCAATTCAACAACTGTTTTATTATCACTTATTCTCTCTGTACTGTCTAATATGTAAAAAAAGACAATATTTATTTGTGGCTTGAGGTAATTAAAAACAAAATGAACATCTGTTTGTAATGATGAATATTAGAGAAAAGGATTGGCTTTGTAATTAGCATTATATTAATATAGTATTAATACTAATAAAACTTTATTTATGGAGCACTTATCAAAACAAAGTAAAAAGTGCTTCACAAAGAGAAATAAAATACCACAGTGAATTATAAAATACATTTATATATATTTTTAAAACAATAAAATAAACAGACAGCTGTCATAGTTAGCCACATCTCTCTCCTGACCCTTGTGTGCTCTAGTGTGCTCCCCTTTTCCCTGTGTTCCTTGTCTGTCCTCTGTTCGTCGCCGTGTGTGTGTTTACTGGTCTGGTTCCCTGGTCCTCCCTCCTGCTGCTGATCACTGGCTCACCTGACGTCCATCATCCAATCAGTCTCCACAGTATATCTACCAGGCTCTACCACACTACCAGCACCAGATCGTCTCCATACACTTGTACGATACCTTCGTCACGGCTCCTACCGCGACCAAAGTTAAGTTGTAGTTAACTCACTATTTTGTCTCTCTTGTAACTTTGTCTCTGCCACAGAGCTTATTCCCTGCTGGTGATCACAGCCCCTCGGATCTCTGCAAGGCTGCCTGCCTGTTCTGTCTGCCACGCTACATGAGCCAGCTGCCATTCCTGTCCTGCCGGGCCTCACCACACGAGTTACCTGCCTCTCCTGTCCCACTTGCTTCACCAGGCGAGAAAGCTTTCCCTCCTGTCCGACCTGCCTCACCACACGGATCAGCTGCCTTGCCGGTTCTGCTAATCACTCTACACAAGCCAAGCCAGAACCTACACTCCCCGTCTCTGTCCCCGGAGCCTCGCTGGCTACAATGGACTACACCAGAGTCGCCGCTCTGGAAGAGCTCAGATCCACCAGTGATTGCTTGCAGTATATAATAAAGACTGTTGCTACCACAATCCAAGTACCACTTCCTTGTGTTCTGCATTTGGGTTCTTAGATCATGTACTACGACAACAGCTCAGGTAAGAAAGAAAAAAAGAAGACACTGACTCAGACAACCTAATTTCTAAGGGCAAGTTGTTGGTCAAGGGCTGAACTGAACTGGGGAGCTTTTCGAGGATGAGGGGTTGTAGCTCTGGGAAAGCAGTGTGTGACCGCATTAACAAAGTAGTTATTCCATACTATGGAATCTCCAACTATCAGCGTAGTTTGGGGGATGAGAGGAGGCAGAGTTGATGATCGTGGAAACCACCAAGTTCCATCAGCCATCCATAGGACAGTCGTGGCCGGGGACTGCTGCGGTGAGGGGGGCGGCGTCCTTCTTAGCAGAGGGGTTCTCAGCTGTCACTGGACAAATGAGACCTCCAGAGCTTCTCCTGATCACGGCCTCTTTCAGTAAATTGCAGTGAGCAGAGGAGGAAGACTTGACCACTGGAAAATGGGAGCATCCCTCCAGTGGAGGAAAGTCCTGCGTATCCAGGATGTCAAACCTGTTGGCCAGTGGGAGGTCCTGATGTGAAGGAAGGGGAGGCAGGTGCTTTGCACCATGTCTGTCCTTGCAGGCTACAGTCCAATGCTCTGGTTTACATGGAGTCGAACTCACCGGAGCCTTCTCACTACCCCAGCCAACGAGTGACCATGTATCCACTGGGTGTTGATATTACCCTTTATTACCTTATTATCGAGTTGTAATGTAAAGAAGACGTGACGCTAATGAGTTGCCTATACTCTTACTTAGAAGGGACAAACACAAGATCAGGGAATACAGTAGGGCACTCTTAGTTCACATATTATGTTATTTGTGTTGATGAATAAACCTAAATTCTTTGGATCATACAACTTTGACAAGAATTTTCGTATCTCTTTGGACTGCACACCATAAATAATGGGGTTGAGGCTGCCAGGGATGATATGAAACAAAATGCTACAGAGTTTCCTGTAGTCTGAGGTCTGAGGGAAGCGATGCAGGATGATGATGAGCATTCCACTAAACACCATGATAAGATTAACAACCAGGTGAGTGCTGCAGGTCTTCAAGGCTTTACTATTCAAAGACTTGTTCTTATTGGTCAGACAAACTACTCTGATCTTAGTGTAGGTGAGAACCATGGTGCCTATAGAAGCTGTGAACAGGAAAACAGTGAAAGTGAGGCCATAGACATTATTAATAAACACACTCTCACAGGAGAGCTTAAACAGTGAGGCATTGTCACAGTACGGATTAATGATCAGAGTCCTGCAAATGCAGCACTAAAATACAACATCATCGCACACACCAGCCTGCTGTCATCTATGCTCTTGATGGTGGTGATGAGACTGAGTACAGGGCTGTTGTGGGTAACTTTGTCTCATGGTGTGAGCAGAACCATCTGCAGCTCAATACGAGGAAGTCAAAGGAGCTGGTTGTAGACTTACATAGGGCCAAGGCACGAGTGACCCCGGTTTCCATCCAGGGGGTCAGTGTGGACATTGTTGAGGACTACAAGTACCTTGGACTACATATGGACAATAAACTGGACTGGACTAAGAACACTTAAGCCCTCTATAGGAAGGGCCAGATCCACCTCTATTTTCTGAGGAGGCTAAGGTCCTTCAACATCTGCCGGACGATGCTGAGGGTGTTTTATGAGTCTGTGGTGGCCGGTGCTGTCCTGTATGCTGTTGCATGCTGGGGCAGCAGGTTGAGGGTAGCGGACGCTAACAGACTCAACAAACTGATCCGTAAGGCCAGTGACATTGTGGGGGTGGAGCTGGACTCTCTGTCGGTGGTGTAAGAGAGGAGAATGCTGGCCAACCTACATGCCATCTTGGACAGTGTCTCCCACCCACTCTATGACATACTGGTCAAACAAAGAAGTACTTTCAGCGAAAGACTCATCCCCCCAAAGTTCACCACAGAGCGCCACAGGAAATCATTCTTGCCTGTGGGCATCAAACTCTTTAACTCTTCCCTCTAAGTGTCAGGGACATTGGATCATTAACATTACTGCAATACTTGAAATATTGTGCAATATTCTCAATATTTTCTTACTCCTGTGCAATATACTCTGTTCTCAGTTTAATTATTCCATGTTTGTTGATATTTATTAAAATATTTTACTGCTGTGCAATATCCACCGCCAAATTAGCTGGTTAAATCTGCTACACTCAACTTGACAGTACACATGATTGCACTACTATTACTTATATTATTACATTGTACTGTACACTTACTTAGCTTTATACTTCATACTCACTTGTACTTATTTTGATTAGGTGTATTATAGTGTATCATATTTCAATTTGCTTGCAGACTTATTTATTATTATGTCTATTTCTATTCTATTAGTACTTCTTCTCCTGTGTGACGTGATAGTGAGCAGCTGTAACAAAGAGTTTCCCCTCGGGGATCAATAAAGTATTTCTGATTCTTATTCTGATTTAGCCAATCGTCAGTCATTTGAGCTAATGTTGTGCTAGTCAAATGCCCTTATCTATATGCATTCAGGCAGCTCATGATCAAACCTAATCTTGAATCTGAATATAAACAATTTTCAGAGGACTAATAGTTGAGTTTTCTGGCCATCAAATGCCATGCTTGGCAAGACAAACACTGCACATCATCATCATCCTCCCCACTGTTAAGAATGGTGAGGCAGGATCATGCTGCGGCATCTCTGCATTAAGCCCTGATAGGCTTGTAAGGGTAGTGGCTAAAGTAAATGCAGCAAAATACAGGGAAATCTTGTCCTGGAAGAAAACCTGATGCAGTCTGCAAGAAACCTGCAACTTGGGTGAAGATTTATTTTCCAGCAAGACAGTGACCTCAGTCAAATATCAAATGTGACCACAAGGAAATATAACCTTATCACCTTATGTTTGAAGGATTTATGGAACCCTTAAGTGGCTTGTAATGTGTTACAATAAAATTAGCATTTTATATAGTAAGAGGGTGCCTTGTAATTATATTTTTTACAAGTTAGCTTTGTTAAATATTATAAATAACAGATAACTTAACATGTGGAAACATTAACTGGATGATTTTGATTTTTTTTTCAATACAAAACAAACGCACTTTATAAAAATAAGTGACAAAAAGTAAGTCACATTTTGGAAAAACTTCTTTGAACCATTTTTACAGTTCATGCACTAGTTTTGACAGTTCATGCACTATTACCTTATACCGTATTATCATCATCAACCGGTAAACCCACTTTGTACTTCACACATATTTTATTTTATACTTATACCCACTTGGTACTTAATTTATTTTCTGACCTGTATTATAGTGTATTATATTTTTTGCTAGTACTTCTATTCCTGTGTGCACTGACATTAAGGTGAGCTGCTGTAACAAAAGAGTTTCCCCTCAGGGATCAGTAAAGTATTTCTCATTCTGATTTTGATTAAATAACATTTAAGCCAAATATCTGAGAATTTAAAATCAACATGGTTTCATATTGTTCATCTTTCACAATTTCTTAGTTCATCCTTAGTTCTTTAGAGCAAGGAAAATACATAAAGTAAAACAAAATAACAAGGTCTTCCATTTAATCACATAAACACAAAACTAGAGGACAGTAGGGGTGCATGAAATCTCACATCCATCAAAAAGTGACACAAAAAAGTACACATGTAGTGTCCACCCTTCGCTCTTTTTACATTTATTTCTTTGAATAAACAGGTTCTCTTTTGTATTAAATGTCACAGGTCCTGTTTTTCACATTTTAGTGCAAATTTGGGTATTCATCTAATCAGTGTGAAAATGTCACCATACCTACTTTTTACACAAAGGTTAGGGTCAGTTATTGTAATTAAGGTTATCATCATAGTTTCACTTTTTTCACTGTTAAATTTCTCCCTTGTGGATGCTACAATGGTCACTGTTTTTCATACATGAAAATGAAGAAAAGAACACAAATTTTCATGTCTGAATTAAAATGTTGGCTTAACTTTTCTAAAATGGAATATATTTGACAAACACTTGTGTATTTCTTGGGACTGCAGCCCGTAGATAACAGGGTTGAGGCTGCCGGGAACAATGTTAAAGAAAATGGCAGAAATCTTCCTGTACTCTGCATACTCGGGGAAGCGATGGAGGGTGATGAGGATCATCCCACTGCATAGCATGATCAGATACAGGCACAGATGAGTGCTGCAGGTCTTCCAGGCTTTACTGTTTAAAGACTTGCTCTTACTGGTCAGACAGGCCATTACAATTTTAGAATAGGTGAGGATTATACTGCCAATAGAGGATATGAGCAGGACAACAGTGAAAGTGAGGCCATAGATGTTATTGATGAACACATTGTCACAGGAGAGTTTAAACAGGGAGGGATTATCACAGTAAGGGTTTGTGATCAGAGTCCTGCATCGGTTCAGTCGTATGGTCAGACTGAGAAGAACTGCCACCAAAACAAAGGTCACTCCCCAGGCAGAAACTGTCAGCTTTATCACCATTTTGTCAGTCATGATGGCAGCATATCGCAATGGGTTGCAGATGGCCACATATCTGTCAAAGGCCATAATCATGAGCACAGTGTGTGCGTTGGTGCCGAACATATGAGTGATAAAAGCTTGCATCAGACACTCATAGTAGTGAATGAGGCGCTCCGAGGGAGGCACCAGGATATCTGCAAGCACCCGTGGAACCAGGAGAGAGTTTCCCATAACATCATTTATCGACAGGTTACAGAAAAGGAGATACATTGGCTGGTGGAGCCTTCTCTCTGTCCATATCAACATCACAATGCCTACGTTGGCAACTAAGATGAACACATAAGTAAAAAGCAGAAAGATAAAGATCGGGTACTTGTTAGTCTTGGTGACCCTTAACCCCTCGAGCTGAAGAGTGAGGCTGTTGAACGTATAGTTTTCCATCTGAGCTTGTCTGAAATAAAACCAGAAAAAAGGAGGGCGAAAAATCATGAATAACATACAAACTGTCATGAAACAGAAACTGATACAAATCTCTACAGCGAGAGAGAAAAATACAGCCTTTAAGATGATACTCAAATATGAAGGTTCTTTTTAGCTTCTTACTAAAATAAAAGTACACAAGTATTAACAGGAAAATATATACAAAAGTGAAGAATGGTTCCTTTCAAAAGTGGCAAATTAGTAATGCATTAATCTGGTATATATTTAAATCAGCTTACCACCAAAGGTGTACTATGGTGTTTTTACATATGCAGTCAATATATAGAGTGTTGAAGGCATGAAACTAAACCAGAGAGCCACTTTTTCATTAAGTCACTGTCAAACAACAAACAATTACATTCAGTTACCAACTTTACATCATTAGCATCAACCAGCAAGAAAAAAAACTGTTATCAGGTCAGTAAACTGATCATGATCACCTCTCTGCCTTTAGTGCATCAGTCTTGAGGCTCCTCCTTTCTCTCGACAGTTTAATCATACATGTCGCTTTTATGAACATCACTGTCTCCGGGTTAAGCCTTTCCAATTGGCTAAGGAAACATTATGTAATGTTTCAGAGGGCTGACGAAAACTGTCAACAAGTTCATCAGGTGTAAATATCAAGCTGCCAAAAGCTGCAGTTCCAAAAGCGAGTCAATCTCCCCGAAGTCCCCCATGTTAAACACACAGCAGAAATAAACATGTTTACAGCCTGGTATAAAAAACTGTTTTGGTCTCTATAGCTAAGAGCCAGGGAACCTGGGGGCTAGACAAAGATGATGCAGGAGACCTCAGGTGGATGGCCTGGGGGCAGGACAGAAACAGGGCTGGGGGCCTCAGGCGGATGGCCTGAGGGCGGGACAGGTGTGGAGCAGAAAACCTCAGACGGGCGGCCTGGAGTCAGGACCAAAGGGCAGAGCAAGTACAACATCACCACACACACCAGCCTGCTGTCATCTATGCTCTTTGGCCAGTCATTTGAGCTAATGTTGTGCTAGTTGAATGCCCTTATCTATATGCATGCTGGCAGCTCATGATTAAACCATTACTTGAAAAATAATCTTGAATCTGAATATATACAATTTTCATCAATAATTTACTCAGCACTGGGAGAAGACTAATAGGACGACTGTTGGAACAAGTGAAGGCATATCCATTATCTTTAGGTAGTGGAGTGACCTTTGCCTCTAACTAAAGTCAATCCACACTGGGCACACACCATGCTCTAAACACTTATTAAATATATGACATATTGGAGTGGACATATGTTTAGCCATAATTCGGAGTTATTTGCCATCTAGATTATCTGTAACTGGAGATTTGTCATCAGAGAGACATATTTCAACATATTAATTTATACACGGTGGAACTCAAACATGCACTGCCTTTTCTTCATGATAGATTATTGAGGGAAGTCACCAAGGAATCCGTGACAACGATTTACAAGTTTCAGAGGCTAAGATCGGAGAGGCTGAGCATACAACAACAGATGGCCAGGTGTGTGACCAGTTGCAGCTTTATGAAAGAGTGGAGAAGGGAAGGCCTCTCTTAAAAATAAACTTACATGACATTGTGGCTACAGTTTGCCAAAAGGGATGTGGGAGACTACTATGGTCTCATGAGACCAGAATTGAGTTTTCCGGTCATCAAATGCCATGCTTGGCAAGCCAAACACTGCACATCTGTTATAGTGCCTAAGTGTCTAAGGACCCAAATGCAGAACACAGGAATGGGGGAACATGGATATTAGTTGTAACAGTTCTTTATTACAATAAGGCAAGCAATGACAGGCTGATAAGCGCTCTTCCAGAGCGGGCGAGTCCGGTGTAGTCCGCGGTAGCCAGTAGCGACACTTGTAGTCACAGTCTGTGGAGAGCTGACTGGACTCAGAGGACGGAGACTGTGGGTGTAGGTTCTGGCTTGGCTTGTGTAGAGGGGCAGGAAGAACAGGGAGGCAGCTTTACAGACAAGGGAGAGAACACGGAGGCCGCAACCACCAGCAGGGAACAACCACGGGCCTCAGGCAGGCAGCGGTCCAAAACAGAGAACCAACAAGCAACCAACAACAAGCAAACAAATCCAACAGGGACGAGGCAAAAATACAAAGTCCACAGTACAGGCAAGGTCCAAGGAAACAAAGAATCAGTCCAACAGAACTTACAGGTAACCAATTGCCGGGATTCAATTTAATTCAATAAAATTTTATTTATATAGTGCCGATTCAGAACAGAAGTTATCTCATTGTGCTTTTCCTATAGAGCAGGTCTAGACTGTACTCTTTATAATATTAATTACAGAGACCCAACAAATCCCACCATGAACAAGCATTTGGCGACAGTGGCAAGGAAAAACTTACTTTTAGAGGCAGAAACCTTGGACAGAACCAGACTCAATGGTGGGTGGCCATCCGCCGCTGCCGTGTTGAGAGAGAGGGGGAGGCACAATGCAAAGACCATGTAGAATTTTTTTTTTTTTTTTTAAATAGTAGAATAGTAATTGTAGTGTTAATATTAATAAATTAGTAATAATAGGAATGACAGCTATAGGAATAATATTGTCAGTATTAGTAACAGAGCCAATAACAACAACTGTAGTAGCAGTTGTCGAGCAGGAACACAGGGGCAGCAGGCGGCCCACAACCACAGATCCAGACTCTGCAGGAACACAGGGGCAGCAGGTGGCCCACAACCACAGATCCAGACTCTGCAGGAACACGGGGGCAGCAGGCGGCCCACAACCACAGATCCAGTCTCTGCAGCTCCGGAGGCAGAAATACGTGCTGAAAGCGACAGAAGGAGAGAGGAGAGAAACGAGAAAGCACAAAACTATGGGAGAGAGAAGATGTCGAGTTAGTAACATGCAGTAATGGGATAAAAATTCATTCAGATGGAGAGGGAGAGAAGGAGAGAGGAAAGAAGCGCATCATGGGAAGTCTCCTGGCAGTCTAGGCCTATAGCAGCATAACTAAGGGATGGTTCAGGACTCACCCAAGCCAGCCCTAACTATAAGCTTTATCAAAGAGGAAAGTCTTAAGCCTGCTCTTAAATGTGGAGATGGTGTCTGCCCCCCGAACACAAACTGGGATCTGATTCCACAGAAGAGGAGCTTGATAACTGAAGGCTCTGGCTCCCGGCCTACTTTTGGAGACTCTAGGAACCACAAGTAACCCTGCATCCTGGGAGTTCAGTGTTCTAGTCGGATAATATGGTATTATGAGATCTTTAAGATACAATGGTGCCAGACCATTAAGAGCTTTGTAGGTGAGGAGAAGGATTTTAAATTCTATTCTGGATTTTACAGGGAGCCAGTGCAGAGAAGCTAATATTGGAGAGATATGATCTCTTTTCCTAGTTCTTGTAAGTACATGGGATGCGTGACATGGGAACAAAGCACGGCATTGCAGGCTGCAATCCAGCGGTGACTAGAGATGGCTGCTGATGCGATCCAACCAGGAAAGGAGGCGGCTGCAATCCAGTGGTCACTAGAGATGGCTGCTGCTGCAATCCAAATGGGAAAGGAGGCATCAGAGAGACATATTTCAACATATTGTTTATTTTGGAGAGAACACGGAGGCCGCGACCATCAGCAGGGAACAACCACGGGCCTCAGGCAGGCAGCGGTCCAAAACAGAAAACAAGTCCAACAAGCAAACAAATCCGACAGGGACAAGGCAAAAAAACAAAAGTCCACAGTACAGGCAAGGTCCAAGGAAACAAAGAATCAGTCCAACACAACTTACAGGTAACCAATTGCCGGGATGCGTGACACGAGAACAAAGCACAACCAAAATGCACATGACAAGGGCAACGACTCGACAATGAACAAAGGAAAAGACCTGGACTAAATACACTAAGGTAGGTGAGACAGCAAGACACAGGTGCAATCAATAAAGGTGGGGCCAACACTCTAAACTGGAGGAAAAGCAAACAAAGACAGGAAGTAAACCCATGAGGGCCAAGTGGTAGACCTCGGGCGGATGGCCTGGGGGCTGGATATGTGCGGAGCTGGAGACCTCGGGTGGACAGCTGAGGGCTGGACATGAGCGAAGCAGGGGACCTCAGGCGGACGGCCCAGGAGCTGGACATGTGTGGAGAGGAGCTCATGAGGTCCGCGTCGAACACCAAAACCATCTGGAGGCCTGGTGGAATGCCAGCAGAAGGTCACTGGAGGCCGGCGGCGAAGACGGAACCCTTCTGGAGGCCGACGGCAAAAGGCGGAACTCTTCTGGAGGCCGGCGGCAAAGTTGGAACCCTTCTGGAGGCCGGTGGACAGAAAGCCAGCTACAGGGAGACTGATAGAGGAGCTGGCGGAGCCAGTGATGCCAGGGAACCAGGAGCTTGCTGCTCTGATAGAAAAGGAGGGTGCTGCTGCTGAGACCCAGCAGTGACCAGAGGTGGGTGCTGCCGCTGCTGCGATCCAGCAGAGAATTCAGTGGTGTGCTGCGATCCAACTGGGGAAGGAGGTGGCTGCGATCCAGTGGCAACTAGAGGTAGCTGCTGCTGCGATCCAACCGCGGGCAGCGGCGAAGACGAGCATCGGTGGGAGCCATGCTTCCTCCTGGGGGGTTTCCCAGAAGGTGCCAAGACAGTAACGGGCTGAGGTGCCACCTGGTTAGCCGGCTGAGATGCTGACTGGACACCAGCATGCAGGAGGTAAGCATGCAGGGCTATTTGCTGGGAATTAGCAGGCCGGGGTGCAGGCTGGGAACTAGCAGGCCGGGGTGCAGGCTGATGACTGCGAGGACCATCAAGAGCCAGGCGGGTGCCCAGGTATGGGTTCGGAGCTGGGACCGGCTCAGGACAGGCAGAATGCAGGTTAACGTAACCGAGCCTGACTGATAAAGGGTTAGTAGGCCGGGAGTCAGGCTGGTTTCTTGATCCATTCAGGAACAGAGTCCCTCAGCCAGGGCTTGGAGGACACTGCAAAATGTGCACCAGCTATGGCGGTCTGCCTGGACTGTTCACTGCTGGCTGTACTACAACACTCCCACAAGCTTCAAAGGTCCAAGACTAGTTCGTCCAGCTCGTCGGACATGGTGTCTGCTAGGTCCATTTTCATGGTCGGGTCGTTCTGTTATAGTGCACAGTCTAAGGACCCAAATGCAGAACACAGGAAAGGGGGAAACTGGGTAGTAGTTGTGACAGTTCTTTATTATAATACGGCAAGCAATTACTTCCAGAGCGGGCGAGTCCGGTGTAGTCTGCGATAGCCAGTATCGACGCTTGTAGTCACAGAACAACAATCCGATAATGAACAAAGGAAAAGACCCGAAAAGGAAAATACACTAAGGTAGGGGAGACAACCAGACACAGGTGCAATCAATCAAGGCGGGGCTAACACTCTAAACTGGAGGGAAAGTAAACAAGACAAGACCCACGAGGAGAGGAACATGCTACAAAATAAAACAGGAAACAGGACAAAACCCGAAACTATGACAACATGAATGGTGAAGCAGTATCATGCTGAGGCATCTCTGCAGTAAGCCCTTGTAAGGGTAGAGGCAAAAGTAAATGCAGCAAAATACAGGGAAATCCTGTCCTGGAAGAAAACCTGATGCAGTCTGCAAGAAACCTGCAACTTGGGTGAAGATTTGTTTTCCAGCAAGACAGTGACCTCAATCCTAATACCAAACTTACACAGGAATGGCTTAAAAACAACTATTTTAATGTCCTATTTTAATTTCGGTCTGCAACAGTCAAGGTGGTGGACCGTGGTAGCCTCTAGCATGGTTAAAAATAAGTGTGACCACAATGAAATATGACCTTATCACCTTATGTTTGAAGGATTTATGGAACCCTTAAGTGGCTTGTAATGTGTTACAATAAAATTAGCATATTATATAGTAAGAGGGTACCTTGTAATTATATTTTTTACAAGTTAGCTTTGTTAAATATTATAAATAACAGATAACTTAACACATGGAAACATTGACTAGATGATTTTGATTTTTTTTCAATACCAAACAAACGCACTTAATATAATAAGTGACAAAATATAAGTCACATTTTGGAAAAAGTTCTTCGAATAATTTTTAATAACATTCAAGCCAAATATCGTGGAATTTAAAATCAACATGGTTTCATATTGTTCATCTTTCACAGTTTCTTAGTTCATCCTTAGTTCTTTAGAGCAAGGAAAATACATAAAGTGAAACAAAAAAACAAGGTTTATTTAATCACATAAACACAAAACTAGTGGACAGTAGGGGTGCATGAAATCTCACATCCATCAAAAAGTGACACAAAAAAGTACACATGTAGTGTCCACCCTTCCCTATTTTTACATTTATTTCTTTGAATAAACAGGTTCTCTTTTGTATTAAATGTCACAGGTCCTGTTTTTCACATTTTAGTGCAAATTTGGGTATTCATCTAATCAGTGTGAAAATGTCACCATACCTACTTTTTGCACAAAGATTAGGGTCAGTTATTGTAATTAAGGTTATCATCATAGTTTCACTTTTTCACTGTTAAATTTCTCCCTTGTGGACGCTAAATTGGTCACTGTTTTTCATACATGAAAATGAAGAAAAGAACACAAATTTTCATGTCTGAATTAAAATGTTGGCTTAACTTTTCTAAAATGGAATATATTTGACAAACACTTGTGTATTTCTTGGGACTGCAGCCCGTAGATAACAGGGTTGAGGCTGCCGGGAACAATGTTAAAGAAAATGGCAGAAATCTTCCTGTACTCTGCATACTCGGGGAAGCGATGGAGGGTGATGAGGATCATCCCACTGCATAGCATGATCAGATACAGGCACAGATGAGTGCTGCAGGTCTTCAAGGCTTTACTGTTTAAAGACTTGCTCTTACTGGTCAGACAGGCCATTGTGATTTTAGAATAGGTGAGGATTATACTGCCAATAGAGGATATGAGCAGGACAACAGTGAAAGTGAGGCCATAGATGTTATTGATGAACACATTGTCACAGGAGAGTTTAAACAGGGAGGCATTATCACAGTAAGGGTTTGTGATCAGAGTCCTGCATCGGTTCAGTCGTATGGTCAGACTGAGCAGAACTGCCACCAAAACAAAGGCCACTCCCCAGGCAGAAACTGTCAGCTTTATCACCATTTTGTCAGTCATTATGGCAGCATATCGCAATGGGTTGCAGATGGCCACATATCTGTCAAAGGCCATAATCATGAGCACAGTGTGTGCATTGGTGCCGAACATATGTGTGGTAAAAGCTTGCATCAGACACTCATAGTAGTGAATGAGGCGCTCAGAGGGAGGCACCAGGATGTCTGCAAGCACCCGTGGAACCAGGAGAGAGTTTCCCATAACATCATTTATCGACAGGTTACAGAAAAGGAGATACATTGGCTGGTGGAGGCTTCTCTCTGTCCATATCAACATCACAATGCCTACGTTGGCAACTAAGATGAACACATAAGTAAAAAGCAGAAAGATAAAGATCGGGTACTTGTTAGTCTTGGTGACCCTTAACCCCTCGAGCTGAAGAGTCAGGCTGTTGAACGTATAGTTTTCCATCTGAGCTTTTCTGAAATAAAACCAGAAAAAGGAGGGAGAAAAATCATGAATAACATACAAACTGTCATGAAACAGAAACTGATACAAATCTCTACAGCGAGAGAGAAAAATACAGCCTTTAAGATGATACTCAAATATAAAGGTTCTTTTTAGCTTCTTACTCAAATAAAAGTACACAAGTATTAACAGGAAAATATACAAAAGTGAAGAATGGTTCCTTTCAAAAGTGGCAAATTAGTAATGTAATAATCTGGTATATATTTAAATCAGCTTACCACCAAAGGTGTACTATGGTGATTTTACATATGCAGTCAATATATAGAGTGTTGAAGGCATGAAACTAAACCAGAGAGCCACTTTTTCATTAAGTCCCTGTCAAACAACAAACAATTACATTCAGTTACCAACTTTACATCATTAGCATCAACCAGCAAGAAAAAAAACTGTTATCAGGTCAGTAAACTGTTAATGATCACCTCTCTGCCTTTAGTGCATCAGTCTTGAGGCTCCTCCTTTCTCTCGACAGTTTAATCATACATGTCGCTTTTATGAACATCACTGTCTCCGGGTTAAGCCTTTCCAATTGGCTAAGGAAACATTATGTAATGTGTCACCTGAAGTTCATCAGGTGTAAATATCAAGCTGCATCCTCCAGGGTTGAAAAATGAAGACAACATGGAAGTGCCAAAAACTGCAGTTCCAAAAGCGAGTTGGGTAGGGGCCTCAGGCGGATGGCCTGAGGGCAGGACAGCTGTGGAGCAGAAAACCTCAGGCGGGTGGCCTGGAGGCAGGACCGAAGGGCAGAGCAAGTCCGGACCAGCGGCGAAGACAGAAACCATCTGGACGTCAGCGCCAAAGGCGGAACCCCTCTGGAGGCCGGTAACATGGCTGGAGATCAGGATCAGGGTCTAATGACTGAAGATCTGAGCAGGAGGCCGCCGACTGGAGATCTGAGCAGGAGGTCAGCGACTCGAGATCTGAGCAGGTGGCCGGTGACTAGAGATCTGAGCAGGAGGTTGGCGGCAGGACAGCAGGACTGGAGGTCGGCAACAGAGAGACTGGCAGAGGAGCCGCTGGATCCAGTGATGCCAGGAAGCCAGGAGGCTGCAGCACAGGAGGATCAGAAGGTCACTGCAGCTTAGCAGGTTCAGGAGGTTGCGGCCCAACCAGAACAGGTTCAGGAGGTTGCAACCAGACCAGAGCAGTGACAGGACATAGTTGGGGCGGCCCAACTGGGACAGGAGATGACTGCTGCGTAACACTGAACAGCTGAGTCTCTGTGGAGCTGGGCAGCTGAGGACGAGGACGAGGAACTGGGCAGCGGTGAGGACGAGCAGCTGGGCAGCAGAGAGGCAGAGGGAGCCACGCTTCCTTCTGGAGGACAGGAACAGGCTGAGGTGTAGGCTGGTTAGCAGGCAGGAAAACAGTCTGGAGGCTTTGCTTGAGGTTGGATATTGTTAAATTCTCTGCCATGGCAGGAAAGTCCAAAAGAGCTTTGATAGAACTGTTTTCTTCATCAGAAAACAGACAAAAAGCCTGCGTTTAAAATCTGCGGAGCCCTCTATGGCCAGGTGCAGTCTCTCAAGAAAGGAGCCCACCTCTTTAGGAGGACTACGGGGAGGACATGGAGGACTTTCAGTTGGCTTCAAACAGGTTCGCAAATCAAATGTTGGCTGATAAAGTTAACGAATGGCTGGTAAAGAAAGTGGAACATCTAGCAGGTAACTACCCAGACGTGTTTGTCAAGTTGGCGGTCCGAAGCATAGCTAATAAATGGCAAATGGACTGCTTTTATACTGCGTTTTCCAAGTCTACCAACCACTCAAAGCGCTTTACAACACATGACATCATTCACCCATTCACACTCAAATTCATACACTAATGGCAGAGGCTGCCATGCAAGGTGCCAACCTGCTCATCGGGAGTGGTTAAGGGTTCAGTGTCTTGCTCAAGGACACTTTGACACTCTCTCAAGCACGAGAGAGTAAATATCGGACTCACATTCATCAGGTGGCCAGAAACATGACTCCAATTGGATGGTATTGTTGATCCGCATCTACTGGATGGCAACTGTTTACCAACATGCTAGGCATATAAGTGTTAAGGGGTTTAACTACAGGTAACAGTTCCTTAATGTTTGCTTTTTATGTTGTATATTCTCTGTAAACAAACCACCAATGTCACTTTAATTTTATGATGCTGTATATCCTTTTTTCAGTAAAACATTGTTGGGATTTATAATGGTTAAAGGGGCAAAATTATCAAAGATAATCATAAATAATAACTCCTCGGGGGCACCACTCTTTTTAAAGAAGAGAAATCATAGCCAATCTCATATAATATACTAAACTATCAATTTGGAACTCAGATAAATAATTAAATGAATAACTATAACCAGAATTACCCTCAATAGCTAGTAGGTTGAAGGATTTGGAGTTCAACATAGAAGAGGTTGGCAAATTATTCATTCCTGTGCAACATTAAAGAAACCAGCATAATTATACACAAGCATTTATTTAAAGATACACAAAGCAAAAACACACAATATGAAGTCTAACTCTAAATACACAAAACTACAGAACAATGGGTGTGTGTGTGTGTGTGTGTGTGTGTGTGTGTGTGTGTGTGTGTGTGTGTGTGTGTGTGTGTGTACAAAATGGTTGCTTGGATCCAAGATGGTGTCAAACAAAGAAATCTAACTCAAAATGGCAGCTGTGCAGAGCAGTGGCCGCATGGCTAGACAAAGAAAGGAAATTCACAATGGCGGCTAGGCCATGTGGGTTAAAGAGTGTGGCTCTCTGTTAAAGGGCCAAATTGAAGTGTAGGTGTGAACTGTATAGGACAAACGGTAAGCAGCAATATGCCTAATTAACTTTCATAAAGCCACTTCCCCATAACACTCTACAATTATCCCTTTCACACATATACTAATATATTTCCAACAACCATTTTACCATCCATAATTCTATTCTATGGCTCACATACATACATAAATAAGTCTATAACCACGCAAGAAGCTTTGTTTGTAGGCACAGTGGTAGTTTGAGCTTAATGCTAACATCAGCATGCTAATATACTCACAATGCAGGTATTATTCCAGCCCTTACACTGCAAAGCTCTTTTAGCCTCCCTCTCCCCCATCCTGCTGGACCTTTCAGCAGCGTTTTACACAATGAACCACCAGATCCTCCTTTCCACCCTCCAAGAACTGGGAGTCTGAGACTCTGCACTCTCCCTGTTCACATCCTACCTCAAGGACTGCACTTAAAGGGTAACTTGTAGAGAATCTGTGTCTGAACCTTGTAGCCTCACTACTGGGGTCCCTCAGGTTTCTGTTCTGGGTCCCCTCCTCTTTTCTCTTTACACCAAGTCACTTGGCTCTGTTATTCACTCGCATGGCTTTTTCTACCACACCTATGCAGACAACACTCAACTAATCCTGTCTTTTCCCAGGTCTGAAACCCAGGTGGCGAATCTCTGCATATATGGCTGATATCTCTCAGTGGATGTCTGCTCATCACCTGAAGCTCAACCTCAACAAGACTGAGCTACTCTTCTTTCCAGGGAAGGCATCTCCCATCCATGACCTCTCCATTACCAATGAGAACTCTGTGGTGTCCTCGGCTCAGACTGCGAGGAACCTGGGTGTGACGCTGGATGACCTGTTGTCCTTCGCTGCCAACATTGCTGTGACAACCTGCTCCTGCAGATTCAACATCAGGAGAATGCGTCTGTTCTTCACCCAGGAGGCGGGGCGGGTTCTGGTCCAGGCTCTTGTCATCTCACACCTAGACTACTGCAACTCGCTCCTGGCTGGTGTGCCTGCATGTGCCATCCGACCTCAGCTCATCCAGAATGCCAGCTCAGCTGGTCTTCAACTCACCAACCTACCTACTAAGTTCTCCCACACTACACCACTTCTCTGCCCACCCCAGCCCTTCCACTACGCTTGCTACTTACTCACTACAAGGGGTGCCCAGCTACTGCTCAACAAAACACTACCATTTGCTGTCCTGGATCCACAATGGTGGTATGATTGACATCATGACAGCAGAAACTCTACACATCTTCTGTCGCAGGCTCAAAACTCACTGCATCTTGGCCCATTAAAAGAACTGAGAGAGAGAGTGTAAGATTTGTGCTGTTCTTTTTTCCATGGAAAATAATAAAATAAGTAAAAGCGTCACTGCTGTTGGCCACGTGAGGATGCTGATGGTCAGTATGTCATTTGGAAGCCTGTGCCTCTAATGCCTGCTTCCTTTTTTTTCAGCCCCTCCTTCACTTTTTGACATTTTCTTGTCTATCCTTCTTGTTGGCCATCTCACTGCTGCATGCTACTTTTGCTCTATGGGCAGAGCACACATTTAACTAACTTGGTTGTGATTGGCCAGTGAGCCCAGTCCCAGAACACGCACGCAGCACATTCCCATGTGCACCCCAAATGACAGGCACCCAGAGAGGGCCAGTAAAGAGACGGACAGGGCCGGACAGCCAATAAAAACTTTTTGATGGTCCACCGGCCCACCGGGATTTGTCCCAGTATGCCAGATGGCCAGTACACCATTGGCCTCTGGTCTGCCCTAAAACCTAAATAATCTTTGATATTGGGATGTGCTAAGTTATTTAAAACTTTACGAGCAGGTGAAACAGGTTTGAAAACAATTCTACAGCTCTTTTAAAACATTTTAGGAAATTATCAGGAATACATTGATCTCATTTTCTGTGACGGGCTTGTATGCTACAATGCTTGATGATGCTCGCACGTAGCTCTTTACTGAGCAGTCCATAGATAATGGGGTTGATGGCTGGTGGAATGATGATAAACAAGATGCTGAAGAACTTCTTGATATTCTGGGAGACTGAGGGAAACCTTTGACTCACAATTATGACCACTGAAGCTATTTCGTAGAGCACATATACAACAAGGTGCGATGCACACGTCTGAAAGGCCTTGTTGTGGACGATGCTGTTAGCTCTGCCTTGTTTTACAGAAGTATGCAGGATTCTGAAGTAGGAAAAAGCAATGATGAGGAAGATGCCTGTACTCACAGACCAGGACATGGCCAGACCTAGAAAAACATAAAAAAAAACAATTATCATTTCAGTTCAATATAAAATACAGTTAAGTATTAAGTGTAAACCTCCTTCCTTATTCTGTCATCCATTTGCCTCATTTTGCCCTCCAGTAACAGCACTGTGAAGAGCTCTTATTTAAATGATTCAAATTAAGAAGGTGTATTTTATGAAACATGTCTGACTGGCAGACTGTCTCTTGTGTCAGCACGCACAACACAAACCAAGACTACACTGTGTGAAAGAAAAAAGTAAAAGCAGAGGCAAAAAAATAAGGAGAAACCGCACTAAATAAATGTAATTACTTGTTCTCCCTTTCACCGATTCAACACGCTGAATTGGCTGAGCTCCTGCTGATAAGGAATAATGTTCAAAACATACTGTAAGTCTGTAGCTTTATTCTAAACAAATGCACTGACCATAGATATTACTTGTGGGGGTGGGACTGCAGGCCTGGCTCAGGATAGCACGGTTGCTGCAGTAGACATGTTGGATGATATTGCCACACAGCGGGACATTAATATGGAAGGCGAAGAGCACAGCAATACACAGCAGAGCGACAAACCAGGCCAGAGCACAGCAGGAGTGCAGCCGAGCCGATGTCATGATGGTGTGATACCTGAGTGGTTCACACACTGCAATGTACCTGCAGAGAGAGAGAGAGAGCACTGTTAAAGACATCAACACCATCCTTAGCTTTTCCCAGTTAAAGACCTTCTTTTCTTTTTACAGGATCTAAGCATCTCAAACTGTTTGCATCTGTTTCTATATGCATTAAAATATCCTAGTTGCTCTTATTTAGGCTTTGCTCATATTCAAACCCAGTTACACTTAATGGCTGCAAAATCAACAAAGAAGGTGGCCAGACTGGTGGAGGGTGGTTTTACATGATAAAGCCATCCATTGCAAATATATTATTTTGTTGTGTATTCTGTGCAAAGGTTAATAAACATTAAGGAATTATTTAGGATAAAAGACACAACTTATGAATACTTTTATACATAAGTTGTGTTTTTTATCCTATCCTTCATTTAGAGTCCCTAGGAGAGCAAGGGATTTTGTTTCAACTCAAGGTTTCTCTAAAAAATCGTACCTGGATCTACAAAATTTTAGAAACTAATACCTTTCTTATGCCTACATACAGACTGGAGACTTGGGAAGACAGCAAGGGGGATGACATACAGCAAAGGTACTTTTATAACCCATTAATAACATTTTAAGGACCAAAAAACATCTAGTCTCATATGACAGTAAACAGCTGAAATCTCCTGTACACTGAGAATTTTGAAACAGTAAAAAAAAATAGTCTCTGAGTCAGTCTGTACAATTTATGCATGACATTAAAATATTAACTTCACTTTGTGACTAATTTTCTTGATGTGCTGATCGTTTTGATACCTGTCATAGGCCATCGCACCCAGAATAGTCTGCACTGCGACGCCGTATGTGTGCACAGAGAAGGCCTGGGCGATGGCCGGGATGTAGGCGATCTTCTTCTGCCCCGTCAAGAAGTGCATCATGAGGCAAGGCAGCACCGCCGTGGCCCCCAGCAGATCACAGACTGCAAGGTTACAAACCATTACGAACATGGGTCTGTGGAGGTTCTTGTCTACGACAATGACGGACACCACCACGCCATTCCCCAACAGCGTTACCATGAAATTAAACAGAGCCAGGATGAACAGGAAAGAGCCGTAGCCTGATGGTACATAGAAGCCCTCCAGCTCGAACACAATAGGCTGTTCGAGAGGAGTTAACATCGTTACGTTCTCCATCCAAAGCAGTACAGTTCTGTAAAGACAAGTATATCAAAACCCTCCAAACAGGTAATTTTTCAGGCATCAGGGATAGTGATAATAATTTTAGATTTATAACCACACGTTCCAATAAACTCCAGTAAAGAACTGTTAAACACATAAATGTGAACAAAACCAGAGTGACATATGTCTGTTTGTAATTCTTAACTAAATGAAAATGATCACACAGTGGTACCTGCAGTAAAACAGGCAACTGGCACTTAATGAACAGACAGACAATTACATTTTTCATCAAACGCGCGAAAAGAAAAGCACTAAAGGTAATGTCTAATGATCACAAAACTATAAAGGTTCTTGTGGAAAGCCTAAAGCGTCCTGTTCTACCCTCCTGTCTCGTCAGAGCGTTGATGGTGCTCTGACTTGTCGAGGAGAGTGTGTTCACTTTTAATGACTTAACTTGTGTGCTGAGTGTCCATCTCGCAGATCCCTGCCCACAGTCAATGTTACCATCGAAACATCAACCCCACCTTAAACCACCCTCTGCAGCTCGTGTCTCAAGCTGGTACTAACATTAAATGTTTGGCAGTGATTTTAAAATAATGACTTCCTGGGAATATGTCGTTTATTTCCACAGAAAACAGAGAGTTTGATTTTAAAGACACTGCTAACCGTACAGAATATCCTCTTACCACCTAAGTGATTATAAAGGAGCATACGACCATCTTTAAAGTAATGGCCTGAGGTTATTCCATCTTACAGTGGCAGAGGAAGAGAAATCTGTCACATGCAGTTTGAGGAACAACAGCTCTGTTGTTGAATGTTTAGATGTGTTATTCTTCTGATCCTGTGACTTACTGCTCCCCATGTTGAATGGCACTAGGCCATTATATAGGCCTTATAATAACAGGATTTTTAGGTCAGACTTTAGTATTTAGCTACAACTGTTGTGTGTGGTAGCGTTAATGAGGTTTGGAGAAGGCGTCTGTTTCAATGACTGTTGGGCAGTAAATCATTACTGAGTAAATTGTTAATGTAGTGTAAGAGATTACAATTTGAAATTCAGTAATAACATTACACTTGATCATCCCACATTTGACATATTGAGCGGTCGGCTTGTTTGCTGTCTTACCAGGGGTTACACGGAGGGTTGTTATGAGTTCAGTTACTGTGTGTTGGGTGGACAAAATGGTCCAGGATGTGTTAGTCTGGCTGGAGGTGGAAGGACATGGCAAACTCCGCCAAACCAGGGGGAATACTCTCTCTCTAACTCCAACGTTGTCTTATTTTGTTGTGTCTTCTTAGCCACTAGCTAGCCACCGTTAAGCCGGCATTCAGGAATCGACGAGCATTTCAGTTCTGTTTCAGAAGTAATCTCCGTCCATACTAACACGCCTGAAAACACATATCACATGACCATTCACGTACACCGGGCATGCACGTGCCGGTATAAACAGGAACAAGAAAAAAATTAATAAGGCACAGAAAGATGACTGCTCTTCACAAAACCCGGATAATGTTGTAAATAGCATTTTGTTTGTCTCTTTTCCATCATTGTAAGTGTGCAAGTATTTTGTGTCTTTCTAAATACAGACAATATAACATCCATTCCGTCAATGTACAAACTCAAATACATCACAATATCACATTCACATTAGCCAGTGATGCTTATAGCCTACATAGCGTTACACATGAACTCTTTTAGTTGGGCTATTCTTTAGCAGAAGGCTGATGCTGAATAACGCGTGCAAAATGGCTGAACACACTAACAGCAGGCGAAGCTAAGCTACTAGCAAGCGTTTAAACATTGATGCATCAAAACGAATCCATTATAGACAACAACGTTCATGAAACAGTACTGTTAGTCACAACCTTGTACATTCAAAGAATGTTTCCCATTTCTGTTGATGTAGTCTGTGGATTAGCATTGTGGCATAACTTTACCAGTGTTTGCTAGAAGCTGACAGTAAGATCCTTCACCTATTCCTTCAGAATAGGTTGTTGCTCCACAGTCCTTTGTGTTTGTTTTCTTCTGGAAAATGGTTACGTGACAGGGGCATGACCCATCAGGGAAGGACACGTCGTTACTGATGAGACCCAGTCAAGAAGCGAACGTGGGTGTCTGCGTCATAGTTTCCAATAGCCTCCATTTTTGCCCGTCCAGACCATAGACTGTATATAAAGATGGACGATGCGCCTCGACTTCCTCCCACTGTACAAAAATGAAGCCAAAATATCTCGATACAGGTGCTGCCATCTTGTGCTGGTGACGTCATTTGGAGCCAGAGGCTCGAAAACGCCGCAGTAGTGTGGATGCTAGGTGTAAATGTAGCAAAACTTATGCATTTTAAAACGAAAACGTAGTAGTGTGGATGTCGCCTCAGAGTGAAAAGATCACAATAAAGCCTTGCTTTATTTTTGCAAATATGTTTTTGCAGTTCTTCACAAACAGCCAGTGGATGTAATAGTAGAGACATTAGCTGCCGCTAGCTAACAACATGCAGCAACAAAAATGACTTGTTTCACTAACTTTCCCACAGACTCTCCATTCTTCTCCCATATCTGTATGTTCATGAAGTGTAGACTTTTTTAAGTTAACATATTTTCAAGTGAAGTGGATTCATCTCTGCCTCAGTTTGTGTGCCTGGATTGAAACCTGTGTGTGTGTGTATACCTGTATACCTGTGTGGTTAGTGGGCTGTAATGAGTGTCCTGAAGGCCTTGGGGCTCCCAGGTGTCTCAGTGACCAGCAGGTTAATAGAATTAAAAGCCGCAGTGAGGCGTTCAGGGGGCGACGGACAGGGAGCTGCTCTCTCTCTCTGACTCCAGCCTGCAGACCGGCCTTCTGTCTTTACCTTCACACTTCTCTATCTGCTCCCTCTGTCCATCTTATAATCTCCTCTTTCTCTGAACCTGTAGAAGTGTGTGTTCTGGAAAGCCTTTCCACCAGATCTTGCAACCTGGCTGGCATGAGTCGCGTCTGTGTTCCGGTTTAAAAACTTTAATAACTTTATTTATATAGCACCAGTTCATCCCAAAGTTGCTGGGTGGGGTTGAGATCGGGGCTCTGTGCAGGACAGTCAAGTTCCTCCACACCAAACTGGGAAAACCATTTCTTTATGGACCATTTCTTTTTGCATGGGGGCATTATCATGTTGAAACAGAAGAGGGTCTTCCCCAAACTTCTGCCACAAAGTCAGAAGCAGGTTATTGTCTAAAATATCGTTATATGCAGTATCATTAAGACTTCCCTTTATTGGAAATAAGGGGCTGAGCCCAAACCAGGAAAAACAGTCTCAGAGCAAAAGTACCTGGACAGGAGGGCCATAATGTGTTTTATAGAGGAAAAGTCGTGGAGTCATTCAAATCAAAAAGTTGTGTGTGCTCAGTGAAGTTTCATGGGAGTCTGTCTGTTTGATTATGATGTGTTATGTTCAAATGTAGTAGTTGTTGAGTTTTCTTGCTGTGGACCAAAGCATAGGATGTTGGGAAATCAGCAGCCAAAGGTTCATCATGCATTGACAGTGAAGTGAGTCCCTATAGATCCCAGGAGCGTTCATTACCGCCTCCTGTAATCAGTGTTATCCTCTGAGCTCTGATAAACATCTATTACTGGGCCTCGCTCTTTGCTCCCAGAGGGCTAATTACCATCAGAAACTGTTGATAAGTGTTTCGTTAGGAAGCAGCTCGCAGTGGACCTCATTAATGATCGCCTTTGTTTCAGAATCATTAACGCTCATTACTGGCTGCTGTGGCAACTGAAACACACGGTGATGAAACCGGTGGACCATCAGGGGGCAGTGTAGTCCCCTGAGCTCCCAACATGCAACAGTTTATAGTATTTACAATGTTTTAGCTTACTGTTCACAACAAAGTTTTACAATAGAAAACTCTGATATTCAAGAGTGCACAGAACGCCCAATTACGTTATTTTTTTTTACTGTATACCGCATGTTAGACTGGTTTATAGAGTTATGCCAGTCCTGCTCTTCTTCATGCTTATTGATCAGGTATCCTGACACATACAACGAAATAAGCTGTTTTAGCGTCTGGTTGTTTTGTTGTGCAGTGCTCTACACCATCGACAAGGGGGAAGAAACTGAAATAAATTCAGGGTATGATCATTTCTTGACCAGGGAGGCACATTAGCACAAGTCCTGCAGGGTGGGCAGGCTAGCACCAACATAGCAAAATGGCCGGTTAGGGCTCCCCGGAGCAAAAGTTCACATCAGTGAACACAACAGACTACACATGACAGACCCAGAAACCAACCAGTATGAACAGCTTCCCAGTTTCCATTGAGCATTGCAGTGTGGGACAACATGTACATCACACACAGAAGGATTTTAGTTTAAAGGGTGCTTTGTATAGTATACGCTGTCATTGTTTCCGTGTGAATTCACCAGAGAAAAAGAATTGTTGAATCAATATTTTTTTATGTTTTGGATTATGGGGATGTTACAGTGGTGTGCAAAAGTGTCTGCCCCCTTCCTGATTTCTTAATTTTTTGCATGTTTGTCACACTTAAATGTTTCAGATCATCAAACTAATTTAAATATGAGTCAAAGATAACACAAGTAAACACAAAATGCAGTTTTTAAATGAAGGTTGTTATTATTAAGGGAAAACAAAATCCAAACCTACATGGCCCTGTGTGAAAAAGTGATTGCCCCCTAAACCTAATAACTGGTTGCTCCACCCTTAGCAGCAATAACTGCAATCAAGCGTTTGTGATAACTTGCAGTGAGTCTTTTACAGCGCTGTGGAGGAATTTTGGCCCACTCATCTTTGCAGAATTGTTGTAATTCAGCCACATTGGAGGGTTTTCGAGCATGAACTGCCTTTTTAAGGTCACGCCACAGCATCTCAATAGGATTCAGGTCAGGACTTTGACTAGGCCGCTCCAAAGTCTTCATTTTGTTCTTAATCTCGCTCACAGAATAGGTTGTTGCTCCACAATCCATTCATCAGAACTGAATTAGAAAAAATGTAATTCTCTCACAGTGGAATAATACATGGAATAATCTGCAAAAAGCCTTAAACGTGGATGCTCTGCCGCCACTACGGCTGTTCAAAGGCCTTACTTCAGATTATACTGTAATTGTATCCGTTTATTATTCTTGTATTTATATATTTTATTCTATTTTATACTTAATTGTATTTATTTCTTCTATTTTATTATTTACTCCATATCATGTTTATTATCCTGTATTTTAACTTTTAGCTATCATACGCTGTTGTTTTTATTGTTAGCTATTTTGTTTGCAAGCATTGTTTTACTTCTCGACACCGCTGTTAATGAGGATACCTCTTCAATGCTCTTTCGAAGTAAAAAGGGACTTACAGTACTACCAGGGTTAATTGTTCAATTAAACATGTATGCAGTGTTTTGTAAGAAACTTGAGATTTGAGTTTATCTTTGATCTTATCTCATTGTAATATTTTTGCGCTCTCCCTGATCCACAGGAACAGTTAGGTCATCCTCCGGCCACCGCAGCAGCCGGTCATAGGACGACAGTGTAAAGGATCAGGTAGGTAACACAAAAGTAGTTCAGAAGAATATTCCCACCATGACTTTTTGGTGACACAATAAATTACATCATACATTAACAGGAATGTTTGTTAATGTGCTTTATGTGTCAAATAGACAGGATAAATACAAAATAACACACAGTGTGCATATGAAGGACCGAATGAGGCTTGTGTGGAAATATGTTTGTGCTGAATGTGACTGGGCCGGTGCAGAGGCCGATCTTCATTATGAATTTTACAGCTCGTTAGCGCTGTCTGCTGCTCATTTTGTGCTACTGCAGTGGAGAGTTCCTGCTGAGGCAACATGGGCTCAAGCCACACAGCAACAAAGAGTCACGAGGGAAGTCCTGCATGTGTGTTTAATTTCTAATGTCTTACAGGATTATGTCTGCATATGTTTTTAACAATGACGGTCCTTTCTGCCCATTGACCCCGGTAGTACTGGTGCCAGGCTTAGTCCCTTTGCATTGGAAAGTTGTACTTCAGAGAATCAGAATCAGAATCAGAAATACTTTATTGATCCCCGAAGGGAAACTCTTTGTCACAGCAGCTTGCCTTTACGTCAGTGCACACAGGAGAAAGTACTAGCAAACAATAAAATACAATACACTATAAAACACTATAAAAACAGGTCAGAAAATAAATTAAGTATCAGGTGGGTATAAGTATAAGATAAATTAAGTGTGAAGTACCAAGTGGGTTTACCGGTTGAGGATGATAATTCAGTATAATAATACAATGTAATAATATAAGTAATAAGTAATGGTGCATGTACTGTCGAGTTAAGTGTAGCTTATTGAGATTATTAAGATATTGCACAGCAGTAATGGAGGTATATAATATCAATGTCAATAAATAGGAAAAACTAACATGGGAAAACTAAATATTGCACGGGAGTAGTACACAGAATATTGCACAATTATTCAAGTATGGCAGAGATGTAAGGACGTAATAGGATGTAAGGATGCACGAGAGAAAGGACGATCAGGAGCAAGACAGGAGGGATCAGTGGTCTCTTTATGTAGTTGGTAAAAGCTTTGCCAGAAGCAAAAATCCTCTGTGACAGCATGATTTTTATATAGAAACAAACAAATTACACGTGGCTTTTTAAATCTGAATAAATACAGGTTGTGTTTGCATTCATGTCCATGAAGGGTGTAATATCACATTCTGGAGTCCAGTCTGTATTTGTCCCTGTTTGTTTCTCTCTTAATCAGCAATTATGTATACATTTGTTTTGCATTGAGGTAGTTGCTATCATATTAATCTCTTTTTAATGAGTTGGAGGAAGTTGACATATTTATTTGTGTCGCTGCAGAAAGTTACACTATGAATAAATGAAAGTATAAGTAAATAAATAAATACAATTATATATAGATAAATAAATGAGTGAATAAATTAATAAGTAAATAAATAAATGAATATATGAATAAATAAATATACAAATGTGTAAATATATATACAGTGGTGTGCAAAAGTGTTTGCCCGCTTCCTGATTTCTTTTTTTTTTGCATCTTTGTCACACTTAAATGTTTCAGATCATCAAATAAATTTAAATATTAGTCAAAGATAACACACAACACAAGTAAACACAAAATGCAGTTTTTAAATGAAGGTTGTTATTATTAAGGGAAAACAACATGGCCCTGTGTGAAAAAGTGATTGCCCCCTAAACCTAATAACTGGTTGCTCCACCCTTAGCAGCAACAACTGCAATCAAGCGCTTGCGATAACTTGCAATGAGTCTTTTACAGCGCTGTGGAGGAAGTTTGAACTTGCTGAACTGCCTTTTTAAGGTCATGCCTCCACCATAAGAAAGAGACTGGGCAAAAAAAACAGCCCAGTGTGACATTTGCATTTAAGTGTGACAAACGTGCAAAAAAATAAGAAATCAGGAAGGCGGCAAACACTTTTTCACACCACTGTATATATATTTAAAAACATATAAATAAATAAATGTAATGTCTCATTAAATTTGTGATTTATTTATTTATGGTGGCAATTAAGCATTAAATTACATAAGTATTTATTCATTTATTTAAGCATTTTATTATATAATTATTTCTGCATTTATATATTTATTTAATTCTTGTGTATTCTACTCGTCTGACAGCTAAATAAACTCGTCATCAAATCTGTATCTTTCTACCACAGTCCTCTCCTCTCTACATCCAGCAGGTTTTTACAGACGACTGCAGCAGCGGCGCCCTCTGCTGCACACAGACCAGACTACAGTCTGGCTGTGATGCGTATTAATGGCTACCAATACCTGATGTTTTAGATTCCTTTTGCTATCAGACTCCATTGTAAATCTCTGGGCATAATGAAGGTGTCTACTTATTTGGACAAATATACGCAAAAGGAAAAACATGACCGACTGCGGAGAAACAGTTTCATAGTGTTTTAGAAAACTCGCTCCTCCTCTCATTTGTGCATCCTTCTTTTTTAAACATTATCTTTATACGGAAAAGAAATATCAATTAGCAGTACTGTGACAGTGTGATACAATTCACCAAATGATGTATGATATCTCCTCCCTCCAAACCCCCCCTTCTCTCCAACAACAACAGTAATAATAATAACAGTGATATTAACAATATGAAGTGTTGAAAGGTAAATAAAGTCTCCACAAACCTCAGTAAACAAAGTGAGTTTTAATAAGAAATCTTTAATGTAATTCATGGCATTAATGGTGTGTCATGTGTAAACACCACACATATGGGATCCACAACAAGTAGTTACAGTGATAAATGTGGCATTTCTTGTTTTTACATTGTGAAGACTACACACTGCAATAAAATGAGAAGTTGAGTAATATTTTTTTATTTTGGGTTCAGGCATATAAACTTTTTTTTTCACTTCAGTCAAACATTTTTAAATAACATACATTCAGTTTGGTTATTGAATAAGTGTGACCAAGATATGTACTGATCTGGACATTTTACAGTGTAGAAATAAACATCGTTTTAAAGATTTTTTTAAAAATTGTTTTAATTGTTTACTCTTTTTAAACAGACAACATACAATCAAATTTTGAGTCAAGGCAACAAAAACGTTACATCCTATTTGATTTATTTGAATAAAGACTTGAAACAGTCTGAACACAAGATGATAATACTCGTTACGATCATTTCTTGCAGTGAATAACTCCGTAATCAGTCAGCATCATAACAGTTACAGTATTTTAATGTGCAGATATGGCGGTCATGCAGTGAGTCACACTAAAGTAAACTCGTGTGTGGTTCAAAAAACTGAACGTGAGAGATAAACTGCAGGATTTTCCCTGAAACAGACAGCTGATCTGCTCTGCTGCTTCTTAAATGAGTGTTTTATCATTTCATCTGAAGAAAGGATTTGTGTTAATAGAGCATCGACCACCTGTGAGCTGAAAATCAAAACTCAGGCCAGCGTTGGCTTCTGGACTCCTTCCTTCATTCCTCTATTCCATATTTTCGTTTTCTACAACCTCTGCTCCACCCTTCCTTATTATTACCGTATTCGACTGATTGTTCTGTTACAGCAGAACTATGAATGAAAAAGGTAGAATTCACAACTGACATGTTCAGTTTCATTCATGGAAACAATTAGTTTATCGACACAAAAGTCACAGATGACAGTTATGATCCTTTAGTTTAATTAGTTTAGTTTAAGTCATTTGTCAAATTTAATCTTCAAATATATATTCTTATATACTGTGCTAAAAGATAAACTGATGAATTGTTAGTTGCAGTCCCAGATATCACTCATTTCAATGTGATCAATAAATTAAAAATCAACACTCAAAGATATTCATATAAAAAAAGCGTGGCAAACATAACGTCAAAGTTTGACGTGAGAGTGTGTGAGTGTGTGTGTTCAGCTGTAAGACATATTGTGATGGCTACAGTTCAGGTTAGTCATCTCTTCAAGTAAACAAATATAATTCTTTTCTTTTTGACCGTCACAAACAAACGGAAGCCAGTCTGAGTAAAATGAAGCCCATCGCATCATTTAACGTTGTATTCATCTCTTTAAAACATTTAATGATGATTTTCATCTTTAAAATCAGGTTTTCCTTTAAACAAGCGAAACACGCTGAAAGCAGCATGAAGTGCGAATGGGATTATCGGTCGAGCTGCTGTTCTTTAAAGTCCCCCTCAAAAATCTGTTTCTTCTGGTTCCTACAGTTACCCTAACCTTAGAGTTTCCCTGTTGTCTCTGTCTGTGTCTGTCTCTGTTTCTGTCTGTGTTGTCTGTCTCTGTCTGTGTTGTCTCTGTCTGTGTCTGTGTTGTCTCTGTCTGTCTGTGTCTGTGTCTGTTTCTGTCTCTGTCTGTGTCTGTTTCTGTCTCTGTCTGTCTCTGTCTGTTTCTGTCTCTGTCTGACTCTGTCTGTTTCTGTCTCTGTCTGTGTCTGTTTCTGTCTCTGTCTGTGTTGTCTGTCTCTGTCTGTGTTGTCTCTGTCTGTGTCTGTGTTGTCTCTGTCTGTCTCTGTCTCTGTCTGTTTCTGTCTCTGTCTGTGTCTGTTTCTGTCTCTGTCTCTGTCTGTGTCTGTTTCTGTCTCTGTCTGACTCTGTCTGTGTTGTCTCTGTTTCTGTCTGTGTCTGTCTGTGTCTGTCTCTGTTTCTGTCTGTATTGTCTCTGTCTGTGTCTGTCTCTGTCTGTCTCTGTCTGTTTCTGTCTGTGTTGTCTCTGTCAGTCTCTGTCAGTCTCTGTCTGTGTCTCTGTCTGTGTCTCTGTCTGTCTCTGTCTCTGTCTGTCTCTGTCTGTGTCTGTTTCTGTCTCTGTCTGTCTCTGTCTGTTTCTGTCTGTGTCTGTGTCTGTTTCTGTCTCTGTCTGACTCTGTCTGTGTCTGTCTCTGTCTGTGTTGTCTCTGTCTGTGTTGTCTGTCTCTGTCTGTGTTGTCTCTGTCTGTCTCTGTCTCTGTCTGTGTCTGTCTGTCTCTGTCTGTGTCTGTTTCTGTCTCTGTCTGACTCTGTCTGTGTTGTCTCTGTTTCTGTCTGTCTCTGTCTGTCTCTGTCTGTGTCTGTCTCTGTCTGTCTCTGTCTGTGTTGTCTGTGTTGGCTGTGATTTAAGGATTTTTTTACGAGCATGATTTGTGACTTCACAAATAGTTTGGAAGCCAGTCCTGGTCCAATTTGCAACTTATACAAGTGTGATGTAGAAACGTGAAGCCACCAGTGCACATAGACTGAGAAAGGACTTTACAGTGACGCAGGAGACATCTTGTGTCCAGCAGGAAAACTTTAGAAATGAACAACATTTGCATATTCATAGATTCTGGAATTTGTAATGAGCTGGAAGGAGTAGAAGCCTTTTTAAGGATTTTACTGTGGAAATTCTACTTTTTTGTGGAAAAAACACATCAGACACACATTATTGTTCCAAGCAGACTATTTGTATGTTTTAATACATGTCTGGAGGGGATCTTTAAATAAATATGTCTGATGTGTGAGGGCATTTTAGCCACTAAGGAGAGGAGGTTTTTTTAATAACAATACGTAGAAGCACGAGGAAGTCTGTCTGTAGATAGAGAGGGAAAACCCTGTGGAGACTGTCATGACTCGAAATTTCTAATTTTTTGTACATGAGACAAAAAAACCTAAAAAAAATGTATGCAACTGGGCACCAAACCCTCAAATGCAACACAGAGCGTCACGTCATTTAACGCGTGTCAATTGACAACAAACATCAAACATGTCATCCAGACAGAAGAAGCAGTCAGAGTACAGTAGCCGGGGATGTGCGGATCTCGGGAGGAAAGGTGACAAAATTGCTGTTGTTCTAGAAAGTTGATGCGCGTCAATTCTGGGAAATACATTAGTGGTGTATCCTGAACCCACAATGATCCGTGTCGAGACGCTGCCGATGTGTGCTGTCCTCAAGCGTTCTGTGATCTGAAGAGCTGAAGATCATGTTGTTTATTAAAACCCTTCATGTTTGATAAGATACTTTCAACGCATTTGGAATTATCTTGATTATTTTATTTTTCCATGGCTCTATCTGTGCAAACTCCTTTTGTGTTGCCAAGCCGCTTTCAAAGCCACACATCTATGTTTTAAATTCTGGTGGAAGACATTGTTTGAAAAGATACAAGATAGAGTATAAATGTATGGCCAGTTGGTGTGCTGCACACAAAAAATGGTGGATTGAGCCTTTAAACCCAACTAAAATTCAATTACTAGTTGAACAAAAGCGTCACTGTTCACTTGTTTCGCGAAAATTAAGACTGATTTTAGACTTGATGGAACGTTAAACAAATCTTCTTATCGGTGTACCAACTCGCTACCCTCAACCTCTCGTGATTCTTCGAAGCTGGATCAGATGGCTTTTCCCAGGATGAGGATGCTCATGAAGAAGACCAAAATGAAGAAGAGCCACATGAAGAAGCGATCCATGACCTTGGCGACCTTCCTCCACTCCCCAATGCGCAGCTGTCCGGCTCGCTGGTCCTGGTATGAGTTGGCAATGTACTCAATGTTTCTGCGCAGTCCCCGGTGCTGGCACACACACTGGGTTCTCACCAAGATCTCCCTCCTGTTCTCCCCGGCTCCGCCTCCCCCTTCACCTCCTACGCCTTTCTTTTCTTCGACATGTTCTCCTCCTCCTCCTCCTCCACGGGCACTGTTTGACTCCTCCCGCTCCCCTTCATGTCCTCCAGCAGCTCCTTCCTCCTCCGAGTGGTCGATGGTCACAAACAGATCCTCTTTCCAGTCCGTCTGGTTGGTCAAATCCTGCCCCAGCCTCAGAGACTCCCCAGCCCCATCCTCCTCCACCCTCCCTCCCCACGCCTGCCCGTTCACATCCCAGTTGGTTCCTTTGGTGTTGCCGCCATTGGCTGATTGGACTTCAGACTCCTCCTGCGACAGAGGTTTTTTCTGGGATGAAGTCCCACTGAGGCAGTTCTCACCGACTTCGTAGACAAAACAGATGCGGGCAAGGTAGTTAAGGATGAAGCGTTCGGCCCATTGTGGGACGGGACGAGCCTCGGGACCGCAGTGGTGGATGTTCATGATGAAGATGGTGAGCGCTGTTGATGCAGTGACCATCGTCATAGTAGCAATGTAGTACTTTCCTGTTGAAAAAGGAAAATGCAGATCATTTAGACTTCAAAATCCATGTACAGTTAAATCTTTAAAGTCTCAAAGACAAATGTCAGTTTTGCTTCTCTGTCACCAGTTTGGTGATTGGTGGAGAGTACAGGAAGTGTTGCGTGATGGCCTAAAGGTTAGAGCGACAGGATGAATCTGGGTGGAAAAGTGAAACAGCAGCTCTTGTCTTTGTTACAACTGCTGAGGTGGTGCTGAACAGTGGCCATAAGTGGTAATTACAATACATGATGATACACAGAGTCATCATTCACACAACCACATCGAAAAATATAAATATAGGTCAAAGTAAGCATTTGAACGAATAACCATTGCAATCTGTTTGCTTGTAAGGACGGTCTCAGTTTACAAGAAGAGTTACTTTGAACCACCGATGTGGTATTCACAACTTTCTGAAAGCTCAGAGTTCGCTAGTTGTGATGTAGGCTGACATTGTTTCCATTGCTTACTCTTTTCTAAAAAACACAGAATGACTAATCACAAAGGGGTGTCCATTTTGTTGTCGGGTTCCTAGCAATGGTACTCTGTACCCCTCAAAATACTGCCATACATACACATTGTGTACTCGACGTCCCCTTGCTGACAATCCAATCTCACGACTTCCATTTGAAGGCAGCACAAATGAAGAAAACAATAACCGTGTCCTCTTAGTAAAGCAGCTTAAATGGTTGTACAGAAAGCTCTCAGCTGAAATGTGAGGATTTAATGAACACACTTCTGTTGGCAACATTGAGACTCGAAGGTTGCTGCTGCTCTGATGGCTGAGAGATCATTGATTACTGAGCTGTGTTGTGTTTTAAATAACCGCTGACAGGCCTGCTGTTACAAACATAAACAGGGTGTTTACTGCGGGCCTAAAACTGTACACCAAAATCTTTAGTGCTGCCTGGCAACTATCTCAGCATATTCATTTAAAATGTATTGTTCTTCCAACGATGATCTCATCTCATCTGAGGCTTTTACACTGAAGGTGGGAAGGAAGAAGATGCAGGGATACAACAGCTGCGACATACCTGCCAGTCGCAGGTTTTACCCTTCAGACTCATGGTTAAATGTGTATGCTGGAGAAAACAGGAGGACACGTGTACCAACTGGAACACAATATCACGGGTGCTTAGCTTTGACCTCTTATCTGCTTGTCCATCAGTCAATTCCACCAAGAAAAATCTTTTGGAGTAATATTTTTCAAAGCAACGTGGATTTATTATGTTGTGCGACTGATTTAATGTTTGGATCTCAGACGTTTTATGTGTAAATATTGTAAATATTTTGGATGAAGACGTTGACGTTATTGATGATGGAGCCCACACCTCAGTCTACATACAGTATTGACCTTTTGCTTCTTTTTGTTTACTTTGTCTTCCAACATCCTGGGACCATGTTGGAAATACGTGTTTTCACTTTAACTTTAACGTCATCCTTTTAGATTTTAGATTGTTTCCTGTGTCTGATAATCCATCAATAAAATCAATCAGTCAATCTCCGGTTTTAAAGCCCCCCTCCAGTGGATGTTTGACCTTCACTGTGCAGGATGGTGTATGTGCAGAGTTTGACTCTAGAAGGCTGAAACTAAATTTCTGCTAAACTACACTAAAGTTCTGAATCAGAACCCAGTCTCTTGTGACCTAACAAAGACTGCCTTCATGTTTCAGTTCCCAAAGAACTTGGTCTAGCCCTTTTATATAAAATAACTACTTAACAATGCTTCTTACATGTATTACAACCACCATGACTACCACCTGCTTAATTTGAAAGCCGCTGAAAATATCTTTCTTCGTATTTTCTCAACAAATGAACAACTCAAACAAAACTTTAAAAATCAGGGACTCCTCAGTCTTCTCACCTATCAGTGGGACGCTCTCAGAGGGCGGCATGCTCTCAGCCACCAGTAACTGAAACACGGTGAGGGCAAGCAGCACCGTGACACCCAGAGAAACCTTTTCACCCGAGTCAGCTGGCAGGTAGAAGCCCAGCGGAGCCAGAAAGGAGATCATCATGCAGGGGATGAGGAGGTTGAAGATGTAGAAGGAGGCACGTCTCTTCAGGTGGAGGGTGAAGGTGATGTCCGGGTACGGATCCGAACAGCAACCATACAGGATGACATTCTTCTTGGCTGGCATGCCCAGAACCTGGTTAGAAAAAGGATTTGTCAAAGGATTAGATTCTAGGGATGAGGCCTTGTTCTGAACACATGAACAAGGTAACCACTCACCTCCCACTCCACATTGGGGACAAAGTCGGCCAGGTCGGCGCTGTCCAGGGCATTGAACAAGTCCATCTGGTTACCGTTGTGAGTCCAGGAGCCAAAGGTTAGATGACACTCCTGCAAATCAAAGGGGAAGAATGCCACATCTACGGAGCAGGAGCTTTTGGTGATGGCTGGCTGGTCCCACATGACCTGCCCATCATTACGAAGAACCACGTTGGTCTCCATTGAGCTGGAGAACTCGTCGTCTGCACTGTGGTGGAGAAAGTGGAGGAAACAGAGGATCGGAGTTGGAGAGATGGCGTTGCCAGTGTTCTGCAGCCGGGCCGATCAACAGCAGGAAGCCACACCTACCTGTTATACAGGACAATGTCAGGTCTCCATACGTAGCTGCTGGGTATGCGGATCGTATCGAGGCCGTCATAGTCCTCCTTCTTCCAGGTGAGGTAGGCATCCATCCACACTTGGCGAATCCACAGGTAGGTAGTCAGGATCTGATTCCGCTCATCCTGTTGAGAGGACACATACACATCAGTACGGGCATGAATACACACAACATGAACATCTGGATCGGCAGTCACGGTCTGATTACCATGTCGATGATCTGGGAGAGAGTGATCTGCAGTGTGACGTTGATGATGTGGTCGGTGTCCGCCACTGGCCGCAAAGCGTTGGTGTAGTTGGAGAACAAGTCACTCATCAGCTTCTGAGCATAGCGACCATGAGCGGCCAAGTACACTGGGGAACGGAGAGAGAGAGAGACATCTTTAATAAACCAGACATTATTTATGTCATATGTTATTTATCTTCACACTTATTTTTGAAACCAAGCAGCAGGACATGAAGATGACAGTGTTGGTCAATCCAACACCTTGGTCCAGAGCAGATGTGTCAGATTTCTATTAAATGCCCTGATCCCTGTCCTGCTCCCCAGAGGATGAACCCTTTTGATTTTAATGACCCCATGACCTTCCCTCTATAGCACCACCCTCTGGACAAACTTGACATTTTTAGCTCCACTACTGGTGAGACTCTAAGAATAGTTAAATCATTAGTATATTTTTTGATCTGTTCAACAGTTTCATGTTGTTGAAACAGGTTTCAGGTGAAACTAGGCAGGCATTTCTGAGTTCTCAGACCATTTTCACAATTGAGAATGACTTCCGGATGGGAGCCGAAACGTCTTGATTCTGAAAACATTGTGGCTGTAATGAACACTGCAGCATGTTTGTGGACACGTTCCCCCGTTACTCTTTATATTCACAACAAAAGAAGAAGAAAACCAAACTGACTGTGGCTGGATGTGGAAAATCATACCACTAATTTTATTCATTACACTAATAAATTTAAGTTTGATTGAATAAATCACATTTTTAAACCCAGTTATACTGACATCCTTTTATGTTACTGTTGGAAAACCATGTTACTGTTTCAATTGTAAAGTTATAAATCTTTATGGGAATCGATTTCTTGTGTTTTAATCTTGTTTATTCACTTGTTTTATTAGCTTTCTTGAAGAAGAAGAATAGTTTAGCTTCCTCTTGTTCACTTTAGTCATCTTGTTTTTAAACAATTTAGTAAACTTCTACACAGACGATACTGTTGCCCTATTCTGACTATCTAAGCTTTGATGTAACTCTTCTTCATGTGTCAAATGTTAACCTGACTTCTGATTCTTGCATATTCTTTTTTTTATGTTATGAGGTTGGAAGCGTGTATAAAGTCCTTTTCTCTGATGCTATCTTCTCTGCAGTGATTCACTCTTAATCCTGAAATGTCTCATATCTCCAGCAGTACATCCTGCAGCTTAGTCCGTCCCACAGAAACACTCTGAACACACACATACCATAACACACACACACACACACACACACACACACACACACACATGGAAACCACATTTCCCAGTTCAATTAACCTGATAATCACCTCAGGTTTTACGCATTAATCAGAAAACGTCTGCAGAACAGCAGCGGACTGATAATTCCTTTAAATCCTGTGACGACTCATGATGATGATGATGATGATGATGATGATGATGACGGTGGTGGTGGTGGTGGTGGACAGAAAGGATGCTATTGTGGGTCTGTCCAATATTTTTTTTTTTTACAAAATTTCTCTTCAATGTCAGTAAAAACCTAAACTAAAACAAAGTGAGGTAACAAGGCCACCAGTGTAGAACTAGAATTTGCATTATATTTTTAGATGTAGACAAGACAATGTATGGACATGGATCAGTGCATTGTTTCCTATATGTATTCAGCAAGCAGGTTTATTCTAAATTATATTTTGGATGATTCTAAAAAAACTCATCCACATCTGGCAGCCTCTGTGTGGTTATGGGCAGTTTAGGGAAAGAACACAGTCATGGTTCATTAACAAAAACTGTTTCCCCCAACAACCTGCACTATTTGAACCTTCCGCTCCTGAACTTCACTAGCACTAAATGTTAATAAAATAAATCATCTTCACAGCATCTAAATGCCTAAATGCTCCCCCCTCCAACAATCACGCCTACTTCACTAATGGAAGCCAGGTGTGTGTAGGAGAGTCTGTCTGAAAGTGTAAAACATTATCAACATTCATACAGTTCATCACTGCTCATCCCTTTCCATGACGGCCGGCTTTTCACCCCGCCTTCGAGCGTGGCCATTCAGAACGAGAAACACTTTTGTCTTCAGAAGTGTTCAGGATGACACTCTGTATGAACTCGTTTGTTTCAAGCACAATCCATGAAATGTATTGTGGATATTCATGGTACCCAGAGGAAGAATCCTAATCATTTTAAGATGCGGACTAGGACGGCGCCTAAACTAGAGCTGGCACTGAATAAATCTAAATAAATACGCAGTAAAAGTAAAAGGACCAGAATGCAGCCACAAGACACGATGATGAACAGTGGCGTGTCACATCCTTCGAGTAGATTCGAATCAGTTGTCACACAGTGACTCAACAAACAACCCCTATCAACACCCTGACAGTCAAAACACAAACACACGTTACGTTCATGAAGTGTTTTGGCTGACGGACAAAACTATGAGGACTAACGGCTGCTGGTGAAGTTCAGCATCCACGAAAAGGTTGATCAGATCAGAGGAGCGCTGGGAACAGAACCTTTGGATAAAGAATGATAAGAGATCTGAAGAGCAGAAGGATGTTTTATGTACTGCAAAGTTCATATCAGATAAACGTGCTGAAAGTCAGAGCAGATAAAGCTGAAGACTCGTCTTAACTATCAGACTGACAGCAGGCTGCATCTTTAGTCCTGTAACCATATAAGTAAATAGTGAAACGCCTTGAACAGCCAATACTTCAGTTGTGTAAATTGTTTATAAAATCTGTTAACGACAAAGACTTCCCTATCAGCTGCAGTCAGTCGTCTTTAGACAGCGGTGGAATGAAGTTTAGCTGCCAAAGAAACATCCTGGAAGGTCACAGTGAAAGAGTTTGTTGGCTGCCGCCTCTTAACCACAACCTGCTGTGTGCTTCAGTGTGTTGTTTGGTCTGAGGATGCTGCAGTGCACTCTGGGGAGTCATTTCTTAGCTAGGTGTAGTATTGTGTAATGTTAAGACCTTGTTTTTGTTCATCACGTATTGTGGAAATTACTTTTGAAAAAGTGGGGGTAGCATCAGGACTAAACGATTACATGATCCCAAAAGCCCTAAACCTTGAGGAGTTTCTGATGGCTCGTGTGACGTGTTTTGCTGCTACGGAGGAAATAAATTCATGAGAAGTTCAAACGAGTCGGAAGCGTCTCGCAACGTCTTTACAGCAGAAATGAAATGGGGATCAAGTCATCTGTCAAACAGCCAAGAATGACAGCTGTCACTGTCAGAGCAAATCATTTGAACCGCCTCCGAGAGCCTGACAGGAGAGTGTGTGACTGACAGACAAGCTGCACAAATGTGGGATTTACATTATGCCTTAATGGAAGTATTCATGTCTCACTTTACAAGAGAAAATGATGAGGATCCTGCTGGTGTCTTTGTGAAACTTAAATAGGGGTTTTTATATTAGGGCCAGTACGGCAAACCCAGTTAGCATCAAGCAGCGATGCCGCAACAGCGCAGGAGAACTTTGGCAACTACATCGTGGCACACCTCCGCTCTGCATCCACGGCTGCAGCAGCACTGATGTTCCTCTGCTGCAGCTCAAACACAACCCCCCTCCCTACCCCGTGTGCCTGGGGCTGGACAAAAGACGCACCTCATGACATAATGTGATAAAGTGGAACAAAAACAAAAACTGACTGTTCAGTTCAACCGGCAACCAGAGTGAATTCTTCTACTCAGAGCGTTTCATTTGAAAGATTCTTAGAGGCCATCCATTATCACATCCAAGTCAGAAAAAAAGTAACATTTTTGTGTAACAGAAGTATTTCTTTCTTTCTTATTCTTTTAATCATTTCATGACCCCTCAGATGAACCTGTAGGTTGAGAACCACTGAGTTAGCAGAACTATCGTACAAAAAATATGCTGTTCCTCCTCAACAACTACGAGGACAGAAAGATTCATAACTGCAAGAGGAGACGTTGAAGACAAAAATAAACAGTCCTAATCACTCACACACACACACACACACACACACACACACACAGAGGTTTAGCAACATGCCTTGCACAAAAAAGGAAGCGCACAAGACCACGGTCAGTTCAGTGACCTTCAGATAACAAGAAAACAATATATTACTAAACTCCAACACGACTGCAGAGACACACAGAGGGAAGGTTAGTGTTAGTGTCCTTTGTACATAAATGGAAATGTGGAAGTGAAGCTCTGAATGTGTCACGCAGACATGAAAAACAGGATATCGCATAATGAGAAACGGTTAGAGATGGTCCGATTCCCCTCAGCTCTGTTTGTCTGTTCAAGGCTGATTATCCAGACCCATATGTGATAAATATCAGTCTTAAAACACACACACGCACATGTCTGTCAGAGATAATTCTGCCATTATTCTATATTTTTCTTATTGTCAACAAATCACATTAAACAACAACATGTCAGTCCGTCTCTCAGCACCGTCTGACTTCCTGTCTGCGGCTCTCAGCTGCGAGCCCATTGGTTCCCGCTGAAGACGTAAATCTTCCTCACAAATATAAATTTCCTCAAACAGCTGCTCGCTGTAGTTTTTATCAAACAAACAGGAGGAAACAGTGCATCTGTTGGGGACTACTTTCAGCGGCGGATGAATCCAGATGTGGTGCTGTAGTGAGTGTTTGGGGCAGCAGGACGGTGTGTGTGTGGGACTGAGTCAGAATAAACTACAGTGTGTGTGTTCACGGTGATGAAGGAACATGTCGCCCAGCGCAGCAGAGCGGCTCGCTGATGGGTTTTAACAGTTTCTGGACGACGATGGAGGAAGAAGACACATCAGGCTGCGGTTCACCTGTTAGCAGAGACGTTCGCTGCTGGTTTGAGTCTGAACGTGAGATTTATTGACAAGAAGAAAAATCACCAGACTTGTACTTTAAGAGAAGCACATGTGAGACAAATATATTCCTGCAGCTCAAACTGTAGCCTTGGGCTGGTACATCTTATTGTCACGTAACATGTTCGAACAAACAAGACAGACAACATAAAGTTTTAACACAATATGTCGTATTTGCTCAGCTAGTAGACGGTCTCGGGACTGCAGGGACAACAGTCTGCCTGTCTCTGTGTTCAACACCTTCACCCCAGGCAAGATATCCTAACAACTACAGGCCAGATTTCCATTAAATTTGACATTGTATATACAGACTGGTGACAAATGGAGGTAAAACCCAACGTAAAGTGTCTCACTAAGGTGTTCCTTGTCACAGATTGTCTCCATGAGACTACATGTGGACTCTACTGGAGGAATGATTGGACCTTATTTGGTGTTTTGATGATGGTGGCGGAGAACGCTGTCGCTCCAAAATCTCCCATAGGCCTCAGTGAGCACTTCAACCTCCTAACAACCCACTATAAACACCTAGAGGTGCTCTAGAACTTCCTGGCCACAAGAACTCCCTCAACTACCACTAGAACCTCATCACTGACAACTAAATCCTCCTAAAGGACCCCTTCAACCCCCCCAGGGACCACTAGAACCTCCTAAAGGATCCTGATGGTGGAGAAGAGTGCTGTCTCCCACTCGTGATACTAAAGAACCCCTAGAATCTCTTTCAGGCCCACTAGAACCACTTAGAGTAAAGAAAGGATCTGCATTTGATCGGGTTTATTTTAACCGCCACAGATCCATTGACACGGATCAATCATCTATCATCTGCTACAACCCTGAAGTCTTTCTGTAAATCAGCCTGCAGCTCCGCCTCTTGTTGTCTCCGTTCATTGTTCAAATGTCTTCGTGGTCCGGCGAGCAGATGAGTCAGCGGTTTGTGAGACAGCATCGACTCCCCGAGGAGTTAAAGTGTTGGTGCTAACAGCTCTGGGAGCGCGCCAGCTGGCACACACACACACACACACACACACACACACACACACACATATGCAGCAAATATTTGTCAGCTTTATCATCATCTTCATCTCCATCAATGCCACCATCATCGTCATGGTAACAAGCGAGTCCATACATTGTTAAGTGCTCAGATGAATCATGGCATCACGGCTAAGTGCAAAAAAACAGATGATGGCATGTTACGTCAATATTACCTGAGCTGTGTGTGTGTGTGTGTGTGTGTGTGTGTGTGTGTGTGTCATCCCATTCACATTCAGAGACAGTTTCATCCGTTGCCTTTAAATGTGATTGTTTAGCTCTTTTCAGAAACGAATCAGTGGCATCGCTGTCTTCGTCTGTCCGCTGCGGAAACGTCATTGTGTCATTCACGCAGGCGCGTCAGTTAAGAAACTGTTGACGAGATGTTTGGCTGGGACAACTTCCTGTTTGCTCACAAGCTGTATGTTGAACAGGGGCGACATTTTAAAAGGTGGAGCTGGTCTGATGATTGCTGTGTGTGTTGTTGCTTCATTTGCCCGTCGCCTGGAGGAAAAACGGCTAAAATCGGCTCTTTCCCACTGTGGTGCGTTAGAGATGATAATTAAATGATAAATCTTTTACAGTGCTCTCGATTAGGCGAACGAGACGAGCATTTAATCTCTCTGTGTGTTGAACTTCGCGCTGCTGTAGTCTTTACGTTAACGTGACACGTTCACTTCAGGCTTGAGTCTTTACGGGTCCGACCTCGTCATAACGAGGTGCACGTCTGAAAGGGGACGCAGTTTGTGTTTGAAGAGCAAAAGTGATTCAGAAATCAGCCATTTTTGCCTGTAGATAATGTGAAGTGAGAGGAGTTATTTAGGGAAGTACGGAAGTAAAATTCTCATTTTTTGCCATGGACAATATGAGGTGACTTAGATTTTGCAGCACTTCTACAGTATAGATCGGAAACTCTCCCGGTTGAATCATCAGTTCAAAAAATTTATGTTAGCTATGTTAGAAAATATCTGGCTCTTTGATTAAAAAGTCAAAGGTACAAGCCTGTGGACGTAAAAATGGGGAGACGTTTACCATGACTCCCAAGGAGGCAAGAAACATCCAATCACAAAGCTTAAACTTTGCCGCTAACGTTCAGAAAACTGAAAATACAATCTGCAGCTTAAATCAGTTCACTTTTGTCAGTTTCGGATGAATTGTTTTGAATTTGCTAGCGCTCTGATTTGCTCCTCTTAACTTCTTCTCCATGGCAACAGTGGCCGAGGCTCATGGGTATTGTAGTGTTTAGAGCCGTTCACCAAACTGAAGGACAAAAACATGATTTCTCAGAAACGAAGTTGAAATAATTCAAATCGGTGGTCAGAACATAAACCTACCCGATTGATACGTTACCCAGGAGAGTCCTGCGTTTTTATGTGTTCGGTAACGTTGAGGAGATCGTTTGAGGATCCAGAATGTAGAAAAGCACTTTCCGCAGCGGCTCCTCACACTCTCAACTCAACGCTATCAACTCTAAGCGGAAAAAATAAAATCACTTTACTTAGATCTTTAGACATGTGAATGTTGGCACTGAACTGTTTCGAAACAAAACAAAATGGTCAGGTGTCCATGAAATTCACTGCGGATATTCGTGATCCCCAGAGGAAGATTGTGATGACTCGCTGACATTTCCACTGCTGCCTTCATCGGGTAAAAATGTATGCTTGTACGTAAGAAATATATTAGGATATTGAACACTCTGAATGTTCCTTTAGCGCCCCCCTCAGGGGAAAATGAACATCTTTGAAGAGATAAAACCACTGTTTGTGAAGATGTGTGTCAGTTTGTGTGTAGCTGAAGTGTGTTTGGATTATCTCTGCTGTTTGACCTCTTTGAGGTCACTCCTCCTCTTATCTGGATGTGTGATTGACAGCTTTAATCCTCACAGCCATCAACACGTATATCACTGCTCAGTCTGCCTCCACACACACACACACACACACACACACACATATTCAGTCCTACATTACCAACAGAGGACTATCATTTTACACCAACAAAGTGAGGGCCACTGTTTCTGGTCGTTTAAAAAAACAAACAAATATGGAGTAGAAAATGTTTCATAATATAAATGCAAATATGTTTTTTTATTGCAGGGACTTGCAACCCTTACTTTTTGACTACCAATCAAAGAGGGGACCTACATAGCTGGAAGTGTTCGTGGTGAACACAAACTGAAGAGGTACATGAATACAGTAGGTACAAAGGATAATTTAAGTTAAATGTTTTCAATGTAAACATCTCCCAGTTGGAAGAATAAATTAATATTTTACCTGTAAATCATTAGTTATTTGGCTGCACGCAGTAAAGAACTGTAGCCCCAGAAAAAATACACACTTTATTGCATGTATCTAGGTTTTAATCACATAATGAGTATTTCTTTTAAATTATATTCTAAAAATCACATCAGTGATCTTATTTTTTATTTTCCATTAGCGGTATTCACATTTTTCTATGTTACTATAATGTGTGGAGTGGGGGAGTGAATTTAAAATTCATTTTTCCTGTGGTTTACGGCTAATTTTGTAGTTGCCTGAGTTTGTTGTGGTTGTTTGAGCATCTTCAGAGCATTCATTTTAAACTCATTCATGACAATAGTCAGATAAAAGATTCTATTCTTTAACTAATTAGGACTATTCACAATGCTGATTTGATCTTCTTTCTGTAAGCATCCATATTCGAGTGTGAATGTCGATCCACACTATCTGAAAGGACACCTGTGTCGTTATGTACTAGCTAAAAGAAGACTCCTGTAATTCTGTACAGTACTTGAGTGTTGACGATGTTTTCTGTCAACCTGAAAACCAACCTTTAAAAACCTTTTCACGAATAAATGTCCAGTTTGATTTAGAATAAATTAGTAGAACCAACTGATATGTTGTTTACGATGCTCCCTGACTTCTGCAAACACTTTTAATATATCACGTCTACCTGCACACTCAGGTCAAAACTAAATCAGTGAGTCCCGCTGAAACATTTAAAGTCTCGTAAAGAATAACTCAAACACACAGAGACAAATACAACTACAACATGCATAAATGTCCCAAACTTGTACTCATGGCAGTTCACCACTGTTCAACCACATGAATATCATTACAATAAATGTCATCATCTTTGAGAAAGGCTGATGCTAGCCCACGTAACAGCTGATTGATTTGTTAACTATGTTAGCGATAACAAGTATGAAAAAAGACTGTTAACTGAATGAAAACTCTTACAGATGATTTAGTTCGAACAGTGCTGGTTAAAATTGTGACATACTTGAGTAACTGCTCCTGAAATCTTAAATGTTAAAAGTGAAAATCTTTCCATACAATCTCAGGTTTGGGATTCACTCCCAATTAGACAGTAGACTTATTTATTATGCTGTTATGCCTTTTTCTGTCCTTATGCATCTATGCTGGAGTGTGAATGTTGCTCCACGCTATCTAAGAGGGGACGTCTGTCATTACCCGACATCGAACAGTGGACTCTTGTCACTCTGTACAGTCCAAGGACCCTCTTTTCTGTTATATGCATGAGCTTTTACTCGATCATTACACTGACCATTTCATTTTCATTTCATTCAAAGAAGCGTAAAATTATTTCAACACAAAAAATCCAAAAGTACAAAAATGATCAAAGATCAAAGCCACAATCAGCTCTTAATTAACAGATTACTTAATAGAAGATTTAACACAAACAAAACAGACTTTCTAGAATTTCAAGTGGTCCATAGAGTCTATTAATTTGCACTGTTGCTGTTAAATAAACCAATAAATGAAAATAGGCTTTTTATCAGGAGTCAGGAGGCTGTGACAACATCTGTATCAAAAACACACTTGAGCTTGTTTCTAAAATGAAAAATCTTGTGTAAAAATAAAATAGCCATAACATTTTCATTTCAAAATTCAAAAGATAATGTACGTGATGTAGCCTGCATACTCGTATTTTGACATCCCATGTGTACAGTCATTGTTTCATCCTACGAGGCTGAGTGTTAATTAAAAATATATAATATATATATAATATATATATATATATATATATATAAAAGCAGCAGAAGTTACACTGACAATGTTCTCACCTGGAAGAAAGAAGAGAAGCAGGAGGTACGCGATCGATCCGCTGCAGAGAAGCTTCATCCCGCTCTGATAACTGTTATTGATTCGGTAAATAAAGATCAATTACAATACTGTAAATGACAGATCAGCCAGCATCCGACCGCCGAGCAGAGAGGATAAAACACACTGAGAGAGAGAGAGAGGGAGCAGATGCTGAAGCAGGCCAGTGTTTGCTGTAGTGCGGTGGTCGCTGAGGTATGAGGGGTCATTAGTGCCACACACAGGCTGGAGACCATTGGTGGAAGAAGTGTTCAGATCCGTTATCAATACCACACTGTGAAAATCCTCCACTACAATTAAAAGTCCTTAAAGTATGTAAGTATTACTAGCAAAATATACAGTGTCAAAGTAAAAGCCGTCCCTGTGCAGTAAAACGCTTCCTGTCAGTGTTTTATTATATCTGATGTTTCTGGATTAATATTCCTGCTGCGTTCATGTGTGTGTTGCATTTTACTGCTGCAGATGTTGTTTAACCTGCAGCAATGCATCATGGTCTATAAGATCATCACGTGTTTGCAGCGTCGCCGTCCTGTGAGAACCACGTATCAGAGAAACGGCCGGTTTTCAGCTCTGTGATGATGCGTTTCCCAGCTGATCCGAGGGGGGGTTAAAGAGTTTATTCGGCTTCGGGAGGAGGAGAGTTTCCTCAGCACGTGAAGGAAACTCTTCATCCTTCAGTTTGTTACAAACAAACATTCAACACAACTTGTTTCCGCTGCCCCAAAGTGGACAAAAATATCAGTATTTGTAGGTTTAAGCAACAACAACAACAGTGAATTATATCTAGAACTCGGTAAAGGATCAATTTATTACATAAAATGTGAAAAATACAAAAGAAAAGTTAAAGTTTCAGTCATAGGAACATTGTCAGCACAACTTCAAGTTGTATTAATAGTGAATTGATTCTTTTTTTACATCTGAAGAGTCGCTTTTGGTTATTATTGCTAATAAAGGCTGAAACGATTAGGGGGAAAGTCTTGTTAACTGAAAAAGCAAAAACAAAAACTCTTAACTTAACTCCCCCATCAACCAACACTCTTCACCCGCTGTTGTTCTCAGTTTCAACAAATGTGTCCATGAATTATAAATACAGTCAGAAACAGAAGATACACAGCAAGTATTCGAGTCTCTGTAACGTCTTTCCCAACTGAATGTGATGCCGCAGCTTGAATCTGCAGAAACAATCTGAAATTAATGCAGGTACAATTTTTAGTCACGCTAGCAGCGTCGCTCTACGGATGGCAATGTCGCTCTTCCATAATAACAATCCTACTGACTTTGGTGATCCCCTGACTTTTCATCTAGCGCCATCGTCAGGTCGAAGTTTTAATGTGTCCAATAATTTAGTTCGTGACCAAATACCTGCAGAACGGACGACATTCCCATCAGCCTCAGCTGCATTGTGTGTTTTAGTGATGATTAGCTAATGTTAGCATGCTAACATCTGGACCTAAGATGGTGAAACTGGCGTTAGCATTGAGCTCAAATCATCGCTGCGCCTCACAGAGCTGCTAGCATGGCTGCAGACGCTCAGGGTTATGCTAGCTGAAGAACTGGGTCGTGTAACGTGTTGTCTGATAGTTGTTCCAAATGGCCACAGCTGAAGGCGGGGATGTCGGATTGTCGGAAAGTTACAAAAATTGTTGGACATGCTCCCCCGATTCAGACGGTGGTCGACCATCTGACGAGCAGTTCTGATGAAGCATACTGACGCCTTCTGTCTCGTTTCCTTTCTGCTTCGGCCTTCTATCCTTGCTCTAGGTGTTCATTCATCGGTCCTCTGTTCAAAATCTATTTATCGACAACAACATAAAGCCAAACTGGACACAGAGACGAAAACTGATATCCATCTGAAACATCTGACTCTGTGAGAGAACAAGACAAGCCTTCTCTAAATGTCAGACTGTTCCTTTAAGATAACATCATCATCATCATTATTCACTGACGGCTACATCATGACGCTTAAACACATCTTCCTCCTCAGTTTGCACATCAATCCCATTCTTCTCGTCATTTTTTCTCCACCTGTCGAAGGCCACGGGGAATCTTTACTCCGTTTACTGTTATTTGCCGACCTCTGTCCTGAAATGAGACGCACTCACCGCGAACAGCTGCCAACCAGAGAGCTGGATGAATAAATACTAAATAATAAAGTTTGAAAAGTGAAGTGAGGACATTAAAAGGAGATTAACGGATTAGCAGGAAATAAATTGGCTGACAGACACAGTGGGGATGAAGTCAAAGAGTCAAAACCCAAACACAACCCTCTTTCTTTTGTTTTTAATGGAATTTCATTTTCCTGGTTGATCTGGTTAGTTTTAGTTTTATAAACTCACAAATATGAAATTTGAGTGTCGGATTTCAGTGATTACTAGAAAACAAACAGGATGTGAAAAGGTATTTTTTAAACCACACAAGATCCAGTTTGTTAAAAAAAAAAGTTTGCAGTTTTAAATGTTGGTTTCAGCTTTAATTATAATCCCACAAACAGGAGATAATAGGATTATATCCTTTGTAAGAAGATAAAAACCCTAAAATCTGAATAAAAGCCCACAAGGATCCATTTTTGTTTTAAAAAACAAAAAAACACGTGTGCAGATGGCTTTACATCAAAAACATTAAGATATAAAAGAAACACAAAGCAATAAAAGGAGACACATATAAATAGGATTTAAAAAGAATAAATTAAAATAGAACATAAAAATGAGCTAAATTGGAATAAAAGAAAGGAGACGCCCTGATTTGAAAGAGCTGAGAGTGGGGACTCTGGGGACAGAAAGCAGACCTGGTCCCAGACCATCTGCGAGGTCTGACGCTTCATACCAGCGCAGCAGATCAGAAATAAACTATTCGGTGCTTTATAAACCAACAGCGGCATTTTAAAGTAAAGTGTAAAGACCCGAGAGCTTCAGACTCCCCAGCTGGCTTTGGTCTTTTTCTTTTCAAACAGCTTTTGTTGAGTGAACTTGAAGGCGACCGAAGGTTAATTGAGCTGGGGCGCTGCTGTCGGGCCAATTCTTTAATTCCTCCTGGAAATAAAAGTAAGAGCCTCTCGGGCAGGCCGGGGGGGCCAACGCTGGACTGAGCCGGCCAACAGAAACCAGTTATGGATCCAAACTTTAACAGTGCACGCTGATACTGGGAGCGGATGCTTGTAAAAGTGCTCCTGTTCGGTTCGGTTACTTCCTTACGAAACAACCGGACCGTGACGGCCTGAAGGCGGACTCTGGTTGGTTTTCCTCCTCGGTACGATTCGTTTGGGCAAATGTGAACACAGCAATCGTACTCGGACTGCGGACCGAAAACAACCGCACAGAGACCCTTTGGAGGAAGTGGTCTCGGTCCGGCCACCAATGAATTCTACTACTCGATAGAGACGTACCAACAACGCGTTTCGCCCACGTTGTTTCTCCGGGCAGGTTCCCGGCACGCCGTCCGGCTGCTGATGCGTCGGTTTGCATATATCCAATATTTTGATAGAAAATATGAAACCATTTCAAATAAAAAGTACTTTTTTTGTATTTCAAAGGCGTATTTTAAATACATTTATCAGAAATACTGCCATCCCCGACTGTAAAGAGCAAGTAAAAGAGTACGAATTCCTTCATCGCTTGTTGATCACGTTAATGGCAGCTGGTACGAATGGTTTTTAGTTGTTTTAGCTGTCCAGGTGTAGAGGTCTGATAGTGCTGTAAAGGAAAGTTCATTCATATTTTCAACCTGGGTACGCATGGCCTTCATTCCTTCATACCGTAGTGCTGACATGCTACTCACGGAGCAAACCGTTAGCCGTGACGTCATTACAACAGTTTCAAGTACACAAACTGTCACGCGCTGAGACAGGAAGTACAAACAAACACAGTTTAACATCGTGTCCCCTCCGGGACGGGCCAGGGGGCGACGGGTTTTCGTTAGTCTCTTGAGTTTGTTTTTGTAGATTTTAAAAGTCTGAACCTGAAGAACTGAACCGCCTCAGTTTGAGCCTGAAACTCAATTTCCAATCAAAACGCAGTTCCAAAAACTCGAGTTGTGAAATACAAATTTACCAAACTCACATTCTGTCCTACACTTACACTTGCATCTGTCTAATAAAGGTAATGCGTCTCAGGTTTATTGTTGGGGGACCTGAAACTATCTGGCTGACCTTCAAACAAACTTTAATGAATGCAGCCCGCTGGCCAAACGTTTCCCACTCTGGACTCAGTCCTCTCTCCTCAGGTGACTCATTACTGTAGTGAGCACTGAGCTAAGGGAAGAAAATCCATCTCATGTCATATTTATCTTCTGAGCAGCTTTGATTTTTGTGTTTTCAACAGCTTGCATTTGATTTAGAAACGTTTAGATCTACGGAGGGCCGAGGCACCAGCGACCCCGGTTTCCATCCAGGGGGTCAGTGTGGACATTGTGGAGGACTACAAGTACCTGGGAGTACACTTGGACAATAAACTGGACTGGACCAAGAACACTCAAGCTGTTTACAGGAAGGGCCAGAGCCGCCTCTGTTTCCTGAGGAGGCTGAGGTCCTTCAACATCTGCCGGACGATGCTGAAGATGTTTTATGAGTCTGTGGTGGCCGGTGCTGTCCTGTATGCTGTTGCATGCTGGGGCAGCAGGCTGAGGGTAGCGGACGCTAACAGACGCAACAAACTGATCCATAAGGCCGGTGACATTGTGGGGGCGGAGCTGGACTCTCTGGCGGTGGTGTCAGAGAGGAGGATGCTGGGTAAACTACACGCCATCTCGGACAGCGTCTCCCACCCGCTCCATGACGTGCCGGTCAAACAAAGGAGCGCCTTCAGCGGAAGACTCGTCCCCCCACAATGCACCACAGAGCGCCACAGGAAGTCATTCCTGCCTGTGGCCATCAGACTCTTTAACTCCTCCCTCTAAGTGTCAGTCTGTCTGACCCGAAGTCACTAAACTGGACATTGATCATTAACATCTCTGCAATACTTGAAATAACTGTGCAATATTTAGTTTTCCTGTTAGTTTTTCCTATTTATTGTTATTGATATTATAGACCTCCATTACTCTCCAGAGTACATGCACCTCTGATTATTACTTATTTGGTGACACTGTACTTTATACTGTATTATCATCATCAACCGGTAAACCCACTCGGTACTCGACACTTAGTTTATCTTATACTTATACCGACATGATACTTACTTTACTTTCTGACCTGTTTTATAGTGTATCATATTGTTTGCTAGTACTTCCTCCTGTGTGCACTGACGTAAAGGCGAGCTGCTGTAACAAAGAGTTTCCCTTCGGGGATCAATAAAGGATTTCTGATTCTGTTTCCACGTGTTAATTCACTAATATTCGGATTCAGGCAGTTTGCTCAGTCCGATCTGTCCAAATACTCAAACAGAAAATGTTGTTTGTGTTCTGAAAAAGACTTTACGTAAACCGGATAGCAGATGATGATCACCTCCTACACCACCAGTGAAAGTGTCTTCTGGAACGACAGGCAGATGAACCTTTATTGATCGTCAGAGGGGAAACTGAGGCGCTGCAGCAGCGCGAGGACAGAAATACGTCGAGACAAACAGAGAAAAGTGCAAAATAAATATTTAGAAATAAAAAATAGACGCTATACACAGCACCCACAACCAGTGTTTAATGTGTACTTAAATCATTACTGCAGTACTACTGTCTGTACACGCAGAGTAACATGTTACCATCGACTATAACAGCAAACACCACAATACTATATAATATGATTAAGTACTAATACCTATTAGAATGATGTATTCTACGATGTAATATAGCATATTAACATAATATGGTATGGGATATAAAATTCTAGGTGAAATGTGGTAATGTGCATAATAAACATGCTACTTGAATGTGTGAGTAAGCTGGTTTGCTCGAAGTCGTGACTCAGTTAAGAAGCCCCCCCCGCCTGCTGACAGAAAGGAAAAGCTCGTTAAGGAGCCAATTAATCATCGGGAAGGCTTCGGGCTCATCAGCCAATCACTGCGAGAGGACTTTATCCAGGTGAATCCTCCCTGCTGGGTTCTGTTAACTGGTTCTGTTGATGTTAGGACCTGGTTGCCCGCTCTGATCAGTCACCAGATGATTAATTATACTAATATCAGCTGAGGCTATAGAGTCTTGCAGAGAGTGTTAATAATTACAGACTTACATCGTTCATTTCTGGCCTTCATGTTGTGCACCCAGCATGTCTGATGACAGATTTACTCGGCTTGTGTGAGAGTTAGCAGCTTTATTTTAAGTGCTCTCCCTCTCCATTGCCTCTCCGTTGGACTGATTTATATATTTTGTTATATATTATATTATATAGATATTATTTATTATATATTATACTATATTCAACCTACACTATATGTTATATTCTATGCTATATAGCTGTGCTATACTATATATTATGTTATATTACTACATTTCACATACTAGAATATACTGTACTATATTTTGTTAAAATGTTATACTGTTTTATTAAACTATATTGTATTTCTATATTAACACAGACAAACACTAAGTATCATTATTCCGGTGTTCGCTGTTTGCACATACTAAACTTTGCTGCTGATCACACTGGGACTGGAAGGGTTTTTTAAAGAGTTTAAGTGAGGAGGAAGAGGGCGATGAAGAAGCAGGATGCGATTCCACCTGAACCTCCACTGAGCGGCGCCAGAGACTCATTACATTTTCTCTTTGTTTCTTTTCCCCCAAAACATGCTACGTGCAGTTTTAAAAGTCCAGCAGGGAAACAGGCGAACAGCAGTCGTAGGAGTGATGCAGCTGTAATGGAGCTGAAGCCTCATGTATGTGTCCTAAGTGTATATGTAGTGGTATTATCAGTGGAAGAAGACGTTTCAGGTTAATATTATTGATTCATTAACGTATGAGCAGCTTTTTCATGTTGACTGATTCATATAAAAGTGGCCCCTGCAGCCAGAGAGACACAAATCATCAGAAATGTCCACTGTGGTCCTTTGTGGGGAGGTAGGAGCTTCTAAACGTACGTCACTTCACATGAAAAGAAAGGATATTAATCCATCGATGTTTAAAGTCTAGAATGATGCATCGTGTTATAGGTTGATCGTATGTGTTTGAATCTGCAGAGTAACTAGTTAAAAAACTGCAGTTGAGTAAAAAAGTACAATATTTCCCTCTGAAAGGTAATGAAGTATAAAGCAGCATAAATAGTACTGGTACTACAGGGTGCACCAGCAGCAGTACCACTAATATATATATATATAAAAATACATACATTTTTTAATATATACATTTTAAAATTGTTTAATGTAAGTATATATTTATTTATTTGGTCAAGCAAAGGAGCACCTTCAGCGGAAGACTCATCCCCCCACAATGCACCACAGAGCGCCACAGGAAGTCATTCCTGCCTGTGGCCATCAGACTCTTTAGCTCCTCCCTCTAAGTGTCAGTCTGTCTGACCCGAAGTCACTAAACTGGACATTGATCATTAACATCTCTGCAATACTTGACATAACTGAGCAATATTTAGTTTTCCCATGTTAGTTTTTCTTATTTATTGTTATTGATATTATTTACCTCCATTACTCTCGACAGTACATGCACCTCTGCTTATTACTTATTTTGTTACATTGTATTATTATTTTTATTATTATTATACTTTTATACTGTATTTTACTGTATTATCATCATCAACCGGTAAACCCACTTGGTACTTCACACTTATTTTATTTTATACTTATACCGACATGATACTTACTTTACTTTCTGACCTGTTTATAGTGTTTATAGTGTATCATATTGTTTGCTAGTACTTCCTCCTGTGTGCGCTGACGTAAAGGCGAGCTGCTGTAACAAAGAGTTTCCCTTCAGGGATCAATAAAGTCTTTCTGATTCTGATTATTTTGTATGTTTTATGTTCATATTGGTTTATGAATCAAACCAAATATAAAAAAGTGGATAAAATCCCAATATTTTCAGAAACGTTTGATTCATAATGAAATGTCGCTGTTGTCGCCTCGCGCTGCTGATTTAAACTGAGCTGCGTTTGTTTTTGTCTTGTTTTACCTTTTTATTTTAAACGTTACGCAATGACACGACTCCACCCTCTGATTGGCTGGGCGCCCTGTCAATCTCCGCTGCAGCGGCCAATCACAGCGGGCGGCAGGCGATACGAACTGGCAGCCGCCATGTTGTGCCTCCGGGGGCCTTTGAGCGACGTCCGGTAGTAAACAGTAGATGACGTTACCGCCCGGCAGTTCACAGGAAACGGACCGCAGCTGGAAGCGATGAGCCGTCCGTCCTCAGCCGGAGCCGGAGCCGGAGGTGGAGGACTCGGGGCCGGGAAAGCAGGCGGAGGAAAGCACGGGGGATCTGGAGGCGCCGCGGCCGCAGCAGCAGCGGCAGCGGCGGCAGCAGCAGCAGCCGCCGCGGCCGCAGCAGCGGCAGCAGCTGTCGGTGTGGGCTCCGTGGCCGGGCTGGGGTCTGCTGCCCCGTCCTCCGCTGTGTCCCTGACCTCGGCCAGCCTGCCCGGGCAGTCCCCGGAGCTCATTGCGCTGTTCGAGTGTCCGGTATGCTTCGATTACGTGCTGCCGCCCATCCTGCAGTGCCAGGCGGGTCACCTGGTGTGCAACCCGTGCCGCCAGAAGCTGAGCTGCTGCCCGACCTGCCGAGGCCCGCTCTCCCCGAGCATCCGGAACCTGGCCATGGAGAAGGTGGCCTCCACGCTGCCGTTCCCCTGCAAGGTAAGCCACACGCGGACGCACCTGGGCACGCGCTAACAGATGTGCGACGCAAACGCAAGCTAACTGCTCAGTTCGGCCCACTTTAAACGCCACTTCCTCATTCCGCGACATGCTAGCTGGCGCTGACAGGTGTGCGCGCGCGTGTCGCGTGTGACGTCACGGGGACCAAAACAAATTTTGTGTGTGTGTGTGTGTGTGTAAGGGGGGCACACTTGCTGAGGGTCTGGAACTTGCTGATGTGACTTCAGAGACACAGAGATGTAGATTCACCCCGAAGACCCGTGTGATGTGTGAAACACCTGGGAACAGGTGGGAGTCTTCAGAGGGGGAGTGCGAGGAGGGGAGGAGGAGGAGGGGAGGAGGAGGAGGAGGGGGTGTGGGGGGAGGAGGGGAGTGTGAGAGGAGGAGGAGGAGGAGGGGGGGGTGCGAGGGAGGAGGAGTGCGAGAGGGAGGAGGAGGAGGGGAGTGGGGGGAGGAGGAGGGAGGAGGAGGAGGGGAGGAGGAGGAGGAGGAGGAGGGGAGGAGGAGGGGGGGTGAGGAGGAGGAGAGGGAGGAGGAGTGGGGGGAGGAGGGGGGTGTGGGGGGGAGGAGGAGGAGGAGGAGGAGGAGGAGGAGGGAGGAGGAGGGGTGCGAGAGGGAGGAGGAGGAGAGGAGGAGGGGAGGAGGAGTGTGAGGGGAGGAGGAGGGGGAGGGAGAGAGGAGGAGGAGAGGAGGAGGAGGGGGAGGAGAGGAGGAAGAGGAGGGGGAGGCGAGAGGGAGGAGGAGGAGGGAGGAGGAGGAGGAGGAGGGGAGGAGGAGAGGGAGGAAGAGGAGGGGGAGGCGAGAGGGAGGAGGAGGAGGGGGGTGTGGGGGGAGGAGGAGGAGGAGGAGGAAGAGGAGGAGTGCGAGAGGGAGGAGGAGGAAGAGGAGGAGGAGTGCGAGAGGGAGGAGGAGGAAGAGGAGGAGTGCGAGAGGGAGGAGGAGGAGGAGGAGGAGGGAGGAGGAGGGAGGAGGAGGAGAGGAGGAAGAGGAGGAGGAGTGCGAGAGGGAGGAGGAGGAGGAGAGAGAGGAGAGGAGAGGAGGAGGAGGAGGAGGAGGAGAGGAGGAGGAGGAGGAGGAGAGAGGAGGAGGAGGAGGAGGAGGAGGGCGAGAAGGAGGAGGAGAAAACTGACGCATCAGCTGATCAGCTGTTGCTGAATTGCAACATGTTTCGCAGGATCTGGGTCGTGTTGTTGCGCGATCGTGCAGCAGTCAGCTGACGACGATGATGATGACGATGATGATGATGATGCTCTTTGTCTCGATGCATTCAGGGACTTTCTGAGATTATTGGAGACTTTTTAGACTCTTGATGATTCGTCAAAGTTACTGCTTTAAAGCTCGGACGCACCGATCCGCGACGACCTTCGTCTCGCGCCAAACCGACGGGACGCAGCCGTTAACAATTCGCGTTGCTCTTTTCAGAGCGTTTGCTTTTTGTTTGTGGAGAAGAGTTACTAACCTGTTCTTCGAATGCATCGCAGGTTCGAGTCTGAGCGCCTGAATCACGTGACGAACTAGAAGTTTGACCGATGTCCCCCGTCGTTATAGACGAGCAATCGGTCAGCGCATGTCGTCAAAAAATGACCTTTTCAGTTCTATTATCGTAGTTTTTTTTATCATAGTTAAGAAACAAAAAGCTGCCCCTCCATATTTCCGTATTTTCATTTCCTTTGGGTGACGTGCAGGGAGGCGGGGCAGAGATCTGACCGGTACTTTCATCATCTGTCTGCGGACCGCGTTCTGGATTTAATTGATTTAATCCTTTAGTCAACAAAATGTCAGAAAATAGCCATCGCGGTTTCCAAATCCTCAGTTTACGTATTTTATCTGCTGGGAAACCCAAAGATATCTGAGAGGAGAAAGAAAACGAGCAGATATTCAGATCTGAAGCTGAAACCAGCGAATCTTTGTGGCGTTTTTGCTTAAAACCCCCCCCCCCGACTCTCCTCAGGTGTGATGTAGGTTCAGGTGTGATGCAGGTTCAGGTGTGATGCAGGTTCAGGTGTGATGCAGGTTCAGGTGTGATGCAGGTTCAGGTGTGATTCAGGTTCAGGTGTGATGCAGGTTCAGGTTCAGGTGTGATGCAGGTTCAGGTGTGAGGCAGGTTCAGGTTCAGGTGTGATGCAGGTTCAGGTGTGAGGCAGGTTCAGGTGTGATGCAGGTTCAGGTGTGACGCAGGTTCAGGTTTAGGTGTGATGCAGGTTCAGGTTCAGGTGTGATGCAGGTTCAGGTGTGAGGCAGGTTCAGGTGCGTAGCGAAACCCAGCTGACAGACCGCAGGTTTCAGATAAAATGCTTCAGCGTTTCGGTCTTTGTATCAACATGTTGTCGATGAAGATGAGCTGCTCTTCTTCTTCACCACCTACCTGCCGCCGTGTTTCCCTCTGTGAATACAGTGTGTGTGTGTGTGTGTGTGTGTTTACCTGGATTTCTGAGGCTGATTTGGATATTTGAATATTTGGATATTCAGGGCGCAGAATCCTCCAGATGTGGTCCGGAAGACAAATACAGGATATCGCAAAGCAAATTACAGACGTAAAGAGACGATAAACAGAAGCCCACATAAGAGCTTGTTAACTGAGCAAACGCGGTGTTGTTTCGGCACTGCGGCGCCAAACCGTACGAAACTAGAGCCGCCGCTCGGCTGACTGCGGCTTCCCGCCGGTCAGGATCGCGTGGTGATAACCGGATAATCGTGGACCCCTCGTTTCCTGTCATATCTACGTTTTGGTCTACAATAATAATAATAATAATAAAACAGAAGAATCAATAAGAACATATCAGCCGATACGCAACATGAACCAGCATTTTCGATGAGGACCCCGTCGATCTTCAGAGCCGGACGTTTGACAGTGTAAACAGACGTTGACCCCGATGTATCTGCGAGTCGATCGACAGAAAGTTAAATGGCAAATATTTTAATAATCGATAATCGTCACGAGCCATTTGATGCTTTTCTGTGTCATATTTGATCGGAAGCTGAATCTCTCTTTGGATAAAACTGGTAATGTGACGACGCCACCGTGGGTTTTCTGACATTTTCTAGACAAAACTACTGAAGTAGAACTGTGACTTATTGTATGTAATTAAATATAAATATAGTTTAAGGTCGAGTCGCAGTGCTTACACTTAAATATGTTACTTCGCTGAAGGTTACAGATGCTGCTGGTCTTTCTTTCAGGTGGCCGGTTATTTTGTAGATTAATCATTTCGTCTCTAAAATGTCAGAAAATAGTAAAAACGTGTCACATTTTGTCTTAGCAACAGTCCAAAACCCCAAATATTCAGTTTACAGTCATATAAAACAGGGAAAAGCAGGGAAAGGCTTTATATTTGAGGCCGAAAACAGAAATGTTTTGGCTTTTTTTCTTCTTGGAAAATAACTTCGATGATTAATGGATTATGAAAATGGCTGCCGATTTATTTTTCTGTCGATCGACTAATCGTTGCAGCTCCAGTTTTAGCCGCGAGACGCCGCAGTGGACCTCAGTCCTTTACGTTTCAGTTTGACGCTTTTGTGATTTTGCAGACGTTGTAATGTTGTGATAGGCGTTCAGACGTTAGACGATAGTTATTTTGCGTCCGGCGCCGTCCGTCCCGCGGGTCAGCGGCCCTCCTGAGCGCTCGCTGGATGCTCCGTCAGTGTGTGACCGCATTAAAGTGTTTTCGTGGCCGTTCCTCAGAGCGTCGCTCCTCCGGCTTCAGCTACGCGATCTACTCTCCTTCTTCCTGAGCGTAACGGGCCAGACACAGGCGATGACATCGCTGATTGGCGCTGCGAGGCCCGGAGTTTGGATGTACTGCTTCGGCGCCGTCGGAGCGCCGCAGGTTCGCGGTGCTGCGTTGGCTGGTTTGTAGCACTGACATCTGTCATCCATTTTGTATCAAAACAACAACAACAAGACAGGGAAGAGTTTCTGCAGTCACATGAGCAGCCTCGATAGACCAGAATGCATTGCGGCTACTGGACAGGTGTTTGAAAACTGGCTCTGACTTTCTGTCGGTGATGGAGGAAGTATTCAGACCCTTAACTGCAGTAAAAGTACAAACACCGCTCTGTGAAAATACTCCAGTGCAAGTAAAAGTCCTGCATTCAAAAGCTTAATAAGTAAAAGTATGAAGTATTATCAGCAAACTGTCCTTAAAGCATCAAAAGTAAGAGTCCTCATTATGCAGAACGGCCCCTTTCAGAGCGTTTATCACCAACAAATACAAGTAAGAGCACGTTAATGTTGTAGTTTGTCGAAGTGGAGCCGATCGTAGATACTTGGTGTACATCTGGGGAGGTTAGTAGTTCAGTACTGCATCATGTGTGTTGTTTTTAATGTAAAAAGTAACTTTAAGTGTTTAAATAAATGCAGTGGAGTAAAAAGTTCAGTATCTCCCTCTGAAATCTAGTGGAGTGGAAGTATAAAGCAGCACAGAGTGGAAATATTTAAAGTACAAGTATGTCAGAGTTGTACTTAAGTATAATACTTGATGAGTAGTAGAAGTATTCGGATCCTTTACTTGTGAGTATTATCAGCAACATGTACTTAGAAAAGTGAAACGCTTCCTGTCAGTGTTTTATTATATCTGATGTTTCTGGATTCATCTTCCTGCTGCGTTCACGTGTGTGTTGCATTTTCCTGCTGCAGATGTTTCAGGTCGAGCTCATTTTAACTGCTTTATATACTGTTGGGTAGTTTCACCTGCAGCAATGCATCATGGTCTATAAGATCATCACGTGTTTGCAGCGTCCTGTGAGGACCACGTATCAGAGAAACGGCCGGTTTTCAGCTCTGTGACGATGCGTTTCCCAGCTGATCCGAGGGGGGGTTAAAGAGTTTATTCGGCTTCAGGAGGATGAAGAGTTTCCTCAGCACGTGAAGGAAACTCTTCATCCTTCAGCTCGTCACGAACACCTGGAGATACGAGGTTTCCACCGGACAGGAAGCGTAAAAACTGTGATCTGTGAAGTAACTGAAGCCGTCGGACAAACGCAGCGAAGTCCGATATTTCCTCTGAGACGTGGCGGAGTGGAAGTGTAAAGTAGCATAAAATGGAAATACTCGAAATTTGTACTTTTAAAGGGACAGTTCACCCCAAAATCCAAAACTACACATGTCTCCTCTCACCTGTAGCGCCGTTTGTCCATCTGGAGTGTTTTGCAGATATCATTTTCTTTAATATAACGGGACTTCAACATCTGCCGGACGATGCTGAGGATGTTTTATGAGTCTGTGGCGGCCGGTGCTGTCCTGTGTGCTGTTGCATGCTGGGGCAGCAGGCTGAGGGCAGCGGACGCCAACAGACTCAACAAACTGACCCGTAAGGCCGGGGACATTGTGGGGGTGGAGCTGGACTCTCTGGCGGTGGTGTCAGAGAGGAGGATGCTGGGTAAACTACACGCCATCTTGGACAGCGTCTCCCACCCGCTCCATGACGTGCTGGTCAAACAAAGGAGCGCCTTCAGCGGAAGACTCATCCCCCCACAATGCACCACAGAGCGCCACAGGAAGTCATTCCTGCCTGTGGCCATCAGACTCTTTAACTCCTCCCTCTAAGTGTCAGTCTGTCTGACCCGAAGTCACTAAACTGGACATTGATCATTAACATCTCTGCAATACTTTAATAACTGTGCAATATTCTGTGTTAATACTGCTGTGCAATATTTAGTTTCCCTATGTTAGTTTTTCTTATTTATTGTTATCGATATTATTTACCTCTATTACTCTCGACAGTACACGCACCTCTGCTTATTACTTATATTATTACATTGTATTATTACACTGTATTATCATCATCAACCAGTAAACCCACTTGGTACTCGACACTTAGTTTATCTTATACTTATACCGACATGATACTTAATTTACTTTCTGACCTGTTTATAGTGTATCATATTGTTTGCTAGTACTTCCTCCTGTGTGCGCTGACGTAAAGGCGAGCTGCTGTAACAAAGAGTTTCCCTTCGGGGATCAATAAAGTGTTTCTGATTCTGTGTGGCGCTCAAAGCGTCAAATACGTACGTTTGGAAAAACTCGACAGCAACGTCTGTTTCCAGAAACCAGGACCTGGTTCCAGAAACCAGGACCTGGTTCCTGAAGATAATCCACAGGTTTGTTGTGAGCGGCTTCACGTGGGAACTACGCCGACCGATTTTACCGGCCGTGCAGAGACAACGGACAGAAACCGTTAGTCCGGCACATTAACAGCGAGGTGTATTAAGGCGAACTGTCCCCGTTAAACTAACCGGCTCGTTAATGAATCAATAAACGTGTCACTGGGGGTTCGAACGCCATCGACCCCGGGCGGTCGATATTCGTCTTCAGGAAGCTCGGTTTTCATCGGCGTGACTCGGACAGAAAAACCCGTTTTTAGAAATGCGTCGCACAGAGGAGGAAGGGAAAGATCAGAGGAGCCGGGAATTCTGGGACAAGAAGAAACACACACACACACACACACTGTAACTAAAACACACACACACACACACACACACTGTAACTAAAACACACACACACACACACACACTGTAACTAAAACACACACACACACACACACTGTAACTAAAACACACACACACACTGTAACTAAAACACACACACACACACACACACACACACACACACTGTAACTAAAACACACACACTGTAACTAAAACACACACACACACACACACTGTAACTAAAACACACACACACGCTCCTTTACATACAGGTACAACATGCGATATAAACACACTGCAGAGATGAAAGGAAGGAGAAGAGAGAGATCTGTGTGTGTGAGTGTGTGTGTGTGTGTGTGTGTGAGTGTTTGTCGACAGATGCTGGGAGGAAGAGGAGGAGGAGGAGGCTCGTAGGCTGAGCGATACTCTTTTATTCTCTCTCTCAGCTTTCTTTCTCCCCGCCCCCACTGTGTGTGTGTGTGTGTGTGTGTGTGTGTGTGTGCGCGCTGCAGCGTGTGTGTGTGTGTGTGTGTGTGTGTGTGCGCTGCAGCGTCTCAGTGACGGGGCTGTGCGGTTGGTTGGAGGGTGAATGTTTTTCTGCCGCTCAGTCAGAGAGAAGAAGAGCGAGGTCGAGAGACGAGTTAACTGAAAGGAGAGAGAGAGAGTATTTCACCTCGGTGTGTGTGTGTGTGTGTGTGTGTGTGTGTGTGTGTTGCTGTTATTCAACGCCGGTCGGACGGACGGACAAACGCCACACAGCTGAGAGCAGAGTGTGTGTGTGTGTGTGTGTCGTCAGCCTGTTTGTGTGTTTTAAGAAGCTGCGGTTTTTCACCACAGAAGAAGAAAGCGGTTTGTTGTTGTTGTTTTGTTCTTCTTCTTCTGCCGCTGCAGCAGGAGAGGGAGAGCGGGCGGGCGAGCGAGCTTCAGCTGCATTACTGCTGCGTCTGTTTAGCTTCACCAACAGAAGCTGGTACGTGTGTGTGTGTGTGTGTGTGAGATTCCTGCGCTGATTGATTATCTATTAGTTCTTGTGTTGATGAATCTTTCAGTCTATCAAGTCTGATAATGTTGGACAAACTGCAGCCAGCCGATGTTCGATAAACAACTGATTATCATAATTGTTGATGGAGATCAGATTAATTGATGTGTGTAAAGTCGAGTGTACTCGCCTGGTGTGTCAGCAGCAGGGCTAACTCTTATCTTGATTATTGATTAATTTTACTTGATTGATTGATTGTTTTAAAATATTGTAGTCAGAGAAAAGCAGCAAATCCTCCCAGTGGAGGCGCAGCGGCTGCGTTTTCCCGATAAGTGACCGAAACGATTAACTGATCGTCAAATTCGTTGCTGGTTACTTTTCTGTAGATAAACTGATGATCATCTGAGCGATTCGGTCAACAGTACTGTTGTGACTTGTCGACTTCTTCTTCCGATCGGGTTCCCGATCAGCTGCTTTTTCCCTTTTTTAGACAACATTGAACATTTGAGAACTTTGGATTCTTTTTGTTAAAGTGTAAGTCTGGTGATTTTTTTCCCCATGAAAATCGGCCGAGTAACGTAGTCGATTAATTCATGTTAATTAATTAGTCATTTAAGAGAAAAAAAATATATCAACAGTTTTGATAATCGATTCGACTGTGATGAGGCGTTTTATGATTTAGCGATTTAATCAGTTAGTCTGAAGTAATCACGATCTAATCACCAATGAAAATAGTTAGCCGCTATAATTCTATGTAAGATCTGATTAGGGAGGTGATTTTTTTTCCCATTTGCACTGTTGCCCTTGAATGCACCATTCTGCCAGTACGATTGATTATCAGGATGATCAGGATTTGTACTCGCTCTTGGTTCCACTTTTAAGGACGAGGAGTAAAAGAGTTTTATCGACTTTGTAAATGTATGAATGTGACCTGCTGAATGAGCAGGAAGAATATCTAAATTACAACAGGCGAAATCGAATTTAGGGTCTTAAAGCTTATTTTTTACGGAGCTGTAAAATTGGAGAGATGTGTTCGTATTGTTACAGTGTAAGACGGTGTCGTCCCTCATTCGTCCAGGAGTGATCTATCGTAGAAAAGGTTTCAGTCGTAGTCATCTGGACGCTGTTTTCAGAATCGAGACGTTTCGGCTCCCATCCGGAAGTCATTCTCAATTGTGAAAATGGTCTGAGATACTGGAAATTTAAGCTACTCTGTGTTGCTTAAGCCCCGCCCTCAGGGAGGAGTCTACCTGAGTATCTGTTGATTAGCTAGTTTCACCTGAAACTGACCTAATAGTTTCCATGATGGCCCAGTAATCAGTAATCAGGCCTGTTGTTTTCTGGCTGCACCTCCCTCATCACTGTTCAGTACCTGATTAGCATGTGATCAGCTTGACCACGGTGTTAATACACTGTGGTAAACTTTGGGCAGGTTGAATCTCAGACCACCATTTCTGTTCAAAGAGGGGTTTTCTTTTTTCACAAAAATGTCTTCCTTGACTCCTCTTTCAAACCAACTCTTCTCTCTACTTAGACTCTTCACCTCGCTGTCTTCAAATGTGCGGTTTGTAGCTTTTAGATGCAAACGCACGGCGCTCTGCGATCCCGAGTTAGCGTGTCGTCTGTGCTGATAAAGTCTTTTGTGAAGCGGCTGTTTGGTCTCGCCTATGTTAAATGTAGCTTAAATTTCTGAGTTGACTTCCGGATGGGAGCCGAAACGTCTTGATTCTGAAAACAGCGTCCAGACGACGACAGAAATCAAATCTTCCACCTATGAAGTGGACTCTTCATGTTCAGAATCGGCCTCACTGGCCAGGTATGTGTGCACATTCAAGGTTTTTCGTTGCTCTCAATGTAAATGTAGACGAACAATATATATATTTTTAACAACAGTAACATTTAACATTATACCACGTGTGTCTCCGTGTAGTGGAGCCTACAGGCAGTTTAGCATTGCTGCTGCGTTACATGCGAGATGCAGCGCCGTAAAACTGGTTGGATACGAGCGATCAGATCGTTTCGCTCAGCTGAGACGATCGATAAATCTGGGCTCAAGTCTAGTTTTGATCTTTTGTCCTGGAGTTACTCTGACGACTCAAACTAAACATGTGGACGGCGTGAACCGTCTGTTTTAACAGAGGATTTATTTCAGAGGCGGATCATCTGATTTCATTTTCGGGTTCTGCAGAAACTAAACCTGGTCAGACATGCAGCCGGTCGGTGTTCTGCTGTGGACTTTTAATCCCTCTGCTATATGATCCCCACGAGGCTCTGCAGTCTGTCCGAACAGCTGCTGACCGGCTGGTTTCGTCCTCCCGTCTGTCTGTCTGTCTGGTTATGTACGGAGAGCAGAGAGGGACAAATAACTTCAGATTTTTCCAAATTTAAAAGTCTGAGCCTCAAACTTTTGGCGAAGCAACGAGCGATGGAATGCTAAGCAAGCTAACCAGCGTTGTAGCTCTGCCTCGTCTTCCTCAGCAGGTAAACAGGCAAACAATGATCATTTAAATCAGTGTTGTAAATCCTTTACTAACTTTCGTGGAGGTATTCGTCGTTCACATTAAATGATGTTGAGTCGACTTCAATAAATCATTCAGTCAAACTTTATTTATGTAGCATCTTTAATACAGATCACAGCAGCTACTCTGGGTTGCATTTCAAGCTTGTTGCTCTTCCTCAGAGTTTTGCATTTACCCTTCTTGAGTATTAATCAGTAATCAATAATGAAAATAATCCTGCGACCAAAACAACAAAATGAGACATTTGAAAACGTCACTTTCAGCTTTGAGACATTGTGATGGATATTTTATAGACCAAACAATAAATAATTAAGACTAATTGAGAAAATAATTGATTAATTGATTAAAGTGGTGTCATTTTCAGGTTCATAATTTTATTTTGGGGTTGTACCAGAACAGGTTGACATGGTTTCATTTTCATAAAACGCCATATTTTTGCTCACACTGCACATCGCTGCAGCACCTCTTCGTCTCGAACGCTCTTGTTTTAGCCTCCGAGTGAGGCGTCGCACTTCCATTCGATCTTTTGTTGGGAGCTGCACGTGCGCAGTACCGAGGTAAAGGACTACTGGCCAATCGGAGGCAGAGTAGGGCGGGGCCTGACGAGACGCGGCGGCCGGTAACTATGGCTTCGGTTCAGCCGTACAACCCGAAGCAGCTTCACAACCGAGACGGGAGCGAGACGCTTCAGAGTGCGAAGTTATTCATTTGTAACCAGTTTATGTTTCATAGGTAACACGGTGTCGTCCTTCTCGATTCATGTTTCATCGTAGAAAAGGTTTCAGTCGTGGTCGTCTGGACGCTGTTTTCAGAATCGAGACGTTTCGGCTCCCATCCGGAAGTCATTCTCAATTGTGAAAATGGTCTGACAACTCAGCCATTTAAGCTACTCTGTGTTGCTTAAGCCCCGCCCTCAGGAGGAGTCTTCCTGAGTTGTAGTGTATTATCGGTGTATTAACACCGTGGTCAAGCCAATCACATGCTAATCAGGTGCTTAACAGTGATGAGGGAGGTGCAGCCAGAAAACAACAGGCCTGATTACTGATTACTGGGCCATCATGGAAACTATTAGGTCAGTTTCAGGTGAAACTAGCTAATCAACAGACACTCAGGTAGACTCCTCCCTGAGGGCGGGGCTTATGTAACACAGAGTAGCTAAAATTTCTGAGTTCTCAGACCATTTTCACAATTGAGAATGACTTCCGGATGGGAGCCGAAACGTCTCGATTCTGAAAACAGCGTCCAGACGACCACGACTGAAACCTTTTCCTACGATGTTTCATAGGTAACGTTTTTTAACTGAGCTCTGTCTCTACGTCGCAGTAACAGCTTTATGCCCACTGGCTCCCTGGAGGGCGTCTAACGTTATTTTTAATTTCGTATTTAGGTGGACTTGTGGAAACCGCTCCGTTCGTGCATCACGACGCGTGTTACACAGCGATGTAGACGCGTTACGGAAGTAAAGGCCGGACTGCGGTCGGGCTGTTTTTCAGGCAGTTCAGGAGCTTCCTGTGGGAGAGGCTAACGCCCTTTGGGGTGGACGTTGGGTTTTTTCACTCTGCAAACCTCTTACATGCACAAAAAAAGATAAATAACACAATAAAGAAAAGGCGGGAGGAAAAGCCAAAAAGCATAATATGACCACTTTAATGAAAATCACTGTTAGTTGCAGCCGTAAGTTTATCTGGAGCTGTTGTCATAGCAACCTTAACCTGCAAAAGTGCGGCTCATTGGCAGATCGCTGGATCATGGACAAGATAAACCACAAACATTTCTTTCATCAGAGATTCTGGCTCTCTTTTTGGATAAATTCAGTAACTATGGCAACGTTGGTTTTGGTCTTTTTTTTTTCTAGCCCCGATCCAGGAGCTCATTGGTCCTGCTCGGCTGTCCCCTGGAAGTAGGACGTTTTTAAGTGACAGATTTGTTTTTATAAAATGCGTTGCAGGACGCACGTTAAAAATACAAACTCGCCAGACGGAAGGAAGTCTCGTCGGCGACCCGTAAGCTGAGGGAAAGAAAGAAAGTGTTAAGTAACAAAAAAAAAAACACGTTTAAAAAATAAAACCCCAACTTGTAGGTCGCTAACAAGATTTCCTTCCATCCGGAGATTTCCACTTCCTGGCAGGATTCTGGATCAGGGTTATCTTTAGATTATGACCCAGGTGTCATCACCTGGGCGGGAAAATACCTTTTTCACACACAAGTTTACTGATTGTTGTGGTGATGTGTCTGGACTGTTGGACTAAAAGTTTGGAGGTAATCAAGGCGTGTTTTTATATATATATATATATATATGTGTGTGTGTGTGTGTCAGCAGTGTGTGTGTGTTCGATGCTGTGTCCGGCCTCCTGCCTGCCTCTCCTCCGGGAGCTGGCTCAGTGGCGCTGCATGCTGGGATGGCATCGCCACCACGGAGTCGGTTCAACTAGCGCCACAGGGCTAACCGCTAACACTGGACAGCAGCAGCAGCAGCAGGGGTCAGAGGTCAGGGGCAGAGCCAGTCGACCTGTCGGCCGCACCAAACCGCTGCCGGGCAGCCAGGTGAGTCCTGGAAGAAACGGACAGCCTACTAACAGTAGCCAAATCACCGGGATGTTGTCGGTTTTGTTCACACACGGTAAAGACTTCGGACTGTTAGTCGTTTATTAACGTCCTGACTCCATCTGTTGAAATTAATCCGGTTTCATTATTGATCTGAAACAAACTGACTCGACGGATTTCCTCCCGATGGGAAAAACCCTGAACCGCTCTGAATCGATGCATGATGGAAGGAATCTTTGTACCTCTAATCCATTTACCAACCTGTCTGACCACACACACACACACACACACACACACACACTCTCAGTGCTTTCAGCCTGATTAGTATTGATCGAGGGGATGCAGGCTGACGCTCTGCACAGTGTTTTTCTTGCTGTGTCGGTCTTTCAGCTCTGCTCCGGTGGATCTGATGGATCTGTTGTGTCGTGCTGCTGAACGCTGCAGCTGTTCACCCTCTGGTTAAAGATGCTGCACGTGTTCACAGCTGTTTTTTAATATAAGAGGATATAGTAGATCCATTAATATGATTGGTATTCTAACCACTTGTGTGTGTGTGTGTGTGTGTGTTTATTGTTGGATCAGAAAGACGGCGTGAATCACTGCATATAATGCTGAGGGTCCGGGACTTTAACTAGTGCTTTAAACATTTAGATGGATTATCTTATCACAGATATTATTATTAATAATAATAAAACTTTATTTACAGAGCACTTATCAAAACAAAGTACAAAGGGCGTCACAACAAGAGAAATAAAACACCGCAGTGAATGACGAGATATATAAAAAGCAGTAAAATAAACAGTTCAGGTAAAATCAGGATCTGCTTTCAGATAAAAATGTGTTTTGAGACGAGACTTAAACGAAGACGCTGACTCAGACGGCCTGATGTCTTCAGGCAGGTTGATCCAGAGCCTCGGGGCCCTGATGGCCAAAAGCTCCGTCCCCCTTAGTTTCCATCCTGGACTCAGGAACAGACAGGAGACCCCTGCCCGAAGATCTCAGACTACGTGAAGGTTCATAAGGGATTACAAGGTCTAAGATACAGTCTGGAGCCATGAAGAGCCTTAAAAGTAATCAACAAGATCTTAAAATCAGTCCTGAAACCAACAGGGAGCCGATGTAAAGAGGCTGAACCAGGTGTGACGTGGTCGCACCTCTGGGTCCTGGTTTACAGCCGAGCAGCTGAGTCCTGTACAGTCTGCGGTCGTTTTAAAGTTTTTTAATTAAGACGAGTGAACGGGCCGTTACAGTAATCAATGCGTGAGGAGATAAAAGCACGTACAACAGTTTCTGCATCACTGAGATTTAAAATAGATCAGATTTTTGTTTCTGAGGTGACAGAAACATGATTGGACGAGTTTAGTGACACGTTGCTCAAAACATAAACTGCCATCAAACGTTAGTATGTCTCTGGGTCACTATTCTTTAAAACAACTTCAAGTTTTTGTTTGTGTGTTTATGGGAAAAAAAACATTTGTCTCAAAAATCCAGTATTGGTCAGTCTATACAAACAGTTATTATTATTTATTTTAATTGACACACCTTGGTACTTCTTCACTTGATACACTTAATTTCTACCAACGCGTTCACGTAGACAAGCAGCTGTGATGAAAGTCTACTTTGTGTGCACGAATGACCCCGGTTTGAAATTCTTCCTGGGGAACTTTAACATAAACAGAACTAAATATGGCGACGCTCGGGGAGGTTATTCTGTTAATGCCGAGGTTACAGCGACGACGAGCTCGCGTCAGAACTTCCCTCCTTTGGTGCACTTTAGTTTAGCTGCGTCTCGTAGTGTTTATTTCTGAGGATGTGCCAAACCGCCAGTACAACACAACATCTTACATGTTATCCTTCGTCAGGAGGCGTGTCAGAGTCACGTGACGATTCGTCAGGAGGCGTGTCAGAGTCACGTGACGCTTCGTCAGGAGGCGTGTCGCGTCTCCTGATGGACGCCGGTCCGGTCTTCTCTCCGTCGGCTCTGTGTTTGGTCTCCAGCAGCTGCTGAAACATCTGGCTCTTTAGCAGCTAGATGCTCCGCCACGTTCAGCAGCTGCTGAGAAACATCTGGCTCTTTAGCAGCTAGATGCTCCGCTTCGTTCAGCAGCTGCTGAGAAACATCTGGCTCTTTAGCAGCTAGATGCTCCGCTTCGTTCAGCAGCTGCTGAAACATCTGGCTCTTTAGCAGCTAGATGCTCCGCTACGTTCAGCAGCTGCTGAAACATCTGGCTCTTTAGCTGCTAGATGCTCCGCTTCGTTCAGCAGCTGCTGAAACATCTGGCTCTTTAGCAGCTAGATGCTCCGCTCGTTCAGCAGCTGCTGAAACATCTGGCTCTTTAGCAGCTAGATGCTCCGCTCGTTCAGCAGCTGCTGAAACATCTGGCTCTTTAGCTGCTAGATGCTCCGCCACGTTCAGCAGCTGCTGAGGGAAACATCTGGCTCTTTAGCAGCTAGATGCTCCGCTTCGTTCAGCAGCTGCTGAAACATCTGGCTCTTTAGCAGCTAGATGCTCCGCTACGTTCAGCAGCTGCTGAGGGAAACATCTGGCTCTTTAGCAGCTAGATGCTCCGCTACGTTCAGCAGCTGGACTCTGACTGCGTCTGCCTGCTGTTTGCTGCCGAGCGGGAAGCGTTCAGCGGCTTCATCAGAAACACTAAACTGACAGGAAATGTGCCAAAAAACAAAACAAAACTAGGAGCTAAAAGAGGCTAAAAGGCTTCGAGGAGCTGCGGAGCTGGAGACAACTTCACTGTGGGTTTGTTACTACCAGAGTCACATTACTGATATAAATTATTGATCAGTGCAGCTTTAACCTAACTGTAATTATAACCTGAATGTCTTCAAACAACTCTTTGAGGAAGTGAGGACCGGACTAAATGTCCTCACTGTCAAGGTCTCAAATTGGTCCTCACAAAGATAGAAGTACAACAGTGTACACACACACACACACACACACACATCCTTGTACTTCTATCTTTGTGTGGACCATCGTGGACATAATGCATTCCCTCGCCTTGACCACGACCTAATTCCAACCTAACCCTTAAAACCAAGTCTTGACCTTCAAACAGCCCGTTGAAGTTGTGAGGACCGGCCTGAATGTCCTCACTACGTAGCAAATACAAGTGCACACACACACACACACACACACACAGGAGACGTGAATCCTCTTATCGAGCTGCTTTAATGAATTTTTCAGGGATTTAGAAGTAAACCAACGCTGTTTGAAAACTGATCAACATGCTGAAAACGTTTCCTCGAACAGCTACGCGAGTCTCACGTTTTAATGTCTTTGTTCGTCGTCGAACATCGGGTTTCCAGACACAGTCGGAGAAATAATAAGACGCGTGTGTCCTGCTCATAGTTCAGGTATAAAATCCTCTCTCCTGATTGGCTGCCGGCAGCTCTGCCACAGCGGACGGCAGTAGAAGTTACTTAATTTCCATTTTCTGGTGCGACTGCAAGACTAGCAACGAGGGAAGCCATCTTGGAACAATGTGTAAACAGTGAATGCGGCATTTATTCGACGTTTAAACACGATGTTCTGCTGCTGATTTGTAGGTGTGAAGGTGAAATTGTGGCTCACAGTTATTAAACAGATGTGTAAATATGAGCCGTGACTTCAATTTTGACCTTAAGTTTCCTCTCAACTTGAAAGGACAAAGTTTGGAGTCATTTTCTAAAGCAGCCACGAAGAGTTTTGTCGTCGTCGTCGCTTAAAAACCAAGAAAACAAGCAGCAGTTTGGTCTGAATGAATCCAGCTTGTTTTCCAGCCTGCTGCCCTTTCAGGAAGCTGCTGCTGCTGCGTTCTGACCTGCAGCTGATGAATATTTAATCGGACGAACAGCGAACCTCCTGCTGTGCCACCTTCCTCTACTTTCATCACACGGCCAACAGATTATTCTGATCATTGTTCCGGTTATCGACAGATTAAACTGCGCTGTCATCCTAAACACACGAGGTATTTCTCGCGAGGGTATGTTAGTCTGGTTCCAGGATCTCTGAAAGTGAAAATATGTCTTTATATTATATCTGAAGAGTCTGGTTTCATGTCCTCACGCCAGCTCGGGCCGTCGCTTTATCTCCTGTTGACAGATTCTGGGTCAGTGTCTCTGTAAATAAGACACCAGGCCTGGGTAAACGAACCCAGAGAAAGAGGATCCAGTTATATATTCATGAATAAGTGGAAGCATCCGCCATCGTCGCGCTGCCTGTTCCTCCTGCAGAAACAAACTTCACTTCAGGAGCTGCTATTTCTATCGTTCAACGGGCAGAAGGCGTCCGTCTGTCGCTGTGACGCTTCCGGCCGAGCCTCAGAAAAATGCAGCTAAATCCTTTTTGTGTTCGGCATCCAAAGAGTTTCACGTGCGGAGGAGCGCGCCAGCAAAATACCGCGTATTTTCTTTTTTAACGACGTTTTTTTTTTTTTAGACCAAACGAAGAGTCGATTAATCAAGAAAAACAATCGGTAGGTTAATCGAAATTGAAAATATCGTCTTCGACGCGACACGCTCGCTGGATCCTTTCATCGGCATTGTGCGGGATGTCCCGTATCGCGCAAGTTGCGCCCGATTTTAGCGTAGATTCTCTCTGACCAATCGGTGGTGTGCGGTGTTTTAACTCCGCCTTTTTAGTATCGGCTCAGCTCGCAAAAAAAATAAAACGGGGACTGTCCGCAACGTTTGCCGGTGGAAAACCATGGAAGACCGATTCCAAGCGAGTCGAGCCGTACCGTGCAGTGGAAATGAGGCAAAAGACACTACCGAGTTGCATTATGGGAAATGTAGGCTCCAGTGTTTTTGGAGTTTGACCCATAACTAGGGACTGAAAGTCAGGATTTCTCTGCTGCAAAGGATTTTGATTGTCTGTCTTCCAAATTGCATCGTCCTTTTTGAAAAGCTCCAGAAAAAGATCCAGTCTCACTCTGAAGTTTACAGATGCAGCTTTTAGTTTAAAGGGCCGACATTTTGGATCGATTAGTCGCTTGACAGGAAGTTAATCTGCAACTGTTTCGATAATTGATCAAGTTTTTGACATTTTTTCTTTAAAAAAAAAAGACAAACAGTTGATGTGTCTTAGTGAGGATTTGCATTGTTAACAAAATATTTATGTTTACAAAAACAACCTCACCACAGGGTTCATTTAGTAGCTGTTCTGGAGCTTTCAATCAACACACAGTCTTCTTCAGCAGATGGAGTTCCCCAGTTGTCGTGGCGTTTGTAGATGTTCAAATTTCCATTTCCTCTTTCTTTCCAATTAAAGACGTCACCTTGGACTTTCTGATGTTTCATAAACCAAATAACTAACCAATTAATCGAGAGAATAATTGCACACTGATCAGTAATAAGTGTTAGTCGCAGCCCTAAAATGACTGAAATGTAAAGTTTAAAGGATAAAATATCGTCGACACGTCGCGTCTCTGTGATATTTTTGTGTATATTTTGATGATTTCAGTTTTATTCTTATACTGCGTGGTGTCCTGAGGTCAAACGGACCAATCGGCAGGCGTCTTCCGGACACACTGACGCTGTCTGCAGACGATTTAAAAGTGAAACTGATTTGAGTTTTCTGCTCGCGTCCGTCTCGTTGAAGCTCTCTCTCCTCATGTTTATGGATGCTCTCTCTGTGATGTTCAAACAGCATCGCTAACGCCGCGGCCTGCCTCCCTCGAGTGCTTCTCCGTCTTCCCGAGCTCGTCCACGATCGGTCCTCCCGCCTCGTGCACCGCTATAGGCTCCTGGTCTGTCTATAGGCGCCGTGTGGTTCAAGGTGACAGAGGGGGAGGAGGGAGGAGCCCGTCGAGGTGACCTTCAGCATCCGAGAACATCTGAAGAGAAAGCTGCAGCCGGCGCATTGTAACCTGCTCCTGAACGCCCAGAATAGACGCACTCAGAGGCTGTATTCATATCACCGCTTCCTCTGGAGCTTTCAAATCAGGAGTAAATGAATACGCAGGCTGTTGTTTCAGCCGCAGGCAGCAGCTCGCCGTGAGGAGGAACGACGAAACCGGAGAAACGCAGGAAAATGAAAGAATATATCAGTTTGTGTATGAGGAGATTTACTTTGAAAATATTACGCTCATTCGTCATTTTATAGAAAAACAAATATTTATGTTCTAACAAAGAATCACACAATTGGAAACCAGCTATAAGGATTTGATCTGACAGATGGTTTAAAGGTTCTGTGGATGAGATTCTGAACACGAATGTAGCAGCAAACAGCTACTTGCTATGTAAAGAGGAGTAACGGCGTCCTGAGCAGAGGACGGCGTCGCACCGCCTCTGCCTGCGTTGTTATCGCAGCCGCTCTGTGCTTCGTTCATACAGCCGCACGTGGTGTTAGTGCACGTCAGTGCACGTGACTCCCTCCCTGTGAAACCGCTGGCTGTGAGCAGAGCGATTTAACAGCAGGTTCTTTCCTCGTCTAACTCTGTGAATTAAGGGTTTATTTCGACCAAACCGGAGCCGGTGACTGTCGGTGAACAGTGGAAAGACTAACAAAGACGGTTTTGGTGAGTTTTATTTTGTTTCTGTCCAGTTCGAATGAGCTGTGTTTTACGATGAGATGCGAGGTAAAATTACTGTTTTTCTCAATGGAGTCTGGTGCAGCGCAGCGCCCATTTGTTTCGGTCTGAGACGCTGGTGCTGTAGTGGCAGTGAATGTCGCTTACAGCTCCTTTAAGGTTCCCAAAATGGAGGGCGGGCCATTTTGACTTGTCAGTCACAGGTGCAACTAACATCATTATTGATAGCTGCATTTCATTTGAATAACTGCTGGAACGGAGCCGTCGTTAATGTTATTAGTTCCACTTCTTTTTCAAGTCAAAATGCTGCGAAAAGGTCAAAGAATCTGAATGAAACTGATGCTGAAGACAAGCTTCACGGTAGCAAGATTTATTCAGAAAGACAAATAACGTGTAAAGCACAAGATGGACAGTTTACAGTGTTTTCATCAAGCAAACATGTTCAAATCCTAAATATTCACGCAGAAGCTGATTCACTCCTCAGTCGGATCTGCAGCGTCTGAAAAACACCCGGCCGCTAAAACATCTTTTGGTTCTTTTTTTAGTGGATAGAAACTTAATCCTGAGTTATCTCATGTTGAATGATAATGTTCGGGTAGTCGTGTTGTCACATATGGTCAGCATCACGGCTGTGGATGGTGATGTCAGCCAGTCCAGACTGAAACTGACTGCGATGAAATGTGGCTCAGCTGGACTCTGTGTTTACTGCTAATTAGCAAATGTTAGCATGCTAACACGACGAACATTATACCTGCTAAACATCAGGATGTTTAGCATTGTTATTGTGAGCGTGTTAGCATGCTGATGTTAGCATTTAGCGTAAGGCACCGCTGTACAGCCTCACAGAGCTGCTAGCGTGGCGGTAGACTCGAAGTCTTTTTTAATATATCATTTATGCATTTTATTAATGCTGTTCCCAATATACAAAGATTACTGATCACCAAGGAAAGGGTTGCTGGAGCTGAGATGATGTATAATGTCCTGGGCCAGCAAATCATTATCACATTACTAAATTATAGTTTTCTGATCCATTATCGCCCGGCCCGGTTTACTGCTGTACTTCTCTCCTGTCGACGATCGAAAGCTTTCCTCAGTAAATGAATATCGAACAGATCAGAGCGCGCAGGTGATCTTTCCTTCATTGATTACTTCTCCGAGAGGAAGCAGCTTAATAAAGAAACTCCATGAGGTGTTAAATTCACTCGTTCAGAATGACAAAGTGTCGTTCCTCGTTGTTCATCCAGCTTCACGTCTCTTCTGCTGCATTATGAGCTGCACGTTTACGGGTCTTTGATGTTTTCTAACGCTGTTTTTGTAGGTTTTACACACAGTACTCTGTTTATTCTGCAGCCGCAAAGAATACATTGTGGTGTTGTTGATTTAAAATGTGACGATCTCTTACTTTCATCTAATTAACACATGCAACAGGAAGGTGTCCGCAGTCTTTCAGTGCAGCGTGGCTTTAACGCTCGGTCCTGTCTGTGTCCTCCCTGCAGTACTCGTCGGCCGGCTGTCTGCTGACTCTTCACCACAGCGAGAAGCCCGATCACGAGGAGGTGTGTGAGTTCAGGCCGTACACCTGTCCGTGTCCCGGGGCTACCTGCAAGTGGCACGGCTCGCTGGAGGCCGTCATGCCTCACCTGATGCACGCGCACAAGTCCATCACCACGCTGCAGGTCAGCAGCAAAGCTTTAACTCGACGTTCGCCGCGCTGCAGGTCACGTGGTGAACGACCTGCTCGACGTCAGCGCGTTAGCGTCATCACTGTGAGCATGTTAGCATGCTGATGTTAGCATTTAGCTCAAAGCACCGCTGCGTAGTGCAGCCTGGCGGAGCTGCTAGCATGGCTGCAGAGTCTTAGTCTGGTTTTAGACTTTTTATGTAATTTATGCATCTAATGAATGGTTTTACCAATGAACAAAGATTATTGATCACCAAGTAAAGAGTTGCTGGAGCTGAGACTCAGTGTATAATAACCAAAGGACTGGCAGTGCCATTATTATGATATTCAGTGAGATATTTTCCTGATATTGACAGTGAACATATGAGGGGCTGCAACTGTTGAGCGTTTCTTTGGAAGCTAAGGGAGATAAAAGCCATGATGTCTTCCTCTCTGCAGGGGGAGGACATCGTCTTCCTGGCGACGGACATCAACCTTCCCGGCGCCGTGGACTGGGTGATGATGCAGTCGTGTTTCAGCCACCACTTCATGCTGGTCCTGGAGAAGCAGGAGAAGTACGAAGGCCACCAGCAGTTCTTCGCCGTCGTGCTGCTCATCGGCACCCGCAAGCAGGCCGAGAACTTCGCCTACCGCCTGGAGCTCAACGGCAACCGGCGCCGGCTCACCTGGGAGGCGACGCCGCGCTCCATCCACGACGGGGTGGCGGCCGCCATCATGAACAGCGACTGCCTGGTGTTCGACACCTCCATCGCCCATCTGTTCGCCGACAACGGCAACCTGGGGATCAACGTCACCATCTCCATGTGCTGAGGGAGCGGAGCGGCGTTAACGGCAGACAGAGGACATCACAGCCGGAGACGCGCTGCAGGATCCAGGGGAGGTGTCGAGTTCACGTCCCGTCTCCTTCTGTGGTTACGGGGACTCCTGTGCCGTCAACGTCCCGTGGTGTCGGTGAGGCAGCTGGAGTCGTTTGTGAGGAAGAACTACGTTTGAAGCGGCTGAGAGACAACTCGAACCAGCAGCCACAGAAGCCCGCCCCGGCCCGCCCGCCCCGCGTGATGTCTGTTTGGTATCTGTCGAATGACGGGACAGAACGGGTCGACCCTCGAGTGGGGCGTCGGAGGAAAAGTGGACGGGAAGAGCATCGGGCGTCCGTCCTTCTCCACTCGATGGAAAAAGAGGTCGGGCCTGCTGCTCCGGCCGCCGCCCGTCCAGGCCGGGACATCTGGGCCGGACGGGTTCTGATTAGAGGAAAACGAACTAATTCTTAACCACGGCGGCGCCACGAGCCTCCGTCAGCTCCATCAGACTTCCTGTCGGCCCGACTTGTTCGCAATGTTCTGGTCTTTGCTGGGCAAAGTTCTGCCCAGCTGCTGTTGTCGGCGAACAGCTCAGCCCGGGTCAGAGTCCACACAAACGACGACCGTTGAGGTGTTCGTTAGATAAATCGGCTGATATATCGTATTGGTGTTTATGTCAGCTGATCGGTGACAACAAATTGCAGCACAGAAATGACCCAAACTAGGTTTGAGGTCGTTTAGAAACAGTGTCTTCATCGTGTAGTTTGTGCACCAGACACGCACTCGCGCTGTAAAACGTCCTGTTCTTTAAAATAACACTTTTAAAGAAAATGGATCCGTATCAAGATTGTTGTTTATGTGTTTCTGTTAAAAAAAAAGCAGGTATGTCGTTGTCAGCGCGGGCCTCGTGAGTCCGGTATAGGTCGGGCTGTAATGTTCCTGAAAGCTGCGGTTGTGTCTGTTGTCCTTCACCGACCTTTCTGCACAGACCGTCGTGTTGCCCGCCGGTAGCCGAACCCGACCCGGCAGCCATGTTTTTCTACAGGTCCAGTCCGTGACGTCTGTGAGACGATGTCCGAAAAATAAAAACACATCGCAGGAAATAAAAAATAAAAAAACTAACCATAAAAAGCTGTGATCCTTGACTCCGCTGCTTGAAAAAAAAGGCTGCTGGCAGTTAAAGTAAAGCAGAATAATGTGAACGCGCCTCTTCAACTACTTAGTGCTTTAATGAGCAGAGCGGCGGGCTGAGTGAAGGGTTGCCGGTTCAGATCCCTGCAGCGGTCTAGAAGACCGGCTGTGGACAGTGGCTGACGGCGTCCAGCAGCGCTTCGGTTCACTGCACACTCTCTCACATTTTGGAGGTCAGTGTTCGACCTCGGCTGAGCTGTTAATCCTCCAAACCTTCTTTAATCTCAGATAAAAGCAGTGAAATGGAGGAATAATCCCCCGCTCGCCCCTCCTGCAGTCTGTTTAGCCGCCAGCGCCTTACTTTTCTACCGCCGACCTCCTCTTCTTCCTGTTCCTTCCCAGGGAAAAACAACGGAGACTCTCTTGCAGAACTGATGTTAAGAAAAAAACTGTTCGCTTGTTTAAAGCCACAGCGACACGATGGACGGACATTATTATCTTTTTAAAGGCTCGTGTGGCATTGTGGGTAAAAAAAAAAAAAGATTTCCCAACATTCCTTGTCTCTAACCTTTTGTAGCAACTGACCAGGAAGAAACCAACTTCACCAGATACCTCTGACCACAGACACGTCTGTAAGTGAACCGCAAACCCCTCAGACCTCGGCGGCGTTTCCTCCGCGTTTGCTGCCTCCGCAGCCTGCGCTGTAACTGGGGGGGCCTAAAACTAGTTGTGCGTTCACACTGCAGGGTTTAGGTGACGTGGGCGGGGCCAGCGGCACCGCATCACGCGGACCGCGATCTCTGAACCCATCGGCTTTCACCTGACGGCCATTTAGCCTCTGCGGGCAACGGCCGATGTTTCGGGGCTTCCGGCGCAGCCGAGACTTCCTCTTCTGTTGTTTACAGTCCGATTAGCGACTTGAAACGCGAGAATGGTAATCTCTGTAAACAGATCCCTGCACGCGAATGCTAAATCGCCGTCGGACGACAGCCGAAGGGTTTCCGAGATTACATTTCGGCCAATGAGTTCCGCCTCTTTTGCTCTCCGCGCCAACTGTTTGCGTGCAACCAGAGCCCGCTCAAACGTGATTGGTCGGTACTACTCGGACTACAAACGGAAACCAGAACGCTTCCCGATACCAAAATCAAATTCATATGCAGGCATCTGTTTATAGAGATTATACAGACCATAATAACAAGCAGCCACTTAGGAAGAAAACGTTCACATCAGCCTAATTTTCAGCAGCAATAATCTCACATTTACACAAACTTTCACTTTAAAAAGTTAATCACGTTACAAATATTTAACATAATAACAAAAAGAATAATCTCGGAGTAATGTGTGAAGTCTTGATGCAGCTGTAACCGATTTATCGATCGGCTTCGCGGAGCTTCACAGTTTCAGAGCTCGCTGTTCGTCTGCTGCTGCTCTTCTTCTTCTCTCTGCGCTCAGAGCGTCGCTGCCGGAGAAGAAGAAGCTGTAAAATTACGGTGGCCGCCATCTTACAAAACAACGCAAGCAAACTCTACAACATCTTCATCAATCTGACAACGCGCGCGCAGCATTTAGAAAACACGCTGCAAATCCAAAACCACAACGCGAGTGTTTCCAGAGGACGCTAAAACGTTCGTTGTTTCCGTTTGAACCGTTTCTCCGCGTTGCGCAGTCCGATCTGCAGCTCGCCGGAGCAGCGGCTTCAAAGAAAAAGCTTGTAGAGCGTTTTCGAAACCGAAAATGAAGGTAAATGTGAAGGAGTTTGAAAAGAAATGTTGGAAAACTGCAGTTTAATCAGAGATAATAACCGGGTTCATCAGTGGCGACAGACGGACTGCAGCCTGTAACGAACCAAGTGCACACGGAGAACCCTCAACAAACAGAAACGATGATACACGGGCCGACTTCGATAACTTCACGAGTCGCTAACGACAACGAGCGAGTCCAAGCCGCGCTCAGCGACGGGACAGGCCTCGTTGTGAGCAGCTTCATGTGGGAACTATCGGCAGAAACAAAACAGTTCCAGTTTTGGATTTTGGGGTGAACTGTCCCTTTAAAAGTCGTCAAAATTTGTTCTCACATGCACGTCACTTATTTACAGTGTTAGCTATCGAGCAAGCTACTCGCTAGCTTGCGAGTGCGTTTGGCATCCCAACGTTTTGGCTGCAAGCAAAACTACTGTCAACAACAGGGGGAAGTCATGCTAACGTAAGCTAGCAAGTGAATTGCCTTAAAGAGTTAAGCTAATGTTTTTCTCTCACGTGCACAGATCGTATTGTTGTGTCAATCCTTGACCTGTTGTCTGTTAGCTAGCGAGCTAACTAATTAACATCTTAGCTAGGATACATTAGCTTGCTATGTAACGTTTGTTTTCTAGCAAGCTAGTGTAGCTTAGCCGAGACATTAATTAGTTATCTAGCTAGCTAACAAGCGACAGCTTTTACTGTCACAATAAATCTTTCATGTGACAAAATTTACATACGTGACTATTTTAGTGGTTTTTTTATTTGACATTAACTATTTTACTTTTAATATTACTGTGATTTGATATTACTGTGAGGGAGGAATGATTGGTTAGTGAACTGCAAATCATTGTTTTTTGTTTTTTTGCTGCTTCAGCAAACATTGATTAAGTAAAATAAGATCCTTCGTGCTCCTAAATGCTTCATTTTCATTTTCGGGGTGTTTGATGCACTTGCTCTTGGATGTAAAAGTTGTCTTGGGACAAAAGGCGTACTTAAATCGGATTGCCGGAGTTTCGTGACTGCAGTGTGAACGCACGCCTTTTTATTTTCACGGCGGATTAATAAACGCAGAGGAGACGCCGCTCGCTGTTAATCGCTTCCACTTTGCAACCCGCCGACTTTCTACGAAATGTTTTAAAATATTGTAAATGAAGTTATAATGACAGTATATTTTCTAAAAACAAAGGCTGCTTCGTGTCTTCCTCGTGCTAAATTTCGACACGTGTTATCGTGCATCGTCTCGGCTGTTCAGAGTCTTTTTTTTTTTAAGCTGTTTCTGTTATTCTGCTGTTCTGCTCAACTGTCACACCTCAACATCTGTACGGATACAAAATGAAAGACACGGGAAGAAAACCGGGGACCAGGACTTCACAAAATACTGCTCACGTCTTCCAAGACGTGCAGAAATATTTGATTCGTAGAGTAGCGAAGCAGGAGGTGCGTTCAAGTCCTGGATGGGCACGAAACTCTCGTGTTGACTCGTCAGAACAAAACGCAAAAACAACTGTGTGAGAAGATATCTGGCTCTTTTGATTTAAAAAGTCAAAGCTACAAGAAGCCTGTGGACATAAAAACTGAATGAGAGAAGTCAACTACGACTCCCAAGGTGCATTTCACTAACAACCATCCAATCACAGAGCTCCGTTCTGTTAAACGTGCCGCTAACGGCGAGCTGAAGCTAAATTACACCTTGTAGAAACCTGATAAAACATTCAGCAGTTTCGGATTGATTTGGTAACTAATATCTCCATAGCAACAGCAGCTGAGGCTCATGGGTATTGTAGTATTTAAAGTCATCCACCCAAAAAAAACAAAAACAAACCCTGATTTCTCAGAAACAATAATTAAATATAATTAAAACCGATAATCCGAACATAATTATCCAGGAGGGAATTATGGGATTTGTCATCATCACGTCAAACATCCTCTTTTGCTAACTTTTTACTGTCAGTTAGTCTAATTACTGCTTTAATCAGCTGCCGTTATTAATATGAAATGTTTATTTGACATTTCACTTTATTTTACAGGTCTTTTATTCCAGGATTACTTCCGAGACGCACTTCCTGGTCAGCTGTGAACATGCCAAAATGTCACGTTTGTCTACAGGAAAAACAAACACGCGTTTTCATAATAAATGAATATTTACTTTAAATGGAGCTTTTCCTTCAAGTAAATTCATATTTCCCCCCAAAATTAGCACAAAATCACACCGTTCTGTCCAGGAAACGTCTCGAAAATGATTCCTAAAACACAGACCTGTAAAATATAGTGTGTTTGGCTTTAAGAAGATTAATATTTTCCTCATTAATATGTGAAGAGCATCAGCTCTGTTTCTGTTGTGGCAGCAGGACAATAAAAAGCTCAAATCCACTGAAACTAATAGAAAGTTAAAGACCTTTCCTTTGTTCTGTGATGTTTCTGTAATAAATGTTTGTTTCTCTGTGTGGTTCTGATCTTCACTTCCTGCCGTCGGCGTTTACTTAAACTTTAGTCAGTCGTTAAGATATTCTGAGATAATTCATCTTTCAAGGCAAAAACAAGTCCAGTTGTCTTTAAAGGAATAGTTCGACATTTTGGGAAATGCAGCTTTTGGCTGTCTGCAGCAGCTGGTTAGCTTAGCTTAGCATAAAGACTGGAAACAGCTAGCCTGGCTCTGTCCAAAAGGTAAAAATCCACCTAAGCAGCACCTCTAAAGCTCCCTGATTAACAGTCACTTCACAAACACCCTGCAAAACAGCAAATTGTTGTTTTTACACTTTGGTTTTTTGAACAAATGAGATGTAACATGCTAATCAGGGAGCTTTAGCGCTGCTGCTAGCTGGGTTTTGTTACCTTTTGGTCCGAGCCAGGCTAGCCGCTTCCACTCTTTATGCTAAATTAAGCTAAGCTAACCAGCTGCTGCACGCATGCTTCATATTTAGCACACAGACACGAGAGTGGCATCAATCTGAACATCCAACTCAGAGAGAAAGCGAATACGCGTATTTCCCAAAACGCCAAACTATTCTTTTTAAGTTTACATTCCCAGCCAGAATGTTTAAAGCGTCTTATATCTGCGTTTCGGGGTGTTTTCTCTCTTTATTTCACTTTGTACAGACGCAAACTCTGAGACACCTGCGTGTTTCAGCCGCGCTGCTACAACTCGTGAATCCTTCCCGTCACGTGCCGTAGAGGCAGCCGCTGGTTTCGCTCATATCCGTGCAGTTTAATTACCGACTGTCAGCCTGTGGAAGCTAACGCGAGTTTCCGTAATCCATCGCAGTAAACATTCACTCTGCGTTGTTAGCCACGCTAGCATCGCGGCCCTGTGGACGTCAATGTCTGTCCTCCACTTTGTCCCAGACTGAAACACGCTTCATCGTTCATGTCAATCAACACGTTAACGTGTCCCAACGCCTGCAGAACTAACGACGTTCCCATCAGCCTCAGCCGCACTTTGTGTTTAGTGCTAATTAGCTAATCGCAGAAAAAGGTTTCAGTCGTAGTCGTCTGGACGCTGTTTTCAGAATCGAACCCGTTCAGGTAAAAGTCTGCAGTCTTGTGACGCCGAGCTGCTAGCTTAACGTTAGCTTAGCGAGTCTTCAGGTGGCGGAGGCAGTGCAGAGTGAACAGGAGAGATGAGTGAGTGCCACAAACACTGTAAACTATTAGCTTACAATCGTAGTCGTCTGGACACCGTTTTCAGAATCGAGGCGTTTCGGCTCCCATCCGGAAGTCATTCTCAATTGTGAAAATGGTCTGAGAACTCAGAGATTTAAGCTACTCTGTGTTACATAAGCCCCGCCCTCAGGGAGGAGTCTACCTGAGTATCTGTTGATTAGCTAGTTTCACCTGAAACTGACCTAATAGTTTCCATGATGGCCCAGTAATCAGTGTTCAGTACCTGATTAGCATGTGATTGGCTTGACCACGGTGTTAATACACTGTGGTAGACTTTGGGCAGGTTGAATCTCAGACCACCATTTCTGTTCAAAGAGGGGTTTTCTTTTTTCACAAAAATGGCTTCCTTGACTCCTCTTATTAAAAACGGAGATGGTTCCTGTGGTCTGCTAACTTCCTGTCTGTGTTTTCGAGTTCCCGAACCAGATCCAAGGTTTTCTGCCCAAAAATTCTTCAAAACAAAACCTTTTCTACGACGGCACACTCCCGGACGAATGACGGGACTACGCCGTCTGGCCTAATTAGCTAATGTTAGCATGCCGATGTTAGCATTTAGCTCAAAGCGCCACTCACAGAGCTGCTAGCATGACTCTAGACTCCCAGTCTTGTAAAATCTTAACACAAAACAAGTTCACACACGACTCAAGAAAGTTTCTAATTTATTTATTTATTTTTTTACAACTTTTGGAAATCAGCTGAAACCAGCGTTTGCTAGAAAAGTAAGAAAACATTAAAGTGTCAGCCAGGGCTGGAGCTCTACTGTCACTGAAATAAATAAATTCTCGATCAGCTCGTTGATCTCTGTAGAATTTAAAATCCACTTCATAAAAAAAACAAACAAAAATAAAACACCGCTATGCCAAAGGTTAAGACATTTCTTTTTATTACAAAACTCAAACATCGAACTTTTCTGGACGGGAGGACGTCACCGCCTGCGCTCCAGACACATTTCTCTCTGGCGGCCATCTTGCTCTGGGGTTAGGAGCGGCGTTACGTACTCCGTGTGCCTGAGAACTGGACTCTGGATCGTTTAACGCTGCTGTTTTCAGTCTGAACGGCCGCTAAGAATAAAGCAGCGTGCTGTGTGATGAACGCCGCTGCCTCTAGAGGGCGCTAGCAGGACGCTATATTTACATTCAACAGAAGCAATCTGGAAAATGATGTAATGATACCAGTTTGTGTTTCACATTTACACGTTTTTACATCATCAGTTTACTGCAGACGCTCAGTGTTTACGGGGACGGTCCCTGTCCGTCTCTCTTCTTCTATCGCTTATCTCTGTCCGTCTCTTCTTCTATCGCTTTCTCTGTCCGTCTCTCTTCTTCTATCGTTATCTATATCTCTGTCCGTCTCTTCTTCTATCGCTTTCTCTGTCCGTCTCTCTTCTTCTATCGTTATCTATATCTCTGTCCGTCTCTTCTTCTATCGCTTTCTCTGTCCGTCTCTCTTCTTCTATCGTTATCTATATCTCTGTCCGTCTCTTCTTCTATCTTTCTCTGTCCGTCTCTCTTCTTCTATCGCTTTCTCTGTCCGTCTCTCTTCTTCTATCGCTTTCTCTGTCCGTCTCTCTTCTATCGCTGTCTCTGTCTGTCTCTCTTCTTCTATCGTTATCTCTGTCCGTCTCTTCTTCTATCGCTGTCCCTGTCCGTCTCTCTTCTTCTATCGTTATCTCTGTCCGTCTCTTCTTCTATCGTTATCTGTCTGTCTCTCTTCATCTATCGCTGTCTCTGTCCGTCTCTCTTCATCTATCGCTGTCTCTGTCCGTCTCTCTTCTTCTATCGCTGTCTCTGTCTGTCTCTCTTCTTCTATCGTTGTCTCTGTCTGTCTCTCTTCTTCTATCGTTATCTCTGTCCGTCTCTCTTCTTCTATCGTTATCTCTGTCCGTCTCTCTTCTTCTATCGCTGTCCCTGTCTGTCTCTCTTCTTCTATCGCTGTCCCTGTCTGTCTCTCTTCTTCTATCGCTTTCTCTGTCCGTCTCTTCTTCTATCGCTTTCTCTGTCCGTCTCTTCTTCTATCGCTTTCTCTGTCCGTCTCTCTTCTTCTATCGTTATCTATATCTCTGTCTGTCTCTCTTCTTCTATTGCTGTCTCTGTCCGTCTCTTCTTCTATCGTTATCTCTGTCCGCTCTCTTCTTCTATCGCTGTCTCTGTCTGTCTCTCTTCTTCTATCGTTGTCTCTGTCTGTCTCTCTTCTTCTATCGTTATCTCTGTCCGTCTCTCTTCTTCTATCGTTATCTCTGTCCGTCTCTCTTCTTCTATCGCTGTCCCTGTCTGTCTCTCTTCTTCTATCGCTGTCCCTGTCTGTCTCTCTTCTTCTATCGCTTTCTCTGTCCGTCTCTTCTTCTATCGCTTTCTCTGTCCGTCTCTTCTTCTATCGCTTTCTCTGTCCGTCTCTCTTCTTCTATCGTTATCTATATCTCTGTCTGTCTCTCTTCTTCTATTGCTGTCTCTGTCCGTCTCTCTTCTTCTATCGTTATCTCTGTCCGTCTCTCTTCTTCTATCGCTGTCCCTGTCTGTCTCTCTTCTTCTATCGTTATCTCTGTCCGTCTCTCTTCTTCTATCGCTGTCCCTGTCCGTCTCTCTTCTTCTATCGTTATCTCTGTCCGTCTCTCTTCTTCTATCGCTGTCCCTGTCTGTCTCTCTTCTTCTTCTTCTTCTATCGCTGTCTCTGTCTCTCTCTCTCCTCCTGTCTGTCTCTCTCTCTCTCCTCTCCTCTCCCCCACGGAGTCTCTCGTTCTCCCTCGCCCTCTGTCCGTTCTGTTGTCCTCCTGGTGGCGCCCCCCTTTGGTTGTACTTGTTGTAGGCGGCGTCCTCCTTCTCCTCTTTGACTCTGACGGCAGGAGGAGGAAGAGGAGGTGAGGAAGAGGAAGAGTGCAGCGCCTGGCCCCCTCTCTCGCTCCTTCTCGGCCTTCTTCTTCTTCTCCTTCTTCTCTTCTTCTTCTTCTATCGCTTTCTCTGTCTGTCTCTTCTTCTCTTCTTCTTCTTCTATCGTTATCTATATCTCTGTCCGTCTCTTCTTCTATCGCTTTCTCTGTCCGTCTCTCTTCTTCTATCGTTATCTATATCTCTGTCCGTCTCTTCTTCTATCGCTTTCTCTGTCCGTCTCTCTTCTTCTATCGCTTTCTCTGTCCGTCTCTCTTCTTCTATCGCTTTCTCTGTCCGTCTCTCTTCTATCGCTGTCTCTGTCCGTCTCTCTTCTTCTATCGTTGTCCCTGTCCGTCTCTCTTCTTCTATCGTTATCTGTCTGTCTCTCTTCATCTATCGCTGTCTCTGTCCGTCTCTCTTCTTCTATCGCTTTCTCTGTCCGTCTCTCTTCTTCTATCGCTTTCTCTGTCCGTCTCTTCTTCTATCGCTGTCTCTGTCCGTCTCTCTTCTTCTATCGTTGTCTCTGTCTGTCTCTCTTCTTCTATCGTTATCTCTGTCCGTCTCTCTTCTTCTATCGTTGTCTCTGTCAGTCTCTCTTCTTCTATCGCTGTCTCTATCCGTCTCTCTTCTTCTATCGCTGTCTCTGTCCGTCTCTCTTCTTCTATCGGTATCTATATCTCTGTCCGTCTCTCTTCTTCTATCGCTGTCCCTGTCTGTCTCTCTTCTTCTATCGTTATCTCTGTCCGTCTCTCTTCTTCTATCGTTATCTCTGTCCGTCTCTCTTCTTCTATCGTTATCTCTGTCCGTCTCTCTTCTTCTATCGCTGTCCCTGTCTGTCTCTCTCCTCCTGTCTTCCTCTCTCTCCCTGTCTGTCTCTCTCCTCCTGTCTGTCTCTCTCCTCCTGTCTTCCTCTCTCCTCTCCTCTCCCCCTCGGAGTCTCTCGTTCTCCCTCGCCCTCTGTCCGTTCTGTTGTCCTCCTGGTGGCGCCCCCCTTTGGTTGTACTTGTTGTAGGCGGCGTCCTCCTTCTCCTCTTTGACTCTGACGGCAGGAGGAGGAAGAGGAGGTGAGGAAGAGGAAGAGTGCAGCGCCTGGCCCCCCCTCTCTCGCTCCTTCTCGGCCTTCTTCTTCTTCTCCTTCTTCTCTTTCTTCTTTTTCTTCTTCTCTTTCTTGTCTGGGACAGAGAGCAGCGAGAGGAGAAATAAAAATCGATTCTTGCATCTGGCACAGAGATGAACAGGAAGTGACCTCACCTTTTTTGGGCTTCTTCACGGGGATGGCGTACTGCTCGTCTTCCTCTGAGGAGGAGGAGGACTCGTGGGCTTTGGGAGCGCAGCCGTCCTCCCTCAGATGTTTGGTCACGTCGTCGATGTCCTCCGTGTCTTTGGGAGGACGGTAGTCTTTGACGTGATCCACGCGAATGGTCCGACCTTTAATCTGACAGCAAACACAACACAGACTCAGCTGAGCGAATGGTTCAGAGTCACGACACAGACGGACGCCGCCGCTTCTGTCTGAACCGCTTTATCTCGTTCTTTTGTTCCGTACAAAAACAACAACTTGCGGTTTTACAGGATGTTATGTTGGATTATTTCTGCATTTTAATCAGGGAGCTTTAGAGCTGCTGGTAGGTGGACTTTGTTACCTTTGGGCAGGCTAGCTGTTTCCCCCTGTTTCCAGTCTTTATGCTAAGCTAAGCTAACCAGCTGCTGGTTATTTACGACCGTCTCAACTGTCTCTCGGCAAGAAGGTGGATGAGAGAGCGTTTCCCAAAATGTCAAAACTTTTCCTTTAAACCTGCGAAACTGAAATCTTGTTTTGTGAATTTAAAAAGGAGAAGTTCAACATTTTGGGAAACAAACATGTTCTCTTTCTTTCTGAGAGTTAGATGAGAAGACGGACTCCACTCCTGTGTCAGTGTGGATCATCGAGCCTGGCCGCTCGGAGTTAGCTTAGCATAAAGACTGGAAGCAGGGGGAAATAGCTAGCCTTCAAAAAGTTCAAAAACACACGTACCAGCATTTCTAAAGCGCGCTGACATGCTGAATCTCGTTTGTTCAAACCGCACACACACAATCTATTTCTTGGCGAACAATAGTCGGCGCAGGGATTGCGTGCTGCTGGGAAATCTGCTTAAAATGGAGCGCGGGCGGCGGCACGTGAGGCGACAGGTGGTGGAGATGAACTTTAACCTTTTCACCGTTTTTTGAATGTTGGCAGAGACGGTACAGGAACTTTTCCATTTGGATTCAGCCACAGGAAGCCACGCGAGATGTGCGTTTAGTTTACTCGCCGCTCACAGCCGTCGAGTCGAGCGCCAAGCTGCGCGCTGTGCGGACAGATCAATCGTTTGTCAGGGAACGGCGGCGTCACGCATCGCACTGCACTGGTTTCGTATTTAAACCAACGAGATGCAGCCGCGTCACCTTGATGCCGTTGAAGTTGTCCACGGCCAGGATGGTGCTCCTCTGGTCCTCGTAGCAGATGAAGCAGAAACCTTTGGACTTCCCCGTCTTCTTGTCGCGCACCAGGTTGATGTTAACGATCTCTCCGTACCTTTGGGGGAGAAAAGGGAAGGTGAATCTCGTCTTTTTTTGGTGGTTGGGTTGGAGGGAGGACAGCAACATCACAGCTGTGACTGAAACAGAGAGGACGGGACGCAGGTACGTACTGAGAGAAGACGCAGATGATGTCACCTTCAGTCAGCTCGTACGGAAATCCTCCTGCGGGAAAACAAGTCAGGTTTATTCATATTCATGACAGGAGTTATCTCACTGCACTTCTCCTATAGAGCGGGTCCAGACCGAACTCTTTATGATATTTACAGACGCAACAAACCCCTCCACGAGCAAGCGACCGATCACACAGAAGTTCATTCTCTCTGTAAACCTCCCTCCCTTCCTAATGTTAATAATGGGAAACATTATGCTCACAAAAATCTAAATGCTCTTTAGGCAGAAACTTCTTCATCTGGGATAAGAGACATGTTGATTTACAGTGACATCCCCCTAAAATCTCTGAAGGTAAAACTTACAGATTACAACTGTAATCAAACACAACATCTGCTAACGCTTTCGTCAGTGTGTCAGTGCATGTTTTAATCGCAGAGACGTTAGCTCCGGATCCAGACGGGACGGCCTCTCTTACCGACAAATATCCAGGCGCTGTCTTTGTACTCGGTGTGCCAGGAAACGGACTCTTTCACCCCGAGGTCGGCCTCACGCTCATTCAGTTCGTTGATCAGCTTCACCTTCGTTAGCGGGCTGAAAACAGAGGAAAAAGTTGAACTTGTTTAAGGTTATGGTTTAAAAAATATGTACCAGCTGTGCCACAACACCAGGCATAATGTGGAAGTTATTCTTCTGTATTTCCCCGTTAACGTGGTACCCTATCTGCCACTTCATCGTGTGTTGAAGTGAAAAGGTGAAATGTCAGCTCACAGACTGAGGTTTACCACTTTTATCTGGCATTTGAAGGTGCCTGGTGATAAACTCTGAAATGTTCAAACTGACGAGGAGCGCCTGAACACACCATTAGTCCTTAATCTCTGTAAGGCTAGATTTTTATTTTGGGAGGCGGACCAGGTTCATCCTGGATCTTAGGACTGAAGTCTAAACCTTCATGAGACGAGTCAACAACGCTTCATGTGGAATGCGCGTACTTTTAGTCCCCAAAATGCACTCTAAACACACAACATTACAAGTTACCGGAAGGTTTTAGCGATCCTCTGTATGGAGACACATTCACGCCAGACTCCATTCAAATTACTTCCAATTTTATGTTTCCCACGTAACGGGAAATGTACGCGTGTGAGAGATTAAGTCAAGACATTTCGTGTGAAGGTTAGAATCCATTCTTGAACTCGGCAAATCAACCAACCTCGAATAACCTGAAAGAAATGCAATCCTCCGTCACCAAAAATATCCGTGGAGCGCCATAACACACAGCAAAACTTTGATTTCACTGAAATACGAAATGTTTGGTTTGTGCCGAATTCAAGAAGCTTCTAAATGTGTATTACAGCGTTAGACGTTATGTATGATGAAGTACGTTAACAAGCCGATTAAAAGAGACTCGTTACATTTTTAATAGGGGTTCCGGGCAGCTAACGCTAGAATGTATGGTGAGAGGTGGCTAACTTTAGTTACCAACAATGTTAGCTAGCTAGCTGTTAGCGCTGGCTAGTGGGTTAGCGTACATCGAAGGAAAGATGCCACGGCTGTATGAATGAAGGCCAAACAGCAGATAGAAAACCAACAATGCATTAATGTGAAATGTTTACTTACTTCATGGTGAACTAAATAGGGCAGAAACCGATGGTGGAAATTGTCTTCCTTGCTGACACGAACCACTTCCGTATGACTTCCCGCCTCTGCCGCCGCCTGCTGTTTGGATGGCTTTACTACAAGCTGCGTTTATTTGACTAAATAACTAAACCATTATCGTTCAGAATATGTTTTAAAAAATGTACATTATCAGAATGCCAGTATAGCTATTTTAACAACTTGCTAGAATATACGAAAAATATATTATTTGACCTAATTCTGTAAAAACGTGCGGCGTTTCCGCCCGTACAGCAGGTGGCGCTGTGGCGCAGAAGCTACACGTCTGCTGACCCGGTTTGTAAACACTAGTCTGTCACTTTAGAGCAAGGAAGCTAATGACATATTTAAGTTGTATTTCAGCGGAGCTTTTAATGCTTCACATTTTTTCCTGTAGAAATCAATCAGCGTTGAGCAGTGTATCATGGACTCCTCTCATGTGAATTATTAGAAGTTCAATTATGCTGCTGTAGCTAACTTTAACGTCCGCTTCCCGGTTAGCCAGGCTAGCTTTAGCAGTAGTACTGTTGCTTTCATTGCCATTCATGGCTTAATAAATAGTTAAAGTAATCTATTAGTAATCTATTTTCACTGCTTTACATTTAGCGTTAGTTCACTGCAAGTCTACTGCGGGTAAGTAAAGCAGTAACTGAAGTTACAGCTACTCAAAGAAGTGTTATTAGCTAATTTTCGCGTGCTTAAAGTCCATTTAACTTCCTTCGTTTTCAAACACCATGTTCACGTTAAAAGCATTTTCAAGAATTTCTCTGACTCGTATAATTTGTTAATGTTGGTTCATGTAAGTGTACACTGGAGTGTGAATAACCGACAAACTGCTTAGTGAATTAAATATATATATATGAAATTTACCTGTGTGACAAGGACACCTAAAAATTGGTAGAATATTGAGTGGAGTTTGGTGGGAGCTTTTCCCAAACAAACAAACAAACAAAAAAACCGGAGCATGTCGGTGCTACTGGCTGTTTTTAGCTACCATCTTAGAAAACAGCCATCCACGGTGAATCTGCGTATAACAGATGTTTAAAGATAATTCAGTTAAAGGAGCATAAATCATATTTTGCCGACTGACTCTATCAAATAGGCTGTCATCCGTCTTGATGAATGTGAGCTATAATTGATAGATTTTTTTCTGTCTCGTCTTTTTCTGCCTTGTCTGTCTCTCAGCAGGATGATCTCTCAGGTCTTCATCTTGTCCTCAAAGGGCGACCACCTCATCTATAAGGACTGTATCCTTCACCTTCTTGTCCCGCAACTAAAAACAACAGAGGCCAAAACACAAAAATGTGCATTTGATTTTGACTGACACACATTTATACTATACTCACGCTCACGCCACGCATTGTACAAACACTAATTATCGTTACTTCATCTCATATTATTCTGGTGTTTGCTGTTACAGATGGTATCGTGTCTACGTGCACTTTATTTAGCTACTAATCACAACACTTCAGTTGAGACAGTAGTACTGCAGTATTAATTAAAGTACAACACTGTTCGCAGGTGCTGTGCATCAGAATCAGAATCAGAAATCCTTTATTGATCCCCGAAGGGAAACTCTTTGTTACAGCAGCTCGCCTTTACGTCAGCGCACACAGGAGGAAGTGCTAGCAAACAATATAATACACTGTAAACACTATAAAAACAGGTCAGAAAATACATGAAGTACCAAGTGGGTTTACCGGTATAATAATGCAATGTAATAATATAAGTAATAAGTAGTGGTGCAGCAGCAGTAATGGAGGTATGAATAATAAATTAGTTTAGTGACTTCGGGTCAGACAGACTGACACTTAGAGGGAGGAGTTAAAGAGTCTGATGGCCACAGGCAGGAATGACTTCCTGTGGCGCTCAGTGGTGCATTGTGGGGGGATGAGTCTTCCGCTGAAGGTGCTCCTTTGTTTGACCGGCACGTCATGGAGCGGGTGGGAGACGCTGTCCAAGATGGCGTGTAGTTTACCCAGCATCCTCCTCTCTGCCACCACCGCCAGAGAGTCCAGCTCCGCCCCCACAATGTCACCGGCCTTACGGATCAGTTTGTATGTGAACTGCTTGGCTTGTAGTTTACGGTTTCATTGCTCTTGTATAGCTTTTACGTTTATTTCTGTTCTTATTTTTATTCTAAATACTTCGAAGTATGTATTTTTTAAATTCATCTCTACTTATTTCTCTCCTTGTGCTGCTGCAACACCTGAATTTCCCCTCTGAGGATCAATAAAGCTTTATCTTAACCCTTAACACACACACACACACACACACACACACATTTCAGGCAGTTTCAGACACATACTTCACAGGCTGATTGCGAACTCATCAGGATTTGGTCAGACAGACGGCGGCACATAGTGAACAGTTGCTCTAGTTGTGCTGAAATCGTTTGGGAGGGGAAAACCACGTTTACATCTCTGCTAAGACAAAGTGTGTTTCTGCAGCTGTGATGCCAGAAATCCCGCATCGCATCTGTGTGTTTTGGAGATGAGTGTTTCTGCAAAATGGCCGCTTAGCAACGCGGACGAATCGACGGCGAAGCTTCCTGTGCCGCCTCTTGTTTTACTCTCTGTTTGCTACTTTCTGTTAAAAGTTCTTAAACCTGACCATCAGTCCGTGGAGAAGCAGGAAGTGACGTCGTCAGTATTTTCTACGAGAAGATCGCAGCGCTGACCGGAGACCAGCCTCCGGTCGTCATGGTAACGCCATGCGTGTCTGTGTGTGTGTGTGTGTGTGTGTTATGGCGTCACGCCGTCACGAGGCCTTTTTAAAGGAACAGCTTCACTCTCAAACCTTCACAACAATATCAGATGTGTTAATCATAAACAGGGATGAGACTGTGTCGTCCCTCATTCGTCCAGGAGTGTTCCATCGTAGAAAAGGTTTCAGTCGTAGCCGTCTGGACGCTGTTTTCAGAATCAAGACGCTTCGGCTCCCATCCGGAAGTCATTCTCAATTGTGAAAATGGTCTGAGAACTCAGAAATTTTGAATTTGAATCTCAGACCACCATTTCTGTTCAAAGAGGGGTTTTCTTTTTCCACAAAAATGGCTTCTTTGACTCCTCTTTCAAACCAACTCTTCTCTCTGCTTAGACTCTTCACCTCGCCGTCTTCAAACGTGCGGTGAAAAAAGAAAACCCCTCTTTGAACAGAAATGGTGGTCTGAGATTCAATCTGCCCAAAGTCTATCAGAGTGTATTATCACCTTGGTCAAGCCAATCACATGCTAATCAGGTACTTAACAGTGATGAGGGAGGTGCAGCCAGAAAACAATAGGCCTGATTACTGATTACTGGGCCATCATGGAAACTATTAGGTCAGTTTCAGGTGAAACTAGCTAATCAACAGATACTCAGGTAGACTCCTCCCTGAGGGCAGGGCTTAAGCAACACAGAGTAGCTTAAATTTCTGAGTTCTCAGACCATTTTCACAATTGAGAATGACTTCCGGATGGGAGCCGAAATGTCTTGATTCTGAAAACAGCGTCCAGACGACTACGACTGAAACCTTTTTCTACATAAACAGGGATTTCATTTTCCTCCGAAACTGGACGGACTTGCAGAGAACTGAATTAAGTCTGAACGTTAATAACAGCAGGAGCATAAAAGTTTTTAAAGACAGTAACAGATGATATTTTCCATCGTGGTTTTTCTTAAGCGCAGCATCAATCCTGTGTTTTGTTCTGCAGAGTCACAAAGATCTTCACTTCGTCCACGTCAGGCAGGGAGGACTGTACTGGGTCGCCACGACCACGGCTGACTCCTCCCCCTTCACCGTCATCGAGTTCCTCAACAGGTGTGTGTGTGTGGGGGTTTTTTTTTGTAATCCTAGTAAGTCTCTAATAGCAGTATTTACCACGTGACTTACTGAAAGCTGCAAAACATCGAGATCATTTAAAGTATAAGACAACAATTTGAATTAAAAAAGAGACAAAACAAAGTCAACGATACTTTTTTAAGAAGCAAGTCCCGATCAAAACTGTCTTTGACAGTTTGATTTGATCGGAGAAGGGAAAATTAAAAAATCTGACGGTTTTATTGTTCTTTTTACGTTCACGTACAGTTTTTATTGGAAAAGTAAAAAAATAATCAGGTTTTGATCTCAGAAATATGACAAAATGATTTTTGAGAAGTCGTTGCTTTACCTTTTTGAATATTTACCCAAAAGAGACCCAACGAGGATTCAAAAGCATTTGGACCGAGTAAGTGGATTTGCTAATCTGTTCTAATCTGGCTGCAGTGCACCTGGTGAACCACGAGGATGCACCCGCTCGAACATGTCCGTGTGATTCTGTGTTGTCAGGTTGGCGGCTCTGGTTAAAGATTACTGCGGCAGCCTGTCGGAGAAGTCGGTGCAGATGAACTTCGCCCTCATCTACGAGCTGCTGGATGAGGTCGTGGTGAGTCTCCCTGCAAGCTACACGTAGGGCGGTGCTAAATGTGCAGCCCCAAAGCGCCATCAAGAGTCACAGTCGGACTGAGAGTTTGTTCATGAAGCTGCACGCTGCGACTTTCGCGTTGAGAGTGCGACGTTTTGCCAAACTCTCACCCGCAAAGTAGGAATTATGACGACGGGTTGTAGTCTTCTCACAGGTGTGGTTTGATAGTTTAAGTGAGGCTTGCACACGACCCGATTGGTCTCGCTGTCAATCAGCGTATCAATAGCCCCGATCCTTACGAACGCAACGAGCTACGATGCTTGTAACGCCTCCCTGTGTTAATACGACGCTTTAGTAAGTAATTCACTTTCACCAGAAACCTCCCAGACGTCGCTGGTCAGTTGTGTTTCTGTTCTGTAATCAGCTCTCACGTCTGACGCCTTCTGATAAAATGCATTTTGTAACACTTTTTTCCCAAGCGAACCTAAACTCATCATGTTTTTATAATCCATCCTACACCTTGAACGCAACTCTTCGCGTCAAAAGTTTCTTCATTTTCAAAATAAAACGTGCTGATTAATGTGAGTAGAACAAAAACGCCAAAGGCCAAAAAAGTTTGGCCTTTGGCGTTTAGCCTGAAAGGGTTAAACAGCGGCAACATTTTTAAATAGCACCACTTTTCTATCAAGGCTACATGTGTATGTGCAGATATTACAGGTAACTGAGTTATCGAGGTTAGATATTGTTGCTTTGATAAATAGCTTCAATCCCTTAAAAGAGTTTCCCTCGGGATCAACATAAAGTATTTCTGATTCGGATTCTAGCTATAGCTAGCAGGTCGCGTTTGGAAGTAAACACTGACTAGCCACTCGCTGCTCGAGCAGTTAATGTATATACAATTTAAAACCGTAGATGATTAGATTCAGCTGCGTCCTTGATGACGCCTAACAGGTTAGGATACGGGTCCAGGTGCGGGTCCTGAAGACCTCCTTTCTATAAGATGTAAAAAGGCTTCGGATGCAAGGAAGCTCCTCCAACTGTCTCTGTAAAGACAGAGGAGTCAGAGTGAGCTGTAACAGCTGCAGTGTAGCGAGAAGATAAGAGGAAATGACTCCCACTGTCTGTCTGTCTGTCTGTCAGGACTTTGGTTACATCCAGACGACGTCCTCTGACGTCCTGAAGAACTTCATCCAGACCGAAGCTGTCTCGTCCAGGCCGTTCAGCCTGTTTGACCTCAGCAACGTCGGCTTGGTACGTAACAGCGCCCGAGACCGTTAGACCAGAGGTCAGAGGTCAGAGGTCGCGGAGGTTCTGATCTCCGCTTGGTCTCTCTGATGAGAAACAAACCCGAAACAAATTGCAAACTCTGATGTTCTGCGATTTTCTGCTTATTCAGCAGTTTCAGTCCAAATCTCCCAAAACAATCAAAAGTCTAGGGTAACATTTTCCTTTAAGTCCCTATTTAGCATTTATAAGAAGTAGTTGGAGGCAGATATTAGGACTTTTTAAGTGCCTATTAATTGACATTATTTGTCAACATGTATTGTGTTTTACTATATTGTCATTCATTACACTTATGGTTGTCCACAGGGGGAGTTACAGTTGTAAACAAGTACATTAATAAACACTTATATGTGCTTAACACGACATTATAGTGTTATTACATGTTTATACAGTGCTGAATAAGGGGGACTTTAAATCAAGTGTTACCGTACACCAGTGTTTTTCAACCGCTGTGCAGAGTAACCGCGTCATGCTCTTCCGTATCAGTAGGTGGCAGCAGGGAGCCGGTCGCCTTGTGTTTTGAGACAAGAGAATTAGTGATGCCTGGATGCGACGGGTGGCAGCGATGGAGAAGTTTTACAAAAGGAAAAAATGTAAACTCCGAACTGGGCCCTGGGCAAAAATTCGGACCCAGACGGAGGCCCTAGTATGAATAAAGAAAGCAAAGGCGGTGACCTCGAGCAGAGTCTCCGAATGACTGTATATCGTTAATTGCACTTTTTATTTGAAAGAAGAAAAAGGTTTCAGTCGTCGTCGTCTGGACGCTGTTTTCAGAATCAAGACGTCAAACTACAAAGGATCTTTAGACAGCACGATGTTCCTGTCTTCTTTAAACCAGGCAACACTTTAAGACAGAAACTCGTTCACCCTGAGGACAAGATGCCCACACAGAAACAGAGCAATGTAGTTTACTCCATTCAGTGCAGTGAGGAAAACTGCAAAGAGCGGTACATAGGCGAGACCAAACAGCCACTTCACAAAAGACTTTATCAGCACAGACGACACGCTAACTCGGGATCGCAGAGCGCCGTGCGTTTGCATCTAAAAGCTACAAACCGCACGTTTGAAGACGGCGAGGTGAAGAGTCTAAGCAGAGAGAAGAGTTGGTTTGAAAGAGGAGTCAAAGAAGCCATTTTTGTGAAAAAAGAAAACCCCTCTTTGAACAGAAATGGTGGTCTGAGATTCAACCTGCCCAAAGTTTACCACAGCGTATTAACACCGTGGTCAAGCCAATCACATGCTAATCAGGTGCTTAACAGTGATGAGGGAGGTGCAGCCAGAAAACAACAGGCCTGATTACTGATTACTGGGCCATCATGGAAACTATTAGGTCAGTTTCAGGTGAAACTAGCTAATCAACAGATACTCAGGTAGACTCCTCCCTGAGGGCGGGGCTTAAGCAACACAGAGTAGCTTAAATTTCTGAGTTCCGTCCCTTTTTCACAATTGAGAATGACTTCCGGATGGGCCGAAACGTCTCGGTTCTGAAAACAGCGTCCAGACGACTACGACTGAAACCTTTTCTACGATAGATCACTCCTGGACGAATGAGGGACGACACCGTCTTATTTGAAAGAAGAAATATGAAAGATCTTATACAGGCTACAGAGTTTCATTTTTTAACATTTTCGGTTGGTGGTGTGCCTTGTGATTTATTTTTTTTTTCCAATGGAAAAAATGTACCTTGGCTCAAAAAAGGTTGAAAAACACTGCCGTACACTGTCCGGATGTGTGTTCGTCGACGATGAAGATGTCCACTGACCCGTCAGTGTGGCTTCAAATGCATTTGAATGCATTTTGCACAGTTGAAGCAGCTCTGTTGTTGATGTTGTTGTTGTTTTGCAGTTCGGAGCGGAGACACAGCAGAGTAAAGTGGCTCCGAGCTCCGCAGCCACCAGACCCATCCAGTCCAGCAGAGAGCAGGTACGCAGCGTCACACCTGTCGTCCCGAAGAAGCTGTGACGCTTCAGTCTCTTTAGTTTTCAAACAAAATATCCAGGATCAGCATGTATTTTACAAGTCTGTCGGGGGGGGGAGCCGGTGAGTTTCTGGGACTTTTAGTAGCGAGTCATTTTCCAGGAGTATAATTTTGTCTCTTAGCAAAACGCACATGAACATGAACAAGCCAGGTACTTCCAGGCCCTGGAACTACCTGGAATTAAGTGTAGAAAACGGAGAACTTCATATCCAAGTGTGACGTTTTGTTTTTTCAAATCAGCGGCTCGTTTAAGATGTGATCATTACAGCATTTTCAGCATTTTTAGAACAGAAAGAAGAGCAAACGGGACACGGTGATCCTATGAATTTGAACCAAGAGAAGAACCACAAGAAGCACAAACCTCCAAATTTGTAGGTCTGATGAAAGAAAACGCTTTTCAGTTTGAATCTGAATCTCTGTATTAAAGCGCAGAAACCAACGTGCTGATTGTTGGAGAAAACCTAAATCCAGTTTTTTGAATTTTACAAAGTTTTGAGTGAATTTGGACATTTTAAATGTTTATTTTATTGGTCAGAGTTGTTAGAAGCACGTGCCACCTAAGTGTGTTTGAGTTGCTTTTTACAGGACTGGGCGTTGTTTTTTTTTTTAAATAACTGACATGTTCCAGGAAGTAGTCCGGTCCCAGCTTGACTGTAGACTTCCTGAAACAAACTGAACAGACCATCACAGTTTCCATACATGTGTGTGTTTTTTTTCCAGGGAGGGAAGAGCGAGATATTTGTGGACGTGATCGAGAGGATGTCTGTCGTCATCGGCTCCAACGTGAGTAACGTCGACGTGATGCCGTCTGAAACACTTAAATCATCCAAATCTGCGCTCCTTAAAAGTCTTAAAATATCCTTTAGTGTGCTTATTAGAACTGCCATTTATTATGTAATGTCAAGTCTCAGTTCCAGACTTCGATCGTTCTTAAATTTAGCCCTCTGAAGCCTCGCCGCCCTGCGCCGGCGCTCACAGTAACGCCTGTTTCAGTAACCTGGTTTCTCTCTCAGGGACTTTTGATGAAGGCAGACGTCGAGGGAGAGATCAGAGTCAAGTGCTACATGCCGAGCTGCTCTGGTGAGTTAAACGCTGTAGGACCCCCGTCCTCCTCATTAAATAAAGTTGTAGGTGGCGTTTAGTTAGTTATTAGCCGTTATCAGTTGGTGTCGGTAATGTAACGTCGACTTAAACGTCAGAGGTGCCGGCAGATGTGAACCCAACGTGAAGGAGGGCAGAGTCGTATCGGGTGCACAGGCTGCCGATGTTAGCTGTTGGGTCATTTCAACACTGCGTTGGACGTGAAACGCGCCAACGGCGAGGCACCGAGCTGAAAGACGGAACAGACGCGCTCCATGGCGACTTCAGGAGAGAAAGTGCTGTGAGAAACAGCCAATCAGAGACGCCGCCTGTGTCCGAAATCACTCCCTATTCACTGCAAAGTGCGCTACGTTTCCCGTGAAATGTATTCTTCAAAACAAGACGGTGCAGTCCCTCATTCGTCCAGGCGCTCTGTAATTCACCCTAAGGACAAGACGCCCACACAGAAACAGAGCGATGGAGTTTATTCAGTTCAGTGCAGTGAGGAAAACTGCAAAGAAGCGGTACATAGGCGAGACCAAACAGCCATTTCACAAAAGACTTTATCAGCACAGACGACACGCTAACTTGGGATCACAGAGCGCCGTGTGTTTGCATCTAAAAGCTACAAACCGCACGCGTTTGAAGGCGGCGAGGTGAAGAGTCTAAGTAGAGAAGAGTTGGTTTGAAAGAGGAGTCAAAGAAGCCATTTTGTGAAAAAGAAAACCCTCTTTGAACAGAAATGGTGGTCTGAGATTCAACCTGCCCAAAGTTTACCACAGTGTATTAACACCGTGGTCAAGCCAATCACATGCTAATCAGGTGCTTAACAGTGATGAGGAGGTGCAGCCAGAAAACAACAGGCCTGATTACTGATTACTGGGCCATCATGGAAACTATTAGGTCAGTTTCAGGTGAAACTAGCTAATCAACAGACACTCAGGTAGACTCCTCCTGAGGGCGGGGCTTAAGCAACACAGAGTAGCTTAAATTTCTGAGTTCTCAGACCATTTTTCACAATTGAGAATGACTTCCGGATGGGAGCCGAAACGTGTCGATTCTGAAAACAGCGTCCAGACGACCACGACTGAAACCTTTTTCTGCGATGTGAAATGTGTTCTCGACGTCACGACGTTTTTATAGATGTGAAAGTTACGCAGACTCTACGCCTGCTGACGTGTCCGAAATATCTGACATCTGCTGTCCTCGTTTAACAGAAATGCGAATCGGCCTGAATGAGGAATTCAGCATCGGCAAGTCACAGCTCAGAGGTAAAACTCACACACACACACACACACACACACACACACAAAGATCAAAGATGTGTTTGAGGTTATTTAGAAACCGTGTCATTGCAGAGAGGGGGGTCACGTCCTCCGCAGCAAATAATAACAATAAATAATAATAATAACAAACTTTATTTATTTTCAAAACAGGGTTGCAAAGAGCTTCACATGGATGAACCAGGATTAAAACATTTTAGGAGGCAAATAAAAGTCAGAAAATTTAAAAAAAAACAACTATTATTAAAATAAAACGATGTCATCAAACGCCTCCGAAAGCTAAAAGAAAGCTAATCTCGCTTTTAACTGAACTCCGTTGATTAATTGATCTGATTAATGTGTCTGAATAAATCCGGGAGGGATGAGTCGAATAATAAAACCATTCATCCATTCATTCACTCACTGCAGCAGAGGACCGCGGCTGGACTCCCCAGCAGGGACGGCTCCCGGTCGGCGCCTTGAGCCCAGCCCCGGGGGCCAATTTCAAACTCAAACCCGTGACCTGGTTTAACTTTAGTTTTCATCCGAAAGCGTGAAGTCAAAGCAGAATCGGAAAGTAAAACAAACACCGACTTGTGATGTCTGTCCTCGCAAACACAGAGAAACATCAAACCAGTTTGACAGGCAGAACATGTTTTTTTATCCCGTCAGCTTTATTTAAAACAGGTACACCTCGTTTCCTCCAACATTTAATTTCCTGTCTTTTTTATTCTGGTGTTTGTTTGTTTGTTTATTTATTAACTTGCTTCAGGGTGAATTTAAAAGTCTTATTGCACTTGGCTTTCTGAAAGCTGCACGCACTCTGTTGATTCATGAACACGATAATGGTTGATGGTTTTATTACCCTTTAGAAGGGATTTATACAGCGCCGCCGCTCGCACCACGCGCATCACGCACTGTGCGCAGGGCACCAAAAATAGCCTAATGAAATGGTTTTTTTTAAATGCCGGTATTATTTCATTAGCCTGTAGAAATATTAGGCACATTTTAGCCATGCACATGTAACAAAAAAAAGGGGGAACAAGACAGATATTTAATAATTGCTCTAGTCTAGTCCTAAAGTTGTGACTTTTAGTCCTCTAAAGCTTTGTTTTATTTAAGAAGACTGACTGTTCTTGTTTGTACTTATTGATGATTATTTAATTTAATTTATTCAAAGTGACATTGAATTTGCAAAAAAAAAAAAAAAAAAAGTCTGGATTATTTTGCTATTCTGTTTACAAAGTCAGCAAAGCTGTGAAGATTTTACTTTCTCTTTTCAGTGTTCTTAAGTTTTATACTGTGATGCTGCTGTGTGTTATTGGTATTGAGTTATGTTTGGTAATAAAAAGTTAAACTGGCAAAAACAAACGTTTTTCCCCCCCTCGGGGTCGGGGTCGGGGGCATCATAAAGGAATTATGCTTAGGGCACCAAAATGGCTAGCAGCGGCACTGGATTTATATGTTAAATATTTTGTGTTTTTATTGATCGAACGGTTAATTTTCACAGGACGCATGAGTCTGTTTTTTTTTTTTTTTTTTATTGGAAGGTTTACGATCGAAAAGTGTGAATTTTAATTTTTGAAGGTTTAACTGCTTTGAGGTGTTGGAATCGTTTTTTTCCGTCTGCAGGTTACGGAGCCGCCGTTCGCGTCGATGAGTGCAGCTTCCACCAGGCGGTCCGACTGGACGAGTTCGACAGCCGCCGGATCCTCCGGCTCTGCCCGAGCCAGGGAGAGGTGCTCTCGTCTGCTCGCTCGTTGGCTTTCTGTGCTTTCGTTCTGTTTTTTTCTGCTTGTTGATCTGGACTTTTGAATTTGCTGAGACTTTGAACACTGCTGATTTCCCGCTGGCCCCATCCGGCCGGCTTCCCCTTCCCTGCAGGTTAAGGCTTCAGGCGGGGAGAGACCGATCCTTTTATTCACGCATGTCACGGCGGCAGAACGCGATCGAAACCACGCGTTACAAACAAAAACGGGTGTCGGACACAAGTAGTAAGTAACAAGCGTGGCCCCTTTTTTAAGCACGTGTGCAAACTGCAGTAAGGTGTACAAAACAAAATGTCATTTTAGGTTAAAAGTCCAGTAAGACCTCAGCAGCCGCCCGGTGCATCGAGTCAAACGGCTGTAAAACTCGTTTCTTGTGCCTTTTTGTCGAAAATCAAAGCGCTGATACACTTTGAGGATGATTTGTAGCTTCGTTTATATCCGCGAGGGTCTCAGTAAAGCGCAGTACAGCTCAACAACAATCCAGACCAGAGTGAAAGGTTCATTCTTGACCTTGGAAACAACAGCTGACTAAAAATCTCACCCCAAGGTCTGTTTACTAGCTGTTCTGGAGCTTTCCATCGCTTCATGATCTTCCTCAGGAGTTTTTTTTTTTTGCCCGGTTGTCACGGGGGCGTTCAATCGAGGGGGTTTCAGTTTTTTTTTTTTACACGGTGCGTTCAGAGCAACGAGCTTAACGAGCAGCACCTTGAGGACTTTTTGCCCCCGGTTTTCGCCTCTCAGGCTGAAAAACAGCCTGCCCGTCCTCGTTTGTAGGATTTTCCGGAGCCTTACGCAGGCTGAAAGGAAGAGCTGCGGGAAGTACTTTTCAACTACGGGTCGATCAGCACGTCTCCGTAACAGTTTCAGCACAACTGAACAGTATAACCTTCACGAAGGGAGGATTTATTGCAGGACTGTTGGATTAGACGTCAGTCTTAGCTAGCTGTACCTGATAATCTGGGTGTAAATGACCCCGAGGGGCGTGTAGTGCTGCCCAAATCTTACAAAACAAAGTGCTCAATACTAATCAGCTCTCACATATATATATAACCGCTCTGTTTTCCTGCTGCAGAGCTTAAATGTGGTGCAAGTCTCGCTAAGCGTCTCTCCCAGATTCATGCCTTTTACAGGAGCGTAACGCACATTAATTACAAATCACGTCCACAAATGAACATAATCCCGTCGGGGGTTTCGACTGATTCCCTTCCTCCTTGTTAATCGGTTTGTCACGTCGGGTCTCTGCGTCTTCACGCCATCGCTCAGGCCAATGAGCTGCTGTCGGCCAATAATATCAGCCCGCTGACGTGTTGTTTATCTACCTTTTTTTTAGGGCCTAAAAACGTACAGGTGAATAAATTCCACTCTGACATCGACGGGCGGCGAACTGGTCACACCTCGGCAATAATAATCTCAGTTCGTCTAAACATTATAACTTTAACTAAAATCCAACTTGTTTTCCGCTCCACGCGTCTCTCTTACAATACAGCTCACTCGTGTGTTGATTTTTAAACCAGTAGTTCTCTCTCCTCCTCTTCCTCCCTCCCTTATCCCTGCCTCCCTCCTCTTCATCTTCTTAATGCTCCCGTTGCAGCAAACAGTGATGCAGTACCAGCTGAGTGATGACCTGCCTTCAGCTCCTCCTTTCCGCCTCTTCCCGGCCATCGAGAGAGACAGCGGAGGAAGGTTAGAGTCCCGCAGTCCGGTTAACGTGTAGGCCTGCTGTTGGTCACATGCTCTTCCTTTCTGGCTCCGTTTAGTTTAGTCTGTGTACGTTACGAGACGGACGTTTAACAGTCAAACGGGCAGAAAGCTGCTGGAAAACAGCAAACGGGACGGCTTCAGCGTCAAAACACGTCGTTTCTTAGAATTTAATATCAGTTTATTACAATTTTTGGCCATCATCACGTGTCGGTACACTAGTTTTACATTTTGGGAAATACCCTCGCTTACGCTTTCTTGAGAAGATCGATCAGCCCTCGCATCTGCCGAGCGGTTAGCTTAGCATAGCATAAAGACCGGAAACGGGGGAACAGCTAGCCTGGCTCCGTCCGCCCCCAAAAGCTCCCCGATTAACACGTCACGTCCCGTTTGTTGAATCCGTTATAAAACAAAGTGCAAAACAATTTCTTGTTGTGCTATCTCTTGGCCAGTACGATTTCAGTCGCCGGGGAAACCAGCGGACGCTTACTGGTCCCGGCCGAGAGAAATAATCTGGCGAATGAGGTGGCGAATCGTTATTTTTACACTTTTTGTACAGATTAACGTGTTAATCAGTGAGCTTCTATTTACTTTGTGGTAAATTTTATATCAAGTAAAGTACAAGTACCTCAAAAGTGTACCTGAGTGAATGCGTTTGGTTACATTTCACGACTGGTATGTGTTTGATATGAACCATAAACTAAATAGTTCTGAAATGCTACTTCCACATTAATGCATCAGTAACGATAATCCAGTAATATAATTTAACAATATAACAATCAGAGGCATAAAATGGGCTTAAATGTGAACTCTAACACGTACAATTAGAGGCGTAAAAGTACGTTATGCAAAATATTAGAGAAACACCTCATTTTTTAATCTTTAATCATCCTATTTCACTTCCAGCTGTTCTTGTTTTAGCTGATTCATTTGCTTTGAGTGTTATTTTTTTTTACTTTTAATCGCCATTTTTCTTGTTGCCTAGGATCTTTTGGTGTTTTTTTTTTTTTACTATTTCTGAGTTTAAAGCGAAGGTCGAATGAAGGAGAAGCTTAAAACGTGGTCAGAAAACGCTTGGAAACTAAAAAAAGTACCTTGTTGATCACAGTTGATGTTCTTCCTCTGCAGGCTGCTGATGTACCTGAAGCTTCGCTGTGATCTGCCACCAAAGAGGTCGGTTCATCAATAACGCGCGCGTGTGCGTGTGTGTGTGTGAATGTGTGTGTGTGTGTGTGTTTTAATAATTCACCTTTCAGAAACACCACAGAAGAAGAACAGCTGGAGTATCTGTCTACAGATCGGCCAGTCGCGTTGTTTTTAAGGGGCGGTCCACCAGTTGTCCGTAAAGTTCAGTTTACACGTCAAGAGGAGCCGCGAGACGCACCCTGGTGATGTCGTAGTGATGTCATCGGGGTTATCTCCGCTTGGATTTGAGACTTAATGGGTTTTTTTTTTGTTTGTTTTTTAGCAGCAAGCAGTCTGGGGTTGGAAAGAAGTGGGCATTCAGGAGGCAGGGGGGCTCTAATGAAAGAGGTTGTCGAGTTGAGCATTATGGGAAATGTAGGATCCGCTGTTTTAGGAGTCAGTTTTTTAATCTCTCCTCTCCCAGATAAATCTGAGCGGTCGTCAGGTGATTGATGTGAGAGGAAGAAGAAGAAAAGCTCCGACACACAAATCTGTTTTCAGTTTTTTGGACTTTGTCTGATCTTCACTTCACTCTGAGCCTCGAACCTCGTTGAGAGGCAAAACGTCTCTTTGGTCGCTGCTCAGAGAAACGTGACGAGGAGACGCGGCTGCGCGCCGAGTTTAAATAAATTTACTTTGTATTTTATACGCTTACGTGATGTTTTGTTAGTCTGAAAACTAACTACAGCTGTCAGACAAATGTAGTGGAGAAAAAGCATAAAATGGAAATACTTTATAATAATAATAAAACTTTATTTGCAGAGCACTTATCAAAACAAAGTACAAAGTGCTTCACAACGAGAGAAATAAAACACAGCAGTGAACGACGAAAAATAAAGAAATAAAATACATAAAAGCAGTAAAATAAGCAGCCAGTTCAGGTAAAATCAGGATCTGCTTTCAGATAAAAATGTGTTTTGAGACGAGACTTAAACGAAGACGCTGACTCAGACGGCCTGATGTCTTCGGGCAGGTTGATCCAGAGCCTCGGGGCCCTGATGGCCAAAAGCTCTGTCCCCCCTTAGTTTCCATCCTGGACTCAGGATCAGACAGGGAGACCCCTGCCCGAAGATCTCAGACTACTAAGTAAAGTACAAGTACCTCTAAAATGCCCCTAAGTTAGTCCGGCCTCCGCAGCCTGACAGGTGATCAGCGAGCACCTGGTGACACGGTGTTAATAAACATATTGAGGATTAGCAGATGCTGACAGTGATGATGATGATGATGATTCATTGTTTTTTTTTTTGCAGCGCCGCCATTAACGTCTGTGCCACCGTCCCTGTTCCCAAAGGCTCTGTCAGGTGAGACGCTCCCATTCAAATGCAGCTGCTCTCCCAAAACGGACGTTTGTTATGGAAATCGGACGGCATGTAAAGAACCTCCGGCTGCAGCCCGAACTCGACCTCGGACCCGTCGCGCGCACGCTTCAGTCTGAATTTGAATATGACTCCGCTGTTTATTTCCTGTAGCTTTCATGTGATTAGGTCGACTCTGTGAAGAGGAAGGTTGAGTCCAGACAGAGGAAGTCGCCAGGAATCAGAATTTAAAAGCTGTGTCTTGTTATGCGTGCAGCTCGGGTTTTTAAATAGGAAACAACATTAACAAAATAGGAAGCATCACAGATGAGCTGCGCTCGTACTTTGTTATTTAAAGACATGGAAATGTTAAGTCAGTGATGGGTGAAAGGCCAGGTGCTCAGCCATTCAGTGTAGCTATTATACTGTAGCAGTAGTTTTAGACTAGAGATGGAGCACGTCCACATTTTAACCCTCCGTCCGGACTAAAACTGTTTTTCAAAACGTCTCCAGAGTGTGTAAATCTTAAAGCACCAGGGGCCAGATGTAGAAATGATGTGTACGCACAGAAACTATGCGTACGCCACTTCGCACACACCTCAGAGCAGCGCGCACACACTTTCAGCTGAAACGATGAGGTAGACGCAACATATAAAAAGGTGAGAGACGTAATCTTACAGTAAAACATTGTTTGTTTAGTCGGCGTCGTCCCTCATTCGTCCAGGAGCGGTCCATCGTAGAAAAGGTTTCAGTCGTGGTCGTCTGTTTTCAGAACCGAGACGTTTCGGCTCCCATCCGGAAGTCATTCTCAATTGTGAAAATGGTCTGAGAACTCAGAAATTTAAGCTACTCTGTGTTGCTTAAGCCCCGCCCTCAGGAAGGAGTCTACCTGAGTATCTGTTGATTAGCTAGTTTCACCTGAAACTGACCTAATAGTTTCCAAGATGGCCCAGTAATCAGTAATCAGGCCTGTTGTTTTCTGGCTGCACCTCCCTCATCACTGTTAAGTACCTGATTAGCATGTGATCGGCTTGACCACGGTGTTAATACACTGTGGTAAACTTTGGGCAGGTTGAATCTCAGACCACCATTTCTGTTCAAAGAGGGGTTTTCTTTTTCACAAAAATGGCTTCTTTGACTCCCCTTATTAAAAACGGAGATGGTTCCTGTGGTCTGCTAACTTCCTGGCTGTGTTTTCGAGTTCTCGAACCAGATTCAAGGTTTTCTGCCCAAAATTATTCAAAGCAAAACCTTTTCTACGATGGAACACTCCTGGACGAATGAGGGACTACGCCGTCTGGCCTAATTAGCTAATGTTAGCGAGTAGAGTATCTGTTAATAAACAAAGGATCTTTAGACAGCACGATGTTCCTGTCTTCTTTAAACCAGGCAACACTTTAAGACAGAAACTCGTTCACCCTAAGGACAAGATGCCCACACAGAAACAGAGCGATGTAGTTTATTCAGTTCAGTGCAGTGAGGAAAACTGCAAAGAACGGTACATAGGTGAGACCAAACAGCCACTTCACAAAAGACTTTATCAGCACAGACGACACGCTAACTCGGGATCGCAGAGCGCCGTGCGTTTGCATCTAAAAGCTACAAACTGCACGTTTGAAGACAGCGAGGTGAAGAGTCTAAGTAGAGAGAAGAGTTGGTTTGAAAGACGAGTCAAGGAAGACATTTTTGTGGAAAAAGAAAACCCCTCTTTGAACAGAAATGGTGGTCTGAGATTCAATCTGCCCAAAGTTTACCACAGCGTATTAACACCGTGGTCAAGCCGATCACATGCTAATCAGGTACTTAACAGTGATGAGGGAGGTGCAGCCAGAAAACAACAGGCCTGATTACTGATCACTGGGCCATCATGGAAACTATTAGGTCAGTTTCAGGTGAAACTAGCTAATCAACAGATACTCAGGTAGACTCCTCCCTGAGGGCGGGGCTTAAGCAACACAGAGTAGCTTAAATTTCTGAGTTCCCGTCCCATTTCTTCACAATTGAGAATGACTTCCGGATGGGAGCCGAAACGTCTTGATTCTGAAAACAGCGTCCAGACGACCACGACTGAAACCTTTTCTACGATTGTTTGTTTAGGTTTTCGGCCAGTTTCTCTGATTGTTTTTACTCTGCAGAACGCTGCAAAGTGTCAAATACGCATTTACGAACTTAATTTAAATGATTTACGAGTGATGAATTGTATCTTTTTTACGTACACTGTTTGAGGCTGCGCCGTCTAATTTTTAAAACTGCCTGCATCCACACTAGTGGGGGGGGAAAACGGCTAAATCTCTTCTTCTTCGACTTCTTTTCAGTCGGCAAACAACAAAACTGCATCGCAGCCAACGTCTGGTGGAGACGCGGCATCGTTTGCACACAGGGCCAGTTTCTTCAGCATTAGTTTAGTTATTTCTTTTAATTCATTCGAGAATAGAAATTGATGTTTAAAACAGTTTCAGGATTTTAAATGACGGCAGATGTCATGTTGATACTCATTTGGCAAACAAATGACGGAAGTTGTAAAAGGTGGAGTATGTGATTCTGGAGAAGTCCAATAAAATGACAAATACCGTGATACAGAGCGAACGACGACACTGCAAGTAATGTAACTAACATTAGCTCGGTTGTGGGTTAGCTTAACTAGGTTGGGGTTAGTTTAGCTCGGTTGTGGGTTAGCTTAACTAGGTTGTGGGTTAGCTGAACTAGATTGTGGGTTAGTTTAGCTCGGTTGTGGGTTAGTTTAACTAGGTTGGGGGTTAGTTTAGCTCGGTTGTGGGTTAGCTGAACTAGATTGTGGGTTAGCTGAACTAGATTGTGGGTTAGTTTAGCTCGGTTGTGGGTTAGCTTAACTAGATTGTGGGTTAGTTTAGCTCGGTTGTGGGTTAGTTTAACTAGGTTGGGGTTAGTTTAACTAGGTTGTGGGTTAGTTTAGCTCGGTTGTGGGTTAGTTTAACTAGGTTGGGGGTTAGTTTAGCTCGGTTGTGGGTTAGCTGAACTAGATTGTGGGTTAGCTGAACTAGATTGTGGGTTATCTTAGCTCGGTTGTGGGTTAACTTAACTAGATTGTGGGTTAGCTTAGCTAGGTTGTGGGTTAGCTTAACTAGGTTGTGGGTTAGCTGAACTAGATTGTGGGTTAGTTTAGCTCGGTTGTGGGTTAGTTTAACTAGGTTGGGGGTTAGTTTAGCTCGGTTGTGGGTTAGCTGAACTAGATTGTGGGTTATCTTAGCTCGGTTGTGGGTTAACTTAACTAGATTGTGGGTTAGCTTAGCTAGGTTGGGGGTTAGTTTAGCTCGGCTGTGGGTTAGCTTAACTAGGTTGTGGGTTAGTTTAACTAGGTTGTGGGTTAGTTTAGCTCGGTTGTGGGTTAGCTGAACTAGATTGTGGGTTATCTTAGCTCGGTTGTGGGTTAGCTTAACTAGGTTGTGGGTTAGTTTAGCTCGGTTGTGGGTTAGCTTATCTAGGTTGTGGGTTATCTTAGCTTGGTTGTGGGTTAGCTGAACTAGGTTGTGGGTTAGCAAACTGTCGCTACAGTTGCTGCTGCGAAGCTAACAGCCAGAGAGGACGAGACGGTTTCCCAGAGCCAGCACAGCAGCTCCAGACAGCGACGCTCACAACTCTCCTGCTGCTACAGCTAACATCACAACAGCAGCAGATCTTGGCAAACTAGAGAGTCATTTAACGTCACCTGACACACAAAACATGGCTGCAGTAGTGTTGCGCGGCTCGGTCCGAGCCTCTTTGTGTGTTTCCCGTTTACAGAGTTTTTCAGCGCTGAACGCACAGCCAGCGGGCCGAGAGGAGATATTCGCTGAATTTGACAAAAAGACGCGTGTTGGATTAGAACCGCATGCCCCGCCTTTTAATAAACGTGAATGTGTATGTCTTCTATTTACAGGTAGATTTATGAAGAATCATGTATGTAAACTATGAAAGGCTTTCATCAGGGGGGTCTTCAAATTAAGCTACATTTGAGTCAGGACTTTAACGACACCTCTCAAACCGTGATGCACATAAACGCACCATCCAGTCCTGACTGAAAGTCCCACTGCAGCTCTTTGTTCATGTTTGATGTTGAAAATAACAGTTGCGTCACCTGAAAGCCCTCTCGGGATTATTATCTATCAAATCACCTTCTGCGTGCTCACCTGTGAAAGCCTTTCTGCCTCACCGCTTCACCCGGATCATCTCTGTAACGCCACCACCGCCGCGGGAACATCTGAGCCCCCGTGACCTCTGATCTACTCGGGGGTGGGGGGGGGGGTCGTCTGTAGTTTCTAACATTGTTGATGAACAGGAAGCTTTGATGTTTCACTGTGGATGAGCAGGTCGGAGCGGAGAGGTGTACACGGGTCAGTTGAGGTGAAGTGGTTTGTGTTGTGGGTTCAGTTTGTCGCAGGAGCTCAGCAGTCCGGATCAGAGCGCCGAGCTGAAGCTGCAGAGCCGAGCCGTCGACTGGACGATCCCCCGCTTCCCTGGAGGAACTCAACTCTCTGCGCTGTTCAAGGTGACCACGCACGCACACGCCGAAACAAGTAACGCATTGTTTAGCCGTGCTAGCAGCTAAGCTTCTTTTCAGTCCGTCCTCCACTTTGTTCAGACTGAACAGCATCAGCACGTTAGCGTTGTCATTGTGAGCATGTTAGCATGCTAACACGATAAACTAACTTGGTGAACATTGTTTAGCATCAGCATGTTAGCATGTTAGCATGTTAGCGAGCATGTTAGCATGCTAACACGATAAACTAACTTGGTGAACGTTGTTTAGCATCAGCATGTTAGCGTTGTCATTGCCAGAATGTTAGCATGCTAACACGATAAACTAACTTGGTGAACGTTGGTTAGCATCCGCACGTTAGCGTTGTCATTGTGAGCATGTTAGCATGCTAACACGATAAACTAACTTGGTGAACATTGGTTAGCATCAGCATGTTAGCATGTTAGCGAGCATGTTAGCATGCTAACACGATAAACTAACTTGGTGAACATTGTTTAGCATCAGCATGTTAGCGTTGTCATTGTGAGCATGTTAGCATGCTAACACGATAAACTAACTTGGTGAACGTTGGTTAGCATCCGCACGTTAGCGTTGTCATTGTGAGCATGTTAGCATGCTTACACGATAAACTAACTTGGTAAACATTGGTTAGCATCAGCATGTTAGCGTTGTCATTGCCAGAATGTTAGCATGCTAACACGATAAACTAACTTGGTGAACGTTGGTTAGCATCAGCATGTTAGCGTTGTCATTGCGAGCATGTTAGCATGCTAACACGATAAACTAACTTGGTGAACATTGTTTAGCATCAGCATGTTAGCGTTGTCATTGCCAGAATGTTAGCATGCTAACACGATAAACTAACTTGGTGAACGTTGGTTAGCATCAGCATGTTAGCATTGTCATTGCGAGCATGTTAGCATGCTAACACAATAAACTAACTTGGTGAACATTGTTTAGCATCCGCATGCGAGCATGTTAGCGTTGTCATTGTGAGCATGTTAGCATGCTTACACGATAAACTAACTTGGTAAACATTGGTTAGCATCAGCATGTTAGCGTTGTCATTGCGAGCATGTTAGCATGCTAACACGATAAACTAACTTGGTGAACATTGTTTAGCATCAGCATGTTAGCATTGTCATTGCGAGCATGTTAGCATGCTAACACGATAAACTAACTTGGTGAACATTGTTTAGCATCAGCATGTTAGCGTTGTCATTGCGAGCATGTTAGCATGCTAACACGATAAACTAACTCGGTGAACATTGTTTAGCATCCGCATGCGAGCATGTTAGCGTGCTGCCATTAGCATTTAGCTCAAAGCGCCGCAGTGCCAAAGTACAGCCTCACAGGCTGCAGACTTTTATTTATTATATTATTATCATATTAAAATCTTGGCATATAAAAAAAATGTTATATATGTTAGTCGATAAATTGATTAGTCGATCGACAGAAAATTAATCTGCAACTATTTTGATAATTGATTAAGAGTTTTTCAAGCAAAAAAAAGGCCAAAAAATTGATGGTTTGAGGTTGTTAAATGTGAGAATCTGCTGCCTTTATCTTGTGTCACGTTACAGCAGTACCTTTGTTCTCCGGCAGACAGGTTTGAATACAGATACAAGACGAAAGCAGGTCGTAACTTTGCCAACACGAAACTGCAGCTGTTGTGTTATTCGTGACGTAGCAGGTGGAGCAGTTTCGGGACAGACTCGTAACTATCGCTGTGATGAGATCCTCCTGTTTTTTCAGCTGGAGGTGCCCGGCCTCAGCTCGGCCTCCATGTTGGAGGTCGGCCCGGTCGGTCTGAGCTTCGAGCTGCCCAAGCTCACCGCCACGGGGCTGCAGATCCGCTTCCTCCGCCTGTCGCCCGTCCAGCCCGGCCCGTCGCAGCGCTGGGTCCGCTACGTCACCCACTCTGACTCCTACACCATCCGGATTTAACTTCAGTCATCTCTAAAGTGTCTCATCAGTTTCACGGTGAAGCAGCGAGAGAAGGATGTTTTACTGGCCGAAGACACTGAACAAAGGAAATAAAACAAATAATGTAAATGCTCTTTCAAAATAAGATATATATATATATATATGTATATGTGTGTGTGTGTGTCAGTGTCAGCAGTTTGAATCTCTTGTATTTTGTTTTTTTTATTCAGTTACAGACTGGCTGTGTTTATTTCTGTTTTTAAAAGTGAAATAATAATAAAAAACCTGCGGAGCTCTTTAAATTACATTCGCCGGGATACAGCCAGTTCACTGTTGCTGCTTTTAACATCGTTACGTTTAATTGGATGATCAGTCTTGTGATATTCTGTCGTTTTCTCCTCGTCAATAAATCCCACGTTCAGACTCAAACCAGCAACATGTGCCGTCTCACTTCCTGTCTGCGGCCCTCAGCTGCGAGCCCATTGGTTCCTGCTGAGGACGTAAAAGATATACAGTTTGATGTTTTAAAAAAAGGCTCAGTAGTTTCCTCCAAAAACAGCTGCTCGCTGTAGTTTTTTTATCAGACCAACAGGAGGAAACAAGTGCGTCTGTTGGGGACTATTTCCAGCGGCGGATGAATCCACATGCGGCGCTGTAGTGAGCGTTTGTGACACAACTTGAGCAAAGGGGTCAGCTGGGATGTAACTAAGTACATTTACTCGTGTACTACTACACTTAAGTGCAACTTTGAGGCACTTTTTATGTTACTTTACACTTCTACTTCATTTAGGAGGCAAAGATTGTACTTGTCACTGCGCTTGCATTACTGCATGACGAATCACTCACCAGCTGCAACGTTAACGCATCAATAATTATAATATATATTATTCTGAAATGGGCCGTTCTGCATAATGAGAACTTTTTGGTACTTTAAGAACATTTTGATGGACTTTTACTTGTAGCAGAGTGTTTCTGCAGTGTGGTTTTACTACTTTTACCGAAGTAAAGGATCTGAATGCTTCTTCCTCCGCTGCAAACGCAGAAACACATTATTTAAATTTAAAAACACAAAATATATAGTGGCGAAAATTGGGGGCGGAGACACAAAGAGCCGATGGCACTGGTCAGTCCATAGCTGACCAGCAGTGTATCAATCAATCTGTACACAGTGAAGTGATCTGTTGTACCTCCGCTGCTCACAAGTCTTCTGGAATAAAAGCTAAAAGCAGCTTAAAGAACTCGTGAAAGTTGAAATACTTAAAATAAAAGAGGTGCAAAATGCTGCCGCAGGTCTACGGTCCTGCAGGTGATCTTTAAATTTAGTCTCAAACGCGTCAGAGGCGTGAGACGAGCCGTAAAATATCCGTCTGGTAAAGTAAAAACGAGGTTTCTGAGGATGTCGCATCGATACGTTTTGGCAAAAATCACGCAGGAAGGTTTCAGCCGATTCCCCTCTGTGACGCGGCGTGCACGCGCTGCTGTGGGTTAGAAAAGGTGTCACCTGGAGTTTGGTGTCACATGTCAATGTGTTTGGACTTTAAAGTGTCAAATGTGAAACCAAAATGTTTCTAACGGGGGCGCAGGAGCCTCTGCCGGTCACCTGGTCACCTGCTCGGAGCCCATTAGCCCCGTGAAACTGTCGCTTTTATACTTTAGTCTCTGCAGGATCAAACAGACGTAACAAGTTGATCGGTGGGCTTTGGAGGCGCTTCTACGCGGATTTTGTAACCTTCGGACGGAGCCATGCTAGCTGTTCCCCTCTGTTTCCAGTCTTTATGCTAAGCTAAGCTAACGGCAGACGCGAGAACGTCACAGAAGTCTCACACTTTTGCTTTTAACAATCAAATTAAAGTTACGAAAACAAGTCATCCAGCTGCAGTTCTGCACATGTTCATACATGTTTGTTGTTGCAGGAGACAGGTGTGTGTGTGTGTGTGCGTGCGCGGTCTCATAAACATGCTGTGTGGCTGTAGTGAACCCTCATGGCGTCAGAGCCACTGAGTCACTCTTCCTTAACGATTAAACCATCTTTTGTCTTCCTAACATTTAACGCTTCTTGTTTTTCATGGTTTTTTTTTTGGAGAATCTGCGTTGCGCAACGTGAGCTGCTGCTGCTGCAGCCGCTGCGCGCACACAGACACACACACACACAGACACACGCGCGCGCGCACACACAGATAGATCCTGCCTTTGCGGAAGCCAGCGGAGCCGAGGCGGCGCTAAATTAAATTAGCATACTAACTAGCCGTGCGCCGATGTGGACGGACGGGTGAGCGGAGCTTCCTGAAGAAATACACCTCTTCTAAAGTCAAGACATCTCCGATTCCGGGCTCATTTTGTTGGGATCCTGCTGCCGTCCGCCTGCCGAGGAGATGGGGGACAAGGCGGGCACCAGGTAGGACGGCTAGGCTACAGCGGCTAACAGCTAGTTAGCATCCGTTCTCACGCACTTTGCTAACGTTAGCCGAGCTGCTGCTGCTGCTGGCCCGGGCGAGGGGAGCTTCCTCCCCCCCCCCTCCTCTCCAGCCGGTGCAGCAGAGATTTACCTGCTTTTATAAGAACACCCCGACACAAAGGTCGGCCTCGGGTTCGTGTTTGAACCTCTTAATGCGATGACCTCGTTCGCAGGAGGCGAAGTTAGCACAGCAGGGTGGGGTTAGCTAACCGCGATACGTCTCCAGCGGACGGGACGGTGTTCCAGCCTCCGATCAGAAATCTGTCAAATCTCGATGTCTTGCTAATGTGCCTATCTGATTAAAAAAAATATAAATACCCGACACATCGCTAGACACCGACTATGTGATGCATTACGCGCGGAATACATGCAACTGCAGTTGTTTTAATACGAGGTACGTGTTGGTGTTATAAACAGGAATTCCCACGGTGCTTTTCCAGCAAAATACGGCCGTAGTGGGCGGTATCGACCAGTGGAAATCTGTAGTTAAACGCGAGAGTGTATTGAAATAAAGAGCTGCTTGGTGGCTGGTGTCAGCGCCGATTTTAACGGAAGACTGAAATTATTCGTGAAACACGAAGAGTCGGGTCTTAACCTATTGATTTCACGCCGAACACTTAAAATTAAACTATTTTCGAATGGAGTTTGGTGCGACCGCGCATACTGAGGGGGATTTCTGGGTTAGCCTGCTACAAACAGATGCTAATTAGCTGTAAATGTGTTTCTGACGAGTTTGAAGGCTTCTCTTTTGAAATACAGCTAATGTTACACCATGAGGATGAGCGAGGTCTGCTTTAGACACTGATGAAAAGCCAGAGTCCGCAGGTAAACAGTGGAAACGCCTCTTGCTCGGTTTGTTTTTGACAGATGAAGATGCCGTGTTGACACACATTACATCTGATTTTTCGGGTTTCCTTAAACCTCAGATGTCACTTGTTTTTTGCAGCTCCTCGCCTTGTTTTTTGTTGTTGTTGTTGTTGTTGTCTTTATTCTTAATCCAGAGTATCTGCAGATCCGGATCAGTGTTAAGAGATCCTGTTTCCAGACCTCCTGAGCTCAAATACATCTTTCTTTCAGCTCATCTTCCTGCTTCCTGCTCAAGCAGACTGTGTTTTACAGTACGACAGGTGCACACAGCTCTTCCAGCAGTGCGGCGTTGCGTTTGCTCTGTACTCCTGCACATCGGATGTCTAATAAACCGACGATGGCGTTTACGTCCTGCTCGGAGGGGTTTGTCGTCCTACAGCTTCTAAATTCACAAATGCCACTTTGTTCACTCGTTTCGCCAACGTGTTGCTTCTGTAGCTGCAAGACCTGGGGCCTCTTCATCTGTAACGCTGATTTTCGGCCCCCTTCTGCCTTCACTTTCCTGTCCACCCCCCCCCGTCCTCTCTCCACCCTGAACTCGGCCGCTTCCTGCTAGGAAACAGGTGGGAAACAGGGAGGAGAGGAAGCGAGCGCGAGGAAAGACAAACATTATGCAAACAGTGAAGACTGTTGAGGAAACGGCTCTCTTCCCCCACCCCACCCCCAGGCATTTTCGTACAGGAACTCTGCGGCTTCACGCTGCAGGATGCAATACGTTATCTCACACACTATGCAGATACGTTATCAGCGTACTGACCTGCTGCTGTCACCCTGGCAGAGCCAACGCGCCGGGCAGGTCTCGCTGTTCGCAGCAGCAGCGGAAAGTTCGACTTGGGTTCGAACGTTTTGTGCTGGTTTTGGTTTTGCAGTCCACAGCTTTACTGCTCGTGGCGCCGCTTTCGGAGAAGAAGAAGAAGAAGAAGCTGTAAAAAGCCTCCGGACGCGAGCCGCTCAGCAGCGAACGGCAGACGGAGAGCGGCGGGATCGATTAATCGACGAGCAACAGCAGTAAAAGAATCTGAGAGTAGAGCGTTTAGCGACTGTCTGCTAACACGTTCACCGTAGAGACTGCTCAGGTGTTGATTGCGATTGGTTGAGCGGACGTGACGTCACGACACGGGCGACTACAGCAAACGCAGAAACGGCGACCGCCGTGTTTCCACAGCGCGTTACAGCCAATCAGCGCGTTGGCAGAGCTGAAATGTTGAGTCAGGGCAGCCATTTTGATAACCGTTAAATTATTATTCGTTCAAGTAATTTTTTACGTTTTCCGAGTTCCAGCGCCGATGTTGTGAGGATCTGCTGCTTTTATTTGTCGTGAGTGATTCGTTAACTGAAATCTTTGGTTTTTGTCGGCTGCTGGTCGGACAAAACGAGCAATCCGGCGACGTCGGCTTGAGTTGCGACGTGTTTGTCGGACGAACCGACGCGTTGGGGTCGTCCATTAGAGTCCGTGAACACGGGGGTCGGAAACCGAACGGTGAAACCTTCTCGGAGATGCAGCGGTCAGCCGGACGGTGCGGGGGAAACCGCGTGTGCAGCGGAACGAACGAACGCCTCGCTGAAGCCTGATTTCGGTGGTCCGGTTACAGGAAAAACACTTTAATGTCCCCGAAGGGAAATTACACAAATCTCACCTTCACCTTCTGACAGTGGCGGCGTGTCGCACAGCGCGCGTGGAACAACATCCTGCGTTACCTGTCTGTCGAGGATCTCACTGACATGACGTCGCAGCGCGGCGCGTCAGGTGGTGGCCTGAGCATCTGCGTATGTATCGGATCTTCGGGGGGGGAGTCGCCCCCCTGGTACCTGTGTTTTTAATGCTGGTGTGTGGTTCGTTTACAGCGCGTGCCGTACTGTAGGTCGTGTAAAATAGCTTCAGGTTCAGGTTTAGGGTTTCGGCCGGGCTCTGGGTTCTTCCTCTGCGACGCCGCGTGAACTCGTATCTCACGTTAACGTATTGCGTAAAACAGCGTGAACGTTGTTCATCTGAAACGTCCCGGTTTGTGAAACACGGCGAAGAACGAGCGAATCGTTACGTTGCAGATAAAACGGGTAAACTTAGCTCCGCCTCCAGCGGCTACGACGGTAAAGCGCTTCTGACGCACGAATGCATCGGTGTTACCGATCCAGCAACGCGTCGAAAGCCTGAAGTGCTTTTTGAACAGAGGACTTTCACTTTATTCTGATTTTATTTCTGATGTTGTAGTTTTGCTAAAAACAAGAAGTGTTGAGCTCGGTCTCAGCGAGTCGCGTGCGAGGCCGCCGCCGCCATCGCCGCCGCCGTCTGTAAATCTGAACAACAACACGAATCAAACGGATTTCTTTCTTTTACAGCCTCGGCTGTATTTTTGTAGCCGCCGCCGTTACATTTGATCGCGTCGAACAGAAAGACGCAGACCGACCTGAAGCTTGTGGGTGGGGTTGCATTGCGGGTGATTCACGCTCTCGGCTGTGATTGGTCAGTTCTTTCCTCGCGCTGCCGCGATACGGCCACGCGATGAAGCGGTTTATTTCTCTTGTTTTTTTTCTTCAAGACCTCGTTGCTTGTTTCTGTTGCAGAGAATTGTGAAGCCGTTCGCAGACGATCAGTTTTTCCTCCATCTTAGTTTGAAGTTCTTTTGTGTAGTTTATTATTGTTGTTGTTGTTGTTATAGCACCTTTTTAAAACAACAAGTGCTTTACATGGAAAAACAACATGAAAACAAATCAGCACCACGATTAAATATAATCCAGCGAATAAAAGGACAGAGAAATAAAACCTTAAACTTTGGGCTAATAATTAATAAAGTCAGTTTTCTTTATTTATACAGTCCGTCCAGAACGGCGACCCGATTCAAATGAAGAAGAACTCACCAAAAACCCTCTAACGGGGGACAGTAGCAGAAAGCTCAGGAAGAGCAGCAGGGGAGGGATCCCTCTTCAGGAAGCAGATTTCTAAATAAAGATACAGATAAACTGATAATGTACAACGTGAAATGACAGCGTGCAGTTAGGGAGGTCCAGAGCCGGCGGGGGGGGCGGGGGTCCTGACTGCAGAAGCCTTTAGTCTTGGGTCTGGACTTTTTGCCGCGTTCACACGTACAGATGCAAAGTAGGAGCTCGTAACTGACTCTGGTTGGTAGGGGGGTCGGCGGTGTAACCAGAAGCCGGCCCGTGAAGTGCTTTAAACTGACCGGCGAGGAGAAGCCGGGACAGGAGCGACGTGATCTGGTCTTTAAAAGCCGAGCAGCTGCGGGTTTTTTTTGTTTGTTGGGTTTTGCTTCGACCCTGAACGCAGCGAGTTGCAGTGAAACACGTGACGAAGTAAAAAGCACGTTTGACCTTCGTGAGATCTCTGAGATGCCCGTCGGTTGGAGGAGGCGTGATTGAACGTGCGTCAGAGGACATTTGCATAAAGTTAACCCTTCCTCGGCTCCTCCAGGTCGCCGCCGGCGTTGGAGCCTGGAGTCGTGGCGGGCGGCACCAGCTTGTTTTTGAAAGGTTCAAGTCGCAGTGAACGGCCTCGTGTTGCGTCTCGGCAGCTCGAGTCCGCAGCTGTAACACAACTAGACACAGTTTACAGCACCGACGCGGCGCTGGACGCGGCGGGGTGCTGGACGCGGTGCTGGACGCTGGACGCGGTGCTGGACGCTTTAGTCGAGGGCCGTTAATCGCTGACTGCAGCTCCGGAGAACGACGTGGTCGCTCAGTAATATTCGGATATCGCGTCAGATACAGCACTAATGCCGCTGACTGAACAAGCAGCTTCATTCTGATTCTGTTCACGTGAAACAGCGATGAATGTGTGGGCTGCAACTAACGATTATCTGTTACTTTTCTCGATTTTAATCGTTCTGTCTGTAAAATAACTTCCCTCGGCTCAAGTCGATGTTTTCAAATTGCTCGTTTCGTTCGACCGACGGTCCAAAACTCGAAGCGATTGTTTGACATCGAAGCTGGAACCGGAGCGTTTTTGGCGTTTTTGTGATTCACTCGTCGCTGAAGCTCCAGTACAAACGCATCTAGTTTTAAAACTATGCAGACCGCAAATACAGGCCTGTAGTTAATTTATGTGAATATTTTTAGAATCGCAAAGTGCAGCGCTGTTGCTCATAAAACCGAGAGGTTTTCCTTTTAAATCGTAATAATCAGCAGCTCGGCTGCAGCCCTGCGTGCTGCTGTAAAACAGTTTAATTAAATTCACATCATCTCTTCGTCGTTGAGCTGCGGCGTTTTCTTTTATTGAGCACAGCAGCCGGTTTCTAATGCGACTGATGATTTCTAATAATGTTTTCTCCTCCACACGAGTGGTTCGGCCGGTGCCGTTCAGACCTGTCTGATGGCTTCTGCTGCAACGCAATGACTGCTTAAGCGTATCATTATGTCTTTTAAACGTAAGCTGGCGAGTTAAATGTCATCGGGGCGGACAGGAAGGATGGGCTAAACTACCAAAATAAGGCGTTTTCCTCCGCAGGCCTGGCTCGCTCTGTTTTTTTTTGTCAACTTTTGTTGCATTTTAAATTGAAAAGAAGGTGCGTCGGACGCGTTAAACTGGCGGCGCTGCCCCTGCAAAGCCCTGCAGTGTGTGTGTGTGTGTGTGTGTGTGTGTGTGTGCAGAGGAAGTGTGGTGAGGAACCAGCCCAGCGAACATGAGGAAGTGCTGTCGATTTTTTTTTTATAATGAAATAAAGTTTCTCTGAGTCACAGCGTGCAGAGTGTTTGGCTAATGAATAGCTGTGTGTTTCAGGCGCGGTTGGTGTTGAAACGCCTGAATCACCATGAAACTGTCCCGCTGATGAAGATGCACCGATGCTTATCGGCCGCGTCGCATCAGTTCTGCGCTGCTTTATTCGCGTTTGTTGTATCGCAGCTGAAAAGGCTTCTGAAGCAGTTATCTTCTCACGTGAAAGAAGCTCTGAGCTCCGGCCAAGAGGGCCGAACTAATAATCGATGGATTCATTCAGGGCTGAAACTAATTCATTATCGATTCATCTGCAGATTAATTAAATAATCATTCAGTCTGTAAAAGGCCAGAGAATAGTTTGAAATGCCTGAGCCTCGGGGGGCTGTTGCCCGACAGTCCCCCCCCCCGAAATGTTCCCTCTTTTAGCGCCGTTTATCCGTCTGGAGTGTTTTGCTGTGAGAGTTTTGCAGATATCATTTTTTTGAATGTAACGGGACAGTGTGGCGCTCAAAGCGTCAAAAACATACGTTTGAAAAACTCAACAGCAGCGTCTGTTTCCAGAAACCAGGACCCGGTTCCTGAAGATAATCCTCCGGTTTGCTGTGAGCGGCTTCACGTTTTGTTTCTGCGGGAAACTGCTCACAACAAACCACTTTAACGCCATTATGGGACGACAGATCTCGCCGCTAAAGCTCAAACTATTCACGTAATCTGAAGAATAAAGGAACGAACGAATAAATAAAGGTTTAACACACACACACACACACACAGAGCCCACAGCTGGATCAAACAGTTCTTGTCCAGGCGTGAAGCCACAGCGTCTGCTGCCGTCCCCGCAGACCGTCCTGCTGCAGGTGGATCAGCCGCCGCTCGCCGGCTGGAGCGTTGTGGAAGCAGCCAGCCGAGCGTTGAAGCGCGTCGACGTGCAGCCGGCTGTTTTCCCGCAGAGCTCATTCCCACGGCAGCCGGTTCCACCTCGCATCACGCTCGCGGCGGGGCGGGGGGGGGTCGCATTTCAGCGCCGGTCTCACGGGTACAGACCCTGAATCGCCGCAACGCGTTTTTAATTTGCAGCTAGAGCCGAAATGATTATTTGTCTGTTCCCCGGTCGACAGGAAATATGTTTTCTTTGTTTTATCTCGTATATAAACTGAATCTCTCTGGGTTTTGGACTGTCGCTCAGACGTCGCACCGGGCTTTAGGAAACTGTAAAGGACTTTTGTTTTAATTTTAATAAGAGCGTGAGGAAGAAACGCATCAACAGATATTTGTGTTTTGACATAAATGAGGATCCCTGAAAGCTGGTTCTTAGAGAATATTATCCCAGATGCAGACGGAGCGTTTCTAAATGACCTCAAACTAATCTTTGACTTTTCTCTCGTCACCTTGTTATATGTGGGGAGTTTGTTCATCAGTTGTTGTTAGGGAAGTAAGTAGCTGCAGGTTCTCAGACAGTTGGCTAACTAACCTCCTGAATTCTTGCAGAGATTGCAGCCGTCTCTGTTTTTCACCAAAAGGAGGAACTTGAGGTTTATGCGCTGCCTTCGTGTTTCTCATTATAGCTCGATGACTGATGTTAAGGCGGACGAGGACGTGATGGTCCGAGACGTCCTGTTGCCGAACGGGGGACGACAGACACGAAGCAACGATTTTAGCGCGCTTCTCTGCCTCGTCTTGAAAGCAGTTAATGGGTGATGGCAGCAACAGAGAGACAAAATACAACGTTTACGAGACGCGTGGGATCTTGAAATGTGTTCAGTAGTTAAAAGTGTACTGCAGCGGAAAATGTCAGGAGGAAGAAGTTCACTCCGTCGTCAACTTACAATTTTTCCTATCGATTTTAATCTGCCAATTATTTTCACGATTCATCGTTAATCCGTTCGGTCTGTAAAATGTCTGAAAATATCATCAACATCTTCATCTCGACATCTTCAAATGTCTTGTTTTGTCCAACGGTCGACGGCCCGATGGTCGTCTTCGTACCAACGCGAGCAGATATTCACGTTTTTAGCAGCTGCGGCCGGGGAATTATTTTAGCGTTTTTGCTTGAAAAGTTACTTTTTAGTGATTAATAGATTAACAAAGCTGTTGCAGATCAATTTTGCGTGAATCGACTAATCGTTTCAGCTTTTTAATAAAGTTTTTATGAATTGAATAAATGGCTGCAGAGGTGGATATGAAAACTGGTCACATTTAAACAGAAACGCAGCTTATGCTTTGAAATTGAAAGTGAGTTTAGACAATCGATTTAATTATTGTGCCTTTTTGCTTTCTCGATAAAGGAGTTAAACGATAAATTTGTGAGCATTTGCTGCTTTTCGTTGTTTCCTGTCGCAGTGAACTGAATCTCTTTGGGTTTTTGGACAAAACGAGACGCTTGAAGACGTGAAAAATAATCAGCAATGATGAAAATGAATCAAATCTGAAATGACAGTCGTTTTGTATTTTCTGGAGCTGCAGCTAAAAACGCCACAGTGATGAACAAGCCTTTAGTGCCAAAACTGGATCCACAAGAACCTGTAAATCAGTTTTAATTTGGGCTTTGAAGTGGTCTAAATATAAGCGTGGCGCGGAGAGGATCAGGCTGTGACAGGAAGCAGCCGTCAGCTGGAGCTGCCGTTCTGCTGTAAACAGTTTACTGGCAGCCGAACAGTGAAGGCGGCCGCTCAGACCGGAGGCCGGCGTTTCCGGCTCGGGGGGTTCGTCGGCGTCGGTTCGTCCCAGCAGAGCTCAGATGTTTTGACTTCTCTCCCGAACGCCTCGGCCCGACGTTCAGCCGCGCCGGCTTCAAACCGGAGATGTGAGGAGGAGAAACCGCGGTATTTGTTACTTCCTGTTTATGTGTTGCGGTGGTTGTTATAAAGGATGTGACCATTTCACACAAATGCTGTGAGCCTCGATGGCCCGGCCTGTTTGCACTCTCTGATGAAGCTGCAGTAAAAGCACTAACACACACTCTGTGAAAACACTCTGCTGCAGTGAAAGTGTGAGAGTGTGATCAGGAAAAAGCGCTTAAAGCATTAAAGCAGTGCAGCGTCCCTGCGGCTGCTGTGCTGTTATATATTCTGTCATCAGGTTATTATTCCTCGTGCATTAATGGAAAGCAGGATGTTGCTGCTGCAGCTGGTGGAGCCGGAGCTCATGTTGAACCGGTTTGTATCGGACTGCAGCTGATGATGCTTTTCATTCTGGATCCATCTGACGATTCTTTTCTCCGTCGATCGATCGGTTTGGAAAACTGGTGAAAACGGTGAGAAACGCCGTCACGACGACCCAGAGCCCAAAGCGACGCCTTCGCCGTGTCGTCGTGTCCGAGCGACAGTCCGAAGCTCGACGTTATTAACAAACATCACAGTTATTACAGTCGTTCAGAGGAAAAGCAGCAGATCTGCACGTCTGAGGAGCTGCAGCCAGGAAGGGATTTTACAGGAAAAATCATCAAAATAATTGATTAATCTTCTGTCAGTCGACTAATTGATTAATCGTTTCAGTTGTACTTATAATTTATAACAAAACATCACATTTTATAAACTCTTTTGTATGTTTTGTGTGCAAAAATCTCAAGTTGTAAAGTAACTAACGCCGTCGGATAAACGCAGTGGAGCAGAAAGTGACTGAAGCCGGGCCTCACATTTGTACTTGAGTGAATGCACAGGTTCAGCTAATGAAGTGAATGGAAAATGAACCAAAGGTTAAACCGCTGCATCAGCTCTTCGCACCGCAGACAGTTTTACTCGCAGTGGAACATTTATTAACAGGAAGGCCGAGTTGTTATTAAAAGGCTCTGAGTCAGATCCGCGCTCGGGGACACAACACAAGTTCAGAGCTTCACCTGATTCGACATCAGTTACTGTGCGTATTTACTGCTGGTTTTTTGTCTTCCTTGAAACACTCGTTTGTTCTTGTGGACTTCTGAGTAGTTTTTAGAAACCAAATAAAACAGCCCAGCAGTCGGCGGGTGTCGGGGTTTTTTTTTGAAACTCTTCACCTGCCACCGTTAAAGGTCTGTGGTGACAGGCCATAATAACCCAGCTCATATAGGCCGAGTTTGTTGCTCAAACCACTTCCCTCCTCAGTTTCCTGCTGTGTTGAAATAAACAGCGGTCTTGTTTGAGAGTGAGACATTTCCTCCTGAGTTTGACAAAAGATTCGCGATCGCTTGTCCTGACGTTTCACTGACAGTTTGAAACATCTTCACGACATTTTTCTCCTGATTTTTTTTATTTTTATTTGTTGAGACGAATTAAACAAACGAAACGACTAACATCTGTGTCCTTTTCTTCTTCTTCTTCCTCCTCTGTGTTCTGTCCTCCCTCCCTCCTCCTCCTCCTCCTTCCTCTTTCCAAAAACCTCTCAGAGTTTTTAAGAAGTCGAGCCCCAACTGTAAGGTGAGTCAGCCGGTTTCTTTATTCTGCAACAGCCGGCGCTGTGATGTGTGAAACTCTGCTCTCTGCTGACGAAATATAAAGAGCAGCGGGGGCAGAAGTATTCAGATCTTTTTTTACTTTAGTAAAAGTAATAAAACCACCGTCAAGTACAGAAGCAGTATCAGAAAAATGTACGTAAAGTGGTAAAAGTACTCGGCATGCAGGGATAGGAGCGGTACCGTCCGAACTGTTGCGTTGTGGAAGAAGTACTCGTTTATTTTACTCAAGTACAAGTAGAGATACCGCGCTGTAAAAATACTGCACACTACATTCAAGTAAAAGTACAGAAGTATTGAAGTAAAAGTACTTGTCGGGCAGAATGGTCCCTTTCAGAGTTATATATCATGTTATTACTGAAGCTTTAACACATTGCTGGACACATTTTAACCACTTCATATACTAATGGAGCGTTTAATCTGTAGCACAGTGTCGTATTTTATAAATTCATTACACGTTTGTAAAATCTTCTGCTTTTGTAAAAGTAGCTAAAGCTGTGAGCTCCGAGATGGAGCTGGAGTCGAAAGTAGAATAAAATTGAAATACTCGAGTGCAATTTTGAGGTAATTTTACTTTAATTATGTGAGTAAATGTGCTTAGTTACTATCCACCGCTGGAATGTTTTCAATACTATTTCCAGTATGATCCGCAAATGTGTGTACCGATACCGAAACAGAATATAAACACCCTTTTTGTTCTCAAATGTTAAATGTTGTCGAACACAAGCAGCTGTAAAACGAACGCAGCATTCGAATTATGTCGCTATTCGACGTGGAACTAATTTAACTATTTTAAGTAGTTTTAATTTCTAACAATATATCATTTTATAGGCTGATCACATGTTTCGTGCGAAGTAATCAGTTACTGTAAGTGTCGAATAAATGTAGCGGATTTAAAAAGTACGATATTTCCCTCCTGAAGTTAGCGGGGTAGAAGTAGAAAGCGGCGGGATTGTATGGAAACGCCGTCCAGATGCAGTATTTCAGTAGGATCATGGACTGAGGTGACAGTTATATCTGCAAATACCGAATGACGACACTGATAATCAGCTGATCGCGATGCGTTGCTGCGATTGGTCGCGTCTGAATTTATAGTCAAAATGTTGAAGAAGCGGAGGAGTAAACTGACAGTTGACGCTGTGATTGGTCTGTGCAGGTGACAGTTTACCTGGGAAAGAGAGACTTTGTGGATCACCTGGACCACGTGGACCCAGTAGGTGAGTCAGCACATCTGGAGGTTTGTATATTAGCATTTGATCGAGAGGTTCAAGAGGAGAACGTTTGCTTGTCGTCAAACCTTTTTTGACAAATTTTTTAATTTATTTAGCAAATGTCGCAGCATTTCTGCAATAATACAGTCGTTTAAGTTGAGCTGAAGTGACAGGAAATGATTATGAATGAGTTACCGAGTGAGCCCTCTACTGAAACGAGGACCCTCAGGTGTGTCAAAGAACCCGAGCAGGTAAAGATCGCTCTGTGGAGTCTTTTTAAAACGCAGCAGAAACAGTCGAGTGAACTCTGTGGACCTGGTTTTGTGATGACGCGGCGGTTTGTCTCCCTTCCTTCCTGCTGGCAGATGGAGTGATCCTCGTCGACCCCGAGTACCTGAAGGACAGGAAAGGTAGGACCGCTTCCTCCTGAACTCTCTACAGCAAAGTACTTCTTAAAAAAAAAAAAAAGGTTTTCGTTGTGAGGTCTAGGGACGGGTGCCGATAGCCAGTTCCATTTTGGATCCGGTTCCAAGTTGTAAATGTACCCGGATTCGTGAAGCTCCGCAGCCAACGAATCCCTTACGGACTCTTTCGTTCGGGTCTCTTGGATCGCCTCTTTAGCCTGTTTCTGACTCTGCAGGCGTCTGCAAAGACGAACGCACGCCGACTCGGCGACTGAAGATGGTGGACCGCCCTAACTTAACACATTCAATCCCTTTCTGTAGTCAAAAGTAATGTCAACGTGTTTTTTTTTTTAAATGTATCCGCAGTAGTTTGTGTTATTAAAATAAAGACAAAAGGTCTTTTTTTTCGTTGATAACTTGAGAAGGACGAGTGCTCGGCCTCAGCCTGCTGCCGCTGTTACACCAGATCGCACTTCGGCAGCCATTTCACCGTCGGCTAACATTCAAAGCGCCGCACCTGCAGAAACACCTGCCGTTTAAGTTAGCAGGTTAGAATTAATATTAGCACGGCCGCCCAGCGAGGAACCGACACCGTCTCAAGACAGTTGATTCTGTGGTTTAGGTTTTCAGATTCGATAAAATGCCATCAAACCAGATTCTTAGTTAGACAGGGCCTTCACCTGAATTTCTTTCCATTCATAGTTTCACAGCTCGTTTACTCGCGTTCGGTTAGAAACAGTCTGGTTTCGACGGCTTTGTTTGCTTGCAGGTTTCTATCGTAGAAAAGGTTTCAGTCGTAGTCGTCTGGACGCTGTTTTCAGAATCAAGACGTTTCGGCTGCCATCCGGAAGTCATTCTCAATTGTGAAAATATTGGACGGGAACTGGAAATTTAAGCTACTCTGTGTTGCTTAAGCCCCGCCCTCAGGAAGGAGTCTACCTGAGTATCTGTTGATTAGCTAGTTTCACCTGAAACTGACCTAATTGTTCCCATGATGGCCCAGTAATCAGTAATCAGGCCTGTTGTTTTCTGGCTGCACCTCCCTCATCACTGTTCAGTACCTGATTAGCATGTGATCGGCTTGACCACGGTGTTAATACGCTGTGGTAAACTTTGGGCAGATTGAATCTCAGACCACCATTTCTGTTCAAAGAGGGGTTTTCTTTTTTCACAAAAATAGCTTCCTTGACGCCCCGTTCAAACCAACTCTTCTCTCTACTTAGACTCTTCACCTCGCTGTTTTCAAATGTGTGTAGGCCTGATTACTGATTACTGGACCATCTTGGAAACTATTAGGTCAGTTTCAGGTGAAACTAGCTAATCAACAGACACTCAGGTAGACTCCTTCCTGAGGGCGGGGCTTATGTAACACAGAGTAGCTTAAATTTCTGAGTTCCCGTCCAATTTTTTCACAATTGAGAATGACTTCCGGATGGGAGCCGAAACGTCTTGATTCTGAAAACAGCGTCCAGACGACCACGACTGAAACCTTTTCTACGATAGGACGAACGAGGGACGACACCGTCTTGCAGGTTTCTATTGTACAGCGACAGAGAGGCAGCTGTTTCACATAAGAAGAACAAACGCATTCAAACATTTAAAAACACACCGGAAAGCTAAACAAAATCAATATATTGAAACGAGATCAAGAGGAAAAAGGTCAAATAAAATACAAAAAAACAGATGAGAAATACAGTTTTGATGCAGTAATAAGTTGTAAATCAGAACAATAGAGTTTATAATGTAAAGACATACGGGACGGGTAACATCTCTGAACCACTCGCTCTACCTTCCTCCTCCTCCTCCCTGCAGTCTTCGTCACGCTGACCTGTGCGTTTCGATATGGCCGCGAGGACCTGGACGTGCTGGGTCTGTCTTTCAGGAAGGATCTGTACATCTCCACCTTCCAGGTTAGAGCTCCACTCCAAACCTCCAGCTACACCCGAGGACACTGGGGGGGTAACTCAGTACATTTACTCAAGTACTGCACTTAAGTACAAATTTGAGGTACTTGTACTTGTTACGTTACTACTCCGCCACATCTCAGAGGGAGATATTGGACTTTTTACTTCACTACAAATATCCGACAGCTTCAGTTAACTCTGCAGATTCAGATTTTTACACACAAAGAAGGAAGTTTACAGAATGTGACGCATCGTTATAGATCAAACAGCTTAAACACGATTTAGAGCTGAAACGGTCAGTTGATTCATTCATTAGTCGATTATCGTATGAAAAGGTTTTCAGTCGTGGTCGTCTGGACGCTGTTTTCAGAATCGAGACGTTTCGGCTCCCATCCGGAAGTCATTCTCAATTGTGAAAATGGTCTGAGAACTCAGAAATTTAAGCTACTCTGTGTTACATAAGCCCCGCCCTCAGGGAGGAGTCTACCATTAGGAAACCATTAGGTCAGTTTCAGGTGAAACTAGCTAATCAACAGACACTCAGGTAGACTCCTCCCTGAGGGCAGGGCTTAAGCAACACAGAGTAGCTTAAATTTCCAGTTCCCGTCCATTTTTTTCACAATTGAGAATGACTTCCGGATGGGAGCCGAAACGTCTCGATTCTGAAAACAGCGTCCAGACGACGACGACTGAAACCTTTTCATACGATAGAAAACACTCCTGGACGAACGAGGGACGACGCCGTCTCATTAGTCGATTGACAGAAATTCACTGTCAATCGACTATTTTGATGGTTTAAGTAATTTTTCGTGTAAAAACATTTTATGGTTTCAGCTTCACAAACGTGAAGATTTGCTGTTTTTCCTTTTTTTTTTTGCCCAGTTGTTGGACAAAACAAGCACCGTGATGATGTCAGATATAGTAATATATCACACCGCATTGAGTCCTTTTAGTTTGGATACTTTAAGTTCATTTTCCTGATACTTAAATAACATTTTGCTGGACTTTTACTTGCACTGGAGTATTTATACAGTGTGGTATTAGCACTCGTAGCTGAGCAAATGATCTGAATGCTTGCTCCAGCCCCGCTGTCAGTATATGTAATCAGTCTTTTGACATTTTGAATGTCTTTCCCTCAGGCCTTCCCTCCGGTGCCTGAGGAGCGGAAACCCAACAGCCGGCTGCAGGAGAGGCTGCTGAAGAAACTCGGCCAGCATGCACACCCCTTCTACTTCACTGTGAGTATCTGCTGCTTTTCAACAAGTCTGCTTTCTCCTTTCTCACCTGCATTTCCACCACAGGAACCAGGATCTACAATTAGCTCCCGGCCCCCCCCCCCAAAAAAAGGCCCTAATCCTGGGGGAGGAACGTTCTGATGGTCCAGCATCCATGGACAGACACTTCTTGTGATGTTTATTGATTGTAGTCGGCTCCCAGTCACTTAAAAAGAGAGATAAAGACTGTAAACGAGGGAGAGCGATCGTGGCTAGAGAGAAACAAACCTTTTTATTTCCTATTTGATTCGATGTGGTTGCATAGTTAAGCAGAGACGTGTGGCGTTTTCCACCGCAAGAACCTTTCCCAGGAGACCAAGAACCTTTTGAGGAACTAAACCTGTGTTTTTGATCGGAGGAAACGGGAAGTAAATTTAGTTCCTGTACAATAGTTCAGGGGGTTGTACTTTCTGATGGTTCAGGAACTTCAGGGGCGGAGATTGTAGGGCTGCAACTTCATTCACCAAACAAGGAAGCACTGAGTGTCACTCGTCTATAAGGACGAGACGGAGAGAGGGAGCTGCAATGAGAGAACACGACCTCCTTAGGGATGCCCAGACGGGCCGGCCGGCGATCGTTATCGTTATATTCAGTAAAAAATATGCGATCAGGAGATCGGGATTAATGCCTTCTGGTCGCCGATCATGAAAACCGATCGATGGCACAAAAAAAACTGGAGCCGATTCTCAGCTGAGTTGGTGTCACCGTCGCATGCTACCTAACCTAACGGAGCACTTCACCCCCGAAATGATTTGTATATCAATTACTCACCCCATGTCGCCTTTAACTCCTGAAGACTCCACGTGAACGCAGAAACAACCCAAAGATCGCTATCCAGACTTGTGGAAGTCGATGCCGCTCCTTTTTTTTTTTTTAAATAGCAAAACTACTTTTAAAGCGTCCGTTTGAAAACTCTCGCGCAGGGTAATCCAAGCCTCCCAGGGCTCGACGTTGACGCTCGCCTGGGGCGAGTAAACTCTGTGTTCGGGCAAGTGAAAATAAATGTGTGGGTTTATCCGTGTTTCCCTGTTGTTGTTGCTAATTTAATGGTCGGCCTCAGCGACAGAAATTCAGAAGGAAAATGGGTGTAAGCGTATTTCCTTCCTTGACATTTCGTGAGTTTATTGGTTTAAAAACGATCGGTATCGGCCAATATGGCTCATAGATGATTGACGATCTGTATCTGCGGCGAAAAAACGTGATCGGGGCATCCCTACTACCTCTGCATTTCTTCTCTTCATTCATTCGTAACTCAAACATCATCAGGCAACAGCAAATACAAAGAACAACACCATGACGACGTTTTGTGTTTTCAAACGCTCGTTAGACTAATTTACCTAATCGTCACAGTTCTTCAGCTGTGGTGGGAATGCTCAAAAGGGACTTTCAGTTCCCTGTTTAGTTCTTCTGGTTCCATAGTTCCTGGAACTATTCGGTCAATGAACGTTACTCAATAACCATCAACAGATTGTCTACTTTTACTCTGAATGAATGCGAAGGAGACATTCAAACACGCAGTTTACACAAAGGGACTTTTAGCTGCTTTAGTTCCTGGAACTATTTGACTGTAAACTGGTATATGGCTGTATTCACAACGCTTCCCCGTGCTGAGACTTGGTCTGAGAGCTGATTATTATATTTCGCTGCGTCTGAAGCTGCAAGAAGTGAAGATGGGGGGGAAAAGTCGTCGTGTTTTCAACTTGTTCTGTTGCCTTCAGGTGGCCACAAAGATCCGTTATTGGCTCTTTAACACCAGAACGGCCACGACGGTCATTTTGACCGTTTTTTTTAAAATTTATATGTGCAATAACTTTGTTGGATTAAAAAAATACAATCTTGCTGGTAACCTGACTTTTCCTAAAAGTATTTGTATTTTTATTTACAATAGGTTTTATATAAATTAAACAAAAGGCAAAGAAAATATGATCATTTTTACCTATTTCGGCCATACGCGCTCACATTGACCGCAGTGACTTTCGCGCTATTCTATTGTGCTGACCCACAGCACGCACGGCTCACGGCCTTGTCGCGTGTGTTTGACGATGGCGTGCTGAAACACATCAGGCGACGGCTCGTGACCTGACAATTTTGGCTAGCTTGCGGATGTCAATTCAAAACCCGTGCTGAACGGGGCTCCGTTTCTGGGCCGAGGTCAGCTCGTGGGAGAGAGCGTGGAGCTGAAACTGGGGGGAGCCATTCCTGGGGAAGGGAAGAAATATTACCAGATCATTTCTTCACTTCTCTGAAACTGGCCACCGCCCTTACAGGCCAGGAAGACCGGCCTGGTCGGCACCCTGGGGAAAACTAAGAGTGAGTCGCCCCCCCTCCTCCGCAAAAGAGCAAGCGGAGCAGTTCAGCACATCGGTGTGCCATGTATAGATGCGACGCTCACCATCTACCAGGGAAAGCCGAGCAATAACGTATGTTTGCTGAGCTCCGTGCGCACAAGCGTGGGCATCACCGACGGGCCGAAGGCAAAGCGGGCGTCGGTGACACTGGTGTGAACATAGCGTCTGCAATAATTACGGTTTACTATATGCGATGATATGAATATCGATAAATGTATAATTAAAGTTTTTTTTAAATGTATATTTTAGTGTTATTTGTTTTTTTTAAAAGATATCCTAACACAATAAATGCATTAATCTCCCATTTGGGTAATTTATCATTAGAGATTATAGAGTTTGGAATCTAGCGGTCAAAATGAGCGGCTCTTCCTGTGTTAAAGAGACTTCTTTTCTTGTATCTAGTTGCTCTGTTGGGAGTCAAAGGTCGGCGCTGTGTGAGAAGCTTTGTGAATATCGCCGCTGGTGCTCAGTGTACGTGGCATGAAGCATGCACTAAGGGGGAAGCTCTGATAAATTGGCTCCGTGACACTGACAAACTGCGGTTTGTAATTCGGAAATGCAGATGTGGAACCGCTGACTGTATTTTCTTCTCTGCTGATTCAGATTCCTCAGAACCTCCCCTGTTCAGTCACTTTACAGCCCGGCCCAGAGGACACCGGGAAGGTAACACACACACACACACACTTCACAAATGATTCAGTGTTTTCCTGTTTTCAAAACTACGTATTTATTTTGGTTCAGTCCTGTCACTTTCCACTTTGCGATCAATATCCAGCAAATCTGAACTTTTTAAGAGTCTTAAAACACTTTTTTTTTTTTTTTTTTTTAAATGTAAATATTAGGGGTGTCCCGAATACTTTTGGGCCCCGATGACGATCCGAGTCCAGTGAAGGTGGAACTGAATGTTTGGTAACTGAATACGAAACGCTGCATCACGAACTCGTGAGTCGATCAGTTTAAATGATCGATCTGATACGAATAAAAGTTTAACCGGAGAACTGTGGCTCCTGAAACTGACGTGAGATCAGCTGGAGAGAAGAGGTCTCACTCTGTTGGAGCTACAGAAACTCTCTGAATTAACAAAATATAATACAGTTAATATAATTAGTGGCCGCTGATCTGAGCTGCAGTCGGAGACGTTTGTCTTTTTTGAGACGGTGAAAGTGACGTCGGCGCCGGCCGAGCGCGAGAAGCTGCTTCCTGTTTTCTCTCCGCTGAGCTTTGATAAGAAGGAGAGAGGAGAAATGAAAGAATCACTAGCAGCTTTGTTAGCATCTCATCACCAAATCATTTTTCACACGCACAGACTCTGATCTTCACTCTCGCATGCAGGGAAATGCTGCAACGCCGGCAGCCTGAGCAAAGATCGGGTTTATTTCAGCCGATATCGATCTGTTAAAACTAGTGTTGTCACGATACTAGAATTTCTAACTTCGATACGATACCTTGAAAAATATCGATATTCGATACCACGGAGAAAAAAGCTGCCACAATATTAAGGGGTTATTTTTTTTTTTAATTTAAAGCTAAATATAACAAGTCTAGAACATATATTTCACATTAACAGAACTGTCCTGAGGTGGTGCACTTGTTCAAAAGCCTCTCAGATTGCATTTAATTCAAAAAAGTGCAAGTAAAAAAAAAAAAGTGCACTCTTTTGTATTTCCAAGTAAAATCAAATCACAGTGTCAATAAAAGATACTTAAACTTACATAGAGATACAGATACAAGACTGAAGTTACCAAAACCGAAAAAACAAAAAGAAATTTAAAGTTTATTCCAGGGAGCGACGAAGACAAATATACGGTTACTTGAACTGTACTGGCCGACTGGGCAAAGACTCCCTGAAGATAAACAAGGCAGGCAAATATAACATTTTTAAAGTACGGTCACATTTAAACCAAAAATAACCAGTATAGTTTGTCCACCAGAGAGCGCTGACAGGTTTATTTTTAAACCGTAAAACATCATGGTCAGTATATCTGGGATCTAAGGGATCAGTATCGAGAGTGTTAAAACAGCGATATATTGTTATTTAATTTTTAAACACCCAAATATCAACGTTAGCATCAGCCTCCAACATCCTGCATCGATATAAAAATAAAAAAAAACTAAGATTTACATTTTTTGTTTCCATCTCGTAGAAAATGAGGATCCAGAGGTTTCAGCTGTTTGGTGATTTCTGAATGATAAATTGAGACTGTTAACATAAAACTGAAAGAAAACTTACAGGACGCTTTTGGGGCAAATTAACAATTTTGAATTTAACTCCTTTAACATACTCCGCCTGTGGATTTTGCTGCATTAGTGGTCTGCAAAGTTTTTTGTGGACTGGAGCTAAAAACAATTAGTCAATAGGTTGGTTGACAGAAAATTAATCAGCAACTATTTGCATTTTTATCCCCCCCCTCAAAAAAATAAAAAATAAAAAAAATGTGTTGGTTCCAGCTTCTCAAATGTGAGTATTTACAGTCTGTCTATATAACTTTCTTTGATGTTTGGACTATTGGTCTAAACTAATTAGATTTTGCCATTTTCTGACGATTAAATCGAGAAAATAATCGAAAGATCAGTCAGTGATGAAAACAACTGTACTGGTACTGGTCTAAAATCTTATACTTGAATCCATTGTACTGCTGGGTTCAGACTACAAGTTATTAACCTTACTGGCCTGATCAGACAAACACGGGGCATCAGGAATGAAAATGACACGCATGGTATTACAACAACACTGGACTCCAAGATGGCAGCCATTTATCTGAATGAAGATTGCTCGGCCAGCACACAATCAAACAGAGTTTTCTCCAGTTTGCTTCTGTGTAGTAGTGTTGTCACGATACGATACCTTGAAAAATATCGATTTTCGATACCACGGAGAAAAAAGCTGCCACAATATTAAGGGGTTATTTTTTTTTATTTAAAGCTAAATATAACAAGTCTAGAACATATATTTCACATTAACAGAACTGTCCTGAGGTGGTGCACTTGTTCAAAAGCCTCTCAGATTGCATTTCATTCAAAAAAGTGCAAGTAAAAACAAAATCAGTGCAATCTTATGCGTCGAGTATCAAATTAGTAAACAAAATAATTAAATGGAATCTGTTGCTGCAGTTTTTGACCACACTTTTAAAATGAACTGAATGAACTAATCTAAGAACTTAATGGTTAATGGTAATAGATATTTGTTAACATGAATGAGCAATGAAAAATACTCACAAAACATTTGTTAATCAAAGTTAAAAGTTGATTTAAACTAACATTCACTAATACATGTACTAATTAAAATCCAAAGTTCTATTTGTTAATATTTTTTCACTGGACCAGAGCTAACACGATCCGTTATATTTTTATTACCTAATACCTACTGCTATCAAAGATTAAAATATACTGTAACAAATGCATTGCTCATCGGTCATAAAAGCCGGTTAATACATTAACGTTATTTGATGAACAGATTTAAACGCAAACGTGCATCACGCGCGAAAACAGCGCTCACTGGATCGACATGAAGTCGTCAAGTCACCTTTATTTATACAGTGCTTTTAACAATACGGATTGTGTCAAAGCTCTTAACAGCATCAAACTGGAGGATAGAGTGTCAGTAATGTATAATAATAATAATACCAACCTCGAGAAATTCTTTCTACAGATCCGGGTGTCGGTCTCTCAGGTGCTTTGCTATATTAGTGGTGTTAGCGCCTTTTGTTAGCACTGTTCTGTAGCATCGCTTGCTTGTGTTCCTTATCAACCAAAGCCGGTCGCGCGGGCGTTGCACTCGCCATCTTTCCGTTCGCTTCACTTCTGCTAACCAGAGCGAATGAGACGAGTGCGCGTGCGCGTGCGGTGGTCGTCAACGCGCCTCTGGAGAGAAGTGAAAGTGCGGCTAGTATCGATACTTCGGGAAATTAGTATTGGTACCGTTCAGATATTTCAGTATCGATATTTTTGACAACACTAGTTAAAATGCGCCGGACTACCGATCTTTATGATCAGTTCTCGAGACATCTTTGGCGGAAATTGATGCAAAATTCTCGGTTTGCATTTGTAAAAGTTGCTAAGCTAAAAGCTGCCAAAGTCTTAAGTTCACCGAGAACATTTAACACGTGGAGACGTCCTTTTAAAAAAAAATGATAAAGAAACACTTCAAACGAAGCTAAAAACGTCAACATTTGTATTTTTAAAACGCAGATCGCGCTTGAAACAAAAGACTTAAAAACCACTTCTTGGATATTACTGAATCTCTGGGTCAAAGTAAATTTACAGACGCGGTGAGTTAGTCGGTCTGGGACAGGTTTAGTAAAGTACCTTTGTGTCTGCGCTGAGTTTGAGCGGAAGAACGAAGCGACGGCAGCTGAAGCGGTCTGAGCCGAAGGAAGGCCGGTTGTGGTGTTGAGCTGGTCTCTTCTCTCTCTGCAGGCCTGCGGTGTTGACTTTGAGATCAGAGCTTTCTGTGCCAAGTCAATAGAAGAGAAGATTCACAAGAGGTGAGTTCAGACCTGCAGCTTTACACGGTTTCTGAGGGTTTGAAGCTCTTATAGCGGATCCGCAGAGGGTCTAAGACGTTGGGGGGGGGGGGGCACACGACACCTAGCTTTAAATCTGCAATGTCAGTGGTTTCTGTTTTGTAGAGCCAGATGTCTGAACCATTTCCTGAACCTGTCTGAGGTTTAACGTTCTGATTGGAGCTGCAACGATTAGTCGATTATTCGAACGACAGAAAATGAATCGCAAATATTTTGATGAGTGATTAATCGCAGTATTTATTTATTTATTTTAAATCAAAAATGCTTCTCTGGTTCCAGCGTCTGGTTGAGGATTTCCTGTTTTTCTTTGTCATATGACAGTAAATTGTAATATCTTTTTTAAAAGGGACAGTTCACGCCAGAATCATATTTTTATAGTTTATCCATCCATAGTATCGGAGGAAAGAAAACAGTTCCCACGTGAAGCCGCTCACAACAAACCTGAGGATTATCTTCAGGAACCGGGTCCCGGTTTCTGGAAACAGACGTCGCTCTTGAGCTTTTTTAAACGTATGTATTTGACGCTTTGAGCTCCACGAGCCGAGCACCGTACAGTCCCGTTATATTAAAAAAACAAAACAAAGCAGACATCTCTGCGGCCGATATCTGCAGAACTCAGCAGCTCACAGCAAAACAACACAGGTGGATAAACGGCTCTGCAGGTATGTTTGGTTTTGGGGTGAACTGTGCCTTTTAAGGTTTTAGCCTGTTAGACGTTATTTAACGTTTCATTGACTAAACGATTAATCGAGAAAATAATGGTCATATCTTTTAGCGGTGCTACAGTCGCACGCTTTCACCACAAAGCGAAGACTTAACTGTGGAAATGTAAAATGTAAAGAGGAGACCTCGTGGTTTTAGCGGCTGTTGGTGCTGAACTCAAAGCGGGGTTGTTAGGTCGGCTAAACCAGCTGACTGCAGCGTGGACTGCCGACTAGCTTAAGGGCTAATAAGATAACAGTAAGCAAGCTAAAGAGGTAGCGGTTAGCCGGCCAACAAGAAAACATCAGTGTGACGTCTGGTCCTGATGTTTCCAGCAGCGCCGACGGAGTCCGAGAGAGGAGGACGTGTCGGGGATCTGTAAGGACAGTAACGCGTAGTTCTTCTGTTTACAGCCACCGTTTTACGTTTACCTTCACCGATCACACGGACAGAAATCACAGGCCGGTTTCTACACCCACGGGAGCACGGCCGTGACGTGAGGCGGCAACGAGGCGTGATGGGTGCCGATTTTTATTTTTAAGCTTACTGTAGATGTATCTGTGTCTCTGTCTGCAGGGTAATAAATACCAAACTGGGTTTGAGTTCGTTTAGAAACAGCGTTGCAGAGTTTGTCCACCGGAGAGCGCAGTTAAGAGACGCACACTGTAAAATGTGCTGCTCACTGCGTGTCTGGGTCACAATTTCAGAATAAACATCTCAGGCAGGGGCGTCAAACTCAAATACACAGCGGGCCAAGATTTAAAACAAGAACAGAACAAAGTCGCGGGCCGACACTGAACAAATGGACCCAAACAAGTTTTGCTTTAACGCTGAATATGGAGCAAGCGACGCTTATTACCGCGCAATATACAGCCCCCAACTACATTACAGGGAAACGAAAATATTTGAATTGACATTTGCTTTGAATCAAATTTCAACGTAAAATATATTTGATATTTTTATGTATTTGTTTTTTTGTTTTCTATATGATGCAGTTTCTTTTATAAAAAGGACAAAAAAATGTTTTTATTCCGACAAAAATCTAGGGAAATGAATCATTTATTGACTTTCCGTGCCCGAGAATCACACCTGAACACCCATCTGGCACGCTAAAAGACTTTTCACTGAAACTCACCGCTTCATAGTGCCGTCTGATGCTGCGCTCCTTACTTAAAGCCACGTTGGCTCCACGTACGAGACGAACAGGTGTGTCTTTTACACAGGTAAACAGGTATTCTGCCTCCCACCTGTCCGAAAAGCTCCTGTTTCCTTTCTTTCCGCCATGTTTGGGAAGGGGGAGCGCGGCGACAGCTGTAGCACGAGGAGAGGGGTTTCTGGGTCCCGTCACGATTGACGCGCCAAAACAGCAGCAGAGCATTATGGGAATTGTAGTAGTAGCGGTGAATGCGCCTCGCGGGCCAGAGTTTGACGCCTGTGATCTAAGGGATCCGTATTAAGATTGTTTGTTTATGTAAAAAATAATAACACTATCTGTCAATATATTGATATCAGTATTGGCCTCAGACGTCCAGTATGGGTCGGGCTTTAGTGTTTTAGTAAAGGATGTGAGTCTCACCTGGAGAAACTCCCTCCAGGTGACCGTCATGGCCGCCTCTGCGGGTTGCTAAAAGGGCAAAGTGGACGTGAACACGGTGGAAGCTTTTTTTTCTGATGAAGTGTCAGTTTGAAATATCAGTGAGGGGAGGAGATGAATGTAGATTAGCGAAACTGATATATGGACATGTACATGGTAATTTATTTATTTATTTATTATTATACAACACAAGGTTGTTCAATGAAATTAAGTTTAAAACGAAGTGTTTAATGTTTCAGGAACTCGGTGCGTCTGGTGATCAGGAAGGTCCAGTACGCTCCGGAGAAGCCTGGTCCTCAGCCGATGGTGGAGACGACCCGCAGCTTCCTGATGTCTGACAGGTCCTTACACCTGGAGGCCTCTCTGGACAAGGAGGTACGCACGCTTCCGTAGTGTCGGTCTTTAACCTGTGGTCAGGTGTGTTTAGTTCGGATGAACAGCTGCTCACATCTGCCTGCTATTTCACAAAATCAAACTGACATATATATATATATATATATGTGTGTGTGTGTGTGTGTGACAGTGGTGGAAAATAACTAAGTGCATTTAACCAAGCACTGTATTTTTAGGTATTTACACTTGAGTATTTCCATTTTCTGCTACTTTTTACTTCTACTCACTACATTTCAGAGGGAAATATTCTACTTTTTACTCGACTACTCTTATCTGACGGATACCTCAGATTACTTTTCAGATCAAGATTTTACATGAAAACCTTTTTTTGTCTTGTGACCCCTTTATATAAAATCAGGGGTCCACCAAAGACACATTTCTCCTCTAAACGTCTCACGTGGCTTAATTTCAATAAATTATCAAATGATCCAATATTTCTCTAAAAATCAAAGATCAGAGAAAAGTCCAAAAACTGAAAACAGATTTGTGTTTCAGAACTTTGTTTTTTCTTCTTTCCTCTCCCAATAATCATCTCACGACCCCTCAGATTTATCTGGAGACCCTTTGGAGGGGCCCGACCCCTAGGTTGGGAACCACTGGACTAAACTAGCTAACTGTGTATATAGCAGTTAAAACTAGCTAACTGTATATAGTTAAAACTAGCTAACTTTATATAAAGTAGTTAAAACTAGCTAACTGTATATAAAGTAGTTAAAGCTAGCTAACTGTATATTTAAAACTAGCTAACTGTATATTTAAAACTAGCTAACTTTATATAAAGTAGTTAAAACTAGCTAACTGTATATAAAGTAGTTAAAACTAGCTAACTGTATATAAAGCAGTTAAAGCTAGCTAACTGTATATTTAAAACTAGCTAACTGTGTATATAAAGCAGTTAAAACTAGCTAACTGGATATAAAGTAGTTAAAACCAGCTAACTGTATATTTAAAACTAGCTGTGTATAAAGTAGTTAAAACTAGCGAACTGTATATAAAGTAGTTAAAACTAGCTAACTGTATATAAAGCAGTTAAAACTAGCTAACTGTGTATATTTAAAACTAGCTAACTGTATATAAAGCAGTTAAAACTAGCTAACTGTATATAAAGCAGTTAAAACTAGCTAACTGTATATATTTAAAACTAGCTAACTGTGTATATTTAAAACTAGCTAACTATATATTTAAAACTAGCTAACTGTATATAAAGCAGTTAAAACTAGCTAACTGTGTATATTTAAAACTAGCTAACTATATATTTAAAACTAGCTAACTGTATATAAAGCAGTTAAAACTAGCTAACTGTGTATATTTAAAACTAGCTAACTGTATATAAAGCAGTTAAAACTAGCTAACTGTGTATATTTAAAATTAGCTAACTATATATATAAAACTAGCTAACTGTATATAAAGCAGTTAAAACTAGCTAACTGTATATTTAAAACTAGCTAACTGTATATAAAGCAGTTAAAACTAGCTAACTGTGTATATTTAAAATTAGCTAACTATATATATAAAACTAGCTAACTGTGTATATTTAAAACTAGCTAACTGTATATAAAGCAGTTGAAACTAGCTAACTGTATATAAAGCAGTTAAAGCTAGCTAACTGTGTATATTTAAAACTAGCTAACTGTATATAAAGCAGTTGAAACTAGCTAACTGTATATAAAGCAGTTGAAACTAGCTAACTGTATATAAAGCAGTTAAAACCAGCTAACTGTGTATATTTAAAATTAGCTAACTATATATATAAAACTAGCTAACTGTGTATATTTAAAACTGGCTAACTGTATATAAAGTAGTTAAAACTAGCTAACTGTGTATATTTAAAACTAGCTAACTGTATATAAAGTAGTTAAAACTAGCTCCACCTCGAGCAGCTACGACAGTAAAACGCTGCTCTAACGTTGATGCTTCAGTATTAACAATCTAATAATGTCAGACCGAATCAGAAATCAGTCCCAGGAGACATTTTACTGCAGAACCAGTACTTTTACTGCATGAGGACGATAATACTTGTGTACTTTTACTGCTGATACTTCTTGTAATGGAGTGTTTTTATATTGTTGTTCTGATACTTGTACTTTTAAGTAAAGGATCTGAGAACTACGTCCACCGCTGCTGTGTGGAAATTAAACATCACACACATCAAACAGCTTTTTACAGCCTTTTATGAGTTTCTGGCCGTTCAGATCACGTCTTCTGTTTTTAAATGAACGCAGACTCCCTTTTTATAAGATGCCAAAATAACACCAATAAATGTCTTCTTTTTTTTTTTCCCACGGTGCATTGTGTGTAGCTGTATTACCACGGAGAGCCCATCAGCGTCAACGTTCACGTCACCAACAACTCCACTAAGACCGTCAAGAGAGTCAAGATCTCTGGTACGTCCGTCTGTCTGTCGGTCTCCTCTTCTTCTGTTTCTTTGTTCTTCTTCTTCTTCTTCTCTTGTTCCGTCCACGCTGCTGTCGCATCAGAAACCAAAACATGCGAATGCTGATCAGACAGAACTGAATTAATTAAATGTGTCTCGTATTAAATACTCGTGAGACTTCAGAGACAGAACCTGACCGTCCACGTACTGCTCTGTATCCATTTAGGGGGAGGGGGGGGTTTAAAAAGCGCCAGCTTTTATTTTGAAAGTAGAGGGACGGGGTCAAACGGGACGACTCTTCACTTCCGGGTCCAATCGAGCAGTTTGCGCTCGGACTGGCGAAAGTGTTTCCTGTCGTCTGAGGTGTAAAAGCTGGCGTGGGGATGGAAGGAAGGAGGGGCGTTTGAGCTTTAATGACGCCCTCTTCTTCTGCGGTGGTTTAATGGCAAACGACTGGAGAATTAGCTCCACCAGCTGTTTTATAACCAGTGAACTCGTACTCGCGCAGCGGCAGTGGACGGAAAAACAAGCGTTCGTTCGTGTTTTCTTTTGATGATTTTCTGGAAATTCGTGTCCCTGTTGTTGTATGAAATGTGTGACAGTGCGTTCAGCCTTCAACATCATCTCTGCTAACAGTGTTTTTTTATTTTTACGTGTCGGTGGAGCTGCCCTTCATCCCGATCCTCTGTCTCCGCAGTGCGTCAGTATGCAGACATCTGCCTGTTCAGCACTGCCCAGTATAAATGTCCAGTGGCCCAGCAGGAGGCAGAGTAAGTCCCAGTTTGATGTCTCTCTGCTCCCAGTAAAAATCTCCTGTGGGGCATTTTGGCTCTCGCAGATTGTCTGAGGGTTACGGAGGTCAATCAGTATTTTAAACACAAATTTAAGTGGATTCAAACTGGTTTCGTTTGGTTTGAAGCTGCTTTAAACTAGTTTAAATTATAATTATAACTTAAAACTCGTTTAAACAAACGAGAAACTGATTTTAAGTAATAAAGTGGTTTTTAAAATTTGTTTAAACACGATTTACATTTCTTTTAATCAGAAATCAACTGGATTGAAGTGGGTTTAAACTAGTTTAAATCAGGTTTAATCTGTTTTAAACAATGGATAAACTGGTTTAAAGTATGTTTAAAGACGCCGTACATTGCTTTAAACTGGTTTAAACTGATTGTAAATGACAAACTGGTTGAAAACCTGTTTAAACTAGAGGTAAACTGGGTTCAAACTAGTTTAAATCTGTTATAAACAATGGATAAACTGATTTTTAAACTGGTTTAAAATATGTTTAAATCTGTTTTAAACAATTGATAAACTGGTTTAAAGCAATGTACGGCGTTTTTAAACATATTTTAAACCAGTTTAAATCAGAGAGAAACTGGTTGTAAATGGGTTCAAACTAGTTTTAAATCTGTTTTAAACTGGATTAAACAAGCGAGAAAATGGTTTAAACTGATTTGTAAATGACAAACTGGTTGAAAACCTGTTTAAACTAGAGATAAATTGCCTTAAACTAGAGGTAAACTGGGTTCAAACTAGTTTAAATCTGTTTTAAACAATGGATAAACTGGTTTAAAATATGTTTAAAGACGCCGTACATTGCTTTAAACTGGAGAGAAACTGGTTGTAAATGGGTTCAAACTAGTTTTAAATCTGTTTTAAACTGGATTAAACAAGCGAGAAACTGGTTTAAACTGATTGTAAATGACAAACTGGTTGAAAACCTGTTTAAACTAGAGGTAAACTGGGTTCAAACTAGTTTAAATCTGTTATAAACAATGGATAAACTGATTTTAAACTGGTTTAAAATATGTTTAAATCTGTGTTTAAACAATGGATAAACTAGTTTAAAGCAATGTACGGCGTGTTTAAACATATTTTAAACCAGTTTAAATCAGAGAGAAACTGGTTGTAAATGGGTTCAGACTAGTTTAAATAGGTTTTAAACTGGTTTAAACTGATTGTAAATGACAAACTGGTTGAAAAGCTGTTTAAACTAGAGATAAATTGCTTTAAACTAGAGGTAAACTGGGTTTAATCTAGTTTAAATCTGTTTAAAACAATGGATAAACTGGTTTAAACTGGTTTAAAATATGTTTAAACACGCCGTACATTGCTTTTAAACTAGAGAGAAACTGGTTGTAAATGGGTTCAAACTAGTTTAAATCTGTTTTAAACAATGGATAAACTAGTTTAAAGCAATGTACGGCGTGTTTAAACATATTTTAAACCAGTTTAAATCGGAGAGAAACTGGTTGTAAATGGGTTCAAACTAGTTTAAATAGGTTTTAAACTGGATTAAACAAGCGAGAAACTGGTTTAAACTGATTGTAAATGACAAACTGGTTGAAAACCTGTTTAAACTAGAGATAAATTGCTTTAAACTAGAGGTAAACTAGTTTAAATCTGTTTAAAACAATGGATAAAGTGGTTTAAAATATGTTTATAGAGAGAGAAACTGGTTGTAAATGGGTTCAAACTAGAGAGAAACTGGTTTAAACTGATTTGTAAAACTGACTGAAACTAGTTTAAACCCAGTTTACCTTTAGTTTAAAGTGTTTTAAACAAGAGAGAAACTGGTTGTAAATGGGTTCAAACTAGTTTAAATAGGTTTTAAACTGGATTAAACAAGCGAGAAACTGGTTTAAACTGATTGTAAATGACAAACTGGTTGAAAACCTGTTTAAACTAGAGATAAATTGCCTTAAACTAGAGGTAAACTGGGTTCAAACTAGTTTAAATCTGTTTTAAACAATGGATAAACTGGTTGAAAATATGTTTAAAGACGCCGTACATTGCTTTAAACTGGAGAGAAACTGGTTGTAAATGGGTTCAAACTAGTTTTAAATCTGTTTTAAACTGAATTAAACAAGCGAGAAACTGGTTTAAACTGATTGTAAATGACAAACTGGTTGAAAACCTGTTTAAACTAGAGGTAAACTGGGTTCAAACTAGTTTAAATCTGTTATAAACAATGGATAAACTGATTTTAAACTGGTTTAAAATATGTTTAAATCTGTGTTTAAACATATTTTAAACCAGTTTAAATCAGAGAGAAACTGGTTGTAAATGGGTTCAGACTGGTTTAAACTGATTGTAAATGACAAACTGGTTGAAAAGCTGTTTAAACTAGAGATAAATTGCTTTAAACTAGAGGTAAACTGGGTTTAATCTAGTTTAAATCTGTTTTAAACTGGTTTAAACTGGTTTAAAATATGTTTAAACACGCCGTACATTGCTTTTAAACTGGAGAGAAACTGGTTTAAACCCAGTTTACCTCTAGTTTAAAGTGTTTTTAAACAAGAGAGAAACTGGTTTTAAATGACAAGCTAGTTTTAAACCCGTTAAAACAGGTGAAAAGGATTAAAGTGGGTTTAAACTAGTTTACACCAGTAAAACCAGGTTTAAACCAGTATAAAGTCGAAGTCCACTGGTCGTCATACGATTACACAGACAGTTGATAAGCTTTCAATAGTATTAAATGATCACCCAGCACCATAATCTGAAGTAACTGATCTGAAGTCAGTCTGTGGAGCGCTGCTGAGTGGGCGGGGCTTACCTGAACGGTTTGATTGACAGCAGCGTGTCGTCTCCTCAGTGACCAGGTGTCGTCCAGCTCCACCTTCTGCAAGGTGTACACTCTGACCCCGACGCTCGACAAGAACAGAGAGAAGAGAGGACTCGCTCTGGACGGCAAACTCAAACACGAAGACACCAACCTGGCCTCTTCCACCATGTAACACACACACACACACACACACACACACAGTGTACAGGTGTGTTATACAGGTGTGTTGGTGCAGTCACATGACCACGGTGCTCTGTTGTGTGTTTCAGTGTGAAGGACGTCACCAACAAGGAGGTTCTGGGGATCCTGGTGTCCTACAGAGTCAAAGTCAAGCTGGTGGTCTCACGCGGAGGGTACGGCACACTCTGCTGACATCACTTCCTGTCCTCGCAAGCCTCGCTGTTTCCTGTAGACGTCATCAGCGGCGTTTCGAGCTCCTTTTCTTCCAGACTGCAGTCGATTTTATGTATTTGTGGCTGAGCTGCGCCCGCGTGAACTTCAGACCGGGTTTCTGCAGGTCCTTAAAAAACCTAAAATCCAATAATCAGAAATTTTAGGCCTTTTTTTAAAACGTCTTAAAAATAGTTTGGAGAAGTTAAAGTTACTTTTATACAGATGCATTAGCTTCAGTCTCGCTTTGAAATGTGTTGTTTGGGGGATAAATTTGTGTTGATCACGCTGTAACAACTTCACCTGAGACGTAAACGGTCTCGTACGCGAGTGCACGCGTCGCGTTGCTGAAGTTAAAGACATTCGCTGCGAACTTTTAAACCGGGACTAAATCGCGGTTTGGCGTTCGGTTCTGTCGCACCGAAGCTTTAAACCCAATCGTAATCTGAAACGGATTTAATTTAGAGCCGAAACTTCGTGACTCCGACCCCCTCGAACACTTGATTGCCGTTCTGGAGCTTTCGGTCACATCACGCTGACGTCTTCGTCAGCTGACGGCGTTTTGCCCAGTTTGAAGGAGCGAACGTTGCGGTCGACTGAGGAAAGTAACCGAAAATAAAACATTTTATTTATTTATTTTTTAAGCTCAGTTTAACTAAAACCCCGACCGTCAGTGACTCCCATGTTGGGTGCGGCTCAGCCTCGACTTCCTGCTTCGTCCTCTAACTTCCTGTTGTCGGTGCCAGTTGCCGTGGAAACCGTCCGCTAGTTGCTGTAGTTGTTTCCTCGCTGCGCTTGCTTCCGCTGCAGGTTGTGAACACGTTGCCTCCCGCTTTTTCATTTCACCTCCCCCCTCTGTGTTTTTGGCTTTTTGTGTGGCTCCACCTCCTCTTCCTCCACCCTCCTCCTCCTCCTCCACCCTCCTCCTCCTCCTCACCCTCCTCCTCCTCCTCCTTCTCCACCCTCCTCCTCCTCTTCCTCCTCCACCCTCCTCCTCCACCCTCCTCCTCCTCCACCCTCCTCCTCCCCCTTCACCCCTCCTCCTCCACCCTCCTCCTCCTCCTCCTCCTCCACCCTCCTCCTCCACCCCTCCTCCTCTTCCTCCACCCTCCTCCACCCCACCCTCCTCCCTCCACCCTCCTCCTCCTCCTCCACCCTCCTCCTCCTCCCCTCCTCCTCCTCCACCTCCTCCACCCTCCCTCCTCCTCCTCCTTCTCCACCCTCCTCCACCCTCCCTCCTCCACCCTCCCTCCTCCTCCTCCTCCTCCTCCACCTCCCCCTCCCTCCCTCCTCTTCCTCCACCCCCGCAGCATGCTGGAGAGGTAAAAGTGTCTGATACACAGTTCAGTCATTTTTAAAACCTGTTTCAACTGATACGTTGCTTTAAATTTGAGGTAAAACTTGATTTTAAACTGGTTTGAAACCTGTTAAAACGAGTCTGTCCCGTATCAGTAGCAGGTCTTCAGGACCTGCTCTCATTTTAATTTACGTTTTAGCATAACGTCCGTTTTCCACAACGCGCTCGCTGCGTGCTGCGTGCGGACCGAGAGGTGGCTTCCTGCTGAAGCGGCGCCGTGTTTTTGTTGTTTTTCAGAGACGTGTCGGTGGAGCTGCCCTTCATCCTAATGCATCCCAAACCCGTGGAGCCGCCGGTGTCCCGCCCACAGTCAGGTGACTTCACACAACGTGCAATTACATCCAATAACCAGGCGATTTGTTAACAACAGAAAATGAATTATCTGAGAATTAATTTACACACACAGATTTTTATTATTTTTTTTTTTTTTAAATGTCAGGTGACGTGTTCGCTCAGGTGTTTTCTGTCGCTGTCAGACGACATAAAACAGACAAAAGTCCAGAGGTGGAGGAAGTAAAAACTTTACTAATAATAAATTATTAACAAACATCGCAGTTGTTACAGTCGTTCAGAGGAAAAGCAGCAGATCTGCAGCCAGGAAGGGATTTTACAGGAGAAACGACTTCAAACATCAAAATAGTGAATTAATTTTCTGTCGATCGACTAAGTGATTTATCGACTGACGTTCAGCCCGACTTTTTTACATTTTCGTGTGTTTTAATTTGAAAAGCTGTCAGACAAAATGTAGTGAAGTAAAAAAGTACAACATCTCCCTCTGAGACGTAGAATCAGATTCGCACTGGAGTAAATGCAGTTTCACCGCTGCAGAAGTCTAATCTGACATCTTCTTCATCGTGCACTGAATGCTTCCATGGAAACGACGGCGTGACACGCTAACGAGTGTGTGTGTGTGTGTGTGTGTGTGTGTGTGTGTGTTGCAGCTGTGCCAGAGATGGACCCCCCCATCGACACCAATTTGATAGAATTCGACACAAAGTGAGTATCGGCTCTTCTGTTGAGTTCGTGAAGGAAAAAAGAGAGTTTCAGAGCCGCGGCGTGCACCGCTCACTGTCTCAGCGTAGAAAACCAGAATCCGCTTGGATCTGGTTTCGTATCGGGCTTTGAAACCGGTCGATGCTGGTGCGGATACCCGAGTCTCAGTGCTGAAACCAGAACGTTGCTTTGAGAAATACGAGTGATTTCCTACGAAACTCTCCGTCCGTCCGTCCGTCCGGTTTGTTCCACGCTGGAAATGCGGCCCAGACGTTTATGTTTCCCCGTAACATCATCGGGTTTGAACGCCTGCAGAACTGATGGCGTTCCCATCAGCCTCAGCTGCGCTCTGTTTACTGCCAGTTAGCATGTGTTAGCATGCTAACACGCTGAAACGACGTCTGAGTCGCCGTCTTCGTTTTAAGTCTCGTCTCAAAACGCAGTTTTATCAGAAAGCAGATCCTGGTTTTACTGCTTTGGTGTATTTTATTTCTTCATATTTCGTCGTTCACTGTTTTATTTTATTTCTCTTGTTGTGAAGCTCTTTGTTTATAGAGCAAGTACAAAGTTTTATTATTATTATTATAATAATAAACTAAGATGGCGAACACAGACCGGTGTAGTGACGGCGGACGCTCGCGTCAGATGTCGATGTGATTTATTTTAAATGAGGTTTTCTTGCTTCTGGATCAGGTCCTGGAAGTTCTGGTTTCGCTCCGGCTCTTGTTGAAATGAGTAAACTGTCTCTCTCTCTCTCTCTTCGTCCTCGCAGCAGCATCTCCCAGGACGACGACTTCGTCTTCGAGGACTTCGCCCGCCTGCGGCTCAAAGGCGCCGTGGACGACAAGGACGAGGACTGCTAGGAGCCCGCCGACCCTCATACGCTCGCTTTGAAACCACCTCTCACACACACACACACACACACACACACACACTTCACGTTACATTCCCCCGGTGGAGGGGATGGACGCGGGCACGTTTGGACGGAGGCCTCGCAGGGGCCCGGTGGTGTTCTTCCTCTCTTGCTTCAGCCATTCGTCATGCCGCCGCCTTCTTCTCCATCTGTCTCCTCTGTCTCTCTTTTTAGCCGAAGGTCGAGAAACTGTAAATGTTAAGCAGCTGCAGGACAGATGTTGGCGGCGCGGATCGAACTCTGCTGCTTCTTTCTTTGCCGTCGGGACGTTCAGGTGTGTGTGGGGGCGGGAGGGGCGGGGCTTGTGAAATACCGAGAAGGGTCGAGGCGAAAGGAACGATCTGATAAAGAAATAAAGACGCGCGGGAAGCCGAAGAGTCGCAGAAGCGGCGTTCGTCCTCTTTTACTTTTGAAGTCTTTTTGAATGTCGACCGTTTCCGCGGCGACGATCACCATCTTGTACAAACAGAATATATATTTGAAACATAGATTTAAAAAACATAAAAAACAAAAAAAAAACAACAAACAACCTTCTGCGAGAAGCTGAGATCTGTGTTCAGTGGTGATCGCCGCTTTTCCCATCATGGCTGCAAGGGGAGGAAACACACACACACACACACACACACACACAGTCACAGCAGTCTTACACAAGCGACTGAAGTTCGATTTCACCAGCATCCACCCTCCCGCTCGTCACGCTCTGACCCCCCCGTCCCCGTCCCCGTCGTCCATTTTGTAAAGCGTTTGTGGCGTTCGGTCGGCCGCACTGTTCCCTTCCTGTTGGTAAGAACCATTCCAGCGTCGACGGAGTCGTTTCCTTTTTGTTCAAACAACACGTCGGGCCGCGTTCGGTACTTCGCCCTCACGTTTTCGTCGCAGCTCATTGGTTCCCGCTGAAGACGTAAAATCGGCTCACAGAGTTTCGTTTTTAAAAACTGGCCCTGCGAGAAAGTACGCCGGGATCCAAGCGCGTGACCCGGGCCGGTCTGGGAGCTGGGAGCACTTGTCTTTGCGGGACAAGACTTTGCATAAACTATTATTATTCCTGTTGGTTAAAATAATTCCCGCACGCAAAGCGACTGAAGCGGTTACGCGTTTAATCTACGTTCCGGCGCTGTAACCTCTAACCAGCGGCGCTCCGAGAGGAGGAAACTAAATCCAGAACATACGGAGTCGAAGTTGAAATATCTCCGGACTGAAGTCAGGTGTTTACCGGTCGGTTCCCGCTGAAGACGGAAATCTTTAAAAACGCGCTGCACTCGTCAGCGGGCCTGAAGCGAAGTGATCTTATATATGAAAGTCTTTTTTTTTTTTTAAAAGGGAAACAGTTTGTTAGTAGACGCACTCTCGGAGGAATAAGCTACATCAGACTTCGGACGCCGACAAAACCTGTTGGTGCAGTAAATTCGCTGTTCGTTCGATTTGGTGACCGGAAGCAAAATGTAGCAGGAAAGGCAGACATCGGGTTTCTGAAGCGTCCCGGCCGTTATTGATCGCCGATGGCGAGGAGCTGAAGGCCCACGCTCGCTTGTCGTTAACGATGTTTCTGTAAAATGGAGCCAGTTAAACAGTTTTCTTTCTTTTACGATGCAAAGATGCCAACTTCCTCTTAAAGCGGCACTTCGGCGCGGACTCTGATCACGCTGGAATCGTTTGTTTGTTTGTTTTTTTAAACTCGGATCAAACTTCAGACCTGAGTTGGACCTCGAGTCGCTCAAATGTAAACGGAAACCGTCGGTGACTCGATCGCAGCCGGTTTAAACGCTCATCGGCTCGTTGAAGGGGAACACTGGTGTCTTTGTTCATCATCATCATCATCTCTACGATTATTAAATCATTCATCCCTGATTATAATGCGTCATTAGTTCCAGTGATTTTATTTTGAAAGGTACAAAGTGTTTGTGTGTTTCTGCCCTGAATTCTGACTGCCAGGCGGAGTAGTTCTTACCATGTGACCTAAATATGGAAACGGGAAGAATTCGGTCACGTGGTAACAACTAAACCATCTCCATGACAACTGAGGGAATCCAGGGAAGAAGACCCACGCGATGCTTGAAAGCCTCGGAAACGACGAACGAGGCGTCGGACCTTGTGCTGAGATTTGTTCGGGGGGGGGGGGGGATAAAAGACATTTTCTCCTAAAATTACAACTTAACTGTTGTAATATCACTTTTTAAAAACGTATTCGTGTAAAATAGAGGGTTTTTTTTTTTTTAATTCAAACGCCTTGACTTCTTGTCACTTTTCGACATTCCTGCGACGTCGCGCCTTTAACTCGTCAGCTTGTCTTCGTCCCTGGAAGTTACGACTCTCCTCGTAAAATTTAATTTATCTCTGAAAGGCTTTCCTGCTTTTCCCCCCCATAAAATTCCAACTTCAGTAGAATCGCAACCATTTCAGCGAACGCGCTCGCGATATTTCGACTTAATTTAATCAGATTGTTGTGTTTGTTTTTCTCTCAGCGGCCCCGACTCTCCTTTTTAAGTACGATTGACCGAATTGCACGTTTTTCTAAAAGTGCCGTGAAAGCACCAGCGTTTCCCTTCAAATCCACACGAACCTCCTGCCTCCTCTTCTCCCGAACATTTCGGATTTTATTTAAGCTCGGACGCGACGGACTTCAGCAGCTCGGGGTTTTTATTGCCCTCGACTAGATCTTTTCTCTCCGCGCTCATTCTTAAAAACGGAGAGAGCAGCTCAGAGCCGCTGCTTTCCAACGTTCGTTACATCGCCGTCGAACTTTTGTTTATTTCTCCCCCCCAAAAAAAAAATAAAAACCCTGCACAGATCAACATTTAACACGACACAAGAGCACTGCACTTTCATTGGACGAAACAAACCCACAGACGTTATTGTTTAGTTTTGTTTATTTCAGGAGACAAAGAAGAAGAATGTTGGTCTTTTTTGACGCATGGCGGTTTTTAGAAATTGTTCGTTGTGTTTTCGAGCTTCACACAAACCAACAAACTTTCTTTGTATTTATTTTTGTTTTTGTTGTTTTTTTATCTTAAAACTGCCAAAATTCCCTCCCTTCCTCAGTCAGTCAGTCAGTGGCTGAAGCTGCGACCCAGAGGGGAAGAAGAAGAAGAAGAAGAAACCGACGCGGAGCATGTTTTCTGGTTTAATTTCCCCCCCCAGGCAGTGCTGTGAATCGTACGAGCTGTGATTCTGTCCTTACTTTGTCGTGCATATGTGGGGTAACTTTTGCTAAGTGTGAAAATATTTTGACAAGTGCCACGCCCCGGCCTGTGCGATGCTTACCATAATGTCTATAAAACAGGAAGTGATTTCAGCTGGTGGGACGAACACCAGAAAAGATAGGATTATGATTATTATGCTTCTGATTATTATTATTATTATGGTGACTATTACTTCTACTGTATCATCATTGCGACCATGATTATTCTCATAATCATTTAAGAGTCTATTGTTTTGCCATGTATTTTTTATTTTGAGATTTTTATTTTAGTTTTCTTTTTATTATTAAAGGCAAAATGAACTAACAGATACTTAGTGAATGTTTTTGTTTCCGCCGCGCGTGTGCTTTTATCCCAGCCGAAACTGGACCTGGACCTGGTTTTCAGATGTCACGTAACTGTTATTTTAGCTTGTAAATTAGCGTTTTTCAACACGACGCAGGTCCTGACTGCACTGCTGAAACATAGTCATTTAAACGTAACCCTGACGTCTTGTTGTTGATGTTTTAGTGAAACATGCAGTGGGACGAGTCTGGTTTTCTCGCACTTTGAAGTCTGTTGACTTGGACTCGGTCAGCCGCTTCGTCGGAGAGGCCGACTTTTGGCCCCTAGTTATGGCTCGTACTCCAAAAACACTTGAGCCTACGTTTCCCACAATGCAACTCACTTCTTCAGACGTCAGGTTGAGAAGATCAGTTATCAGAGCAAGCGGGTTGGACTCTTTGCCCTGGATGTTGCTTCTCAGGCTACTTTTATCGGTGGAGGGTGTTTGGGTGTAAGGAACACCTGCAGACGTTACTCAGGGCTGAAAACAGGTAGCCTACTCCCAACTGCATTATTTTTGGGGTAATTTTGTTTTATTTATTCACCTAAAAAGCTTCCAGATTTAAACAAAGACGGAACAATATCTGTCAACATACTGTGTGTGTATCTGATACATAATGTATTTGTAAATGTTTATTTATATATATATATATTACTTTTTACTGCAGTTTATACAAGTACAGCTGAAACGATCGGTCGACTGATAACTATTTTAATTTTTTTTTTAATAGTCCGCCCACAGTTTATAGAACATTTGTAACATTTCGAGTGTTTTGGCTTCGTCTGTAGATGTTTAACAGATTATTTGTCCCTAAATCAAACCCAGAAAACGGTTTTATTTGTGAATCGTTGCAAATACTTTAAAATCTATCTGTAAGCGGACAATTCAAATAAAGTAACAAACATTTTATTTTTCATATAAAATCACTTCCAGACGTGCAGATCTGCTGCTTTTCCTCTGAACGACTGTAATAACTGTGATGTTTGTTAATAACGTCGAGCTTCGGACCGTCGCTCGGACACGACGACACGGCGAAGGCGTCGCTTTGGGCTCTGGTTCGTCGTGACGGCGTTTCTCACCGTTTTCACCAGTTTTCCAAACCGATCGATGGAGAAAAGAATCGGCAGATGGATCCAGAATGAAAAGCATCGTCAGCTGCAGTCCGATACAAACCGGTTCAACATGAGCTCCGGCTCCACCAGCTGCAGCAGCAACATCCTGCTTTCCATTAATGCACGAGGAATAATAACCTGATGACAGAATATATAACAGCACAGCAGCCGCAGGGACGCTGCGCTGCTTTAACTTGTAACAGAGTACTTTTTCACAGTGCGTGTTTGTACTTTTACTGCAGTATCTGAATACTTCCTCCAGCAGGCGTAACCGCACGTAACAGTGATGTCACGGTGCACCGGAGTACATCTGTACATCAGCAAAGCCCGACATGCTAAGCTACAGGATGCTAACGTCACGTAGCTGCGTAAGAACAGACGCAGCTCAGTTTGTATGTTAATGCAGTTTATTGTGAATCAGTCGACCATCGGAGCGGCTTTCCTCCGCTCCTCTGTGTCGCTTTTTCTTATTTTTGTTTTTTAATGTACAGATTTTTTTTTTTTAAAGGGATTATTACAAAGGGTTAAAAAAAAAAAAAGAGAGCCGTCTTCAGTCACGCCGTCATAGAGCGTCGTAGTCGTCGTCGTCTTCGTGCTTCCTCTTCAGCGACTCTCCGCCGGAGTTCTGCGACACCATGTTGGTGGTGATGAGGATGTTCTTGGAGCCGATCAGGGACTGGTTGATGAGGACGTTGGAGACGACGGGCGTGGACGGCGTGGCTGTCGGGGCGAGAAGAGCAGCGAGGGTTAAACTTCCTGTGCTTCGCTCACATCACATCTCTCATTTGAAACGCACGATCCGCTAATCCTGGCAGAACCGGTCCGCACCTTTAAAACGGATTATGAATGTTTCTTGTCGTCAGATCTCGACGAGACGACCTGATTAAATAAACAAACGCCGACGGGGACGGAGCTGCTCTAAATATTCACTGTGGCTTTAATTTCACAGCTAAATGCCACATAAAGGAAACCTGCACATTCTAATAATAATATTTTATAACTAACACATCTTCACCTGGTTTGTTTTTTATGGTTTTAGACATTTAGGTTGTTATGTAGTTTGTAACTCGTCGTATTTGGTCCAAAACACTCTTGAAAATAGAGATTTTTTCATGTTTTCCGGGTTGAATAAAGACGGCATGATGTAGCTATAAACACACTAGAAGAAGTCATCGACCTGCTGGTGTCAGAGTTAAATAAAACGGGTTCTTACTGGTCTTGGTGGTGGCCGTCTGAGAGGGCTGTGGGATCTGCACGGTGAACCTCTGACCCGTCAGAGACACCGGAGCGCCGACTTTAGCGGCGACGGACTGGACAGACGGAGTTCCTGTGGAGAAAACACTGGTCACAGCACGCCGGTCCAGGACACGCAGACTGGACCCAACTGGGACTAAACAAAAGCCACATCTGTTCTGGTCTAAGTGAAGCATCTTTGTAATGGGGCCGCTGGTTTCACGCAGCACGGGGAGAAGCCCACGAGTTACATTTTACGTTAATATAGTTTGACGGACTAAAGCAATATGAGAGCGTCTCCCTGTGTTAATTATTAGTCTTCGTGTAGATAGAGTTGCACTATTTAAGTTTGATTATGTTACTTTCTTGCTGCAGCAGACTGGAAACTAATTCAACCTCGATTCTTCAGATGTGGAACATGTTTCTCGCTCAGAACGATGAAGACCTGAGAAACTGTGACAGAGACAACGTCGTGAAGCTTCTCGCGATAATTCGACAGATTTCAGATTGCGCGGACTTTCTGAGACGCGTTATAAACGCGGCGTTACCGGTAATAAGCGCTACAGACGCAGGTGTTTACTTGTCGATACAGCCAAGTATTAAAAAGGGGGAGGGGCCCAGATTGACGCGCCGCTTCACTGTACGGCGTTCTGGTAAATTCAGCGATCCTGACTTCAAGTTGTCAGGTGAAAATTAACCAAAGTGCAACTTAAACTTTGCTGTCAGATCATTTTAATGCTCCGTAATGTGACATTTCCACGTGATTTTTGATTTTTTTTGTTTAACTGAACCTGCAGCTGCGACACTGTGGGAACCGAACGGTCCCTTTGGCGTGTAAACGCCTCATCGAGAGTTTCTTCGGGTGTCCGCGGCAGGAAGGCGTGGCCGGAGAAACGGAGACATCTGACGCCGGCTGCGAGTAAAGTTCGCCTCCACCCAAACACTTTACTACAGATTCTGCAAGGCGGAGCTCAGGGCTTGAATCTCACGTTAACACCTATATAATGTTTTAAAAGAGGTCTTTAGATCTCCAGCCTGGTTTCTCCTCTGCATGTAAACAGAAATGAAATGGGGGGGGCGATGGGGTTTAATAGCATTTTATCCAACGGATCAATCTGCCGATTATTTACCCGATCGATCGTTTGGACTGTCGGAGAATAATGAAGAGCGTGTGCTGTATATTCAGTTGACTCACATAAGGAGGAAGAACATCAGCAAGTCCTCACGACTGAGAAGCGGAAACCAGATATTTGAAAAATTAAAACGAACGATTATCAAAACAGTTGCAGATGAATTCTCTAATCGATAACGGATTAATCGACTACTTCGCTTTTGGTAACGGGTGCTTTTTCTCGATTTCATCTTCAGCGCGACACAAACACGGGGAGGACAATCGAAGGGACGGCGCCTGCGACCGGTTTGTCGCAGCGAGGAGAAGAAGCTGGAGGCGGCGAGTGGAAAGACTGCCGAATAAAAACAGGAGAGCTTCCTGCATCGGAGCGCAGGCGCTTCTCTCGGACCCCTCGGCGCTCTACTGGGTGCTATCCACAACTTTTTGCAAATGGAATAAAATCGCCGAGCCGAGCCGAGGAAAGGACGCGCATCAGAGCCCGTCGCCGTTTCCACCACGGCGAAAAGAAACGTAAAAGATCTCTTTTAAATGTGTTTGTTGGTCTGAAAATCCAGTTTCGGTTTTGTTCTGATGCCACCTGCTTTTACTTCAGTTGGCGAGCTCCTACATTTCCCAGAATGCCCTTTGACGAACTACAGCGGCATTGTAATGTCGGTTTAACATGCGAGTAGAGAGATCCACTGCGTGGAGGTGGTCAGGATACAAGCTGTAGCTGCACTGCATTCTGGGTAACACACTAAGCCTTCTTGCCTCTCAGAGGGGCTGACGGGCCCGCCTGTGGCGCCCTCTACGGCGTCACGGCTGCATTACGCGAGACTCACCGAGGGTCGGCGTGCTCGGCCTGCTGGAGACGGCGCCGACGCTGAGGCGCGGCACCGATATCCTGCCGGTCGACGACGACACCTGGAAGGAAAAAAGACAAAACAAACATCACAGAGACGTTTTGGGAACAAAAAGGAAAAGCCGGAGATGAAAGTTAAAAAGGTGGAGAGTTTGCACCTTCTTCTGCACAGACTTGAGTCTGTAGTTGGGCGCCGTCAGGCAGTAGCGGTCTGGAGGGAGCCGGGGTCCGGTGTAGGGTTTGATCAGCGGGAGAGGAGTCTGGTTCTTCTGCCTCGCAACCTCCAACAGGAACTGAACACACGGCAGAGCCGGAGACCCGGGTTAAAAACCCGAAACAGACGACACAAACACAGACTGCCGCGGCTTTACAAGCACATCGAGCTGCGACGGTCCGTTGATTAAATCAATTAGTCGATCGACAGAAAAATCTGAAACTATCGGAGAAGTGGCTGCTTTTCCCCGTCTTACGTTATAATAGATTGAATATCTCTTGGTTTGTTGCCAAACCAGACGAATCTCTCACCGCTTTCTTAAGTTTTACAGACCGAACGCTTATCGGTCAATCAGGAAAATCCCCTGCAAACGGATCGATAACGAAGCGAATCGTTGGTCGCGGTTGCAGGCGCTTTGCGGCCGCACTTTCCTCCTTTTTTCCCCCCAAATGGAAAACTGAATTCCTAAGCAATAAAACACACCACTGCTCTACTCGATGCGCTCGCGTTTAGCTGCCGCAGCCTTATCTGCAGCTGAATGTTAGCCAACTTTAGCTCCACGTTCCCGTGTAACATTACCGACGTCTTCCCATTATCCCGTAACAGCGGCTGCTACAGTTACGTGCTCTTCAAGATGGCGACCTTTTGCCGCCATTAGTCTGTATTCATATTTGTTTGTCTGACAATAAAAATAAGAATAAAGCTTCTGTGAGTCAGCTCCAGAGATCTTCAGTTAGCGCGAGTTTACAGGCGAGTAGTTTTCTTTCCCCCCGCAACGTGTTTCTTTTCTAAGCGTAGATTCGTGCTGCGCCTCGTTAGCTAGTTTAGTTTTTATGGAGTTCTTCGATCTGGCTCCACCTGTGGTCTTTGTTCCCTTCAACTCGTGTTGATGCATAACGCTAACACTCGGAGAGGAACTCCAGTGTAAAATCAGACACTGCGTTAGCGTTTTCTTTCTTGGTTTGAAAGAGAATGATCAAGTCTGAGGCGGACGTTTGTTCCTCTCTCCTTATGTAGAAAAAGCCGATTGCTTGCAGCCATTGACACACATCCACACGTGCGCTTCGTGCCGCAGTAAAGACGCTGAGGACGGCGGAGGCTTACGTCTCGAGGCGGCGGCGAGGTGAACGACTGGTCCATGCGGCACTGGATGGCCAGTTTGATGTCGTCTGCGTCCACGCTGGACTTCTTGGCGTGCGTGGCGTAGATTTTGGCGTCCTCGATGATGGTCGTCACATATCCTGTGAACAGAAACGGCAGCAGAGTGACGCTGACACTAAACACAAATCGCGTTTAATATAAACAGGGTTTTATTTTGACAGAGTTCTCAAATGTTAAAATGTTGTCTAAACACAAGCTAAGTTAAAACTGGCAACTTTATGATCAAAGACGATTATTTCACAAATTCTCACGTCAGTTTTATCTATCAGAGCGTCACATTCATCCCACAGCGTCTCAAACCAGCAGAGCGACGATTCATTATAATAATGTAAAATGTCTATTTTTGTTTTTGCACGTGATTTGTTCTAAATATTTATTTTCCTGTGAGTTTTTTTTTTCTTTTGCTAATTCAACGTTTTGTTTCGAAAGAGCTGGGCAGCGGCGGGTCTACAGTATTTTATCTATATTTACTCATATCGGAGTAAAAAGAATCAGAACTAATGGCTTACTGCAAGGAAAGATGAATACATCAACACTTTGCTAGGGATAATAGTCTGCACTAAGTGTACATCGCCAACGTTGACATTTATTTTCATATAGTAACTTTGATCAGTTTGACTCTGGTTGCTTACTTGAAATTCAGGAAGATTTTATGGCTGCTGAAAGACACCAACGTGAACTTCTCTGCAGCTTCTAAGTCCCAACTTCAAATGTTCATCATCATTGCATTTATAGAGTAAATAGATAGAAACTCTACTCTACCACACCACAAGGGCTTGAACACTAATGTTTTTAAAGTTGAATGAAAATACTGTCTTAGAATCTCAACGTGAGAAATCGTTGTTGTTGGCTAAGACCACACAGCGGGTCTACAGTGCCTATACAAAGTATTCACCCCCTTAATTAAAGCAGATTTAACGAGGGTCACAGTTTAGCACCATTTCTTTCCTCAACTGACTATTGTATTCTTTCTTTCGTCCCCGTGTTAGCCAAAAGGCTAATTTTCAGCTGTTGTCCCTTGGCCAGATGTTAAATTAGCCATTAAAAACAACAATAAATATTAAGAGCAACACAAACGTCTGTACGGACGACGAGCTTCTTCTTTTTCCCCGCGTACGATTTGTCCCTGAAGCGCCTCGGCGGCATCTGGTGCGACTACGGATAAGCAGCCACTAAAATCACGTACGTACAACGACGCTAAATGTTCATTTAGCTTTGCAAAGCCTGCTGCAGTTTTGAGCGTCAGCCAGAACTTAAAGCTGAACCCGGCGTTGTTTGTTCAGGCTACACGATATCAGCCCGACCTGACAACTGACGGTTTCGTCCCGGTAGTGCATCATCGTGGACGACCGCCGACGCCAGTAAAAGCTTACGCAGGCCGATCGGAGTCATACGCGGTCTTCCATCCTGTCACCGATCCGTCGCACGTGCTGTTACAACTTCATATGAGCGGAGGCTTTAACTGCGCGCGCTCAGCACCGGACGAAGCACACCTCGCCTTACTCCGCCTCCACATCAGTCTAAGAGCGCGGCACTGTTTACCGCACGTTGTCGTACTTACCGCAAAAGAAACGTACGAGGCTACGAAAAGAAAAGAGCGGCTTTCAATTGACGATTATCGAAAACACGCTCTCGAGGCGCACGACAAAAAGGAGGAAACCACTTGCAGCGTACGCTAGCCGAGCCGATGGAAGTTAAGAAGCACCTCTTTCCCGATGACATCACGCAGGTCGTGAAAAGACAGCGAGCTGTGATTGGTCGGGGACCAACGCGCGGTCTCCGAATCCGACACAGTGACCATTTTAACGGACTGAACCCGACGTAACGCGCCAAAACGTTTCCTTCCTCGTAAAACATCAGCAAGGCTGATCTTCATTTTAAATCCATGTTTACTACCTTCTTCTTCTCTGCCTTTGTTGGCGCGTTGCTGCGTTTCTTGGTGCGTTACCGCCACCTGCAGGTCAGTGGAATAACGCGGCGCCACCAGAGGTCAACAGAGGCTAAACCGAGTTGCGTCTGAATTTGCAGCCATCCATCTTTGCGTCCACCGCGGGCTTCTGTACTGCTCAGACGCGACAAACATGTAAACACGGAGCCGTCGACTTACTGTAGGTGAACTCCAACATCTGGTTGATGACTCGGGGCTCGTACTCGGTGATCCCCATGTCCTTCAGGATCTGGATCATCACCTGCACGACACAGTTACGACCCATCAGACGGCGTAATGACAGCACGGTAGATATATCAATATAACAATGTTTTTTCTAATACTGATTTATATCACGACGTAGATGTTTGCAACAAAAAAATCACATGGAAACTGTTTTGCGTCACGCCGTCGTGCTGAAACGATTCGCTGATTTGAAAACTAATTGGCAACGATTCTGATATTTAATCATTCGTTTCGGTCATTTATCAAATAAAAACAGCCAAACGCTCGCACGTCTCAGTCTCTCAAATGTGAGGATTTGCTGATTCGTAACTTTGTAAATCCAATATTTTGTGGGTTTTGGACTCATCGGCAACTTGTGACGAGCACTTTTAAACTATTTTATAAACCAAACGAACACTCGATGACTTCAAGAAGCCTGTTTTTAATCTCAGTTGGCTCTGAATCATTCATTTGAACTACAGAGTTTTGCAAAACAATTAACGCGACATAAACAACGAGTCGATCCATCTATCGACAGAATATGAATCTTATATTTTGAATCTTTTAGATTATATACACGTTTTGGGTTTTGGACAGGAAAGCAATTTGAGGACACCAGCTGTGGGAAATTGGTGGAAATGTTCACTTTTCACAATTTTCAGGTATTTTATAGACTAATTAATTAAATCGAAAAATTCACTCAACACATAAATAACAAAAATAATCATTAATGACACTGCATCATTAGCGAGCGACCTCCTAACCTCACCTCTCCTGCCTTGAGGACTACATTACGTTTCACAGATACATTTTACTGCATTTACATTGAGCTGTTCTGTCGGTGCTTCGGACTTTGCACTATAATTTGCATATTGCACTGATATTGCACATATTCTTTGTGTGTATATACGCAACTGTTTATCTTGTAAATATATTTTAGTTTTTCTTTTTATTTCTTCCTTTAGCGCTGCTTTGTTCTATTTGCCTCTGTTTCCTGAGGAGGCTGAGGTCCTTCAACATCTGCCGGACGATGCTGAGGATGTTATATGAGTCTGTGGTGGCCGGTGCTGTCCTGTATGCTGCTGCATGCTGGGGCAGCATGCTGGGGCAGCAGGCTGAGGGTAGCGGACGCCAACAGACTCAACACACTGATCCGTAAGGCCGGTGACATTGTGGGGGTGGAGCTGGACTCTCTGGCGGTGGTGTCAGAGAGGAGGATGCTGGGTAAACTACACGCCATCTTGGACAGCGTCTCCCGCCCGCTCCATGACGCGCTGGTCAAACAAAGGAGCAACTTCAGCGGAAGACTCATCCCCCCACAATGCACCACAGAGCGCCACAGGAAGTCATTCCTGCCTGTGGCCATCAGACTCTTTAACTCCTCCCTCTGAGTGTCAGTCTGTCTGACCCGAAGTCACTAAACTGGACATTGATCATTAACATCTCTGCTATACTTGATATATTGTGCAATATTTAGTTTTCCCATGTTAGTTTTTCCTATTTATTGATATTGATATTATTTACCTCCATTACTGCTGTGCAATATCTTAATAATCTCAATAAGCTGCACTTAACTCGACAGCACATGCACCTCTGCTCATTACTTATATTATTACATTGTATTATTATACTGTATTATTATCATCAACCGGTAAACCCACTTTGTACTTCATTTATCTGACCTGTTTTATAGTGCGCTGACGTGACAGTGAGCTGCTGTTTATTACATGTTTATTTGTACAAGAGCTGTCACGATTTGTCAGAAATATAACTATTTTGATGATCAAACACTTTTTTTTTTTTAAAACAACTATTTTTGCTTGAAACTTTCTTTCTGCTGTTTTATATGATAAACTGAACGGACGGTAACCTCGGATTTGTTGACATTTCATGGACCAAAAAACAACAACTAATAACTGTAAATCTATAAACGACAAGTTTGCTGGTTTGTTTTAAGCTCAGTTACCAATTTTACCGTGACACCTACTATTTAACGTTCCCTCTATGCAGCCAATTCGCGGCGTTTCGGCGTCAAACACCCCGGCAAAGCGAGCTTAAAATGACCGTTAATGTTAATAAAAATCCAGCGTCAGTCGATATGAGACACAATAATTAGGAAACTCTGCAAAAACACGCGCACAAGTCGCTCGTGTTTACATCCCAACGGCACTTATCCACCGGCTACCGGCTAGGCTAACGCGCTAGCTGGTGGCTATTGTAGTGAACGGTAATCCGGCGCTAACGTTAGCTGACAAGCTAGCTAACGTTTGCGGGTTAAGAGAAACGCGCACAAATGCATCGGTTGTTGATGTTAACTGTGGCATTTAAACAAAACCACAACGAGGGTTAATTCAAAACGCAGCTTAATGACAAATACACGCTTAAAAACTCTGCATTAATGACATTACCTGAGCGTCTTTCGGGATGGTTTTCGGAGCGGACATTTTGATTTTCCCCGCAGCGCCGTCACTTCTTCTTCTTCTACTGTTTCAGCTCACAGAAACAACTGTAGCGCGACGCCTGCTGGTCAGCGCGTAACTTCTCGCGAGATTACCAGCAGATCCGAGATCACAACACCCATAATAAAAACACTAAAAACCAGCGGTGGAGGAAGCACTACTCATATCTTTTACTTCAGCTTTAGTTACTAGCTACTTTGCAGAGTCAGATTATTAATACAAAAATATAATCAACTAATAAAAAAATAATAAAAAATAAAGAAATGTACTAATACCACACTGTAAAAATATAAGTAAAGGTCCTGCAATGATACTGAAAATGTTACTTAAGTAAAAGTACTCATTAGAAGGCCCATTTCAGAACAACATTATATTATTGGATTATAATTATTGATGCATTAATGTGTTCATCACTTTAATCAGAATCAGAAATACTTTATTGATCCCCGTAGGGAAACTCTTTGTTACATGTTGCAGCTGCTGAAGGTGGAGCTTATTTTGATTATTTTATATACTGCTCGGTAGCTTAATCCATTAAAAAAATAAATAAAAAACAATATTTCCCTCTGAGATGTAGCGGAGTAGAAGTAGAAAGTGGCATAAAAAGAAAAGACTCAAGTAAAGTAGAAGTACCTCAAATGTGTAGTTAAGTACAGTACTTGAGTAAAAGTTACATTCCACCACTGGTAAATCTCTGTATGTGAGTAGTATATATATTTATATATATATATATATATATATATATATATATATATATATATATATATATATATATATTTACACTGCTGGCTCAGGTTTTCAGGCCGGGCTCCGAGCTCCCAGTCAGCTAAGTTATCGAATGGGACAGCTAGCTGCACGGCTAACTGAGCTATACTACTGCTAACTACCTTAGCAGTAGTTAGCGGTTACTTTAGCAACAAGTAAAGCCATCTGTCCATCAAGAAACTAACTAACTTGCCTTCACAACCGAAAAAGCACTTTCTGCGAGACAAACTGAACAAACTCCAAAACCTTGAAGAGCGATCCCGAGCAGAGTAGTTTTCGCAAAGCCAGACACTTCTCCGCATTTTGTTTTAGCGCCGCGGCAGCGCTGGAGAAAGCGCGGCGAGCAGAGCGGCGAATAACTGAGACAGATCCGTGGGCGTGCAGATGACCGTATGAGGACATCCGCGCCCGGCTGACGTCAGCTCAACACGAAAGTAGAAAAATACGTTGGAAAGCTAGTATTCATAATTATAAGCTAGCACGAGCTTTCTGCTCACAGGGATTACTTTTACATTTGTTTACCTCATTATTTGAAACTTTGGCCACGTTTCATATGAACATCCGACATTGTAACATGTCAGAAAATAAGGGAAAGCATAAAAGGCAAGTAAAAGTGCAAAAGTATTAGCAGCAGAATATACTTAAAGTGGCATAATAGTAAAAGCAGGCCCATTTCATTATACATATATTACATTATTGGATTATAATTATTGATGCATTAATGCGTTCATTACTTTAATGTTGCAGCTGCTGAAGGTGGAGCTCATTTTAATTAATACAAGTACAGTTACAGTACTTGGGTAAATGTACTCAGTTAGTCTCCACCACTGGTTTTTAGTATGTAGTGTGTTCGAAACTGGAGGAGCTGCTCACAGCTGGAAAAAAAAGCTCCAGAAATATCTCTGAAAACAAACAAACAAACAAAAGTGTTAAATGCTGTTTGTTTAGTTTCATTTTCATTCTGCAGTCTGAGAGGAAGACCTGCAGACTGTACTCAGGGCTGAAAAGCACCTTCACTCCTCTGCACGTCTTTAATCTGTATTATTATTATTATTATTATTATTTACGCGATATTCTCTTAAGATTCTGGTATTGAACATCAAAGATAAGACAGTAAAGGACACAACGTCATGATTATGCGACCAAATCGCCAGAATAATGTAGCAACTGTACGTTTCTGCAAACCACGGATACGTTTCATCTGTACGTTTCAAACGTTTCATCTTTAAGTTTCAAACGTTTCATCTGTACGTTTCAAACGTTTCATCTGTACGTTTCAAACGTTTCATCTGTACGTTTCAAACGTTTCATCTGTACGTTTCAAACGTTTCATCTGCACGTTTCAAACATTTCATCTTTAAGTTTCAAACGTTTCATCTGTACGTTTCAAACGTTTCATCTGCACGTTTCAAACATTTCATCTTTAAGTTTCAAACGTTTCATCTGTACGTTTCAAACGTTTCATCTGTACGTTTCAAACATTTCATCTGTACGTTTCAAACGTTTCATCTGTACGTTTCAAACGTTTCATCTGCACGTTTCAAACGTTTCATCTGTACGTTTCAAACGTTTCATCTGCACATTTCACGTTTCATCTGTACGTTTCAAACGTTTCATCTGTACGTTTCAAACGTTTCATCTGTACGTTTCAAACGTTTCATCTGTACGTTTCAAACGTTTCATCTGCACGTTTCAAACGTTTCATCTGCACGTTTCAAACAGAGAGGCGGAGTCCCTCCCCTTCCGGTAGTCAACGGATCCCGTTTGAATTGTGCCATGAATTACACACATGATGTTTGTCAATGTAAAAGATAGTTTTGCAAGTCAAGAAAGTCGCAGTTTGTCTTTTTAGTTTTTTGTGAAACCGCTCAGTGAACTTCATCTCTCGCTCGCACAACATACGTCACCAGCACCAACATGGCCGTCCGTTGTAACGTTAGCTCACCTGATGTGTTTCATCCAGCGACTCCTGGTCCTTTTATCAGCGAAAGAACGAGACCCGTTGCTCGTGTGACTAAATCCGGCACTTTATACATCCATGTACGAAACACACAGGCGTCGTAGCTTCAGCGGCTCGTGGCGAGACTTTCGGGTGTGAAGTCTTTCTAATTACGTATTTTCAGAGTCTTATACTTACAAACTGCGACTTTCTTGACGTGCAAAATTATTCTTTTAAATTGAAAAACGTGTGTAATTCATGTCACAGTTCAAACAGGATCCAAACATTTTTTGTTTCTCGCCATCGACTACCGTACATATTCTTTCCAAAGTTTCCACAGGAAGCGGAGGGACTTCCCTCTCTATGTGGTCGGATTTGGGCTAAAATACCCGACGCCTCGCTAAAAGACATCCGGTTTTGTCGGCAGAAAAATGGCGGCAAATTGTGGTCTCGAAAAGTGGTCTCTGGTGCTTTTTGCAACTGATGGGGCCTTAAAGGCGTCTCTATGATTCGCATTGTACAAATGTGGACATGATCCAGGAAGAGTTCAAGCGTGTTAAAGCAGGTGAAGGCATCCATGTGAAATAAATTAAAAACTGCTGCGAGCTGAGCTGATAAGAAACCTTCCCAGAGGTCAAAAGGCGCTCCGTATCGCTCGCTCAGCAAACGAAACCCTGAGGAGACGAGCCGCTGCAGGTTTCCAGATGACTAAAGTTCCTGAAAGGCTTCTTTTAAAGCTGCTGACTCGCGGCACGGCAAACTGCAGCTGCTGCGTACTTTTACATGCAAATGTAAGCTACAGTACGACAGTAGAGAGCTACACGTCCGTCTCTAATGTTATTTAATGTTTCTGTCTAAACGTCTGCTGTCCAGCACGTTCAGTAACAGCTGGTGGAGCTGATCCTCCAGTCAGCTGCCGTTAAAGCGTCGCAGAAGAAGAGGACGCAGCGAGACGACGCCATTAAAAGAGCTCAGACGATGGGAAACATGACGCTTCATGTGTCCACTTGAGGAAGGCTCCAGCCTCCTCATCTGCTCCGCACACAGCCGATGCTCTCAGCTCTTCAGGCTTCGTGGCCGTCAGCAGCTATTCACTCAGTCTGCTTCTGGTTTCGCGCACACACCAACGTTTCACGCCTCAGGCAACAGGAAACACTTTTATATTTTGTTTTTACGTTTTATTTTGGGAGTTTGAATCATCGCAACAAAGGACGAACAACTGCGTTAGAAAACATCTGCTCCTTTTGATAAAAAAAAAAAAAACAACAAGTCAAAGGTACAAGAAGCATGTGGACATAAAAACAGAAGCAGCAAAAGTCAACTACAACTCCCAAGGTGCATTTCGGCAAGAGACATCCAATCGCAGAGCTTAAAATTCTGCGACTGAGTAATTAATCTCCGTTTGGATTCGGAGTCACTCTTGGATGAATTCGTGTTTTGTTCAGAAATTCAACGATGAAGAGTTTTTAACTCGCTACAGCTCTGATTCTTCTTCTCCATGGAAACCGCAGCTGGGGCTCATGGGTATTGTAGTGTTTAGCGCGGTGCACGCAGACCCGATTTCTCACAAACAAAGTGTAAATAATTCAAAGTGGCGGTCAGAACATTAACACGTACGATCGTCCAGGAGAGTTTACAGAAACGTTTGAAATGGGAATAAGAACAAACAAATCAATAAATCTAAAAAATATAGATTTATAAAGCGCTTCTCTTTAAATAAAAAAAAAATCAAGATAAAACAATTCAGCAGAATAACTTCGACGAAATAAAATCAGGACAGAGAATGAAACAGAATAAAATAATGTAACATAAGATTTAAAAAAAGCCTGAAATGAGCAAAGAGAACAGATCAAACATGAAGTTTGTTTGGTTTGGATTTCTACTTCGGAGATTTTGCTCATTTCTTCAGAATATGTTCGTTTTTGTTTTGGTTGATCGTTCAGTTTGTTTCTTTGTGTAGTTCTGTTTCGTTTCAGGTGAATAAAACCTCCTTTTTGAAACTCCTCGCGCAGAAACAGATTATTAATTTAAAATATAAACAGTTAATAAATGACGATGTATTATTATACATTAACCAGTCACCCACGAAACACATAATTTGAATCCAATAATATTTATGATTATTGGATTATATGTGTATTTTGATGCTAACACTTTTGTACTTTTACTAAAGTTTCGAATGCAGAACAGAGTATTTCTACTTTTACTGAAGTACTTCTGTGTCTTTTTACTTTCAGTTCAGAAAGCCGACCTTCAGGTGACCTCCCTGCTTCCTGTGTGTGTGTGTGTGTGTGTGTGTGTGTGTGTGTGTTGTAACTACAGACAGACCGAACTTTAATCCTCTTTTGCTGCAAATGGTTCACATGTTTTTGGATTTTAGTTTGACAAACTGTGTTGCAAGATTTGAAAGATTTTTATTTATTTTTTTTAAACTTTATGTTATTTTTTATTTATTTTATTAAAGCAGACATGAGAGGCACCAAAAAACCTAAAACCTAAAACACTCACTTTATTTCTGTTTCATTTTGTTTTTAACATTAAAAAAGGAACAATCGACCCGTTAATAACTCATCTTTTTTAAATTATAAATGTTCTTACAGGCACGAGGATCACAACAGACTGATTATTATTATAATTATTATTATTATTATTTGTCTAATTGTAAGTAACAAGCAAGCAGAACGTGGGACTCATTTCCCTAAGACATAAAGTTTTTTTTAAATGTTCCTGCACGTAAAGTAGCGTCCAAGTGTTTTACACAATAATATATATATATATATATATTCATAAGGAGAATAAATGCATTAGAACAACATTTAAAAACACAATAAAATAGGATCAAATTAGAAAAATAAAATGCAAAAATAATGGAGCAGAAGTTACGTGCAGTAAAACTATTTATGGTCTGTTCATTTGCTGTCGGTGTGTGTTTTATCTAATTTTATTCAATTTGACTTGATTTGTTCCCCTGTTTTATATATTATATATATATATATATATATATATATATATATATATATATATATATATATATATATATATAGAAAGATAAAATAACGAGTTGCTTATTTTCATCAGTCAGACTCTGAAAACTGGAACAAAACGAAAAGTGAATTTAATAGAAAATAGAAAAAGCAACAACTGTAGAGAAACAGACTCGAACATCAAACACAATAAAGACATTTTACGAAACATCAAATCTGCAAATCTCATTGTGGAAACTCTGACTGGAGCTGAAGTTTCATTTAAAACATATTTTAATGTTTTTAACTGACAGTGAATTGCAGCCTTTTATTTAAGTAAAAGCAGCTGTAAAAAAAAAATAAAAAAATAACACATTACAAGCAAACGCCCTGCAGTCACAGCCGTGCAGCAAAAAGCACATTTCACTTCTTCATTTTTAAGGACATTCGGTTTCTCTCAGAAGCAGAAAATGGAAATAAATAAAAAGTAAAGCGCCTCTAAACTAAAGTAAATGTCTAATCTAAATTCAAAGAGGAAGTACGTCGTTAATAAAATAAAATAAACACTTTTCTCAGTTTTATTTTCCTTCCGAGGAGATGATGATGATGATGATGATGATGATGAAATGATAATACGTATTATGGACTATTTAATTCACTTATTATGTTTCATCCCTCAAAAGTTTGTTCTTGCAGAAACATTTACAGTTTATTCAAAGTTTCAAGCTACTGGGATTAATTTCCTGTCGTTTGCTAGATTCCTTTATCATTATTATTATTTATTTTATTATTATATAAACTGTATTTATATACTATTAGTATTTACACGCTGAAATGTTTTAATTGGCACTGATGAATTGCAGCCTGAATTAAGTGATAAAATGTCAGCAGATACAAGAGTCATGGTTTTAAATGATTCATTTATTGAAAACATTTCTCCTTAACATGCAAAGTTAAGGATCGATTTCTTACCACGCGCTTCATACTCAATACGTGAAATAAACAACAATAATAATAATATAATAATAATATTAATTATTATTATTATTATGTAAATGATTGTGTAAACCTGCTGCTTTAAAACATGTTTAAATGTTTTGTGTGACACTGAAGTGAAAGCTTGTACTGGAGCCTTTGGTCTTTATTATTATTATTATTATTATAATTATAATTATAATTATTCTTATTACACACAGGCCCGACAGAGGACGGAAGTCAATAAGTAAATAAGTCAACAGCAGCAGCTGACCTGCCGTCTCTCCGGCTGCAGTCCGTCTCTTTGCCGTCTTGTGTAAGTTTGTGTCTTTTCCTTTGATGGCAGCCTTTGAAATGCAGCAGCGGACTGTGATGCAAATGGGGGCCGATAGAGAGGGGGTGACCTGCTTTAACCTTTACTTTAATTCAACGGTGGGTTATGTTTTGTGACAGCTGAGGATGAGGAGGATGAAGTAAAGAGGAACAAGAGAGAGAGAGAGAGAGAGAGAGAGAGAGAGAGACGTTCATGCCAATAAAGTCTTTGAATAGAGCTGAAAAAACTGGGGGGGGGCAATAAAAGCACCCATGTGACTGTAGCAGCTTTTTAACAGGCAGCTGATGGAGAAACCGCACGCAGACGGAGAACAGGTGGAGGTGCGGGCAGGTAGAGAGGTGGAGAGAGAGAGAGAGAGAGAGAGAGAGCGCACTCAGCGAAGCTCGCTTTACCTGCAGGCCCAGCTCAGGTGAGACAGAGGGGGGGCAGAGAGGCAGGCTGGATCCGCAGTATGCTGAGGGCGTCCCCTCACCTGGAAAGATGTACGTGAGTTACCTGCAGCTGGATAAGGACCCGGCAATGTACCCGCACCAGACCCCGGTGTCCCGCCACCCGGGCCTCAGCCTCAGCCCGCAGAACTTCGCGGTGCCCGCCCCGCCGCAGTACTCGGACTTCGCCAGCTACCACCACCACCACCACCACCACGGCATCAACAACGAGGTGCACCCGGTCCAGCAGGCCGGGCCGGGCGCCGGGGGCTGGAGCCCGGCCTACCCGCCTCCACCTCCGCCCACACGGGACGACTGGTCGCCCCACCACTACGCCGCGGCAGCCGGGGGGCCTCCGGCGGCGTCCGGCACGGTGGGTCCCAGCTTGGGGTTCAGCCCCCTGGAGTTCCCCGGACAGCCGCCTGCGCTGATGCCCGCGTCCCTAAACGCGTCTGCGGGGCAGCTGTCCCCCGGATCCCCGCAGAGGAGGAACCCGTACGACTGGATCCGCCGCAGCTCCACGCAGCCCACCAACCCCAGTAAGACCCGGGTCACACACACACACACACACACACACACACGTCCCTCATCCCGTGTCACATTTAACTCTGAGATATTTAACAACATCACACAGCTCGCGCTTCAAATCACTTTTAAAAAATCACCCGGAACGCGCTCCGACGTTTAAACATCAAAGGCTTTTTTTTTGTTTTTTGGGCAGCGCGCGCGCGCGTCTCTGCGCGTCCCAAACGGACAGTTTCACATTTTAATATGAGGCCGATAGCAGACTGATACTCAAATGTCCCGCACGTGTCTGCAGCTGAAGTTCACTTGTGACATCTTCTACATCTGATCCGGAAATAATAATAATAACAATAATAAAAAACAGCTGTTTTATTTGATTTCATATTGAGTTTTCTTCTTCTGGTCTGATGTCAGAGGTTTTTATTATTACGTTGTGCAGATTTTAAAAAAAAAGCTCTTTGATGCAAATGTGTGTGTGTTTTGTTTTTTGTGTTTTTTTTAACGTCACTTGCTTCATCCTGCGCGTGCAACTGTGAGCTTCATCGATCGTTATTTATCTTCTAACCTGCCGATCAATACAAATATAATATACATATATATATATATATATGCCGTTTCTTTTCCCTGGATGAAGGGTGAAATATTCCCACCGGCCTGTGGCGGATCAGACGTGTGAATCCGGTTTGAAGCCGGTTTGAAGCCGTTGTGATGTAAATGCCCCCCCGCTGGATGTGACCCCGGGCGGCTGAGCTCGGCCTTTGTCCTCCTGCTTGTCTCTGGGCGGAGAAGACAAGAGTTTACAAGACAGTTCCCACTTTGAAGTGTGAAGTGTGACCTGAGTGTGTGTGTGTGTGTGTGTGTGCGTGCGCATGCGTGTGACACTTGAATTTGCTTCACCTGGATTTGATCCCACAAGGTGCAGCCGGAGAAGCACCTCAGTAAAAGTAAAAAAATATATATATACTTCAGTGTAGAAATACTCTGTTGAAAGTAAAAGTATTTATTATTAGTATTAAAATATACTCATTTCAGATTAATACATGTTATATATAAGTATAAGTATTGATGTGTTCCTCGCTTTAATGCTGTGAGCTCTTTATTTCTTAATGACTTTATATTCTTGCTGGGTCAGGGAGGGATCAATAAAGTTTTATTTCAATCTACAACAGTACATCATCATCTGTTCGCTGATGATATTTTGTATCGTTAAGTGTGAATCTGCAAAGTAACTGGAGTTTTACTTAAGTTAAATGCAGCGGAGTGAAAAGCAGCAGAGAATGGAAATACTCACGCGAAGTACAAGTACCTCAAACTGTACTCAGTTACTTTCCAGCCGCTGGGTGCAGCCATGCAGGGCCGCACATCCGTCTTATCTCACAGCTGTAACGACAAATCGATTAATCAATTAAAAAAGTAATTATTTCGACAGATAGAGGTGGAAAGTAACTACATACATTTACTTAAGTACAATTTTGAGATACTTGTACTTCGCATTTTCAGCTGCTTTTTACTTGTACTCCACCACGTTTACCTGACGGATGTAGTCGGCTCCAACACCGATGCATCAGTATTAACAACATCAGTCGCAGGAGACGTTTTACTGCACAACCAGCACTTTTACTGCACGAGGACGATAATACTCGTGTACTTTTACTGCTGATACTTTAAAGCAGCTACAAGGAGTTTTTATTTTTATTTATTTTACTCTATTATGAAAGAGTCTCAGTTTATTACCGATGCCCCTGCGTGGCCTACATAAGCAAACGACACCGTCAGCGAGAACATCGGCTGTTTCCGGAGGGTTATTCTTATTCTTATTCTTATTCTTTCCCCAGCGACATCAGGCGAAACGATTCGCGGCACGCGGACCGGAAGAGCCTGTTAGCATTTTTCGCGGCGAGTCGTACGTTAAACCAGTCAAAAGGAAGCAGGAGGAGTTTTTTTTTCCTTCAGAGAATTTGATTTTTTTGACGTTATATTAGCGATACACCAGCAAAAAGGGGGCAAAAACACGAGTCGCTCATTCAGATAGACAGGTATGTAATATGTCTGTTTTATCAGGCTTTGTCAGGCTTATAACATTTTATACTGGCCTTGCTACCGAGCTGAATCTTGTTGGCTTAACATTACGAAGGGAGCTTTCTCAACAAAATCACTGTTACTTATAAAGTTTTAGTACCGTAAGTTTACTTTGTTTCACCGTCGTCATATTACAGTTATTAATCTGACACAAACGGATACATCACGTCATCGCTGTGCATCCTGCAAACAGCTCTGTTTAAAAATCTTTCTTTCACATCTTTACGACAGGAAGAGGAAGTGGAAACGCTGCTGCGTTTGTCCACAGGGGGCGCCAGAGTCAACACATCACGAAAGATCCCCGTAAATGCGGGATTTTACTTGCAGCAGAGTGTTTTTTACATTGTGGCATTGGTACTTTAAGTAAAGTATGTGAGTACTGTAGACGGATATCTCCGCCACGCCACAAAGAAAATTCTGGTTGTAAAATACCGAATCGTGTGTTTACCGATTTATTTCTGTAAGTAGCCAAATGTAATTTACTGTAATGTTTTCCAGCCCCTCTGATCCCTCGGTGGAACAGCAACAGTTCACTCGATAATCAAACTGAAGTAACTTAATAAGCCGCGTTTACATCACATGAGATGGACTTTAGAGATATGAGGGAACAAGATGGTTTTATGGCTGCAGAGTTGGTCATGTGAGGGTTAAAAATACTATTCCAATATAGCACCAGAGCGATTAGCGTTACCTCGAAGACAGACTTTGACTGACGCGTTTGTTTGCCAAATCAGATATCTTTCAGGAAGATCAGTTTCCCCCGTCATAACTATTGACTTCTCGTTAATCACAGCAACCTCCAGTTAACAGGAAAGAAAAGCTATAAAAAACATTCACGAGTGAAAATTACATTTATTCTTTTAAATATTCCCATAATATTAGTTTTTTTCTCTTGAATTACTGTAGTTTTACCCTCTTCGGGCCTCTAAAAGTCACTCTTTGGTCGCCCAGTTCATACTGTGTAGTTTCAGGGACTTTTCAGGGAACAATGTGGGGTTTTAAAGGCCGATTCTGATGTTTTTAGGGTATAAATTGTTCATCTTGACAGTTTTATGCCAAAAGCATACAGTAAAATTAAAGGATTTTGTAGTTTTTTCCCCCCACAGGGAATGCTTTGAGACAGCATTTAGGCAATCGTGCACAGAGAATTTACAGAAAACAATATATTTAACGGTTAAATTAATACAAAGAAAACATTTTTGGGTGGCTATCGGTACGCGGCCCTCAGTATTTCTAAAATCCTGGCTACAGCCCTGCTCACAAGCAAGAGTTGCTTCGATTCAGAGGAAAAGTTCAACAGTTTTGGGAACTGTGTTTTTATTTCCTCTCACACACGCGTCGGTTTCCGTAAATGTGAAGTTTAACATGTGGGTCTCAACGTAAAGACCACGGCAGCAGGCGGTAAAACATGGCCATGAATAAGATTTCTCTCACCCCCGTCGCTTTTCAACTCAATCTGTCAAATGTCGCCTTTGCGCAGCTCTTTCCGTAAACGTCTGAATGAAGCCGCGAGGAACGTTAACATCATTTTAACAGACAGCCGAAGCAGCAACGTTACAGATTTCATGTCTGAAAAGAGTTACAGATGAGCGACGGCAGTTTGAATCGGGACAGGGTTAGCTTAGCTTAGCATAAAGACTGGAAGCGGGGGGGGGGAGACTGCTAGCGCTAGCTCTGTCCAAAGATTAAAAAGAGATTTTTTTTTAAGGTTTGAATTAGCTTGTAGCAAGTGAAACACTGTGCTTCAGCGTGCGTGCTGTTGTTAAAGTGCATGTGCAGAGTAAACCCTCTCTCTCTCGCAGACAGACTGAAGAGCTTTTTGATTTACGTTCCTTCATTAGCGTCTCGTCTCTCTCGCAGCTCCGTATCTGCAGAGAATCAAACTGTTGGTTTTTACTTTCTGACAAATGGAGCAGAAACTCGACAGTTCAGACAGATGTCCCCCCCCCCCCCCCGAAACTAAAATGTTTGAGTTGTAATTCGCCCCGGTGACCGATTAGAGGACAGACGGCGTGCGTGTTTAAAGAGGAGGCGCATCACTTATTTAACTGTTGTGTGTTTAGTGTTAATATTGAATCAGAGCGTGTTAAAGAGAGCTGAAGGCCTTTTAATTAACTTTAACTCAACCGTCTCTGTGTGTAAAAAAGTACCTTTCTGGTGTAAATCATACATGCATTCATACACAGACGGACAACTGAATGTTTCTGCCGTCACTGTGAAATGTTTTTATGGTTAAATAAGAACAAGTTTCCCGTCAGATCAGTTCCTCGTGACTTCTTCTATTATGTTATAGTCAGATTTTTCTTTCGGTTTCTGTTTCAAGGCAGTTTTTTTTACCCGGTTCTGGCTGCTGGTAACTCTGCGTTCGTACCGGACAAATCTGTAGCTCCTGATTAAAGCTCAGTGCCAACGTTTGACGTCGTGTTGCCTTTTATATGGAGTGAAGGTCGGGCTGGTGGACGGACGAGTGGCACGTCCAACTCTGTGTCACCGTCACCGTCCGATGGTTAATGTTTCAACTGTAACTTTTACAACCTCAACCAACACTAACTTCACCCTAACCGTAGTCCACAACCACAATCTCTAACCGTAACCATACAGTGGTAGCCATGCACAGATGTTGTGGGAAGAAATAACGCAGAATCTCCTGATATCAACGTTCTTGGGATGGACAGGGTTTATAGTCTGGTTACAGACAATCTGTGCTTTGCTAAGCGGCGGCTTAGTGCCCCGGCGAAGCGTAGCGACAGAAAAATGCCTCCAAGGGTGGATGAGACGTTTGCAGCTGCACAGGTTTACATTTATTCACTTGGCTTTTGTCCAAAGCGACATACAAGCGAGCTACAATCCAGCCACAGAACATCAAGGAGAAGCAAGAACAAGTGTCGCAACGCTGCGTGGAGCGACATATATATATATATATATATATATATATATATATATATATATATATATTAAAATGCCATTTGAATCCAATCAAAGAGTACAGTACAGTGTAGGGACGCTTTTAAAACCCACAGCGCTCCACAGCTGCAGTTAGCGTTAGTGCTAGCGTAGTGTTGAACTAACGTTAGTCAAAGCGAGGGAGCGGAAACACCTGTGTAAACTCTGTCTAAACGCACCTGGATGTTCAGATAACCTGCAGCCTCGTTCTCACTACCGAACGCCGCGTCCCCGCGTTTTCACAGAGACAGCTTTTTAGTTGGTTTTGGAATATTTAAAGCGGCGTTTTCCCCGCGCCGTTAATTTGTTACGGTCAGCTGTGTTCAGCGGCTCCTCTGAACTCTTAGCCGAAGTGACGTCACATCAGGACACAGAGGTAGAAAGCCAGATACACGATTATCCTTCAGATTCGACACATGTTCGACACTTCAAACAGAATAATTAATGCACTTTGTAAGCTTTTGGGCTGCTGATGTATTAAAAACCTTAACATTAAAGAGAAACTAAACCTTGGTTGGTAACGAAAGCTGCCTCCAGATCAGCCAATAGCAAAATTCAATTGCAACAGCCGGGTTTCAACCAGTCGCTATGCATTTTTATACATAGACTTTGGGCTGAAATGTCAACAACACTACTAAATACCCATATACATCGGTTTTCAGCTGGAAAGAGTGGTTTAGTTTCTCTTTAAGTAGCTTTAAAACCTTCTTATTCCTCGCTGTCTGACAGCATCATGAATATTCCTTGTCAACTCAAAATATTAAAACCAAAGACTACCATTTCATCACATGGAAATATCCCAGATGTCTTTGCGCACGATTTTGGACACGCTTCCCCAAAAAATTCATCCGCGTGACATTCGGTATTGTTCGAAAGACAGCGAGGACCCTGTTAAAGTTAAATGAAGCTGAATGGCTCCGATGGTCATTTGTACAGCTCGTTCATTCAGTTTTAACAGCTGACCCTCTGACAGTGTTGAGGTTTAACAGTAACTCATGAACGCTGAGTCCATAAATGAATAAAAGCAGATATGGTTCAGTTTATGCAAATCCAGCCGAGGCAGGTTGTCCATTTGAATACAGGACCCGGGTGAGAACACACAGCTCCATCAGTCTGTCCGGCACTGACGTCACTTTATGCGAGCAGTTTATAACACATAATATAAAATACTACGACTTTAATACGCTTCGTTCACGTTTTTACATACTAACGGTTGGTGTGATTTTGTGCTGTTGTTAAACAAGGAAGTGTTAGGCTTCCCGAAGCTTCAAAATTAACAGACTGAATGAAAAAATAAAAATCTCCTGACACCTCTCAGTAAAGAAAGACTTATAAATACTATAAAAATGATGTGACAGGTGTGATTTTAAAGGTGGGGCATGAAGCAAAGTCACAATGACTAGCAAAATAATATCAGATATTACTGTAGTGACTAAACTGTGTTTTCATTGTGAGCCATTGAAAGATAGTGATAAACTATTCTGTTTATAAAGAGTTTTTAGTCTTTCCAAAACCAAAATAGTAAATAATGGATTCAACAGTTTGTTTGTCTGCTGTAACGTACGCTGCTAATGTTAGCAGGCCTGGCTAACTAGCTTACTGCCCAGAGTAGCAACCTAGCATTACTTCCAAGGCAAAGAGTTAGCGTATCATTAGCTAACTCCATTATTTTGTGGGGTTTCAGGCCACAGTTCGACACTGGAACTCCCACTTTGTTCCAGGGAGTTGATTCTTAATACTACTAAATGCTATATCAGAGTTTAGGCTAACATTAGCGCCTTTGTCTTTAATCATGGGACTCCAGTAAGAGTGATAGGCTACTCAGATTTTGGAGGATTGTGTCTTTTTTTTTTTTTTTTAGCCTTTCCAAAACCAAAAGAACAAAATAGAGAATGGATTAGTCCCATTGGATGCTACTAAATTGCTATATCAGAGTTTAGGCTAACGTTAGCGTCTTTGTCTTGCACTTTATTGAATTTGGGAAAATATCACTTTGCCCAAACTCACGGGTGTATCCTCATCTCGGAGAAGTCGCTGGCCAAGCAAAGAAATAGTTCCAGACCAAAAATAGTTCGTTTTACATTTCAGTTTTTGTACAGATTAAACAAAACGAGATATAATGTGTTAAAGGAATTGTTGGACATTTTGGGAAAAACTCTTACTCGCTTTCTTTTGCTTCGATGAGGAGATTGATACCACTATCATGTCTGTCAGGCAGGGAGGTTCTAATTAGAGACACTGTCAAGTTGCATTGTGGGAAATGTAGGATCCAGTCAGGATATCTCTCACAAGTCCAACAGCTTCATAGAAGTGACATAGCCTACTAAATCTTTCTGCCAAGAGCTCGACATTTTGAAAAGGCGCTTATATGCTTTCTTGCAGAGAATTAGATGTTCAGATTAACTCTCATGTCTGTACGTTTAAAATGAAGCTACAGCCAGTAGCTGGTTAGCTTAGCTTAGCATAAAGACTGGAAACGGGGGGAAACAGCTAGCCTGGCTCTGACACAAAAGTTTGTTTTAAGAGGTGTTGGTAGGTGGATTCAGTCACCTTTGGACAGAGCCAGGCTAGCTGTTTCCCCATGTTTCCAGTCTTTATGCTAAGCTAAGCTAACCAGCTACTGGCTGTAGCTTCATTTTAAACTGACAGACATGAGAGTTAATCTGAACATTTAATTCTCTGCATTTTCAAAATGTCGAGCTCTTGGCAGAAAGATTTAGTAGGCTATGTCGCTTCTATGAAGCTGTTGGACTTGTGAGAGATGCCCTGACTGGATCCTACATTTCCCACAATGCAACTTGACAGTGTCTCTAATTAGAGCCTCCCTGCCTGTTAAGCAACCACGTCTTTCAAACTCCACACCTCCAGTTCGTAACTCAGACTTTCAGTTATACATTTTCTTAATTTTCTTCGTCTTCAAGTTGTCCAAACTGAGATTACTCTGATGTGACATCACTACGACGCCCATCGGGATTATTTTCTCAGACTGGACAAAACTGAGAAAACTGATCTTCTTGTATAAAATCTTTGATCTTTGACTCTTTAATTTTACAGTGAACATGTCAGTCACCTGCAGGGGGCAGCAACCTGCGAAAAAAATTCAGCTTTAAGCGTGACAGTTTTTTTGTTAACCCGGTTATGTTTCTGTGTTTTACAGACGGAAAGACGCGGACTAAAGACAAGTACCGGGTGGTTTACACCGACCACCAGCGGCTGGAGCTGGAGAAAGAGTTTCACTACAGCAAATACATCACCATCAGGAGGAAGGCGGAGCTCGCCACAGCACTCGGCCTGTCGGAGAGACAGGTACACCGACACAAACAAAGCTGATATAAAATCTCGTGCTGATCAGGACCGTTCTCATATGATGACGCATAACTTAAATGTAGTAAAACCGGATGTTATTATTATTAAAATTTAACCTTTGACGCTGCTTTCATGTATTTTTGTGTTTACTGCTAATTAGCTAATGTTAGCATGCTCCTCCAACAAGCCTCTGATTGAGGAGAAACTAACTTTGTTTACAGCAAATGTAATTGTATGTAAAAACACTGATACGGCCCTTTAAAAAGATGTTAAAAAGTTTGACTTGTTTTCCTGAATCATGCAGATATCTGGTTCCCGTGAAAGCACGATGTCGCTATTCACATCATTTTGTATGAATAGAAATAAAAAACAGCTCTTCTTCTGCTGCAGGTGAAGATCTGGTTCCAGAACCGCCGGGCAAAGGAGCGCAAGATCAACAAGAAGAAGCTCCAGCAGCCGGCCTCCTCCACCACCACACCCACCCCTCCCGCCGGCGCCAACGGCAGCGGAGGAGGAGGAGGAGGAGGAGGCGGCGGCCTCCACGGAAATGGCGGGAGCAGCGTCGCCATGGTGACGAGCAGCAGCGGCAGCAACGGGCTGGTGTCCCCTTCCTCCATGCCTTTGAACATCAAAGAGGAGTACTGAGGAGGAGGAGGAGGAAGATGCTTCGTTGGACGCTGATGTCGGGGATACGGACTAAAAGATTCTCCCCTACGAACTGAAAAACTTTTGGCGTCACGTCCTGCCGCTTGCCGCCGTCCTGCCTGCCGGCAGATGGGCGATCTCACCAGCAACAGTGCTTCTTCCCCCGTCAGACTGTTGTTGCAGATAATAACAGGTTGTGATTAGTTTGTGATGTTTGCTTGCTGGGGTGTCGACGGGCGAAATCACGCTCCCGAACCTCGGTTCGGCTCTTCGCTCCTGCCAGATCCACCGCCGGGTCCATCACCGCAGAGTCATGTCGTTTGTCCAAACTTTCTTCAAACTCACAGAACTTTATTCGAAATACTAGCAGAGATCCCAAAGTGCCAAAAGATACCAAAACGATGCACAAGACGTGTTGAATATTTCCATTTGATGGAATGATGCAGCCATAGAAATGTGTCTTGGGTTTGAATATTTCAACGAAGAGCTGCAGCAAGCAGACGCAGAATATACTTGTATATGATACTGTCAGACAGTGTGGATAACGTGTTTTGTTTGTTTGTTTTTTTAACTCTAAAGCTACTTAAAAATTGGGATTGGGATTTTCAGGGTAAATCCTGTTTTCAGATGTTTGTTTTTTTGCTTGATGATGATGATGCATTTAAGAAAACATAGATCCTGCTTTATTAATTAGTGTTTTCTCGACCCACAGAGGACGATAAAATCCAGTGACAGAATCCCAGCACGCTCATGTATACGATCCTCTGCGGCTGCAGAACATTAAACAACACTAAACCCAAAACTCCTGAGGACAAACCCGCGAATAACAAAGTGTTTTTCCCCATTTCAGATATTTCTTTAAACGAATGTTACTGAACATAGAAACTCAGGACTCTCTGCAACGATCACACAGGTTTATGTTCTCACCTCCAGTTTAAATTCGTTTCTAAGAAATCAGGTTTTGTCCCTCAGCTTGGTGGACGGCTCTAAATACTACAATACCCACGAGCCTCAGCTGCCGCTGCCATGGAAAAGAAGCCATTCAGAGGTGTGAATCAGAGCGGGAGTGAATTCAAAATTCGCTGTTGAATTTATGAACAAAACACGTCGCCGTAGTTACTGAATTCACCTAAAATTGACCAAGAGTCTAAAAGTGAACTGATCTAAGCTGCGGATTGTAAAATCAGTTTTTATCAACACTGTAATCTTTAGCTTCTGTTAGCGGCGCACGTAGCAGAATTTGAAGCTCTGCGATTGGACGCTTCTTGCCGAAATGCACCTTGGGAGTTGTAGTTAACTTCTTATGTCCACAGGCTTCTCGTAGTTTCGACTTTTTAATCAGAGAACCAGATATTTTGAAACACAGTTGTTCATGTTTTGTACCGATGATTCAACCAGGAGACTTTCATGCCGATCCAAGCTGTGAGTCACATAACGTTGTCTATGGGAAAAATGAATGGGACTTATACTTCCAGAACCAGGGGCGCCAAAAATAGGCGCCTCCCACCAACTCTGTTTCTGTTTGGGAACTGATCAACCTGATCAGTCTGGCTGATTTTGTCTTTAGATAAAGTTATTTTGTCAGCTGACCATCTGCTCGGCTGTCTTGTCATTAACGCATGGCAAAGTTTCAAATTTAATTCAACATTATTTAATGTAATTCATCAAAACAAATGGCGTTCTTGTGAAATGTGGCGCTGCCAGTGATGGAAGAAGTATCATCCACATCTTTACTTAAAGGTCCGGCGTGGAGGATTTAGTGGCATCTAGCGGTGAAACTGCAGTTTGCAACCGCTCGCCTCGCCCTCCCCTTCCGAGCGTGGAGGAGAAACTACGGTGGCCACGAAACTCGCGAAAAACGCGAATGGCCCTATCTAGAGCCGGTGTTTGGTTTGTCTGTTCTGGTCTACTGTAGAAACATGGCGGTGCAAGATGGCGGCCTCTGTGCAAGGGGACCCGCTCCCTCTGTAGATATAAAGGGCTTATTCTAAAGGTAACGAAAACACAACGACTCTTATTTTCAGGTGATTAAACACTGATGAAAACACACTTATAAATATTATATTCAATTTCTGCCGACAGCTGCTCCTAAATGTTGCACGCTGGACCTTTAAGTAAAAGTATCAGTACCACACTGTAAAAATACTCCATACAAGTAAAAGTCCTGCAATCAAAATTTGACTCAAGGGTCTGAATACTTCTTCCATCGCTGCCAAACACACCTGAAGTACCTGACAGGCTCCGTGGGTTTGTTTTCTTTTCTGCTCCGCATAAAATAAATGTATTGTAAATGATTATGACCTCACCCATCAGACTTCACTGTGTGTATATTTTCAAATGTTATTTGTACGCTGTAAAACATTTTAAGTTAACAATTTAAAAACAAAAGTTCCCCCGCCGCCTTAACATGAGTTCACTGAACTTGAGAAAACAAGCGAACTAAAACTTATTAAGTTCAATCAACAGATATTTAGTCACACTGACACACGTTATGATCACGAACCCAAGGTGGCGACCTTGTTAAATGAAATTAACAAGTGCACGGGAGGAGTTCAACACTAACCTTCATCGTGGTTAGCTTTGTTTTTATTATCCCGAGATGAAACAACCAGGACTTAATTTAACATGCATTAAAGACAAACGGCGAGTTTCCACCGTGTCTCTTTTCTTCAAACTACAAAAAGGGAGAGGTTTAACTCTCAAACAGTGCGTGCTGGGAAGTCGGCTAATATGCCGATTGCGTTTCTTTAAAAACTTAATTTAATGAGGTGAATCAGCTTTCAGCAGTTCGTTCGCTGAACTCATTTCAAATCAAAAGACTTCAAGTCGGGTGAACTCATGTTTCTAAGTTCTGAAATGGTCTGAAAATGAAAACATTTTAAGTTGGATGAACCTGAAATGAATAAAACGTATGTATTTGCATTAAGTTAATGATAAAAGACGAGTTGATTCCGCTAAATTCCTGTCTGATGTTTTACAGTTTATTAAAACCAAAAGGCTTTATTGTAAGACGTAGTTTTTATCTGTCAGACCAACAGGCAGAGTTGTACTTAAGTACAAACTTGTACTTTACTTGAGTATTTCCATTTTATACTTTCAGCTTCTAGTTCACTACATTTCAGAGTACTGGAACTTTTTACTGCATTACATTTATCTGACAGCTGTTAAACGATTTCTAGATTAATCAGTTAGTCGATTGACAGAAAATTAATTGGCAACAAAATTATGATAATTGTCGTTTCTCCTGTAAAACCACTTCCTGGCTGCAGCTTCTCAGATCTGCTGCTTTTCCTCTGAACGACTGTAATAACTGTGATGTTTGTTAATAACGTCGAGCTTCGGACTGTCGCTCGGACACGACGACACGGCGAAGGCGTCGCTTTGGGCTCTGGGTCGTCGTGACGGCGTTTCTCACCGTTTTCACCAGTTTTCCAAACCGATCGATCGATCGATCGATCGACGGAGAAAAGAATCGGCAGATGGATCCAGAATGAAAAGCATCATCAGCTGCAGTCCGATACAAACCGGTTCAACATGAGCTCCGGCTCCACCAGCTGCAGCAGCAACATCCTGCTTTCCATTAATGCACGAGGAATAATAACCTGATGACAGAATATATAACAGCACAGCAGCCGCAGGGACGCTGCGCTGCTTTAATGCTTTAAGGGCTGTTTCCTGATCACACTCACACTTTCACTGCAGCATCATTTTCAATGCAGGACGTTTTTACAGTGTGGTGTTAGTACTTTTACTGAAGTAAAGGATCTGAATACTTCCTCCACCTCTGTTGACTCGGGCTCTTGCTCAGACATGAGACCAACAGGTAAAAATCTGCAAGGGGCCTTTTTAAACAAGTGAAGATATTACAAAGAGACAAACAAAGCAGCAACAAGTCGCTGAGAGAAAAGCAGAAAGATGGGCTGAAAGAAACAGCGAATGAAAGACAAGACGCCTCCACGCACACACACGCACATGTGATGCAGCAGTTGAGGCGTGGCGTCCAAAGGGCGAAGAGGAACACTGGGCAAACAGAGCACAGGATCCTGCTATCTGCTACAGTGTGTGTGGGTGTGTGTTCATGTGTCCTCACTCATACCTTTGTCCTGGGTCCATTTTGCCTCCAACAACAGTCTCTATCTTAACACTGATAGAGACTATCAGCAGTGTGTGTGTGTGTGTGTGTGTGTGTGAGTTGTTCAGACCGCCATCTTGAACTTGAGGCCTTAAGCAGACGCTGTTTTAAACTTGTAACACAGCCCCAGCCGTCAAAACCTCCATTAAAAAACTTAAAGAAAACAACCAACAGTGTGTCTGTTTCAGTTTGGGTGCCGATAGTTGATATTAAGGTTTTGCATAATTTGGCCTAATGGAAACATAAATGTTAAATAAAAAGAGGCCCAAGGATTGAGCCTTGAGGAACTCCACATGTCGTGTGGGGTTCCTTTGGGTGTGTTTAGTCGAGGGCGTAATGTTTTAAATGTATTTTTTATATCTTAAACAACACGCCACCACCAATGCAGCCCCCTGTGCTGTTTTAACGCTGCGCTGTTTTCGGTCTGAATCCCCGCTGGGAGAATTAAGCGTAAAGGGCGGCAGTGAGTGGTGCAGCAAGTGCCCTGGGTTTTGCCTCTCAGGCTATCGATAGTTTGCCCTATCTTCTTGCGTCTAGCTTGTTGAGGAATCCAACTCGAGAGGAAGAATGCAGGCACTAATCAGGACTGAAAAAAGGACTTCAAGCTTCTCTGCATTATTTTGGGTAAAGAAAAATATATAGATTAATATTAGCAGTTAATAATCTCCTAAAAAAGATGCTAGACTGGCGCGTCAGTCAAATCTGTAAATTTGCCTGTTTGTGGTAAAGATGCAAAACATTATTTATCATAAAGGAAAGTAAACACGATTTTAAGAGGTTTGGTTCTGAAACCAAACATATTCCCTTGTGCAAAGCAGCGAAACGTAAACTTTATGGTTTGATTTCTTTCTTTTGTTTTGGTCACAGCAGTCCGACTAAAGTCTGAGTGCAACAATGGCAACAGGAGTTCAGCTGAGGTACAGTTTTAAGAAAGATAAAGAAGAGTTTACAAGAGGAGAAGTCGACAACCAATCTCCACTTATTTAGTTCAGTAGAGCTAGCAGACACTCCCAACTGCACCTGATTCAATCTTGATAAGCTGTGATATGTTAGATAAACAGGAACGATGGCAATGTGCCCATAATCATAAACAAATCTAACAAAACTAGGACACAAACTGTGTCAAAGGTTCATAAAGTCAATTTTACTTATACAGCCCAATGTCACAAATCACAAATGTGATCATTAGACCATTAAAATTCAGTTTTTCTAAGAAATCATTATATTCGGTTTTTGCTTTGACTGTTGCACTTCCTGTCAATATTGTAATTACCAAAAGGAGAAATGTTAAGTTGTGTGAATATATATATATTAAAAAACATGAACAAAAAGTAACTTACAGTGGGAATCACTTCTAACGTTAGCAAAGCTTTGGTAGCTTCCACTTTTCAACGCGGTGGCCCGAATTCTGAATGTTGTAAAGCTAACGAGCTTGCTAAGTGGCAGGCGGTAGGTTAGCTAGTTCAGAGAGCTTTTTCCCGCTCGTCGGTAACTCTTCATTAAATTAAACGATGAACAAAATGTCAGGGGGGAGTAAATACAGAGAAAATACAAAGGAACTCAGAGAGTGACTGACGAGCGCTAGCATGTTAGCCATTAGCTCACTAGATGCGGTTGTTCACCAACAGCGAGTGGTCAATATGTCACCAAGCTTCTACAATCAGATATTTAGAGTTCAGATAATAATAATAATTAGATATTTAGATGAATTTCGCTGTACGACTTTCTGGCTCGACTGAGTCTCATTAGTCACAAGTCTTACACTGTGAATGTTTCACTGAAGTTTAAACATTTTCAACCAGACTGAGTGCATTTTTCTCATCAATTTTGTGTGCATTCAAACAAAATGTTAATATTTAAAGGATTCTGAAAAACAGATTCATGTTGTTTGGCAATGTACAGTAAACAGCTCGTAAGTCTCCAGATCTACAGAGATTACAAAGGTTAGAAAAGTAAAAACTTGTCTTCTTAAAGAGGAAATATACATTTACACATCAAACAAAATAAGGACACAGAGAGAGTGGATCCACGTTGTGAGTAGCAACGGCTGTGCTTGTGTCTCATTTTTGGGTAAACAGAGCGTAATGAGAGCGGAGCAGCTCGGTCGCTGCCTCTTCACCACCATAAAGTTTATTGGGGGGGGTGGATGCAGTAAAAATGGTTTCACCACAGAGACGCAGATATGTTTGTTGAGGAGGCGTGATGAGCTCTGATAGCAGTGATGGACGACAGCCAGAGGATTCACCGCCGGAGTTTGGACACGCGGAGATACAGACATTATGCTGTCGTGCCACAGAGATGTTTTATTAGCTTCGTTATGCAAGTAAGAAAAACTGAGCTTGACACTAAAATCTGCCTCCACAAAACAAAGGTTGAGTAAAAGCAAACGTAAACGCGAAACGATAAAGCCCCTTTCAGACTCCTCTTTAACCTGATGACATGTCGATCTCATGCCCGAATAAACGCCCGAGGCACTTTACATAAATCACAATGGCAATCTTAATAAAGGTCGGACCTGAAACATTTCTGTAACTCTTTCGGCTCAAGTCTGAACTGAACTTGTCAGATTAATGTAAAGACCACAGCAGCACAAGGTGCGCAGAGAAAGACTTAATGCGTCTTGTTCTGCTCGCTGTAATATTCTGTATTATCTCAGTCATCACCTTCTACGCGTTAAGAAAATCACATCAAATAAAAAGCTAGGAAACACTGTGCAGAAGCCAACGTTAAGTTGTCGAGGAGTTTCACAGCGACTGACGGTTTAGGAAAAGATCAACTGCACGAATCACAAAAGTAGGAAAATGTTTATTAGGATAATTCCCGGTTGGCTCGGAGTGCAGAATTAGCTGTTAGCTCCAGCGATTGCACTAAAGCTGCAGGAAGAAACGCTCGTTTTAAGGTCTGACAGAGTGATTACGGCTGTTTAATGAAGAGTGCAAACGCTTGTCAGGTGATCGATGCTTTGGTGATCGGTTTGACGTGCGCTCTGAGTTTCGGTGTGGGACTCGCTGACAGAGCTGCAGAACGATGGCTCTGGATGAAAAATGCTTCACATTGTTACGCTGAATTTTCAGAGTCAAGTCCAACAGCTGATCAGCTCTTTACGACCCTGCGTTGCTGATCAATAACACTTATTAAATCTTTGAGCTTTGCCCGTTTACACTGCAGTCATCTGCTACGACTATATACACAGCGTCTGGCATATTCTGAGGAAACGTCAGGATTTTCATACGTGCAAATGTTACTAATATATTAACCAGAATGAGTCTGTGCAGCAGTCAAACAGCAGGAATTTTATGCTAACGTTACTTTTTTAAAATGCTAACTTCACTATTTTTTATGCTAATTCTTTTTTTTTAATGCAAAAATGCGTTGACAAAGCACTATTTAGTAATTCTTATCCGCCTTCTTGTTGCGACAGATGAGGCCGACCAGGACCGCGGCAGTAAATGAGACCACCTGAAGCACAGTTTTACTTTCGCGGATATCTGCTGTTACGTGCCGTTTCCTCTTCCTGCTTCATTTCCACGAGACATAATTTCATTAGCGCAAAGCCCGTAAATTATACAAAACGGGATCTTTTTAATGATACTACAAAATACAGAGGTGAGAAAAGTTTGACGTCTTTTGACACTTAAAACAGAAAATGAGCGTAAAAACTGCTCAGTGGGAAACATAAAGTGAGTGTTTTTATGACCGAGGCCTGGTGGCTCTGCTCTGTGTTAATGAGGAACAACTTCCTCGGCTGTTATCACTGAGGTCAAATGTTCAGCTGGCAGCCAATCAGAGGCCAGTAAAGAGCAGGATGTCAAGGACGTCGCTGCAAACCTGGAAAATAGGGATCACCTCACTCCCACTGAACTTATGTAACCTATGAAGTCAGAGTATCTCGTGATTATTATGAGCAGGTTTTTAATTATCGCCTCTAATATTTCATCTTTTTTTTCCTCACGGACTTCGTTATCAATACTGACAGTATCAATATCTGCTTTTTTTATCAGTCTGTCCTTCCTGGAAACAAGACACACACACATGTTTGTTTCACTATCCCCGTGGGGAACAGTCATTGACATAATGCCTTCCCCAGCCCCTTACCCGAACCTTAACCTAATAACCTGGACCCTAAAACCAAGCCGTCTCCACCTGTGGGGACCCCACGGGTTAGTGTGCATTCAGGTTAAAGTCCCCACTGGGATACAAGAACGTGAAACACACACACACACACACACACACACACACACAGTCAAACAGTCAGTGTATGTGTGCGAAGAAACTCCTCCAAACACCAACGACAGCTTGACGATCTGTCACGGGCGGCGGCCATTTCAGGACACATTTCATCTCCAAAACAAAATGGTTGACAGCACGACACCACAGTGACCCCGAACCAATCCGTCAGGCCTCAGGCTGGACGCATGTGTTATATATATATATATATATATATATATATATATATATATATATATACACACACATATATATATATATATATATATACATACACACACACACACACATATATATACATATATATGTATATATATATATTGGTGTGTAGGCTAAACAGTAAAAGTTTGGTCAAACGCCTCGCCTCCGTTGCATTAAAACGTGTTTTTGTAGCCAATCAAAGATGTTTACATCATCTCTGTCAACAGAGCCAATAATTAGAGCAAATAAAAGGAAACGACAACAAAGTGAGCAAATATCTCTTGCGGGCGTCCATAAACTCTCGGGGAATCGTCTCTCGCAGCAGCTCGTCCACACTTATACAGCCGCCTGTTTATGGGCCATTTTACCATAAACTTTCATTTACAATATACTTACTGCCCCTAATACGCCCCTGTATTGGCCACATTGATTGTGGATAAACAGTGAAGTTGTAAAGGAGCAGTGCTGGAACGGTAGTGCGCTGTAAAGGTCAGATAATACTGAAGACATGACGGGGACTACTGGTATTCCCCCGAAACAGCTCTCTCTGTAAAACGCAGCACATTCTTAATGAGGTTTGGTCTGCGGCACTGAGCGCATGTGTTCACACAGCTTTTCTGAGTTACAGCTCGTCAGAGGGGGCTGAATGAATACACAAAAACTCACCGTGAGGAGGTAAATCTGATCAAATCAGAAAATGAACAAAAAAAATAGATTAAAAAAATTACTTATAATTTTAGAGAGAAAGAAAATAATGAAAAAAGCAGATTCTGAATGAGGTTTGGTCTGTATCACTAAAAAAATAAATAAATAAATGCAAACTAAATGTAAAGGAATTCTTTAAAATGACACCTGATTAAACAATACAAATATAAAAGCACTCTTATCTTCTTCTTCTTCTTCTTCTTCTTCTTCTTCTTCTTCTTTCAGGTAAAGTGCACATTAAATAATATTTTCTATACAATTCTATACAAGATTTTGCCTTAATTAAAAAATGTTAAAAAAGTTTTAAATGCAAAACAAAGACATGAAAAAAATCTAATAAATATTAATATAAAAAACAGCTTAATTTTAATTTTTGTTTTCCAGCAGCAGTGTATTCGGGTGAAACGAGGAGTTTTATGAACGGTGATTACAGCCAGACAGATCGTTGCTCATCAGCCCCATTAACCTACATCAGATAAACACACACACCTTATCAGCTGAACAATTTCAATTAAGTGGAGTTTATATTATTGTAGTGACTACATGTCACGGCGTTATTTATTATTGCTTTACTGCCTTTAATATGAGAGCAGCAAGTCAATGCTGTGTCTGTTTGTTTTGATACTTTATTGCAAAAACGCCGCAGACTTCTGATTGTTTACATCGTATTATTTCTGAAGTCTTACAGCATAAATAAAAAGTAAATAAATAAAACTGTACAAACAAATTGCTGCACAGGCTTTTTATTACATCTGGCGTTGTGATTTTGTGGTTCCTGCTTTCGGCGAACGCTTCAAGGACTTCGGGGGACAGTTTGAACGTCTAGATTTGTGTTTGTGGAATTTCCCAAAGATTACAGTCTAATACAATACTGTAAATAAAATGTCCCTACAAGCACTGCTGACACCACTTCCTCATAAAAACGCATTCATATTTAAACAAACAAAAAAATAACACTTAATAAGCGCAGTTTTGGCATCACATTCAGATAATATGTACAGAAAAAAAACTATTTTAAATCACAACATTTCTAAAAAAAAAAAAAGTCACTTAGTTTCCTTCCAAAACTGCAGTTTTAACAAACAAACTCAAATGTCAGAAAACTGTATTTTGCGACTTTAGGCTGATGATAATTCCCACAATGCAGTTCTTCTCTATTTGCTTAATCGTCAGGTGCTGTGGGAACGAGGAAGTTTCTGTCAGATACTCGGCCTTCTCAGAAACATCCAGGACCAGAAGTCATAAATGCCGTATGGACGTAAAGTGCTGACTAACGAAATGGAGCTTCAACAGAAAAGGTTTCTGTTCTGTGAAAAGAGCTTTTTGGAAAAGAGTAGTGTGCATCCTAAAGGCCTTTGCATGCCGGGGGGGGGGCGAACAATAAAGGCATCAACCAATGAAGTTGTGCGGAACGGACGTCACGTGACAACTGCTAATGACAACGGCGGACCTGTTTGCTAAAAGGACAGTTTTATTACCGGCGTAGGGAGGATTTCTGCAGCCGCAGTGAAGCCTGATCCCACTGAGAGAGACTCCACCCGGATCAGAATCAGAAATACTTCATAGATCCCCGTAGGGAAACTCTTTGTTACAGCAGCTCGCCTTTACGTCAGTGCGAAAGTACTAGCAAACGATGTGATACACTATAAACACTATAAAAACAGGTCAGAAAATAAATTAAGTATCATGTCGGTATAAGTATAAGATAAAGTGTCGAGTACCAAGTGGGTTTACCGGTTGATGATGATAATACAGTATAATAATACAATGTAATAATATAAGTAATAATCAGAGGTGCATGTACTGTCGAGAGTAATAGAGGTATATAATATCAATAACAATAAATAAGAAAAACTAACATGGGAAAACTAATATTGCACGGGAGTATTAACACAGAATATTGCACAATTATTATTAATTATGGCAGAGATGTTAATGATCAATGTCCAGTTTAGTGACTTCGGGTCATACAGACTGACACTTAGAGGGAGGAGTTAAAGAGTCTGATGGCCACAGGCAGGAATGACTTCCTGTGGCGCTCTGTGGTGCATTGTGGGGGGATGAGTCTTCCGCTGAAGGCGCTCCTTTGTTTGACCAGCACGTCATGGAGCGGGCGGAGACGCTGTCCAAGATGGCGTGTAGTTTGGATGTCTATGATGTTGAGGCGACGCTGCTGACCGTCCTGTGTGGGCGGAGGTGAAGGTCGTGTAGTTTTAGTACGAGCTGCCGCGAATCTTTCATCGAGTGTCGCAACTGTCGCAAATTTCCGATCGCTGCCGGTGTGAATGGTTTTGATGCAGGCGAGTACTTCGCATTTTCGTGCCGTTTATTCGTCGCGGCCCCCGGCGTGTAAAGGCCTGTAGGGAAATAGGGAATTTCTTTCATCCGCCTTTCTGAACAAATGAAGCGTTTTCCTGGAGTTTACTTTTTATATTCTCGGACAAATCAGCTCCGCCACAGCTGCTGCCGTTAGAAATTTAAACCGTAGTGATTTTAGCAAAGTTTAAACAGAGATTAAAAAAAACTACAGCTCCCATGAACATTTACCAGCGCTGCAGTTACGTCATCGTAACTTTGTTTCGTCTCTTCTAAAGTCATTTTGTCCAATTTTTGTAATCTGTAATCGCTGCTGTGTAAAAACCTCCACAGCGTTCAGTCCTCTGTCCCGCTGTCATTACAGACACGTGAACTAACCACCCCGCTGTTATTATCGTCAGACCCCAGGATGTTTTATGAGTCTGTGGTGGCCAGTGCTATCCTGTATGCTTTGCATGCTAGGGCAGCAGGTTGAGGGCAGCAGGTTGAGGACAGCAGGCTGAGGGCAGCAGGTTGAGGGCAGTAGGTTGAGGGCAGCAGGTTGAGGACAGCAGGCTGAGGGCAGCAGGTTGAGGGCAGTAGGTTGAGGACAGCAGGCTGAGGGCAGCAGGTTGAGGGAAGCAGGTTGAGGGCAGCAGGTTGAGGGTAGCAGGCTGAGGGCAGCAGGTTGAGGCAGCAGGTTGAGGGCAGCAGGCTGAGGGCAGCAGGCTGAGGGCAGTAGGCTGAGGGCAGCAGGTTGAGGGCAGCAGGCTGAGGGCAGCAGGCTGAGGGCAGTAGGTTGAGGGCAGCAGGTTGAGGGCAGTAGGTTGAGGGCAGCAGGTTGAGGGCAGCAGGTTGAGGGCAGTAGGTTGAGGGCAGCAGGTTGAGGGCAGCAGGCTGAGGGCAGTAGGTTGAGGGCAGCAGGTTGAGGGCAGCAGGCTGAGGGTAGCGGACGCTAACAGACTCAACAAACTGATCCGTAAGGCCGGTGACATTGTGGGGGTGGAGCTGGACTCTCTGGCGGTGGTGTCAGAGAGGAGGATGCTGGCCAAACTACACGCCATCTTGGACAGCGTCTCCCACCCGCTCCATGACGTGCTGGTCAAGCAAAGGAGCACCTTCAGCGGAAGACTCATCCCCCCACAATGCACCACAGAGCGCCACAGGAAGTCATTCCTGCCTGTGGCCATCAGACTCTTTAACTCCTCCCTCTAAGTGTCAGTCTGTATGACCCGAAGTCACTAAACTGGACATCGATCATTAACATCTCTGCAATAGTTGACATAATTGTGCAATATTCTCTGTTTTCAGTTTAATTTACGTGACAGTGAGCTGCTGTAACGAAAGAGTTTCCCCTCGGGGATCAATAAAGTATTTCTGATTCTGATTACAGACACGTGAACTAACCGCAGGCGCCCTTTAGTGATTTTGGAATCAGCTGCTTTCAGGATTCTAGAATCTTTGCGGTGGTTGCTAAGGGCTTCAGGGTGGTTGCTATGGCGTTGCTCGTGGTTATCTATCGGGCGCCGTTGCCATGGAGGAGAAGTCAGTCGGCGGCGCGGTGAATTCAAAATCACCGTCGTTGAATCTGTTAACAGAACACGTCGCCACGGTTACCGAATTAATCCAGAACTGCTCTGAAGTCTGAACGTGAGTTAATTTAAACCGCAAGACTCTTTAGCTCCGTGGTTGGATGTTGCGTGCCGAAATGCACCCTGGGAGTCGTGGTTCAGGCTCGTCGAAGCTTTCGACTAAAGAAAGGAACCAGACATTTTCTAACGCAGCCGTTCGTCTTCAGCGCCGATGGTTCAGCGAGGAGCGGTTCAGAGCTTAACGCCTCCCTCGTCGCGACTCTACAGGAGTGCAGCAGAGCGACGAACCAATCGAAGGCTCAGGAGATTTGAAAGCACCTAAATTTGAAGAATCACACAAAGAGAGAATAATAATAATAATAATAATAATAATGATAATGATATATGAAACCTCTACACGTATTTTAGAAATAAAGCTCACATTGATTCAGTAATGACTGTGTCATTAGTTGAAGTCAGTCACTCTGAATACTCTCTGACCTGCTTTTACCTGCAGTTAAAAAAAAAGCTGGTTTAACTGCAGGTGTGTGTGTGTGTGTGTGTGTGCGTGTGCGTGTCCTTACCTTTCCCCCTCATTAACCTTCGTCCTGGTGATAATGTCGGGGGTTTCGACACGACATTGCAGAACCAAGATTCCTCTCCAAGTTCATGTTTGGCAACAGCAGAAGAAACACAGATAGGCGTCTTCTTCTTCTTCTTCCTCTTCTTCTTCTTCTTCTTCTGCAGCCGCCTGTAGAATCACAACACACAGAGCTGCACACATCTTTAAACTCGTTGTTGTTTAACAGTCAGAGCACATTTACAGTCATTTATCTTTCCAGGTGCTCTCTTCTCAGTCGTCATTTAAATGTGTATAAAATACATTTGTAACGCGAATGTTTATCTTTTTCCTTGCAAAGCACTTTGTGATCTCTGGTCTTTGATAAGTGCTATATAAATAAACTTTATTATTATGATGATGATGATTTTAGGTTTAGTTTGACAGTCATGCTGAAGGTTCACATGTTTAACGTTATCAGTCCGCTCACTGTTTAAGTGAGGCTTGCACACGACCCGATTGGTCTCGCTGTCAATCAGCGTATCAATAGCCCCGATCCTTACGAACGCAACGAGCTACGATGCTTTTAACGCCTCCCTGTGTTAATATGACGCTTTAGTAAGTAATTCACTTTCACCAGAAACCTCCCAGACGTCGCTGGTCAGTTGTGTTTCTGTTCTGTAATCAGCTCTCACGTCTGACGCCTTCTGATAAAATGCATTTTGTAACACTTTTTTCCCAAGCGAACCTAAACTCATCATGTTTTTATAATCCATCATACACCTTGAACGCAACTCTTCGCGTCAAAATTTTTCTTCATTTTCAAACAGTCCGGTTTATTCTGAAAAATAAAACGTGCGAAACACCAATATTTGAAGCTAACGAGACACTTTGAGTGGCTGATAAATGTGAGCAGAACCAGTCGACTTGGAAAAGAGAAGTTGTTTAATGCCTCCCGAGCGGTGGAGGATTTAAATTTGCTGTTTAAAAAAATGGGTGATGTCGCATGATTCCCTTCATAACACGTCACAGCGCGTATGAATTAATAAACTCAGATGAAACATCGGATTTTGGGGGGAAAACAGAACAAATCAGTTGCACCTGTCTCCATCGGAGACTCTGCGTGCTCCAGCCGAGCGTCGTTTGTTTGTGTGTTTCTTTTCAACACGTAAACATCAGCGCCTTTTTTTTTGTTTTGGTAGCCAATCCTACCACGGGAACAGCACGGTAATCACTGCACAGTCAGGTCGGTGAGAAAGGCTCCGGCTGAAACCTACCAGCGCACACTGACCCGGCTAATTCTCGCCAGAAATCGACGTGGTAACTTACAGCATGTGGTGGAAAGCAAACACGACTGTCAATAAAGGCAAAATGCCAAAAAAAAACAAAACCCCGAAGTCTAAAAATGACAACTTGCTGTTTTACGGAGGGTTTTATGTGCCGGACTATTTCTTGCCTGGGGCCAGTAACTTCCTGGAGTCTCTGAGCCAAGCTGGCTAGCTGTTTCCAGTCTTTATGCTAAGCTAAGTTAGCCGACTGCTGGTGATAGCCTTATATTTAGCATACAGGTATGGTATACATATTTGCCAAAATGTTGAATTATTCCTTTAAGCAACTGTATTTGTGATTACTGTTTCCCTCTGTTTCCAGTCTTTATGCTAAGCTAAGTTAGCCGACTGCTGGTGATAGCCTTATATTTAGCATACAGGCATACATATTTGCCAAAATGTTGAATTATTCCTTTAAGCAACTGTATTTGTGATTACTGTTTCCAGTCTTTATGCTAAGCTAAGTTATCCGGCTGCTGGTGATAGCCTTATATTTAGCATACTGTATTTGTGATTACTGTGGAGCGTGCATACCCGTCAGATTCATAAATACCAAAACACAACTTTCCAACAAGAAAACGTTAGTGCCATTACGATAGAAGTTGTTAGGAGCTCGCCTTGGCGAGCTCATAGTGCAGCAGGACGGACAGCAGCATCCATACTTAAATCAAACATATTAAAGAACGCAAAACCATGAATATAAAAGAAAAAGTAACTTAAAGTGCTTTTATTAGCCACTCCTACTTAACCTACTTACAGGCCCCGTTCAGGGACAGTGGCCTGTTAACATTGTTTTCCCATCCAAGGTTAGCAGAGATTATATTGCCAAGAAATCAAATTCACAAATAACAAAATCTGCGCAGGTCTGCAGGAGTCCGACAGGAAGTAAACGGCTAATCAGAGACATGCAACAAGCTAACCAACATTATCCCGCAGTTCTGACTTCATCCCCACGCGGCGACGACCGTCGCTAACACTAAGCTAACATGCTAACTGTTACAGCGACGTTTGTTTCAGCAAAACGAGGACGACTTTTAAAAAAAACAAAGGTGAAGCTGAAGATCTGGAGTTCGAACTCCCGAGAATGCGAGCTCAAACGTGGCGTGTACTAAGCAGCGGTGGAAAGTAACCGAGTACATTTACTTTAGTACAGTACAAAAGAGGAACTTGTACTTTACTCGAGTATTTTCTTCTCACGCTACTTTCTGCTTTCACGTCTCAGAGGGAGATGTTGGACTTTTTACTTCGCTACATTTATCTGACAGCTTCAGTTTCTTTACAAAATCAGATTCTTACACACAAAACACATGACACAAGTTTATAAAAGATGATGTTTTGTTATAAATTAATCTTCCCGACAGCTTATACAAGTACAGCTGAAACGATTAGCCGACAGAGAATCGAGTGGCAACTATTTTGATCGTTTAAGTCATTTTTCAGGTAAAAACGTTTCGTGGTTCCTCGCCAGTTTTGCGTGTTCCTTGCATGTAAGTTAATATTCTTCTAAAAAGACACAAGAATTGAAGATAAAGATGCAAACACAGCGTTATCCATCATATATCATCTCTGTCGAGTAAAACTAAAACACGATTTTAGGTGCGTTTAAAACACAGCAGAGGTTCACATTTATCACCGTTATTTTGGAAAGCACTGCAGCCAGTTTCATCATAACTTTTCATTTGCTAGATTTATTTAAATGTAACTAAAAATACAGCTTATAGTTTATTGTTTAGTTACATAAACGTGATATTTGATTTTCCTCCCGAAAACATGCAGAGGAAGAGGAAGTCGATGGATTTAAATGTGTAGAAATGTTTGACTTTATTCTGAAACCTACGCCCTTCTGTTTGTTTCAGCTCTGTGCGTTCCTCTTTGGTCTGCAGGCTGTTAAACACAGTCAATAGTTAACCAATGAAAAAGTAAAAGGAAGTCACGGAGCGCCATCACCTCCGTGAAGAGTTTTATGTGATGCTCGTGTCCTCATTATGACCCCAATCAAGTTATAGATTTATATCTGAGGGCTGCAAACACAGGAGCAGAAAATCAGTTTGAAATGCAGAAATAAAGAATCATTTCTGTGTTTTTTTGCGTCCGCGTGCTCCAGTGTTTCCAGACTTCATACTACGATCTTTAAGCTCGCGTCACAGAAGGACGAGCAGACGAGAACAAAACACTTTTTGGCGAAACACTTCACAGTAAAGTTTGATTTACAGCTTAGCTTAGCATGTAGCCTCTGTAGCTCCACGCTTACTGTTTTACACTTCCAGGTTCCGATCCAACCGCAGTGGTGGAAGAAGTGCTTTTAGTTCAGTGAAAGTACTAATACCGCTCCGTCCTGCATTGAAAATGTTAGTTAAAGAGTAACTGAACCCCGAAGTTTTGGCTGAAGACCCTCCTCTACCCTGGAAATTCGTAAAAAAAACCACAATAGCTTGCGTGCGTGACGTCATGCCACTGTGGTGCGAACTGCACATGAAGTGATTTTCGACTTTCATTAACTCTCGAAATGTGATTTGCGTCGTTTACGGTTGCTCGGGTGGATCACAGTCCGATGAGGGAGCATGAAGAGCATCAGAGTCCATGCAGGTTCGCGTCCTGCGTTGACTTATTTTAAGTTACGCAACTCAGCGTAAGTTAAGTCACGTCATGTACTTCACGTGACTTACGTGTTTACGTCACATAACTCGCTTGTTTTAACCGTAAACCGTGAGCTTTTCCTAAACCTGACCAAACTACGGCCGCTTCACAACGTGTTTATTGTTACCATGACGACGAAGGTCCAAGTACGCCCGTTGCTGGACATTCGTAGGATTATGCGTTAAAAAATGGTGCGTTTCTTTTCGTAAGATATCTGTAAGGATCGTTGACCAGCCTTAACTGTAAGCTAAATCCTGCCTGAAAATCCTCAAATAAACGCGTTTGTTTCAGCAAAACGAGGACGACTTTTAAAAAAAACAAAGGTGAAGCTGAAGATCTGGAGTTCGAACTCCCGAGAATGCGAGCTCAAACGTGGCGTGTACTAAGCAGCGGTGGAAAGTAACCGAGTACATTTACTTTAGTACAGTACAAAAGAGGAACTTGTACTTTACTCGAGTATTTTCTTCTCACGCTACTTTCTGCTTCCACGTCTCAGAGGGAGCTGTTGGACTTTTTACTTCGCTACATTTATCTGACAGCTTCAGTTTCTTTACAAAATCAGATTCTTACACACAAAACACATGACACAAGTTTATAAAAGATGATGTTTTGTTATAAATTAATCTTCCCGACAGCTTATACAAGTACAGCTGAAACGATTCGCCGACAGAGAATCGAGTGGCAACTATTTTGATCGTTTAAGTCATTTTTCAGGTAAAAACGTTTCGTGGTTCCTCGCCAGTTTTGCGTGTTCCTTGCATGTAAGTTAATATTCTTCTAAAAAGACACAAGAATTGAAGATAAAGATGCAAACACAGCGTTATCCATCATATATCATCTCTGTCGAGTAAAACTAAAACACGATTTTAAGTGCGTTTAAAACACAGCAGAGGTTCACATTTATCACCGTTATTTTGGAAAGCACTGCAGCCAGTTTCATCATAACTTTTCATTTGCTAGATTTATTTAAATGTAACTAAAAATACAGCTTATAGTTTATTGTTTAGTTACATAAACGTGATATTTGATTTTCCTCCCGAAAACATGCAGAGGAAGAGGAAGTCGATGGATTTAAATGTGTAGAAATGTTTGACTTTATTCTGAAACCTACGCCCTTCTGTTTGTTTCAGCTCTGTGCGTTCCTCTTTGGTCTGCAGGCTGTTAAACACAGTCAATAGTTAACCAATGAAAAAGTAAAGGAAGTCACGGAGCGCCATCACCTCCGTGAAGAGTTTTATGTGATGCTCGTGTCCTCATTATGACCCCAATCAAGTTATAGATTTATATCTGAGGGCTGCAAACACAGGAGCAGAAAATCAGTTTGAAATGCAGAAATAAAGAATCATTTCTGTGTTTTTTTGCGTCCGCGTGCTCCAGTGTTTCCAGACTTCATACTACGATCTTTAAGCTCGCGTCACAGAAGGACGAGCAGACGAGAACAAAACACTTTTTGGCGAAACACTTCACAGTAAAGTTTGATTTACAGCTTAGCTTAGCATGTAGCCTCTGTAGCTCCACGCGCTTACTGTTTTACACTTCCAGGTTCCGATCCAACCGCAGTGGTGGAAGAAGTGCTTTTAGTTCAGTGAAAGTACTAATACCGCGCTCCGTCCTGCATTGAAAATGTTAGTTAAAGAGTAACTGAACCCCGAAGTTTTGGCTGAAGACCCTCCTCTACCCTGGAAATTCGTAAAAAAAACCACAATAGCTTGCGTGCGTGACGTCATGCCACTGTGGTGCGAACTGCACATGAAGTGATTTTCGACTTTCATAAACTCTCGAAATGTGATTTGCGTCGTTTACGGTTGCTCGGATGGATCACAGTCCGATGAGGGAGCATGAAGAGCATCAGAGTCCATGCAGGTTCGCGTCCTGCGTTGACTTATTTTAAGTTACGCAGCCCAGCGTAAGTTAAGTCACGTCATGTACTTCACGTGACTTACGTGTTTACGTCACATAACTCGCTTGTTTTAACCGTAAACCGTGAGCTTTTCCTAAACCTGACCAAACTACGGCCGCTTCACAACGTGTTTATTGTTACCATGACGACGAAGGTCCAAGTACGCCCGTTGCTGGACATTCGTGGGATTATGCGTTAAAAAATGGTGCGTTTCTTTTCGTAAGATATCTGTAAGGATACGTTGACCAGCCTTAACTGTAAGCTAAATCCTGCCTGAAAATCCTCAAATAAACGTTTGTTCTGTAGAAAGTCACACACAACGCCGAGGGGGCGGGACAAAACGGCGGTATCTGGCGCCCTGGGAGCGAGAACGGGCTTTTACTGAATACACCAATGTTGTAAAATTACAGAGTGGACAATGTCGAAAAACAGCAAAAAAAAAGGCCAAAGTGACGTCTTCAAATGTCTCGTTTTGTCTGATAATCGGTCCAAAACCCCAAAGACATTCAAAGCACGACGAAGACGATCGTCGCATCTTCACATTTAGGAAGCTGAAGCCATTTTAGATTTTTTTGGGGATTTTCTGTCGATCGATCAGCTGATCTTTGATCGGTTAATTTCAGTTCGTCAGACGCGTTTTTCCGATTGGACCAGAACGTGAAACGCATCAGCGATTAGTCCGGACCCTGATCGAATGACGACCTGTCAACGCGTGACGGCGATGTGGCGACTGAAGTTCAAGAACACACACACACACACACACACACATCAAAGCGGCCGCTGCCTGCTGTGTTTCAGTCAGCGAGGCTCCAGAGGTTTGTAACTCTGTTTGAACAGAAACAGTCAGCCTGCTGTAATCTGTGTGTGTGTGTGTGTGTGTGTCACTGTTTGCCTTGTAATAATCCGATAATTTCACCTTTCACACATGAAGATCGGTGACATTTTAACAACCCCATTAACCTGTGTCTTACTTCACTCCTGTGTTCACCGGAGGTCAAAGGTCACAACCCCGAGACGGCCGAGGAAGACTCGCACCTCTGAGCCGCCGCATGCTAAAAATGCTAATTCTCCTAAAGCATGCTAATGACGGGGCTGGCCCGGCTCTTCCTGGCTCCCGCTTCCTGCCATTGTTTACCCAGACTGCACCTGTGAATTTTGACACCAGAGCGGTTTGAAGGAGAGAAACCGAGAACGTGAATGAGACAAGAGGAAGAACGTGAGAGCAACAACAGAGAGGAAGAGGATAAACAAACTGATCAAATGAAAAGAAAAAATAGACAAAAGATGCTAAACGTCACTGTTACATTTACTGAGAGGTGTTCCTAATATTCTGTCCACCCCAGTCAGTGAAGGTGGACAAAAACATTAGGAACACCTCTCAGTAAAACACAGCTCAGTTCAACAGCAGCGCAAACTACGGCCATGGAGTTTAGTTTGGTCCGTAATTAATTACACAATCAGAAAAGAGACAATTATTCCCAACAAACCGGCGCAGAAGAAAACAAGACGTCGTGAAGATATTGACCCAAAGTGATTATTGTGACTAACTAACAGATCAGAGGAGGAACCGATCTAACTAAACGAGTTGCATAAAAGCCCTCAGCTTCTAGGACGATAAGACAATGGCTGATTTTTATTGTGATTGAAGAAGAGGAGGAGATACCCAGATTGATTTTTCGGGACAGGGAAAACCCGCGGGACACTTGCGACGCACGGCGTGTTAGAGAGCGTAGATTTGACATCAGGCGACCTTCGGGATCTCCTGCAGCGCCGACGTTAGCCGAACGTTAGCCGAACGTTAGCATAACTCTGTCTTGTTTCATTGAAACTTGCTTGGATGTCTCCTTAATTGCTGTCGCAGTAATATTTTCATATTTTTTAATAACTTCATCCACGTTCTGTTTAACAGCAAGATTTTTCTCGCGTTGATTTTGTCCGTTACCTCTTGCCACACCAGTGGCAAGTCCGTGTTTGCTATCGATGGATCAAATGTGCTTTGTATTCTGTGTTTGCGCTTCCCATAAATTCTCATCATCTGTCCAGTTTAGAAAGTTTGTCTTTCTTTTTATTTTTGTACTATTCTCGTTGTTTTCCATTTTGGAGAAGCTAGCGCGGGCAGTAATGCTGTCAAGTAACGCTAACGTTAGAGGATGAGAACGTGAGTGAAGATAAATAATAAAAATAATTATATTATATTATAATTCATTTAAGGAACACGCCTCAGAAACCAAGTGCTTCACACAAAGCGTGGTTATAACAGGACTGACTGCTAACATGCTGATGTTTTAGCAGGTGGTTTTAACATGTTAGCATGCTAAACTAAAGTGCTGGAGGCACCATGAATATTATGTATCAAATGTTATGAAATCATTATATGTTTTAAATGTAAAATTTACATCTTCAGTGTAAGAGCTAGAAGAATAAGGTGATTAGTGACACCGATAGTGTCACGAACACAACCAGCAGAGAGTTTTGTAGGTCAGTATTTATCACGATGTAGACGTAAACCTCATCAGCGTGGTGTCACAGCTATCAGTATTTATCAAAGTCAATCAAAAATGTTGATTTGTAACTATAAACTGATGCCTCGCTTTGCAATCAGAAGGAGACGGCTATTAACCGGCAGCGATATCTGTGTCGCCGCCGGAGCAGTCGATGTTTTTTGAAGATATGAGTGACAGAAACACTCTCCTCGTTTACGGCCCTGAGAGCTAAATGAGGCTAACGGGCTGTAAAGGTTAATCATTTTAAACACACACACACACACACACACGTAGCGGCGTACAGTTGGTGAGGTGTCGTGGTTCTCATGGCTTTATGGCGTGGATGTGTGTGAAAGTGTCCATAAACGCCGCAGGTAAACACCAGGACGCCATCGGTGACGAGCTGATGAATCATTTCTTTTAAAGATGTGTTTGGCGAAGAGGTCAGCGGTGGGAAAAACAACACACCGTCTCTTCTTACTGTCACCGTAAGCGACGGTTTGACCTCGAGCTGCAGACACGTCAGCCTCACTTCCTGCACCAGTGGTGCTACAGCAGAGGTGGAGGAAGTATTCAGGTCTTTTACTAAAGTGAAAGTACTAACACCACACCGTAAAAATACTCAATTACAATAAAAGTCCTGCATTGAAGATGTTACTTTATCAGCCAAATGTACTCACTGACTAGATGTCTGATCAGAGTAAGTGAAAACACCTGCGGGGGGGCAGCGCTGTTTTAAATGCGGTGAATTAGAAGTATAAAGTAGCACAACAAGGATTTACCGAAAATACCTGAGTGAGGTACAAGTAAGTAAAGTTTTATTCATTTTAATGTCGTCAGTCGTGTAGAAACCACGTATTTTAAAGCTATTTAGTTTATAGTAAATTCATATCAAACACATATAAGTATATCCAGTGGTGAAATGTGACCGAATACATTTACTCAAACAATTTTGAGATATTTGTGCTTGATAAACAGATGAACAACGAGCTGAGAGTCTCTGGCCGCAGGTTCGGCTGACGGTTCGCCGGCAGAGACGCCGACACACCGTCGCTTCATCCAGTCGGTGTGTTTCCAAACCTGAATGGAAACACCGGAAATATCTGTAAAAAAAAAAAGTGAGTGAGTAAACGATGACGTACATGAAAACATCGTACAGAATATTTTAATACTGCGTATTATAACAGGCACGGACCAGAAACACCTGATGGAGAATCAGCCACCGAACTGGGATCGTACCTGGAGCTGTGTCGCTGAAACACAGCCCGTCCGCTGGTCCCCCTCTGCTGCCCTCCTGCCCGTCCTCTGGTCCCCCCTCCTGCCCGTCCTCTGGTCCCCCTCTGCTGCCATCCTGCCTGTCCTCTGGTCCCCCCTCCTGCCCGTCCTCTGGTCCCCCCTCCGCTGCCCTCCTGCCCGTCCTCTGGTCCCCCCTCCTGCCCGTCCTCTGGTCCCCCCTCCGCTGCCCTCCTGCCCGTCCTCTGGTCCCCCCTCCGCTGCCCTCCTGCCCGTCCTCTGGTCCCCCTCTGCTGCCCTCCTCTGGTCCCCCTCTGCTGCCCTCCTGCCCGTCCTCTGGTCCCCCTCTGCTGCCATCCTGCCTGTCCTCTGGTCCCCCTCTGCTGCCCGTCCTCTGGTCCCCCCTCCTGCCCGTCCTCTGGTCCCCCTCTCCTGCCCGTCCTGTGGTCCCCCCTCTGCTGCCCTCCTGCCCGTCCTCTGGTCCCCCCTCTCCTGCCCGTCCTCTGGTCCCCCCTCTCCTGCCCGTCCTGTGGTCCCCCTCTCCTGCCCTCCTGCCCGTCCTCTGGTCCCCCTCTGCTGCCCGTCCTCTGGTCCCCCTCTCCTGCCCGTCCTCTGGTCCCCCTCTGCTGCCCGTCCTCTGGTCCCCCCTCCTGCCCGTCCTCTGGTCCCCCCTCCGCTGCCCGTCCTCTGGTCCCCCCTCTGCTGCCCTCCTGCCCGTCCTCTGGTCCCCCCTCCGCTGCCCTCCTGCCCGTCCTCTGGTCCCCCTCTCAAGCCCGTCCTGTGGTCCCCCCTCCTGCCCTCCTGCCCGTCCTGTGGTCCCCCCTCCGCTGCCCGTCCTCTGGTCCCCCTCTGCTGCCCTCCTGCCCGTCCTCTGGTCCCCCTCTCCTGCCCGTCCTGTGGTCCCCCTCTGCTGCCCTCCTGCCCGTCCTCTGGTCCCCCTCTCCTGCCCGTCCTGTGGTCCCCCTCTGCTGCCCTCCTGCCCGTCCTCTGGTCCCCCCTCTCCTGCCCGTCCTCTGGTCCCCCTCTGCTGCCCTCCTCTGGTCCCCCTCTGTTGCCCGTCCTGTGGTCCCCCTCTCCTGCCCGTCCTCTGGTCCCCCCTCTCCTGCCCTCCTGTGGTCCCCCTCTCCTGCCCGTCCTGTGGTCCCCCTCTCCTGCCCGTCCTGTGGTCCCCCTCTCCTGCCCGTCCTGTGGTCCCCCTCTGCTGCCCTCCTGCCCGTCCTCTGGTCCCCCTCTCCTGCCCGTCCTGTGGTCCCCCTCTGCTGCCCGTCCTGTGGTCCCCTCTCCTGCCGTCCTCTGGTCCCCCTCTGCTGCCCGTCCTGTGGTCCCCCCTCTCCTGCCCTCCTGCCCGTCCTGTGGTCCCCCCTCTGCTGCCCGTCCTGTGGTCCCCCCTCTGCTGCCCTCCTGAAGAGGAATTATCTGCGTCTTTATGGATTTATGGGAGATTTATTGTTTTACACTGATGAGCATTTAGTTTAGTCTGCTGCAGTAAAATCGCATAAAAGCCACAATAATTCTCATCACACACACAGTATTTGTGTTTTCAAGTGTTTGATAGATGTTATATTGATGTCGCATAATGCGAGCGGCTACTGGTTCACCTGCTTCTGTTTTTAATCAATAACAAACTTTCTGTAGAGTCATATATGTTTTGTTTTCTGAAATTAAATGTACCTTTTCATTCCTGTATTTCCATGTATAACTTAAAATAAAAGGGTAACTTTAGTTTTTAAAGCAGTTTAGTTTCAGTTGTTTTTTATTACGGTGATGATGGCGGTTTATTTTTTTAGCATTTTGTTTTATTTGCATCTATAAATTAAAGTTATAAAAACCATTGTTTTCCAAACTTTAAAAAAATTATTAATTTAATGTGTTACCTGTCACAGATTTTACCATTTCATTCAGAAAAATTCATGTTTTTGTGACACAGTATTTAGTTTTATTAATTTATTTGTGCAACATTCAATTATTAAATTCAGATTAACTTCAACTCAGCGTCACGTTTGTTCCCCGGGAAAGCTCGTAAATCAAATAAATATTCAACGTGAAGTGAAACACATTTAAACAGCTGCATAATCTTACATAATGAAAGTGTGATGAGATTTAATGCTGCAGTATGCGGCAAGCGTAAAGTGAAATTCAGTATTTGTACTAGCGCGGAGAAATAATCAGAAAGATCAATGTATTAATTAGATTAATAGATCCAATAACGCTGAGCTTTGACCTTCCTGTGGCTGTCTGTGAATTGAAGATATAAACAGATGGAAATTAATTAATTAATCATTAATTGACTCATAACTTAAAGTCTGAATAATGTTGATCATTTAGTGCCTCTTTTTTTTTTTTACCAATAGTTCATATTTATCAATTAAAATGTAATATATATTTAAATGTACTGTAAAATAACAATGTAAGATAATTTTAATAATAATTTTTTTTATAATTGCACTATATATATATTTTATGGAACATATATGGACTTATTAAATAAGTGGAGTGTTTTCATCTGGTAGCTCATTAAAACATTAAAACACATAACAGCAACACTGACCGTTATAATAATAACAATAATAAATAAAATACAAAACACAAACGGACAAAAACACCCTGAGGAAAAGAATTAACAAAAATGTTAATTAAAAAAAGATCCATTTCATATATAATTACCTTTCATAATTAATAATAGAGATTATATATGTTATATTTATTTATTCTAAATGTGAATAACTATGATCACACCATCAATAATCAGTAAAACTGTTTGTGTTACGATCCATAGAATAATTTATAATTAAACGGAGTGCAACATTTTTTAAAGCATTAATAAACTAACAAACACTGGCTGCTGATGTATTGACATTCGCAACATCACATCCTGTTAATGATCGCTCAGAGAGTCAGCAGAACCAGATAATCAGGCCATCTTTCTTTCTTTTCCTTTATTTAACCCCGACGAAACGTCTATATATATATCTTTTAACACTTTAAATTTAGATCCATTTGAATCAGCTCACATGTATTTCACATACAATCTGAATTAATATAATTAAACAAAATTAGTTATATATATATATATATATATATCGTGCCAGTGGCGTCAGAGAGCTTCAATAAAGATGGACGGAGCAAAGAATAAGAGAAGAAGGAAAAAGAACATTTCAAAAGAAGAGATAAGGAGGATTGTGTGTGTGAACTGGGCGTCCATCTTGTTTCTGTTTCCCCCTGTCACCTGTCTTCAGGTGAACCATTAACCAGCTAATGGCCATAAAACTCCACTTTATGGAAAGTTTGATGATGGTCGTAAACGCTGAAGCCTTTTATGGCCTCACTGGCTGTTGCCGCTCATCCTGACAAGAAAAAAAAACCGCTGACGGGGGTCGAGTTTAACCCCACAAACTCAAAACATAAACTGCTGCTAGCTCCTCTTCTGCTAGCTTAGCATAAATGTAGCTAGCTAGCTGAGATGCAACGCAGCAGGCTTTGACACTTTAACGCGAGAATTTAGAAATGAAAACGCTTTTAAAGCTGGAGTTAATCAAACACACGCGAGGTACAAATGTGTTTACAGAACGTGTTAGCATGTAGCATTAGCTGCTCTTGATAGCTGGTAAATTTGCTGTTTTCTTTTTTATTATCAGGAAAGTTTGGAAATGTTAATCGTGAGGATTTGGTGCGTTTTCATTAATAAAAGTACTGAAATCAAAGCTTTACGGAAAAGTTATAGACGTACAGTTGTTTTCTGAATAAAACCCACTCATTAGCTTATCTAAGTTAGCAAGTGAGTGGAGATGTACTTTAGCATTTTCTCAGAAAAGCTAATTCTTACTAGCCGCTCCTCTGAAATGGTTGCCTGTTTTTCACGGACTCAGATAGATCTATTGTTGTGGCCACCGAGGGCTGAAAATAAAGTTGGCCCACCGAGAAAACACGACGACGTTAACGGAAAACAAACCAGCATTTTAGAAAAAACTAAACTTCACAAAACACAGGCGCTAATGTTGTGCTTTCAATTTAGTTTGTTTGTTTGTTGCATTTCAAAAAGGACTCGTGTATGAGTCACTGTTATTACTTAAAGCAGCAGGATAAAACTATAAAAATACATCGATCAGTAAAGGAGAAATATACAGTTGCAGCCAAAGGTTAACGTGTGAAGGGCAGTTTGTCTTTCGTCACAGATAAATAAATAAGATTGGTTTCTTTTCTAAAATGTTTGCGTGTCTTCTGAAAACAACAAAACCTGAGGACAAAGACGCACATTTTACAAATTGCATTGACCTAAACGTCTGACCGCAGCTGTACAGTATGTATATATATATATATATATATATATATATATATATATATATATATATGTATATATATATATATATATATATATATATATATATGTATATATATATATATATATATATATATATATATATATATATGTATATATTTATGTATATATATATATATATTTATGTATATATATATGTATATATATATATATATGTATATATTTATGTATATATATATATATATATATATATATCTATCCTGTTTGTATATTTAAAATATTAAACAAGCAGACAAATAAAACTAGAAAATGGCTCTTTAAGCAGCGACAGAATAAGAGGCTTTGTGTCCCACAGAAAAGTCTGATTTTACAAACTTTTCCAAACAAATTAAAGAATTCACAAGGTTTTCCCACTGGTGATTAAAACCAGTTAAATATAGGATTAAATCTTTGCATGTGAGAGTTTAGTTTTGGGGTTTAAAACGTGAAAACGTAAAGTGAGAGTGGCGTCCTCTTGATTTTTCCAAAGACTTATTTGTTCAAACGCTCGCGAGCGTGACTGTGGGCTTCCTGTGGATGAAACACAAAACTTTATTATTCAAATGTATTTAAACAGGAAATATTAAACTGATTAAACAGCCGGTAATACTTTACCTGACACAAATAAACAGCCAGAGGCCTCCTCACACCTGAAGCTCTCCGTGGTGTTACCTGCTGCTGCCACCTCGTGTTCAGCAATGCGAGAGAAGTTACTACAAAAAGGAAACAGCTGGATAACATCGATCAAACTGATTGTATTCCACGGCAACGTAAGCAGCATGTTAACAGTTACTTTCATTATTAAAGACCGATGCAGATCAATGAACAAAACTTACACACAGAGATACTGATCCCTCCCACTGTTTGGAAACAAGATAGCTTCAGTTATTGTAGAGTTGAGTCGATTAGCTGATCGGTTAGTTTTATGTCATAATCATATACACACACACACACACACATATATATATATTTAAGTCACTAAACTGGACATTGGATCATTAACATCACTGCAATACTTGAAATAATTGTGCAATATTCTCTGTTTTCAGTTGAAAATTCCCTGTTTATTGATATTTATTCACACTTCTATTACCACTGTGCAATATCCTCCGTCTCATAATCATCTTAATAAGCTGCACATAAGCACTCATTACTTACTTCTTGTATTATTACATTGTATTATTATACCGTACGTACTTATCAACCTCTAAATCCACTTTACACTTATTTTAGCTTAAAGTATAAAAGTAATAAAGTATTTCTGATATGCACATATTTTTAATCCCACTTGTTTATAATAGTTTGTTTATTTTTACCTCTTTGTCTGGCTGTATTTCTGTTAATATCTTTTATTATATTGGTCTCAGTTGATGCATATTTCAGCAACGTTGCTGCTGTTATTGTACATTTTGTTCTGTGGTGATACTGGTCATCTGTTGTTATTTTAGTCTGACTGTGACTTAGTTTGACTGTGAATGTTGTGGTGTGTAAGTTTAAATTAAGGAATTAGAAACTGACTAATAAAAAAACCCTCAACTCTCACAAGTTTTTTAAGATGTACTTTTATCTGTAATGTTAGAATTTAATTTATTAAATTTTATTTATTAATTTATTTATTTCAAAGTGAACTACCTAAATAAAAAATGTACGCACTAAAAATAATAGCAGTTGTGTTTATTGTAGGTAATTGTGGATTATTAATGGCAGTAGATTAAACATAAGCAATAAAAAAAATACATCTGATAATCTGTACAATAAAAAAATAAGTTTATTTTTGTTATTAAATATAAGAAAAAGAGACAATCAAAAGTAAGAATTTACACTTTAAGATGACGTTAATAATGTGGGAGGAGCTGCTGAGTTAGGCTCCGCCCACCGAAGGACGCGCCAGCTGTCCTCTCTTACGTCCGCAGAGAAGCTGTAAATACGGACGGTCGGGCGACGCTCAGCTCATTCTCCATCCAACCGTTATCAAGCAAACATGAGTGGGCGGGGCAAAGGCGGCAAAGGGCTCGGGAAAGGCGGCGCCAAGCGGCACCGGAAAGTGCTCCGCGACAACATCCAGGGCATCACCAAGCCCGCCATCCGCCGCCTGGCTCGCCGCGGCGGAGTGAAGCGCATCTCCGGCCTGATCTACGAGGAGACCCGCGGGGTGCTCAAGGTCTTCCTGGAGAACGTCATCCGCGACGCCGTCACCTACACCGAGCACGCCAAGAGGAAGACCGTCACCGCCATGGACGTGGTGTACGCGCTCAAGAGGCAGGGCCGCACCCTGTACGGCTTCGGAGGCTGAACCCGATCCGGACCCGCCGATACACGAACACAAAGGCTCTTTTAAGAGCCAAACACTTCCTCGAAGAGTTCTTCCTGTTCGCTTTATATTATAATAACTTCAAACAGCGTGAAACGCACTTACAAGGTTTCAGGTTTGACTCGTGATTCAAAAGAAGACTTAAACCACTTCTGAATATACAATTACCGCCAAGTCTGTCACAGGATAAATCTCTTTATTCTGTAAATAATTAATCTAAGTAATCACGTGTGTTTACTAAAGACAGTGCTTTTTACTCCACTACATTTACCTGACAGAATTAGTTACTTTAGAATTTAAGATTTTTACATAAACACATGAAGTGCTCCTAAAATGTTTTAAGGTTTTGAATGCAGTGGAGTATTTTCAGTGTGGTGTCAGTACTTTTACTGCAGTTAAGGGTCTGAATACTTCCTCCACCACTGAGATATTTACACCCAGCAGCTACTAGATGATAACTGAACAATCTGCCTGCTTCTAGACTAGAAAACGCAACGCATGGCTTAGAGCCCATGGCACCCTGACACGTTCAGAGCCGGATTTGAAACTTCTTCGTAAACTTATTCCTTTCTTTTTAAGTTCAAAGAATGGCGGCCGAGTTATCAGCGGAGAAAGCAATACATGGGAGTCCGGGTCCTTTATCTGACGGACAGTTCTACTCTCCACCAGAGTCTGTGGCAGAGTCTGACGAGGACCTGGATGATAAAACACGATCCAGGAAAAAGGGGCTCATTTAGCAGGTGACCTCATCCAGGATCTCCACTTCTGGAGGTGAAGTTTCCGCCTGCTCCCGTTGTGCTGCCGAAGAGAAATTCTGCCATTTTAGTTTTTATTCGTCTCAAAGACGTCTTTGTATATTCATACCCACGAATGCACCTCCGTTTCTGATATCGGCCTTCTGCATGTACACGTGGACTGGAAAGGTGCTGCTTAAAAAGTGATTTCAGCTTTGTGACTTATTGTTATAAGTCCCCATACACACACACACACACACACACACACACACATTTAAGGAACTCTGGACCTTCGAGGAGAAATCGTATTAATGGATATTTATGCACATTGTGTCTCAGAAGAATTCAGTTGATTAAATTTTAGATCTCAGTATCAGACCATAATTCGGTCTTCAATTTTGCCTTCCAGTGACACAAAAAACACACAACTGTTTCTTCTCTACGGACTTAATGTCTTGTACTTCCAACGTCATGTTTACTTTTAATGTGCTGATAATTTTCACATGCTTGGGTTTGAAGTCACTGTAAAGGAAAGAAGGATTTTTCGGCCAGTATTGATAATGTTCGTAGCAAACAAGAGGCGGAATATTTACAATTTATTGTGTTTTATAACAGGGTTCGTAGAAATGTGTTTGACTACTTCCAGGTCTTTTTAAAAAGCAGTGAAACGACTTGCATGGAACTACAGAATAATATTGCAGTATCAAGATTTGAAGAATGCTGTTTGCTTCTAAAAGAGCGTGAAGTATTATTTTACTTTAAGACAAAATGAGCCATAAATCTGCAGCATTTAAACAAAGGTTGGGCTGCACTGTCTGAACTGTAAACTGCTCTAAAAAGCTGCTGTTGGAGCTCAATGTGACATGTACATGTCTTCATGCATGCTTTGCAAGCTGAGTGGTTTTGTTTTTATGAAAACGCTTGTCTGTAAAATAGAATCATTAAAATAGTGAAAAGAAAAAAGAAAGCAATCGATTGATCTGTCTCCCTCGTTGCTTTGGCAAACACTGAAAAGTGTTATTAGAGTTGCAGCAGCTTATCGAAAACTGCTGCTGTCTATCATAAATGTCACAGGTGAATGCATTATTATTAAACCGTTTCTGAAAGTATTTGTAATAATAACACCAAATAATTTACTGCTTAATGTGGGTGGAGTCAAACGTAGAGATGTCTGCATTTTCTATATATATATATATATATATATATATATATATATATATATATATATATATATATATATATATATATATATATATATATATTCATTTATTTTTGTATCTTTTACTCAACATTTGTTTATCTGTTATTGGATTATCTTCAGAGACAGTGATACTGCTGTTTGTAAGATAAGGATGAAATAAAATGGATCAATATATTAATGAATAAATAAATTAAAATATTAAAATGCCACGGAGACTTTTGGTCAGTTTGGCAGTGTGATTTCCGTGTGTCTCAAACCTTTTACTTCTGTGTAGTAAAACATCTATATAATAAAAGTAATTGTGTATATTTATGAATCTTTGAAATGGGAGAAATGTCGGTGTATTAATGACTTCATCCCTTTTACAAACAGATATGATCAATATCGGTATTACAGCCATACTGAGACATTTTGGAGCTGTGATATTAATCAGCGGTGAAATGTTACATAAGTATATTCACTCAGTAAGTACTTTACTTATTTGCCACTTTAAACTTTTTTTACTCCACTACATTTATCTGACAGCGTTAGTTACTTTACAAATTAAGATTTTTACATTAAAAAACACATGAAGTGCTGATAAAATATGACGTTTTGTTATAATTTAAACTAATCAACAGTTTATACGAGGACAGCTGAAACTATCAGTCGATTGACAGAAAATTAATTGGCAAATATTTTGATGGTTGAAGTCATTTTTCGTGTAAAATCATTTCCTAATAATAATCTGATGATAGAATATGTAACAGCACAACAGCCACAGGGACTTTAAGGCCTGATTACACTCACACACTTTGTACTTTTACTGTACAGATTTAAGTATTAATACACTTAAATCTGTGTTTTACCGTTTGACCTTCACGTCTTCATTCACTTCTCAATGTTTAACGGTTGCTTTGTTTCGGCGCATGCTCAGTCGCGTTTAAAAAACACTCAGCCAATCCTGTGCGAGCGACAGCACATTCGAATTTGCATGCGGCGCATATAAACAGAGCGTCCGGCGCGCGGAAGGCTCAGCAGTTTCAGGGAAGACGCAAACATGCCGGAAACCGTCAAAGCGCCCAAGAAGGGCTCAAAGAAAGCCGTCTCTAAGAGCGTCACCAAGACCGGCAAGAAGAAGAGGAAGACCAGGAAGGAGAGCTACGCCATCTACGTGTACAAGGTGCTGAAGCAGGTGCACCCCGACACCGGCATCTCCTCCAAGGCCATGGGCATCATGAACTCCTTCGTCAGCGACATCTTCGAGCGCATCGCCGGCGAAGCCTCCCGCCTGGCTCACTACAACAAGCGCTCCACCATCACCTCCAGGGAGATCCAGACCGCCGTCCGCCTGCTGCTGCCCGGCGAGCTGGCCAAGCACGCCGTGTCCGAGGGCACCAAGGCCGTCACCAAGTACACCAGCTCCAAGTAGACCCGCGCCGACTACACCCGCAACACAAAGGCTCTTTTCAGGGCCGCCCACTGCCTCACCTGAGAGCCGCTTTCCTGATGATTAACTGGCCTTTAAGTGAAGCTGCCGCCATGTTTTTATCCGTTTCAGCTTCTCACTAACATTTACAAGCTGCACAGCTATAATGCACCGGAAACAGCTGAGACTGTAGCTGGGTAAAGATGCCATCTGCACACCTTTTTTATGTACAATACCTTTTTATTTATATCAAACAAAGCTAACAGCGCCACCTGCTGTTACTTCAGAACATCCACAGAAACAGCTTGTTGAACTGTGAACAGAAAACATGATGTACCCTGTCTTTTGCACTATTTAAAAGGGAAAAATTTAAGTGTGTATAAAATCATTAACATAGTACAGTATAATAAAGTGGAATGTACTAATACTGCAGGCCCCTTTACATTGTTTATATAGCCTTAATTAAATGACTAATCTTTTCTATCTGTGACGATCAAACGATTAAAATATTAAAGTCTGTAGTGCGATTATTTTAAACACCAGAATCACTTTACATTGGTTAGACTGTATTACTGTCAGTAAACTGTGATATCAGTCAGATCAATAAATCTAATAAATGTGACACCAGCTGACACAGTGGCAGATGCAAACAGCAAACCAAGAAGAGGTCCAGTCATATATATGATAAATATATGAATAAATCTAAAGCAGAGGTTTGAGCCTTTTTATTCTAAAGGTAACGAAAACACAGCGATTCTTATTGTCAGGTGATTAAACACTAATGAAGCGTACTTATAAATATTATATTCACTGTCCATTTCTGCCGACAGCTCCTCCTAAATGTTCCACAGGCCTGCTGGACTTTATTATAATGGACGGTAGCCTATATGTCACTATTAATGTTGGCCTGGTTAAAAACAGAAGTGCAAGAAATGTACTTAATCTGTTAACTGTGTTTGTTGTAAGTCTTTTTTTTTTATGAATGAAGTCTTTGTTTATTTCCTATATATCTAATTATAACTAATTACGTGGGGAACGTTCATCGTAAATGTTATATTATAGAGCTATTGCTATTAAAAAAGATAAAGTATGCAAACCCACATCTTTAATTTGACCAAGTATGGTTCATAAGTAGCCTGCTACCATGGAAAATAATACATGTTTGGGTTTTCGGTGGTGCTAAATCTAAATGAACTAGAAGCCTGCTTTCAGATAAATGCAGTGGAGTGAATAAATAATAATAAGACCACAAAACATTTCTGCTTTAAAGGATTGTTTTATGTTGTCAGTGTTATTTTAAAGTTATCATGACCCTTGGACATCTACTGTTACATCAGTATCAAGGTATGAAGGAGCAAATGGTTGAAAGATGCACAAATGTAGATGTTGTACAAATACTGAGCTGCTTATATAAATATTGGCCTAGCCTATATTATGCAAAATCGGATAATTTAAAAATATCATATTTATATGCACGTTTTTATATATATAAGTACGTTTCTTCTTCGGCGTGTCCTCGTTAGTATAGTGGACAGTATCTCCGCCTGTCACGCGGAAGACCGGGGTTCGATTCCCCGACGGGGAGGCCATATTTTCAGGTTTTCGGTGGCGCTGTTTCCCCTTTTATATAGGAGCGACAGAACATTTCTGCTTTAAATGATTGTTTTATGTTCTTATGAATGAAGGAGTTTATGACTTTCTAAAACATATTCAAAGTATATCTAGTTAAGATTATAGTTATCTATCTATCTATCTAACTATCGCTAGCTTATTCACAGTCCGCGAAGGCAGCAATGGACCGACATTAACCGACAGTCCGTGAAGGTAGCATGAAAGACGCGCCTTACGTTCTTGTCACGTGATTGCGTGAACAGAAACAAACATGGCGCCGCGAAAGTGAGGAAAACTGCGGTGAGTGCTCCTGGTCCTAACAGTTGCCGAAAAGGAACTAATCTAAATACTTTCTCCCACTTTTCCACTGGATAAAACTCTTGTGGAGATCCGCCAGTCTTACAGGAGACCTGCTGTCCCTGATTCATGCCAGTCGGTGGCGCTGGGACTAGACGATCATGAGCCTGGATTATATATTGGCCGACATTGAACAAATGGACCCAAACAAGTTTTGCTTAAACATTGAATATGGAACAAGCAACGCTTATTACCACACAATATTAAGTTTTTTTTATATATATATTTATATTTAAGTTTCAACAGGTTACATACAAAGTTTTACAGAAACACAGCTCCCACCTGTCCAAAAAGCTCCTGTTTCCTTTCTTTCCGCCATTTTTGGGAAGGGGTAGCGCGGTGACAGCTGTAGCACGAGGTCGCTATGACTGCTGTCACAGAGGAGGGGGCGTTTCTGGGTCCTGTCATGATTGACGCGCCAAAACAACAGCAGAGCATTATGGGATTTGTAGTATTAGCGCTGTATAATACCGGCGGGTCAGCTCTAGCAGTCATATAAATGACTACTAGCCAAATATAATTACACTGCGGGCCAAATTTGGTACTGTTCTGTGTATGTAGGTTCGATTAATCGGTCATGGGGGGTTATTGGGGCCAGCCGAAGTGCCCGCTGTGAGTTGTGCTTCGTGGGCAGGGTTGTTTGTTGCCGCCCGCAGGTATTTCAGTGCTATGGCTCGATGTCTTTGTCTGACAGTTTGGGTGCCCGCTATGGTGTGCCAGTTTGAGTGCTTTGTGTCTTGGCAGGGTTTGATTCTCCACATATTTGACCAGTTTTCTATTTCATTTATGCATCTCAGGAGTGTTTTGGCTGCCCAATTCAGGATTTTTGGGGCTGGACCAGTAGCAGAGGTCGTCTGCAAACTGCAAGACTTTGGCTATGATGGCTGGGGGGGGTAGTAGATGTCAAAAATGTATAAAAAGAAAGAGAAGTGGCCCCGAAACTGCACCCTGGGGAACTCCTGCTTGGGCACTTTGATTTGTCGGTTATTGAGGAAGCTTGAGATGACGGGTTGGGTTGGATTTGGGGAGTTTGGTGCCCAGTAGTCCGTATTTGACCTTGTCAAATGCTTTTTCAGTGTCAAAGAATATTTGCCAGAGTTGTTTCTTTTTGACGTTTCTGTGGACGTCTTCTGATAATCGGAGGATGTTGTCCAAAGCGTTAATTATCAGCTGCCACGAAAGAAGAGGAATGAGTCCGCCTGTGTCTTTAACACGTCCTCAAACAAGGCAGAAAGTTGAGGGCCTCTTTCAGCTCTCAATAAGTTTTTCTTGTTGAAAAACTCTTAACAGAGCAGCTTAGTCTCAAATCAGTCGTAGTATTAATTAATGATCAAACAGGTTCAAAATCTACCTTCAGATTTAATGACGATAAAACAAATCTGCCCCAGCTGGCTTTATTCATATTTATATTTTTACAAGTGACTGTGTGAAAGTATAAAAAATGTATATGTATACACGGGACGTCACAGGGTGACGTATGTCTCCTCGTTAGTATAGTGGACAGTATCTCCGCCTGTCACGCGGAAGACCGGGGTTCGATTCCCCGACGGGGAGAAACATTTTAAGATGGAAGACCTGAGGTTACATCGTCCCTTACAACTACGAGTAATTGGGTTTACTGTAAATCAGCAGTATTGGTTTGGTTTTTGTATTTTCAGTCTTTTATGAAACAATCACCAAAAAAGTGACACGACTGCAGACTGTACAGAACTGCTGTAAACCAGGACCAAGAGGTGCGACCACCTGTTTCAGCCTCTTTAAATCGGCTTGTTTGTTTCAGGATCGATAGTAGTCTGAGATCTTCGGGCAGGGGTCTCCTGAGTCCAGGATGGAAAGGGGGACAGAGCCTCTGGAACAACCTGCCCGAGGTTGTCTTCGTTTAAGTCTCGTCTCAAAAACACTTAATCTGGAAGCATCCTGGTCTTACCTGGACTGGCTGTTTATTTTATTTCTCTTCTTGTTAAGCATTTTGCAAGTGCTTTTTAAATTAAGTTTTATAATTGGATAACATGATAATAAGTTATTATGAAGGACATAATAATGAAAGACATTATCCAGTTTAATAACTAAGTTCATCATCAGGAAAGCGGCTCTCAGGTGAGGCAGTGGGCGGCCCTGAAAAGAGCCTTTGTGTTGCGGGTGTAGTCGGCGCGGGTCTACTTGGAGCTGGTGTACTTGGTGACGGCCTTGGTGCCCTCGGACACGGCGTGCTTGGCCAGCTCGCCGGGCAGCAGCAGGCGGACGGCGGTCTGGATCTCCCTGGAGGTGATGGTGGAGCGCTTGTTGTAGTGAGCCAGGCGGGAGGCTTCGCCGGCGATGCGCTCGAAGATGTCGCTGACGAAGGAGTTCATGATGCCCATGGCCTTGGAGGAGATGCCGGTGTCGGGGTGCACCTGCTTCAGCACCTTGTACACGTAGATGGCGTAGCTCTCCTTCCGGGTCTTCCTCTTCTTCTTGCCGGTCTTGGTGACGCTCTTAGAGACGGCTTTCTTTGAGCCCTTCTTGGGCGCTTTGACGGTTTCCGGCATGTTTGCGTCTTCCCTGAAACTGCTTAGCCTACCGCGCGCCGGACGCTCTGTTTATATGCGCCGCATGCAGATTCGAATGTGCTGTCGCTCGCACAGGATTGGCTGAGTGTTTTTTAAACGCGACTGAGCATGCGCCGAAACAAAGCAACCGTTAAACATTGAGAAGTGAATGAAGACGTGAAGGTCAAACGGTAAAACACAGATTTAAGTGTATTAATACTTAAATCTGTACAGTAAAAGTACAAAGTGTGTGAGTGTAATCAGGCCTTAAAGTCCCTGTGGCTGTTGTGCTGTTACATATTCTATCATCAGATTATTAGGAAATGATTTTACACAAAAAATGACTTCAACCATCAAAATATTTGCCAATTAATTTTCTGTCAATCGACTGATAGTTTCAGCTGTCCTCGTATAAACTGTTGATTAGTTTAAATTATAACAAAACGTCAATTTGTAAAGTAACTAACGCTGTCAGATAAATGTAGTGGAGTAAAAAAAGTTTAAAGTGGCAAATAAGTAAAGTACTTACTGAGTGAATATACTTATGTAACATTTCACCGCTGATTAATATCACAGCTCCAAAAATGTCTCAGTATGGCTGTAATACTGATATTGATCATATCTGTTTGTAAAAGGGATGAAGTCATTAATACACCGACATTTCTCCCATTTCAAAGATTCATAAATATACACAATTACTTTTATTATATAGATGTTTTACTACACAGAAGTAAAAAGGTTTGAGACACACGGAAATCACACTGCCAAACTGACCAAAAGTCTCCGTGGCATTTTAATATTTTAATTTATTTATTCATTAATATATTGATCCATTTTTATTTCATCCTTATCTTACAAACAGCAGTATCACTGTCTCTGAAGATAATCCAATAACAGATAAACAAATGTTGAGTAAAAGATACAAAAATAAATGAATATATATATATATAGATATATATATATGTATAGAAAATGCAGACATCTCTACGTTTGACTCCACCCACATTAAGCAGTAAATTATTTGGTGTTATTATTACAAATACTTTCAGAAACGGTTTAATAATAATGCATTCACCTGTGACATTTATGATAGACAGCAGCAGTTTTCGATAAGCTGCTGCAACTCTAATAACACTTTTCAGTGTTTGCCAAAGCAACGAGGGAGACAGATCAATCGATTGCTTTCTCCACCGTCTCACAGACACCGCTGATAACTCGGCCGCCATTCTTTGAACTTAAAAAGAAAGGAATAAGTTTACGAAGAAGTTTCAAATCCGGCTCTGAACGTGTCAGGGTGCCATGGGCTCTAAGCCATGCGTTGCGTTTTCTAGTCTAGAAGCAGGCAGATTGTTCAGTTATCATCTAGTAGCTGCTGGGTGTAAATATCTCAGTGGTGGAGGAAGTATTCAGACCCTTAACTGCAGTAAAAGTACTGACACCACACTGTGAAAATACTCCGCTGCATTCAAAACCTTAATAAGTAAAAGTATGAAGTATTATCAGCTAAATGTACTTAAAGTGTGAAAGTAAAAGTCGTCACTGTGCAGTAAAACGCTGCTGTCAGTGTTTTCTTGTTATATCTGACATAAAATTCCTGAATTAGAAATGTCACCTTTAATGTTTGTAAATGCAAGAACATGAGTTTGTAACAGAAAGCAACAGAAGTGCGGCTCACTGTTCTGCAGGAGCAAAATTCACATCAAATTTAGCTGAATAACAAAAATACAGCACGCTTTAAAAACAGTGCAGTCTCGTGTGTCAGTCTGCATCCTCTCTACTCTTGTTTATCTTCCTCCTCCTCTTCGTCGCCCTCACCTCTAACAGGCGGGACTGGAGAGCCAGCCGCTGCGCCACAGCCGTTACCATGGCAGCGCCCTTCCCGCTGCCGTCCTCCGAGACGAGGAAGGTGACGTCACACTCGGGAGCGAGGAGGCGCACCGTCTCCTGGAGCTCCTTGCTGAAACTACGGAGGGGGGGAGAGACAAGAGATGAAGAAAAACGAAAATAATCTCTTCCCTCTCATTATCATGAGAAAACGTTTTAGATTTAGATTAAACTCATCTTATTGCTAAATTAATTAAACTGTAATTAATCATCTCAGAGCAGTACTGAGGCATATAGTGACTGTAGATAAACAGTTTACAGTGTGAACATGTGCAGCAGTTACAGTTACAAACGCAACATCTGTCGTTTAACACACGAAAAGGAAATAACACTGGGGGACAGGGAAGCGACGGGACCTTTAAACAGTAATTTACGGTATTTTCTCAACGCGCCGTTCTCCTCACAAAGGCAGGAAGTGCGGTAATGTGTCGACACCCAAATGCGTCGCCTCCCGCCTGTTCACACAGACGGATAAATCTAATTTCACATCTCCCCAAAACAAACACGAAACAGCTGTTTCAGGACTCGACGATAGTTTGGGCTTTGTAGCAAAACGTCTTTTACAGTTTCTCTGCCTGCGTCACTGACTACAGGAGAGTTTGCCAACCAAACTCAATGCAGTTTTCAGTAGATATTAGATAACTGTCTCTATTTTAAGATTTAAAATGTCTTTTTTTTACTGTCTATTGTGTTAAAGAATGTTGGCGTTTAGCGGTCAGCTGCCCAATTTCAGAAGATGGTTTAAAAAGCAGCTCCAAACTGTATCGCCAGAACGACGCCGCTCCACTTCTTTCATCCAATCGAACTTTTGAACGAATGATGGGAAAATTACATTCTCTCATATCAAAGGGTCGAGACGTAGAGCAAAAACTGCATTTAAATATCTTGGTGTGACGGTTTGTCGTTGTTCAGAGTTCACATCTTAAACTGGCAACACTTTATTTTAATTAACATTTAACTAATGGCTTATAACACAGTATAATGTAGGTGTAAGCAGATATAAAGTGTTTATTGATGCCGTTGGCATCAGCTTTATCCCCTGTGAAGCAGCCACAACTGGATGCTGGTGTATAAACAGATGATGAATGACAATATAGCACAGCAGTAATTACATAAAATACGACTTCTGAGAAGATGTTACGTTAATAAACACTTAAAATGTCCTTATAAATGCTTATAAGCACATTTTAATGTGTTTTAAACACTTTAAAACTCACTTTAAAACTCTTATAAACTGGCTTTTACATTTTTCCTGACAGCGTTTCATTCTCTTCGTCTGTACTCATACTCCTCCTTACTTGGGGTGTTTTCTGTAGACCGTCCCGTCCACCCCCACGGTGGTCTTCAGACGGTCCAGCCCGCGGTTGACACGGATACGGTTGGCGATGGTTGCCAGGGCAGCGGCGCAGAGACGGGCGGAGCGTGAGGAGACGGCGCTGCAGACCAGACGCACCACACGAAAGTCGACTGCGTCGCATTTCAAACCCAACAGCTTCCAAATATTCTGGGTCTTTTTCAGACTGCTGTCCTGCCTGAGACACAGACAACATGGAGGAACGAACAAACAAAATGGTCAAATGATAGAAAGCAAATAAGTTTGAGAGAGACTAATCTTATGCATTTCAACAAGGACGTTTGTCTTTTAACTTCCTGTCTGCACAGGAAGTGGGAATGTGTCTCGTTGCGTAGTTTGACATCTGCTGCTTGTGATCGCCTTTACCTGCATTTGATCAAATATCCGATCGGTTTAATGATCTGACTGAAGGACGGACACAGCTGATCATTAGCTCAGTTCTCGCGCAGCTCTGGGATCAGCTGCTCATCTTACTGTGATAATCGTCATGGCGACTGATATAACTGATATAACGATGTGATGTCAGAGCGCAAGTTGTCCGAGCAGCCAAAACGTGTATTAAAACAACATGGAGTGGGGACTCACCTGGTTAGTTACGCAGTCCGTTTATAATACTTCCTGCAGAGTAACGCGACCCGCAGCAGGTCGGAGCTTTTCTGTTGTTTCGTGAACACGTCGAGGTGTTTTGCAGAGTTAACCAAAGACGTCAGGGCACCGAACACGTGAGTTAACCGTGACAGGACGCGCGATTTGGTTGCAGCTCCTGATTACACGGCAAAATAGCTCGGGTTTATCAGTGAAGTGTATGAGCTACGCGCACGAGGCGTATGCGCTCGCCTCCCGTGTGAAATGGCCGCGTCCTCGCTGCTCTGCATTATTAGAAACTACTGTACGACGAACTGGTCGCGAGGCGCCTCCTTGCAGTTTTCATGCTTGACTTCAGCGTTGTTGCCTGCGGAGTTGCTGTGGCTGCTCTGACAAACAGCATGTTGGTGCTCAAGTGTTGAATGCTGTTAATAACTTTTAGACATAAATGATCCTGGCCAATCAAATTAACGCAAAACCCCACAGATGTCACGCAGCTTTTAGTATGACGTCATTTTATAGACCGACTTCCTCTCAGCAGCCCCCCCCGGCTCTGACGGACCTCCAGCGATCCCTGACTCGGAGACTTATAATGTGACAGTGTTGAGTTTGCACTGACAGCGACAAAATAACACGACAAACAAACTGAACAAAAATAAAAGGCCCGGTTCTTTCTTCAAGTGAGGTAAAGAAAGGCTTAAAAAATGTTATCAGAACCAAGATAAATGTTTTAAAACAGCTCAGTTTCCCTTTAGAGAAAGCGTCGGATTGGAGAGTTCACGACTCCAAACCGCAGTACCGATGCCTCCCGACGAAAGGTGGACGACTGATTTAAGAAGCCTCCATCGGACACTCACTCCTCAATCTCAGAGATGAACTTGGTCTCGAAGTTGCCCCGAGTCAGCAGCGCCTTCGAGGCCCGTCCCTTAAACAGCAGCTCGTCCTCCGTCAGCCTCACCAGCAGCAGCCGGACGATTTCTCCCAAATACATGCCGCTGATCATCTTCTCAAAGCTACAGGAGGAAACGGGACAGAGAAGAGACAAAAAATATCGTAAAAACAGATCTAATATATAAATAAAAAAGGAATAAATCAGTCTGTCTTGCATATAAAAAGCAGCTCTTTTGCGTTTTCTCTTGATTTTCTGTGACTGGAAGCGTTTTCTGAGCTGTCCTCATCACAAGACGCCACAGATTGTGTTGAAACATACAATCTGGGAGACATTTTGTATAAATCAATCTGCTCTTTGTATCCACGCTAGCGGCATGTCTCCAGGGACAGTCCGCTCACCGCTTTGGTCCAGACTGAAATATCTCAACAACTATTAAATAGTTTGCACAGGAAACGTGCTTCATCGTTCGTGCTCCCCTCAGGACGAACTGTAATAACTCTGCTGATCGCTTTGTTCCCACATTTCCATCAGCCTCAGCTGCACTTTCTCTTTAGCGCTAATTAGCAAATGCTAGCATGCTAATGTAACCCACCCAAAATTTGGTGTTTGTATTGCGTGATCAGTGTTTGTCATCATAACAGGACATTTAATATATCCATCCAACGCTAACACGAGGATAACAAAGTCTTGAGTTTCCTGTTTCGCCTCAGAATCAGACACAAATGTTAGCATTTAGCTCAAAGCGCCGCTGTGTCTAAGCACAGACTCACAGAGCTGCTAGCTCGGCTGCAGACTCTTAGCCTAAAAAAAATAAAATAAAATAAAAAAATGCTTGGTGTCTTTCCGAGAAAATCTGTAAAAAGTGAAACTGATAAGCATTAGTCATATTATTTCCAAAGGCACAACAACCACTGAAATTTGTATTCTGGTGTTTGTGTTTCATGTCTGAAATCCTCACGTTTGAGAAGCTGACAACATTTGGCATCTGCTCATCTACAGATGACTTAAATGGTCGATAAAACCGTTGGGTGGACTAATCGTTTCAGCACTAAAAACATAGTCTAAAATGATCCTCATACTAACGTGTTGACGCCGGGGTTGATGGACGTTTCGTCCACCACCACGTCGAACTCCGTCAGGATGTCTTTCAGGGAGCCGTCGTCCCCGAAGCCGCCCCACTCGGTGTTGATGCACATCCGCCCCTCTCTGCCCTCCACGCGCTTCACGTTCGACATCTCCTCCATGTAGCAGGCGTTGGTTCCCGTACCTACAGAGGAAGAGAAGCACGATGATTGATTGTTTTTTGTTTTGGTACCGTCTAGGCCCGGGGTCCGATTTGAACACAAAGAAGGTTATCTGAGCACGTGGCAGCTCCTGATATTTCTGCTTGTAATAACACTCATGTAAAAACTAAATCTTGCAGTTTAGTCAAAGAAAGAACAGATTAAAAAAACAATCTGCTCTTTTTAGCAACGACTAGCGATGGCCAGTCGTGGATGTAAAAGTACAAATAACACTGAAAATACTCCAGTGCAAGTAAAAGTCCTGCATTCAAAAGCTTAATAAGTAAAAGTATGTGAGTATTATCAGCAAACTGTCCTTAAAGCATCAAAAGTAAGAGTCCTCATTATGCAGAACGGCTGTCAGAGAGCCAACACAGACACCACCAGCTCCACCCACTGCAATCAGCAGATCGCACTCACCTGAGTATTGATTACACACCTGCCACTAATCATCTACTCCACACTATATAGTCTCACTCCCCCGGTTCACTCACTGTCTGGTCTCAAACCTCTTACGAGAATGCAACCTGACCTCAGCTTCTATTGACCCTTTTGGACTTCTCCGTTGTGTGTGTCGTCAGCTCCCGGCTTTCCTGTCTCCTCCAGTGGATTCTACTACAAGATAAGATCCATAGACTTTCCTAGCTTAGCTCCCGTCATTGCTTTTCTCTGTCTGGCTGTTTGAATAAACTCCCTCGTCTCATACTAACCTCTGTGTCCCGTGTCTACCTGCTGACAACGGCCCCTTTCAGAGCGTTTATCACCAACAAATACAAGTAAGAGCACTTTAATGTTGTAGTTTGTCGAAGTGGAGCCGATCGTAGATACTTGGTGTACATCTGGGGAGGTTAGTAGTTCAGTATTGCATCATCTGTGTTGTTTTTTTAATGTAAAAAGTAACTTTAAGTGTTTAAATAAATGCAGTGGAGTAAAAAGTTCAGTATCTCCCTCTGAAATCTAGTGGAGTGGAAGTATAAAGCAGCACAGAGTGGAAATATTTAAAGTACAAGTATGTCAGAGTTGTACTTAAGTATAATACTTGATGAGTAGTAGAAGTATTCGGATCCTTTACTTGTGAGTATTATCAGCAACATGTACTTAGAAAAGTGAAACGCTTCCTGTCAGTGTTTTATTATATCTGATGTTTCTGGATTCATCTTCCTGCTGCGTTCATGTGTGTGTTGCATTTTCCTGCTGCAGATGTTTCAGGTCGAGCTCATTTTAACTGCTTTATATCCTGTTGGGCAGTTTAACCTGCAGCAATGCATCATGGTCTATAAGGTCATCGCGTGTTAGCCTGTTTTCCAGTTAGCTCCTCCTTTACAACATTAAAGTGATGAATAACGCATCAACGTGATCCTGAAACGGGCCATTCTACATAACTGAGCGCTTTAACTTCAGGTGCTTTAAGTATGTTTTGAAGCTGACTCTGAATGTTTGCAAGAGAGTATTTTTTCCACTGGGGGTAAAAGATCTGAGTACTTCTTCCATGTGCACGTAGAATAAAATCACAGATCTTTTCCTTAAATCCAGAGAAACCCTAATGGGCAGAGGCCGCTCCGTGTCCTGAAGTTGTTTATTTATTAAAACGCGTGGTTACCGACGATCATGCCGATCTCACAGCTCTGGTCCTTGTAGCCGCAGCTCATCATCGTGCCCACCGTGTCGTTCACCATGGCAACTGAGCCTATATCATAGTCCTGCAGAGAGAGGGAGTGATAGAGAGGTGTGTTTACGTCCTTCCTATTTATAATCTGTATACCAAACAACCTGCCTACACACACACACACACAGACACTGTCTGAGTCTGAGCTGCTTCTGACAGACAGCAAAGAAACAAGAGACGCGGAAAAACCTGCACAAACAGCATCTAATCAGCTCCGTGTGCATCCAGAAATACCAAAACCGTCCCAAAACGTATGAAAAAGATAAATAACCGCTGAGATCTTTACAGCACGCACGAATACTTTCTTCTTCTCTCTTCGTGTATTATATGAATGTATTTCATACTGAGGTTCATCAGGCACACGGGGACAAATCCAGCAGAGAACGGCAGTGGTGGAAGAAGTGTTCAGATGCTTTACTTAAGTAAAAGCATTCAAAGTGTTACTTAAAGCAGCTATTTTTAACACTGTATTAAATGAAAACATGAACAATGTGACGGTGTGTCTCTGCTGCTGCTCTGGTTCGCTCTCAGCTCTCAGAGCGTCGCTTCCAGAGAAGAAGCTGTAAAAAGCCGCTGAACGCTTCCTGCTCGGCAGCAAACAGCAGCCGGACGCAGCCAGAGAGCAGCTGCTGAACATAGCGGAGCATCTAGCAGCTAAAGAGCCAGATGTTTCCCTCAGCAGCTGCTGGAGACCAAACACAGAGCTGACAGAGAGAAGACCGGACCGACGTCCATCAGGAGACACAGACACGCCTCCTGACGAAGCGTCACGTGACTCTGACACGCCTCCTGACGAAGCGTCACGTGACTCTGACACGCCTCCTGACGAAGCGTCACGTGACTCTGTAGCTGCTGGAGGCGGAAATAAGCTGCTGCTTGTTTATTATCAACTTAAAAAGGCGATGATATGTCAGTGTTGTGTTCACAAAAGAAACCCCAGGTGTTGCAGGTTTAAGTAAAAGTATTGTCAGCAAAGTCGTACTTGCTGCAAACTTTACTGATCGTGTGAACTCATAAGCTATCTTATTGGATTATTATCACAGCGGAGGCAGCGTTTTAATGTTGTGGCTTGGTCAAGGTTGAGCTGATTTTAACTGCTTTATATACTGTTTTATATTTGGTATCAGCGTCTCTGCCTGGACGTGTACGATCCACACCCGGACCCTGATTTAGAGGTGCATTCTGGGAAACAAAAGCAGGTTTGGACTGCAATGTTTGGGTTCATTGCGTTCTCCTCACAATGCCAGATGACCACTGGATGGATCCCGACAAACAAACTCCCAAGATTTTAATCTGTTTCTTACAAAGAACGTGACTAGAGCTGCAGCTAACTTTCACAAATCGACTAATCTACTGATTATTTTCTTGATTAATGGAAGAAAAATACCCGTTAAGAGACCAAAACCCGAAGACATTCGGTTTTAAAACGATATATAAAAACAGAGAAAAGCATCAAATCCTCACTTTTGAGAAGCTAGAACCAGGCGGTGTTTGGCGCATGTTCAGTAAATGTTCAAATCAATCGAATCGTGACATTTCATTCCATCATATTGCTTAACATCAATCCCCATATGAGCCTCGGTGTTTCAGACTGACCCCTCTCCGGTGAATGGCCTCTTTCAGTAACTTCACCACGTCTTTTCCCACCACGCCGGAGCAGTTGAAGCCTTTGGTCCAGTGGATCAGGATGCTCTGTGTGGAGAGAAAATTCAATAAAATCGAATCCTAAATCTTTCTGCGAGGTCTGCTCGTCGTGCGTTCAAGTCATCAAACTCTCTCGTTGCAAAATCGTTGGTTTCAGTCCGATGAGTGCCGCGTGTTCGCGAGGAGGCGAGCGTTTGTGTTGTGCCACGTACGTACGGCTTCCTGTTCTGCTCCGTTTGTGGGAAAGTTTCGTTCGCCAAAAAAAACAGTTACCGGAGATTAAAAAGAAGAATTTCACAAGTCCTGCTGTCAGAAATCAGCAGACAGAAGGGTAACAAGTTCAGCGATGTTAATAGTCGTATTAGAAGACGGGAAACATGATTTAATACAGCTGCCAGTGACGTGACGTCGGAGCAGAGCTGCACTGTGACTGAAATAACAGTTTGGCACGAAGCTAGACGCTAACAAACGTCTTTCTGCAGCAAACGAGAGAGGCAGCTCCGGTGAATATGATGAAATACGCCAAAGAAAATCATTAGATGTTAAAAAAAAATAACTCTCAGTAAACTGGCGGCCATGACGACGACGATTCATTTTGCATTACGTCTGGTTTGTCACGCTTAAGCTCCAAATTCATTTAGATGAAGGCATTGTAAGTACAAGCGCGCGTCCCCCCCTCTGTATCTGTACTCGACTCGCACGACGGGTCCGCACCAGTCGGACATTTCGTTCGTACCTAAACCGGCGAATACAACAAATTCTCTTAAATCTCTCGTTCGTGCCACTTAACAACGAATCGGTTCTTGCGCGAGGAACATCAGGTGTGCATTTTAAGGGCTGGGCGTCCTGACACGAGCTGCAGACGGGCGCCGGTTCACAAAGATCCCGAGAGGACGTACTCCGTCCCATCACGGACACATTTCTTATGCGACAAAGACAAACAGTTTTAAATTTGGACTGAAATGTTTGAACGTGTGTGTGTGTGTGTGTGAGAGAGACCTTGTCGATTTCTTTCTGTTCGCAGGGGAAGGAGAAGGTGAAGCCCAGAGGAAGAGTTTGTCCCTTCAGATCCTGAGAGACGAGGAAATCACTGAGACAGGCCGCGATGTGGTCGAACAGCTGGACAGAGGGAAAGACTTTTTAACTATCGTGTCGTTTTGAACATCTCAAAAGATTTATAGATAGTAAGACGGTGTCGTCCCTCATTCGCCCAGGAGTGTTTCATCGTAGAAAAGGTTTCAGTCGTAGTCGTCTGGACGCTGTTTTCAGAATCAAGACGTTTCGGCTCCCATCCGGAAGTCATTCTCGATTGTGAAAAAATGGGACAGGGAACTCAGAAATTTAAGCTACTCTGTGTTGCTTAAGCCCCGCCCTCAGGAAGGAGTCTACCTGAGTATCTGTTGATTAGCTAGTTTCACCTGAAACTGACCTAATAGTTTCCATGATGGCCCAGTAATCAGTAATCAGGCCTGTTGTTTTCTGGCTGCACCTCCCTCATCACTGTTCAGTACCTGATTAGCATGTGATTGGCTTGACCACGGTGTTAATACACTGTGGTAAACTTTGGGCAGGTTGAATCTCAGACCACCATTTCTGTTCAAAGAGGGGTTTTCTTTTTTCACAAAAATGGCTTCTTTGACTCCTCTTTCAAACCAACTCTTCTCTCTACTTAGACTCTTCACCTCGCTGTCTTCAAACGTGCGGTTTGTAGCTTTTAGATGCAAACGCACGGCGCTCTGCGATCCCGAGTTAGCGTGTCGTCTGTGCTGATAAAGTCTTTTGTGAAGCGGCTGTTTGGTCTCGCCTATGTACCGCTCTTTGCAGTTTTCCTCACTGCACTGAATGGAGTAAACTACATCGCTCTGTTTCTGTGTGGGCATCTTGTCCTTAGGGTGAACGAGTTTCTGTCTTAAAGTGTTGCCTGGTTTAAAGAAAACAGGAACATCGTGCTGTCTAAAGATCCTTTGTAGTTTTTCAGACAGTCCAGATACATAAGGGATGGAGACGCCGTTCCTTCTTGGTTCTGTTTCACATTTGTCCTGTTTCATAGAAAGTAAGGATGTCCTGATGATGCGAACAATGTGGGATCTATAAACCATTCGGTGGGTTTCGTTGAGCAACGCTGAGTTTTGTTTGTTTGCTCCGCGGGGCACCTTTCAGTTACGCATTTAATAAAACAGTGCAGACTATCATCAGTTTAATTTTGCGTCACCTGCTCTCCAGTCCCCAGCATCATCTCCTTTGGGATGGCACAGATCTGACTGTCCATCTTCAGCACTTTCTGCTCCTCCTCCACCACGCGGACGTGAAGCACGCGGAAGTTCGTTCCGCCGAGATCCAACGCCAGGAAGTCGCCTTTCTCTGCCGGGAGGAACAGGTTGATCAGCGGCGTCAAAAGTCAAGTATCTGCTTTCCTCTGCACTAATGCACCGATACACAGTTGAATCAATCTAGCAAATTGTGATAAAACTGGTTATTGTGGCGGTTAAAAGATAGAAATACTGTGTAAAACTCTGCTTAAAATGATTTTTAGTCTCCTTTGAAGGTGCCTGATCTTTTCAAATTGATAATGTTGTTTTAGTCTTTGTGCTTTACTCTCTAATCTTTGACTGACGTTCAATTCGAGCGTCTTTTTTAGGAGAATATTACTGTAAATAAAAACATGGATTACAATTGTTTTTTAACGCCCCCAAAAACAACGTTGGCAGGACCTTTACAGCCCTGAGTAGTGTCTGCAGGCATTCCTGTCAGGCTCAGGCCCCAACAACCTTCATCACTATGGGCTGTATGTAGCCTGAGAGGGGAAACCCAGGGTAAAACACCCCCCCCACACACACACATTGCTAATGCTAATGCTAAAAGGCTGGAGTTAGCTAGTTAGCACCGTCTTTTATAAAAGGCTGAACATGAAGTTATATCTGCGAGTAATACCTGCACATTTCACTTTTTGTGCGTCTTTCTTGGATTTTTATTTCACTTATAGCGGATTTGTTCCACAGAAGATACCGTTAGCCTCTCATTCTGAGAGAAAAGGAGTTGAAAAGTAGTAGCCTGCTTGATTTTATACTTTTAAGGCACAAATGAAAGTGATGCAGCTCACGTATGGGGACTCTAATCCCTTCCAGTTGGCTCGGCGGTCGGACCCTCTTGGAATAAACAACTTTGCTTGATTTATATTAAAGACAAACAGCAAGTTTGTACTATGAATGTTTTCTTCAAACAACAACAACAACAACAAAAAAGAGGTGTCTCTAAGCCCCAAGCATGCTGGGAAGTCTCCCATCTTTAAAAACTTAATTTAAAGAGTTTAGTGAACTCAAAAGACTTCAAGGGGAACTCATGTTGCCCATCTGGCTAACTGAAACATACCCGTCCCGTCCGGTGTGGCCCTGACGAAGGTGGGCAGCATCTTGACGGGCGCCTTGTGATGAGTGTGTTTCCCCAAACCTCGAACCATATCCTTCCTCAGCCGAGCAGAAACCACCTGCAGCTTCTCCAGAGACAGATGGAAACACTTCAGGTGCTCCTGCACCTGCAGACAGAGATACGCAAAAAAACAATACATGTGTAATAATAATAATAATAATAATAATTATACAAAATGTGCTTAAAATTAACCATTTGTTTCTGTATGTTTCGGCAACACGTTTATGTACTTACGTTTCACGATGGCAATAAAACAAAGTGAACTTAAACCAAATAACAAATCAAACAGAGACAGTTTAAAGCAGCCTTATTATTTCTAAAATGTTAAAGTTTGCTTCGTTTGTCTGTTTAAAAACTTTTTGTTTTATGCGATTTGATTAGTTTATTTCTAATTTATTTTCTTTAAACACCACACTGTGCTGTGCATACACAGTGTGCACTACATTTAAATAATAAAGGTACAGTCGGCAGATAAATAATAATGCTGTTGTGTTTTTGTTGCCTATTGACCGAATAAATGACTTGATCCATGAGAGAAAACCAAAAAGTGAATAATAATAATAATAGTGATAAATAATAAGCTTTGTTCATGCGGCACACAGTTACACATGGTTGAACCAGGATTAAAACATTTCAGGAGGCAACGAGGCGAATGAAATCAGGCGGTTAAAAATAATACAAATATAAAAAGTGAACAGATTTCACATCATTTATCCACAAGATGGCAGCGTTTCCTCAGAATCTGCAGCATCAATCTGCAGGTGGGATAAAAGACGTTGGTGCCTTTGTTGGAGTTCAGGGGAACAGACTTCAACATAACACATAATCATGAAACTATGCTGCACGTCAGGTCACACCCGCCTGCAAAAGAGGTTTCAATAAACCTGAACGAACTGTCACGGACGTCGTACTTACACAGTACAGCTCGTGGCCTTCTAGGAATCCGTGGCCAACTTACACAACAAACCTGATCTCATCTCAGCACGAGGAGTCCTGCTAAACGGTGCTGAGAGTTTCCTCTTAACGTCTGTTGAGAGAAACCTCTTGATCGATAGATTGCGTGCTTGGCAGGCATGTGTCAGCGAATGTGAAATAAAATAAACACACAGGAGCACGAGGAACAGAATTAATCAGAATCAGAAATACTTTATTGATCCCCGAAGGGAAACTCTTTGTTACAGCAGCTCGCCTTTACGTCAGTGCACACAGGAGAAAGTGCTAGAAAAAAACTCTTTCCTCCACCTGAGTGGTCTGGCCGAACGTTACCTCCTCACCTTCACCTCCTTTAACAGCTGCCGAGTTGGTACAGCCTGGGATCTTGTCGGGCTCTGCGGGTGACTGCGAGGAGTTTCTGGCCAGGTGCAGCCTGGTTTTCCTCCTGTCCCCGTCCCAGTTTCCGACTGAGTGATCTCGGGTGGCCTTCATGGTGCTCCGGCTGGCCGGCCCGGCGCTGTACTGGGCGGGATCCCTGGCGGCATGGGAAGAGGCGGTCCTCCACTCTCTGGGCCAGTTCTTGGCGCTGTTCGGCCAGGAGTTTAGCCCGCCAAACATGTGGTCGTCAGCCCATCCCCAACCCGTTTGCTCACCTGCCTCCAGTTCCGAGGCCCAGCCACTGCCGCCTTCCGTCTCCAGAGGGTCCCCAGACTTCCAGCCCGGAGGTCAGCAGTCAGCCAGTCTCCACTCCGGTTTCCAGCCGTCTCCAAGCCCCTGGTCGTCCGCCAGAGTCCGCGACGGTCTCCGGCCGTCTCCAAGCCCCTGGTCGTCCGCCAGAGTCCAAGCCCCTGGTCGTCCGCCAGAGTCCGCGACGGTCTCCGGCCGTCTCCAAGCCCCTGGTCGTCCGCCAGAGTCCGCGACGGTCTCCGGCCGTCTCCAAGCTCTTGGTCGTCCACCCGGCGAGACCGGACTCCGGCCTCGCCGGAGTTGCCGTACCTGAGGGTAAAACTACTCCACTACGAGTACAAGTCTTGCATTCAAAATGTTACTTAAGTAAAAACACAGAAGTGCTAGCAGCAAAATGTATTTAAAGTATCAAGTAAAAGTACTCATTAGGCAGCAGAATGACCCGTCAGTGTGACTTTATTTTATTGTATTATTATGTATGCAGCACTTTATGTTGTATCTGATCAAATTAAGCTAATTTTAACTACTTTTTAGACTGTTTGGTAGTTTAATCTATGATTAAAGGCGGGGCATGCGATTCTAATCCAACACACGTCTTTTTGACAGATTCAGCGAATATCTCCTCTCGGTCCGCTAGCTGTGCGTTCAGTGTGAGCGCTGAAACAACCTCCGGTGTTTGTACGCAGCCCCGGCTCTGTAAACACACAAAGATGCTCGGACCGAGCCGCGCAGCACTATTCCAGCCATGATTTATGTGTCAGGTGACGTTAAATTACTCTCTAGTTTGCCAAGATCTGCTGCTGTTGTGATGTTAGCTGTAGCAGCAGGAGAGTTGTGAGCGTCGCTGTCTGGAGCTGCTGTGCTGGCTCTGGGAAACCGTCTCGTCCTCTCTGGCTGTTAGCTTCACAGCAGCGACTGTAGCGACAGTTTGCTAACCCACAACCTAGCTAAGCTAACCCACAACCTAGCTAACGTTAGTTACATTACTTGCTGTGTCGTTGTTCGCTCTGTATAATCGTATTTGTCGTGGTGTTGGATTTCTCCACCTTTGATCTATAATGCATCAAACTGAGAATATTTTTGGCGCATGTCCAGTTTAAACCACCAGCTGAGGAAGGAACCATAAAACCCAGACCAGCACATGGTCATGGCGAGTTTCATGCGGCTCGGTCAATACTGACTGTGGCTCGTCTGCACTGGTGGTTGGCAGACAACGACGACAGTGAATGTATTTCCTGCTCAGGTGACACGTACCTTACTGAGCGTGTCTGGAGGGATTTTGTCCAGGGTCGAGGCGTCTCCGCTCATTTTGGCCATCTTGGAAATCTGTGTGCCGTTCTCGCCTTTCGCCTCTGCGCTGCTCATCTGCACAGAGAAGGTCAAAGGGTCACAAAACATATTGTCTGATCCACGCAGATAGTTTCAGATCTGCTGCCACCACCCTAATACTGCAGGTGAAGTAATCCTGTTTGTGGTGCTTGCAGGGTTAAATAATTACACTTGGACGAGACTAAGGCTTTGTTCAGACTGCAGGCAAATCAGATCTTTAAGACAGACTGTCTGCGCTGTTTTTTGCAAGTGATCAGATTTGTGTGTCCAGACGTCACCAACCTATCTGCGTGGGTTGCTGTGGTAACGACGTCACGGCGTCAGTACCTACGTACGCTAGCGACGCGGCTTTGCAGCATGAAAAAAGTACAGAAGCCGCGCCCCCAAACTGCCAGCAGACAACTTATTTCAGCGTCTGTCCACGGGGCCGTTGTTCTCCGTGTTGTTTGAAATCCGATTTGAGCATCCAGAGCGCTAAATGCTAATGTCGGCATGCTAACATGCTCACAATGACAATGCTAACATGCTGATGTTTAGCAGGTATAATTTTTACCATGTTAGGTTAGCTTATTAGCTTGCTAACCTTTGCTAATTAGCACTAAATGCAAAGTAAATTAGAGGCCGATGGGAATTAGTTTTTTAGTATTAGCATTTGGTTATAAACCGAAGAATTGGGAAAAAAAAACTTTTGACCCGATGGTGGCGCCAGAAGAAAAGTCAGAGGATCACAAATGTTATCATGATTCATGACATGATAGTTTATTAAGAAAATCTCATTGACAGCTTGATATTTTACTGAAAATTGTCGTATAACTAACTGCAGTTAATATTTACTTGGATCGTTTATCTGTAAATGCATGGAAAAATGGCTGTTTTGCAAGACATCATAAACCCGTAACAATAACAGTTATAATCGTGACACTGATCACAAAGAGAAATGTATAAATCAGAAACAGATGCAGCTAATTACGAAGCCGCCGACATACTGCGTACACATCCCGGTGGTTTGTTTATGCAGTAAAGCGCTAAGCCAACAACTGGCGGTCGATCCGTGATAGTTTGGGCTGAAAGTGTAGAAGGGAGGTGCGCTCCATTTAAATCCCCCGCCCGCTCTCCCAGACGTCTGCTGTCACGAGATATGTTATCATGACTCGTCTTATTTTTCATTAAACCACCCGGTAGTTTTTGAGAAATGTCATTAAAAACCACAAATGTCAACCTCATGGTGATTCTAGATAAAAAAAGGGAGGATCACCAAAGTCAGTAGGATTCATCGACCATGAATGTCTGAACCAAATGTGTGCTGAGCTGCTAATGTCGAGCTGCTAATGCTGAGCTGCTAATGTCGAGCTGCTAATGCTGAGCTGCTAATGCTGAGCTGCTAATGTCGAGCTGCTAATGCTGAGCTGCTAATGCTGAGCTGCTAATGTCGAGCGTATAAACAGATGAGAGTTAAAAGTTTCACTTTAAAAACTGGAACTTGAAATTGGGGTTTTCGGTTTATCTTCTAAAATTATCTGGTATCCGCTTCTGTGCTTAACTGCTTTGCAAAAGTTGTCTTTTTAACAAATATATTATGTTAGCATTCAACGGTTAGCCAACAGTCTGAGCACGGACATGCTATCAAAACCTCACGGGGAGGTGTAACTTAGCCCGCCGAGGGGGGGGGAATGAGCCGCCACTGAACTCCTGAACTCGACCCGATCGGCGCAGGATTAGTTGAGTAAAGTGTCTGAATACAGCAAGCGTAAGCGGAGACACAGGTTGGCTCATTTCTAATTCATCGTTTCGAACAGAAACACAATTCAGCCCAATTATTTCTGCCCACACAACTATTATTATCGTGTTGGATAATATATCTAAATTCTGGCCGGTAGAAAACTTCCTCTCACTTTAAAGCTCCGCTAATTAATTTGTGGATCAAATGACTTTGAGGTTTTGCCCGTCGCCAGCTCCGCAGCTCCGCAGCTCGGCGTCACGCGGCGTTTTCGCTTCTTTCAGCCCGTTGTTTTGGTTTTACCAAAACGTTTACGAGCTCCGATGAAGCCGCTGAACAGCCAGCAGCTGCTGAACGTAGCGGAGCGTCTAGCAGCTAACGAGCCAGACGTTTCCCTCAGCAGCTGCTGGAGACCAAATTTCAGGAGTTGCATTCTCCGCAGTTGATCTTTCATTCGGATCAGATCAATAATCGAAGCTTATAAACGTGAAGTTTTCGAACCAGGACCTTTCGGTGTTTGGACCAAGCGACTGATGAAGAACAACGCGTGTCAGATTTAGTAGCCACAGCTGTTATTTCAGTGTGTCAGATAAATATTTAAATCGACATTTAGGTAAATACGAGCGTCGGATCGCAGCAGATATAAACTGAATCCTTGAGTTTAAGTTATTTGTAACTTTAGTCACTTGCAAACGTTAAAAGCTGAAACGAATCAGGTGCATTTACTCAAGTGCTGTCATTCTGAGGTACTTTTACTTTAGACTTTCTGCTTGCTCTCTGCTTCGACTTTAGTCACTTTACAGATTTTACACACCGCGTGCCATCGGTTCATAAAACACGATGCATCGTTAGAGATTAAAGTAACCAACGGTGTATGAAATATTTAGAGTTAGTTCCACCTCGTCCTCGTGCAACTACAACGTTAAAGAACATATTAAAGACCCTTCCAGCTGGAAACAGGTTTATTTACAGGAGGCTGTATCTGAGCGCCGTCAGTCACACCTGAGCAGGGACACAAGGTACCTTTAAAAAGCAAGCAGGAGGTCTGTGGGTGAAATAAAGAGAGCTGCTGCTGCTCCACAAGAAACTTTAGTTGTCTTTAAAAACTAAATCCTCTCGGGACAGGACACACACACACACACACACACACAATCGTCCACAGTGGCTTTATGAGCTTTCGTGGAAAATATTGGGACCCACTTCATGAGCCGGATCACACAGCTGGTCTCTGCATAGAACAAGTGAAGTAAAGAAACTCACCTTCGCGTCCTGCGCCGCGCCGCTCTGACTGACAGGAGACAACTTCCTCACTGAAGAGGGAAGGATGTGCGAGCTCAGTTTATACTCTGTTTACACCCACCACATCTGAAGACAGCAGGGTTAATGTCACATCATTAACGCTGTGCGTGCGTTTTTAAAGGTGCGCAGGAAGTCCGGTTGCGGATGTGGCGTTTACGCGCGACATCCTCGAAACAGTTTTCAGCAGAAACAGCTGTTTCTCACGAAACAAACCGACACCAACGACCACAGCCGAGCTTCGACCGAGAGGACACCGTGCTGTGGTGGTGATTAAGCCCGAAGGAAGCCGGAGGAGAGCTCGCTTAGTCTGCAGCGGCAGGTGCCTCCCTGCGCCTCCCTGCGCGTAATGGCGCCCGAGGAGCGCGGAGCTCTGTTCTGGGATCAGTTCACCCCAAAATACCCCCCCCCCCCTTAAATTAGGGCTCATTAGTGCTCTTTAAAATCCATTCATATGGCGTACAAGTACATTTACAAGTACTGTACTACACATGTTCTACTTCTACTGCACAGCTCAGAGGGAAATACTGGACTTTTTACTTCTAGCTTCAGTTACTTTACAAACTAAAGTTTTTGCACACAAAAAAAAACAAACATATGAAGAGTTTATAAAATGTTTTGTTATAAATTAAACTACCCAACAGTTTATACAAGCACAGCTGAAACTATTAGTCGATTAATCAAATAAACAGAAAATTAACTGGCAAATATTTTGATAATGTTTCATGTTCACGTAAAACCATTTCCAGCTTCTCAGATGTGCAGATTTTTTGCTTCGAATGGACTGTAATAACTGTAACGTTTTGTTAATAACGTCGAGATGGATCCAGAATGAAAAGCATCGTCAGCTGCAGTCCGATACAAACCGGTTCAACATGAGCTCCGGCTCCACCAGCTGCAGCAGCAACATCCTGCTTTCCATTAATGCACGAGGAATAATAACCTGATGACAGAATATATAACAGCACAGCAGCCACAGGGACGCTGCGCTGCTTTAATGCTTTAAGGGCTGTTTCCTGATCACACTCTCACACTTTCACTGAAGTAAAGGGTCTGAATACTTCCTCCACCTCTGGGAAACAGTGAGGCTTAACTAAAGAGTTTAGTTATTTTTGTAACCAATTATTAAAAAAGATTAAAAACAACAGCGTCTCAGTGAGACCCTAATCATGGTACTCACAACTCGTCGGGTATTATCACTCAAACTCACTACGACTGACTGTGGAAAAGACTCCCTTAGCCTAATACGTGACACAGAAACTCTGATCGTACGAGGTCGTTGGCGTTTTCTCTACCTGCAGTTCGAGCCGTTCGTTCCCGGAGAAGCTGCGGTCACGTGGTTCAGGGAGGCAGCCTAGTGGCTGGCATAGTGTACAGGAACATCTGCACGGAGTATGGACTGGAAACCCCGAGGTCAAAGTGGGAAACACCTCCAAAGGTGGTAGAGAACGACCGAGCCGAAATCCTGTGGGACTTCCAGATCCAGACTGACAGAATGGTAATGGCGAACCAGCCTGACGTCGTGGTGGCGGACAAACAGCAGAGGAAAGCCGTCGTGGTTGACGTGGCGATACCAAGCGATGGCAACATCAGGAGAAAGGAACATGAGAAACTAGAGAAATACCAAGGGCTCAGAGAAGAGCTGGAGAAGGCCTGGAAGGTGAAGGCGACAGCGGTGCCCGTGGTCATCGGGGCACTCGGGGCAGTGACCCCCAAACTGGAGGAGTGGCTACAGCAGATCCCTGGAAGAACACCAGACATCTCGGTCCAGAAGAGTGCAGTACTGGGAACAGCGAAGATACTGCGCAGAACCCTCAAGCTCCCAGGCCTCTGGTAGAGGACCCGAGCTCGAAGGACGAGACCACCCGCGGAGGGTGAAGGACGACGTTTTTTATATATATATATATATATATATATATATATATATAATATATATATATATATATATATATATATATATATATATATATATATATATATATATATATATATATATATATATATATATATATATATATATATATATATATATATATATATATATATATATATATATATATATATATATATATATATATATATATATATATATATATATATATATATATATATATATATATATATATATATATATATATATATATATATATATATATATATATATATATATATATATATATAATATATATATATATATATATATATATATATATATATATATATATATATATATATATATGAATATATATATATATATATATATAATATATATATATATATATATATATATATATATATATATATATATGATATATAATACTTGCTGCATTGTGGGGATGAGTCTTCCGCTGAAGGCGCCCTTTGTTTGACCAGCACGTCATGGAGCGGGTGGGAGACGCTGTCCAAGATGGCGTGTAGTTTGGCCAGCATCCTCCTCTCTGCCACCACCGCCAGAGAGTCCAGCTCCGCCCCCACAATGTCACCGGCCTTATGGATCAGTTCGTTGAGCCTGTTAGCGTCCGCTACCCTCAGCCTGCTGCCCCAGCATGCAACAGCATACAGGACAGCACCGGCCACCACAGACTCATAAAACATCTTCAGCATTGTCCGGCAGATGTTGAAGGACCTCAACAACACGAGGAGCAAAGCAATAAAGTGCACAGAGAAATCAGATCTTCGCATTAAAAGTCCAGTATGTCCCAGGTACGAGACGGTCTTTTATCAATAGTTCTCTTCCTCCGGAGGTCAGCCAGTACCTGTTTCACCACCATGTCGCTGTCAATGACAGTCTGATGTAAAACCATGGCGCATCTGGTTTTCCAAAACTTTACACAATTCAATTCAGTTATATTTATATAGCACCAATTCATAACAGAAGTTATCTCATTGCACTTTTCCTATAGAGCAGGTCTAGACCGTACTCTTTATATTATTTACAGAGACCCAACAAATCCCACCATGAGCAAACATTTGGCGACGGCGGCAAGGAAAAACTTCCTTTAAGAGGCAGAAACCTCGAGCAGAACCAGACTCGGGGGGGGCTATCCGCCGCTGCCGTGTTCGGTTTATTGAGAGAGGGAGATGTTTTGGGGGAGAAGGAGGCACAATGCAAATACCACTTAGAATTTTTAAGAAATATAATGGTAGTGGTAACATTAATATTAATAAATTAATAATAATAGGAATGACAGCTGTAGGAATAATAATCTCAGTATCAGTAACAGAGCCAATAACAACAACTGTAGTAGCAGTTGTTGAGCAGGAACACGGGGGCAGCGGGTGGCCCACAACCACAGATCCAGACTCTGCAGGAACACGGGGCAGCGGGTGGCCCACAACCACAGATCCAGACTCTGCGGGAACACGGGGTCAGCAGGTGGCCCACAACCACAGATCCAGACTCTGCGGGAACACGGGGGCAGCGGGTGGCCCACAACCACAGATCCAGACTTTGCGGGAACACGGGGGCAGCGGGTGGCCCACAACCACAGATCCAGACTCTGCGGGAACACGGGGGCAGCGGGTGGCCCACAACCACAGATCCAGACTCTGCAGCTCGGGAGGCAGAAATACCTGCTGAAAGCGACAGAAGGAGAGAGGAGAGAGACGAGAAAGCACAGAACTACGGGAGAGAGAAGATGTCGAGTTAGTAACATGCAGTAACGGGATAAAAATGCAGACAGACGGAGAGGGAGAGGAGGAGAGAGGAAAGAGGTGCACCATGGGAAGTCTCCTGGCAGTCTAGGCCTATAGCAGCATAACTAAGGGATGGTTCAGGGCTCACCTGAGCCAGCCCTAACTATAAGCTTTATCACAGAGGAAAGTCTTAAGCCTACTCTTAAATGTGGAGATGGCGTCTGCCTCCCGAACCCAAACTGGGATCTGGTTCCACAGGAGAGGAGCTTGATAACTGAAGGCTCTGGCTCCCGGTCTACTTTTGGAGACTCTAGGAACCACAAGTAACCCTGCATCCTGGGGGCGCAGACAGTCGGGTAATAAGGTACTATGAGATCACACACAATGCTGATGATGAGCTGGAACAGATCTTTTCGTTTCGGAGGCATTTTGTCTTGTAGGAGTCCGACAGATGGAGTTTGGGATCCGAATGAGGCGGCCTGCTCCAGCTGTTGTGGAGACACTGTTGGCACAAAGAGTTTATCACGTTTACAAAGAGTTAATCACGTGGTAGTGCGTGTGTTGGCCATAGTTGGTGAAGTTTAGAGGAATATGCAGGTCTGAGGGGTCCGTGACAACAGATCTGCAAGCTGCAGAATCACCACGACGTTTTATTTTCATCTGTGACTCAAACTCACGTTAAAATTAAAAATAAAAAAGGTTCAAATGTGTAACTAACATGAACTCAACTCAACCAAAAAGAAAAATTAAATTTAAACTGTCTTGTGTAAACATACATGTGATTAGTTAATGATTTACAGAATATAAAGATATTTATCCTGTTTGACAGATGATTTGGTGGTAATTTTATATTCAGAAGTGGCCTATTAACGCAGTCATGACAAGAATCATGACACTTGTCTATGATGCTACATGAGCTGATTTAGTACAAAAGTACTACAACATACTGTAAGCTAATATAGCTCAGTTAACTGATGAATTTATTGATGCATTAGTTATAAACCGCTGTATTCTCTGCACTTGATGTCACATTGAAGTCAAACCTGAAACCTTGTAAGTGCGTTTCACGCTGTTTGAAGTTATTATAATATAAAGTGAACAGGAAGAACTCTTCGAGGAAGTGTTTGGCTCTTAAAAGAGCCTTTGTGTTCGTGTATCGGCGGGTCCGGATCGGGTTCAGCCTCCGAAGCCGTACAGGGTGCGGCCCTGCCTCTTGAGCGCGTACACCACGTCCATGGCGGTGACGGTCTTCCTCTTGGCGTGCTCGGTGTAGGTGACGGCGTCGCAGATGACGTTCTCCAGGAAGACCTTGAGCACCCCGCGGGTCTCCTCGTAGATCAGGCCGGAGATGCACTTCACGCCGCCGCGGCGAGCCAGGCGGCGGATGGCGGGCTTGGTGATGCCCTGGATGTTGTCGCGGAGCACTTTCCGGTGCCGCTTGGCGCCGCCTTTCCCGAGCCCTTTGCTTTTTTTTTTTTTTATTAAGTTTCAACAAGTTACATACAAAGATTTACAAAAACACAGCATATATCGATGACAGCAACATGGTGGTCTGCTGTAAGACCACGGCGCATCTGGTTTTCCAGATCTTTGCAGGGACGATGCTGATGACCAGCTGAAACAGATCTTTTTGTTTTGTAGGTAAATTCTCCTCCAGGAGGCCATACATGACAGAGTTGTAGTTAACGGTGAAGGACAGTCCGAGTCCCTTCAAAGTGGACCAGACCTCCTGAGCCCCGTAGCAGTCTACGAGGAGGTGCTGTTGTGTCTCATCGGAGTCGCAGAAAATCATTGGACAGATTTTAGTGGTGACGCAGCAACTCCATGAAACCGCCGCTCTCACTGGGAGTCTGCCGACAGAGACGAGCCACCGGACATCACGAATGCTCTCCGAGAGGTTTTTTTGCTCTTTAATATTTTCAATATTTCTGTGCATTCACCATTTACCCACATTTTTTTATATTTAATTAACCCACCGTATCTATAATCGTTAATTTTGTTAAAAATTATTTTACTAGTAAAATCACACCAGTTAATCTTTAAGTGCTGACATTGTGTAGTGAAATCACTGTACTTCTGGAGCGGGAAGGAGGTGAGCGTCGCGCGAGCGTCCGTTTTTACAGCTTCTCTGCGGACGTAAGAGAGGACAGCTGGCGCGTCCTTCGGTGGGCGGGGCCAAACTCAGCAGCTCCTCCCACATTATTAACGTCATCTTAAAGTGAAAATTCTTACTTTTGATTGTCTCTTTTTCTTATATTTAATAACAAAAATAAAAACTAAATCTTATTTTTTTTTATTGTACAGATTATCTGATGTATTTTTTGTATTGCTTATGTTTAATCTACTGCCATTAATAATCCACAATTACCTACAATAAACACAACTGCTATTATTTTTAGTGCGTACATTTTTTATTTAGGTAGTTTACTTTGATGAAAATATGGGTTTTTAAGCCCTTTTTTTTTTTTACACGTGAAGCAATAAATTCTAACATTACTAAATGTAGACTAAAATAACAACAGATGACCAGTATCACCACAGAACAAAATGTACAATAACAGCAGCAACGTTGCTGAAATATGCATCAACTGAGACCAATATAATAAAAGATATTAACAGAAATACAGCCAGACAAAGAGGTAAAAATAAACAAACTATTATAAACAAGTGGGATTTAAAAATAGATGTATATATACAAAGCATACAGCATACAAAGGCAATGTCATGTTTTGCATGACACAGCTGGTATATGGTCGAAAAATGTACATGTTTTTGTATAATATTTAAGTACTTTAGCCCCAAATGCTACTAAATAATTGGCCTGTGAAAAGTTAAAATACACACCTGACTGTTAATGTTCATGTTTAAACTCTGGCGTGAAGGTTTGTCCTAATATTGCAGCTTTGCAGATGCAGCCAGTTTAAGAAAAGCCCCATAATCATTAAAAGTAAAGGAATTAAACTGTTGATATCCAAAAATACAGATATGTTTTATACTCTGGGCCATATATGAAACCTGGTCAACTTATTGCTGACATATTTACCTTTAAACATATTGCTGATATCTTATATTTAAATATTTTATAATCTATGTTTGTGTAAGTGTTTCATGTAACAGACATAGATGAGGACATGTGGCTCTTAGTTTGTGTAGGTGGCTCTTAAAAGAGCCGTTGTGGGTGCAGGGGGGGGGGGTGTTTCTAAGCCCTCTCCCCGCGGATGCGGCGGGCCAGCTGGATGTCTTTGGGCATGATGGTGACCCTCTTGGCGTGGATGGCGCACAGGTTGGTGTCCTCGAAGAGGCCGACCAGGTAGGCCTCGCTGGCCTCCTGCAGCGCCATGACGGCGGAGCTCTGGAAGCGCAGGTCGGTCTTGAAGTCCTGCGCGATCTCGCGGACCAGGCGCTGGAAGGGCAGCTTGCGGATCAGCAGCTCGGTGGACTTCTGGTAGCGGCGGATCTCCCTGAGAGCCACGGTGCCGGGCCTGTAACGGTGGGGCTTCTTCACGCCGCCGGTGGCCGGGGCGCTCTTGCGGGCCGCTTTGGTGGCCAGCTGCTTCCTGGGAGCCTTGCCTCCGGTGGACTTACGGGCGGTCTGCTTGGTTCGGGCCATTATAAGCTCTCTGCGTTCACCGCTACAGAAGGAATGCTGTCTGTCTGCGAACGGCGGCTTTATAAAGGAGCTGCCGGAGCGGCGGCAGCGCTGATTGGTCCAGGCCGGGAAGCGCGCGCGCTGTAGCTCATCGACTATTGGAGAAAAGAAAATTCGAAACAAACCAATCATCCACAGCAGCTGGCTGACGGCCTCTGAAGCAAACAAACAAACAAACAAAGAAATCAAGTTTACTGGGAAAAAACTTGTTAGAAATGTTACAATCTAAAGTGTATATTACATTAATATAGCCTGTCTAATATTTTAAGATATGGTAGAAAGAAATAAGTAGAGAAAAGTAAATAAATAAATGATATATTTAGTAAATCAAACACTGCAGTCCACCACAGATCTGCAGGAGCCTTTACATGATGTTTATATAGCCTTACACAGTGTTCAATGTCTGGCTTATTATAATAATCTTTTCTCTCCATGACTGTGTGATGATCAAACAATTAAAAGTTACTTTTATTTATTACTAAATAAGTTATTATTACTGTCAGTAAACGGTGATATTTATGTCCTTCAGCTCATTGAATAGGCTGCTACCTGTATATGTCAGATCAATAAATCTAATAAATGTGACACCAGTTATTATTTACACATTGGATCATGGCAGCTTTTTTTTTTTTACAATGCAGTAAGAAAAAAATATAAAGCCCATACTTAGAAACTAATAACGTGGGGAACGTTCATCTTAAATGTTATATTATAGAGCTATTGCTATTAAAAAAGATAAAGTATGCAAACCCACATCTTTAATTTGACCAAGTATGGTTCATAAGTAGCCTGCTACCATGGAAAATAATACACATTTGGGTTTTCGGTGGTGCTAAATCTAAATGAACTAGAAGCCTGCTTTCAGATAAAATGCAGTGGAGTGAATAAATAATAATAAGACCACAAAACATTTCTGCTTTACAGGATTGTTTTATGTTGTCAGTGTTATTTTAAAGTTATCATGACCCTTGGACATCTACTGTTACATCAGTATCAAGGTATGAAGGAGCAAATGGTTGAAAGATGCACAAATGTAGATTTTGTACAAATACTGAGCTACTTATATAAATATTGGCCTAGCCTAATGAAGCTATATGCAAAATCGGATAATTTGCCTGAAATGTTGAGGAGCGGAAGTATAAAATATGATATATATGCAAGTTTTTATATATATAAGTATGTTTCTTCATCGGCGTGTCCTCGTTAGTATAGTGGACAGTATCTCCGCCTGTCACGCGGAAGACCGGGGTTCGATTCCCCGACGGGGAGGCCATATTTTCTTTCACCGTTGCAATATAATTTTGGCCACATTCAGGTTTTCGGTGGCGCTGTTTCCCCTTTTATATAGGAGCGACAGAACATTTCTGCTTTAAATGATTGTTTTATGTTCTTATGAATGAAGGAGTTTATGACTTTCTAAAACATATTCAAAGTATATCTAGTTAAGACTATAGTTATCTATCTATCTAACTATCGCTAGCTTATTCACAGTCCGTGAAGGCAGCAATAGACCGACATTAACCGACAGTCCGTGAAGGCAGCATGAAAGACGCGCCTTACGTTCTTGTCACGTGATTGCGTGAACAGAAACAAACATGGCGCCGCGAAAGTGAGGAAAACTGCTGTGAGTGCTTGTAAACTGAATATATTGTTTGGTTTATTGTTGTTTTATGTAGCCGTTCAACACATACACACACAAACAGCCGATGTGCTCTTTAACTAAACTCTTAATTGAGCAGAAAGTCGAAAATACGAACTTTATTTGCAGTTTTTAGTGTCTCGTGCGATCAATTGGTCTCCATATCAACCGATGTTCTCGCGCTGTGAAAGATAACAGAAGATATCTGCTGTGACTGACCCTGATCAATATATGGATTAATCTGCTTTCAGTCATTTCAGGCGTCTAACTCCTCAGTTGTTGTTGTTGTTGTTTTTGTTTTTTTTACTTTTAACACACAGGTCAGTTAGTTTGGGGTCCACGCTCGCGCCATCCCGTCACACAGATGAGAGGAAGAAGAGGACGCTCTTCGTCACCAGGTAAACCAGGTAACTAACTGCAGGGTTTAAATGTAATACGTTTAGTCTGAAACCGTGTAGTCGAAGCTGCGATTTAATCGTGATTTCTCTGGGTTGAATGCGCAGCTGCGGTTCGGTCTTGTAGAAATCGCCTAAACGCCATAAGAGCTCAGTGTGAGACAAACCTGCTGCTCACATGGTTTAACAGCTGTTTAAAGGGGGAATGTGAACTGGCCCATAAACCACAAAAATCCAGCATTTCCAGAACGTAAACAACAGTAGGAAGGTGAGCTACACGTGAATTTCTCAGTCACCTTAATGCTGGCAAGGTGGAAAACCAGCAGGGACTCGGGTGTTGAGACGCCGGGTCCAAAACTGCTGGATTGTTTGGTTTTGAAATGTAACGCCTGGATCTTTCTCTGTGTCTCTGTCGGTCGCAGTTTCTCAGGAGCAGAACAGGATGCCTCTGAGGAAGCAAATCATCAAGGGTGCCGGTGACGTCCCCCCCGGAAGCCAGCGGACCGACGAGGACGCACGGGAGGACGAAGCTCTCGACGACAGAGACGACAACGTAAAGAAACGGGAACGTTAGCCAGAACCGGCTGAGATACGGTTTCGGGTTCAGAACCCAAACCAGCGCTCTGGTCCAGTAAACGAAAGCCGCGTCTCGTTCTGAGGCGCTTCGGCAGGTGTAGCTCAGGCATTAGTCGGGGTTTTCATGTTTCATTTACTTTCCAACCACAGTTTTCTCCCCCCAGACTCAAATTGGTCGCTGGATGAAGCTTGAAACGTGCCTCTGCAGGTGCCTGTCGATTCACCTGCGGCTGGATAGTAAATTATGACTGATAAGTGTGTGATCTTTTGAACACAGTTTGTTGAATTCTTCAGCTAAAAAAACGGGACAAACAGTCACTCCTCAGTAACACTCAGATCCGGTAAAACTCCCATGAGCTCCGGGAAATGACAGAACTATAACTTTAACCTTTTGTTGGTTCTTCCAGGACGAGCTCTCGTCGTCACTTCTGTCGCCGTCGCCGCCGCCGTCGTCGTCCAGAGAAAAGCGCAGGAGAGAGCGGGGAAACAAATCCAAACCCAAAGGTTCGTAACGTGACGTGCAGGGCAGCAGAGTCGTTCCGAAACACTGACTTTTAATGTCTTTTTAGTTTTTACTTTGTGCAGGTTAAACATGGTCGAATACAACAGAAAGATCGTAGAAAAGGCTTTAGTCGTCGTCGTCTGGACGCTGTTTTCAGAATCAAGACGTCTCGGCTCCCATCTCAATTGAGAATGACTTCCGGATGGGAGCCGAAACGTCTTGATTCTGAAAACAGTGTCCAGACGACCACGACTGAAACCTTTCCTACGATAGAAAACAGTCCTGGACGAATGAGGGACGACACCGACAACAGAAAGATTTAAGTACAAATGTCGTTAGTGTGTATTGATGTCTACGCTAGTTTTGTGTGTCACGCCATCACTACGCATTGAACTGTCCGTTGTAACGGTGACATATGACCACCAGAACTTCACTGAAGCTCAGTTTGAGATGCCGAGTTATTGATAAAGATCAAAAATGTCAAGTGCATTGACAAAAGTAGAGTCTAAAACTTCATGAAAATAAAAGCCGTAGATCTGTACTAATCAAGTCACTGTATTAGTCAAATGTAACAGGCGGGATTTCCGTGAATCGATCCAACGCCGACGTTTGACGTAGTAACTCTGTGTGTGCTGCGTTCAGAGATGACGGAGGAGGAGATGATGGACCTGGCCCTGCGTCTGAGTGAACAGGAAGCCAGCATCACTGCGCTCAAGCTGCAGAAGGAGGAGGAGGCCGTGATGAAAGCCATCCAAGAGAGCGTGAGCACAGAGCTGTTGTTTTTTAGCTGTTCACTGTTCAGCATCAGAATCAGAAACACTTTGTTGATCCCCGAGGGGAAACCCTTTCGTTACAGCTGCTCATTATCACGTCACTGCACACAGGAAGAGAAGCACTGAGCAAAAAATATAATACACTATAATACAGGTCAGATAAATTAAGTACAAAGTGGATATAAGTATAAAAGCTAAATAAGTATGTACGGTGTAATAATATAAGTAATAAGTAATAAGTGTAGCTTATTAAGGTGATTATGAGACGGAGGATATCGCACAGCAGTAATATAATTATTAATAAATATCAATAAATTAAACTGAAAACACAGAATATTGCACAATATTTCAAGTACTGCAGAGATGTTAATGATCAATGTCCAGTTTAGTGACTTCGGGTCAAACAGACTGACACTTAGAGGGAGGAGTTAAAGAGTCTGATGGCCACAGGCAGGAATGACTTCCTGTGGCGCCTGTGGTGCATTGTGGGGGGATGAGTCTTCCGCTGAAGGTGCTCCTTTGCTTGACCAGCGTCATGGAGCGGGTGGGAGACGCTGTCCAAGATGGCGTGTAGTTTACCCAGCATCCTCCTCTCTGACACCACCGCCAGAGAGTCCAGCTCCGCCCCCACGATGCCACCGGCCTTACGGGTCAGTGTGTTGAGTCTGTTGGCGTCCGATCCCCCCTCCTCCCCTTTTTTAATTCAATGAGGCAACAGAACAGAAACACCGCTCTGTACGATGTAACGAGCAGCACAAACTTCATCCTGCAAAACAACAGCTAGGGTCAGTTCTGTATCCTTCACGCTCCCGATCCTCTTCTTCTACCCCTTTATGTAGACGCTTGGGAGCACTGCGTGTCATAGCCAGGCGTGACTTACATCGTTATTGTCGGGATAAATTATGCCACTCAGAACCGCCACCGTTTGGGTTTGTTAGAATCAGAATCAGCTTTATTGGTCAGGTACGTGAACAACATGTACACAGAAATATCCAAACAGCTAAACAACGAACAACAACGCTGAACGAGCTAAACATAAAACTATCATGTGCATACAAGCTGATGAAATAATAGATAAATATATATATAAACGGCAACAACGATCATTATATACAAGTGAAGCGTTCCTGTAAATGTCTCGGGGGAGCGCCATAGCTTCGTCACAGATTTCTAGTGGATTCGGATGACAGACGTACCGAACGCTATAAAATGGGCCGAGGAGCACTACAAAGTGTAATAAAGTGGCTGTACGTGTAATTTACTATGTCAAAAAAGTGGATTTACTCTGAAATGGTTTGAGTTTTTGGAGTTTCGGGGCGAATGTCTGTAAATGAGTGAATCGAGGAGAGTTCGGGGATATAAGAACCGGGTTGATGGGACATTTCAACAAATATATATGTTGATACTGACCGAAAACGAAAAAAGCTAATACTGTCACTTCTGTTGTTTTTCCCTTTCGTCTGTCTGAGATAAACACGTTCTAAGGTTTGGTAATTACAGTTCCCATAATGCTTTGGGGGATGCTAGCAGGAAGTATAATGTTGCCATGGACTGAGTTAGTTTTTATCCTACATTTCTTTACATTTTGGCGAACTTGGAGCAAGAAAAGTCACGCTCGGATAGCTTTTAGCGGTTCCTGTTTGCAGTGTAACTGTGGATTATTTTATTTTACGCTGAGTTATGACTCTGAGAAAACGGGATGCGATTTCTGACGCAAATTGCGTCCGTCTGGTTGAACGAGGGCGTTAATACAGTAGCCTTTTGTGTTTTTCTCTGACAGATGGTCGGCCAGACACAACCGTGCCCGCCTTCCCAAAGTCAGAGCCTGCTCGCCGACGCCGGAGCGTCACTCAGGCTTTGCTCTCGACGGAAACTCTTGTACTCAAACAGGAAGATGGCGCCTGCCATCGCTCAGGGAGCGCCAGAGGACGGCTGCACGCCGGAGACGGACCCGAACCCAGGTGAGTCACTGAAGACCGCCGAGTCAGCTGTGTTGTTAAATATCCCGCGACGCTTATTTTCCCTCTGCACCAACGCTGACGAGTAAAATCAGATTCTGCTGAAGTACCGCAGCAGGAGAGGAGAAATGCAGCAAAAGGAAAATACTTAATCAAACTGCTGAAATTCCCTTGAATTAGAAAAGCTGCTGTGTTGTGTTCCCAGGAGCAAAAGGAAGCGCAGATGAAAGTAACAACAGGAATAAAAAGCGTAAGAGGAAAGAAGGAAGTCCTCTGCTGGAGATGCCAGACTGGTCGCAGACTCAGGCTTCGCCCTGCAGCTCCGAGTCTCTCTCGGTGGCTCTGGACTCGCCGCAGGTTCGTCCAACGCTTTTCTGTCCTTTTTTAAATTTCACAGGGCTACAACTAACTTGATTAATCTGTTGATTTTTTTTATTTTATTTACTTAATTTATTTTTTGGTGGTTCAGTTAATCGTTGCTGGTCGCAGTTTCCAAGAGAGCCCGAAGATATCCAGTTTACGGCTGCAAGTAATGATCGTTTTCATCATCGATTCATCCGTCAGTGTCGAAAAGTAGAGCCCGAGGTGATGCCCAACCAACAGTCCAAAACCCAGAGATATTCAGTTGACAATGATTTCCCAGAGAACACCAGACAGTCCTCACGTTGGAGAAGCTGGAACCAGCAAATGTTTGGCATTTTTCTTAATTGGGCTTAATTGATTAACAAAATAGTTGGCGATTAATTTTCTTTCAGTCGACTAATTTTTATTATCCGACAGATGTTTTCAGCCTTAATTCAGTTTGCATTTGTATAAGAGAGAGAGAAGCAGCAAATCCAAACATTTGAAAAGGTGTAACCGCACAGTTGTTCGCCTTTCTGCTCGATAAATGTCTTTTAAAATAATTAATTGATTATAAAAATGTTCAGTTTCAGTGTTAACATTTTATCTGCCATGATAAAAGCTCATTAAGGAGCAGCAAACAGACAGCATGTTAAAATTCAAAAGACACCTTTAGTAACTGATGATTAATGTAACTACCCATTGTTTTCTGTAGCTGTCGTTCTTAAAGCAGAATCAGAAACACTTTATTGATCCCGAGGGAAACTCTTTGTTACAGCAGCTCGCCTTTACGTCAGCGCACACAGGAGGAAGTACTAGCAAACAATATATAATACAATACACTATAAAACAGGTCAGAAAATAAATTAAGTACTAATACGGTATAATAATACAATGTAACATAACATAAGTAATAAGTAATAGTGCATGTACTGTCGAGTTAAGTGCAGCTTATTGAGATTATTAAGATATTGCACAGCAGTAATGGAGGTAAATAATATCAATATCAATAAATAGGAAAAACTAAATATTGCACGGGAGTGTTAACACAGAATATTGCACAGTTATTTCAAGTATGGCAGAGATGTTAATGATCAATGTAAAGCGGCTGTAATCAATATTTTCATAATAACAATGTATTCAATAATAACGTGAGAACGATGTGACAGTGTGTCGGTGTCTCCGGTAGCGACGAAGCTCCAGTGAACCATCAGCCGAACCCGCAGCTCCGCTCGGCTTCACGGAGCTGCGCAGTTTCAGCTCGCTGTTCGTCTGCTGCTGGTTCCCTCTCGGCGCTCAGAGCGCCGTTTTCAGAGAAGAAGAAGCCGTAAAAAAAAAAAAAAAACCAGCAGCAGACGGACGCAGTCAGAGAGCAGCTGCTGAACGTAGCGGAGCATCTAGCAGCTAAAGAGCCAGATGTTTCCCTCAGCAGCTGCTGGAGACCGAACACAGAGCCGACGGAGAGAAGACCGGACCGACGTCCATCAGGAGACGCAGACACGCCTCAAAATTAACGATCATGTCTGTATTTGTCTTCTCTCGACGATAAAGCAGAGCTCTGACTCGACCCAGATCGACGACTGTCGGCCCCGTAAATCCCCCGTCTTCCCCTCGACTGGCTGCCGAGCCGAGGTTCACGTCCCCCGGCTGAGCCAGGACCTGCTGCAGACCTGCAGAACCTCAGGGTTTGTGCTGTGCTCTCAGGACAGTTGGACCTCGCCTCAAAAGTCTCCGTCCGATCAACCCAAGAGCCCAACGTTTCCCCAAAGCCCCGAACGCTCCAGTGACCTCACTTTGTCCAAGAGTCCAGTCTTCTCAGAGACCGATCAGGGAGACGGCGGAGAGACAGAGGCGAGTCCTGAGTATTTTAAAAGCCCCGTGTTTGGCAGGAATACTCAGCACGAGAGGTCTCCAAGTGCCTGCAGACCCCAAGTCAGCGTCTGTAACTCAGGGTTCACGTTTTCGTCTCAGGAGAGTTTAACCTTCTCTGCGAGGTCCACGTCCTGTCGGCCCGAGAGCCCGGTGTTCCCAAGAAGCCCCGGGCTTCCCAAGAGCCTCCCTTCCCCAGAAAGATCCGCAGTCTGCGAAAGTCCTGTTTTCTCAGAGACTGACCGAGTACAGACCGAGCAGAATCGCGGCCCGGTGTTCGGCAGGACGGGACGACAGAAGATTCGCCAGGATCTGCAGAAACACTCTGCGAGCCCTTCGGCTGCAGAGCTCGGCGGTTCAGGCGGTGAAGGGAGTTCATCCGCTGCCAGGGGTCCTTCCCAGAGTCTGAGGCAGGTGAGTTCAGGCGTCAGTACGCCTCAAACCAAGTGCTTGTCGGATCGTCGAGCGGCGTCAGACACTACGGGACGTCTTGAGTCCAGTAATGATGTATTTTACTTTAACGAAAAGCATCCTTTAGATGAGCTTTTTAAAAGATTGTGACCAAGATTCATACCGAGTGCGACATTTTATTGTGTAACGGAGACGCTGTTTCGTATCTTTGGGCATTTCTGTTCTGCAGTTCGTTATTTATCAGCGGACGTATTAGGCGACACCAACAAGCGAATATTTGGCCGCTATAACAGCCAGTTAATGTGTCGCTGTAGCTCTTATCTTGTATTTAGCCCTTAAGGAAGCAGCACGCTGTTCTGCAACATACCTATTATATAATATTTTATTCAAGGATGAAAGTCTTCTTGCCCCATTTTCAGCTTGATGTCACGAGCAAGCAGTCTGATGCGGCTATAAAATAAACAATTAAAGCCTTTTTTTATTTTACGTTTGTTATGTGTCCTTTAAAGATATTTTTACTTTATAGAATTTTATTTAAAGCTAATTAAAATCATCGTTCATTTTCAAATTCTTCTCAGACCGGCTCCAGTGAGGACATTCGCGTCTGCCTTTTAATGGCCGACCTTTCGCACTTTTAACGTGATTGTCGGACATTAAAACTTCAGTCAAAGCGTCCAGACCCTTTTCCCTTTTCGTAATTTCTCCGTTCTTCCTGCTTTTGAATGTAGGACAGCAAGACCGATCGCAATCAAGACGTCAGGTTTAACAAGTCCTCTACGTCAGGTACAGTGACACGTCACACACTCTCAGGAGTCTTTTCCTGATTCACTTTGAGGTCAGGGGTCATCACGTGCCGTCGTGTTACCGGTGGTGTCTTCTGGTTTTAGATGACGCAGAGGGGCTGAAGGAAATATCCAAAGACCAGAACTCAGCCGAGACGGAGCTGACCAGCGATATGACGCTAATCTGGTCTGAGGAGGACGAGGACGTCACGGTACAGAGGCTTTCTCACTGCTGGAAGACCAGAATACGTTCAAAGCAAGAATTTAAATCCTGAATTTGGACTGCAACACGTTTAGTTTTATTTATTTTAAGGAATAATACTGGTATTCTATATATTCCTTTTTTTTTATTGTCAACAAATCCCATGAAAACAGCATTCTTTATATATATATATATATATATATATATATATATATATATATATATATCCTGCTGCCCCAAACACTCACTACAGCACCACATGTGGATTCATCCGCCGCTGGAAATAGTCCCCAACAGATGCTCTGTTTCCTCCTGTTAGTCTGATAAAAAACTACAGCGAGCAGCTGTTTGAGGAAACTACTGAGCCTTTTTAAACATCAAACTTTATATTTGTGTTTTTAAAGATTTACGTCTTCAGCAGGAACCAATGGGCTCGCAGCTGAGAGACAGGAAGTGAGACGGCGGACCGACATGTTGTTGTTTTGAGTCCGAACATGAGATTTGTCTTTTTGACAATAACAAAATAACATCAGCCGTATCTTTTTAAGGACTTAAGTACTTTTTTACTCACCATTTCCTCCTTGTTTGAGTGACGTTTGTTTAAAAACTGCAGCGCTAGTACGTTGAGAATATCGTGATTTTATATTTTGTCCAATCCAGCCGTTGTTCTCGTTTTATTTACAGTTAAAACTGTTAAAGACTAAACACACTTTAGCAGTAATTTCTAAATGAATCTTTGCTTCCAGCTTTTCCAGTATTTTAGTATCGTCAGTTACGTATCGAGTTAATTCACTACGTTTAAATAGAAGTATGTTGAAAGTGCTGTTTTTAGGAAAATCAGCATTTTTGTCTCTCTCTCTCCATCCGTTGCAGCCAGTGGGCTCGCCCAGCCCGGTCTTCCCAGAGGAGAGACCTGTCCATCGGGCAGACGGCCAGGCTGCCTCCCTGAACCACGCGACCGCAGCTTCTCCGGGAACGAACGGCTCGAACTGCAGGTAGAGAAAACGCCAACGACCTCGTACGATCAGAGTTTCTGTGTCACGTATTAGGCTAAGGGAGTCTTTTCCACAGTCAGTCGTAGTGAGTTTGAGTGATAATACCCGACGAGTTGTGAGTACCATGATTAGGGTCTCACTGAGACGCTGTTGTTTTTAATCTTTTTTAATAATTGGTTACAAAAATAACTAAACTCTTTAGTTAAGCCTCACTGTTTCCCAGAGGTGGAGGAAGTATTCAGACCCTTTACTTCAGTAAAAGTACTAACACCACACTGTAAAAAAAATACTCTGTCACAAGTAAAACGGCTGAGCATTGGGTGCCTTCCTCCTCCCGCTCTGATTACATTGTCTGCTGGCGACCACGTTGTCCCGCAGACCCCGCCCACTGTTACATCACAGCTTCACAGCCGGAAGTGCGCTGTTAGAAAACCAGGGTGTTTTCTCGCTCTAGTTGCGCCAGAAATCTCCAGAGGTGGAGGAAGTATTCAGACCCTTTACTGCAGTAAAAGCACTAACACACACTCTGTAAAAACACACTGCTGCAGTGAAAGTGTGAGAGTGTGATCAGGAAAAAGCCCTTAAAGCATTAAAGCAGTGCAGCGTCCCTGCGGCTGCTGTGCTGTTATATATTCTGTCATCAGGTTATTATTCCTCGTGCATTAATGGAAAGCAGGATGTTGCTGCTGCAGCTGGTGGAGCCGGAGCTCATGTTGAACCGGTTTGTATCGGACTGCAGCTGATGATGCTTTTCATTCTGGATCCATCTGCTGATTCTTTTCTCCGTCCATCCATCGATCGATCGGTTTGGAAAACTTTGTGAAAACGGTGAGAAACGCCGTCACGACGACCCGGAGCCCAAAGCGACGCCTTCACCGTGTCGTCGTGTCCGAGCGACAGTCCGAAGCTCGACGTTATTAACAAACATCACAGTTATTACAGTCGTTCAGAGGAAAAGCAGCAGATCTGAGAAGCTGGAAACGTTTATACATGAATATTAATTAATTTTCTGTTCATTTGATTATTCGACTAATAGTTTCAGCCGCACTTATAAACTGTTGATTTGTAAAGTAACTAACGCCGTCAGGTAAACGTAGTGGAGTAAAAAGTCCAATATTTCCCTCTGAGACGTGGCACGAAAAGAAAAGACTCGAGTACCTCGAATTTGTTCTTAAAAGTCCAGTGTGCAACATTCAACTGCAAGTTAGATTTAACTCTTGAACTGTATCGTGTTCTGCAGGGTATTAAACACAACACAGTAAGTTTGTACCAGGCAGAGTAAGCAAGTAAACGTACAAGTTACAAGTAAGAAACATTTAACAACATTTAAAAGGTCGAGTGTTCAATTACTTCAACTTTGTTTCCTCACTTTGGCACGGCAGACGGCCCTAAATACTACGTTACCCATGAGCCTCAGCCGCTGTTGCTATGGAGAAGAATCCAGTCAGAGCGGTAGTGAATTCAAAACGCTTAGTTGCAGCTAAAGTTGACCCCAAAATTAAAAGTTAATTGATTTAAAGGTCGAGTGTGGAACATTTAGGAGCAGCTGTCGGCAGAAATTGAATATATTATTCACAAGTGTGTTTTCATCAGTGTTTAATCACCTGAAAATAAGAAGCGTTGTGTTTTCGTTACCTTTAGAATGAGCCGTTTATATCTACAGAGGGAGCGGGTCCCCTTCCACGGAGGCGGCCATGTTGCACCGCCATGTTTCTACAGTAGCCCAGAGCGGACAAACCAAACACCGGCTCTAGAGAGGGCCGTTTTATTGAGTTTCGCAGCCGCCGTAGTTTCTCCTACACGCTCGGAAGGGGAGGGCGAGGCGAGCGGTTGCAAACTGCAGTTTCACCGCCAGATGCCGCTAAATCCTCCACGCCGGACCTTTAAGTGCTGCACTTAGTTAAACGTCGTTAGTTACATTCCACCACTGCACAGTTTAATTAAGAGGCTCCCTCTGTATGTTTCCACACATCTCTCTCAGACCTTCTTCCTCTTCCACGTCGACCAGCAAACAGCAGCTTTCCACCACAGAGCGAGAACCACGGCCGGTCAGCAGCCAGGGAGCGGCCGGCGGGGGGTCGGCCCCGCCTGGGGAGCCTGCAGGCGGGCCGACGGTGCACTACTACTGGGGGGTTCCCTTCTGTCCACGAGGCCTGGACCCAGACAGCTACACACAGGTGAGGATTTGTTTCGTTATAAACAATGAGTTCAGTAACAAAGTGTTCCGCAGACTCGCTCCACTCATTAATTGATTAGTCGATCGAACAGTTTTGATGATTAAGTCATTTTAAGTAAAAAACTTGTTTGCAGTTTCTCCGATTTGAGGATTTACTGCTTTTTTCTGTTTTACATAATTGTAAAAACAAACAAGACATTGAAGCTCCACCAGCTGTTTATCTTGACGAACCAACTCTTAATATTCGCATAATAGTAGTGGATGTAAAGGCGCATTGATTTGCAATTTCTTTTGCCGATTTCATAGAAAGTCAGCTGAAATTCGTGCTGCGTTCGGATGAAAACCTGGCTTGTCTCTCTTCCTCTCTTCTTCCATCGAGCATATTGATAACTCAAACAGTCAATTTTTCACCTGTCTGTCCGTCCGTGTCCCTGCGGTCAGGTGATCCTGGCCCAGATGGAGGTGTATGAGAAGAGTCTGAAGCGGGCCCAGAGGTGTCTGCTGAGGAAGGCGAAGTGGGGGGAGGCCGTCCTGCCAGAGCCGGAGGTACGACGATGCTTATAACGTGGACGCTGGTGTTTTTATGGACTTTATTGTTTATCTGCTGGACTGGATCTTGATTCAGAAGAATCGCGCAGTGATCCTGATATATTATTATATAGGACGTTATTAGATATTGTGTTTTAACACAAAAAATAAAACTTTAAAAGGTCGGAAACACCTGGTGTAATCTTTTAAGACTGTGCTGTAAAGTAACTAGTAACTTTATCTGTCAAGTAAATGTGGCTACTTTAGCCCAGTGGTTCCCAACCTAGGGGTCGGGCCCCTCCAAAGGGTCACATGATAAATCTGAGGGGTCGTGCGCTGATAAATAGTCAGCGTAATCAATGACGTCGACTATGAAAATGTGTCCACACCAGTATTTTAAACCGACGCGTGGTTAATGTCACTGCGCAGCTGCTGCGTCAGGACGACGTATTTGACGCTGTTTGCACTTTAGAACGTAACCGCTGTGAAACAATCAGAAAAATAACGTTTTATTTCTCCGATTCACCGGCTTTCTCGCTACCGCCGCTCCCTCTCCCCATTCGCTCTCCATGTCGCTCGACCACAGCCGTCTCTCTCTCTCAAACAAACAAACAAACAAACAAACACAAACCAAACTAAGCTTCTTGCTGTCGCTGTTTTGCAGCGCAGACTGTAAGCCAGACACAGACGAAATAAACCGAGCGAGGACACGACTGGGAGAGCATCGTAGTCTGGTCCATGAACTGGTTTACTGACCGTGGCGCCGTTTGACCGGATTGGCCACCGCAGCGTGGCGTCGGCTTGCGTTTCTGAAACCACAGTGTTGTCTTATCGTTCGTGAGGAGAGCTTGTTAATACACAGGCCATTAAGTCGTCTGCTTGCTGATGAATGAATGAATGAAAAAGTGTTTAAGAACATTTTATGGTTAAAATCTTTTACGATGACTGACGGTGCGTGTGTTTATTTTTACCACGTTGGAGTTTAAACCTGCGGTTCTGCACTTTACTATGTAAACCCGTGCTTGCATTTTGCTTTGTGCTGCGTTATACAACGACATACAGTTTGTCAAAATGAAATCAGCTCAGATTAAATGCTCAGTTTGATTTTTTTTTTTTGGAGGAAAATTAATCGATTAGATTAATCGGTAAAACAGTCGATAGATTAATAAATAGATAATCGGAAAGAAGAAAAAACAAAGTTCCGATATACAAATCTGTTTTCTTTGTTTTTGGACTTGACTTTTAAAGCCATATTCAGTATTTAACGAGAAGAAAACGAGTTGAGAACTGCACTTTTCTTCTGTCTTATCCTGTAAATCATCTCTCAAACCCTCAAATTTGCCCTCCGACCCCGTAAAGTCTGGGATCCACTGGTTTAATATTCGACAATACGTTGTATTTTATAACTAGTAACTAGCTGTCAGACAAATGTAGTGGAGAAAAAAGTATAAAGTAGCAGAAAATGGAAATAGTCGGTGTTGTAGTTGCGTAAATGTACTTAGTTGCTTTCCACCACCAGTGAACCATAAATCCTGCACATCTTCGCAAAAGGATCGCACTCAAATATTTGCGCACCTTCTCGGTTTGACTCGCCGTGTCTGTTTTGTAGCTTTAAGCCGATGAGATGAAGTTATTGATCTCGAACATGTACGCTGTTCCTCCCCGCTGTGAGCTGGAGACACCAACGGGCATAAAATGAACAAAAAACGAAGCTGCTGCTAATTGTTTAGAATCGGTTAAATTCATTGCGACTAATTCAACAAGCATTGTCCATTTTTTCCCTAGAAATCTCCTCCGTCACCTGAGTCTCCTGCTGAATCACCTCAACAGCACGTCCCTCGAAGGTAAACCTTCACCAGCTCTTCTTCTGCAGTGGAGAAATTCGTTGTTAGCCTCCTGTTAGCCTCCTGTTAGCATCCTGTTAGCATCCTGTTAGCCTCCTGTTAGCATCCTGTTAGCCTCCTGTTAGCCTCCGTGGTCACACACACGGGATCACACACAGAAATACAAAGTGTGGTATAATCAGACGCTTGTGCATAAAAGACAAATCGAACAATCTGTAGGAAATTCTCAGATAATCAAGATTACAAAGACTGTGTCATTATTTACTATAAACTAACTAATAATTACACAGTTTGTGCCGATGCACTGTTTTGGTAGAAATGAACGTACTTTCTGTTTTTGCGGAAACAGAAACCGATGCAGGATCTGTGTTGATGGATTGAAATTGAAAACTTGAGAAGTAGCAGTAATTGTTTTTTATGTATTTTATTTTCCCATTTCACAAATCAGGAGGAAAGATGCAATTTTAATAAAAGACAAAAAAAACAACAACACCACACAATTTAAAAGAAGATTTAAAAAGAAAGATGGGCTGTCCACTTTAAAAACAAGCATTTAAATGGACGAAAGATAAATATTAAACAGTTGGATAAATGTTTCTGTCATCTCAGCTTTACTGACCACAATAATTTCATTTTTTTATCAGCTGTGAGAAGCTGCTTTATTTCTGCTGTGTGTTGCATTCTGGGGGTTAAGAGATGGGATAAGATCAGCCTTTATTGATCCTCAGAGGGGGAATTCAGCAGGGACGGAAATATGTACAAATAAATAGAGAAAAGTAAAAAAAATGTATGATTAGGAGTATGTGAAATACAAATGTGAAAATGAATGAAAATAGAAACTATACAAGAGCAATTAAGCTCGAAATTACAAGGCAAGCAGTATAAATTAAATACCAATAACCAGTGCTGTACTTAAACTAATACTGCAGCACTGTCCAGCTAACAGCAAACACCAGAATAATATATGATTTGATTAAGTAATGATACTTAGTGTTTGACTCTATTAATATAGAAATATAATGTAATAAAATAATAATAATAATAGAATGGGATATAAAATATAAAATAAGGTGAAATGCAGCAATATAGTATAACATAATAGATTGTATAGTACAGCGAATAAAGCATAGAAGATAGCATGACTATAGTATGATATGCTGTAATAATACTGACCATCAAAACCATGCTGACAAACTGATTTTATTTTGCATTTTAATTGCTCTTAGTGTCTTTTCCCACTAGTTTGAGCTCACTACAGACTCAGTAAGCACGCACTGTACAGTAACAGCACAGTAATGCCTTCTTGCCACTAGATGTCACTTGTTGATTTGATTAGAAAAATCAACGAATGTGACTGAACTACAAACGTGACCGCTGAGTCATCGGTTAGATTTGAAGCAGCGGTTTATCATTCAGAAATTTGAGGGGGAAAAGGCCTTTTATTGCCTTTTTATAAGTGAATATTGAACAAAGTTTATGACGCTTGAGATTAACAGAATAATGACACTTCACTCGCCTGATACTCTGAATTTTGGGATTTTGTTTCACTTCATACACTCATCTGCAACAAACGAATCAGAGCTCAGAGCTGTGGGCGGCGTTTCAGAGGTCTGGGACCAGGCTAAATTTATTTTAAACTATTTGATGTGTTTCGTGAACAAACGCCAGCGCGCTCCCCGTGACAGACGTAGATCTGTTCGATTAGTCTGTTCGTCCACGGCTGCAGGAAGCAGACGCGATCCGCATGTTCGTCGGCACGGACGGCGCTTCTCTTTGATCTTAAATGTCTCCTCGTTTCACTCAGTACTGAGTAGACGTATTAAAGTGGTCACATTATGCTTTTTGGCTTCCCCGCCCCCATTTTCTTTATTGTGTTATTTATCTTTTTTTGTGCATGTAAGAGGTTTGCAGAGTGAAAAAACCCAACGTCCACCCCAAAGGGCGTTAGCCTCTCCCACAGGAAGCTCCTGAACTGCCTGAAAACAGCCCGACCGCAGTCCGGCCTTTACTTCCGTAACGCGTCTACATCGCTGTGTAACACGCGTCGTGATGCAGCAGTTTCCACAAGTCCACCTAAATACGAAATTAAAAATAACGTTAGCCGCCCTCCAGGCAGCCAGTGGGCATAAAGCTGTTACTGCGACGTAGAGACAGTAACAGCAAATGAATAACTTGGCACTCTGAAGCGTCTCGCTCCCGTCTCGGTAACGTTGACATGTCGGTAACAGTAAACCAGTTTGTAAGTTACTGCTCGGACACCGTGAACGACCACGAGCCATTTCTACTGGCAGCTACGTGTTTTAATCGTTTGCATCTGTGCCTAAATTGTTATTAAATGAATCATTTAATAATCCGGGTAATGACGTGTAAAATAATAATTCTGTTACCCAAAACGTTTTCGGGGTAAATGGAAATGACAAAGTAAATTATAGCTCAACCTGACTCACATAAAGTCTAAAGACTCTTCTACCATGAGCCAAGATGAAGGTTAAAAGGAATCGCTGATCAAATCTAAACTTTGGGAATGTAACACCGAGTCGCGTCCAATCACAAACAGATTTCCAATAAAGGCTTCGACTTCGGATGGTTCGGCGTTTCCTCGCTCAGGCCCCTTCAGGTCAAACCCCTCATTCCTCTGAGAAGAAATGACGGGACTGAGACGTCCTTAATGATTACAGACCTGATCGATTCTAGGATCGGCTGAGCAGCAGTTAGACGTGAAGCTGGACGAATGAGGAGCTCCCGAGAACCTGAAACCAATCAAAACAACTCAAAACAGAAAGGATGTAGATATAAAATGTAACCAATCATCTGAAGCCGTTGATCAGCTGCAGTGGGGGCTGCAACTAACAATTAGTTTCATTATTGATTAATCTGACGGTTATTTTCTTGATTAATTGTTTGGTCTATAAAATGTAAACAAATTGTTGTAATTTCCCTCAGCCCAAGTTAACGTTTACACATTGCTTGTTTTATTCAACCAACAGTCCAAAACCCCCAGATATTTAGTTTACTTTCATACATGACAAAGAAAAGCATCACGTTCTCAGTATCGGGGAGATTAATGCAAATGAATAAAACCATTAATCGATTTAAAAAAACAAATTTGCAGATCAATTTTCTGTCGATCGATTAATCAGCTCTGAACTGCAGACCTTTAGGTCTCATTTTGCCCGTAGAAACACACAAACAGCTCGAGTCACATTGAAAAATGTTCACGAGAGCAACTTTATACTTAACGTTTCCTGGAAATGATCATTTGAAAAGTCAATGCGGGATTTAATATGTTTTCCGAGACATAAGAGCAGAAATTCGGAGGAAGAAGTCGGCGATGGCTGTTATTTCTTGTAATCCCCGGTCTCTTGGACGCCTCACAGGCTCATAATTACGAGGCTGTCACGTTTATAAATACACTTTTACAACCTCTTCAGTGTCAAAACTAGCACCGGGATCCATATTTACTATTGCTGAACCTGACCTTAGCGTGGCCGCTCTCGCCCTCACATCCAGTTTGTCTCTTTTGAGGTTTGTTTTCGATAATACACACAGATTCACGGGGGGTCGCCAACCTGCGAGTCGCTCTTTAACACAAATGAGTGTAAGTACAATGCTGTGGTGTCCTGAGATCTGTACACGGGTGCCATTAAATGAGATTTTGTATTTTATGTCGCATTTGAACTTAGACTGTATTTATTTTTTTCAGGCGTGGCCTCAGACTGGGAGGCAAAAAACCGCGTGAACCAGCCGATGCCTCTCCAGCTGAGGCAGAAGAGGAAGGAGACAAGAAGGATGAAGAGGAGGAAAGAGAGAACAAAGAAGAGAAGAAGAATGAGGGAGAAGGACGGGTCGATACCGACGACTGTGAGGTTTGTCCAGGTACTGAAGCTCCGCCTTTTCTTTGGGCTGTTATTAAAGGTGGAGAATGTGATTCTGGAGAAATCCAATACCATGATACAGAGCGAACGACGACACAGCGAGTAATATATCTAACGTTAGCTCGGTTGCGGGTTAGCAGACTGTCGCTACAGCTGCTGCTGCGAAGCTAACAGCCGGAGAGGACGAGGCGGTTTCCCAGAGCGAGCACAGCCGCTCCAGACAGCGACGCTCACAACTCTCCTGGCAAACTAGAGAGTCGTTTAACGTCACCTGACACACAAAACATGGCTGCAGTAGTGCTGCGCGGCTCGGTCCGAGCCTCTTTGTTAGTTTCCCGTTTACAGAGTGTTTTCAGCGCTCGCACTGAACGCACAGCCAGCGGGCCGAGAGGAGATATTCGCTGAATTTAACAAAAAGACGCGTGTTGGATTCGAACCGCACACCGCGCCTTTTTAAGGTGCTTGAACTGTAGGAGGAGGTTTGTGTGAAGTTGTCGTTGTCTTCTTTTCACGATTCGCATTTTTAATTTGGCGTGTGTTTTACGTCGGATGCCCTTCCCGACACAACCCTCTGCATTTATCCAGACGTGGGACTGGCACAAGAAGACGCTGGCTTGTGCCCCCTTGCGGTTGCATTCGTCGTTGTGGTGAAATGTATTTATGCTTTCTCAATCGGGCTCGTTTAAATCAACAACTTCGGCTTTCTGAAACTGGTTCTTCAGCTTAAAACTCGAGAAAGCAAAGAGAGTTTTGTATTTTCTGAGCGACCGACGGCAGATCAGCTGGTGGTGGTTGTATTAAATTCTCACCAGACGAGGCCGCTGTTAGATCAGAAGCTGGCCTCTTACATGATTGCCTTCTGTCTGCGCAACTTTTAGCATTTTTCGCGACATTTAGACGTGATTATAAACTGCTGACGGTCAGCGCGTCTCTCTGGTTTGTAACAACAGAGACGCAACTGAGTGACGAAGACGACGACAGGACGCAAGATCTGATGATGGCCTCTGACGCCGGAGCAGAGGTGAGTTTAAATACAGCCAGTGCTCCAGTACATCATCACATCATCGGTTTGTGTAACAAAAAGTCAGAGGATATTAAATTCAGTTTAATGTGGGACTTTTACTAAAACAACATAACTTTATACATATATTATTATATAGTGTGCACTTTATACTGACATGGACCATTTGACTGCAGAATGAGTACTTTGGATACTTTAAGTACATTTTTGCTGATGATACTTAAATACTTTTACTGTTTTTGAATGCAGGACTTTTACTTTAATCAACCCCTCGCCTTGCTTTTGATTCCTCCACAGCTCACAACGCCGTCTGAGGTCGAAATGATTCTCCGAGACGATTCTCCGGCCGGGCGCGAGCCGCGGGTGGAGGAGGAGGAGGAGGAGGAGGAGGTGGAGGAGATGGAGGTGGAGGTGGACGGTGAGGCTGCACGCGTAACGCTTAGAATAGAAAAGCGTATCTGTAGTTTTGTGTCTGCACTGACGCACACGCCACCAGCCAGGAAATAGATTTATTTAAACCCTGCCCTCCAAATCTGCCCTACAAGGCCAAAACGCAGTTTTAAGACTGAAATCTGACTTTTATTTAAAAAAATAGCACGCCATAGAAATGTATAATTTCTGTGATATAAATAGCATAGCAGTTCTGTTGTACAATGGACACATTTCAGTAGGAACCGATAATTGAATGATGTTTGTTGTGTATTCATCTTCACCGTGTGATGTTTCTGTAGCTCTGAACAGAACAGTCTTTAAAATCCGTGGCAATACAACTGTAACGCAGAAATTTAAAAGTAACTTATTTTGAAGGATCGCCAAATGTGGTTTTCAGAATACGATTAATTAGAATATGTTTGCATGGATATTCATACTGGATATAATAATAATACATATTGTGGAGCGAGGTTGGCTACAGGTCTTTTAGTATGTTTCTCTCATGATCACCATGTTTATATTTCAACATTTTCGCATTGTTCAAATCACAATTTCTCAAAATTAAATAGAGGTAGGCGTGCCACCGGGGCAGAATCAGAATCAGAAACACTTTATTGATCCCCGAAGGGAAACTCTTTGTTACAGCAGCTCGCCTTTACGTCAGTGCACACAGGAGGAAGTGCTAGCAAACAATATGATACACTATAAAACAGGTCTGAAAATAAATTAAGTATCAGGTGGGTATAAGTATAAGATAAAATAAGTGTCGAGTACCAAGTGGGTTTACCGGTTGATGATGATAATACAGTAAAATAATACAATGTAATAAAATAAGTAATGGAGGTATGAATAATAATAGGAAAAAAGAAAACAACTAAATATTGCCCAGGAGTATTAAACACAGAATATTGCACAATTACTATAAATTATGGCGGAGATGTTAATGATCAATGTCCAGTTTAGTGACTTCGGGTCAGACAGACTGACACTTAGAGGGAGGAGTTAAAGAGTCTGATGGCCACAGGCAGGAATGACTTCCTGTGGTGCATTGTGGGGGGATGAGTCTTCCGCTGAAGGTGCTCCTTTGTTTGACCGGCACGTCATGGAGCGGGTGGGAGACGCTGTCCAAGATGGCGTGTAGTTTACCCAGCATCCTCCTCTCTGACACCACCGCCAGAGAGTCCAGCTCCGCCCCCACAATGTCACCGGCCTTACGGATCAGTTTGTCGAGTCTGTTGGCGTCCGCTACCCTCAGCCTGCTGCCCCAGCATGCAACAGCACACAGGATAGCACCGGCCACCACAGACTCATAAAACATCCTCAGCATCGTCTGGCAGATGCTGAAGGACCTCAGCCTCCTCAGGAAATAGAGGCCCTTCCTGTAAACAGCCTGAGTGCTCTCCCGTAATCCTAATCCCAGTGGACAAAATAGAGGCGAAAGAATATAGAAAGATGGCAGATTGATTTGATAAAGTTTACTGTCTTTTCCCTTGTACGAGTACAAGTAGACAAGCTAGCAAGGCTACTGATAGCTAGCCTACTGTCACTCTGGGCTCTCTCCGTCGGTCCGGTGACCCACGCCCTGCAGGTCGTACCGGTCCGTTGAGAGCCTCCCGGCTAGCCTTAGCTAACACTAAAACCAAACGTGTTAATTTCCTTTTCCCTAAATATCCATTTTGATAAACTGACATCTTAGTAATTCAGTTAAATAAATGAGGCAGTAGGTAAATGCAATCACAACCTAAACTCCTGCTAAAGCTAACTAGCTTAGCAGAGTAGCAGTAATTGCCATCGCAGCGTGGTGTGGGTAAACTACCTTGAAATCTACAGTGAATCTATTCAAGTTTAAATGTAATTGTATTAATAATAATAATAATAATAATAATAATGGCTTTATTATTTACACAAAAAGGGTCCATAGCGCAGACAACATATACAAAATACACTAAAAACAATAAATACATAGCGATACATATGCAACTTCATAACAAAAGGACAGAAATCAGCAAACTGCACTCTCGCATACAAACTGGAGCTCCAGCGGCTCCGCAGTCTGGACGAAAACCTGACCGAGCTCAACCCGGGGTCGACCGAGGCCAGAATAATGCCGTTATCTGAGACAGACAGCCTGCACATATATCTGCACATAAATACATCCTGTATTATGGCAGAGCAGGTAGGCACGGCCGACATTTATGAACATTTGGCTAGCGCTACACCATCGTCCAAGTGTAAGAAGCAGTCTTATTATATAGCGGGGTACACGATGCTCTAAATAAAGCTATCGTCACAGTAACCACAGAGCACATGCTGAATTTACGAGCAAGCCGTATCATCCGTGGATGTCTTTATCATCCGATAAGTCATTGACAGTATGATGGCCGAGACATTTAATGTCATTACACACTTTAAGAGCAGTACCAGATAAGAAGAATTCAGTGAATGCTAATTTTCTGTCTTCTTTACTTCTAACCGTCCTAATATTACTCTTATTAGCATTATATCTGATGTCCAAATCAATGCCACGCTGTGAGCAAACCTTCAGTAACCTTTGTTATTGCCAGCACTGTACGGACAGAAGATTACCAAATCATCTGCATACATACAGAAGGTGATTATTGTATTGATTTCAGTATAAATAGCAATTACAGATGCACAAGCAGACACATAGCATCATCAAATTGCTAAAAACTATGGAGTCTAAATAATCAAAATGAAGTTTCTCTTCTTAAAACTAGTTCAAATGGACAAGAAAGCTGAGAAAGCACATTTTGTTGGTAGATACTGCATGTTCTTTATTGTCCAGTGAAGTCTCCTGTATTCTTTGAGTATTATGTATGATCTATGGACGGCGTTTGGGGCAAAATAATCAGCTTCAGAAGGCATTAATGAAGTCAGTAGAGCCTGGAAACCTTAAAACCCTTTTTTCACAGGAAATAATCCGAAAACGAGTGTATGTGACTGTTTTCAGGCCCAGTGGACAGAAAGACGAAGGGAACGAACGTCGCCGTCGGCGGCAGTGACGTCGGAGGACAGAGTATGAGAAAGGAGCAGGTAGAGGAGGACGGGGGGGATCCAGACGTGAAGGAGATAAAGGATCGAGGGCTTCAGGGGTCGACGTCTCCTGAACCGGACCCAGCCGCCGTCCCTCGGAGCCCCGGGACCAACGTGGACTGTCCCATCTGTCAGGGATCCTTCCCTGCGACGGAGATCGAGATGCACGCTGCGTACTGCGACGGAGAGGTGGCCGTCGTGGACGAGCGGAGGCCCGAAGCCGACTACTTCCACGGTGACAGAAACTTTTTTTATAACGCCTGTGACACATTAGAAGACACTTGCAAACTGTAAGTTTCGGTTATTGTCGAACGACCAATATGTACATTTGCGTGTCTCTTTCTTTTTCTGTGTCGTACTCACGCACACGGAGATGCTTCTGCTTTATTCAGCACGTATTTGCTCATATAACTTAACCCAAAAAAGGACTTGTATCGAATGGATTTGTTCTTGTTTTTAAGGAAAAAAATAAGAATATCTCTCCTGTCACACGGAGCGCAGGGTTTCCCCTCCTGAAATTGATAAAAATCTTAGATGTTTTCTTTTTTTCCCGCAACATTGCGACGTGTTGCCTTTCACTCAGCAACTGTGGATTAAGAACACCATTTATAGGGAGTAAAGGTTATAAGCTATGGACTTTATTCAAGCTAACTTGAACCGTAAAGATACATTAAACCTGCAATAACTGCTTTTTTTTTTTTTTTTGATATGATATGTTGAAGCAGGAAGAGTCTCGTGATTTAGTTTTTTCTCGTCTTTATCGTAAAGTATTGCAGTTGATATCCAGAACAAACAGTCGTAACAGCGTCGTGACAACAATAATCACGAGACAGCGTCCCCGCGCTTCTGTTTCTTGCTGCTTCTTCTCTTTCAACGCCGTCTGCCTCTGTGATGCTGAGCAGCGGTGGAAGAAGTACTGTTTGTTTTTAACTTTTACTTCAGTAAAAGTAGTAAAACCACAGTGTAGAAATACTCTGTTACAAGTAAAAGTCCTGCAAGTACAAAAGTATTAGCATCAAAATACACTCAAAGTACCAAAAGTGCTCATTATGCAGAATGGCACATTTCAGAATAATATATATTATATTATTGGATTATAATTATCACCACTTTAATGCAGCTGGTGAAGGTGGAGCTCATTTTAATTACCTTACACACTGCTAGCTTCTGAATTTCACCCCCTTATCTTAATCCGTAATAATGCATCACACTTTATTTGTGGATTATATTTTGTATTACTCATCCGAACCTGCAAAGTGACTGGTAACTTATGCTGTCAAATAAATGTAGTCGAGTAGAAGCAGAAAGTAGCAGAAAACGGAAATACTCAAGTTAAGTGCCTCAAAACTGTATTTCAGTACAGTACTTGGGTGAATGTGCTTAGTTACGTTCCACCGCTGATGCTGAGAAACGAGCATTCGTGACGTCGAAGTAAACTGCGGTTTTGGATGAAAAGGAAAATGTCTTTGAATGGCAGAAATTGCCGTCTTCGTGTTGTTGCGTCGATGGTTTGAAATGACACCTTCCTCTCCTCCGTTTAAAGTGTCGCTGAAGCCACGGAGGAAGAGAGCGAGGAGAGCAGCAGCGACTGCCGAAGAGACCAACAACCCCTCTCACGCGGGCAAGTAAGTGGGCACGACCCGTCGTGTTCATCGGGAGCAGCTGGGTGTTTTCACACATCGCTTCCTGTCTTGTTTTCCCACAGGAACCAAGAGAAATGTTACATCTGTCAGAAGGCCGTGGCTCTGGGAGACTACAGCAGACACACGGAGCTGTGCATCCAGCGGCAGGCTTCGAAGGCGGCAGCGGTAAGCCTCGCCACACCCCGAATATAACACCGGTAACGGTGACGCCCCCCTTCATGCACAATGACAGCTGACGCGGGGTTGGAAATAAGTTATTGTTCGGCTGAAACACAAATGCGACTAAACCCATTTCACGTTTATTTTAACTTTTATTTTATTTTATTTTTATATTCTGACCTTCCAGAAAGGAAATCTGCTGTCAGCTCTGGAGCAAACAGAGAGCAAGGAGGACTCAGGTGAGTCCAACAGTCTGTTAAAGAGTCTACAGCCTTGCTAGCAGCTCTGCGAGGCTGCACACAGTGGTGATTTGATGCTAAATGCTAACGTCAGCAAAGCTAACACGCTCATAATGACATGCTGATGTTTAGCAGGTGTATTGTTCACCATGTTCGCCAGCTTAGTTTAGCTTGTTAGCATGCTAACATTTGCTAATTAGCACTAAATAAACACAAAGTACAGCTGAGGCTGATGGGAACGTCATTAGTTCTGCAGGTATTTCTGCTTTCAGTGTAGACAAAATAAAAAGTATTAACTTTAGGTTTTTGGACGGCTGGTGGGACAAAACAAGCAGTTTGAAGACGACAACTTTGGGTCTAACAGGCATTTTTCACTGTTTTCTGTTGTTTTATAGACAAAATGATTAATAGAGTAATTAAGAATTATAAGAAAGTAATCGTTGGATTGATTGATAATGATATTAATCATTTGTTGCAGCCCGTGTCTGTGCCAGTTTGAATCGTGTCGTAGCTGAGAAATAAACTGAGACTTCCCTCACACCAAGGGAGGGCTGACGTCACAAGATAACTGTAATGATCCTTCATTAGGCCCAAAGATAATTAGAGAGAATCCAGATCGTTAAATTATCTGGTTTACAGGTGAGACTTTCACCTCACGAACTTCTTCCAGAAACACCGTCAACGTCCTTGACTTGTTTTTGCAGAAGTCGGCGGTAGAATCAGGCTTCAGATCAGTCAAACTTCACATTTTACTGACGTGTTGTTGTTCACAGAGGCCGGGCCGTCTGGATCCAAACTCCAGCCAGGGTAAGAAACGCTGTTACACTACGATTTCAATACTCATTTATCTTTGTGGACATCTGATCCAGGATCCCTCGCAGTGACAGTCGTAACGCCTTGCTGTAGCAGAGGTCAGTCACACCTCTGTCAGACTATTAACTACCTAAAAATGTAGTTTTCTTTACGTGCGTGCGTTTTTATGTTCGAGTCCAAACTTCACTGACTTCTTCGAGGTTTACGGCAGAAAGGGTCTAAAGAAGTTTCACGTAATTGTAAAATAATTCCTGTCTGCTGATCAGATCAAAGTTTGTGATGAGCGTTTATTTATTTTTGACATTTTATATACGATATGTGATCGAATTATTATTATTAGTTGCAGCCTATTTTTCCTTGCTGAACAATTTAGCTCCTCTCTCTCTCTCTTTAGTCTTTTAATCCGGCTGCTAAACTTTTTGTTGTTAACAAGATGCAGCTAGGTTAACGTCAGTCCTCGTTTTCTGAGCCGTTTTTATTAAACGTGTAATCAGAATCAGAAATCCTTTATTGATCCCCGAAGGGAAACTCTTTGTTACAGCAGCTCGCCTTTACGTCAGTGCACACAGGAGAAAGTACCAGCAAACAATACGATACACTATAAACAGGTCAGAAAATAAATTAAGTATCATGTCGGTATAAGTATAAGATAAAATAAGTGTGAAGTACCAGGTGGGTTTACTGGTTGATGGTGATAATACAGTATAATAATACAATGTCACTAATTATGTAATAAATAATAGCAGTAAAAGCCTGCCGGCGCCGTCACATTAAAAATGCATTTATTGTGAAATGCATGCAGGAAGTGTGCGTCTCCCACCCGCTCCATGACGTGCTGGTCAAGCAAAGGAGCGCCTTCAGCGGAAGACTCATCCCCCCACAATGCACCACAGAGCGCCACAGGAAGTCATTCCTGCCTGTGGCCATCAGACTCTTTAGCTCCTCCCTCTAAGTGTCAGTCTGTTTGACCCGAAGTCACTAAACTGGACACTGATCATTAACATCTCTGCAATACTTGACATAACTGTGCAATATTAGTTTTCCCGTGTTAGTCTTTCTTATTTATTGATATTGATATTATTTACCTCTATTACTCTCGACAGTACTTGCACCTCTGCTTATTACTTATATTATTACATTGTATTATTATACTGTATTATCATCATCAACCGGTAAACCCACCTGGTACTTCACACTTATTTTATCTTATACTTATACCCACCTGATACTTAATTTATTTTCTGACCTGTTTTATAGTTTTATAGTGTATCATATTGTTTGCTAGCACTTCCTCCTGTGTGCGCTGACGTAAAGGCGAGCTGCTGTAACAAAGAGTTTCCCTTCGGGGATCAATAAAGGATTTCTGATTCTGATTCTGAAGTGTCAGCAGCAGCTCTCTGCGCGTTAGCTCATCGCTGCAAAAGAAAACCGCATCGCTAGTAAACTAACATGTGGTCAAACTGACGTGCGAGAAACGAGGTGAGCGCGCCCCCCCCCCCTCGCGCTCATGATGGCTGTTAAGGCTTCAGCAGCGAAGCGAGTTTTAAAACGCATCAGTGCAAACAGCCTGTGAGAGAGCAGAAAACACGCCTCCTCCTTCATGTCATTAAACTTTTCAACTCACCGCCGTTTACCAACAGCGACGGGACTTCCTCTGCGCACCAGCTGACAAATACTGTGTGAGCATTTTGGCCTTTTTCCTTCACATCTGAATGGCAAAAAGCCATTTTAAACAGCGGCGTTTTACATTCCATGTCTGAAAATTGTTTATTGATTAAACAACAATGAAAGTAATCACAGCTGCAGAATTAAACATCGCGTGTGTAAATCACATGAAATCATTTAAGGTGGAAACAAATAGTTTAGTAAGTTATCAGAGTTTTCTGTTTTAACGGGCCCGGATCTGTGTTGTTGTTGCATCAGAGACGTCATTGATCTGCGGGACGACGACGACGACGACGAGGAGGACGAGCAGAGGGGCGGCGTTTCGGCGCTCCGGATCAGTACCTCTCCCATCAGAGCCTTCACTCCGATCTCGGAGGCCACCGGCTGCCTTATCGACTTCAAAAAGCAGCAGCGAGCCAAGAAGCTGAGCCAGAGACGAAGATGAGGACGACCTCCCGAAGTCCTGGTGGTGCTGACTGAACAAACTGGAAACCAGAGCCTTAACTAAAGACCTGAAGAGTTATCAGGTCGGACGGGACGTTACCATTAGAAAAGACTTGAACTTTGGATATTTATATTGGATATTTATGCAGGTAAACGGATACAAATTGAACGTCTCGCATGTATTCGAAGCGCAAAGGAGACCTGACCCTGACTCATTTTGTGCCACTAAATGTTTTCTGTATTTGCGTTTTGTTTATGTTGAAGGTCTTCCTCACTACCTCTTCGCATATGGAACGTTTTCCTTTGTGTCACCGCAGCTTCGGTTTAATTCCCCCTCTAACTGTTAATATACAGCACCGTGTCGCAACCCTCTGAGTGGACGTTAACGTTCGTACGAACGAAATCTGGCCCTTTTAGCTTGAAACGTGAGAAGTTATTGTTTTGTAGCCGCGCTAACTGGGAGGCTAACCGTCAGTCGCTCCACCACATTGGTCTGAACAACAACTGTCACATGGATCGCCATGAAATCTTGTGCAGACATTCATGTTCTCCACAAGAGGAATCCTGCTGACTTTGGTGATCCTCTGATTTGTCCTCTAGCGCCACCAGCAGGTCAAAAAACACACGTTTATAACAGGAAACCGCTAAAGCTAATGACTGAATTCAGCCTCATCTGTACTTTAATTAAATGAATGCTAACACAACATTGCTGACATGCCAAATATTAGCACGCTGACTTGCTAACTGTGAGCATGTGAGAATTGCTAACACGAAGCATGCTCACGCTAGCATGTAAATGTGCTAAACTGTTAAATGTTAAACATCAACAAGCTACGCTGAAACGCTGTACAAACGACACAAAATTGGAAATGTACCATGCTAACTGTACACATGTTCGCATGCTAACTATTGCTGATGTTAGCATTTTAGCTAACGCTAAGCTAATGCAGATACTACAAGCTAAGTGTTACCGTGATTCAAATAGGTCCGGTGTTGTGTTAATTGGTGGGAAAACAACCAATTAGAGGCTTCGTAGATTGATTAAGAATGCTGATGTCATCTTCTTTTGCTTCAACTGATGATTATTTTCATTATTTACCTGCTTTTCTCGATTAATCGATTAATTGACATGTCTCTAAAATGTCAGAAAACAGTGAAAGTTATAACTTCCTAGAGCCGTAAGTGACTTTAACCCAAAGATGTTCATTTAACAGTCGTGTATCACGAAGAAGAAGCGGAAAATTCTCACATTTGAGAAGCTGGAACCTGTGGAAGTGATAAAGATTAATTGATTGTCAGCTAATTTTCCGTCAATCGACTAATCGACTGGGCGACTAATCGTTTCAGCTCAGTGTGGATGAGATGGATGAAGCTGTACAGGTTGAAAGTCAGTTTATAGAAATAATCAGACTGAATAATTAAGTGAACAAAAAATGGCTGATCTAATTATCAGGTTAGCTAAATGTTAGCATGCTAACACGCAACATGTCAGATCTTAACAAACGTTAACATGTTACCTGTAGCCGTGTTAGCATGCTAACATGCAACATGTCAGATCTTAACACACCTTAACGTGTTAACTGTAGCCTTGTTAGCATGCTAACATACAACATGTCAGATCTTAACAAACGTTAACATGTTAGCTGTAGCCTTGTTAACATGCTAACATGCAACATGTCAGATCTTAACAAACGTTAACATGTTAACTGTAGCCTTGTTAGCATGCTAACATGCAACATGTCAGATCTTAACAAACGTTAACATGTTAACTGTAGCCTTGTTAGCATGCTAACACGCAACATGTCAGATTTTAACACACCTTAACATGTTAACTGTAGCCGTATTAGCATGCTAACACGCAACACGTCGGATCTTAACATACCTTAACATGTTAACTGTAGCCTCGTTAGAATGCTAACATGCAACACGTCAGATCTTAACACACCATAACATGTTAGCTGTAGCCTTGTTAGCATGCTAACATGGCAGTATTAGTATTGGATCAGAGAAAGTTCAAAATGCTTAAAATGGATACAGCCTCAGTTTTCATCCTTTTCGTCATGTTTCCTGGTTTGTCGGCACTTAAATGGGAATCAAACCCGTTTCCTAAAGATCCCTCAGTACCTCTCGGGCACCGCGTCGCGTCTTCTTACCACGACTTGTTCAGTACAGTACGTGGGAGGAAGTGCGATGCGTTTAAAGCCTGAAATTTCCCCCCCTTTTTTTTAAGATCATAAACTGCCCGGTTTGGGCGTCATTGTTCAGTTTCGTCCCACTGAAAGTCAGCGTGACCTTGACGTGTTTGTTTTCGTGCTCTCTCTTCACTGTGGACCATTTTAACTGTGGGAGGTGCTCTGCAAAGCTGATGAAGATGCAGTATGTTTGTTCTTTATTCCCCCCCCCATTTTATTTCTTTTTGTCTTTGACTGCATGTGCTCGGAGCATCGGCCTCGACTACTGTATCAGCACTTGAGATTTAATTTTGCAAGTTGTTTCGAAGTAAACTCGCCGTGTAATGCACTTGAACGCACACGTCGGTTCATTGATGAAAGAGATACAGGAAGTGCTACTTTTGTGCTTCGGTTTTATCTTATTTTGTCCTTGAGAAGATCTTTTTTTTTTTTCTCACAGCGTCTCAGCGATGGACAGATACAGTGTTTGTCCAGTCCTTCTTATCAGCGCGGCCGACGAGCCGCCGCCGTGGTTACATTTCGCTTTCAAAAAACGGCCGGCCTGAGGTTTGTGTTTCCTGTGAGGCTTTGAAGCTATGCAGCAACACGCACACTGTTGTAAGACTCTGTCACAATGTTCAGTTGCATCAACCGAGCCAAAGTTTAGGAGAAAACACTGTTAAAGTCGAGTTCAAATGAAGGCACGAGCTTCCTGCAACATGTGGCCAAAAGTACGTGGACACCCACACATACAAAAAGTGAAAAAGTGTCTGCCCGCTTCCTGATTTCTTTTATTTTTATTTTTTTGCATGTTTGTCGCACTTAAATGTTACAGATCATCAAACAAATTAAAATATTAGTCAAAGATAACACAAGTAAACACAAAACGCAGTTTTTAAATGAAGGTTGTTATTATTAAGGTGAAAAAGCGATCGCCACCTAAACCTAATAACTGGTTGCTCCACCCTTAACAGCAACAACTGCAACCAAGCGTTTGCGATAACTTGCAGTGAGTCTTTTACAGCGCTGTGGAGGAGTTTCGGCCCGCTCGTCTTTGCAGAATTGTTGTAATTCAGCAACATTGGAGGGTTTTCGAGCATGAACTGCCTTTTTAAGGTCATGCCACAGCGTCTCAACAGGATTCAGGTCAGGACTCTGACTAGGCCGCTCCAAAGTCTCCATTTTGTTCTTCTTCAGCCATTTAGAGGTGGACTCGCTGGTGTGTTTTTGGATCGTCGTCCTGCTGCAGAACCCGAGTTCGCTTCAGCTCGAGGTCGCGAGCAGACGGCCGGACGTTCTCCTTCAGGAGTTTTTTGGTAGACGGCAGAATTCATGGTTCCATTTATCGCAGCAAGTCTTCCAGGTCCTGAAGCAGCAAAACAGCCCCAGACCATCACACCACCACCACCATGTTTTACTGTTGGTGTGATGATCTTTTTCTGAAATGCGGTGTTACTTTACCGCCAGATGTAACGGGACACACACCTTCCAAAAAAGTTCAACTTTTGTCTCGTCAGTCCACAGTGAGTGTTTTCCCAAAAGTCTCGGGGATCGTCGAGACTTTATGGTTGTGGTAGTGTGATGCTCTAACAGACAGCGGTGGTGGAAGTATTCAGATCCTTTACTTAAAGGTCCGGCGTGGAGGATTTAGCGGCATCTGGCGGTGAAACTGCAGTTTGCAACCGCTCGCCTCGCCCTCCCCTTCCGAGCGTGTAGGAGAAACTACGGCGGCCGCGAAACTCTCTAGAGCCGGTGTTTGGTTTGTCCGCTCTGGGCTACTGTAGAAACATGGCGGTGCAACATGGCGGCCTCCGCGGAAGGGGACCCGCTCCCTCTGTAGATATAAACGGCTCATTCTAAAGGTAACGAAAACACAACGACTCTTATTTTCAGGTGATTTAAACACTGACGAAAACACACTTATGAATATTATTTTCCATTTCTCCTCCTAAATGTTGCACGCCGGACCTTTGGGTAAAAGTACTAACACCACACAGGGAAAATACGAGTTAAAATTCTGCATTTTGAAAACGTTACTTCAGTAAAAGTATGTAAGCATAATCAGGAGAAATGTACTTAAAGCATTAAAAGTAAAAGTGAAGCTACCAGGAGACACGAGTAGCTCACGGTGCCAAACCACGTCTCAACGATACTTCCTGGCAGGGAGTATTTAATCCTGTCCTAGACCTACGAGATTCACTGTCTCACCAAATAAGGCTATTCTTCACCCAGCTACACCTGTGTGTGTGTGTGTGTGTGTGAAGGTAATATTGGCTATTGGTTCCTAAACAAACAGCGTGTGCACACCTGAGTTAACCTCAGTCACGTTGTACGTCACCTACAGTGTGTTTGGTCTAAGCAGAGAGCATCTGCTGCGACCTCGGCCTCCCCTGGGAGACGGAGACGGCTCGTCAGCTGGCTCTGAAGTAGACAGGCCACGACTTCCTGCTTTCAGGAAGCGCCCTGTGCCCCGTTTACCTCTTACCTGCATATAATTCCTTCACGCTCGGTGCAGTGCAGCGTCCCTGTGGCTGCTGTGCTGTTATATATTCTGTCATCAGGTTATTATTCCTCGTGCATTAATGGAAAGCAGGATGTTGCTGCTGCAGCTGGTGGAGCCGGAGCTCACGTTGAACCGGTTTGTATCGGACTGCAGCTGACGATGCTTTTCATTCTGGATCCATCTCGACGTTATTAACAAAACGTTACAGTTATTACAGTCCATTCAAAAGCAAAAAATCTGCACATCTGAGAAGCTGGAAATGGTTTTACGTGAACATGAAACATTATCAAAATATTTGCCAGTTAATTTTCTGTTTACTTGATTAATCGACTAATAGTTTCAGCTGTGCTTGTATAAACTGTTGGGTAGTTTAATTTATAACAAAACATTTTATAAACTCTTCATATGTTTGTTTGTTAGTTTTGTGTGTGTGTGTGTGTGTGTGTGTGTGTGCAAAAACTTTAGTTTGTAAAGTAACTGAAGCTGTCAGATATTTGCAGTGAAGTAAAAAGTCCAGTATTTCCCTCTGAGCTGTGCAGTAGAAGTAGAACATGTGTAGTACAGTACTTGTAAATGTACTTGTACGCCATATGAATGGATTTTAAAGAGCACTAATGAGCCCTAATTTAAGGGGGTGTTTTGGGGTGAACTGATCCCAGAACAGAGCTCCGCGCTCCTCGAGCGCCATTACGCGCAGGGAGGCGCAGGGAGGCACCTGCCGCTGCAGACTAAGCGAGCTCTCCTCCGGCTTCCTTCGGGCTTAATCACCACCACAGCACGGTGTCCTCTCGGTCGAAGCTCGGCTGTGGTCGTTGGTTTCGGTTTGTTCCGTGAGAAACAGCTGTTTCGAGGAGGATGTCGGGTGCGGCTGCCGCGCGTAAACGCCGCACCCGACATCCTCCGCGCCTAGAAAAACGCACGCACGGCGCGCCCCCTCATGATGTGACATTAACCCTGCTGTCTTCAGATGTGGTGGGTGTAAACAGAGTATAAACTGAGCTCGCACATCCTTCCCTCTTCAGTGAGGAAGTTGTCTCCTGTCAGTCAGAGCGGCGCGGCGCAGGACGCGAAGGTGAGTTTCTTTACTTCACTTGTTCTATGCAGAGACCAGCTGTGTGATCCGGCTCATGAAGTGGGTCCCAATATTTTCCACGAAAGCTCATAAAGCCACTGTGGACGATTGTGTGTGTGTGTGTGTCCTGTCCCGAGAGGATTTAGGTTTTAAAGAGAACTAAAGTTTCTTGTGGAACAGCAGCTCTCTTTATTTCACCCACAGACCTCCTGCTTCCGTTTTTAAAGGGACCCCCAGAGGGGCCCCTGAACCTCAGATTTGAAACCTTGAGCTGTGTTATGGTTGTGGCTTCAGCAGTAATGTTGTTGTATTGTGTCAGCTCATGAACCGGGGTCATTTCTCTAAAACCTTTTTTAAAAAAACGGGCCCAGTTTGTGAGAAACGCCTCCTGTAGGTGCCCAGAGGTCGAAGACTGTGGATAAACTTTAAACTGAGACCTGGACAGCAGCCGAAATGAGCCAAAGCTAAACGTGTTTTACCTTGTGTCCCTGCTCAGGTGTGACTGGCGGCGCTCAGATACAGCCTCCTGTAAATAAACCTGTTTCCAGCTGGAAGGAAAGTGAGTGTTACAGGTTTTCATTCATGCTGACGGGGGCGGCCTCGTCCTCCTGACGTAGACCGATACCTGCGTGATGAGTGCACTTTTGTATATCATATCAACTCTGAGGCAGGAATCGCCCCATTGGCTGGATTCAGCTTCGACAGGTGGAGTTAAAGAGCCTACAGGTTTTTCCTGTAATGTGATCTTAAAGAGGCACTCCACCCAAAAAACACAACAAAGTCATGATGGGCGTGTTGCCGTCAGCTGGATCTTCCCCTGAGCTCACAGGTGTCACGACCTGTTTTAATCACCTGAGCGACGGTGGAAGAAGTATGTAAATGATGTATTTCGGTAAAACCCCATTCTATAAAAATGCTCCGAGTTAAAGTCCCGCATTCACAATTTTACTCACTTAAGTATTCAAGTATTTTCAACAGACTGTCGACGTTATTAAACTTATAAAGCGGTTCTTTAACGTTGTAGTTGCACGAGGACGAGGTGGAACTAACTCTAAATATTTCATACACCGTTGGTTACTTTAATCTCTAACGATGCATCGTGTTTTATGAACCGATGGCACGCGGTGTGTAAAATCTGTAAAGTAACTAAAGTCGAAGCAGAGAGCAAGCAGAAAGTCTAAAGTAAAAGTACCTCAGAATGACAGCACTTGAGTAAATGCACCTGATTCGTTTCAGCTTTTAACGTTTGCAAGTGACTAAAGTTACAAATAACTTAAACTCAAGGATTCAGTTTATATCTGCTGCGATCCGATGCTCGTATTTACCTAAATGTCGATTTAAATATTTATCTGACACACTGAAATAACAGCTGTGGCTACTAAATCTGACACGTGTTGTTCTTCATCAGTCGCTTGGTCCAAACACCGAAAGGTCCTGGTTCGAAAACTTTGCGTTTATAAGCTTCGATTATTGATCTGATCCGAATGAAAGATCAACTGCGGAGAATGCAACTCCTGAAATTTGGTCTCCAGCAGCTGCTGAGGGAAACGTCTGGCTCGTTAGCTGCTAGACGCTCCGCTACGTTCAGCAGCTGCTGGCTGTTCAGCGGCTTCATCGGAGCTCGTAAACGTTTTGGTAAAACCAAAACAACGGGCTGAAAGAAGCGAAAACGCCGCGTGACGCCGAGCTGCGGAGCTGGCGACGGGCAAAACCTCAAAGTCATTTGATCCACAAATTAATTAGCGGAGCTTTAAATTAGGAAGTTTTCTACCGGCCAGAATTTAGATATATTATCCAACACGATAATAATAGTTGTGTGGGCAGAAATAATTGGGCTGAATTGTGTTTCTGTTCGAAACGATGAATTAGAAATGAGCCAACCTGTGTCTCCGCTTACGCTTGCTGTATTCAGACACTTTACTCAACTAATCCTGCGCCGATCGGGTCGAGTTCAGGAGTTCAGTGGCGGCTCATTCCCCCCCCCTCGGCGGGCTAAGTTACACCTCCCCGTGAGGTTTTGATAGCATGTCCGTGCTCAGACTGTTGGCTAACCGTTGAATGCTAACATAATATATTTGTTAAAAAGACAACTTTTGCAAAGCAGTTAAGCACAGAAGCGGATACCAGATAATTTTAGAAGATAAACAGAAAACCCCAATTTCAAGTTCCAGTTTTTAAAGTGAAACTTTTAACTCTCATCTGTTTATACGCTCGACATTAGCAGCTCAGCATTAGCAGCTCGGCATTAGCAGCTCAGCATTAGCAGCTCGGCATTAGCAGCTCAGCATTAGCAGCTCGGCATTAGCAGCTCAGCATTAGCAGCTCAGCACACATTTGGTTCAGACATTCATGGTCGATGAATCCTACTGACTTTGGTGATCCTCCCTTTTTTATCTAGCATCACCATGAGGTTGACATTTGTGGTTTTGAATGACATTTCTCAAAAACTACCGGGTGGTTTAATGAAAAATAAGACGAGTCATGATAACATATCTCGTGACAGCAGACGTCTGGGAGAGCGGGCGGGGGATTTAAATGGAGCGCACCTCCCTTCTACACTTTCAGCCCAAACTATCACGGATCGACCGCCAGTTGTTGGCTTAGCGCTTTACTGCATAAACAAACCACCGGGATGTGTACGCAATATGGCGGCGGCTTTGTAATCAGCTGCATCTGTTTCCGATTCATACATTTCTCTTTGTGATCAGTGTCACGATTATAACTGTTATTGTTACGGGTTTATGATGTCTTGCAAAACAGCCATTTTCCCATGCGTTTACAGATCCAAGTAAATATTAACTGCAGACATTTTTCAGTAAAATATCAAGCTGTCAATGAGATTTTCTTAATAAACTACCTGCTAATAGGCAACAGGAGTTATATGTACATCACTGCCGCCTAACCATGGATGTATTCTTGCAGCAAATGCGTAACGGCAGTGCGTTGGGGGTCACTTCCCCATGGTTGTTGACCCGCTCCCTCAGCCCTCCGAAGGTCGATCTCACCGAGTCCAAGTTCACTTCAGTTTTTCAGACAAATGGAACGATGCTTACGAACGACAACGTAGAAACTTCCTTTAAAAGAAATCCTCCCGTGACGATGCGCTCTGCTTACAGCTCCCGCCTCCTTTCGAGCCTCACTGGTGCGTTTTGCCGGCACACTGGTTGGATGTACTAACCGGTAAAGTTTACTTTGGTTTGCATTTGTTAGATATATTGCGGAGTCTTTGGACCAGTGTGATGACGGACAGTACGTGGAAGTGAAATAAGGGCTTGTTCCCTTTTTGTGTGTCGCTGAGCCCTTCCTGTTTGTGGACGGTAAATCCGCACGTCTTACTGTAAAACCACATGATCTCGGACAAGAAGGTTCCTTGCCAATTTCTTTACTTTTTAAACCTCGACATTTATCTGCATAACAGTGAAAGTGAACTGATTAGGTCATCTCAGCTGACAAACAATCCACATTTTAAACTGCATTTTCGATGCATCTAAAAACATCCCAAAGGAAGGCTTGAATTTACAAATACAAAGAAATCTAGTCAGGTGGTCTCGAGGGTGTACTTTCCACTGGAGACTTTTCAAAATCCTACTTTTGTCCTCCTCACTTTTAACAGTTTCAGTTTGATTCATTCTGTCAAAGACCACTAAACAGTGTCCTCGTACTGTCCGACCGCCAAAATCCAGATGTGAGAAGCTCTGAGATGAAAGTGAAAGTTATTATAATTCGTCTCGTCTCGAACATGAATGTCTGAACCAAAGTTCGCGGCAAACCATCCCAATAGTTGCAGAGACATTTAAATTTGAAACGAACCCGCTGGTGGCGCTAGACGAAAAGTCAGAGGATCACCTAAGTCGGTAGGATACGTCGCCTTTGAACCGCCAATGTTTGTACCGAATTTTGAGCCGATCCATCCGGTACGTGCTGAGCTATTTCACTGGATAGTTAACATTTTGACCTGCAGGTGGCGCTAGAGGAAAAGTCACACGATCACCAAAGTCATCAGGATTCCTCCTCTGTGGAAAATGAATATCTGCACCAAATTTCATGGCAACCCATCAAATATTTCTCGAGATATTTCAGTCTGGACCAGAGCGGTGGGCCGCCCACCGTCGTGGCTCAAATACAGGTGGCATAATGTTTGTTAGTCTGTTAAAGCTCAACGAGGGTTTCAGGCTCCAAAACCAATGTTGAGCAAAGGCGAGTCCAAACACAGCCGGCGAAGCATAACAAATATTTGAGCATCATTTTAAACCACAACTACAAGCATCTATAAAAAGAGTCATCGGATTGTACTTCCTCAGGAACTTGAGCTCTTTATTGCTGTGAATATCTCGTCATCATAGCGTTTTATAGGTTTAGTGTGTTGGATTGCCAGAAGGAGGAAAGTCCGTCTAAATGCTTAATATCTTTTTGGGGACAAAAAAAAAAACACACACAAAGGTCTGTGGAATAACAGCATTCAGTTTTTCAATGACATTTGAGTGTTTTGGCTGATAAAAATAGAATATATTTAGCTTATCAGCAAATTACAGATAGAGAAACTTATTTCTCTAATGTCTAGAAAGTTATATCAAGGATAGCGACTGAGCCTAGAGCTTCAAAGTTCAAATTAGCCATACTAGCTTACAGCTATCTTAGCTAGTTAGCTACTAATTGACCTTCTGAATGCCTCTGTTATGACTTAATTAGCACGTAGCTGTTTTATTTTATTTAATACTGGTTCCTTCTTTCTCTCAAGTCAGTTGGCTAACATTTAGCAGCTAAGTTACACCTCCCCGTGAGGTTTTGATAGCATGTCTGTGCTCAGACTGTTGGCTAACCGTTGAATGCTAACATAATATATTTGTTAAAAAGACAACTTTTGCAAGCAGTTAAGCACAGAAGCGGATACCAGATAATTTTAGAAGATAAACAGAAAACCCCAATTTCAAGTTCCAGTTTTTAAAGTGAAACTTTTAACTCTCATCTGTTTATACGCTCGACATTAGCAGCTCGACATTAGCAGCTCAGCATTAGCAGCTCAGCATTAGCAGCTCAGCATTAGCAGCTCAGCATTAGCAGCTCGACATTAGCAGCTCAGCACTAGGTCGATGAATCCTACTGACTTTGGTGATCCTCCCTTTTTTATCTAGAATCACCATGAGGTTAACATTTGTGGTTTTTAATGACATTTCTCAAAAACTACTGGGTGGTTTAATGAAAAATAAGACGAGTCATGATAACATTTGTGATCCTCTGACTTTTCTTCTGTCGCCACCATCGGGTCAAAAGTTTTATTTTTTGCCCAATTCTTCGGTTTATAACCAAATGCTAATACTAAAAAACTAATTCCCATCGGCCTCTAATTTACTTTGCATTTAGTGCTAATTAGCAAAGGTTAGCAAGCTAATAAGCTAACCTAACATGGTAAACATTATACCTGCTAAACATCAGCATGTTAGCATTGTCATTGTGAGCACGTTAGCATGCCGGCATTAGCATTTAGCTCTCTGGACGCTCAAATCGGATTTCAAACAACACGGAGAACAACGGCCCCGTGGACAGACGCTGAAATAAGTTGTCTGCTGGCAGTTTGGGGGCGCGGCTTCTGTACATTTTTCATGCTGCAAAGCCGCGTCGCTAGCGTACGTAGGTACTGACGCCGTGACGTCGTTACCACAGCAACCCACGCAGATAGGTTGGTGACGTCTGGACACACAAATCTGATCTGATCACTTGCAAAAAACAGCGCAGACAGTCTGTCTTAAAGATCTGATTTGCCTGCAGTCTGAACAAAGCCTTAGTCTCGTCCAAATGTAATTATTTAACCCTGCAAGCACCACAAACAGGATTACTTCACCTGCAGTATTAGGGTGGTGGCAGCAGATCTGAAACTATCTGCGTGGATCAGACAATATGTTTTGTGACCCTTTGACCTTCTCTGTGCAGATGAGCAGCGCAGAGGCGAAAGGCGAGAACGGCACACAGATTTCCAAGATGGCCAAAATGAGCGGAGACGCCTCAACCCTGGACGGCATCCCTCCAGACACGCTCAGTAAGGTACGTGTCACCTGAGCAGGAAATACATTTACTGTCGTCGTTGTCTGCCAACCACCAGTGCAGACGAGGCCCCGGTCAGTATTGACCGAGCCGCATGAAACTCGCCATGACCATGTGCTGGTCTGGGTTTTATGGTTCCTTCCTCAGCTGCTGCAGGACATGTGTCATAAGAGACAAGGCGCCATATTATCCCAAAATGCTAAACGTGTAAATACGTCATTAAAGAAAGACGTTAACTGTGAAGAAAGTCGGTCAGAATCACAAATTTTGCACTTTGATATGTGAGTTTTTAAACTGGACATGCGCCAAAAATATTCTCAGTTTGATGCATTATAGATCAAAGGTGGAGAAATCCAACACCACGACAAATACGATTATACAGAGCGAACAACGACACAGCAAGTAATGTAACTAACGATAGCTAGGTTGTGGGTTATCTTAGCTAGGTTGTGGGTTATCTTAGCTAGGTTGTGGGTTAGCTTAGCTAGGTTGTGGGTTAGCTTAACTAGGTTGTGGGTTAGCAAACTGTCGCTACAGTCGCTGCTGTGAAGCTAACAGCCAGAGAGTACGCTATAATTCTGCTACAGCTAACATCACAACAACAGCAGCAGATCTTGGCAAACTAGAGAGTAATTTAACGTCACCTGACACATAAATCATGGCTGGAATAGTGCTGCGCGGCTCGGTCCGAGCATCTCTGTGTGTTTACAGAGCCGGGGCTGCGTACAAACACCGGAGGTTGTTTCAGCGCTCACACTGAACGCACAGCTAGCGGACCGAGAGGAGACAAAAAGACGTGTGTTGGATTAGAACCGCATGCCCCGCCTTTAATCATAGATTAATTGTCATAGATTAAACTACCAAACAGCCTAAAAAGTAGTTAAAATTAGCTTAATTTGATCAGATACAACATAAAGTGCTGCATACATAATAATACAATAAAATAAAGTCACACTGACGGGTCATTCTGCTGCCTAACGAGTACTTTTACGTGATACTTTAAATACATTTTGCTGCTAGCACTTCTGTGTTTTTACTTAAGTAACATTTTGAATGCAAGACTTGTACTCGTAGTGGAGTAATTTTACCCTCAGGTACGGCAACTTTTGCTTAAGCAAAAGATCTGAATACCTCTGACCAACGGTTACAAACAAGAGTTATAATTAGAATACAGACAATACAAGTACAGTACAAATTGGCATACAGTCTTTATACACAACCACATATAAAGACATGAAAGGAAACGCAAAAATTAGGATTTGTTGCCGACAAAGAGCACAGCAACTTTTTGTCACCATGCGGAGAACTGACTGTATCAGCGTGACGGTGTGAAAACAGTCAGTACTTTCCGTCTCTGTGATTTAAGTTGTGTCACACACTGTGGGAGGAAACAGCCTGTTGCTGGGAGGATTCATACATTCATTTTTCATTTGTATTAGGTGACGTTAAGTGACATGACTTTATTTCCTTAATTTTACAGTAGGGACAGATGCAGGGAAGGTCACACCCGGCACTCCTCTTTATTCCCAGAAAACCTCCTGCAAATGTTTCTTAGTCGGCCGTGATGCTGCGACATTTTCAAGAAGTCTTGTTCATTTCTCTGAAATCCAAAAATGTTTCGAATTTTTTGGGTGAGACTCTGATAAGACACCCACGATGACACCAGTTCTTACCGTCACGATTGACCATTTCGGCTGAAGTTCCTTCTGTTGGTCACCCACTTAATCACTGTTTATCGCCTACACCGAGACCGAAGGTTCGCGGCCACGCGAGCAGCGGTGGAAGAAGTATTCAGATCTTTACTTAAGCAAAAGTACCACTGCAACAATGCAAACATACTCTGCGTTTTAAATCCTAAACAAGAGTATTATCAGCAAAAGTACTCGTGCGGTAAAAGTGGCCTTGACTGGCAAATTATTATATGTTATGTAATAGATCGTTAATGCTAATGCGTCAATGTCAGAGTAGCATGACGAGAGCAGATGCATCCAAATGCCACGCGTCACCTCGAGCGGTCATGACGTCACCAGCGAGGCGTCAGGTTTGGTTAGGCTTAGGCAACAAAAACGTAACGTTGTAACGTTAAAAGTTTAAATAATTCCAACGTTGACTTTTGCTTTTCTCACGGGACGCGATGGTCTCCTGGGCGAAAGTCCCGACGCAGACTTGGTCGCTGTTTAAACTACATCGCCTGACGTTTCTTTCTCTACGACATTCGCACGCCGTCGCTGCTCAATGTTAGTCCAGCATGCAAAATTGGACTTTGGCGTATGCGTTGCATGCAATTTGAAGTTTTGAACGACATATACAGTTAGCTAGTTCCCAACAAAAGGGGTCTGTATATACAGTTTGGACTTTTCTATAATCTTTGTTGTGAAATATTGGATAATTTGACCTCTTCGGGCCTCAGTTATTTAAATGAAACCACGTGAGAATATTACAGGTGAAATGAATCTCTGAAACATGACGAGGAGCCACAACTACACACTGTTACTGTCCACATTTGCACAGTGAGTTACTGTGTCTGCGGGCTGGCTCAAGCCAATACAACGTCTTTAATAGTCCCGGACCATCAGAGTCACGATGGAGGAATGAAGGCTGCAACGCCTCCGCTGAAGTAAAAGCAGGAACGAGCGTGTAGAGACAAAAGACAGAAAGAAAAAGAGGACATTAAATGAGAGAAAGAGGTGAAGAAAGAGCGAGGCGAGGCCTGAACAAACACGCCTCCGGAAAATTACTGCAGAAGAAGAAGAAGAAGAGAGGGACAAAGAGAGGAGTTGGGCGTCACCCATAGGTTTCTGAAGAACGAATGAAGCCTGGTGGCTGAAACCAGCCACCTGTATAAAACAGCTGTCACGAACGGGGAAATTATAGAGACCAACACCGTTTTTTTGTACCAGGATGTAAACGTGTTTATTTTGGCAGGAGGTTGCCGGCTGCTGCAGGTCAGCTCGCAGGTCAGTTTGACCTTCGGTGTGCAGAGTCCGATGCTATCAGAGTTTAGGCTAACGTTAGCGACTCATTTAGCTCGGGGAAGTTACGCTCCAGCATCTTCGAAGCCAAACTCGTCACCCGAGTTTAAGTTTGCCGAACGCGTCGGCTCGTGCTCGTCCTCAAAGCCTTTTCCGTTGCGAAAGTGAAACAAAGTCTTTGAAAATGCAAACATTAAAGCATAACTCTAACCTCCGAGTTGTGCGAGTGTGTATCTCTGCAGTTAGCATCCAAAAAGGGTTGGAACAAATTAACATTTTAATTCCATTATTATTTTAATAATACTGTACGGTAACAATAGGACTAACCAGCTATACCCTGCAATACAAGAACAATGCATGCTTTATTTCTTCTGCGTGTCTTGGAAACTGGTGAGGATGCTGACTTTTCAGCTGGGACCCGTTAGCTTTAGCCTCAGTCTGTTAGCATTGTTAGGCGTCGTGTACAAGATGCTTTTACAGGGTTTTTGTTTTAAAACAGCAGCTCGTGTTCCTGGATGTTGGGGATGAGTGTGGTCATTTAGGACGCAGTACACTTTATTTAAAACGAGCGTTTTCGTAATGTTTCGCTGACTGATGTCTGCGTTCACTTCCAGTAATTTCCAGTAAGTTAAAACTCTCTCTGAAACCTCAGTTTGCATTTGTACATAAACAGGAACATAAACAGTTTTGACTACAGAAAGTGCTTTGCACTGTAGGTGTGGTCACACCTGCACGCCACTGTGTAGAGGACTACGTGTTGGCGTAGAAATATAGATGCAGTTTGGTACGTTACAGCTGCCCAGTGCAGCTTTTGAAAGCTGTGCAGTGTGTTTTTTTTTCCAGCTTTTTAAGGAAGCGGGAAACAGAAGGAGAAATGTGAATTGTTGCTGCCATCTCCAGAGGATCGTAACATGTTGTAGCAGCCAGGCCTCTTCCTGCAGAATACGCCTCGGAAACATTTCCTTTAGCAGAAACACAGAAGCGTAAACGCTACAGGTCTTAAGACACACGCACGTCTTCTTATTAGTATTTCTGTTGGCCACAGACCACCAGGTGAATTTAAAACTGAGTTACAGGGATTAATATATCAAAATGTACAACCAGACGCATCATTTGTAGAATCTGTGAATAAAACTCCTTAATATCTATTTATATTTTGTCTAATTTAGCCAGACTGGCGATGTCAGAGGAGGGTTGAATGTACAGCAGCAGGATTTGCCTGAATGTTTTTGCTGAAAAGCCCCAGTCAGTCAGTCAGTCAGTCAGTCAGATCTGAACTCACAGACAGGAAACACATACTGATGTCACTCGGTGCGACTTACACTTCCCGAGGATATCAGTATCTCGGATGTCCGTCGCGAATAAACCTCCACAGATCCTCTTAGAAATCACAGAAGAGAGTCGCTTCAGAACTTCCCCGAGGATCGTCGTGTTTTTAAGTTTTCTTCAGCGTCTAGTTAGTGGACATCGAGCATTAACATCTCCGCCATAATTAATAATAACTGTGCAATATTCTGTGTACTACTTCCGTGCAATATTAGTTTTCCCCTTGTTAGTTTTTTCTTATTTATTGCTACTGATACTACATACCTCAATTACTCTTCGACAGTACACGCACCTCCGCTTATTACTATTATTTATTACATAAGGAGTTACTTTGTATTTTAGACTGTACTTTCATCACCAACCAGTAAACCCACTTGGTACTTGACACTTAGTTTATCTTATACTATACCGACAGGATACTTAATTTACTTTCTGACCTGTTTTTATAGTGTATCATATTGTTTTCTAGTACTTCCTCCTGTGTGCGCTGACGTAAAGGCGAGCTGCTGTAACAAAGAGTTTCCCTTCGGGGATCAATGAAGTATTTCTGATTCTGATTAATTCTGTTCCTCGTGCTCCTGTGTGTTTATTTTATTTCACATTCGCTGACACATGCCTGCCAAGCACGCAATCTATCGATCAAGAGGTTTCTCTCAACAGACGTTAAGAGGAAACTCTCAGCACCGTTTAGCAGGACTCCTCGTGCTGAGATGAGATCAGGTTTGTTGTGTAAGTTGGCCACGGATTCCTAGAAGGCCACGAGCTGTACTGTGTAAGTACGACGTCCCGTGACAGTTCGTTCAGGTTTATTGGAAACCTCTTTTGCACGGGGCGGGTGTGACCTGACGTGCAGCATAGTTTCATGATTATGTGTTATGTTGAAGTCTGTTCCCCCTGAACTCCAACAAAGGCACCAACGTCTTTTATCCCACCTGCAGATTGATGCTGCAGATTCTGAGGAAACGCTGCCATCTTGTGGATAAATGATGTGAAATCTGTTCACTTTTTATATTTGTATTATTTTTAACCGCCTGATTTCATTCGCCTCATTGCCTCCTGAAATGTTTTAATCCTGGTTCAACCATGTGTAACTGTGTGCCGCATGAACAAAGCTTATTATTTATCACTATTATTATTATTATTATTCACTTTTTGGTTTTCTCTCATGGATCAAGTCATTTATTCGGTCAATAGGCAACAAAAACACAACAGCATTATTATTTATCTGCCGACTGTACCTTTATTATTTAAATGTAGTGCACACTGTGTATGCACAGCACAGTGTGGTGTTTAAAGAAAATAAATTAGAAATAAACTAATCAAATCGCATAAAACAAAAAGTTTTTAAACAGACAAACGAAGCAAACTTTAACATTTTAGAAATAATAAGGCTGCTTTAAACTGTCTCTGTTTGATTTGTTATTTGGTTTAAGTTCACTTTGTTTTATTGCCATCGTGAAACCTAAGTACATAAACGTGTTGCCGAAACATACAGAAACAAATGGTTAATTTTAAGCACATTTTGTATAATTATTATTATTATTATTATTATTACACATGTATTGTTTTTTTGCGTATCTCTGTCTGCAGGTGCAGGAGCACCTGAAGTGTTTCCATCTGTCTCTGGAGAAGCTGCAGGTGGTTTCTGCTCGGCTGAGGAAGGATATGGTTCGAGGTTTGGGGAAACACACTCATCACAAGGCGCCCGTCAAGATGCTGCCCACCTTCGTCAGGGCCACACCGGACGGGACGGGTATGTTTCAGTTAGCCAGATGGGCAACATGAGTTCCCTTGAAGTCTTTTGAGTTCACTAAACTCTTTAAATTAAGTTTTTAAAGATGGGAGACTTCCCAGCATGCTTGGGGCTTAGAGACACCTCTTTTTTGTTGTTGTTGTTTGAAGAAAACATTCATAGTACAAACTTGCTGTTAGTCTTTAATATAAATCAAGCAAAGTTGTTTATTCCAAGAGGGTCCGACCGCCGAGCCAACTGGAAGGGATTAGAGTCCCCATACGTGAGCTGCATCACTTTCATTTCTGCCTTAAAAGTATAAAATCAAGCAGGCTACTACTTTTCAACTCCTTTTCTCTCAGAATGAGAGGCTAACGGTATCTTCTGTGGAACAAATCCGCTATAAGTGAAATAAAAATCCAAGAAAGTCGCACAAAAAGTGAAATGTGCAGGTATTACTCGCAGATATAACTTCATGTTCAGCCTTTTATAAAAGACGTTGCTAACTAGCTAACTCCAGCCTTTTAGCATTAGCATTAGCAATGTGTGTGTGTGGGGGGGTGTTTTACCCTGGGTTTCCCCTCTCAGGCTACATACAGCCCATAGTGATGAAGGTTGTTGGGGCCTGAGCCTGACAGGAATGCCTGCAGACACTACTCAGGGCTGTAAAAGGTCCAGCCAACGTTGTTTTTTGGGGGGCGTTAAAAAAAACAATTGTAATCCATGTTTTTATTTACAGTAATATTCTCCTAAAAAAGACGCTCGAATTGAACGTCAGTCAAAGATTAGAGAGCAAAGCACAAAGACTAAAACAACATTATCAATTTGAAAAGATCAGGCACCTTTTAAAGGAGACTAAAAATCATTTTAAGCAGAGTTTTACACAGTATTTCTATCTTTTAACCGCCACAATAACCAGTTTTATCACAATTTGCTAGATTGATTCAACTGTGTATCGGTGCATTAGTGCAGAGGAAAGCAGATACTTGACTTTTGACGCCGCTGATCAACCTGTTCCTCCCGGCAGAGAAAGGCGACTTCCTGGCGTTGGATCTCGGCGGAACGAACTTCCGCGTGCTTCACGTCCGCGTGGTGGAGGAGGAGCAGAAAGTGCTGAAGATGGACAGTCAGATCTGTGCCATCCCAAAGGAGATGATGCTGGGGACTGGAGAGCAGGTGACGCAAAATTAAACTGATGATAGTCTGCACTGTTTTATTAAATGCGTAACTGAAAGGTGCCCCGCGGAGCAAACAGACAAAACTCAGCGTTACTCAACGAAACCCACCGAATGGTTTATAGATCCCACATTGTTCGCATCATCAGGACATCCTTACTTTCTATAAAACAGGACAGAAGTGGAACAGAACCAAGAAGGAACGGCGTCTCCATCCCTTATGTATCTGGACTGTCTGAAAAACTACAAAGGATCTTTAGACAGCACGATGTTCCTGTTTTCTTTAAACCAGGCAACACTTTAAGACGGAAACTCGTTCACCCTGAGGACAAGATGCCCACACAGAAACAGAGCGATGTAGTTTACTCCATTCAGTGCAGTGAGGAAAACTGCAAAGAGCGGTACATAGGCGAGACCAAACAGCCGCTTCACAAAAGACTTTATCAGCACAGACGACACGCTAACTCGATCGCAGAGCGCCGTGCGTTGCATCTAAAAGCTATAAACCGCACGCTTGAAGACAGCGAGGTGAAGAGTCTAAGTAGAGAGAAGAGTTGGTTTGAAAGAGGAGTCAAAGAAGCCATTTTTGTGAAAAAAGAAAACCCCTCTTTGAACAGAAATGGTGGTCTGAGATTCAACCTGCCCAAAGTTTACCACAGTGTATTAACACCGTGGTCAAGCCGATCACATGCTAATCAGGTACTGAACAGTGATGAGGGAGGTGCAGCCAGAAAACAACAGGCCTGATTACTGATTACTGAGCCATCATGGAAACTATTAGGTCAGTTTCAGGTGAAACTAGCTAATCAACAGATACTCAGGTAGACTCCTCCCTGAGGGCGGGGCTTAAGCAACACAGAGTAGCTTAAATTTCTGAGTTCCCGTCCCATTTTTTCACAATTGAGAATGACTTCCGGATGGGAGCCGAAACGTCTTGATTCTGAAAACAGCGTCCAGACGACTACGACTGAAACCTTTTCTACGATGAAACACTCCTGGGCGAATGAGGGACGACACCGTCTTACTATCTATAAATCTTTTGAGATATTCAAAACGGCACGATAGTTAAAAAGTCTTTCCCTCTGTCCAGCTGTTCGACCACATCGCGGCCTGTCTCAGTGATTTCCTCGTCTCTCAGGATCTGAAGGGACAAACTCTTCCTCTGGGCTTCACCTTCTCCTTCCCCTGCGAACAGAAAGAAATCGACAAGGTCTCTCTCACACACACACACACACACACATTCAAACATTTCAGTCCAAATTTAAAACTGTTTGTCTTTGTCGCATAAGAAATGTGTCCGTGATGGGACGGAGTACGTCCTCTCGGGATCTTTGTGAACCGGCGCCCGTCTGCAGCTCGTGTCAGGACACCCAGCCCTTAAAATGCACACCTGATGTTCCTCGAGCAAGAACCGATTCGTTGTTAAGTGGCACGAACGAGAGATTTAAGAGAATTTGTTGTATTCGCCGGTTTAGGTACGAACGAAATGTCCGACTGGTGCGGACCCGTCGTGCGAGTCGAGTGCAGATACAGAGGGGGGACACGCGCTTGTACTTACAATGCCTTCATCTAAATGAATTTGGAGCTTAAGCGTGACAAACCAGACGTAATGCAATGAATCGTCGTCGTCATGGCCGCCAGTTTACTGAGAGTTATTTTTTTTTAACATCTAATGATTTTCTTTGGCGTATTTCATCATATTCACCGGAGCTGCCTCTCTCGTTTGCTGCAGAAAGACATTTGTTAGCGTCTAGCTTCGTGCCAAACTGTTATTTCAGTCACAGTGCAGCTCTGCTCCGACGTCACGTCACTGGCAGCTGTATTAAATCATGTTTCCCGTCTTCTAATACGACTATTAACATCGCTGAACTTGTTACCCTTCTGTCTGCTGATTTCTGACAGCAGGACTTGTGAAATTCTTCTTTTTAATCTCCGGTAACTGTTTTTTTTGGCGAACGAAACTTTCCCACAAACGGAGCAGAACAGGAAGCCGTACGTACGTGGCACAACACAAACGCTCGCCTCCTCGCGAACACGCGGCACTCATCGGACTGAAACCAACGATTTTGCAACGAGAGAGTTTGATGACTTGAAACGCACGTACGAGCAGACCTCGCAGAAAGATTTAGGATTCGATTTTATTGAATTTTCTCTCCACACAGAGCATCCTGATCCGCTGGACCAAAGGCTTCAACTGCTCCGGCGTGGAGGGAAAAGACGTGGTGAAGTTACTGAAAGAGGCCATTCACCGGAGAGGGGTCAGTCTGAAACACCGAGGCTCATATGGGGATTGATGTTAAGCAATATGATGGAATGAAATGTCACGATTCGATTGATTTGAACATTTACTGAACATGCGCCAAACACCGCCTGGTTCTAGCTTCTCAAAAGTGAGGATTTGATGCTTTTCTCTGTTTTTATATATCGTTTTAAAACCGAATGTCTTCGGGTTTTGGTCTCTTAACGGGTATTTTTCTTCCATTTATCAAGAAAATAATCAGTAGATTAGTCGATTTGTGAAAATTCGCTGCAGCTCTAGTCACGTTCTTTGTAAGAAACAGATTAAAATCTTGGGAGTTTGTTTGTCGGGATCCATCCAGTGGTCATCTGGCATTGTGAGGAGAACGCAATGAACCCAAACATTGCAGTCCAAACCTGCTTTTGTTTCCCAGAATGCACCTCTAAATCAGGGTCCGGGTGTGGATCGTACACGTCCAGGCAGAGACACTGATACCAAATATAAAACAGTATATAAAGCAGTTAAAATCAGCTCAACCTTGACCAAGCCACAACATTAAAACGCTGCCTACGCTGTGATAATAATCCAATAAGATAGCTTATGAGTTCACACGATCAGTAAAGTTTGCAGCAAGTACGACTTTGCTGACAATACTTTTACTTAAACCTGCAACACCTGGGGTTTCTTTTGTGAACACAACACTGACATATCATCACCTTTTTAAGTTGATAATGAACAAGCAGCAGCTTATTTCCGCCTCCAGCAGCTACAGAGTCACGTGACGCTTCGTCAGGAGGCGTGTCAGAGTCACGTGACGCTTCGTCAGGAGGCGTGTCAGAGTCACGTGACGCTTCGTCAGGAGGCGTGTCAGAGTCACGTGACGCTTCGTCAGGAGGCGTGTCTGTGTCTCCTGATGGACGTCGGTCCGGTCTTCTCTCTGTCAGCTCTGTGTTTGGTCTCCAGCAGCTGCTGAGGGAAACATCTGGCTCTTTAGCTGCTAGATGCTCCGCTACGTTCAGGAGCTGCTGTCTGACTGCGTCCGGCGGCTGTTTGCTGCCGAGCAGGAAGCGTTCAGAGGCTTTTTACAGATTCTTCTTCTTCTCTGGAAGCGACGCTCTGAGAGCTGAGAGCGAACCAGAGCAGCAGCAGAGACACACCGTCACATTGTTCATGTTTTCATTTAATACAGTGTTAAAAATAGCTGCTTTAAGTAACACTTTGAATGCTTTTACTTAAGTAAAGCATCTGAACACTTCTTCCACCACTGCCGTTCTCTGCTGGATTTGTCCCCGTGTGCCTGATGAACCTCAGTATGAAATACATTCATATAATACACGAAGAGAGAAGAAGAAAGTATTCGTGCGTGCTGTAAAGATCTCAGCGGTTATTTATCTTTTTCATACGTTTTGGGACGGTTTTGGTATTTCTGGATGCACACGGAGCTGATTAGATGCTGTTTGTGCAGGTTTTTCCGCGTCTCTTGTTTCTTTGCTGTCTGTCAGAAGCAGCTCAGACTCAGACAGTGTGTGTGTGTGTGTGTGTGTGTGTGTGTGTAGGCAGGTTGTTTGGTATACAGATTATAAATAGGAAGGACGTAAACACACCTCTCTATCACTCCCTCTCTCTGCAGGACTATGATATAGGCTCAGTTGCCATGGTGAACGACACGGTGGGCACGATGATGAGCTGCGGCTACAAGGACCAGAGCTGTGAGATCGGCATGATCGTCGGTAACCACGCGTTTTAATAAATAAACAACTTCAGGACACGGAGCGGCCTCTGCCCATTAGGGTTTCTCTGGATTTAAGGAAAAGATCTGTGATTTTATTCTACGTGCACATGGAAGAAGTACTCAGATCTTTTAACCCCAGTGGAAAAAATACTCTCTTACAAACATTCAGAGTCAGCTTCAAAACATACTTAAAGCACCTGAAGTTAAAGCGCTCAGTTATGTAGAATGGCCCGTTTCAGGATCACGTTGATGCGTTATTCATCACTTTAATGTTGTAAAGGAGGAGCTAACTGGAAAACAGGCTAACACGCGATGACCTTATAGACCATGATGCATTGCTGCAGGTTAAACTACCCAACAGTATATAAAGCAGTTAAAATGAGCTCGACCTGAAACATCTGCAGCAGGAAAACGCAACACACACGTGAACGCAGCAGGAAGATCATCAGATATAATAAAACACTGACAGGAAGCGTTTCACTTTTCTAAGTACATGTTGCTGATAATACTCACAAGTAAAGGATCCGAATACTTCTACTACTCATCAAGTATTATACTTAAGTACAACTCTGACATACTTGTACTTTAAATATTTCCACTCTGTGCTGCTTTATACTTCCACTCCACTAGATTTCAGAGGGAGATACTGAACTTTTTACTCCACTGCATTTATTTAAACACTTAAAGTTACTTTTTACATTAAAAAAACAACACACATGATGCAGTACTGAACTACTAACCTCCCCAGATGTACACCAAGTATCTACGATCGGCTCCACTTCGACAAACTACAACATTAACGTGCTCTTACTTGTATTTGTTGGTGATAAACGCTCTGAAAGGGGCCGTTCTGCATAATGAGGACTCTTACTTTTGATGCTTTAAGGACAGTTTGCTGATAATACTTCATACTTTTACTTATTAAGCTTTTGAATGCAGGACTTTTACTTGCACTGGAGTATTTTCAGTGTTATTTGTACTTTTTCTTCCACGACTGGCCATCGCTAGTCGTTGCTAAAAAGAGCAGATTGTTTTTTTAATCTGTTCTTTCTTTGACTAAACTGCAAGATTTAGTTTTTACATGAGTGTTATTACAAGCAGAAATATCAGGAGCTGCCACGTGCTCAGATAACCTTCTTTGTGTTCAAATCGGACCCCGGGCCTAGATGGTACCAAAACAAAAAACAATCAATCATCGTGCTTCTCTTCCTCTGTAGGTACGGGAACCAACGCCTGCTACATGGAGGAGATGACGAACGTGAAGCGCGTGGAGGGCAGAGAGGGGCGGATGTGCATCAACACCGAGTGGGGCGGCTTCGGGGACGACGGCTCCCTGAAAGACATCCTGACGGAGTTCGACGTGGTGGTGGACGAGACGTCCATCAACCCCGGCGTCCACACGTTAGTATGAGGATCATTTTAGACTATGTTTTTAGTGCTGAAACGATTAGTCCACCCAACGGTTTTATCGACCATTTAAGTCATCTGTAGATGAGCAGATGCCAAATGTTCTCAGCTTCTCAAACGTGAGGATTTCAGACATGAAACACAAACACCAGAATACAAATTTCAGTGGTTGTTGTGCCTTTGGAAATAATATGACTAATGCTTATCAGTTTCACTTTTTACAGATTTTCTCGGAAAGACACCAAGCATTTTTTTATTTTATTTTATTTTTTTAGGCTAAGAGTCTGCAGCCGAGCTAGCAGCTCTGTGAGTCTGTGCTTAGACACAGCGGCGCTTTGAGCTAAATGCTAACATTTGTGTCTGATTCTGAGGCGAAACAGGAAACTCAAGACTTTGTTATCCTCGTGTTAGCGTTGGATGGATATATTAAATGTCCTGTTATGATGACAAACACTGATCACGCAATACAAACACCAAATTTTGGGTGGGTTACATTAGCATGCTAGCATTTGCTAATTAGCGCTAAAGAGAAAGTGCAGCTGAGGCTGATGGAAATGTGGGAACAAAGCGATCAGCAGAGTTATTACAGTTCGTCCTGAGGGGAGCACGAACGATGAAGCACGTTTCATGTGCAAACTATTTAATAGTTGTTGAGATATTTCAGTCTGGACCAAAGCGGTGAGCGGACTGTCCCTGGAGACATGCCGCTAGCGTGGATACAAAGAGCAGATTGATTTATACAAAATGTCTCCCAGATTGTATGTTTCAACACAATCTGTGGCGTCTTGTGGTGAGGACAGCTCAGAAAACGCTTCCAGTCAAAGAAAATTGCAAAACAGACTGATTTATTCCTTTTTTATTTATTTATTAGATCTGTTTTTACGATATTTTTTGTCTCTTCTCTGTCCCGTTTCCTCCTGTAGCTTTGAGAAGATGATCAGCGGCATGTATTTGGGAGAAATCGTCCGGCTGCTGCTGGTGAGGCTGACGGAGGACGAGCTGCTGTTTAAGGGACGGGCCTCGAAGGCGCTGCTGACTCGGGGCAACTTCGAGACCAAGTTCATCTCTGAGATTGAGGAGTGAGTGTCCGATGGAGGCTTCTTAAATCAGTCGCCCACCTTTCGCCGGGAGGTATCGGTACTGCGGTTTGGAGTCGTGAACTCTCCAATCCGACGCTTTCTAAAGGGAAACTGAGCTGTTTTAAAACATTTATCTTGGTTCTGATAACATTTTTTAAGCCTTTCTTTACCTCACTTGAAGAAAGAACCGGGCCTTTTATTTTTGTTCAGTTTGTTTGTCGTGTTATTTTGTCGCTGTCAGTGCAAACTCAACACTGTCACATAATAAGTCTCCGAGTCAGGGATCGCTGGAGGTCCGTCAGAGCCGGGGGGGGGCTGCTGAGAGGAAGTCGGTCTATAAAATGACGTCATACTAAAAGCTGCGCGACATCTGTGGGGTTTTGCGTTAATTTGATTGGCCAGGATCATTTATGTCTAAAAGTTATTAACAGCATTCAACACTTGAGCACCAACATGCTGTTTGTCAGAGCAGCCACAGCAACTCCGCAGGCAACAACGCTGAAGTCAAGCATGAAAACTGCAAGGAGGCGCCTCGCGACCAGTTCGTACAGTAGTTTCTAATAATGCAGAGCAGCGAGGACGCCGCCATTTCACACGGGAGGCGGCGCGATACGCCTGCGCGCGTAGCTCATACACTTCACTGATAAACCCGAGCTATTTTGCCGTGTAATCAGGAGCTGCAACCAAATCGCGCGTCCTGTCACGGTTAACCCACGTGATCGGTGCCCTGACGTCTTTGGTTACTTTGATTCGCTTGAAAAACTCCTGCAAAACACCTCGACGTGTTCACGAAACAACAGAAAAGCTCCGACCTGCTGCGGGTCGCGTTACTCTGCAGGAAGTATTATAAACAGACTGCGTAACTAACCAGGTGAGTCCCCACTCCATGTTGTTTTAATACACGTTTTGGCTGCTCGGACAACTTGCGCTCTGACATCACATCGTTATATCAGTCGCCATGACGATTATCACAGTAAGATGAGCACTTGTTTATTAAACTTATTTGCTTTCTATCATTTGACCATTTTGTTTGTTCGTTCCTCCATGTTGTCTGTGTCTCAGGCAGGACAGCGGTCTGGAAAACGCCCAGAATATTCTGACGCTGTTGGGTTTGAAATGGGACGCAGTCGACTCTCGTGTGGTGCGTCTGGTCTGCAGCGCCGTCTCCTCACGCTCCGCCCGTCTCTGCGCCGCTGCCCTGGCAACCATCGCCAACCGTATCCGTGTCAACCGCGGGCTGGACCGTCTGAAGACCACCGTGGGGGTGGACGGGACGGTCTACAGAAAACACCCCAAGTAAGGAGGAGTATGAGTACAGACGAAGAGAATGAAACGCTGTCAGGAAAAATGTAAAAGCCAGTTTATAAGAGTTTTAAAGTGAGTTTTAAAGTGTTTAAAACACATTAAAATGTGCTTATAAGCATTTATAAGGACATTTTAAGTGTTTATTAACGTAACATCTTCTCAGAAGTCGTATTTTATGTAATTACTGCTGTGCTATATTGTCATTCATCATCTGTTTATACACCAGCATCCAGTTGTGGCTGCTTCACAGGATAAAGCTGATGCCAACGGCATCAATAAACACTTTATATCTGCTTACACCTACATTATACTGTGTTATAAGCCATTAGTTAAATGTTAATTAAAATAAAGTGTTGCCAGTTTAAGATGTGAACTCTGAACAACGACAAACCGTCACACCAAGATATTTAAATGCAGTTTTTGCTCTACGTCTCGACCCTTTGATATGAGAGAATGTAATTTTCCCATCATTCGTTCAAAAGTTCGATTGGATGAAAGAAGTGGAGCGGCGTCGTTCTGGCAATACAGTTTTGAGCTGCTTTTTAAACCATCTTCTGAAATTGGGCAGCTGACCGCTAAACGCCAACATTCTTTAACACAATAGACAGTAAAAAAAAGACATTTTAAATCTTAAAATAGAGACAGTTATCTAATATCTACTGAAAACTGCATTGAGTTTGGTTGGCAAACTCTCCTGTAGTCAGTGACGCAGGCAGAGAAACTGTAAAAGACGTTTTGCTACAAAGCCCAAACTATCGTCGAGTCCTGAAACAGCTGTTTCGTGTTTGTTTTGGGGAGATGTGAAATTAGATTTATCCGTCTGTGTGAACAGGCGGGAGGCGACGCATTTGGGTGTTGACACATTACCGCACTTCCTGCCTTTGTGAGGAGAACGGCGCGTTGAGAAAATACCGTAAATTACTGTTTAAAGGTCCCGTCGCTTCCCTGTCCCCCAGTGTTATTTCCTTTTCGTGTGTTAAACGACAGATGTTGCGTTTGTAACTGTAACTGCTGCACATGTTCACACTGTAAACTGTTTATCTACAGTCACTATATGCCTCAGTACTGCTCTGAGATGATTAATTACAGTTTAATTAATTTAGCAATAAGATGAGTTTAATCTAAATCTAAAACGTTTTCTCATGATAATGAGAGGGAAGAGATTATTTTCGTTTTTCTTCATCTCTTGTCTCTCTCCCCCTCCGTAGTTTCAGCAAGGAGCTCCAGGAGACGGTGCGCCTCCTCGCTCCCGAGTGTGACGTCACCTTCCTCGTCTCGGAGGACGGCAGCGGGAAGGGCGCTGCCATGGTAACGGCTGTGGCGCAGCGGCTGGCTCTCCAGTCCCGCCTGTTAGAGGACAGCGACGGTGAGGGCGACGAAGAGGAGGAGGAAGATAAACAAGAGTAGAGAGGATGCAGACTGACACACGAGACTGCACTGTTTTTAAAGCGTGCTGTATTTTTTATATTCAGCTAAATTTGATGTGAATTTTGCTCCTGCAGAACAGTGAGCCGCACTTCTGTTGCTTTCTGTTACAAACTCATGTTCTTGCATTTGCAAACATTAAAGGTTCCCCGTGGAGTTTCTGACCTCTAGCAGCGCTGTGGAGCAGTTTTTCTTTCCCCGTCTTGTTTATCTCGTGCTCGCGCTGTTCCACTGATCCACAGGTGGCAGCGTCACGCCAGGAAACGCAGCGATGTGCCAGCAAAGGCAGAGAAGAAGAAGACTGAAGAAAAGCTAGCAAACATGGATGTAAACAAAGCAGGATTTAAAATACTTTTAAAAATCAGCTTTGCAAATGTTTTATGTGGAAGAAAATGGACACGTTTGTTAGAACGTCAACGTAACTTTTGTTTGTTTACAAGAAAACTCTCCAGGGCGCCTTTAAGCCAATGAAAAAGGCCGACCACGGGGCAAACGCAGCACGGAGTCACCTCACACGAGTAAAGGTTCGACGAAATGATTTGCTAGAAAAGAAAAATGATCAATTCTCCTGAAAAACTAAGAGAGAAACTGTCAAATAATTACAAACGTTAAAATTGAGGTAATTCGATTTTTCTTAAAATGACATTTTTATTATCATATCTGTATCATTTATTAATTATCCATATTTCCCATTTATCACTGAGGGCGAACACCCTCCGGTGTCCTCGTTGTTTATGTGATTCCCTCTTATTAAGACGGCGTCGTCCCTCATTCGTCCAGGAGCGATCTATCGTAGAAAAGGTTTCAGTCGTGGTCGTCTGGACGCTGTTTTCAGAATCAAGACGTTTCGGCTCCCATCCGGAAGTCATTCTCGATTGTGAAAATGGTCTGAGAACTCGGAAATTTAAGCTACTCTGTGTTGCTTAAGCCCCGCCCTCAGGGAGGAGTCTACCTGAGTACCTGTTGATTAGCTAGTTTCACCTGAAACTGACCTAATAGTTGAGAGAAGTAGAGAGAAGAGTTGGTTTGAAAGAGGAGTCAAGGAAGCCATTTTTGTGAAAAAAGAAAACCCCTCTTTGAACAGAAATGGTGGTCTGAGATTCAATCTGCCCAAAGTTTACCACAGTGTATTAACACCGTGGTCAAGCCAATCACATGCTAATCAGGTACTGAACAGTGATGAGGGAGGTGCAGCCAGAAAACAATAGGCCTGATTACTGATTACTGGGCCATCATGGAAACTATTAGGTCAGTTTCAGGTGAAACTAGCTAATCAACAGATACTCAGGTAGACTCCTCCCTGAGGGCGGGGCTTAAGCAACACAGAGTAGCTTATATTTCTGAGTTCTCAGACCATTTTCACAATTGAGAAAGACTTCCGGATGGGAGCCGAAACGTCTCGATTCTGAAAACAGCGTCCAGACGACCACGACTGAAACCTTTTCCTACGATTCCCTCTTACTACATTTTTTAAATGGATCTGACGAGCTATCAGCATCTATCGGTTTTAGTTTCCTCTGACCCTCACGCAGAGCGATAATGCGGCTGAGTTCAAGAACCAGAACGAGCAGATTTCACAACATGAAGCGGGAATAAAATAAGTTTACGTGCTTTTGGAAAGCAGAGACATCAGGTAGATATCACACGTAGTAAAACTTTTGCCAACCGATTCGTTAAGACAAACCAAAACGCACATTTTCACACTCAGAGTTAAACAAATAGTTTAATAGAGGGCTTTAAAAACACAGGAAATACAGTTTTATACAGGAAGTAAATATTCTGTTTACAGAATTATGGATTTGAGGGTAACTGGAAACTTAATTTGTGCACTCTTTGGATGAATATGCACCTTTTTTTTAAAGAAAGAAAGATGCCAAAGAGCTTGGCTTTATTGCTGCAATCGTCTTCTGTTTCGAGGGAAGAGGAAGCAGCTTTTTCTGTCGGCTGCTTTTGCTCCGTGCAGTCGAGCTTTTAGGTGAAGGCGTGACCAACAAATGATTTGTCAGTCAGAAGAAAAAGTAACCAAAGTTGAGAAAATGAATTTTCGTGACGTTTCTCCTTCTGCAATGCAAGTGCAGGCAGCGCTCTCAGGCCTCTTCCATCACATACTGAGGGTTTCGCTTTCGTGTTTTCAGATAAATGAGGATTCTCTGCCTGTAAAATATCAATATCTCATCGTTTTAAGACGTAAAAGCCTTGTGGGCGCTGTAGCGGTTGTTAAAATGACGAAGTGCCGGTGTACTCTTCGAATATGAACCCCTCGGGAACACGTTTCAGCTTTTCAGAAACCGGTGGTGGAAAGTAACGAAGTACATTTACTCAAGTACTGTGCTGTAGTACACATTACTAGAGTTCTTCTAGCTTTACTTTACAAATTGAGATTTTTGCACCCAAAACTTACAAACTTATAGAATATGTTTTGTCATAAATTAAACTCCCCAACAGTTTATACAAGTAGGGCTGAAACGATTAGTCGAATAATCAGTTAATCGATTGACTGACTGAAAATTAATTTTGCAACTATTTTCATCGTTTTTCCTGTAAAATCACTTCCTGGCTGCAGCTCCTCAGATCTGCTGCTTTTCCTCTGAACGACTGTAATAACTGTGATGTTTGTTAATAACGTCGAGCTCGGACCGTCGCCGGACACGACGACACGGCGAAGGCGTCGCTTTGGGCTCTGGGTCGTCGTGACGGCGTTTCTCACCAGTTTTCAGCAGTTTTCCAAACCGATCGATCGATCGATCGACGGAGAAAAGAATCGGCAGATGGATCCAGAATGAAAAGCATCATCAGCTGCAGTCCGATACAAACCGGTTCAACATGAGCTCCGGCTCCACCAGCTGCAGCAGCAACATCCTGCTTTCCATTAATGCACGAGGAATAATAACCTGATGACAGAATATATAACAGCACAGCAGCCACAGGGACGCTGCACTGCTTTAATGCTTTAAGGATCCTGATCACACTCTCACACTTTCACTGCAGCAGAGTGTTTTCACAGAGTGTGTGTTAGTACTTTCACTGCAGTAAAGGATCTGAATACTTCCTGCACCGCTGTCAGAAACACAGATGAGAGATAGTGTATTATATTCTGATTTGCTTAGTGCTTCTCTGACGTGACGGCGAGCTGCTGTAACGAAAGAGTTTCCCCTCGAGGATCAATAAAGTGTTTCTGATTCTGATTAGAAGACATTACAGTGGAACAGCAGCTTGCTTCGGCTCTTCGTGTTAATAACGTCTGACTTGACTTGAACTTGTGTGTTCACAAAAAAAAAACAAAAGCACCTTTTTTACAAGTGTTTGACAGCGCCTGATTATCCCTATTGGTGCTTATTTATTTTATTTCTGGGTGAAAATATCATCAGAATCAGAATCAGAAACACTTCATTGATCCCCGAAGGGAAACTCTTTGTTACAGCAGCTCGCCTTTACGTCAGTGCGCACAGGAGGAAGTGCTAGCAAACAATATAATACACTATAAAAACAGGTCAGAAAATAAATGAAGTACCAGGTGGGTTTACCGGTTGATGATGATAATACAGTATAATAATACAATGTAATAATATAAGTAATAAGCAGAGGTGCATGTACTGTCGAGTTTAGTGCAGCTTATTGAGATTATTAAGATATTGCACAGCAGTAATGGAGGTATGAATAAATATCAATATCAATAAATAAGGAATTTAAGTATATTGCACAGCAGTATTAACACAGAATATTGCACAATTATGTCAAGTGTTGCAGAGATGTAATGATCAATGTCCAGTTTAGTGACTTCGGGTCACACAGACTGACACTCAGAGGGAGGAGTTAAAGAGTCTGATGGCCACAGGCAGGAATGACTTCCTGTGGCGCTCTGTGGTGCATTGTGGGGGGATGAGTCTTCCGCTGAAGGCGCTCCTTTGTTTGACGGCCACCCAGCCAGCAGTGAAGCTGCCACACGGTGGTGATTTGGGCATGAAAGTCAGGAGCCACTCCAGCTGTTCGCCTCCAAACCGGAAGCGCTGCGGTCAGAGCTGCAGCGCAGTATTTGTTAACGCGTCGCTTTATCGGCACACGAACCATGTGATGCGGCGTTTAAAAAGAATGAACGATGAAGGTGCTGACGACGTGTGAGATGTTTGTGTTTGCTGCAAATGAATACATTCCCTTTTTGATTTTTTTTTACTGTTAAATGTGACGTATTATTATAAATATAAAAAGGCCTGGCATGCCCAAACAGGTGAGTTCAAGTTGCAGTTGTGCAAAGATATGCAGGGATTTACGTGAGGTCATCACGTACTAATATATATATAATGATTAAATGTACATTTCCCTGCAACAAAACATATTTTCTATCTCTTAATATATAACTTATCTTTTGGGACCTTTGGGGCAAAAAATTGCGTTTTTGTTGTTGAATGTAATGAATTTAATTCTGTTTATTATCTGTATAAATACAACCTGGACAGTCAGAGGACAGTTTACAGAGATTTTAGTAGGAAAATCAGCAGTGGTGGAATGTAATAAGTACATTTACTCAAGTACTGTGCTTTGAAGTACAAATTTGAGGTACTTGTACTTTACTTCGGTGTTTCATTTTATGCAGCTTTATACTTCTACTCCACCACATCTCAGAGGGAAATGCTGTACTTTTTACTCCACCGTAATCCGCTTTAATTACTTTGCAGATTATAATTTTTCATCCCCTTCCTGTCCGGTGGAAACCTCGTATCTCCAGGTGTTTGTGACGAGCTGAAGGATGAAGAGTTTCCTTCACGTGCTGAGGAAACTCTCCTCCTCCTGAAGCTGAATAAACTCTTTAACCCCCCCTCGGATCAGCTGGGAAACGCATCGTCACAGAGCTGAAAACAGGCCGTTTCTCTGAGCTCAGGAAGACTTTTTGGAGATACGTGGTTCTCGCAGGACGGCGTGATGACCTTATAGACCACGATGCATTGCTGCAGGTGAAACTACCCAACAGGATATAAAGCAGTTAAAATGAGCTCGACCTGAAACATCTGCAGCAGGAAAACGCAACACACACATGAACGCAGCAGGAAGATGAATCCAGAAACATCAGATATAATAAAACACTGACAGGAAGCGTTTACTTTTCTAACTACATGTTGCTGATAATACTCACAAGTAAAGGATCCGAATACTTCTACTACTCATCAAGTATTATACTTAAGTACAACTCTGACATACTTGTACTTTAAATATTTCCACTCTGTGCTGCTTTATACTTCCACTCCACTAGATTTCAGAGGGAGATACTGAACTTTTTACTCCACTGCATTTATTTAAACACTTAAAGTTACTTTTTACATTAAAAAAAACAACACACATGATGCAGTACTGAACTACTAACCTCCCCAGATGTACACCAAGTATCTACGATCGGCTCCACTTCGACAAACTACAACATTAAAGTGCTCTTACTTGTATTTGTTGGTGATAAACGCTCTGAAAGGGGCCGTTCTGCATAATGAGGACTCTTACTTTTGATGCTTTAAGGACAGTTTGCTGATAATACTTCTGTGACATTCCTAATTCAGGAATTTTACTTGTAACGTAGTATTTTTAGGCTATGGTATTTCTACTTTTACTTGAGTACTTCTTCCACCTCTCTCTCCGCTGATTTCACAAAATCAAAACAAAGCTCGAGCTGTGAAACAAAGATGAGCGGAGAGTACGTGAGACTGGATCCGCACAAAGCCTGATCAGAGAGGGTTTAAGTTGAGGCCTGCCTCTACATGAATGTCATGCTTGAGCCTCATGGGGGGGGGGGGAGGTTCAATTTAGCTTTGTGGAAGTTTAAACAGACACGTGCTTCCCCCTCCTACTGGACACAGCTGGTAACAGCAGCTTGTATGTGCTCCAGGCTATGTGTGTGATCACGTTTCTCTACAAAATCAGCCAACAGAGCTGTTAATGACGTCAGCGACCCGCCCTGAGAGGCTGTGCTCACATTTCATCTCAATATTTGCATCATGAAGCCTTGGTTTAATGGTCTGTGTGTGTACACTGATCATATACATGTAAATATATATATATATATATATATAAATGTTTATTAAAGTCTGTCTCAAAACAAGACAGACTTAAGGGAGGAAACACATGGAAAGTGCATTAACTCAAGTACTGTACTTAAGTACACTTTTGAGGTACTTTTACTTTACTTGAGTAAACATTTCAGAGGGAAATATTGTACTTTTTACTTCACTACATTTATCTGACAGCTTTGGTTACTAGTTACTTTACAGATTACAATGTTACAAACAAATCATGTGATCAATTTATAAAATATGATACTGTGCTATTAATTGAACAGCAGTATAATGGAGTAGTTAAAATGAGCCCCACCTCCACCAGCTCTAACATTAAAATGCTGCTTATGTGTTAAAGCATCAGCAATAATATTCCAATAATTTGATATATAATAATATAACTCTCTGAAAGGGACCATTCTGCCCAACAAGTACTTTTACATTAATACTTTAAGTACATTTTGCTGTTAATACTTTTGTACTTTTACTTAAGTGAAATCTTGAATGTAGGAATATTACTTGTAACAGTGTATTTTTACAGAGCGGTATCTCTACTTATACAGTACTTAAGTAAAAAGCTGAAACCAGATTTGAGTATCAGAACTTAGTTTTTTCTTCTTTCCTCTCACATTATTCATCTCACGACCCCTCAGATTTATCTGGTGACCCTTCGGAGGAGTCCGACCCCTAGGTTGGGTGAATAAAGTAGTTAAACTAGCTAACTGTATATAAAGCAGTTAAAACTAGCTAACTGTATATAAAGTAGTTAAAACTAGCTAACTGTATATAAAGCAGTTAAAACTAACTTTATATAAAGTAGTTAAAACTAGCTAACTGTACATAAAGCAGTTAAAACTAACTTTATATAAAGCAGTTAAAACTAGCTAACTGTATATAAAGCAGTTAAAACTAGCTAACTGTATATAGTTAAAACTAGCTAACTATATAAAGCAGTTAAAACTAGCTAACTGTATATAGTTAAAACTTGCTAACTGTATATAAAGTAGTTAAAACTAGCTAACTGTATATAAAGCAGTTAAAACTAGCTAACTGTATATAAAGCAGTTAAAACTAGCTAACTGTATATAGTTAAAACTTGCTAACTGTATATAAAGCAGTTAAAACTAGCTAACTGTATATAAAGCAGTTAAAACTAGCTAACTGTATATAGTTAAAACTTGCTAACTGTATATAAAGAAGTTAAAACCAGCTAACTGTATATAAAGCAGTTAAAACTAGCTAACTGTATATAAAGCAGTTAAAACTAGCTAACTGTATATAGTTAAAACTAGCTAACTATATAAAGCAGTTAAAACTAGCTAACTGTATATAGTTAAAACTTGCTAACTGTATATAAAGTAGTTAAAACTAGCTAACTGTATATAAAGTAGTTAAAACCAGCTAACTGTATATAGTTAAAACTAGCTAACTGTATATAAAGTAGTTAAAGCTAACTGTATATAAAGCAGTTAAAACTTGCTAACTGTATATAAAGTAGTTAAAACTAGCTAACTGTATATAAAGCAGTTAAAACCAGCTAACTGTATATAGTTAAAACTAGCTAACTGTATATAAAGTAGTTAAAACTAGCTAACTGTATATAAAGCAGTTAAAACTAGCTAACTGTATATAAAGTAGTTAAAACCAGCTAACTGTATATAGTTAAAACTAGCTAACTGTATATAGTTAAAACCAGCTAACTGTATATAAAGTAGTTAAAACTAGCTAACTGTATATAAAGCAGTTAAAACTAGCTAACTGTATATAAAGTAGTTAAAACTAGCTAACTGTATATAAAGCAGTTAAAACTTGCTAACTGTATATAAAGTAGTTAAAATTAGCTAACTGTATATAAAGCAGTTAAAACTAGCTCCACCTCGAGCAGCTATAAATGCTGCTCTAACGTTGATGCATCAGTTTAACTATCCTTATATAACTAATAATATACATTTTAAGGGGCCAGAATAAGTGCGCTGTAAAACCCGTATTTAAGTAGTAGTTAAAGTCTCATTCAGCTTTCTGCTCAAGTGCTGGCAGTCTACTTTTGTGGATTATGTCAACTTGGAATTACACTTTGTTCCCTAAACCTGTTCTCCTTATTGCAGTGAAAGCACATCAATTTGGTTTTTCTTAGTATCGTGCGTCTGACGTGATGACATCCAAGTCTTTTCCAGATTTTTGCACCTGCAGTTGAGCCGCCATTTTTTCTTTTTCTGGTGACTCTGGTGACAAAATTATAATTGTTATATAACCATATATATAATGTAATGTGTTAGATATAATATGGTCCACCTGAATTGGTAAAATTTTGTTGTTTAAGTATTTAGTAAACTAAATCATGCTAACCTTAGCAACGTTAGCATGACATTTTCAAAAATACAAATGTGTTGTTTTTGCTTTATGTTCAATCCACTGATGTGTAAAACGTTTTGTAACAATAACAGCCCAGTGATACTTTAGCTGATCAGTAGCTATTAATATTGGCTGTATTGGACGTACTGTAATGCTTAGCAACAATACACAACATATTGGATCAAATAAAGTTAATATATATATATATATATACAGCGGTGTGAAAATGTGTTTGCCCCTTCCTGATTTCTTTTTTTTTTGCATGTTTGTCACTCTTAAATGTTTCAGATCATCAAACTAATTTAAATATTAGTCAAAGATAACACAAGTAAACACAAAATGCAGTTTTTAAATTAAGGTTGTTATTATTAAGGGAAAACGAAATCCAAACCCTACATGGCCCTGCGTGAAAAAGTGATTGCCCCACCTGTTGAAACATAACTTAACTGTGGTTTATCACACCTGAGTTAAATTTCTCGAGCCACACCCACTCCTGATTACTGCCACACCTGTTCTCAATCAAGAAATCACTTAAATAGGACCTGCCTGACAAAGTGAAGTAGACCAAGAGATCTTCAAAAGCTGGACATCATGCCGAGATCCAAAGAAATTCAGGAACAAATGAGAAAGAAAGTAATTGAGATCTATCAGTCTGGAAAAGGTTATAAAGCCATTTCTAAAGCTTTGGGACTCCAGTGAACCACAGTGAGAGCCATTATCCACAAATGGCGAAAACAAGTGGTGAACCTTCCCAGGAGTGGCCGGCCGACCAAAATTACCCCAAGAGCGCAGCGACGACTCATCCAAGAGGTCACAACAGACCCCACAACAACATCCAAAGAACTGCAGGCCTCACTTGCCTCAGTTAAGGTCAGTGTTCATGACTCCACCATAAGAAAGAGACCGGGCAAAAATGGCCTGCATGGCAGAGCTCCAAGATGAAAACCACTGCTGAGCAAAAAGAACATTAAGCCTCATCTCATTTTTGCCAGAAAACATCTCGATGATCCCCAAGACTTTTGGGAAAATACTCTGTGGACTGAAGAGACAAACGTAGAACTTTCTGGAAGGTGTGTGTCCCATTATATTTGGCGTAAAAGTAACACCGCATTTCAGAAAAAGAACATCATACCAACAGTAAAATGTGGTGGTATGCTGAAGCAGAACAAAATGAAGACTTTGGAGCGGCCTAGTCAAAGTCCTGACCTGAATCCTGTTGAGATGCTGTGGCATGACCTTAAAAAGGCAGTTCATGCTCGAAAACCCTCCAATGTTGCTGAATTACAACAATTCTGCAAAGACGAGCGGGCCAAAACTCCTCCACAGCGCTGTAAAAGACTCACTGCAAGTTACTGCAAACGCTTGATCGCAGTTGTTGCTGTTAAGGGTGGAGCAACCAGTTATTAGGTTTAGGGAGCAATCACTTTTCCACACAGGACCATGTAGGTTTGGATTTTGTTTTCCCTTAATAATATCAACCTTCATTTAAAAACTGCATTTTGTGTTTACTTGTGTTATCTTTGACTAATATTTAAATTTGTTTGATGATCTGAAACATTTAAGTGTGACAAACATGCAAAAAAATAAGAAATCAGGAAGCGGGCAAACACTTTTGCACACCACTGTATATATATATATATATATATATATATATGTATATGGCAGCTAAAAAAGAGTCTGCATATTTTTAGACCTAGTGTTTGGATGCTACCATTACAGGCTGATATGTGTGTCTACAGTATTTTTAACCCAAGCTGTGCAGACTAAATGTGCTCCCTTTGGACACACAAGCCTCTTCCTGAACATTCAGATAATGATAATAAAAATAATAATAATAATAATAATAATAGATTATGCAGCAGATGGCAGACTGGTCAATTATATTGCAGTCAGATTTTGCTTCACTTTTGAATATATTGCTCCTCTTTAAGGAGCAATTGGCGACCATATAACCATTTAGAACAACATGTGATTTACATATTTTATGCCTAAATGCCTTAGCTTTTAGCCTTCAATTTAAATTATAATGGGAGTGTGGATCTGCACTGTAGGTTGAAGTTCAGGCAAATTCTGGCGACCCGCTCACCGTCACCTCGTTTACTAATACCGGTATGTCAGATTTGCGCCACGCCAATTCTGAAAATGCCGTCACAGCCTAAATGTAGCCACAGCCCATAATAATTGTATTATTATTAGTAGTGGTATTGGTTTGAACCATTAGTTTTTTGAATCCCACATGGAGTCGGATCAGATCACAGTAAACCCGACCACCCCAAATCAGGCTCAGAAGTGACAGTAAATGTTTATACATATCTACGTGCAACTCAGCAAGAAGCAACTTGAAGTACGAGCAACTTATGATCCGTGACCTATTTTAGATTTTGGATATCTACTATATTGATATTTTACATTTGCATTATTTCCTACTTCGTGCTGCAACTGCCGCACAACGATTTCCCTCTGGATAAATAAAGCTCTATCTCGTCTTTTTCCTTATCGTGGTTCTAATCATTTTCTCTATTCAAATCATTCATAAAAGAGGAAAGATGAAGAAATAATAAAACCCTACATCTGGTTCAGAAAATCACGCTAGGAACAGGCGTTAACACAAAGCTAACACAGCCGCTATAGTAATTAATTTGACTCTCAAAATTACTCTGCCAACAAATTGAACGTGATTTTAGTCATGCAGAGTCAACGCATTTTGATTTTTAAGATAACCAAGTACTGCCCTTTGTCGCCATCTTGTGCCTGCGAGGTCTCAAAGGTTGACTTGCAGACTGAGCAGCGCTGGAATTTGTTTTTGTGCTCTCAAAAAATCTTTCGTCAACATGCTTCCAAATATTCAGCCCTGTCTGTTTCCTCCAGACTTTGCTTTGAGGTTTAAGGCCACACGCAGCTCTGTGATCAGCTCAACTATTTTGATTTCTCAATGGAAATTATAAAAAGCCATTTTCTTTGTTTGCCGCCGGCTTTTTGGCATATGATTCTGCGTGATTTCCTACAGTTTCGTAAGTAATAATTTTTGACGTAGTTAATACTAAAAAGGAAATTGCATGTTTTTCATTCGCTTCAATCATTCAGTAATTACAGTGAAATGAAAAATAAATACATTTTCCAAGTTCTAATCAGTCAGTCAGTTGTTTATCTGTCTCTTGTTGCATGCTATGTCTCCATTTATTTATTTATTTTTTGTATTTTTATATCCAACTCCCTCTACAATAGCAGTAGCTCGGTTTCCATCCAAATGTAACGCAAATTTTAACAGAATTTCGAGAAAATTGGCAAAAGAAAATGTGAATAAATGCACATTTCCGTCCACTACAGCTGCCATTAAAGCGTCGCAGAAGAAGAGGACGCGGCGAGATGACGTCATTAAAAGAGCTCCAGTGGGAGCTCAGACGACGACGTTTCTGTTGGTTTCATGTGTTCATGTGAGGAAGGTTACAGCCTCCTCATCGTCTTCAGCTCTTCGCTTTAAGTCACCTGCTTCATGTACGTCATCATTTGTTCACTAAGTCTGTTTCTGTCGCATTTTGTCAACTTCCACCTCAGCCAAGCGCTAAAGCGACATTTCGAGATTTGATCGAATTTTCGGTGTTTCTGGATTTTTTTTAGGCGAAAATGTAAAATGCGCTTAAAAAAAACAGCTGGATGGAAACCCAACTCTCCCGATCAAATCAACTGCGTTCTTTGATTAAAAAAAAAAGTAGAAGGCACACTCTTGTATACATAAAAGTTTGGGGGGAGAAGTTAACTACGACTCCCAAGGTGCATTTCAGCAAGAAACGTCCAATCCAAAATCACCGAGCTTAAAATTCTGTCACATGCGCCGCTACCGGTGGGTGGAAGCTACAGATTACGCTGTTGAGAAAACTGATTTTACAATCTGCAGCTTAAAGGTGGAGGATTTAGCGGCATCTAGCGGTGAAATCGCAGTTTGCAACCGCTCGCCTCGCCCTCCCCTTCCAAGCGTGCAGGAGAAACTACGGTGGCCACGAAACTCAAGAAAACGGCCCTATCTAGAGCCAGTGTTCGGTTTGTCCGCTCTGGGCTACTGTAGAAACATGGCGGTGCAACATGGCGGCCTCCGTTGAAGGGGACCCGCTCCCTCTGTAGATATAAACGGCTCATTCTAAAGGTAACGAAAACACAACGCTTCTTATTTTCAGGTGATTAAACACTGATGAAAACACACTTATAAATATTATATTCCATTTCTGCCGACAGCTGCTCCTAAATGTTCCACACTCGACCTTTTAAATCAATTCACTTTTAATTTTGGGGTCAACTTTAGCTGCAACTAAGCGCTTTGAATTCACTACCGCTCTGACTGGATTCTTCTCCATAGCAACAGCGGCTGAGGCTCATGGGTAACGTAGTATTTAGGGCCGTCTTCCACTTGTGGAAGCAGCAGCTCCTCCCACTTCGCAACAAACAACAAGTATCAATAGTTTTAATAGCCTTTCGATTTATAGAAAAGTGGGATCAAGCCAGTGTACTGTTTGAACTCCATTGTGAAAACCAAGAAGTTTGCTTCTTTTACCTGTAAATTCGCATTTATGAATATGAAATTTAACCAATTAGGCCTAAATTAAAAGATTAGTGATGTACAGTTGAGTCCTAGCATGCCAAACAGTACATGCTTCCAAAATAATGTAAAATTCTCATCAATGGGGCTGTTTTACCAAAAATTCTCTCAAAAGGGCAAATCAACGACCCCACATCTCTTCACAACAGCCTTTTACTAGAGCTCCGTGGATTAATCGATTAGTAGATGAACAGACAATAAATCTTCAACAGTTTCGATAATCAGCTAATAATTTTTTCAAGCAAAACTGCCCCCAAATTCACTAAATCCAGCTGTCAAATGTGAGCCAAATAGTGAATCTGTCTTACTTTTTGTGTTGTTTTTCCTACAAATAGCCGGAGCTCAAACTATTAATCGATCAGTTGGTGGACACAACAGTTTTGACAGTAAAAATGGCAAAAATCCTCTGGTTACAGCTTCTCACATGTGTGTATTTGCTGGTTATGTCAGTCTAAACTGAGTATTTTTGAAAGGCGGATCGAGCCAGTGTACTGTTTGACCTCCATTGTGAAAACCAAGAAGTTTTTTTTGTTGTTGTTGTTGTTGTTGTTGTTGTTTTTTTAACCTGTAAATCACATCTATCTATGAACATACATTTTTGCCAATTTAATTAAAAGATATCATCTAAGGATGCCAAACAGTACATGCTTTCAAAATAACATGCAGCTGTTGATAAAAAATAAAAAATAAAAAAATGCAAAAAAAAAAAAAAAGTACAGTATCTCTCCACAGCAACACTCGCCAAACTACAGTCACTTTTTCCGCAATTTAATGATATTTTAGGGGGGGGGGGGGGTCTGATTTAAAACCCGTCTCGTGTCTAAACCCCGCCCACGCATAACCCGTGTCACACGGAAGTACGTCACACCACTGAAGCTAAAGATGCTTCAACTGCCGTTTCACTGTGACTTTAACATTAAGTTGTACTCTGTGGCAAACTTTGGCCACACCTAGATCCTGTCCCATTTCCACACACACACACACACACACACAAAAAAACCCTGCTTTTTTTTTTTTTTTTTTTAATTAATTTATTTTTTTTCTGGTGCGTTTGTTTGTGTGTCGGCGAGTCCCGGCGGTGTAACCGGAGAGGGGCCTCGGAGAGGGAATGCAGGACTGCAATGGAGCACAATGCAATACAGGTAAAAGCCGATATATATAATTTCCAAATAAATGTCGATTTCTGTCACTTAGACCCGGCGGTTTTTCTGACCTGTTGATGTAGCGGGCTGTATTTTAACCGTGTGTCGCGGCGAACTGCAGCCGAATTTCGCGTTTTATTTCATTTAGTTTGACCGTGTATCGTATTGATTGTTTTCTCATATCAACCAAACCCCAGCGCCGAGAGTTGACTGCAATTACAACTTTATTCAACCAGGCTCAACTTTTTTTTTTTCTCTCTTTTCCTCCGGAGGTGGGAAATAAACGGCTGATATTTTTGTATTTTTACGGGGAAACGATCGGCTGTGACACCGAGCCGTCGCCTCGTTTGATACCGGAGGCTCGCTCGTTAAATGGCAGTTTAATATTTCTGATATTTTTCGCCGTGTTAATGATTAATTTCTTTGTGTGTCGTGTCGACAGTCTTCAGCTTCTCCTCCGGCTACCAACCCCCACCCACACCGACAACACATTTAGCTAAATAAAATTAAATTTTCTGGCCGTTTGCCTGCCTGAAAAATATCAGGAAACTTTTAAGCTAGTCAGCCCTTTTTTTTTTTTTTTTTTTTTCAACAAAAACTAGCTAGCAGCGAGCCGTTGCATCCGACATTTTAATTTTTTTTTTTTGAACGCAGACTCTCTCTTTAAAAAAAAAAAAAAAATAATAATAATAATTTCGACACCGACGTGATATTAAAGATTTGAAATATTATTTCGACAGGGGATTAGGTGGAGCAGCAGCAGTAGTGTTGGTTTTTAATAGGAAGCATATTGATATTATTATCAAATCCTTCCCGACATTTTGTCTCCGGCGTAATTACCACAGTTTAAGGAGGAATGTTAATATTGTGTGTGTGTGAAGAAGAAGGAGGAGGAGGAGGAGGAGGAAATGTGGAGTTTCTTTTATTTATTTTTTATTTATTTATTTATTTTTTTATATGTTGTACTTGAAATATCGAGGATTAGTCCTGCCTTTTTTTTTTAAAAACCCAGGAAACATCCAGAGGACACACAGCTAGGGGCAATGCGAGCTTTTAGTCGAAATAAAAACGAGCCAAAAGTCATTTATTTTGACAGAAATCCTTCATGTGTGGCGTGGGATGTGTTTAATATTCCAGTGGTGGTTGTGTGTGTGTGTGTGTATATATTTCATATAATAATATCTGTTTAAATATTAATTTATTGCTGCATTGGAGGGGTTTTTTGTGTTTTCTCCAGTGGTGAACTTGTGAGCTTATTCAATAACAGGATAAACCCAAGGTCAATACTGTACACTGTGTGTGTGTTTTTGTTTTGTTTTTTTGCATTTTATTTGTTTATTTATTGTCCAAAGCAGGAAACACATTATTAATATTCGTCAGAGGAGGTTTTTATTTATTTATTTATTTTTCTTGTTGTTGTTGTTGTTTCTCCTCTTCCTCTTCCTTCCTCCTGAAAACTGTGTTTTTAAAAAAAAAAAAAAATCTCTGCATTATTCCCAGAAATATCACGAGAACTGACGTAGTAGGCAGGGTGCAGATTAAGGGTTTCCATCTTAAATTCTTGTGTGTGTGTGTGTGTGTTCACATTTTAGACACTGGGCTGCCTCTCAGTGCTCAGATTATATTATGTGGTTTTTATATTTTCCTGCCTGCTCAGCCCTGCCTCGTTTCCACCGCTAGGCTGAAGCACTGCCTCAGCTGGCCCTCCCCCCCCAGGGCCAAAAAAAAAAAACAACCAGAGACCAGAAACTACTGGAGCTCCATGATATCCATATAACACCCCTATAGTGCGTAATAGCATGTTTACGATACGCTATACTCCCTGGATGGTAGCACTTATCGTATGGTCTCACTATAATTAAGTAAAACATATGTGTAATATTCAAACTGCTTGCTTTTACTGCTGATTATAGATAGAACTAGTGCGCAAAGGATTTATAGATTAGTCGATGGGCAGAAAACAAAATAAACACTTTGATAATCGATTTGCGTTTATTCTTTAAAGCAAAAAAGCCAAGATTCTCTGTTTCCCCGCTTGTCAAATGTGAGCTAAACGGTGAACTCATGGCGCTTTGTTGCGTCCTTCGTCCTGCTCGTGTACCTACAAATAACTCAAACTACTAATCGATCAAGTCGACGGGCAGGAAATATATCGGCAATTGACAATAAGTCCCATCGGTTTTGGATCAAAATGCCCCCAAAAAACAAATTCTTCAGTTCCAGTTTTTAAAATGCGAATATTTATTATCTCAGTGTTGTGTGTAGTGACTTGAGTGTTTTTTGACTGTTGGTCAGACAAAACAAGCAAATTTAAAGTGTGTCAACGTGACATTTTTATAGGCCGCACGGTTATTAAAGAATGTAACTACCAGATTAATCCATAATTAAAATAACCACAGCTCTATTACTATTCCTTTAAATATACAGTGTATCTATAATATTTATAACTATTGGGTCTAATGTTGTATCTGTAGAGCTCCAGTGGGGATTTTATATCACTTTATCATATCTTTTGTCCTGTTTAGTACTCAGTACTTAATTATAGTCTTTCTTATATTGTGTCAAGTATAATAATACTTCAAAACATCTAAAATGTCACACCAACCTTCCTGGAGGGCTTTCCAGTGATCCGTACACGCTTCATCTGTCTTTATGTTATCCATTTTCTAAATTATTACTGTATTTATAATAATTTTACTCTTTTCTTTTCTTGTTCCTACTCATACGCTTATGAGTAACGGTTTAATATTACTGGAATTATTAAGTTATATTCAATTAATGGCTAATATTTTGTCAGTCAGTACCGAATGTTGTCCTGATCGTACGTGATTTATATTCCTTTACGTATCATATTGAGTGTAATAATCCTTTAAAATATCTATATAGTGGCTCAGTGGAGACTTTATCTGACTTTATGGTATTCATAATCCTGTTATATTAATATATTACTTAAAAAATACCCATAATATACCTATAGGTGCTAATATCGTGTCTGTAGACCCCAATAATGATTTTATTCAACTTTATTTTATTCTTTTTCTTTGTCCTTCCCTTGAATACTTAATAAGTAATCCTGTAATACTCCTTTTGGATGCTAATGCTAACGTCTTTTGTACTCCGTAGTGTCTTGTATTTACTTTTTACGTGACTTAATGGTAATATTTTCCTCAAAGTATTACTATAAAGCTCCTGAACTATAGTTATAATAGTCCTTTAGTGGGTACTATCGTGTCTGTAGACCTCAATAATGATTTTATTTAACTTTAATTTATTATTCCTTCTCCTTAATTCAACTCGTATACTTATAAATGACCGATTAATATTCCAATAATGCTCCTTTAGGGTCTGATACTTTGTTTATAGCACTCAGTACTGTTGTTACTGTTATCATACTTTTTAAAAGGGACATTTCACCGTTGGAAAGATGGTATTTTTCATAAAACTGGGCTGTCCGTGCAGTAGAAAGACGCAAATATATCCCAAACTCTCCCCGAACTCCTCCAAACAGCCGATCGGAGCTGCTAACGCTAGGCTAACCTCTGATAGCGCCGCCGGGTAACAAGCGGGCAGCGCACGTGCTGAGCCTCATTAAAAAAACGTGTATTGTAGGGAAGCTCTGCGCCGCTATCCTCACCGGCTGGCGCCGCCTGACCCTCGGCCGTGGCGGCCTCTTCCTCCTCCATAACTCCTCCGCGCTGTGCTCGTAGAAGTAGCCCCGAATGCCTGATTCCAGCACTGTTTTTAAAATCGCTTTCTTCCACATCCACAGGAGCGCTGCCTTCAGCCGGCCGGCGGTTCTAGCCAGTTGATTTTTGGACGGGATGTTTTCGGTTTCGGAGCGGTCGAGGAGCCGCGGCCCTCTCGGCCCGACTGTGCCGAAGTACAATCTGTAGTTCGAACGACGGTTCCCCCGGAGGGAAGTTAACCGCCCGCGCTGCAATGATGCAAAGCTGGTTGAAAATCGGCAGAGTTTCCCTTTTTTAATATATTTTCCTCAAAGTGTTCCTATGAAACTCCTGAACTATGGCTGTAATGTTTCTACAGGTGCTAATATCGTGTCTGTAGACCCCAATAATGATTTTATTCAACTTTATTTTATTCTTTTTCTTTGTCCTTCCCTTGAATACTTAATAAGTAATCCTGTAATACTCCTTTTAGAGGCTAATGCTAACGCCTTTTGTACTCCGTAGTGTCTTGTATTTACTTTTACGTGACTTAATGGTAATATTTTCCTCAAAGTATTACTATAAAGCTCCTGAACTATAGTTATAATAGTCCTTTAGTGGGTACTATCGTGTCTGTAGACCTCAATAATGATTTTATTTAACTTTAATTTATTATTCCTCCTCCTTAATTCAACTCGTATACTTATAAATGACCGATTAATATTCCAATAATGCTCCTTTAGGGTCTGATACTTTGTTTATAGCACTCAGTACTGTTGTTACTGTTATCATACTTTTTAAAAGGGACATTTCACCGTTGGAAAGATGGTATTTTTCATAAAACTGGGCTGTCCGTGCAGTAGAAAGACGCAAATATATCCCAAACTCTCCCCGAACTCCTCCAAACAGCCGATCGGAGCTGCTAACGCTAGGCTAACCTCTGATAGCGCCGCCGGGTAACAAGCGGGCAGCGCGCGTGCTGAGCCTCATTAAAAAGCGTATTGTAGGAAGCTCTGCGCCGCTATCCTCACCGGCTGGCGCCGCCTGACCCTCGGCCGTGGCGGCCTCTTCCTCCTCCATAACTCCTCCGCGCTGTGCTCGTAGAAGTAGCCCCGAATGCCTGATTCCAGCACTGTTTTTAAAATCGCTTTCTTCCACATCCACAGGAGCGCTGCCTTCAGCCGGCCGGCGGTTCTAGCCAGTTGATTTTTGGACGGGATGTTTTCGGTTTCGGAGCGGTCGAGGAGCCGCGGCCCTCTCGGCCCGACTGTGCCAAGTACAATCTGTAGTTCGAGCAGCGGTTCCCCGGAGGAAGTTAACCGCCCGCGCTGCAATGATGCAAAGCTGGTTGAAAATCGGCAGAGTTTCCCTTTTTTAATATATTTTCCTCAAAGTGTTCCTATGAAACTCCTGAACTATGGCTGTAATGTTTCTACAGGTGCTAATATCGTGTCTGTAGACCTCAATAATGATTTTATTCAACTTTATTTTATTCTTTTTCTTTGTCCTTCTCGTATTCCCTTGAATACTTAATAAGTAATCCTGTAATACTCCTTTTTAGAGGCTAATGCTAACGTCTTTTGTACTCCGTAGTGTCTTGTATTTACTTTTTACGTGACTTAATGGTAATATTTTCCTCAAAGTATTACTATAAAGCTCCTGAACTATAGTTATAATAGTCCTTTAGTGGGTACTATCGTGTCTGTAGACCTCAATAATGATTTTATTCAACTTTATTTTATTCTTTTTCTTTGTCCTTCTCGTATTCCCTCCAATACTTGTTAAATAATCCTGTAATACTCCTTTTTGGAGGCTAATGCTAACGTCTTTTGTACTCCGTTGTGTCTTTTCTAACCTGATATTTAAGTCAGGGACTTTATCTGACTTTATGGTATTCTGAATCCAAATGTGTTACTATAATATTCCTTGAATACATAGCTGCAATATTCATATAATGGGTAATATTGCGTCTGTAGAGCTATTTGATTCTTTATCCTTCTTAATTCAACTCGTACTTATCTGTTTTAATTTTCCAGTAATACTCCTTTAGGGCATGGTACTTTGTTTATAGTACTCAATGCTGTTTTATCATACTTATTGTATCGTATCCAGTATAATAATCCTTAAAAACATCTATGATATTCCTCTGTGGGCTCATAACAACCAGTAGAGACTTTATCACACTTTATCTGGCTGTATTACTATAATATTCCCTAAATATTCCTATAGCAGTACTCTAGGGTACTCAGTAGTGATTTTATTAAACTTAATGTCTTTTTCCCCCTCTTGTATGAGTGTAATATTATACATATAAATATGTTTATAGCAGCTATTTGTAACTCGGTGACTCAATATTGAATTATCAGAGCGTTTATAATGTTTCTGTGTCATTTTATCTTACTTAATCACTCATTTATCTGTAAAATATATCCGTATTAAGGACTTTAAATGTACCTCCGGGACTCTGTACTTTAGTTCACAGGGAATATTTAATGATTATTTAATCCTATGGCGTCTTTATAATATTCCTATAGGGACTCGCAGTATGTTTTAATGACTTTATCGTACTGTTCTTTCACCAAAGAGGTGAGATGCCTCGTGGTTAAATCAAATTAAATGTGCTTTATTTTCAACGTGTCGTCATAATAGCCCCGTAATGTTTCCACAGGGACTCTGTGTGTGTGTGTTTTTATTTAATCCTCCTGTGGTTCTGTAATTCCTATAGCAGGATATAGTGTGTGTTTGACATTCAACAGTGACCTAGTCCATTATTTTAGCGGTAAACGGTATTCTCTCTCTCTCTCTCTGTCCAGTTGTGTCACCGTGATATTCGTCTAAAGCAAATATCACGTTCGCAGAGTGATAGTGAGCTTGCATCGCTTGTTTTTTTTTTTTTGATGTCTTACAGTTTTCCCGCAGGGCCTTTTTTCAGAGTGTGTCTCTGCGATACTTCACCGTGACGTAATGAAGCATCATGTCACTGCATTATGTTATGTAGTGGCCTTTTATTTTTAATTGTATGTGGTATTAATGTTGCTATTCGTACACTGTATATAGCTCGTGTGTGTGTGTATTTACTGCTGTATCTTTCTAAAAATTGATCTCAGGCCTGCTGCAGCTGGTCTGCAGATCTACAGCGGGTGGAGGGGCGGGGAGGGCTCCCTGTGGAGGGGTTATGGGTATTGGGTGGGGAGGTGTGCTGGGTGGGATGGGGTTGTGGATGATCAACACAAGAGTGAGAATTTGAGAATATTCTGCATTTAGGCAGCAGGCAGGCGGAGAAGGCTGCTGTGTTCAGACGTTACAGCGGCTACGGGGCGACTGGCTGTTATTATTTTATTTTTTTTTAGAACAGCTCTGGTTTAGAAACAGACTATTTCTGGTACAGAGAGGGGAGGAAATAAGAGTATACGCATTTATTTTGTGAATCTTCATGTCCCCATCTATCATGAGTAAATGGATAGCAGCTGCGCAGCTGGCCGCACCCTCAGCTTATACACTAGGCCTTTTATTTCATGTGGATAGTACGCTTGGTGAATGTGTGACGTCTGCCTGGTTTATTATAATTCACTTAATATGGAAAAAGTTATCTGTCACGCACTTAAAACTGCTCAGCCATGCTTCATTTAAACATCAGAGCCGCGGTGATTAATCGGTAAGTCGATTTCGAATGAATTAATCGGTAACTATTTTGATAATCGATTAATCGTGTCAAGTTTTCACACACAAATGGCGAAAAATGTTTCTTGTTCCAGCTCCTCAAATGAGGAGGATTTGCTGCTTTTCTTTGTCTGCTATGATAGTAAATGAAATATCTTTTGGGAAGTCGTCGCTTGGGGTTTTTCGGAAATCGCGACATTTAATAGACCGAGCAGATTAATCGAGAGAAAGTAACCTGCAGATTAATCGATAATGAAAATAATAAGCAGTTGCAGCCATAGTAAACCTTAGTAAAGCTGAAACAATTAGTCGATTTAACTGATTAGTCGACAGGCAGAAAATTAATCAACTATTTTGATTATCAGTTAATCATTTAAGTAATTTTTTTTTTAAAGCAAAAGCTCGCTGTCGGCTCTGGGAACTTCTGATTTGGCATTTTATAGACCAAACTATCAATCAATTAACGGAGGAAATGTTTGGCAAGATTAATTGATCGTTATTCGCAGCCCTTAACATTAGCAACTTTACCGCGAGTTGAATGGAGTTGAGTTTCTGTCAATTTTTGGTAACATTTAAGTAAAACTAGAGTTTAAGTGATTAGCTAACTGATTAGATCCACAGAACATTTATCTGTTTCGTTAATCGATGAATCATTTCAGCCGTTTTTTTCAAGCATAAATACTGAACATTCACGTTCCAGTTTCTCAGATGTGAGGATTTTGCTGTTTCATCTTATCGTAAGTTCAATTTGGACTGCCAACAAACATTTGCGAAACTAAATGATTGATCTGCCAGTTATTTTCTTGATTAATCAAAAAAAATTCTACTATAAAATGTCAGAAAATGGAGGGGAGGGGGGCGTCGATCGCAATTTTCTCGATCAAATGTATTGTTTTGTCCAAACAGTCTAAATCCCAGAGATATTAAATGTACGATAACGATGAGAGAAGGGAAAGCAGAGAATGCTTGGCATTTTGACTTAAACAATTAATTGATTATTACATTTGTTGCCAGTTAAATTTTTCTTTTGCTCTACTTTGTCAATTAATCGATTTAATTGTTGCAGCTCTGAGCTGAACTGTTGGTTGGACAAAACGCCACATTTGAAGACGTGACGTTGGGCTGTAGGAAATCGTAATGGCCATTTATTTTATTATATTCTGACATTTTATATCGTTAGTTGCAGCCATAAATTTAAAAAAAAAGAAGCGATTTTTATAAAGCAAAAGTAATAACCTTGTTTCAGTTTGAATTTCTGTCACTGAGAAATATTTGTTTTAATATTTCGGGTCATTTGCAGGTTGTATGTTGCAGCTGTGGGGCTGCAGATTATGTTTCATGTAAAGCTGCTGTAATTCAGTCTTTTCTTGCCTCTAACTCCAAACAGGGGATTACAGAGGAGCAGAGGCTGCATGATGGACTCAATATCGGAAAACGCAGCATTTTCACGGCAGCTGTGTTTTGTCTTGGGCTGTAAAAAAAAAAAAAAAAACTGGATCACCGTGTCTGCTGTGTTGTACACAAAGCAACATATTTTCCCTTGATTTTTATTATCATCTTAAATCCATTTTTAATATTTTCATAAAGAAGAGTGGGTGTTGTAGTCAAGACCACCTAAACTGAGACCAAGCAAAAACATAACAATTTGTCACCACGTGCCCTGCCCCCTCAATTTCTCACAAAGTTAACACTGCATTAGCTAGCGTTACGTCCCTCAGTATATGTTAACTAAATTAGGTATTAATAATAGCACCCTGAAACATACAGTATATCCCTACCTACCGTAAAGCCCGGGCTTTTATTTGCTTCAATCGCATCCTGCCTATATTTGGGACAGGCCTTTTAATTCCTTTCGCGCAAAACTCTTGCTCAGCAAAGATGGGAAATACGATCAGATTGTTTATTTAAACCAGTATGAATATTACGCTACCGAATAACATATCAGAGAGATAGCAAAATACCGGTAGCCTACCTTTTTCTTTTTTTTTTTTTTAGAAAGGATGAAAGCCAAAGTTATTTCAACTTGGGTTAATTTTAATGAAAACCCGTTTTGATTCTTTTAATCGGTGGATATAATGAATATAAATAATCGAGGAATTGGGCGCACATTAGGACTTTATGACCGATTCAAAGGTAGGGAGTCACCACTTTTTTTCCCCCCTCGTCTCTCTTGTTTACCATGCTGGTAAATCTGAATGAATTATACTTTGGTGCTCGTGGTTTCCGTAAAACGAACTTAACGATTTGAATTGTGGAGAATCTAACCGATCTAACGACGCATGCAACAAAGCATGTCCATATTGACAAATGTTTAAACATATTTATATTTGTATTCGCGATCTAAACACATTAGAGCTAGCTCAAGCGGACTCTGTGGGCTTTGAGAGGTTTTATACACCCAAAGAACTTGTATAAAAACCAGACCTGGCTTCTAATTGAGACCTGCGTTTATTCGCCACACCCGGCCAGTAGTTTTTACGTGAGGTATTTTAATACGTATAGCTTGCTAAATCTCTTTTGGGTGAGGGGTGAAGAGATTTCTGAAGAGTTTTGGCGCAGGGGCAGATTGCTAACATTAGCTAGATAGCGTTGCTAGCATCACAGCTCACCTTTCTTTTCGTGTCCTTAAGTGTCGAACAGCCGTAACAAAAATTTCAAATTAGAAACGAGTCAAGATTTACACCCAGTCACGGTAATTGTGTTAACAAATAATTCAGACGATGCACAGGCAGTTGTGGTCTTGAAATAAAATCCAGCGTCTTCTTTGTCTGAGACGGAGTAAAAATGCGGTCGAGTCCGAGACAAGACCGATCTCGAGTACTACAACTAATACTAACAAGTATTGTGTGTGTGTATCCAAAGCCTGATATATCTTATTCCTCTGTGCCATAGCGCTCCATTCGTAGTTTATTCTGACTCAGTCCCACACACACCGTCCTGCTGCCCCAAATACTGGCTAGAGCACCAAATGTGGATTCATCCGCCGCTGAAAATAGTCCCCAACAAATGCACTATTTCCTCCTGTTTTGAATAAAGTTTGCTAAAAAAAGTACAGCGGCCAGCCATTTTAGGAAATTACTGAGCCTTTTTCAAAAATGAAACTCTATGTTTGTGAGCCATTTTAAAGATTTGGGTCTTTTCACGAATTCTGTCGACAATAAGAAAAACAGAACAGCGCCAGCCGTATCTATTAATATGTTCCAGTTTTCTGACATTGACTCCGTCATGCACCCTCCAGTCCTTCGTGAGTCTTTGAGTAATTTTGCACCTGATTTTAATAATCGATTGATCTTATGAGTAGTTACTTAAGCAAAAATGATCTGGTTTTAGCTTCTCAAATGTGAGTATTTGATCTTTTTCTGTCTTCTGTGATAATACGCTGTTCATATGGTTGGACAAGACATTTAAAGATGTCATCCCGGGGTTTGGGAAATGGTGAAAGATATTTTTCATTATTTTCTGACATTTTATAGACCAAGCGATTACTCGATTAACCGAGAAAGTAACTGGCAGATTGATCTATACCGAAAATAATCACGAGTTTGGTACTTTATCTGTACTTATTTATACCAAAACAAATGCCATGTTTTTGCAAAACCTCAGTCTAAAATAACTTGACCTAAAGCCCAAAAACCTGAACTGAAACTTTCATCAGATATGAGAGAGCTGGTGTTAATATGAAAAAGCATTTAAATGAAACACAATCTGTTGCAACTTATAAGCAAAAATGACAAAAATTATTCTAATTTGAAACAAGTTGGTGATTATTTTTTATCTCATTGCTTTATATTTGTCATTATTTAACAAAAAACTTGTAGAACTTGCATCTATTCTTATAAAAATGCACTCAGTTTGGGTTAAACAAGTCCACATTGTTTCATTTCCAGAGTGAGAACTCGTCTGAGTCACCTCGGGTTGTGGATTTTGTGGTTATCTGTGAATAATGTTTGTAGCGGAGCGCGTTAACACAGCCTGCTGACTGAAGCTGTTGCTCGGGATCCAAAATGGCAGCTCACTGTCCTCCTGACAGACACAGAGATCACCATTTAGGTCACGTACTTTAAAGATTACATAAACTAGAATGTATTTTCTGTTTTTAAAAAAGGAACTGCAAAGTTCCCGGTACCATCAAAACCTGTCAAGGCCTCACACGGCTGCAAAAACAGCCTTGGAATAAAATTAAAAAACTGCATTTCTTAGGTGCGTTTTGGTTTTATGTTTTAGCTTTTTTCCCACAAACTACTCTGGGTGTCGCAGGCCCGGGGCTCCTCACACTTCCTCTTACAAAACTGTGAAATAAAAGCTGCAGGTTTATTCACGCAGCAGCAGCAGCAGAAGAGGCAGTATTGGCTTTCAGATGTATGAACCCACTCGAGGTGTGCTCGATTTTTTTTATTGTTCGAGCCGTGTACAAACACCCACAAACAGTGAGCATTAGCTGCTTGTGAGGTACGACGGATCCAATGCTCCTCATCGCATCCAGAGTGTAAACACACAGGAAGCTCCATGTAAACTGAGCTGTAGATTAAATAAAGACAAACTCGACTTGAGAGTTTTTTAATTTTTGCTAAATGGCACGTCCGCCATTTTGGGGACAAACGGGGGGGGAACCTGCTCTTACAGAAAGACTGCTGGAAAAACCACTTTAGGTTGTTCGCAGTTCATTAATACACACTTAAGCTACTAAATATTTGACTTTTTTTTTTTTAAATACTTCATTGTAAGACTGCACAAGTTGAATTTCTATCATTTTTGCATTCTTACAATAGTAGCTGCATTTTAGGGCTGCGGCTAAATTATTTTCATTATCGATTAATCTGCCATTTATTATCTCTATCGATCCATTAGTCACTAGGTCTATAAATTGCGAGACGGCTGGAAATTTAGCGTGTGAACTGTTGCAAATGAGTATTAAGAAAGTCAGTTATATAGCAGCTATGTGTGCATTAATAAACTGTTAATAGCCTAAAACAGGTTTCCTGACAGCAGGGCCTCTGAAAGACCAGGTCCTCCCTTTTTGTCACCAAAATGGTGGATGTATCAATAGTGAAAAATGTCCCTCATAACTTCCCAGAGCCCAAGGTGACGTCTTCAGGTCGCGTGTTTTGTACCAACAGTTCAAAATCCAACGATATTCGGTTCACGATCATAGAAGACCAAGAAAACCAGAAAATACTCACATTTGAGAAGCTGGAACCAGAACACGTTTGGTGTTTGTCCGTTTTTTAAAGGGACATTTCACCCCAGAAATACATATTTCTCCTCTTACCTGTACTGCTGTTTATCCATCTAGATTGTTTTGGAGATCTCGGCCAATATAACGGGACTGCATGGCGCTCGGCTCGTGGTGCTCAAAGCGCCAAAAAAAAAATACATTTGAAAAACACAACAGCAACGTCTCTTTTCGGAAATCAGGACCTCGGTTACTGAAGATACTCCACAGACTTTGTTGTGAGCGGTTTCATGTAGGGACTATTTTCTTTCTGCCGAACTACGCCAACCGTATCGCCGAGCAGAAGGAAGCGTGCACCCACTCGTGGACGAGAGGCTCGTGAAAGCACAGGATGTGAGCATTAATGGCGTCCTCCTCGGCTGAGCCGTAACGTTAGCTGGCTCAGTGCTGCCAGGTGTGCTAGCAGTATCGGTTAGCTATAAACTAATATGTTATAATAACTAAGATGAGTAGATGCACGCTTCCTTCTGCGTAATAAAAAAAAACAATCTTACTTCAAGCTGGTTGAAAAAGCTAGTAATCTGAGCTAAGAACGTTTTTGTCAAAACATTTTAAAACATTGGATTGCTTTTGTTTTGTGCAGAATTAAAAGCAACGCTGACCTTTTCTTCTGGTCACTGGGGGGAAACTGTGAGATGATTAATGTTCTCGGTTTAAGACTTAACACTAAGCCGCTGCTGTAGCGAAGCGTAATAAAGGTTTTTAATCCGAGTTTAGTTCATTTAGTGCTTTTTAAAGGACGCATTATGAAACCTGCATGCAGCTCGTTTCTCACCGTTTCCAACGCTGATCTGTTGCCTTGTTGTTTCCCTCCATCACACCTGAACAACAAAACAAACGGTAGCAGGAGAAAATGCAAACACGCTACAGTTTAATCTCTTAGATAAACTGAAACATGAAAACCTCCTGTGCAGATGAAGCAAGTCATGCTGTCAGTTACTTCAGTGTTATCAGAAACGTTTTATATTTGAAATCAACCCTCTTGTTGTGATATATGATATGATATGAGGAGATATTATTAAATTAGATTAAAAGGAGATGTTTAGGAAGTAGTCAGGAAAGTAAGCCAACCTTTTGGACCAGTGCTGAAACAATTAATCAGTTAGTCGATTGACAAAAAAAAAAAAAGTAATTTTATTAAGCGAGAGCACCAAACATTCTCCAGTTCCAGCTTCTCAAAAGTGAGGATTTGCTGCTCTTCTCTGCTTTTTATTGTTTATAAATGGAATATCTTCGGGCGTCCGACTGTTGATCGGACAAAACGACACCACAGGGTCCCGTTAATTTTATAATGGACATTTGTGTTGCGATATTTAAACCATCCGTCAACGGGGAAATAAAAGCCTCTTGTGTATGAGACCGCTCACTTGAGAGAGCGCCAGCCAGCTCACGGTGGGGTAGCGCGGCGGGCTAGCTAGCGACCTCCGCAGGCGCTAGCTCGCTGTCGCGGCAATCTGCTTTGGTGTTAACGGGGAGAAAAACCTGAGCTGCCGCGGCTGAGTCGCTCTCTTCCTGAGCCTGTCTAGTTCGTAGCGCCGGTTAAAATCATAGCTAGGCTAGTGTTAGCGTTTAGCAGACGCCTGGAACGGTATAGCCAATCAGAGGCAGAGTAGGGGGGCGGGTCTACAGGTGACCCATCATGTGAGGGGAATCTCGCCACCTGCTGGTGTAGCTAGTAACTGCACCTCACATTACGGATTCAGATGTTTGCGGGTCACGGTAGTGATTGTCTTCCGTGGGTTACAACTAATAAAGTACAATTTTAAAAACTTCCTTCGAGTAGCAGACAACAGTTGTTTTTGCAAAGTTAGTGCTTTTAATGCAAAGTCAACACTTCCTGTAGCTGTTTTCAAAGTAAAAGTCTTCCACACGAGAGAAGAAAAAAAGAGGGGTTACGGCTTTTACTTTGAAGCACTTGCAGGAAGTGATTACGTTTGTGTCATTGGGTGCAGATTAGCTGCCACCAACACACATTGATTATTGAAACCTTTTATTTATAGAGGGTAAACTCACTGAACGCATGCTCTCATTTGCCGGGGTGTCCCTGTTTTACAGGAATATGCAAATAAGTTAAAAGATGACAGACAGATAGATAGACAAATAAATGAGCACGAGGAAAAAGATGTAAATTAAAACAGTCACGTTCAGCTGGTGGTAATGCTCGAATGATTTAGGCAAACTGAGAAAGGGTTATTTAATTTGTAATGTTACAGTGTCACCAAAAGAAGACAGCACATTTCAATGCTAATATCAAAGCTTTACAAACGAAAGGGCGGCTCAGGTATACGGGATGACGGACGGTGTCCACTTTATGTTCTTCTAGAGGGTACAGTGGTGAGCGCAGCTATTTCCAGTAATAAAGAATAGCACTGTGATTATAGATGCAGGGGATTGCGCGTATGAACTACATCTCCGTAGTCAACAATTGGAAGGAATGAAAGCAGCGATGAGAGTTGTACCTTTCAGTTGTCGGGAGGTGAAAACGCAGAGTAAAGGTCACATGACTTTTTGGCACGTTACCCAGCATTCATTTGACCATTTGATTGCAACGTTACACGTTACTTGAACATTGGAAACTCCTGTGAGATTTCGTCACACAGTTGGAAGTTTGAAGTAATTTAGTAGTTCTTGTCAAAGAACAAATCACAACAACTTTACTAATTACAGAAACTGAATGATTAACTAATAGCTGATGATTTTATGGTGGCTTTCTGGGAATCGCGCGGCCTTCACACTGTGCAGCCGTGTGAAAGTGAAAGTTAAAACGGCAGAATCGCTTCTATTAATTTACCCTTCAACTGTTAATGTGTTTGTTTATTTAACGCGCAGGTGTGCACGGGCGTTTCAAATCAGTTTTACAGGTGTGTGTGTGTGTAAGTGTAAGTGTGACCACTGTGTTGTAGTCTGATGATAACAGGAAGTCAGCTGTTGTTTTATTAGTTTTCATGTTCAGAAATTAAACAGAGGTTGTTTTTTTTTTGGAAAAGAATTGCGACACATATACAGATGATCGTACGGGTTTATACACGTCTTAATTTCCAGGCTTTTTCCGCCACAATGTTACATAATGTCAGTAACGCCGGTAGTCATTTTGTAAGAGCAGGCGTCACTGCATTTGCAGTAAAAAGCTGCATCACTTTCCTGTGCTCCATATTTTGAGTCAGTATCAGTGGCTGCTGATATGCCTCTGCCATGCTAAACAGTCCGAGGAGTTAATTTTTAACGCTTCCTCTCCCAAGTTGTTTTAATATATTACAATATCCTGCTGAGTGCTGTTTGCACTGAAAATACTGTCTCACGACATGTTGGTGCAACTTTATTGTTGCCAGAGGTGGATTCTGGTGGATCCTGAGGTATTTTTACTTTCTTTTTCTAATGCATGAAAATGGCAAATTGTAGAAAAGTCTAAAACATTTAAGAATTTAAATTGGTTGTGCACTCCATCATGAACATTTTATTTCCGATGTAGATGTCAGTTTGTCATTGATTCAGCCCGAACGTCCAGAAGGAAATATCTCAACATGTGATCGATTGCCATGAAATTTGGTTCACTTTGGTGATTCTCTTGAGTTTTCATCTAGCGCCACCAACAGGTCAAAATGTCCACTTGTTCAACACTTAGCTTTATGAAAGGAATGCTAACATAGTATGCTAAAATGCTAACGTTAAGTGTCTAGAATGATGCGGTAACAGCGTAGTGTGTCATGCCAACCTTTCATAATTTTAAGAAAGTTAAACGATTTTAATTTGTTAGCGTACAAAAAAACTACAGCTGCTGCAAAGTTTTACCAGCGTGGCAGTGTGCCAAAGCCATCCACCAACGCTATATTCTTGTGTCGTCTTTCCAGCTTTTAATGTTTAACCTCTGCCGTCCCAAAAAAAAAACCCGTCTACGCCACGTGGTTTTCTCCGTCCCGCTGACACGTCTGAACTAACCGCGACCCTCCGTGGACTTCTTCTGTCGAGCCGTGACGCTTTAACTCGCGAAGGTCTCGAGCTTGAGTGGAATGGTTTTTGTTAAAGGCCGCTAACAGCAGAAATATTAATTAAAATAATTGTTTTTTGTTTTCTTTAGACATGTGGCGCGAAGCACACAACATGTTCTTGAGTAACTGTATAGGGCTGGATTTTACGTTGGTTCAATGATTGTGATTTAATTAGATTTTCTTACATATGGAGCAGAACTCTGTTTCACTCAGTAGCTTGATTTGGATTTCCACTGTTACTCGTACAGCTCTAGGTTTAAACAACTCTAACTTATCTCCTTTTTTTTCCCCACTAGACTTCAGTCTAATGTTACTTTATCGGGAAGCTGTGCTTCTTTGGCTCCGCCTTCTGAGATTTCACTCATCCATAGATGTTATTTCTGTCTCCAAAAGAGGTTAATGGGAGTGAAAGTCTGGTCTGTGATCATTCTGCAGAGTTTATTAAATGCCCAAGTCTAACAGTGAAAATGCTGTGGGTGCCTGCAGAGCCACACGGGGACCATTAACTCTTCCTCATCATGTCTTTCTATCAGTGGTTGGATTAACTCTTCCTCTTCATGTCTTTCTATCAGTGGTTGGATTAACTCTTCCTCATCATGTCTTTCTATCAGTGGTTGGGTGCTCCCTCCTGCCAGCGAGGCAGCTATGCCTTCTATAAGTCGGTGAGCAGCAGAGCTCAACCCGACGGGCCCGTCCAGGTGTGGAGGCTCGGGGAGTTTTACTTCATCCGCTGTGGACCCCAGGATCCTGTGTGCATCGCAGAGGTGAGATACCAGCTCATATGGTTTTTCGTTCGGCTCTCTGTTAGATTAAAGCTGCTACAATCGGTATTTTTGTAATAACAACGGCTCACGTGACTTTGTCTAATGTGCGAGCGGTCGCTCATGTTGAGTTATCACCCGCGACTCTGCAGTTCCCCTCAGCTTTGCAGAGTTTTATAGCCTCGTTCAGCTCGTTATTTTTATTTATTTTTTTTTTTTCAACCTGCAACTTAACTGTTTTGGTTCACGCAAACCCTTCGGATCAGCTGGTTGTGTGAATAGGCAGCTTGTTTTCTAATACAGTCAACTTTACAAGGTGATTATATTCCAAATGTTTTGTTTACAGCTTGCCCCCAGGTGGCCCAAAAATAATCCGTTATTGCGGTTTTAAAGCCATGAGCCGCTGAGGCCCAAAAACCTGCAGGTTTTTACCAATGAAGGATTCAGTGGAGCGGGGCTGGACCTGAATATTCGACTATTCGGACGTTCGCGATTCCGTTTTTTAACAACAGCAGGTGAGTCGCGTGCGGAGGACGCTCGTTGTTAATGACGAAACCGCGTGGTACCGAATGACATCGGCACCAACCAGGTGTGTTCGCTGTTGCTTTACCTGGTCCGTGCTTGTAAAATATCCATCGCGTCTGCGTAATACCAGAGAGTCTCTCTCTGTCTGTCTGTCGAGCATGTGTGACTGTCCGTATGCCTTATGGGAGGGTAAAGCGAGGCGAGGCCGTCCAGTTATATAATCGATTTGCCGATGCCGTCGTTCTCTCGGACGGGTAAAAACAATAAGTCATGCTTTTCTTTGTCATGTACTATAAAAGTAAACTGAATAGAGAGAGACGTTAAAAGTAAAAAAACGTCATCTTTGGCTTGGGGAATTATAATGGGCATTCACAGTTTTCTGACTTTGTATGGAAAGAGAGGGTCATTGATTAATCAGGATAACAAACAACAGATCAGTCAATAGTTCTAGCTAAATCATTTTTATATAAAGTCCTGTTGTTTTTATTATAACTCTTAAAAGGGTGCTTTTTATTTTTGCACTTTCATAAAGTTGGGGTACTAAAAAACACTGAAGCAGCAGAGGTCGAGATATCTTTGTGTCCCCAGTAGCTCCGTTAAACCCCGGATACTACACTTCCCACAATGCAGCTTGATAGCATCTTTGAGTATAACCCTCCCTGACTGTTAAACATCAGTGTCTTTCAAAATCCACTCACCTAGTTTTTTCACAGACCATTACTGGTCTGCGTTTGGCATTACAGGCCAGAGCAGCACCAGGAGTGCCTCTTTAACTGTTGACTGACTCTGCAAACTGAACCACGGCACATCGAACCCCTAAAATGCCCAAAAGAGTTTCCCCTCGGGGATCAATAAAGTATTTCTGAAAATGGGTCACGCGCCTGCTCCCCTGCCTGCTCACGTGAGCTATAGAAGACTAATACTATGTTGTTGTTTTTTTGAGTCTACATCCCACGGTAAGGCCAAATTTAGTCAATTTAGGTCGCGAGCTGCAAAGTGTTAATGAGATCGCGTTGTATTTAGGTTGACAGTATTGTATTGACAGTGATCGATTTGTAACGAAGGATGCGAAGTGAATGTTTTTTGGGTTCATGTATTTGTTCAAACCCTGGAAGGAGAGAAACAGTGAAGTAATACAAACTGTTGAAATGAGTCAAAAGAAACTGGACTGAACAGCCACCGAACGCCAAGTTTATCGTCTTTCCCAAATAAAATAAAATCAGTTGACACACGGGCCAGAGACGCACAACAACACACGGATTCCTTTCAGGCATGTACCCCTTTACGTCTATCTGACGGCAATATAACACGTCGGCGTCGTGTCTGGTCGCCCTGGTCGAAAACGACACCACGAGAGCGGTGAGAGTGAACGCCGAACAGCTAAACGACGAGCTGAAACTCACTATAAAGCTCCGTGAAGCCGAGGGGAGCTGCAGGTTCAGCTGCTACCGGAGACGCACACACACATTTTCACATCGTTTATTTTTTAAAAAACATCAGTTATAGCAGCTTTAAGTAAAGGATCCGAATGCCTCTTCCACCGCCTCGTTCAAGCGACAGCATTCAGCCATCGCCACCATATTGCTAACAATATGTGGTACTAAAAGGTCAGTTCACAAAGTGAAATCCTGCTCAGTTTATCTGTTTTTATTTCTCTGCTCCACGAAAGAGCAGATTTTAATATTTGCACACATTTGAATAGACTGGAAAAATACAGTGAACCTCCTGCGGTAGAATCTGGTTTAGTTACTGTAGGAGGCAGGTGTTTCAGCCTGTGTGCTCAGTCAAACTCCTTCTGGATGAGTAAATAAAACCACACACACAAAAAAAGAAAAGAGCAGCAGCAGTAATGTTGAAACGTCTCCTTGTGATTCAGCCAAGAATCACGTCTGACCTACAAAGCACAGTCTGGTCCGCTTCAGTCCAGTTCACACTCACATAATGTTGTCTTTAACTCCAGACCCTCCGGCCTGCTCGGACTGAATCTTTGCTTCTGTGCCATCGGGAGACATTTCTTTCCGTCGGACGCTTTCCTGTTTGCTTGTTTGTCTCTCCTGTCGCTTCCTGTTTCCTCGCCTGCTATTCTACATCCATCCACTTCCAGATTTATACTTCCCTTTCCTTCTGATTCTCAGCCTGAACCTGGTTGGTCCAAACCGGCCTGACCAGGCTCATATTTCTGTTTTGTTTTTTTTTTTTTTCCGCTTGATCCACTTTTTTGTGAAATATCTCTTAACTATTGGATGGATTGCCGTGAAATCTTGTACAGATAGATATTCACGGTGTCCAGAGGATCAATCCGACTGACTTTGGTGATCCTCTTGACTTTTCATCGTCAGGTCAAAATTTTAATTTGTCCAGTAATAAAACAACGCTATTTCTGTAGCACAATTCATGCATAAATGCAACACAACACGCTTTGTATAAAAGCGAATCGTGACATTTAAGATAAAACGGGGATGCAAGCAGTAAAATAAGATCAACAAAAAAAATAAAATAAGATATTGAACATGTTTTTAAAAGGGACAAGATAAAATAATTTGGGGTAAAAAAACGCTTTAGCAGTTTGGGTTTATGACCAAATTCTTGCAAAACAAATGTCAGCATGCTAACATGCTAAATTAAGACAACATCAACATGTTAGCATTGTCTTTGTAATCAGAATCAGAAATCCTTTATTGATCCCCGAAGGGAAACTCTTTGTTACAGCAGCTCGCCTTTACGTCAGCGCACACAGGAGAAAGCAAAAAATACACTATATAAACACTATAAAAACAGGTCAGAAAATAAATTAAGTACCAGGTGGGTATAAGTATAAGATAAAATAAGTGTGAGAAATAACATGGCGGAGATACTGTCCACTATACTAACGAGGACACGGCAATCGTGTTAGCATTTAGCTCGAAGCACCACAGTGTCTTAAGTTCAGCCTCACAGAGCTGCTAGCTTGGCTGCAGGCTCGAGTCTGGTTTTATCTTTAATTCCTAAATCAGAGAATGACAAACAGTGCATTCTTTTAACATTACACATCTGCCTCCCTAACCTGACCTGCTGACCTGTTTTCAGCTTGGCTATTGTGCAGCTAAATCAGTTGTTAGTACATTTGTGTATTTGCAGCTACACAACCAAAGGTTTCAAGGCGTCTGTGTTCTTCTTCGTGTGCAGGTGACCTTGCTGTGGGAGGACCAGACACGCCGCCACCTGCTGGCCAGCGCCAGACTCTACTTCCTGCCCGAGGACACGCCGAAGGGCCGGACCAGGGAGCACGGCGAGGTGGGTCAAAGGTCGCCGGGCGACTGGCTCCTCTTCCAGACATTGGATACTGACGAGGCGTTCATCCCTGCATGGGATGGAATTTCAATCGTTTGTTTATTCTTCCATTTATTCATATGAACGTCTGTAGTACGATGTTTATTTTTTCATCATACTGTCTTGATGTAATTTATTTTAAGTTTAATTTAAATTAAATATGGCATTTGTTACCCATTTTCCATCGAGTACGCCAAAAAAAACAAACCTTTTATAGAGATCCACCACAGGATATGATATACTGGTGACAAAATAAACGTTAATGTAGTTACTGATAATTATCCTGGCAGACTTTATCCCCGTTTGATGTAGTTTGGTGGTGTTTCCACCCCGTTTATATCAATGAGGGAAGGCCAAATAACAGAAACACCTCTCTGTTTAGCTTGTGAGTTCCCCTCCCTAAGTCTTATCTCATCTTAACCATTAATAATACATCACAATGTATTTGTTGGTGATTATTTTGTGCTATTAATCAGAATCTGCAAAGCTATCAAATAAATGTAGTGAAGTAAAAAACCTCTGAAATGTAGTGGAGTAGAAGTATAAAGTAGCATCATATGGAAAGTGAAGTATAAATACCTACAGATTGTACTTAAATACACTACTTTAGTAAATGTACACTATATACAATATGAAGCATGAAAAATAACCGTCCTCTGTTATTCCTGTCGACTGGTAATTGGAGTGAACCTCTTCCCTAATATAATCTGCTTTAAGAACATCTATTAATAACCTCGTCACACGGACACTGCCGCCCTTTTTTTAACCAAACATCTTCGGCCAAGAACCCAAACAGGTTAACCTTCAGTCAAAGTCTAAACCCGACCTTCTGGTCACCTTTTTCCTTGTGCTGAAATAACTCATTAATGAGCGCTCGAGAACGAACAGTAACATTATTTTACATCCTGCTCTCAGTCTCTCTGATAGTATCTGCTTCATTGATAATCTCATCTCTTTTAGGTAGGACAATCAGATGCATTACTTTTTTAAATATTAGAAAATATAAACTGTGATTTCACATGACTAGAGTAAGAAAAGAAGTATCAGATGTGGATGCTGCTGCTGCTGCTGCTGCTGAGTGTTTTTGATTAACACAGTTCACAGGCAGGCTGCAGCTCAGCCTTCACATGAAAACCCCCCCTTTGGGAATGAGACTAATGTATTACCCAAATGTAAATCCTATGACTTGTCTGAAACCAAATTTTCCACATTTCGAACTTAGATATTCCACTGTCGAAGTCTCTAATATAGAGGTTTAATTTTTCCTGGTGGAAAAATGAGCCTTTTGAAAGTAGTTGCCCAGTTTCTTTTATATGAAGAGTTTATTTCTCAATAGTTGTCTCATTTGTGTCATATGAAAAAGCTTTTTTTTTAAATCTTTTTAAAGAGCCGTAGGATCAATCAGTTTGAACATACTTTTTAACATGCATGCATTTATTTTAAGAGGAACAAAACGTATGATCTGTAATTTTAACTTTTTGTACGGATTGAACAACAAACAAACGAGATATCGCGTGTTAATCAGTGAGCTTTAGAGCTGCTGGTAGATGGATTTTGTTACGGTTGCACAGAGCCAGGCTAGCAGTTCCCCTTCAGTCTTTATGCTAAGCTAGGCTAACCGGCTGCTGGCTGTATCTTCTCATCTTACTCTGTGTAAAAGAAAATGAATAAGCGTATTTTCCAAAATGCCAACTATGTTAGTCTCATGTCTGAAAAAGCGCCCGAGTCACTTCTACGTGACAGTAATCTTATTCGATTGGACCTGTAACACTTCGGCACGACTCCAGTCCGAACTGAAGGACGTCAGATTTACGAGAAGGAGACTGCAGTAGGGTTGGGGCGATCGTTTCTATTTTCATATCCAATCGTGGATACTCAAGATAGCGATCCGATCGCCGAGGGGCGGCTGTAGCAGGAGGCGGGGGGGACGGGACGTACGTCACAGCACACCGGTGAAATGCCAGCATCAGCATGTCAAAGAAAAACGTAACGTGTTGTTATGGGTTTTACCCAGATGCCAAAGGTCAGTAAAAGACCACCTTAATTTATTCTGTTTCAGCTTTTCTTTTTTTTTCTCAATTATTGACGTTAGGAATTTAATTTGGATTAAAGACTTTGAATAATCATCTTGAGCATGGCTCAGTGTCTGACGGCGCTTTGAAATGCTCAAACCTTTTAAAGCTTTCTGCGAGCAATACAGTTAAGGAGAACAAACATTTTATAAAAGAGCGTGAACGCTTCATTTAAAATGTTTTAAACATTAAAAAGAGTAGCAGTGTCTCCTCTATTCAAACAACGGCACAGCATCGTGTTCCTTTTTCTTATCTTTAACTGCTTTTATGGCGCGCAGAGCAAAGTTTTGGCGAGCAGGCATGTGGAGAACGGAGATGCAGGGTGTCAGATCCATGGAAAAGACTGCTGGTTAACGGGGCTCGGCGGGTGGACGTGCCGCTCCGCCAAAAACATCGATAAATGCACAGTGGAGCGCAGATTCTAGATAATGTTTTATGACATCTTAGTTCTGATAGTAAGTTAGTTACGGCGCAGGAAAAACCAATCGTCGACGATCCCTTCAGTCGTCAATATACGTTCCGATCGGCACAAGCCCAGACTGCAGCACGTTAAATACGCAGATGGGAAATGAACGCACCTCTTGGTTGCCTTTTATTGAGCGTGCTGTAATAAACACGTCACGTATCTGTTATGCTCAGAGAAACTAAAAATCAGTTTGATAAACTACGAAGCCAGTTTTAATTTGCTGAGTTTTAATTTGTCTATAAAAGTGGACGATATAAAACCGGCAGCAGATTTCGCCACCTAATAACGTTAAATGATGAAACTGAGACCATTTGATTCGAGGATGTGAGAAGAGGAAGCGAGCGCCCTCTTGTTGTCACGATGGTCATTAAGGCTTCAACAGCAAATTTTAAAATCAATCACTACTAATGCAGCCTGTGAGACAGCTGAGAATGCTTTGCTTCCTTCATATTACTTTTCTCCTCCCTTTCGCGCGCCATGTGCCGAATATCGCGGCTCTTTCTGTAAATGTGCCGTCGTGTCTGAATGAAGCCGTGAGGAACATGAACATAAAAGACACGTCTGTCTGAATGACAAAAGGCCATCGCTTTAACAGATACATGAAGCCAGCGGTGTTGCTGGTGATCACCAGTGTGCCTGCGTACGTAAAAGTGATTCTGGCCCTTATTCAGACATAAAACTGTAAAACTGGAATCGCACTTACGTAACGAGGCGCATGTCTGAAAGACTTTTTAAGAGCGTAACGCATAAAAAAGTGACAGTGAATTTTAGAGTTAGCATATTTGAGCTTTTTAAAAATGTTTATTCATGACTCCTGCGGCGCTAATGAGCTCACACCTGGCTGCTCAGGGAGCAGGAGTGTGAGGAGCTCCCGCCTGGCTGCAGGCCCAGAGGAGGCGGAGGCTTTTGGGGTTGGGCTCAGTCGCCTCTGCCCCGAGGACTGAGCAGGATCGCAGCTGACAAACTGGAACGGGAGGAAACTGTAAACCGGGCGAACAGTGGCTCAGTTTGTACACACGTGTGAACTGTTTGTGTTCGAGGAGGCTTAAAGGAGCAACACGCACAACCTTTAACGGTTTTATTACCGTCAGCGGGACAACATTTTGTGTCACCGCAATATTTCTTTTTAGCAGGATATTTACAACAGACGTAAATGAGCTGCAGTTCGCCTGGTTTGTATATAAAGTGCCAGTAAACAGGATTTGATGCAGAACTGTTGTGACACGTGTTGCACATGTCTGGAAAGCAATGTGGTGCAAAAGAAAGTGTTTTCTGCTGCTGAACTTTAAATATTTATTGAAGTGAAGACAATTTTGGAAGTCGAAGCTTGTCTTCATCCATACATTTAAACTCCTTAGACCAGATTTTTGTCTTTTTAAAAAGATGAAATAACTTAACAGCCCTGCTTCACGTTAAAAGTTTTCAACTGGCGCATCGGCAGGATGCTTTTATTGTGAAGTTACAGGAAATGCAATGCGTTTGTTTTGAGTTAGCGGAGCTTCATTAGCCGTGCTATTCTTCACTAAAAAACAAGGACATATTCTGCACTATTTGGTCAACAGGTCATTTTTGAATACTGCATGGAGGAACAGTGCAGACGGACCGCCGCAGTGAGCTGCACAGAGCTGCAGGCGACAGGCTCTTACTGTAGTTTGTGACTAGCACACCTCCAACACGTCATCAAGGTAAACATTACCTTGCTGTGCGGTGCAGTGGAAAAACACTCCATACCCACGCAGCCCCACTGCTCACGGCCGTTCCCGGCAGGGCTCGGCGCGACTACTGTCTTCAGCCCTGAGTAATGTCTTCAGGTCCTCCTTTCAGGGCAGCCTGAATGTAGTCTGAGAGGCAAAACGCTGGGCAAAAAAAAAAGTTTGCCAATTTCTGGCTGCACCACTCTCTGCGGCTCGTTGAAGCTTATTGCTCTGAGCGCGCGGTGATAACTGAAGGTGACTCATGTTGAGTGTATCAACATTTTTATCAACTCCCTTTCTTCTCTCATCTGTATTATGGAGGCTGGTGTGACGAAGCTTGGAGAGATTTTAATCCAAAAACCAACCTGAAAGTATAAAAGTATAAAAGTTAGTGGAACAAAAACAGGATTTTGAAAAGTGAGGAGAACATTTTTTACTATCTTCAGAATATGATGCATGATATGCTAAATGAAATAACTAAATCTACTTAACATTCAACATCCTATAGTTCAGATATTCATTTTTAAATGAAATATTATGGAAATCGCCATATGGCCAAGTGCAAAATCCAAATCGCAGAAGCTGCAATTGTTTGATAATATTATAATGAAGTACTGTAGCGCTGCAGAGACGCCCCGGCCTACAAATCTTGTTCTCCAGATGTAAGAAAACATGTTTCTTTGATACAGATCCCAACAAATGGCACATCATCACAATTTTAATATACTTTTCAGTGAAAATGAAAATTGTGATGCAAAAATGATCATTCCCTCTAACCGTGAATCAATTCGCAATCGTTATATCTGTCAAAATAATCGCAATATGATTTTTTTTTACCATATTGTGCAGCCCTACTGAATGCAACATTAGTATGCAAATGTTCATACCACAGACTGTATATAAAGATGGACGACGTGACTCCACTTCCTCCCACTGTACAAAAATGAAGCCAAAATATCCCCGATACGGGAGCGGCCATCTTGTGCTGGTTTTGTACAGACCCCAACAGATGTCGCATCAACATGATTTTAACAGTTTTTTCAGTGAAAATGAAAATTGTGACGCAAAAATGATCATTCCCGCTAATCGTAATATCTGTCTAAATAATCGCAGCATGATTTTTGTACCATATCGTGCGGCCCTAGTTTTTTTGATGAATGATTCGGATACCTGTGGCTTCGGTCCAAAATGGCTCAGCGCCTGCCTCTTCGTGTGTGTGTTTTAGGATGAAGTTCTGGCAGTGTCCAGGAAGATGGTGGTGCGGGTGGAGGACCTGGTGCGGTGGTCGTGTGCGGAGCCGGCAGGTTGGAGCAGCAGCCTGAAGCCGCCGCCGCCGCCCTGCGGGACCAACGGCCTCCACAGACCTCTACAGAGCAGCGATGGGAACAGCAGCAACACGCCCAACAAGAGCAGCGAGCCGCTCAGAGACAAAACAGAGAGTACGAGACTCTGAAGCCCACTTGTCAGAGACCCAAAAGTGATTTTTAAAAAAATATCAAGTAGACTAATTGGAAACTACAAATTTGTATGGTACCAGTTTGTCAAAATGCTCCTCTAACAGTTGATGAATGAAGTACAGAAATACTGTAATTGGTCGATAATTAATTCTAATTGTTTCAATCATTTCTTCAGTGTTAGGCTGCTATCAATGAAACACTTCCTGCAGATGTTTCATAATTAAAGCCTACCAGAAGAGGGAGGGATTATTATGTCCTTTTGAGCCTCTGGAAGGCTTTTAATGTGAAACATCTTTGCAGGAAGTGTCAAGTTTCATTTGACGGTAGCTTAACAGCCATTGAAAGAACAGCAAAGTCCGAAGACTGAAAAGTATTGGTGTTTTTTAAAAAGTGAAACTCGTGAGCAGCAGAGTGGTGAGTGTGACTTGACTCGTTGTTGTACGAATTGGAAATGTACGTTATAATAAATATAACAACGGGGGAACGTGGAGGAAGTGTTGAGTTTGCACGAGCAGCAAAATTAAGAGCAGATCAGAGAAAAACTGGGTAAAGTGAAAATTAAAGCCTGGTTCTCCGCAGCTGAGGTAAATAAAGGCTGCCACTATTCAACAAGTTATCTTATCGTTTTAAAACACTGGAAATAAGAAGTGAAACGTTATTCCAGATTATATTATTAAGAGGCACGCTTAAACGTGTTTTCTGAGCTGTCGACTAAATTACATGGCTGTACAGTGATGAAACACGTCAATGCCGGTGTTAATATTGACATTTCTTACCAAATTTATAAACATTTCGTGGGTTGAAAATGGCTCAACACACCATCTACTGTTGGAGTCGACCGTTTGGGACTAATTTACGTCATGACATTTCTAAAAAAAAAATAAATAAATGTGCGTTAACGCCCTCTAACCGCTCATTTTCAAATACATGCTGATCTTCTCTTTAATAAAACGCGTGATCGTGTCGGGTGAAACGTTCTGTTTATAAATTAGCTTCCAGGCCAACAAAGCAAAATTCAGTGATCAGTGATCGTTTGTGAAGAATGCAAATAATATTAATAACTCGATAACAGCGCAGTGGTGACTGAGGCATCAGTGCTCTTTTTAAATGTTTTCACCATAAACCTCAAGCCGCTGCTGCAACACCAAGTAAGCTAGTTGAGGATAACGCTATAGCTAACTTATATGACCTCCTTATAAATGTGGACGTGTGTTCCCAGTTGTTTATTTTCCAGTTTCCTCTGGCTGCAGACGTGTATAGATCACTGGACGGGTAGTTGGACGGATTTTCTTTACCGCAGCAGGACGTTTGGTTCACATGTGTGTCGTGTCTTTTCCTCTCAGACGACCTGGTGGAGCGTCAGGGCGTCAAAGTGCTCAGCTACCCGCAGTACTGCCGCTTTCGCTCCCTGCAGAGACGCATCCAGGACGGAGCGAGGGGACCGGGGCTGCAGGACCCCCTCTTGTTGGCCCTGGGGGGCATCAAGGCGCTGCCCAACACCCGGTTCATGTACTGCAGGGACACCTTCAACCACCCGACGCTGGAGAGCAGCGCCAGCTTCTCCTGGCAGTTCAGTGAGTGTTTCGGTGAAACCGGTCCACAAAACGACGTCAGAGTTTTACTGATCCACACGGGGCAGGGGTGGATGAAATATTCAGATCCTTTTAATTAAGTAAAAGTACTAATACACACAGTACAAATACCCTGTCACAAGTAAAAGTCCTGCAGTGAAAGTGTGAGAGTGTGATCAGGAAACAGCCCTTAAAGCATTAAAGCAGTGCAGCGTCCCTGTGGCTGCTGTGCTGTTATATATTCTGTCATCAGGTTATTATTCCTCGTGCATTAATGGAAAGCAGGATGTTGCTGCTGCAGCTGGTGGAGCCGGAGCTCATGTTGAACCGGTTTGTATCGGACTGCAGCTGATGATGCTTTTCATTCTGGATCCATCTGCCGATTCTTTTCTCCGTCGATCCGTCGATCGATCGGTTTGGAAAACTGGTGAAAACGGTGAGAAACGCCGTCACGACGACCCAGAGCCCAAAGCGACGCCTTCGCCGTGTCGTCGTGTCCGACCGACAGTCCGAAGCTCGACGTTATTAACAAACATCACAGTTATTACAGTCGTTCAGAGGAAAAGCAGCAGATCTGCACATCTGAGGAGCTGGAAGTGATTTACAGGAGAAACGACACAAAAGATCAAAATGGTTGCCAGTTAATTTTCAGTCACTTGATGATTAATTGTTTCAGCTGTACTTTTTATAAACTGGTGGGTAGTTTAATTGATGACAAAACATCATATTTTATAAACTCTTCATGTGTTTTGTGTGTAAAAATCGTAATTTGTAAAGTAACTAACGCCGTCAGATAAACGTAGTGAAGTAAAAGTCCAATATTTCTCTCTGAGACGTGGCACGAAAAGAAAAGACTCGAGTACAAGTACCTCAAATTTGTACTTATGTACATGTGGCTGAAGGCAGTTTGTCTACTTCCTGCTTTACAGACGTTACAGACAGATTCACAACAAAGACTAATGTAAAGCTTTAAAGTTGTAAATACCAGAAAATCAAAACAAATGATTCAACAAATGTTCTGGTTATTTCTGGTACTTATTTTTCTTGCCTTCTTTGAATCTTCATGTATGTTGTTTGTTTGTTTTTGTTTGTTTTTTTTCTGCAGGATGTCCGTCTCTCAGTCTTCGAGGACGACCTCGCAAGAGGAGAACCCGAGACGGCAAAGACTCCCTGAACTCCAGCCAATCAGAGTCCTGGATCGAGAGGATGAAGGTTTGTTCTTATATATAATATATATCAGTATTCTGTCGATATAAAACAGCCCTAAAACTACAAATCACGTGTCTTTGAGCCGTCGTTGGTGAGGGTCCACTTGTGCAATTACTAAAACTTGAATTGAGCGAGTGCAGCAGCTTTCAGACAACATTTAAAAACGCAAAGTGGAAAATTAAATCACTTAAAAGAGAATAAGATTTCATTAGTGCCAGTTTGTCCAAATTTAACAAAAGTGCACTTTACAAAATTACTTTTCATCTAGCGGTTACAGTACTTGGGGTTTGTGGCCCGTCAGCCTCAGCTGTACTTTGTGTTTACTGCTAATTAGCGAGTGTTAGCATGCTAACACGCTAAACTAAGATGGTGAGCATTACACCTGCCAAACATCAGCATGTTAGCGTTGTCACTGTGAGCGTGTTATCATGCTGATGTTAGCATTTAGCTCAAAGCACCGCCGTGTTATAGACTCTTAGTCTTGTTAATTTAGATTTAAAAATTGCTGAAGTATTTTAAGATGATCGGGAAACTAATAATCGCTGTACTGACAGAGAAGAGGAACGGCGGTCAGTTTATCTTCGCTGACACTGACGGAGACGACAGCTCAAACACTGTGAGCTGCGTTTGTACTTTCAGTGCGGCTCCTTTTTTTTTTTTTTTTTTATACGTGTGTTTCTGTTAACTGGTTCATTTCAAACCACGCGTCTTTTCCTCTCTGTGTGTTTTCTGTCGCAACGCTCGGCGTCTCCCTCTCAGGAGAACGTGATGGGCAGCGTGGAGGTCGGCTGTGAGGGCAGCTGGCTCCCCCACCCCGAAGAGCAGCTGTTCCTGGATCAGCTCTTCGCCTTCATGGACCGTCAAGGCTTACCCATCCACAAAGTTCCCAACCTCGGCTTCAAGAAGAGTGAGTCTTTCTGTCTCTTTCTTTCTTTCTTTGTGTAAAGAGTGAATCCAACAGAGTGCTCTTAACATTTGAGAAATGAACGGAGAAGGTCACAGGTTCAATTCCTCCCCCGTCATGCGCTCTGCTTCTGGCTAAATCTGACCAACCATCCGTGTCAGAAACACATTTCTTTTTACCTTTTTTATTTAACCAGAATTGTGCCATTGAGATTGGAAAAAGATCTTTAAAACACTTTAGATAACACTAAATATACATCACAAGGTAACAAATTAACAAAATGGAAAAAAACTCTAAAAGAAATTCATCATATAAAAGATCACGTACAAGAAACAACAGCTGTCTAACACAGGTGCTCAGTCAGGATATGGATGGCTGCAACTCGAAATCCTGCTTGACTGGTTTCGTGGTCGCACTCGTGTCTGTGTGTTCAGGCTTTGCGTGTTGTGTCTGCTGTCGAATGCTCTTTCACACAAGTGAGAAGTCACTTAAACCTGCAAACGAAAAACCTACCGCTTGTCAGCAGTGCAAAGAAGTTGTGAACACAACACTGACATATCATCACCTTCTTAAGTCGATACTCGTTAGCAAGCAGCAGCTTATTTCCGCCTCCAGCAGCGGCGTGACGCTTCGTCAGGAGGCGTGTCTGCGTCTCCTGATGGACGTCGGTCCGGTCTTCTCTCCGTCAGCTCTGTGTTCGGTCTCCAGCAGCTGCTGAGGGAAACATCTGGCTCTTTAGCAGCTAGATGCTCCGCTACGTTCAGCAGCTGCTCTCTGACTGCGTCCGGCTGCTGTCTGCTGCCGAGCGGCTCGAGTTCGGCGGCTTTTCACAGCTTCTTCTTCTCTGAAAACGACACTCTGAGCGCCGAGAGCGAACCAGAGCAGTAACAGATAAACAGCGAGCTGAAAGTCTCTATGAAGCTCCGTGAATATACTTGAGATAATTGTGCAATATCCTGTGTTAATACTCCTGTGCAATATTTAAAATGCCCTATTTATTGATATTGATATTTATTCATACCTCTATTACTGCTGTGCAGAATCCTCCGTCTCATTATAAATAAGCCACACTTAACTTGGCAGTTCTGCACTATTACCTTATACTGTATTATTATCATCAACCGCTAAACCCACTTTGTACTTCACACTTATTTTATTTTATACTTATACCCACTTTGTACTTAATTTATCTGACCTGTATTATAGTGGATTATATATTTTGCTCAGTGCTTCTCCTCCTGTGTGCGCTGACGTGACGGCGAGCTGCTGTAACGAAAGAGTTTCCCCTCGGGGATCAACAAAGTGTTTCTGATTCTGAAGCCGAGCGGAGCTGCAGGTTCAGCTGATGATTCACCAGCGGAGACACCGACACGCCGTCATTTGATACATTGTTATTGTAAAAACATCAATAATAGGGGCTTTGAGTATTTGAACCAGGACGGGGTAACATAACATTATTAACACACGCATTCGTCACATCGGTAGATATCGCAATAATAGAATAATAGTCTCAATCGCAACAATAATCACATTTAATGAACTCTGTCACACATGTCGAACAGAACTCCAGTAACTTGTTTTAGTAGGGTTTAATAAGAGCTTCCTTGAGATCAATAACTTGCACTAACAACATTTTATAACATAATCTGATCACATTATATATATAATGATAATCTGGTATTATTTGCAGTCATTTGAACCTCAATATTCTCTATTTTCCTGCAAGAAAACACATAAGACAACATTACATTTATTGTCTTTTTAGTTAAATTTAGTCCAATTTTATTCAGCATGCCTTTTTTTTATGGTTTCTCCATCAATTATTGAGTTAGCTGATTGACTGACTTAAATATAATAATACTAAAATATATTGTGCATCATAATACCGCAACTCATACTTTTTATTTTAAAACAGTTTTTCATTAGAAAAACTAATGTAACGCTTTCTAAAGTATCACATCTGGTGAATGGTTAATTGAACTTGATGTGTTTGATGTCTAGGAAAACTTTAGGGATCTTGATTTGGATTTTAAATAAAAGTTTAGAGGAGCTGAATAATAGTTTTTTAAAGTTTGCCCTCGAGCATCATTAACACTTCGTGTGATCTGATCTGGTGTATCGTCATAATTAAAGCACTCTGTAGAACTGAGAACGTAAAAACACAGGAGAGAATAATGACATCATGCGCATTTTGAAGTACTTTGCAGATTGGTTTTATCGGAACATATTTGTTTAGTCAAACTGTCTAGCGAGAAACGTACTAAGCGTTTTTATTTCAGAATTACAACCTGCTTTGCACTTTTATCTGCATGTTTCATATTTGCATGTCTTGTCTGTTTCCACCTGCCTGGGCCGCTGGGTTTGAACATGTTTCATCCTCTCTGTCCCCAGTTGACCTCTTCCTCATGTACTCTGTGGTCAAGCGGCTCGGAGGCTACAAAAAGGTGAGTCACTTCCAAGTTACTTGGGTTTATTTAGCTCATTTAACCTTTTTATTTCAAAGAATACTTTGCCATTTTGGGAAACACGCTCATATTGCGGAGAGAGTTGCACGAGAAGATTAAAACCACTCCGTCTTTACGCTAAATATCGAGATACCACGAGCAGCCGGTTAGCTTAGCATAAAGACTGGAAACAGGGGGAAACAGCTAGCCTGCCCTAGTAAAACAGCATTTTGTCGTTTTTCACATTTCAGTTTTTGTATGGATTTAACAAATTGCATAAAACGTGTTAATTAGTGAGTTTTAGGTGGTGGTCGGTGGATTTTGTTACCTTTGGACAGGGCCAGGCTAGCTGTTTCCCCCTGTTTCCAGTCTTTACGCTAAGCTAAGCTAACTCCCTAATGGCTGTAGCCTTAAGGGGCCAGTGTACTTCGTCAGAACTGCGTGTCGTTTGGTCAGATAGCTTGAGAAACCCGCTCTTCCCCCCCCTCACCTTTCAGACTGCGTCCGACCATCTCTGTAATTTTCCAAAAACCGACAATCCAACATTCACACCCAACTTAAGGAAGTTTGATCTTCTCTCTCTCTAGCTCCCCTTTTTGTATTTTTTGCACAACTATTTCTGTCAGCTTTAATGCGAACAGCCAAGTGCAACACCTATCAACGTCCCGCAGGAGAGACTGCGACGGTAATTTAAACGATATAGTGTCTTCACTTTTGGACGACAAGAAACAAATAAGCATATTTCCCAAAGTGTCGAACTATTCCTTTTAACTACTACAACAGTACTGCAGATTTATCTGTGAGAGTCGCAGGATGGATCGAAGATACAGCTGTCACAATTTAACAACTCGTGACTTGAAATACTTTCAGTACAGAAAACGTAGAAGTAACTAGCTGTATGAACTAATATTTGTCTCTTCAGAATGAAACAGTGGACTTCTGCCTGAAACAACCAGAGTCATTTCTCATCAGTTTACAGTAAATAAACGCACGACAAAAGCAGCTTTACAATAAATGAAAACAGGCGGTGCAGTTTCAGCTCAGTGCTGCACTGTTCACAACAAAAGGCCCGTTCAATCGTTCATTTCACCCGCCGTACAGAACTGAGCCTTGTGCTGAACAATACTGTATTATACAGTGTTACACCCCTAATGACGCACTGTATAATGTATGTAATTGTTTCAGCCCCACACACACACACACACACACACTCTGACACCACTGCACTCAGCACTAGGGCTTTTAAAAAAGTTCAAATTAATTCCAAATAAGACGTTTTTCATTCAAGTTAATTTGAACTAATTCTAAATTACGTTCCAGCTGCGGTCACGCTCGATTTCACCCCTCGTTCGTTTCTATAAAGAACCGAGTGAGACGTCCAGTCAGACGCCCAGCCGGTTCGCTAATGTAAACTTATTTACGTAACTACGCAGTGAAATAATACAAGCAGCAGAGGAGTGATGCTGCTCGGCTGCAGTGAGTGGACTTTATGATTTCAGATTGTGGGCCGCTGCCTGCTTTTTTGCTAAATATTATTATTTACTCAAATGTAGATTTGTATGACCTCCTCCTGTTGTTTTGAAGCATTTAAAAAACGAATTGGCCGTCTCTTTAAAATCCTTGAGACATATTAATAGTAAAACTTGATGCATTATTTCACTTCTTAATTTAAGTGATTTGCTCACAAAGTGAGGGGGGGGGGAAACCTTTAAACTCGCCCTCCTCCCTCTTCCTCTCACACGCTCACGGATAAACACACACCTTCATGTTATGTCTTTTATTTTATAGACATAAAAAAAACTAAATTAATGCTACCTTTTATACCAGTGTCCGGACCTCCAAACATATCGAACTTGCGTAAAACAATGGATGCTTTATTATCCTTCCAAAATATAAAGCTGTAGGCTCCATAAAGCTGATTTTAACTCGTGAAATCACCGAGGGATCCCGTTCACAATGAATAGCAGTGTGTCGCTGTCCCGGCTTTGAGTCCGCATGTGTGGACGGCCCATTAGGAAGTTGCACTTTACAAAGTCAGCAAACAGACTGACAATGCATTAGCTTTTTGACAATGCTTCCTAGGTGTGTATGTCGTATGTTTGTTTCCTGTTTTTTTCTGTTTCTTTTTTATATTTTGTGTTCAGCACTTTGGTTCCACTTGTGGTGTTGAAAGTGCTTTATAAATAAAGTTGAGTTGAGTTAACTGCTCATTACGCATTGAACATGTCTTATTTTTTCCACGTTCGAATGGTAGTTAACCTGTTGACCTAGCACACACGTTTTGTTTCTGCAGGAGTTCAAAGCTGACCATCTTTGTGTGTGTGTGTGTGTGTGTGTGTGTGTGTGTGTGTGTGTCACAGGTGACGTTGGACCGCCTGTGGAAAGTGGTTTATAACGAGCTGGGAGGATGCCCCGGCAGCACCAGCGCTGCTACCTGCACCAGGAGACACTACGAGAGGTCAGACAGAAAGGCAGAAAGACAGTCAACAAGGTGTTAATGTAAAAGTACACGCACTCAGCGTCCTGTAACTGTGTGTTTTCAGGCTGATGCTTCCTTATGAAGAGCACCTCAGGGCAGGAGGAGTAGAATTCAAAGTCCCAGAGTCCCCCATGCCTCCAAAACCAAGAGGGATAAGAGGAAGGAAACCACTTCCGAGAGGCAGAAAACCAGGACCCAAAGCCAAGGAGAAGAAGATTACAGCCCCTGCTCCTCCTCCTCCTCCTCCTCCTCATACTGTAAGTGACAGACCAACTGTGAAAGTACTGAGTGTCTGCGCAGAATGATTTAAAAAAAATTAATTTAATTGCTGCACATTCGCGCTTAATTTACCTCCCGTTGTCCCTCTTCTTTCGCTGCCAATTTGCACATTTAAATTAGCAAAATCATCGCGTTGTGATGAAATGTTTGCTCCTCGTTACAGGTCCTAAAGAAACGCCGACATACTTTTGACCTTTTTTTAATTACTCCAGATATAATTGAAAATAAATGCACCTTGATGAAAACCCGCAGACGTCCTGGTCTACATGTAAACAGTTCAGGCATCGCAATCACAAAACATCGTAAGGCTTAAAGTGGCCGAGTTAGGAGAAAGGGCGTGTCTGTGTTTTGGAATAATGACGAATCATTTTTAAAAGCATATTTTGCCGGTGAGTTAGTAAACATCCAATCGGCTCAGCCACAAGTCAAAACAATCTAATAACGCCGGAGATGATAGTTTGCAGAACTCGCGGATTAACTTGGTATATCTCAGCCGTCTGTCAGAATTATTAAACCAACCAAAATGCGCTCTTCAGACCCCAATTTGACCCCAATATACCTGACAGTATATTAAGTGTACAAAATCACCGACTGAATTAAATAATAAAGCTGTTTTCATGGCCGTCGCTGGATTATCAGGGCAAAATTGGTGCCACGCTGAAAGAATATCACGTGGCGGTACAATACTTACGAAGTGAATATTTTATTTAGTTTCATGTATGAAATCCGTGGTCGTTTGTTTGTCCTTTACTAAAAGTTGCTCTCAGAAGCTTAATGAAAAGATATTAAGAGGAAACTTGAGATCCTTTTTGTGAGTACAGACACGTGAAAGCAAGCCAAGGAAAGTGATATTGCACATTTCATTACTGGTAAAACACAATGTGCTTTACATTAAAATGTACACAACAATAAGTAGCATGTACAGGAAAACCATCCACCCTCCAAAAGACATCAACAAAGGCTTAAAGACGGCAGAAATTACCGCTGATCTTCCCGTCTCTGAGCAGATGGCGAACCCGAACGGCACCGCGGTGGTGAAGAGAGGCCGAGGCCGGCCGCCGGGCACGCGCAACAAGGCGACGCTGATCGCTCAGGCGAAGCTGCTGGCTCAGCAGCAGGCTAAAGCCAAAGCGGCAGCCGAGTCTCAGCAGCAGCAGAGTCCTCTGCTTCCAGCCAGAGGTGGAGGTGGACCGACGCCCGGCAGCACACACAGGGTAACGCCTCAGACTCTGCCGCAGTTTCAAGGATCTTTGCACGGGGGCGGGGGGAGGATTTTAGATATTGGACAATAATTGTTTTCATGTTATCAGTGGATCCACCTTTGCGCAGAGGGATGACCTGAGCTGCCTTCCGCACTGCTGGTACCTCCGCAGCAATGAGTGTTAGATTACATATACGGGTAGTGATAAAAGGAGCACTAGAGCCCCGTTCAGACTGGATGAACGTTACAGGGGGAGGTGGGGAATGAAAAAGGAAGAAAATTTACCCCATCCTTCCGGACGGTGTTTTAACCATCGGGGGAAATGACAGGAGATCCGGTCTGTAACAGACATTCAGCGGGACAAAGACTAAAGAGAAAGATTAAAGCCTCCCGGGGCAAACACACTGCAGGAGGTGAATTCGAGTCAAAATGTATTACACCCACGGGTGTAATACAGGAACTGCTAATAGCTAATTCAGCTACTTTTAATGGTGCCAATTTGCCAAAATGTAAAGAAATAAGAGAATAGCGGTGCCTACCTGCAGCCATTGGATGAGCTTTTACAGGGTCTCGCTCTACTTAATTCTTTCTGTCATCATATTGGTTCCCAAGTAGGCCTGTATGTTGGTGTTAGCATGTTTCCATCTATCAGAAACATTAATAAACGTCCTCCATTTTCACACAGTAGGTCGTGTTACCATGTTTCCCCCACAGACAGAAATCCAGTCTGAATGGGGCTTAAGAAGGAGGAGATAAGGATCTAGACTAGTCTTCACCTGGTGACTGTTGTTATGTTTAAACCTGCAAGTGCATTTAATACCTCACACGGTTACTGAAGGGCCTGAAGGAAAAGGTGCTGTTTGGTGCAAAGAGACAGAGCAGGCGATGCTCCCCCTGCTGGCTCAGGAGAGGAATGTGCTGCAGAGATAAAATGGTGATTTTTTTTTTTAAAAGCTTCTGCAATAACAAGTTTGCGTGTGACCGGACCAGTTTCACACTTGATCTGCAAAGGCAGGGAGGTCGTCTTGTTCTTCGCAAGACTTTTTAACAGTTTTTCAGAAGGAAGGAGCATTATCCTGACACTTAATAATGGCCAATATTTAGAAAACCACGCTGAGTACCAGTAGATCCAGGTTTTATCTCCGCATTGTGTGGCTTGTGATAGTTCGTGAGAGAACCAAGGATTTGCGTGTTTGTTTGTTTTTTTTTCGCTTGTTTTGTTTTTCTGCGAGTCCTTAACGGGGCGCGCCTATCAGCAATCTGGGTAAACGTGTGAAAAGAGCTAATTCAGGGTCTGGGATGGCGAAGTGTGGTTGAGTTGTATTGATCAAACAGCAATCTTTCCTCTGTGAAATGTTCCTTTTGGTGATTGTGTGGCCTTGACTGGTTTTAATTCGGGCACTGCACAGGACTCACCGACGTCCTGAGGAAAGACTCCGGCGGCTGTGTACTTATGAGGTCTATTAGTCAGTCCCAAAGTGATCACCGATCACCAAATCTGCCTGAAAGATCAGGGGTTTGTGCTGCATGAGTGGTTTGAGAAGTTTCAGGCAGTTTGGTTCTTGGTTGAAATTGGACTTTGTTCTGTAACTGACATGAATTAAAACCGACCACAGACTCTAAACTGCAGATGTTTCGCTAAGCATAAAGTTTGTTTAAAAAAACTACAGTCACCAGCTGTTTTTAGGAAAAAACTGAGCTTTCTTTTTGAAAAGCTGTGTGTCTGTGAGGTTTTTGTTTTTTATTTTTAAAGATGTCGGTATGAACCAGCGCTGAGAGGCAGGAAGTCAAAGTATTGAGAGACGGACTAACGCGCTGTTGGTTTTGGACTTTTCAAGGGATTTGTTGACAATAAGAAACGTTTATTATATAATAACAAAAGACTGGAAACTGAATTTTTTAAAAATACATTAGATTACAACAGATGAATAAACATTGTCCATGACCTCCTTTTTCTTCTTCTCTCCTCCCTCCCCCCGCAGCCCATCCAGCCGGCTGTCCTGCCTGTCAACATGCCCCTCACCCCCGACCTCTCCCCATGTCCGCCCCCTTCCTCCCCTTCCAGCCCAAACCGAAGGAGCTGAAGCCGGACAGGGTGGAGTCTGCGGCTCCTGCTCCGGGTGTGCTCCTCCCCACTCTGCCTCGCCACTTCATTGGAGGATCTCTGGGCGGCTTCAGCCCCATCAAAGGCGTATGTCCTCTGGATGTCTTCAGGAACCGCATCAGCCTCCACAGAGGCCTAGAGAGCCCGGCCCTGACGCCTCAGGATCCAAGCCAGCACCATCCGACCGTCTACACCCTCCAGCCCAAAAGCGGTAGCCCGGATACCCCTCATCCCAGCGGGGACCAGCTTCAGCCTCAGCCCCACCCGCTCCACCAGCAACACAACCGCTGCTCGGGGTGTGACGAGGGAACCCAGAGAGGAGGAGGCAGGAACCGTCCTCCTCTGCCCCCTCTCCGGGTCCTGCCTTTGAACCTGGACTGCAGCGTTCAGGTGTGCCAGCTGATGAGGACTCGTCTGGGCTCGTCTCAGTTCCAGACCTTCACCCGCCGACTGTCTGAGGCTCTGTCTCAGGACCTGAGCACCAAGCCCCCCTGCTCTCCCATCACCCCTCCCCCCGAGCAGGCGCTGCCTCTCAACCTCAGCAAACGCTTCACGGCGAAGAGACCCAGCACAGAGGGACCGGAGCCGAGTCCAGCGGCGATCAACGGGAACGCGGATCAGCCGTCATTCAAGAGACCCAGAACCGGCTGCACGGAGCAGGCCGAGGACTTCAGCCCGGGTGACCGGTCCGGCTCTGGAGGAAGTGTCGGAGGAGGAGTAGGAGAGCAGGATGCGGAGATGAAGAACCAGGAGGAACCCGCAGACCTGAGCTCTCCCAGCAGGATCAGGGCCTTCCTGCTCGGGCTGCCACCCTTCCAGGTGAAATTCGAGGAGGATCTGAATGGGACGAGGTTCGGGAAGTTTCTTCCTCCGGGATCTAAGGCTGAACCTCAGCGGACCGAGACAGAGAAAGGAGAGGGAGGAGTGGCAGTAAAGAAAGAAGTAACGAAGGAGGAGGTGGTTGAAATAGAGCGACGTGAAACTGAGAGGAGCAACAAACTACAGAAGTTGGAGCAGGAGGAGAAAGATCCCATCCACCTCTCCGGTCCTGGCCCCGCGGAGCTGAAGAGAGCCGGGCCCTCAAACACTGACACACACTGTTTTTAGCATTATTCCCTCGGTTGATATTAGCGTTTTTGTAATCAGAAGTCGGGGATTTGTCGGTTTTGCAATCTGGAAAGTTGTATCCGCCGCGGGGCTTAGCGTTGGCTTTGGGCGCCGGATGCTTCAGCGGTCGATCCAGCTCAGGTTAAAGCCTGAATACGCGAAACAGGGAGGTTTCTTTTCTTCACCCTCTGAGAACATTTGAACTCGCAACGTATTTCCTGTTTGTTTGTTTGTTGTTGTTTTTTTCTGGTCTTCGATCACGTCGTTGATTGAACTTTGCAGAGGAATGACGACACACGAGACTCATGACAATCACAAATCGGTTTCTCTTCCTTTCTCTGTCGATTTCTGTCTCTTTTAAGGTTAAAAAAAAGAAACAGAGGAGTGAGACTGTGACTCTTTAACAAACACTGCCATAACCCCCCACCCCCACCCCCATAACACTATAAACTCCACTATTCAATGTTATGGTGAAATATTGAATAAGATCCATATTACTTAAAATATAAATCAATTACATCTATGGGTGATGCTATGCATCAAGACTTCATTAATTAGTATCTAGAGTGTACTGTAGTCTGGTAGTTTCATTTTTAAATTGTACTCTACTTCTGTAGAGTTATTTTCTGATAAAGTGTCTAGATGTTATCTGGAGCTCTGAGTGAAAAGCTCCTCAGTCTTCACGTTATAGCTCGTTAAGTGAAGCGTTTCTATAGTCTGCTCGTTAGCTGAAATTATATAAACTTTTCTTACACATATGTGCCTTAAATGGCCTGCGATCTGTTTCATCGCTGGCTTCAAATGCTTTCAGTTAAAGAGATACCTTGATGTTGGACCTGTTTAGCTTTACTTCACTCCTCAGCAGGGCTGGGTGTCTTTTTGAAATACCAGTGTGGATACGATGAGTGTTTTTGTTACTTTGAGAAATATAAACAAACTACAGAACTTTGAACAAAATTTGAAATGTCGTAATATTAGTAGTTAAAACTGGTAAAAATGTAGGTTTAAATCAAGAACTCTCTGATCCGAGAATAAGTCCGACCAGACGTTCGATGCCAGCTCTCAGTACGTGAGTTTTTGATAGTCGGTGCTGCTGATGCCCAGCCCTGCTGTTTGCGTTGTAAAGACCACCGTGGCCACGTGTCGGCGCCGTCGTCTTGCCGTCATCACTACCACTGTTCGGGGTTGTTCAACCAATAAGAAGTCACATCAGCGCAGGAAGAAGAACTGTGTGTGGAGATCATACATGAACATGTAGCCCAAACATTCAGACTACCTCAGGTTTTTATTTTATTTTATTATTATTATTATTATTGTTATTCTGTTTCAGGGCGGTAGAGCCTATCCCAGCATGCATTTGGGTAGACGGCAGGGTTGGATGCTAGTCCGTAAACACAGACAGACACACTTGGTATTAAAGGACAAGGCTGGTGGTGGTCTATATTTTTATGAAAAGACCAAAACCAACAATTTGTTAGTCCGTCTCTCAGGACTTTCTCACTTCCTGTCTGCGGCTCTCAGTAGGATACATTTAATGTTGGTTTTTTTTTGGTCTTTTCTTGACATTTGTTGACAATAAGACAAATACAGAATATAACCAGAATTACCCTTTTTGAATCTTCAATCTGTATCTGGATACATCTCGTACGCATGTACCCCTGGTATATAAACAAGCGCTCTCCTTGTCTCCGCTCAGACCTCGCTGTGATCGGATCTCAAATTAGTAGGTAGGCAGACGGCGAACAAGGCTAGTCTCAGGTGAAGAGAAGTTGTACGCTGCTGTTCGGGCTCTGCTTTGCAGAGGAAGGGCTCATCTGTAGCTGTTAAGACGGGCAGCTCGACGTAGCAGGAAGAGGTTGGAGATAGTTGACCTTTCAACTTTTTGATATTTTGGGAAGTACACTTATTCGCTTCCTGGCTGAGAGTTAGGTGAGAAGATTGATACCGCTCATGCCTGTATGGTAAATACAAAGCTACAGCTAGCAGCCACTTAGCTTAGCTTAGCTTAGCACAAAGACTGGAAACGGGGGGGGGGAGAATAGCTAGCCTGGATCTGTCCAAAGGTTAAAAAACAAAAACAAAAAAAACACCTCTTGAGCTCACTTTTTAACACTTTATAACTTGTTTGTTTAATCTGTAAAAATGACAAGTTGTAGTTTTTTCGGAGGGGTCATGTACTGGACTAAGAAATCCGACACATAACCCCCCTGCAAAACCGCAAATAGTTGTTTTTACCCGTACGTTTTTGTACAGATTAAACAAACGAGATTGTAATATTTTAATCAGTGAGCTTTAGAGGTGCCGGTAAGTGGATTTCGTTACTTTTGGGCAGAGCCAGGCTAGCTGTTTCCCTCCAGTCTTTGTGCTAAGCTAGGCTAACGGTCTCCTAGCGGTAGCTTCATATTTAGCGTACGGACATGAGAGTGGTATCGGTCTTCTCATCTAATTCTCGCCAAGAAAGCTAATATGCACCTTTCCCCAAAATGTCAAACTGTTGCTTTAAGAATGAGGCCAAACCGTACAGACGTCATGTACACCGGGCTGAGATCCGATCATATTCTCACTGGTCTGCTGCGTTAACGGGATGTTTTTAATTTTTGTATTTCCCCCCCGAATCCAGATAAGATATCCAGATACAGATCGTAAATGTTAATGCCAGGTGAAAGTGAGGAATCGAACCCGCAAGCATTCACTCCGCTTCACCAAAGAACGTGTTGGCGTTTTTTTTTTTTTGTTTTTTTCCACGTAAACCAATCCGCTGCTCCACCCGGCTTCTTCCTCTTCTCGTCTTAAGTGCCAACATAAAACGCCGACGAAAAAAAGCCCCACCACGCGTAGCTGGGAAAAAAATGTAAAACGTCAAGGTATCGCTTTAATCGCAGCCTTTTTCAACTCGTCTCTGTTTGTTTTCTGCCACGGACAGACGTCGGTTCAGATTTGCACACCTACTGTACCCACTCGCTTAATTTTGTTTTTCCATATTTATATTTGCCATGTTTTTTTTGTTTCTTTCTGCCAGCGTTTCGTTATTTTACCAGTAGTAGTGGAATCAACCACGACGCCGAAATGAACTGGTGCTGTTTATTCTCAGTCATGTAGCTGTTGCCGTTTTGTTTTTGTTTTTTTTAATCGATAAGGCTGCAAATTCTTTTCATCTCAGCAAGTCGTCAAATCTCGACTTCAGTCTCAAAACGGCTTCGAAAACAAAAGCGAAACGTTTCTCGCGGCAGATCTGTTTGTCCAGAGAGTTTTTAAAGAAAATATTTTAAAGAACTAAATTAAAAGACACCGTGACTTGTTGTGAAAATATTTGCAGTTTCACGTGAGACCGATGTGAATTGTTTGCGAATGAATGCATGAGTAGAGACGCTGTATACTCAGTAGATCATATCTGGGCAGATGCACCAAAGCACATGTACTCAAACCTCCTCCGTAACCTTTCTATAACGTTTATCATTATGTCGCAGTCAGAGTTATCGTTAGTATTTCAGGATGTTATAAGTCATTATTTTACTGCTATGGCGGATGATCCTGTTTTAAAAAATGTCACTTTTAACGGTAATGTCTGTTTTCTCCTTCACTCGAGGGGAGAAGACGGTAAAACGCTTCTTCCCTTTTTGTGACTTTTCTTAAATCGGCCGTTTTCATCAATGCAGTACGATGTATCTCGCAACAAGATAAATGTATATTTTGCGTCTCGCTCCGCTTCGTCCTGTCTGTAAACCTTTTTTTATTTTATTTATTAAGGTGAGGCGTTTCTGAGCACGCTCAGTCCGTTGTGCAGCGCTGCCCTGCGTCGCTGACGCTCGAGCGGCGAAGGCCTCGGTGTGCTTCAAAAGGAAAGAGTTCGTACGACCACGTTAAGTTAAAAGTGTTCTGTGGCGGCGTCCTTTTCCACGACGTCGTCTTGCGGCGTTGAAGGTGGAATCAAACGGGGACGACGGCGCGCGCTTTCAGTGGTGTTGCACTCGTTTTTTGTTTTTTTTTCACACCGCTACTTGAGTTGAAACTGACGAATCGCAGCACGAATTGGACTTGGTTGTTTGATTTGTCAGTTTTGGAACGATAAAATAAACGTGGGACCGAGCTCCAGCTGGGTTTCAGACGTATGTGCTTCAACTAAACCCCCGCTTCTTAATTCCCGCCGTCGGAATTGACCGTTCGCCAAATAACTGTCGCTACGCCTGTCGAGCTTTCTGTTCTCACTCAGTTAAGTTACGTTTCCTCTTGTTTTGAGGTGTTTAAAAACGGAGAGTGATGACGCAGATGAAGCGTGAAGAGCTGAAAGCATCAGCTGCGTGTGGAGCGACGAGGAGGCTGTGCCCTTCCTCGCATGAAACCAACAGAAACGTCGCGTTTCCGTCACGTTCGTTTCGACTTTTAATGACGTCGCGTTGGGTCTTCTTCTGCGGTGGTTTAACGGCAGCGAGTGGAGGATTAGCTCCACCGGCTGTTCGTCTCCAACCGCTGAACTTCACGCAGCAGCAGTGGATGGAAACGAGCGTTTCGTTAACGTTTTCTTCTGAGGATATTCGTAAACTTTGCGCCACATTTGGACGGAAACTTGGCTAACGATAACGGAGGCGGATCGGTGGCCCGTAGACGTCACGTTGAGATGACTTCACGGAAATAAAAATAGCTTTTCAAGGCCCTGGGAAATCTTAAAGGATTAAAAATCCATAAAACAGAGAGCGATAACTGACCTTGCCTGCGGTTGGAGGCGTCGCGTTTTACAGACGTCTCTCTCATAAAGGAGGTCAACGCTTTTCGTGGAGTGTTTCGTTGCAGTACCGCGGAGCGGCCACTGGGGCGAATTGTCAGCAAGTTGCCGTGTCCAGCTCGCGTAACACATCCATGGGCGCGGACGGGGTTTGATCTCTCTTTTTATTCTCTACATAACTGCTTCTGTCACTTGAGGTGTGAACAAGTGCGACGCGCGAACGTCTTAAAAGTGCGACGGCAGGCCTCTCACCCTTCGGTTGCGGCTGCAACACTTTTGCCTCCAGACGGCACTTTGTACGAACGAGATCGTTTCCAGTAAGCCCCGGCCCTTAGCGCTCTGGCGCCGGGAGCGTCCCGGTCAAACCACAGCTCCACTGGACCAGTTTTATCTCGGAGGGTCTCAGTCCGACTCCCCCTGAACGTTTTGCCTTAGTTTTATTTTTCCTGCGTTGCTTTTACGTCGATGGCCGCCTGCCGCTGAGGGCTGACGAGCGGAGATCTTCTAGTTTAGAGTTGAGCAGCATGTAGTAGTTTTTCTTCTTTGGTTATTTAAGCTTTAGTTTGTAAAGGTTTCTTTTAGGTATAATTTCTTCTTTTTTTTTTTCTCCGTTTTGATAAAGTTTAAAGATTTAAACGTTTACATTTTGTTATGCATGTTCAAACAGATTTGTTATATCCGGTGTTTTGCACACTACTTCAGCATCAGTCTTGAACGGCACTGTTCATTAATGTAAAGTACTTAAAATTAAGTGCCTGATACTTAAAAGTGAAAATTGGAGTTGATATTTGTAAGCAAATGAAAGTCGCATTTGCTCATTAGTCTTCATGCCATTAACTTGAACGGCGGCTCCTGTTGTCGTGTGATGTTTTTATTGTGTTTAAAGCCTCCGCAGGCGGTTTGATCACACGAGGGGAGATTATCTTGTTGGGGGGGAGAAAAGCGACGGCACGACCGCTCGCTCGGCTCCACGACGTCTGCCGGAGCAAACTGGACCTACAGGACTCGACAACAGGGACGCCTGGTGGCCATCAGAGCCCTCGGTGAAGTGATTCACGCAGTGAGCAACATACATGAACAGAAACGATCACATTAAAAAGGTGCTACATGTGGCATTTTAACATCTGTGAGTCGTTAATTTCATTTAACTGTCCGGCAGTTTCTTCTCTTGTGACGTTTTTGCTTTAAAAATGACTAAACATCTAAACCATTGCTGTTTTGATGATAGCGCTGAAGCCATCAGTCGGTCCACAGAAAGCCAAGCATCTCTGGCGTTTGCGTTGTAGTCGCTGCCCCAATGTAATAATTTGCCAACAAACGATTATTTTCATTATCGATTTTTAATTGTCTAAAATACTGAGTAAATAGCCAAAATCTTCCTGAGTCTCTTCGGATGTCTTGTTTTGTCCGGCCAACAGTCAAAAACCCAAAGATACTCAGTTCGCGATCATTTATAAATCGAAGAAATCGAGCAAATGACCACGTTTGAGAAGCTGGAACCAGTGAAAGCTAGGCTTTTTCTGCGTTGAAATCGTTTTGCCGATTTTTATTTTTGGTCATTAATCGATTTTTAACTTGTAAAATCACTTCAGCTCTAGAAATGTCACGCGGTTTTATTCGTGGTGCTCGCCTCGCTGCCGGCCAGTCGAGTTCAAAGTCTGGAGTTCCTGGTGATAAAAGGTTAAATGTGTGACTTTGAGCTCGCTGAAAGCATCTCGAACAACTTGTTAATCCTCTTCGGGGAGAGAGAAGTACAGGCAGCGGAGGGGCTTATGGGAAATGTAGTGTGGATGTCGAAACACCAGCAGTTAAGCGTGCTGCGAGAGTCCATGAACCAGACTTTTCCATCACGTGACGATAATACATCGATGTTAAAGATGCTGCGTGTGGCACCTTTTTTTTAAATATATAAAAACTGTTGGATGTTAAGTACCAATGAATGTCTGTCACATCTTCCTTTGATCTCATTTTTTAATCACTTGACACCATTTCCTCATGTTTTTGTCTTTTATTTTTCCTCCTTCAAACAAAAAAAATCCCCCAGATCAACTTTAAAACAGGCGTGTCCTCGGCCACGCGTGCGTCTAAAATGGCCGCCGAGGTGTTGGAGTTGAACGGGGGGGGGATTTTGTTTTTTTGTTTTTTTTGTGTTGCATGTGTGATTTGATTGATTGCAGATCTGCAGCACAAACTCCAGTAACATTTTTTTGTTTTGTTTCTACAAGCGGTAAACGGCTGGCAGTGTCAGGTACCATTCCATTTTAACACTGTATATTTATAATAAAAGTAATCTGTTAATGAAAGCTGCGTGGGGGTTTGTCGTGTTTCTATCAGCTCTACATTATATACGGATAAACTACACGTACGGCGGCGTCGTAGAAAAGGTTTCAGTCGTCGTCGTCTGGACGCTGTTTTCAAATTCAAGACGTTTCGGCTCCCATCCTGAAGTCATTCTCAAATGTGAAAATGGTCTGAGAACGCAGAAACTTAAGCTACTCTGTGTTGCTTAAGCCCCGCCCTCAGGGAGGAGTCTACCTGAGTGTCTGTTGATTAGCTAGTTTCACCTGAAACTGAGCTAATTGTTTCCATGATGGCCCAGTAATCAGTAATCAGGCCTGTTGTTGGGCCATCATGGAAACAAAAGGTCAGAAAAAGTACAAAAACATGCAGACAGCAGGCTCACATTTATAAGTAAACTAATATAACTGTTAACCTTGTAATTTAAGTTTTGCATTATGGGAAACGTAGGATCTGGTGTTTTTGGACTCACCTCTGCTGCTCAGATTTGCGCTATTCTGGTTTTAATCTGTCTCTGTAACTCCCAACTACTTAATGGAAGTGAAATACTTAAGAAACTCAAATCATTTACGCTGTGGTAGACTTTGGGCAGGTTGAATCTCAGACCACCATTTCTGTTCAAAGAGGGGTTTTCTTTTTTCACAAAAACGGCTTCTTTGACTCGTCTTTCAAACCAACTCTTCTCTCTACTCAGACTCTTCACCTCGCTGTCTTCAAACGTGCGGTTTGTAGCTTTAGATGCAACGCACGGCGCCTGCGATCCCGAGTTAGCGTGTCGCCTGTGCTGATAAAGTCTTTTGTGAAGCGGCTGTTTGGTCTCGCCTATGTACCGCTCTTTGCAGTTTTCCTGCACTGAACTGAATAAACTACATTGCTCTGTTTCTGTGTGGGCATCTTGTCCTCAGGGTGAACGAGTTTCTGTCTGAAAGTGTTGCCTGGTTTAAAGAAGACAGGAACATCGTGCTGTCTAAAGATCCTTTGTAGTTTTTCAGACAGTCCAGATACATAAGGGATGGAGACGCCGTTCCTTCTTGGTTCTGTTCCACTTTTGAGAATGACTTCCGGATGGGAGCCGAAACGTCTCGATTCTGAAAACAGCGTCCAGACGACAACGACTGAAACCTTTTCTACGATGAAACACTCCTGGACGCATGAGGGACAACGCCGTCTACATGTAGGCAGTTTTCATGACTCAGGAGCATTAGGGCCACCGTGGCAGCGGGGAAAGTTGTTTTATTAAGAGATAAAGTCGTAATGAGATGAAACACGAAAAGAAATCAAAACATTAGACAAGTCGTAATATGAGAATAAAGTCAAAATATCAGAAAGTTGTAACTGTTAAAGAAAATTAGTGATTTTATGAAAGAAGTTGTAAATGTTACAAGATTAAAGTTGACAATCGTTTGAGGAAACGTAATGTGAAAATAAACATTACGTGTAAAAACGTCATTCTGAGAAGCTGTGAAAGCAATACGCTTGAGAAAAGTCGCAATGAGATTAAAGTGATTTGAAAAGGGAAAGCTTAAGATTTTAAGAGACTAGAAAGTTGTTAAAATTATGAGAATGAAGTTATCTGTAAAGAAGTCTTAATATGAGACTGAAGTCATAATATCAGATTAAAGTTGTAATTTTGTAAAACGTGTACGTTTGAAAAATATTGCGGTTTTTGAAAAAGTCGTAATTTTGAGGCATTAAGTTCATGCAAGAAGTTGTAATTTTAAGTCAATTTTACGAGAAAATTTACAAGAATAAAGTTGCAAGCGATTGTCTTTGGAAAAGGATTGACGGTTGATATCAACTACGATGGTTCTTGTATGTATGAATGAAAGATAAAATACTTATTAAAAATCAAATTAAACTAATAAAAGGTAACAGTCACACATACAGTTCGCTCTACAAAGCTGTGAAGACGCTCCTCTGAACTTCCTGTGATTCCTCGACCTGAACGCTAGATGGAGGCAGAGATCTGAGAGAAGACGCCTCATTTGAGCTTTTATTTTGGAGGATTTCTGTCTGTTTTTCACCAGTCGGGATAAAAATGATCTCTTTTAACAGTAACACCTACACATTGATGTTTCATCATGCAATTTATTGTGTTTTAATAACTTTTTACTCTTATTGATATTATTTTTATAACGTGCACAAAATCGGAAGTAAAAAAAAAAGAAAAAGAGAAGCTTGTTTGTTTTGTTTTCTGTGTATTTTTTCCAGGGCGTCTCTGCATTTCTTTGTCTAAATGCGCATGTCAAAGTGATGAAGACGGTTTTCTTAATTTCCTTTCTATTTTGTCTCTTTGAATCTGTTTTTCTGAAGCTTTAAAACGCTGAAATCTCTCTCATCAGAATCAGAGCAAGTCCCAGGAATGTGAAGACCTCTAAACCGAGTTAATTATTTACATTACGGGGACTTGCTTTTTATCCCCCCCCCCCCCTAAGGAAGGCGAGTCCCCACAATGTGACTGTGTAAACAGATTTATGTCCCCACAACATGAGTAACACACACACACACACACACACACATTCCTTCCCTCCAGGACTTTTATTCTGAGTCTGTTTCGAAAAATGTCCAGAGTGTAAACATTCACACCAAAGAGGAAATGAACACATTCCTCAGTCTGCTGCAGGAACATTGTTACCTACCCTGTGTGTGTGTGTGTGTGTGTGTTGAGATGCCATGCACGATAAAGGGGGGGGGGGGGGAGGGTTGTATTTACCGGACGGGACGTCCTCTCTCAATCCAGCGTCATTTTGAGGAGACGGCGACGACTCTGAGCATCTCAACTTACAAACGCGGAGAAAATAAAGAAATAACTGCAGCGGCTTTAACTTATATTTCATAAATCAGAAAGACTTTATTGAACTCTTTCGATACAGCAGCTCGCCTTTACGTCAGCGCACACAGGAGAAAGTACTAGCAAACAATATATAATACACTATAAAAACTATAAAAACAGGTCAGAAAGTAAATAAAGTACCAGTATTAAATTAAATTAAACACCGTATTAAATGGCAACATGAAAACACTGGACGCCGCCTCTGGTAGCGGTGAATTGTGCAGCTCCCCTCGGCTTCACGGAGCTTCAGCTCTTTGTTTCTGACATAATGTTACATCTTGAGGTTTAAAGGTTTTTCCCCGCTTGTGCTAAACATCTAAAAACGGAAGATTACTGCGACGGTAACGCGGCTACAGACTTTTAAATCGTGTTCATTAGGGGTCCAAGCCCCGACTGCATGCAACGCAGCGTGCGAAATAACCTCGTCCTCCGAGGCCGCGTGAAATTGTTTGCAGAAGTTGTGGCGTATCTCCACACGGGTTCGTCCGATTAACACAAAACTTGGGCCGGGACTTCCCAAAATCTGGCGCCAATCGTGCCACTAGGTGGCACAAAATTCGGTTTGCACGATCCAGGGTCGCGGCTCAGTTGATGCCTGAAATCTGGTAATGACTGATTTAAAGTGGGCGTGGCTTATTTCAACAAATGCACGTTTCTAGATGTTTCACATTCCAGACTTCACCGAAATCACCCGTACGTCCTGCAGCTCATCCACCGAGGTGTGACAGGCGTTTGCCTCACTGCAACGACAATTCAGAAGTCCGTCGCTCTATATTTTTCCCCACGGAGGCTCAGCGCAAAATCTGGCGCCAACCGGCCACTAGGTGGCGCTCCCGTTGCAAAAAAATAATGAAATGTGTTACAATTATTTTTCCAGACTCCTGTAATATTTGCTAACCTCTGCGTTGATCTCCATCGCGCTCGTGGTGACTGCAGGTCCGACTGGCAGCGGACGCTTGGACCCCCTTAATACCTGCTCGCAGGTCTAGTGTTTGTTGGGTTCAGTATTTCGTGTCTCTCTGTGTCTCTGGTCCGGCTTCGTTTTCTGCATTGCAGAACTCGCCGTTTCTGCCGATAGCTCCTCCTAAATGACGCTCGACCTTTAAGTAAAGAGAACTTAAACACCAAAGCGTGGTTTAAGGAATAATAATAATAATAATAATAATAACAAAAGCAAATGGGAAACTTAAAGATCTCCTCCAGGTGATGTGTTAGATCACGGCCCCGCAACGCACAGCGTGATTCTTCCCAGTCTGTCGTTTTATGATCCTTTTGTTTTTATTAGGGTTCAAACTGCGAAGCGATAGAACTCTATTGAGTTTGTGTTGGATTATTATTATTATAATTATTATTGTTATTGTTATTTTCGTCTCGTGCCGCGGCTCAAATTCCCGTTTGCTGGAATGAGCTAGAAACGAAACCTGGCCCAATGACGTGGAAATGACGTGCATGTGCTTCCACAGACGTATGAGCCCAGTCGGCCACATGGTGGCGCTGTAGTTAAGGCAGAAAACTGCAATTTTGAACAGCCCCCACGCCCCTCACACCGTAAGTCTGAATGACTTGAAATTTAGCTGACGAGTCCAGCTCAGCGTGCTCTACAATAAAGCCTCTTGGACCACTAAAGTCCGCCTAACTAGATCTTCTGCCATTTTGAATTTTTTTGAACCGTAGGTCGGATTACTACCAAATGTTTGGTGTGTCGTCATTGGACGAAGCTTCTCAAAAGCTGCACGAGGCTTGTCGATATCTTATTTAGTTTTCAAGATATTGACCAATGGATTTTAAAAAGGGGCGTGGCTCCGCACATAAATAGACCAAAGTCAACAACCGCTGGTTCGATCATCACTTGACTTACAGGTTATATCCACAGAAGTACCTGAAACATACCCTGAAAGTTTCAGTCAAATCGACCACTAGGGGGCGCTGCAAATGCTAGAACTGGGCGTGGCATAACACAAATCAGACTGTAAAGCGGTGCGATTGGTCTCGCTCCTTCTTGAAGCAGAATTACAGCAGCTGAAGTGACTTTGCTCGGCTCTGCGAAGCCTGAAACGCGTTGCCGCTCGCGGCTTTAGTTACTAACAATTGTCGGTTTTTAATCTGCACTTTGTAACCTGTTTGCTTCTATAAATAAAGATGATCATTATTGCATTATATTCAGAATCAGAATCAGAAACACTTTATTGATCCCCGAAGGGAAACTCTTTGTTCCAGCAGCTCGCCTTTACGTCAGCGCACACAGGAGGAAGTACTAGCAAACAATGTAAAACACTATAAACACTATAAACAGGTGCCAGGTGGGTATAAGTATAAGATAAACTAAGTGTGAAGTACCAAGTGGGTTTACCGGTTGATGATGATAATACAGTATAATAATACAATGTAACCAAATAAGTAATAAGCGGAGGTGCGTGTACTGTCGAGAGTAATAGAGGTATATAGTATCAATAACAGTAAACATAAATATTGAGGACGATGAGCAGCGCTGGCTTCGTCTCTGTCCGGCAGAACTGCAGGTTTAAAGACCACAGACGCCTTCAGAGACCAAACCAGACCCGCTCGGTTACGAGATTCATCGATGTGTCTCTCCGAGAGATTTACGGCTCGACTCTGCTGCCGACATCCACAACGTTCAGACCGAATCCCCAGTTTCCACAAACCCCTGTTCTCCACAAAATCGCCATATTTTGACTTCATCTCCATCACTTTACGTCCACTCAGACAGACGCTGTGTGTGTGTGAGAGCTGGACAAAATATATAAGACGACCATCTTAATCCTGAGACCGTCTCTGAGGACACGAGCTTTGAAAGAGACGATTGAAATGTCTGCAGCCCGTGTTCGATCTGTCACGCACTGATTTATTGCTGAGAATGCATCAAGAAGTGGAAAAACAAAACCCCGAGAGAGAGAGACTTGAAGGAATAAAGAGAGACTGAGTGCTAGAAGACAAAGACTACAGATGGGAAATGGACCTTTTGTTTGTTTTCCATCTGTCCACCTGTCTGCCCCGTCCTTTTAGAGACATCCCAGTGATGGAGCTGATCAATAAAATCAATCAGTGCCCCTCGTCCTCGGAGGAGCAGGCGGAGTTTATAAAACAAAGAACGAGCAGTAACAGTGAAACCAACGCCGCTTTAAAAGCCTTTTGTTTTCAGTTTTGACTCTAAATGACAACAAGTCCTCGTGATTAAACGCCAAAATACTTTTTTTTTTTGTCCTCCAGTCTGCGCCTTTAAAAAATAAGTCTGTTTTACGACGAGGCGTCGCCACGGTGAAGGTCCGGTTAGGTTTAGGTGTGGTGGATCTCTGGTCTCTAAGCATTTTAACGCCAGATATCTTTATAACATGTACAGGGGCGCTCCTGTGTAAATGCTTCCCTGCCGCCGAAGTGCGTTTCCAGGTGTTGCGTGTGTGCAGGAAGTCGTGTAAAGCCGTCGCTTCAGATGAAAATAATCTGGATGTGTGGAGCTAGAGGGAAGTGAGCTTACCAGACCTCTGTGGCCCGCTGCTCATCTCTGCTGCATTGTGGGTAATGTAGGCGCCATGTTTTGACAAAGAAGGAGGATTTGTGGAATATTGCAGTGCGTTGAGCTCTCTATTTTGCGTTATTTGGATCCCCATAAACTAAAAAACCAAAAAGGGTAAAATAGTCAAAGAAAAACACAAAACATAGTAGTAAAGATGTCTTGAGGTATGTCGTCTAAACGGTTTAAAAATCGAGCACACCGAGTGATTTCTTCCGTCTTCTCAGCGCACACAGGAGGAAGTACTAGCAAACAATGTAAAACACTATAAACACTATAAACACTATAAACACTATAAACACTATAAACACTATAAACAGGTGCCAGGTGGGTATAAGTATAAGATAAACTAAGTGTGAAGTACCAAGTGGGTTTACCGGTTGATGATGATAATACAGTATAATAATACAATGTAACCAAATAAGTAATAAGCGGAGGTGCGTGTACTGTCGAGAGTAATAGAGGTATATAGTATCAATAACAGTAAACATAAATATTGAGGACGTACGAGCAGCGCCTGGCTTCGTCTCTGTCCGGCAGAACTGCAGGTTTAAAGACCACAGACGCCTTCAGAGACCAAACCAGACCCGCTCGGTTACGAGATTCATCGATGTGTCTCTCCGAGAGATTTACGGCTCGACTCTGCTGCCGACATCCACAACGTTCAGACCGAATCCCCAGTTTCCACAAACCCCTGTTCTCCACAAAAATCGCCATATTTTGACTTCATCTCCATCACTTTACGTCCACTCAGACAGACGCTGTGTGTGTGTGTGTGTGTGTGTGTGTGTGTGAGAGAGCTGGACAAAATATATAAGACGACCATCTTAATCCTGAGACCGTCTCTGAGGACACGAGCTTTGAAAGAGACGATTGAAATGTCTGCAGCCCGTGTTCGATCTGTCACGCACTGATTTATTGCTGAGAATGCATCAAGAAGTGGAAAAACAAAACCCCGAGAGAGAGAGAGAGAGAGAGAGAGAGACTTGAAGGAATAAAGAGAGACTGAGTGCTAGAAGACAAAGGGGAATAATAAAGAAGACAAAGACTACAGATGGGAAATGGACCTTTTGTTTGTTTTCCATCTGTCCACCTGTCTGCCCCCGTCCTTTTAGAGACATCCCAGTGATGGAGCTGATCAATAAAATCAATCAGTGCCCCTCGTCCTCGGAGGAGCAGGCGGAGTTTATAAAACAAAGAACGAGCAGTAACAGTGAAACCAACGCCGCTTTAAAAGCCTTTTGTTTTCAGTTTTGACTCTAAATGACAACAAGTCCTCGTGATTAAACGCCAAAATACTTTTTTTTTTTTTTTTGTCCTCCAGTCTGCGCCTTTAAAAAATAAGTCTGTTTTACGACGAGGCGACGCCACGGTGAAGGTCCGGTTAGGTTTAGGTGTGGTGGATCTCTGGTCTCTAAGCATTTTAACGCCAGATATCTTTTTAACATGTACAGGGGCGCTCCTGTGTAAATGCTTCCCTGCCGCCGAAGTGCGTTTCCAGGTGTTGCGTGTGTGCAGGAAGTCGTGTAAAGCCGTCGCTTCAGATGAAAATAATCTGGATGTGTGGAGCTAGAGGGAAGTGAGCTTACCAGACCTCTGTGGCCCGCTGCTCATCTCTGCTGCATTGTGGGTAATGTAGGCGCCATGTTTTGACAAAGAAGGAGGATTTGTGGAATATTGCAGTGCGTTGAGCTCTCTATTTTGCGTTATTTGGATCCCCATATACTAAAAACAAAAAAGGGTAAAATAGTCAAAGAAAAACACAAAACATAGTAGTAAAGATGTCTTGAGGTATGTCGTCTAAACGGTTTAAAAATCGAGCACACCGAGTGATTTCTTCCGTCTTCTCAGCGCACACGTCAGCGGAAAAGTTTCTTTCAGAAGACTGAAATTAAAACTAATCTCTTTTTAATTTTTAGCGGCGGCTCCGACCTAATTCGGAGGGATTTATAGCTGCTCTTTCGTGGCCATTTGGTGGATTAAAACTCGGTGCTTTTCTGAGCGTTATTTATTCCTCCCTGAAGCTGGAAGCAGAGTCGGTGTAATCTCCTCAGCTCGGCCCTGACGGGCTAATTTGCCCAGTCAGAGCCTCCATTAAGAGGAGGCAGTTTAGTGTCAGCTCACTCTGCAGGCCTGGATCTCATTTGGAGGAGGAGATTTGCGCTTCGAGTCGGCCTCATCCCGCACAGCTGCTTTATTCTTCGCCGAAAAGAGAAATATCAAGTCTCAGCTGTCACTTCCATCTCACGGGAGACGTCTGCTTGATTCTTAATATCGTTTCCCTTTCTACCTTTCCCAGGTTGTCTTCATCGAGAATACAAAACAGTAAGAGGAAATATTTATGGTGACTGCAGGCCACCCACGTACACACACACACACACACACACACACACATTAGCATACTGTACACACACACATTCACACTAACAAACAAAATAAACAGCGTCTGCAGGAAACAACGAGACCTGCAGGGTGAAGAGTATTGATTAATACCAACCCACTTAACAGGAGGGGGAGGGGCTGGTGTGTGTGTGTGTGTGTGTGTGTGTGTGTGTGGAGGGGAGGGTTAAGGCCAAGCTAGAGAGTCATCTGATGAGACAGCATGGAGCAGACAGGAGGACGGCGGGGTGTGTGTGTGTGTCTGTGTGTGTGTGTGTGTGACATATTATGAGATATCATTTACATGTCATGTTAGCATTTTTAGCCATGCTAGCAGGTCGTTCTAGAGACCGAGTCCGTCCGTCCGTCCGTCTGTCCGCCACTTTGGTCCAGACTGAAACGTCTTTTCATCCAGCGCCATCGTCAGGTCAACACCATCAGCCTCAGCTGTACTTTGTGGTCGGTGCTAATTAGCTAACGCGCCAAACTAAGATGGTGAACATTACACCTGCTAAACATCCGCGTGTTAGCATGCTGACGTTAGCATTCAGCTAAAAAAAAAAAAAAAAAGCACAGCTGTGTCTAAGCACAGACTCAGAGAGCTGCTAGCATAGCATAGCATAGCATAGCATAGCAAGTCTTGTTTATTCTTCACACATCTGCTTTGTCACTTTTGTACGAGAGCAGCGCCACGCGACCCACCAGGTCTTTTTATAAAGACGTGGAGAGATGCGAAACCTAGTTTGTTTAGCGTGTTGAATGTTTCATACTCTTCAGAGACGGGAAAACATCGACAGAAACATCCTCACGCACATGTTGCTGGTTAGGTGCCGCTAACGTTCACGCAATCCCTTACGTTCGCTGCTCGTGGTGAGGAAAAACACCCCAGCATTCAAATTCGCTTGAACGCAGCGAGGTGGGGACTCCTTCAGCTGGAACTGAGTTTGAGGTTTCCCCCGTTATGTAATTTTAATAGACATCTGTCAGTCAAGTCAGATCATTTTTTATTAATATAGCCCAAAATCACAAGCTAGTGTTAGGGGGCTTTAGGAGGTACAGAATACGACCCCCTCTGTACTTAGACTCTTAGGATTAGTGAGGACTGTTCACCTAACGAAATGATATATTACTAGCTTTGTTGCTAAGGAACAATTATTCCTACAAACACAGTTTCAGTCCTCTGAAAAGCTGATATTATTTATGATTCCATGATGCACTTTTACTGTGAGAACAGAATGAAATATTTTTATATAGAGGCCCAGATCTACCACACCAGACAAGACCCAAGGTGTAGGCTGTGCAAAGAGGCCCCTGAGGCAATCCAGCACATAACTGCAGGGTGTAAGATGCTGGCAGGAAAAGCATACATGGAGCGCCATAACCAAGTGGCTGGCACAGTGTACAGGAACATCTGCACTGAGTATGGACTGGAAACCCCGAGGTCAAAGTGGGAAACACCTCCAAAGGTGGTAGAGAACGACCGAGCCGAGATCCTGTGGGACTTCCAGATCCAGACTGACAGAATGGTAATGGCGAACCAGCCTGACATCGTGGTGGTGGACAAACAGCAGAGGAAAGCCGTTGTGGTTGACGTGGCGATACCAAGCGATGGCAACATCAGGAGAAAGGAACATGAGAAACTAGAGAAGTACCAAGGGCTCAGAGAAGAGCTGGAGAAGGCCTGGAAGGTGAAGGCGACAGTGGCGCCCGTGGTCATCGGAGCACTCGGGGCAGCGACCCCCAAACTGGAGGAGCGGCTACAGCAGATCCCTGGAAGAACACCAGACATCTCGGTCCAGAAGAGTGCAGGACTAGGAACAGCAAAGATACTGCGCAGAACCCTCAAGCTCCCAGGCCTCTGGTAGAGGACCCGAGCCCGAAGGACGAGACCCCCCGCAGAGGGTGAAGGACAAAGTTTTTTATATGTGTGTATATATATATATATATATATATACACACACAAAGTGCACTGGTGGTGTGAAGGCTTTTTATTTATTTAGAAAGAAAACATGGAATATGTGTGAAGCCTGAGCAGCTTTTCCTCCTCTGATCCATTTATTTATCTATCAGGTAAAAAACTTCAACTTAAAGGGATGAGACACTAATTTTGTAAAAAAAAAAAAAGAGGCAGGAGTGACTTCACTTAGCGTGGATAAAAGCAGTGGAGCGGTAAATATGGCAGCTGAACTGTGCAGACTCAGCGGCAGGCGAAGTGAGTTTCAGCAGGTTCGCCTCGTACTACGTGGCTGCCTGTGCCAATCAAAGCGCCCCCTCCTCCGTTATCCCCCCCCCCCGGCCTCAGCGCTGAGCTCCGAGAGCGGCGGGGAAGGTATGCGGGCTCGCCGCCAGCCCCGAGCCTGGGACACAGAGGCTGCGAGGCAGGTTGTTATGGCAACCAGCCGCCGCTGCCAGGCGGGGGGGGGGAGCCTCCTCTAAATGTCAGCTTTTCCGGGAAACGAGAAGAAGAAGAAGAAAAGAAAAGAAGCTCATTTTCAGTCCGTCGTCCACGAGTGTTCGTGGCCTTCGAGGGGAATTCTTGGACCATTGGGTCTTTTATCACCATCGACCCTCACGTTCAAATGTACAGCTGTCAACCGAACCACGCTCAGATAATTATTCTTTTTACAGATATTTGACGGTAACATTTTAAGAAAGCGATCGTGAGCCGTTAGCTGTCGCCAGCGTCTGTCCCCGTCCTGGTGTCCACGTTACATCTGAGTTTTCTAATCGTGCGAGGAGCGTTGTTTTTCGATTAAATTGCTGTGAAATACAACCAGAGCAAAACTGAACTTTAGCATGTTAAAATGTGCTGACTTCTCCTTTTTTAAAAGTGTATCGTGTTAGAAAAAGTACAAAGTTTTCAAGCACAAATTGCCTCTTCATCAGATACAGAAGACATGACGTTGTACTTCTTCTTTAATGCAATAAAGTTGAACATTTTAAAAAGCGCCCTCACGTAAAAAAAACCCGGTCCCGCGTCCCTGACGATGAGCCAGTGTGGGAAACATTAACATCCTTTTTCTAAAGTAATTAAGAGAAATGAAACGGTGCTGCGAGTCCGTGGAGAACTTTGTGTAACACACACTTACTGCGGTTAACGTGGCAACGTTAGCACGCCAACACGCTAACATTAGCTGAAATACTAACATTAGCAACGCAAAGGTAACACTTGACTTTAACCCCACTGTTTAGCATTTACAAGCAGCATATACACATTTAATAAACAGTATATAACACACTATAATGCAGCTGTTGGCAGATTAATGTATTAGTCAACAAATATCAGATAATGAATGACAATATAGTAAAACACAGTTGTAATAATATTAAATATGTCTTCACAGTCTTCATTAATAAACACATTGCAGGCTGTTATAAACTATGCCACGTTTCTTTCACGTTTTCAACGTTTAAACAGCGTTCACATTAACGTCCGACTTGTAATCACGAGTGGGAAACTCGACTCTTTCTGAACTGTGATGTTGCCAACTAGTGTTTGATGTCAGCAGAAGTCTATTGTTCGAGGTAATGAAACCTAAATATTGTCTCTGCACAGTATTTTTAACGCTCGCTCTCAGTCCTGAGCTGTTTGAACGTGAAATCTTTCCCATCGCTACTCGGATCTTTTACTTGAGTGAAAGCAGTAACACCACAGTGTAAAAATACTCAAAAGTACCTCAAAAATTGAACTTAAGTACTTGAGTAAATGTACTTAAGTTACTTTCCACCGCTGTCCATCGCAGACCCCCATGTGAAGTACAACCGAGGCTGAGAAAGTCCGGATTAGACTGATGAAAATGTATCCAAATCTAGTAAAATAAGAGCAAAGCAGCCCTAACATGGCCACCATACAGTCATATTTATTTATTTATTTTGCCTTTATTGGACAGTCGGTGTCGAGAGACCAGAAATGTGGGGAGAGAGACGGGTATGACCTGAGACGAGGGTGGACGTTGCGGCACCTTAACCACGAGGCTACCAGGCCGCCCCGCTGAGAATAAACCCTTTTGAGTAACGCTGACATGATCTGTCCTCTCATTCACGGCACAAACTTTCCGGTTTTTTGCCACACTAATGGCAAGGACGGTAAGTCAAGTCGGTTTTATTTAGATAGCCCAGTATCACAAGTTTGCCGGGGGAAAAACACGGAAACCTCCGGAGGAGCAGCAGAGGAGGGATCCCCCTCTCCCAGGACGGACAGACAGGAAATACACACCAACATGATGAAATTACAGTCTGGACAATCAAAATTATAAATAGATTGTAAATATACGTATATAACGAAAGGATCCGGTAGCAGACAGACCTGAGCCACACGGCCTCTCCGGTCCTCAGCACCGTGAAGAACTCACGCTCAGCATTCACACGGGTACGAGACGGGAACAGACGGAGACCAGAGGACAGGCTGACTCTCCTGAAAGATGAAGATCCAGATCCAAAACATATAATGGTAACAGGTACGAGGTAATGGAGATTAAGCGGCTAACAGAAGGTTCAGGCGAAAGGATGAAAGTTAAAAGTTTAAAGTTTGGATCAAAAGGCCCGAACAGACTGTGATGTTAACAGGGAGGTTATTCCAGAGGAAGGGGGGCGCGACGGGAAAAGGTTCCTGCAGCCAGCTGACTTCTTTGTAACTCTGGGGACAGACGGGAGGCCGGGATTCACAATATCTGGGAATGTAGCTGTGCTCATTAGTGCCGATGTTCGGCCTCCTGCACCGTGCCATCTGTGAAACACTTGCTGGGAACTCACCGTTTGCTTGGACATCATGAAGATCTGATTTCAGTGCAGCAGGAGTCAGCCTGTAGCTGCTCCAGGAACCAGGTCCTAATTAGAACAACATAACAACACAGAACAAAAACAAAAAATCTTGCTGACTTTGACTTCGTACTTTAAGTATGACGCCAGTCGAAGTGACAGCGACAGTCAGAAACCCTTGTACGTTCTTGAGCCCGAGGCGTTCTAGTACCAAGTACGCTTTGTCCAGTTTTTCCTAAGCTACCTGCTGTAGCTCAATAAACTCCCCACTGGAAGGGTTTCAGGACAAGCACGGCGGACGCAACCCGAGCCACTTTTTGAGTTTTATAGTGCACACATGCACAATAAGCATCCACAAGCTAGTTATGTGTAACATTTAGCTCGTCAATCGTAGAAAAGGTTTCAGTCGCAGTCGTCTGGACGCTGTTTTCAGAATCAAGACGTTTCGGCTCCCATCCGGAAGTCATTCTCAACTGTGAAAAAATGGGACGGGAACTGGAAATTTAAGCTACTCTGTGTTGCTTAAGCCCCGCCCTCAGGGAGGAGTCTACCTGAGTATCTGTTGATTAGCTAGTTTCACCTGAAACTGACCTAATAGTTCCCAAGATGACCCAGTAATCAGTAATCAGGCCTGTTGTTTTCTGGCTGCACCTCCCTCATCACTGTTCAGTACCTGATTAGCATGTGATTGGCTTGACCACGGTGTTAATACACTGTGGTAAACTTTGGGCAGATTGAATCTCAGACCACCATTTCTGTTCAAAGAGGGGTTTTCTTTTTTCACAAAAATGGCTTCTTTGACTCCTCTTTCAAACCAACTCTTCTCTCTACTTAGACTCTTCACCTCGCTGTCTTCAACGTGCGGTTTGTAGCTAGCTTAGCTACAAATGGTGAAATGGTGGTCTGAGATTTAATCTGAGTCTAAGATGAGTACGACTGAAACCTTTTCTACGATAGAACACTCCTGGACGAATGAGGGACTACACCGTCTTGTTTAGCTCATCAATTAACCAATCAATTAGATTGCTAGGTTGTAAACCTGCAATGAAATCTCAATTACTAGCAATGCCAGTTTACAGACACTCACCGGCAAGCGTACCAGCCCTGATCAACAACAGAATGAAAAATTCTAACTAACTTCACATATACAGATAGACAATCTGGTGACTAGGAACGATAATAAAACATATGTGTAACCTAGTAAGATTATAACATATATGAAATATAACATAAATGTGCCTACATTTAGAATAAGATGGTAAATATACACACTTATTTCTTCAAACATCTATCACTTGTAATATACATACGTAAAACAAATAGTGACACCTGCTGGAAAGTTCTACACACTTATGAATCACCTGTGCTCGACATCGTGTTTGCTGCGGCCAATCCATGACTAGCACGTGAGTTGGTTCGGATCGGGCAGGCCATTCCTCCCAATCACCCCCCTCCAGGTTTCTCCATCGTTGCCCACGTGAGCGTTGAAGTCCCCCGGTAGAAGTGTAGAAACCCCGGTCGGTATCCTTTCCAAGACCCCACCCAGAGGCTCCAAGAAGGCCGGATACTCTGTGCTGCTGTTCAGTGCAGGCACAAACAACAGTCTAGCAAATGACTAAATGTTCTAGTGGTATCTAGTCATGTCCGGATTTTGAGATTAAAATTCTGCCTCCACCCTAAAACAGGGTGGAAGCAGAAAACTTGAATTTAAAAAAATGTTAAAAGCAGCATGACTTTCCAGTACAGACTGCGCAGTTACTGGTTACAGTTATTAGTTCCAACGAAAACTGTGTCAAAACAATGCTGAGGATGTTTTATGAGTCTGTGGTGGCCGGTGCTGTCCTGTATGCTGTTGCATGCTGGGGCAGCAGGCTGAGGGTAGCGGACGCCAACAGACTCAACAAACTGATCCGTAAGGCCGGTGACATCGTGGGGGTGGAGCTGGACTCTCTGGCGGTGGTGTCAGAGAGGAGGATGCTGGCCAAACTACATCTTGGACAGCGTCTCCCACCCGCTCCATGACGCGCCGGCCAAACAAAGGAGCGCCTTCAGCGGAAGACTCATCCCCCCACAATGCACCACAGAGCGCCACAGGAAGTCATTCCTGCCTGTGGCCATCAGACTCTTTAACTCCTCCCTCTAAGTGTCAGTCTGTTTGACCCGAAGTCACTAAACTGGACATTGATCATTAACATCTCTGCCATACTTGAATAATTGTGCAATATTCTGTGTTAATACTCCTGATCAATATTTAGTTTTCCCATGTTAGTTTTTCCTATTTATTGTTATTGATATTATATACCTCCATTACTGCTGTGCAATATCTTAATAATCTCAATAAGCTGCACTTAACTCGACAGTACTTGCACCTCTGCTTATTACTTATATTATTACATTGTATTATTATACTGTATTATCATCATCAACCGGTAAACCCACCTGGCACTTAATTTATTTTCTGACCTGTTTTTATAGTGCATCATATTGTTTGCTAGTACTTTCTCCTGTGTGCGCTGACGTAAAGGCGAGCTGCTGTAACAAAGAGTTTCCCTTCGGGGATCAATAAAGTATTTCTGTTTCTGATTCTGATTCTGAAAAACCGTGGCACATAAACCGAAACCATCATCTGGCTAAACGCAACGAGGGGTGAGCGAGAACTATTGCAATTTTGGCCGAGCTGACCCTTCGAAGAGCCGCTTCAACATCCGCCTTCAACCCACCTTCGTTCTGATTCCAAACCACAAACGGTTCGACCTGAACAAATCTCTCGCCGGCTGTACATCGCCGTCACCAGTCCCGCAGACGGTCTGAGTCAGGGACGGCTCGGAGGAGCTGCCGCTGTAAGGTCCTGCTCCTTATTACTCACAAACAATGTTCCCGCTTGGAGAGCGAGAGACAGAGCGGGGCGGTCTGGCTTCCAGATGACTCGCTTTTCCGTCCAAAATGTTCAGCGTCCGGGTGCAGTTACAGCTGTGGGGATCCCGGATGGCAGAGAAACGACAGATTCTGCACAGAAGGTGCTTCTCTGAATGTGGAAAGGGCGCCGAGACTGTAATCATTGTCTTATGTGCTTTTTACGTGAAACCGGATATTGCAGAGGTATTTGACACCTGGGAGGAATTGATTTGGATATTAATCAGAGCTCACAAGCAAAGCACGCACTGCTGACCCGTGTCTCTGCTGGTGATGCTGATAAAGTGCCGTCCAGTTGATCTAAGTTTTAAGAGGTCGTGTCTTTTCTGAATGATCAGCCACGATATACGGTCGTGATTTGGTTTTTTTTGCAGAGCTAAAATAGTTCTAGTCGAGTTGAATGTGGGAAAAGAATCAGAAACGTTGAGTGCAGACGTGAGATCCCGTCGTTGCTAATTGCACCAGATGACTAATCAGTTCAGCAGCTCATGCATCGCTGCCGTGTGTGTGTGTGTGTGTGTGTGTGTGTGTGTGAGATCTGGTCTTGACATTAAGCGTGAAGAAGAAACATACATGCGCGTTGAAATATTTCCTGCTTGTATCACAGTGTGCACGCTTTCTCTTTATAAGTTTTAAAGCTCCAGCATCTGTTCGCCACATTTAAGAAGGGAGAGGAAATTAGTTCACGATCATCATTAAGGAGAAGTTTAAAATCCATTAGTTTGGGGCTTTTTCTTGATTTTGCAACTCTTATTTTGTGAGTTAATTCTCCTTGTGTTTGTGTATTGTCTTCTCTGTCTCTTATCGACGTCTTTCTTCTTCCTGTAACTTGAAAACTAACCCTGAAAACTAACCCTGATGACCTGTAACTCCATCATCTAAACTCCTGCAAGGAGCGAACACGAAGGTCACAAGCTTTACAGTTATAAAGTTCACACTTATGGACGCTATAAAGTATTTGAATTGACTGTCACGTCGCCACGTGGCCGTTGAGCTCAGTGTCTGTACCCTGGTTGCTCCTCTGAGCTTTGAAATAATAGATTTATAAAACGTTTCACTGCAGACGTTTCTACCTGTCATAGCAAGAAAAGCACAGGTGGATGCTATAACACTGATGGTGGTTATTTTCCGTTTAGGTGTATAAGGGGAATTTCTGATTCCATCACATTTCCTGGTTGTAAAATCAGGTCCATTGTTTCTATTTTGTAGACATGACATGAATGTCAGAGCTTGTGGGAGCTAAATTTGTTTGATTTTTTTAAACCAAATTATAGATGTTTTATCTTTGTTTAACTGATCAGATTTTGCTATCAAGTACCATTTAGTGTAGAATATCTCCAGGAACAAGTTTCATTTGTTGTTGTTGTTGTTGTTGGAAAAAACGGATAAAAGAAACCCCATTTAAAAAACAAAATCTAAAACACTGAGTTATGAAAGCTAGTGGAGCTTATAGAAGAAACTGGGACATAAAAGCTAATTTTACACAGAAGCTCGCCAGGCAGAATATTTATGGGGAGTAAATTTAGTTAATTCATATTTTATGGTTGAAAAATATTAGCTTCAAACAAGTTTCCATTGGCTTAAAACTATTTATTTAAAAAACAGCACAATTGTCCCTTATAACTGCCACTAAATCGTGCAAAGACGATTGTTAGAAAGTAAAGCTTTACAGTTATAAAGTTATAGAAAATATAAAGTATTCTGACTGATGTGTTTGTAAATCAAAAGGTTTCTTTTTTATAAAAGAGAAATAAAAGAAACTCCATAAAAATAAAACAAAACATTGAGTTATAAGATGCTAGCGTAGCAGATGCTTTATAGAAGAAACTGGGACTCTCAAATTACTGCCTAGCTAGCTTACACAGTAGCTTGTAAAGCAGACAATATTTCTGGTAAGTAAATTATAATTTAGTTAAGATCAATAAATGAATGTGAATTGTGAATGGTTGTTAATTGTCCCTCATAACTGCCACTAAATTGTGCGAAGATGATTGTTAGCCAGTGCTAGCTAAAGTATTAGCTTAAAAAAACCGTTATCTTAACAACAGCTACAAGCTAACATAGCTCAGAACGTTAGCTAAAACAAAGCTAAGCGCTAGCTAGAGCATTAGCTTAAAAAAACGTTATCTTAACAACAGCTACAAGCTAACATAGCTCAGAACGTTAGCTAAAACAAAGCTAAGCGCTAGCTAGAGCATTAGCTTAAAAAAACGTTAGCTTAACAACAGCTACAAGCTAACATTGCTCAGAACGTTAGCTAAAACAAAGCTAAGCGCTAGCTAGAGCATTAGCTTAAAAAAACGTTAGCTTAACAACAGCTACAAACTAACATAGCTCAGAACGTTAGCTAAAACAAAGCTAAGTGCTAGCTGAAAGGGGCTAAGCTGCTGGTATTTGTGTGCATTTCTGAAAATAATCTGTTTTGAAAAAGTAGTCTCAGTAAGTAAAACTTGATTTTGATGCTAACAGGACATGGGTGTATATTTAAAGTCATATATTGATTTTATTAACAACAAATATGACAAAATATTAGTCATATATGATCTCTTTTTCCAATTTTAATGACTAGACATCAATGAGAGAAAGGATATCTACATTTATTAGGTGCACCTATAAAACCTAATGCAATAGAGCCATAAATTCTACTTTTACAAAGATAATAATGTTCAGTTTTGATTGACACTTTCAGAGAGGGGTCAGTTTAAGGATATGTTTATTATTTACTAACATGAGGGGGGGGCGAATATTAGAAGTTTCAATATAATGCAGTCCAGTACAACACCACCGCTAACTGCGACCTCAGTAACAAACATACAGTTGAATTAACACCTATCTGACAGTGAATGAAGCAAATAATCTTCATAAGTAGAACTTGCGGCAGATCTGCAGTATCGGATTGCATTAAATTATACAGGTGTATTTTACGACTGACGTAAAAAGATGGGATGAAATTACGCCGAGACATGTGAGACAGGCGGAAGTGATGATAATAGTTTATCCAATGCAAGATTTTTTGGTTTGCTCCATCGCCAATAAAACATTAGGGAGTCCATTTAAAAAAAACCCAACAACAACAGAATAGAGACTTTATTGGCCTTTTTTAGGGCAGACATTTTGGTTTGTCATAGCAGGAAAAGCACAGGTGAAACTAATGACATCATGCTGTTGTGTCAGTAACATAACAGTGAGACAAAATTCACCTAAATTAAATAATAGCTAGTGTTAGTTCCCCCGGGCTAAATGGCTGCAGGGAGAGAGGTTTATTCAGGTTTGCTCCATCAGGTTGTAGTTCATTTTGCTGATTGGTTGGAGGAGTCAGCGGGCAAATCGTAATGTTAAAACGTGTGATGAATCATTGCCGCAGTCTGCGAATGTGTTAATACTGCATGAGTGATGTTTTATTTTTTAAAAAGCAAGCAAGACATCAGCTGACCTGCTCACCTTTCATTTCCTCATATCGCTCACTGTCTGTTGCATGCTATTCTGAAATGGAGCAAAGTAAAACGTTGAGTCAAGCAACAATAAATCAAACGATTTCCCACGCGATGAAGCCGCTGCGGCGCTCCATCGCAGGTGAACTCCCATCGCCTGTCAGACCTCGCCGTGTTATGAAATAATGGTCTCTAAATCATGTAAGAAATCTGTTGCAGGAGATCTCGGCGTCCTGTTTGACGGCAGTTTATGTTTTGAGCAACATATCACAAAAACTGTGAAACGCCTGCAGACTGTACAGGACTCAGCTGCTCGGCTGTAAACCAGGACCAGGTGACCACGTCACACCTGGTTAAGCCTCTTTACATCGGCTCCCTGTTTGTTTCAGGACTGATTTTAAGATCTTGTTGATTACTTTTAAGGCTCTTCATGGCTCCAGACTATATCTTAGACCTTGTAATCCTTCATGAACCTTCACGCAGTCTGAGATCTTCGGGCAGGGGTCTCCTGTCTGTTCCTGAGTCCAGGATGGAAACTAAGGGGGACGGAGCTTTGGCCATCAGGGCCCCGAGGCTCTGGAACAACCTGCCTGAAGACATCAGGCCGTCTGAGTCAGAGTCTTCGTTTAAGTCTCGTCTCAAAAGACATTTTTATCAGAAAGCAGATTTTACCTGAACTGGCTGCTTATTTTACTGCTTTTATGTATTTAATGTGTTTTATTTCTTTATATTTCGTCATTCACTGCGGTGTTTCATTTCTCTTGTTGTGAAGCACTTTGTACTTTGTTTTGATAAGTGCTCTATGAATAAAGTTTTATTATTTTATTATTATTGTTTACGTACTGACCGTGAGTTAACCAATAAAAGGGAATTCCAGTCTGTGCTGAATCTGAGACGGTACAAAATGTCTGTATTTAGTTTTTTAGTCATAGCTGGGTGGTAAATTAACATCATCTTTGCCTCAGCTGGTAAAAGGTGAATAGAAATAGAGGTAAAGCTTTATTTTACAGGTCTGCGACTTCCGTGTGATGAAGTTTCCTGCTGTTTTCATAATAATTCTATGGAAAGCATGAATTTCGTTGAAGAAACTGCTCCATTTAAACGCAAGCAAATGTGGCTGTGCACCGAATAAAACACTCTCCGTTATGCTTGAAATGAATTGAAGAGTGTGACAACTGGACAGCTGCGATGATTAGAAGATTAACTGGCAACTTAACTTTGCTAATTTTATGAATTGTTTAAGTTCAATCAGTCTCAGATGTGAGGACGTGCTGCTCGTGTGTTTGGGGGTTTCTTACTGTTATTTTAAGACGTCACATTGGGCTTCAGGCATTTGTTATTTTTTTGACATTATATAAACCAAACAATTAATCAGAAGACAATCAGCAAATGAACTGATAATGGGAATAATCATCAGGTGCAGCCGTATCGACTTTTAGCACCAAATTACACCCAGGAAACTTCCTGGGAAATGAAGGAAACTTCCACCCATTGATGCGTTTCTTTGGTTGCATTTATTTGCTGTTATTTGTTTCACAGCAGCTGATGTTTTTTTTTTTTTTGCACAGCTGCAGAGGAAGCTGACTCCTCGGCACTAGGACCCGTCAGACTAGTTATCCGGTAATCCTCCGGCGCTAGGACCGCTCGGACCACGGGCTCGCCTCTTTGTCTCCACCAGCCTCCTCCTCCTCCTCCTCCTCCTCTCGGTCCTCCCTGTAGTCTCATTCCGTGTCTCTCTCCATCAGCAGCGGTCTGGATGCTTGCAGGGACAGAAACATGGCTGTGAATCTCGGCAAGAACAGACTGGCCCTGCTGACCTCCTACCAGGACGTCATTGACGAGACCTCGGACACCGACTGGTGAGTCCTGCGGCCGGCCGGCCATCCCTCCTTACCCCCACCCCCTTCCTCCTCTCTCTCTCTCCCCATCTCTTCTTCCTCCTCGTCTCGTTTCGGCCCCTCTCCTGGCTCCCCTCGGGGTTTTGTTGTCCGGGTTGGTGCATGCCGAGGATGCGCAGGGCAGGAGCGCACCGTGCAGCAGCAGCATCATCATCATCATCATCATCATCTGGTGTAAACTAACGTTAGAAATGCAGGCCGGGCTTTAAAAGTCTCAGCAGATCCGCTCCCGCTGCACAGGCTGTCAAGGCAGACGAGTTCACCTCCTGCTGAAATTCCCAGCGCAGCTTTTTCCTTTCCGTGATTAAAGCGCATTAAAGCGGCTTCGAGCCGGAAGCTGCAAAGTAGTGAGAGTGAGAGTCTCGTTTGTTTGTGGGTTGTAAAACAAAAGAGCAGCAGGTTCTCGAGTCCGGACTCGCACGGCGCTGCGGACTCGGGGCAGTGCGCACCGGACAGATAATGGTGCGAGCGGAGGCGCTTTGTTTCCTCGCAGTTTGTCCGGGACCAGGTTTACCCGCAGCCAGCTGGAAGCAATTTCAGGCTTTTATGTAATGCGATGCATCGGTGTGTGTGTGTGTGTGTGTGTGTGTGAGGCTTCAGCAGAGGTAAGCGGGCCTGGTCCAGAGATACTGATGAGCCCCTGCATCCCCAAACGAGGGCGGAGGGGAGAGGGGCGAGGCCGGGGGCTGGAGGGAGGGAGGAGGAGGGAGGGAGAGGGGGCTTCCACGGTCCACCCTTTGTGGCCTTTCCTCACTTGGAAATAGAGCAAGAGGTTGCTGAATGTGAAAGTGAAATATTGAGGCACAAACCGGAGAGTTAGTTCCTCATGAAAAAGCCACGACAACTTAAGAAACAGCCTCTGCTTTCACGCGTGGGAATTTTATATTTAGTCCACTCAAAGCTGGATAGTGAAGTTGCCAAAGAAAAGCGCTTCCCAAGTCTCCAAAAATATGGAAATCCAGCCTATTTTCAGTGGAGTTTGATAAGTGCTGTGTTGCAACATTGGTACAAAAACACAACATGCACTTTTATTTTGTTGCATAAGTAGTTCATATTTACGTTTAGTAAATCAATACTTTCTGGACTAAGAGGTTTATAATTTGCGCCCACATGTGAGTTCAGTGCTGTTTAGCAGCCGACCAGGAAGTGGCGGACTGTCCCACCAGAAGAGGAATGTTATAGGTGAATTAAAGTGATGCTAAAGGGAAAAAAGAGTGCAATCAGCTGTGGGAATTTTACAGGACTATTAACTTGGTTTGGTGTTGCTGCCGGCATTTCCTTCTTCTTCTTCTTCTTTCCTGTTTGCGTGTGACAGAAAGTGAAAAAGGGGATTTATTTATTCCCTTTATAAAACTGTCGCACTTTTACTGAACCAGTTAAAAGCCGTTGTACGAGGTAATATTTGACTTTCAGCAGGACTGTAGGTTTAAAGTTAAACTGTAACCTGTCGTCCTTGAGCATGATCAGCCAGCTGTGGTCACCTCAGTAGCACTACAAACAAAAATCCAGCAAAACCAAAGTCAGAGAACATTTGGTAAACACTTTCCCACCTTAAACCTGCAATAACTTTGGCCACTAGGGGGCAGCGGAAACAAGATGTGAACACAACACCTTTATAAGTTGATATGTTGAACTTGTTAGCAAGCAGCAGCTTGCTGCTATCACCTTGGTCAATCCAATCACATGCTAATCAGGTACTTAACAGTGATGAGGGAGGTGCAGCCAGAAAACAATAGGCCTGATTACTGATTACTGAGCCATCATGGAAACTATTAGGTCAGTTTCAGGTGAAACTAGCTAATCAACAGACACTCAGGTAGACTCCTCCCTGAGGGCGGGGCTTAAGCAACACAGAGTAGCTTAAATTTCTGAGTTCCCGGTCCATTTTTTCACAATTGAGAATGACTTCCGGATGGGAGCCGAAACGTCTTGATTCTGAAAACAGCGTCCAGACGACCACGACTGAAACCTTTTCTACGAAGCAGCAGCTTATTTCCGCCTCCAGCAGCGGCGTGACGCTTCGTCAGGAGGCGTGTCAGAGTCACATGACGCTTCGTCAGGAGGCGTGTCTGTGTCTCCTGATGGACGTCGGTCCGGTCTTCTCTCTGTCGGCTCTGTGTTTGGTCTCCAGCAGCTGCTGAGGGAAACATCTGGCTCTTTAGCTGCTAGATGCTCCGCTATGTTCAGCGGCTGCTCTCTGACTGCGTCTGGCTGCCGAGCAGGTAGCGTTCAGCGGCTTTTCACAGCTTCTTCTTCTCTGGAAGCGACGCTCTGAGCGCTGAGAGCGAACCAGAGCAGATAAACAGCGAGCTGAAAGTCTCTACGAAGCTCCGTGAAGCCGAGCGGAGCTGCGGGTTCAGGTTCCCTTTCACGCTGTAACATTGTTTTCCCATTCTCATCTCTGGACGGATGCATGTGGTTTAGGCGGTGTTATTAAATATACAGTCTGTGCACGGTAGCCGATTGGTGAGTGAGCACTTATGTCGAACCGCTGGAGGCTGCACACCGTTTTAGCTCAGATTACAGATCCTGTTTTGAGTTGTCTGGAGCCAAACACCCTCTATCACCATCTAAACTATGAAATGTGAACCTGGGCCATCTGTTGCCGGTCATTAGTCTAAACGAGGTCAGATTGCCTTGAATACTCACACAGTGGTTCTGCTTTCAGTTTGCAGCCGTGATCGTTTGGGGGGGAGGTTTTGGTTCCACATTTGGTCTCTGGTTTGGACACAGTTTCCAGTGCTGAAGAGGTTCCTGTCTAGATACTAAATAATAACATTGGCAGGTTAATCGATAATGAAAACAATCATTACTGTAGTTGCAAACATCTAAATAAACCCTTATGACAACACACATCTGAGCCGGTCGGACTCGCTACACCAAATTTGGGGTATTGGGAGAGAAATTTTGGGATTAAAACAATTACATTTAGGGGCCACTATAACAAATAAAGGCAGAACTGGAGGCTTATTAGGCTCGCCTCGTATGCTAGATGCCAATATGTCGTTATATCGTGTTGGTAACGGTACCTCAAATTGATGAATATAAACATTTTTCTCTACAAAACTCTTTTTGTATATAACAGAATAAGTAAATGTGTGTTGTGACTCAGAGAAACCACGAAAGAACTTAACCTTAACAAAACGGGGATAAAACTGAGCAAGTGTGTGACTAAATGAGGCAGATATCTGATCAAGGAATAAGTAAACAAGACTCAGCTCAGTTTTTGATTCTTGAAGCTACAGACACATTTTGGTCAGTGCAATAAAAGTGTTGAGGTTTGATGCCCAACCCTCTGGAAACACTTCTCTGACACTGCTGAAGGCTTCTTTTTCCGGTTGTGTTTTTGTTTATTGGCAACAGTCCAATACATTTATAACATGCAAACGTATCAGACGTTTGTCAGAGGTAGCATGATAAAGTCCTGGACTAATTTCTCTCACTGTTCCTGGGCATGTTTGTGTCTGACACCGAGCTCCTCGGGGACGCAAAGACGTCACTGTTAGCTGCTTGTTAAGTTGTTGATCTCGGCAGGAAGTGATGCTTTTTTCCAATCACAGGTCTCTCTGGGCTTCCCCAAACTGTAAAAAGTGTAAATTACGTCTGGCATCGTAACCCCGCTTGTACGTCCTGTGCGTGTGAGTGAGCGCTGCCGACAGTCAACCCAAAGGTTGGAAGTTTCCTTTAATGGCGTTCAAATGTTTGCTCATTCTGTCGGATGATCCGGGGGAGCAGAGAGACGATGCGGAGGGCCTCGGGCCTGCCCCCGGTTTTCACACTTGATGAGATTTGAACAAAGGCAGAGACTTCCAAACACTGCTGACCCCAAACAACACGGGACACCCCCCCCCTTAAACACCCTCCACCCCCCTCTGTCCTAATAATGATATACTTATCTATCTATCGTTTTGATAATAGAAAATGGATCACATCCAGGTCCTCAGTGACAGACAGTCATGAGGTGCATGTGCCAGAATTAAAGTAAGTGCAGTGGTGGTCTGGTCCCAGACCTCAGGGTCAGCGGTTGAAATAGCTCCGGTGTTGTGCACATTTCCCCCCACGTTTGGAAAAATCAATCAACCAGTCAGGTTTGTCGGCAGCCATCGCTAGCTAGCTACATCCGTGAAGAAGAGTGACGAGAAGAGTTCAGCTACCACGTCACCTTAAAATGGCCGCTCCTCAAGAGAAATGGGATATGAACACAATGTCAGGCTGATTAATTGATTAGTTGATAGACAGAAAATCAAGCAGCAACAATTTGAATAATCGATTCATTGTTTAAGTAACAGTGCCGAAAATCCAACAGTACCAACGTCTCAAATGTAAATATTTGGTGGTTTTCTTTGTCCTCTGTGATAGTAAATGAAATATTTTTGGGTTTAGGACTTTTGGACTGACAGAACAAGCGATTTGAATAAGTCATCTTAGACTCTGGGAAACTGTAAATGGGCATTTATTTCACTATTTTACAGACCAAATGATCAAGAAGAAGGTTATTCGATAATGAAAGTAAGCATCAGTTGCAGCCTTAAACAAAGTGTCATCAGTCATCAGGCTAGTGCAGTAGTTAATGAAGAAATAGGAAAAATATTCAAAAATGTCACACAATGATAAGAAATCCTTAGAATAAAAAGCATCATTTATTCCTTTGCCCGTGGCTGAACTTTCCAATTCTCATTGGAATCTAACAGGTACAAACTGGATTAGACCTGAAAGTCGATTTAGCGATTAGTCGATCAACAGAAAATTAATCGATTAATCGTTTTAAGTATTTTCTCCAATTAAAAATGCCAAACATTTCATAATTCTGGCTTCTCGAATGTTAGGAATTTGCAGATTTTCTGTCCTCAGTTATAGTTAACCAAGTATTTCAGGGGTTTGGACTTTTGCTTGGACAAAACAAGCACTTTGGGAAATTGCGGTGGACATTTTCTGACCGTTTACAGACCGAACGACTAAACGAGATAAAACAATCGGCAGACTAATCGATAATGAAAAGGATCTTTAGTTGCTGCCTAAGCTGAATTAAAAACAGAGCCTGCTTGTTGGAGGCAATTTCTGTGATCTTAAATAAAATTTTCAAAATGAGTTGCCTCCTTTTTTTTTAGGGGGAAGCAGAAGTCCACGGATAAAAGTGATAATTCCCTGCAAATGTAAGGCCCTTTAATTTCAGATGTCATTTGTTTCTTCTTCTTCGTCTTCATTTCCTGCTACGTCGTCTTTACCTCGTAAAGGTGTGATTTCTGTCTCCTGCTGTCGTTGTAGCAGCAGTGGAATCAATCAGGAAGGTGTTTTTTATTTTTTTCATGAAACACAAAGCTGTAGAGGTTTATTCATTAATTACACGACATCCTCGCATAATGCGCTTCCCCCCGTGAACAGGCCTTATCTCTGCCTCGCTCACTCACACATCCACAGCCCTGCCATCCTGCCACTGTGCAGCTTGTTGCTCAAACTCTGAGCTCTCCCTGTCGCCTGCGGCGAACATGGACACGGCTGCCGTGACCGGCCCTCAGTACGCCATTAGCTGTGAGTGGCCGAGAGCAGGCAGCTGAAACTGATAACAAGCAGGAGGGGACGGATGAGTCGGCCGCGTCCTCGTGGATTCAGCCAGCGAGAAGGATGAAGGTCCACTGATAACACGGAGAATGATCCTGACAAGGACTCTGTTAGGATAAATCGCCAGCTTGAAAGTGAGGCTTGTTTTTATACATCATTTGGTGGAGGACGGTTACTTATTAAGAGCTCATTGAAAAGAGTTAATGAGTGTAAAAAAAGTCCACTTGCAGTGTAGCAACTTTAGTTTGATCAGATATTATGAACTATGTTAGCAGCACGGCTCTAAGGACGAAATGTTGGTCTGTCCACCACTTTGGTCCAGACTGATTCTCAAGATCTCAACAATTACTGGATGGACTGCAAATTAATTTTGTACAGACATTCGTGGTTAGTAGAGGACGACTTCGGTGATCCTCTGACTTTCCATCTAGCGCCACCACGAGGTTGATTTTAAGTGAAATATCTTTGGATGGATTGTCTTGCAGTGTGGCTCATGTTCCCCTCAGGATGAATTATAATAACTTTGGTAATCATGAGGTTTTTCATCTAGCGCCATCATCAAGTCAAACGTTTACTTTCTCCAATACTTTGATTCACGACCAAATACCAAAACTAATGGCATTCCCATGGCTGTGCCAAAGCATGGCTGCAGACTCTTAGTCTTCTATTAATTACTAAGAGGGATAATCAGCAGCTCATTTGCATTTCCTGCCCACTTTTCTCTTCGCTTTTTAAAAGTGGAAAAACTTCCTAAAGCGCAAATCATCCTGTACTTTCCCCCCCCCATCTGCACAGCTGCGAGGACTGTCCACGAGCAACTGTCCAAAATTTAAATTTAGAGAAGCCGTCTGTCCGTGCAGACACCCAATTTAGTATAAACAAAACCACATTCTCGTTCTGTCCGTTTAGGGACGTGTCCGGCCCGTAAGCTGTGCTCATTGCAGGAGGACCTTGTTTACCTTGTTGACCTAACGCTGTGTGGTGAACAGTGTCCTGTGGAAGCAGGAAGTATTTGGACACCAGCATTTGGTTGCATAGGGACTGCTGAGATCATTAACAGACAGCGATGTGCATATGTTTAAAATATGAAGGCACAGTGGATGTTCTTGCAAACCAGCTTCTAAACTGATAAGACTGAGCTGTTTACATTCACTGCCTGAAAACAACACAGGTAGAAGTGACGGACGGCTGCCAATATGTGTTGTTTTATTTTTTGGTACATTCATGTCAGTGTTCATCGTCAAAATGTTAGCTGGGTAGATACAAGAGATGGGATTAATAAAATGGGGTTGACTTTACAGCCCGCCATCATTATTTCATCCAGTGCCTGAAGGAAGAAGAAAGGAATGTCGGCTCTTGAACCATAAATGTCAGACTGCAGTGAAGGTGACGTTGTGAAAAGGGCAGTGAGCGAATCAGGGTTATCCAATATCAAACAATCCACAGACGCTCAGGAATGCTGAGCACTCTGTGGCTGCTGATTGGCCCGAGGCTGCTGTCATGTGACCTTTTGACCCCCTCCAGCTGTTTGAGGAAGCCATTACCTGACGAGTCACCTCTGCCAGGCCGACAAAAGAAGAAACTGGTGGTAAGAAAGAAGAGCTGAGCAGGAGATCCGCGAGTCATGTTTCACTAATTGCGCTCAGACAAAGGACCTTCAGGTCTGACGCATTTGCTCATTTTTTGAACTGCTAACACCTGGTTCTGTTTCTCCTTGCTCTCCTTGTTTCTCCACATTTTCTACCTAGCTAGTCATTTATTAATGTAGTTTTTTTTATTTTTTTTATTATTTACCCCTGAAAGCTTTCTATTTACACTGAGGTCTGGATTCAAGGTCGTCCACCCAGTGGAGCACTGAACAGCTGGTTGAAAGGAAAATCAAAACACTGCTGAATAAAACAGCTGCTGGCCATGTACTCTGGCAGTCTGGGCTCACAGTGTTCTTTGGTGGCGGATTTGTTATTTATTGCCACGTCTTGACAGGTAATAAATGAAAGGAAAAAGTTGAATGACTGAGTGGAGAAATGTACTGAATACTGATGCATCCATGCGAGGGCCTTCACAGTCACCAGACATCCAGAGATTTTGGAGTGATCATTTAAGTCGGTGCTCCTCTCCACCGTAATCAGTACACCTGACAAGGAACACTGAAGCTGCTCTGGAGGCTTGAGGTGGAAAGACTGAGAAAAATATTTGCCACCCATCTGTATGACTGACCAAACAGATATGTGCTTTTACAGTGAGGTTCTTGATGGCAGAAAATGTTTCTCTGATGGAAAACGTCAACGTTAAATGTCTGGTGTCTGGTGTCAGTCCCTCATTGAAGCATAATTGAAGCGTGAGACCATTTAGCACCAACAATTACGACACTGTCCTCTCTAAAACATTACGTTTGTTCATAGAGCCTCAAACTCAAAAAAGCTTTCATGGTTCCTACAAGATTTATCTCTATGAACAGATTCTGCATATGAATGCAGGATCTGTAAGCAAGGGACAAGATTTTGGTATCGGTAAGCGTTCTGGTTTCCGTTTGTAGTCCGAGTAGTATTGACCAATCACGTTTGAGCGGGCTTTGGTTGCATGCAGATAAACAGTTCGTGTGCAGAGCAAAAGTGGCGGAACTCATTGGCTGAAATGCACGCTCGTAACCTATCGGCGATTTAGTTTTATCAGTCTCAGAGCCCTAGAGATTAGCTTTTTATTAGCTTTTTAAAAATGTATCTGCATTCAAATTATTGTCAGACGATAGCCGATGGGTTTCGAGATTGGTAATCTGAGATGGGCCCAGATATCCGTTATCTGGATATGGCTACATCAGAAGCCCCGAAACAGTAGCCGTTGACCCCAGAGGCTAAATCGTCATCAGACGATAGCCGACGGGTTTCGAGATTGCTAGAGGATTAATCCTAATGACTTTGGTGATATTTGTGGCTTTGTTTTAAAATGTCTCAACAACTATTGGATAGATTGCCATGAACCCTCAGGATGAATTGTAATAACTTTCACTTTTCATCTAGCGCCATCATCAGGTTAAAATATAAATGTGTCCAATACTTTGGTTGGTGAACAAATACCTGCAAAACTAATGACATTCCCATCAGCTGTACTTTGTTTTTATTGGCAATTAGCAAATGTTAGCATGCTAACACGCTGAATAAAGATGGTGAACATGGTAAACATTATGCCTGCCAGCACGTTAGCATGCTGATGTTAGCAGTTAGCTTAGATTCTTAGTCTTGTTGGAAAGCGCTTACAGATGAACTGTTTTGTCCGTTATGTATGAGGATGATCCTGAAGTTCCTCAAAACAATAATTAAAAGGGAATTCCGCCAATTTTACACATAAAGGTCAGTTTACCATCACACAAAGTAATACTCAGCCTTTACAAACAGTTGAATAAGTCTGACAAAACAACCCCGATGATGTGGCAGTGATGTCATCAGGGTCATGTCAGGTTGCGCTAAGAGAACTGGGGCCATGGAGTTTGAAAATTGTGCATTATGGGAAGTGTAGTATCCAATGTTTGATGGAGCTTGAGCCATACAAGGGACTAGTAGCAAGTCATCATATCTTGACTTTCTTCTTTTTCTCATGAGTCCCTCAACTTTATGAAAGTGCAATAATACATTTGCTGGAGTCCCCTGTTATACACTAACACTGGTATAAAACAGGGCTGCAGCTAACAGTTATTTTAATTAACGATTAATTTGTTATTTTCTTAATTAATCGTTGTGTCTGTAAAATGTCCATATACATTTAAAAAAATGCCAGCCCAAGGTGATGCATTCAAATACTGTATTTTATTCGACCAACAGTCCAAAACCGGAAAAATCTTCATATTTCTTTTATAAATGACAAAGAAAAGCATCAGATTCTCACAGGACTGGGGAATGTCATCAATCAATATCCTGTTGATCGACTTCTCGATCAGTCAGCTAAATTAGTTGCATGTGGCGTGAGCTTGGTTTAGTTTTGTGCTCTCATAAATCAAAGTAAGTAAACAAATGAATTAGCAAACGACTACATTACATTAAAAGGATACCTGTACTTTTAGCAAGTCACCCTTCACAGGATAAAATCCTCTGCGCTCCTGAAACGCTGGCTCATATGTAAACGTCATGAGGTAAAATCTTCCAATTTGCAGACACAGTAAAACGCTCTGAAGTATCAGCCCCATTGATTATTTAGTCTGGTGTAGACTTGTTGGTGCCAGCGAGAGACAAACCACATTTTTAATGGATCCTCCGACTGAAAACACACAGAGAGGGAGACTTTTTCTAATCCGCTTCATATACAGCTAATGACAGATTCGACCATCAGTGTGCCACTGCACTCAGCAGGTCAGGAAGCAAACAGGAAGTCTGTTCAGACCGATCAGATGTGTCCAGGTTTGACCTCTGACCTCTTATCCGGGTTGAGGACACAGCCAGGATCCCATGACCTGATCTCATTCTCACTTCATCGTTCTTCTTCCTCCTCGTCTCGTCAGCACCAGTCTCCGCTCTGTCTCCACTGCAGTTCTTCTAGTTTAAAGCCAAAGAAAGTATTAAACTGTCTTGAACGCAGTTAGCCGACATGTTGTTTTTTTAACGGCGCACTGACAGCTCTCTCCGCACCGCCTGCACTCTCTCAGATTAATATAGAACAGGGTCAGTAGTACAGCATGCGAAACAGGCTTTTACTTTCATCGTGTCTGCTTGGTGAAACACAGTTGGACATTATCTCCCCGGACAATTATTTCTCCTCTCCTTCCCCGCACATTTACAGCTTCTTCACTTCATGAGCAAAAATATATTCTGCCACGAATAGGCTGGTTTATTGTCTTAGGAAGGATTAAAACATTTCAGTTTGGCTTTCTGAATCAACTGTTTCATAATTTACTCTGACCAATCTTAAAGTCTTAAATTATTTATTTAGTCTGAGCGGCAGTGTTTTCGCAGTGTGGTATTAGTACTTTAACTTAAGTGAAGGATGAGAATACGTCTTCCACCACTGCACCTCTCTCCTCCTCTCTCCATCTCTCTTTCTCCCTCACCTCACCTCCTCTTCTCCTTCTCCTCCGGCTGGCGGTGACTCGCCACAGCTCCGTAATGGGGTCGTAACCTTCAGTAAATGTCTCAGAGAAATGCGAGATTGCGGTCTCGACGGCGGCGTGTCAGGCCGAGGTCAGCGTCGTGATGAGAAACGAGGAGGGTGACGTTACGCTGCAGTCCAGACGATGAAACCAGCAAATCAAAGCCAGACACGCCTCAGGCCTCACAGGGATACTCCGTCACTTAAAGACTTTATTCTGATATCTTCTTCAGCAGAGACTTGTCATGTGTAGGGAAAAGATTTACAGTATTGATTCTGAAAAAGGAGATGAAGTTCCTTTTACTTCCATTGCATTGGGGTGGCAGAAATCACTGAATCGGACATCTCAAAACCTGGACAAGTAAGACCAAAACTATCTACATGGCTAGATACGATTTTTTTTAGCTACTTGGGGGTGAACTAACCCTTTAAATGTGTTAGTTAGGTTCCTGTGGGGAACTAACCATCTGTTTCAATAGGTCAGGAATAGGTTTCATTCTTTGACAGGAATCTAAGCTAAATTATTATTATTAAATATTATTATTAATTCATTAGACATGCTCTTAACCCAAAACAAACAGGCCTGTGGCTAATTTGGGGAGCAGAACAAACTGGTGTGGCAGCATCCTGCAGAGGTTGTTTTTGACCCCGGGTGGCACATGCTCGCTGAGATGATGAATTCAATGCCCCACGTCAGAATGACTTGCCCCAGGTGCGCTTGGTGGTAACTTCCCCCAGAGGCGACAAATAATGGAGGTTTTCTGTTTTTATTGTCCAGCTCTGTGCAGATATATAGCTAATAGAGCTGGTGGCCAGTGCAGCGGTTTTTCACATATCAGGTTTACATCTCGAAGTAACCAGGGAGGCTCTCCAATGTATTTGTGTTTGGTTATTTCCTGTTTTATTTTGAAATATTCTCCTTCCCTCGTGTGTCTGTTAGTTTTGCTTCCTGTCTTTGATTGCTGTGATTGTCTTCACCTGTGTCTTGTTGGCTCCCCTACCTGAGCGTATTTAAGTCTGCGTCGTACCTTTGCTGTGCGTCAGAATGTCGTTGTTTCTTGGATTTCTGGCGTATCTTTTGTTTATGGCTTTTTCCCTGTTGGACTTGTTTGCCTCTTTTTGACTGCTTACCTGGTTGTGACCACTTCCTGCCTGTAACCCGAGTAAGCCTTGTTCTTTTCATTAAAACTGTTTAACTGAATCTATTGTCTGCATTTGGGTCCTCTCCCTGTTTCCCGGCTTGACACTTAACCGTGACAGTATCTCAGTGTTTTTCAAAAGGCTTTTCCTCCAAGGAGATAAAGGAAAAAGACTTTATTGAATTGTATCTCTGTGCTGGTGAAACTGAAGGTCAGTTGTGTGTTTTTTTTTTTCCTCTCCTGCAGATCTACTCTCCTCACTGACTCCAAACTCCTTATTCTTTTAATTTTTACCTCTGTCATTGGATTACTTACATTTCAAAATGAACTGTATATTTGAGGCCTAACAAACATGTTTAATTTCATTCCTCGTTGAACATCAGCAAAACTGCAGATTTTAAAAGGTTATGTCCATGTTTACTAACTTGAAGTCTTCTTCCTTACCTTTTTTTTTGCTGGTTCATTGCCATGTTTCTGCTGCCAGCTGTCTGTTACGTAGCGCTACTAGTGGCCCAAAACTCCACAGGGTACAGGACCTTATTATTATTTTTTTTCTTCTTAATATTGAAATGCAAGAAAACTAATTTGGGTAAAAAGTATTGCTCTGCCTCTAGGGCTGCAAAGGATGATTAATTTAATTAGCGATGACGCTATTGCTCATTAATTCAGTAATCCAGAAAATCTAAATGCCTGTCTGTTTCCCAGAGCCCAAAATGGCGTCTTCAAATTGTGGGTTTGTTTTTGGTCAGGCCACCAGTCCAAACAGTTTACAAACACATAAAACAAATGTAGCAAATCTTCCCACTGGAGCGACTGGAATCAGTTAATCATGCGATCAATTAATCATTTCAACACAATTGACAAACCAAGCAACCATTAGGAGGGCAGAGGTCATGCTGTCTGTGACAGGAGACCTCAGTGGTGACTAACAGATCCTTAAATACATCGATCTGTTGGCTTTTTCTTGTGGGGAAAATGTCACAAACTCTGAGGCTGAAGGAGAAAAGCCACTTTTATTTTATTTTATTTATGTTTTTTAAATTTCAGGGCAGGAGTCGATCCCTCTACTAGGAAAATCTCTAATAGCCACCGTTTAGTTAAATGAACAGTCGACTTTATAAACGTCGAGTCAGTGAAGCGAAAGTGTCAGGCTGTCATTTTGCTGCTGTCAAAGGTTTTGAGTTGAGTAAAGGAGCACTCAGGTACGAGAGGGAGGCGACAGTTTGTAACCTCGACGCTTTTCTGACTGTTTTTTCCGTCTCTGTGAATCATTTGCGCTCTGCCCTCGCAGTTTCATAGCAAGAGGGAGATTAAATTGGCCAGAAAAGAGAAGTCAGTCAGCTCTTATTTTTAGCTTTGCTTTCACACATAGAACGCACTTTTAAATTACAAGCAGAGTTGCAGAACTCATCCCCTTTTTTTTGCAGTCAGAAGTAATACAAGGTAGATTTATTTATCATTTCACAACACAGGGTTGTGCACCGTAAAAGTGAATCCTTTTTTTTAAATTTAATTCTGCAGAGACTTTTCAACGCTCCTCAAAGCTTTAAACATGCAGCAGATATCTAATGCAGTCTAATTAACCAAACTTAGACCACTTTTTAAACTGTACTTCCACAGACGCAGTGAAGTACACGAACAAAGGCCTGGCTGCCGGAAGCTTTATGGCTACAAATATGCCTCCTGCATCAGCAATATTAAATCCAATCACCAGCCAGTGTTGCTGGTCACATGCCAACATCTACTGATGGGCTTGAAACGTTGTACTTTTCCTAATGAAATGGACCTTTTTTTTTGTTTCGAGTCCTCGGGAGGCAGAAACCGGTTTGAGATCCAATGTAATGGGGGGGGAGTGTTCATGTGTGCGGGAAGTCAGCCGGCTCAGCCAGAGGACCCTAATGAGCGTGCTCTGTGGGCCCAAATACATCCAGTGAGCAACTTTGATTGGAATGAATGTGACGCCATCTTGAAACACAGTATCCAGTTCCTGTAATACACCTATGGAGCTGTGTCCCAGGTACATACTACATATTAAGGTCTTGAATGTGTTCATATTGTTTACTAAAGAAGTATATTACATTGCTTTGAGTGCTGTTGCTGTACGCTACTGAAGACACAGCTCCAGGAAGATCTCAAAACAATTCAACAACTTCATGAACATTAAACACTAGAAGTGAGTGGTTTACTTCCTGTAGGCCTTTACACTGGAGGAAGAAATACTCAGATCTTTAAATAAAAGTAGCAATAACTCAGTGTAGAAATACTGTTACAAGTAAAAAAAATCTTGCATCCAAATTTTAATAAACTACAAAAGGATTAGCAGCATGAAAGTACTCATTATGCAGAATAACATTATTGGATTATGATCACTGAGATTTATGTATGTATCACTTTAATGTTGCTTTATATACTGCTGTGTAGTTTAATCATGTGATATATAGAATTTTATTAGTCTAATATATTAAAGTAACATAAAATGGAATTAGTACAAGTACCTCAAAATTGTACAGCCCTTGAGTAAATGTGGACTTAGTTCCTTTTCACCACTGGGTCTGTAAATGTGTAGTAGTTGTACTGCAGTCAGATCAGTGCAGGAAATGTCACTTTTCTTTGCTTTTGGAGCGGTCGGTGAAAAAATAAATCAGATTTTTAGATGAACAGGCTGTTCAAGTTAATCGACACGTCTGCCAAGTGTAGTGCCGGGAACACGTAGTACACGCTGACAGACGGCCGTCTGCAAACATAATGCTAGTTGGACAGAAGAAAATCATGCTTTCGCAGCAAAATGAAATCTTCTGAGCTCAGTTTAAGTCTGGACACAAAACGCCTCATGCAGCCAATCAAGATACTGAGAGTACCGACCAACCAGCAACTGTTTAGATAATTTCCTGTTCAAACTCCCAAACCTCGTCTGCATTTATTATCGAGGTGTTTTTGTAGATAAATCAGGTCTCAGATCCTGCAGCCGTCTCACTCCTCCAGTCTGTTCAGAAACTGAATTAAAAAAGTAAATTCTATGTTTTTCCCGTCTGAAAATCAGAAGCAGAGACAACTGTCAATCACGTATTGTAGAGCCTTGTTGAAATGATATGCGTCTCAGGCTGATTCAGCCACAGTGAGAAGAGACAAAACTGAGGGATGACTATGCGAGATGAAGGAAAGCTGTGATTACAAGTGTGTTGTAGGTAGTTTAAATGATTTTGAAGTGTGTGTCAGGTGTATTGTAATGGTAATTCAAGGCTGTCGGTGAATAAACGACAAGCTGGAAGACTAAAGCATGCTCGTGCGGGTTTGAATCCTCGGCTGCTGATCTTTTTCCAGTTTTCTTTGGTCAAAAGTGAACTGTAGCTGTCTTTATGCTGTGCCCACTGTGTGTTCACATACACACCGATAACGCAATCATAATGGGATAAAGGCAGCAATGAGGGTAAGTCAGAGCCCATTAAAAACAAATGTAATCATTATGTTCATCGAGTAAAATAATCGCTGCGAGATGAGGAGCTCTCCTCGTGTTTCAGCCATGTTGACACTTTGATCCACATGTGGCTCTGGACTGTTCAGACTGTTGCCGCTACGTCTGTCAGTGGAGGGAGGGTTAACAATCATTTACTCACTGTATCTTCTAAGATTTTCTTATCATAGCTGAACGTAAAGACAGGAAAGAGGAAGAGGGGGGGGGGATAACGTACGACCAAGGTCCCAGCCGGGATGTGAGTGATCCCACATTAGTTTCCTTGCCAGTGTCGTTATAAAATAGTTTCCACTGTCACCACGTACGTATTTATTGACTTCGACGTTGTGCAGGTTAACCACTGCTGAATACTCTGTGAAATGTAGATACCACTTGAATTTACAGCGTTGAAATATTTTACTTAGCAAACCATCTGAATCGATGCGGTTTGAATTACTGTCTTTGAAATTTCCCAGAAGGCCATTTCGAGCTTTGCAAAGTGGAAAGTGGGTTTTCTTTCCTGCATCACCTCCTTGACAGAATGTAACCTAACGGGACAGAGGTCGGATTGATTGATTGATTGATTCCTAGCCCAGATGTTCACGTTCGAGTATTTCATCAACAGGTCTAATTTGAGCAACTTTTTATTAGAATTGTTTGAATATATCAGACTTCTGAGTTTTCTGTATGAATTTGTGGCGGGCCGCTGACTCCTGGCCTCACGTTACCTTACATACAACTGACTCCAGTGCGTTCCACACAGATTTAAACCTGTGAAAGAGAGAACAGTGGTATCGAGTTATCAGAATTGGTATCGGGGGGGAGAAAATGTGAATCTCTAAACGTTGCGCGATGCCAAATGATGCGATGCTACGTCACTGGTGTGTGTTGCCCTCGGTGTATCGGATAAATTTTCAATTGAAGTTAGCAAATCTCTTAACTAACATTACAGTCCGGTTCCCACCTTTTTAATTTAGCTGTTTTCTCACATATTTAGAGGTCACGATAACACGAGACAGACCAGGTGCGCTGGGACAGGAGCAGGATCGTGAGCTGAGGCCAACCTCGTCCTATTTTTAAGCACTGGTGGCAGTTTTGACTCTGTGCGTCTTAATAGCACTTTGTCTGTTTTTTATTGAATAAAAAGCCATCAGACCTGAAGCCGCCGCTGCCAGTCTGAGCGCTGACTGGATTCAGATTGGAAGTCAATGTAGTTCAGTCTCCATTCCCTGGGACCGGGCCCCCTATCTGACCTCTGGACCAAATGTAATGGCTTTTTAAACCAGTTAACCTTTTGCACACAGTGGACTCTAACTGAATTTAGGGACGTTCACCTCAGCAGAATCTGTTTGAGGTGGACGACGACAAAACGACTGCGGGCATCAAAGGTCAACGTCCGACTCATCGGCTGTCCTGCACCACGAAGTCTGTTGGGTAAATGTGTCTGAAACAAGTTATTGTTGATCATGTGTACTTCGGGTTTTTATTTTTTTGGTTGTTGAGAGCAGGGTGTCTCAATCTCAACAGAGTGGCTATTATTTTAGGTAGCAGCTTTTTTGCACTTCCTCCAGCTCCTCTTCATCGCTCCCCACTTCCTGTCCTCCGCTTTCCCTCTGTCGCCTTTGAATTTCTACTTTTTTCCTGTGATTCCATCATCTGTCGCCTCCCCGCACCTTCTCAAATCCTCTCCTCTGTGTACTTTATATTTATTTATTAATTATTTTTAAAAGTACATTTTTCCACGCCCCTCCTTTTTTTTTATTTCTGTCTTTTCAGAGAGCTGACTGAAAGAGAAATCTGTATTTTTGGAAACTTTTTGTTGTTACTCCCTCTCTCTATCCCTGTCAACACACACACACACACAAAGACTCTTCATGTTCCTTTAAAACTGAACCTGCAGAAGCTAAAGCAGCTGCAACACACAGTTCATCCCTGTCTGTGTAAACAATGGATGGAGGGACGGAGGCCAGTGTTTGTCCTCTGTGGACCTCTGAGTCACCACGACACTGCCTGGGACTGTGAGAGGGAGAGAGACGTGGAAACAGAGAGAGGATAAACAACATCACTCTTATCTCTGTGTATTTGATTGTTTTTGTTTTTTGTGAGAGCTTATGAGCGGGTACGATGAGGGCAATGTCACTGTGTGTGTGTGTGTGTGTGTGTTGGCAGGTGGACAGCTGCTGTGGTCAGTGCTGTGTTGTCCTGTCTGGACCTTCACCTCGAGCACAAACCGCCAAAGTTACTACAGCTCGCCCCGACAACTGAAATCTCAACTTTATTTGTAGATAAATGTAGAATCCTGTTCCCGTCTGGTTAAATGACAAACAGGGGCGCTGCATCTGCAAAGTCCCGAAGACTCGGAGGAGACGGAAACGTCTCAAGGCATTTATCGGATCTTCTATGAAAGCAAAGAGAGGCGGTAATAATTAGTGTTCCTTCAACATACCACGCTTCATTCCCCAAATGTTGGCAGCCATCTTGCCTTCATCGGGGTGGCATCTGAGGCTGTTTCTTAGCGATGTAATCCATCACTTAGTGATTTGTAAGTCAAATAACTACAAAAAAAAAAAAAAATCAAATCCAAAATGTAGCTGAATAAATATTTATGCATAGCTTGATAAATGTAGTACACCGGTGCGTGCTCTTGTCTGTTTTGTGATATGCAAGGGTTACTCTTGTCAGCACATTTTAACCATAGACCCAGCAGAATGTGTAGTCATGAAAACAGGATTTAAGTCTTGGAAATCCACTTGCTGAAGTGTCTGAACCTTGAATGTAGCTTCTACTAATTGCACTAACCTGCACACCTGCTGCTAACTGCAGTGAAGCACTGACCACAGGTGCAACGGTTTACTGTGCTCTCTCTCAGGGTTCGTTAAGAGAGAGAAACTTCAGTTTGAAAAACAAATAATCCAGTAATGTTCGACTTGGTTACCAGACATCTGAATGTCTGGTTTTTAAAAGTGGGCCGAAAAGTAGAACTGGGTTCGAAAGTAAACGTTTCTCCTCCGGGTTAACGGTTGTTTCCTAGTGTAAAGAAATGTTGAGATTCAGCAACTACACCAACTACTCCAGCATTTGGAACAAATACCACCAACAAAATCCCAAATATTATGTTTGGGGTGATGAAAGAACTTGTTTAAAACCTGTCCAATCTGGTCTTGTTGTGGTGGTTTGGTCTAAAGCAGACAGTGAGATCCAGCCGAAAGCTCCAGCTTTTATTTATTTATTTTTGGTCCAACTACTGTCTCGAAGGTCAAGAATTAAGTTGCAGGCTCAGCTGTGTCCGTCAGGTTTTCCTGCCCTGTGCCTCTACATTGAAGCTAGTGATCAGTGTAATAACAATGGCGCCTACAGTACTATAACCGTACCATCGAGCAATCGTGTCATCGTGCAAAACTGGAATTTTCCCTTGTTTTTAAAAGCATATCGGTGACTCTATTACAATGTGAAGCAGCTCCCAAATACATGAATAAAATCAAAGAGAGAAATAAAAGCAGAATCGCAGTTAGCGGGAGGGGAGGGCGCTTTAGAGGGAGCTGATGAGGATTTGGGAAGGGATAGAAACTGAAACTAGTAGCTAAAGAGGTCAGTGGAGGGGGGGGGGGGTGTAAATACTGAAGTACTGTTGACAAAGAGCCAAATAGGACTTAGTGAGTGTGTGTGTGTGTGTGTGTGTGTTAGATCCTATTAGGATCATCTTCATTTCAAAGCTTTTAATTTTTATTCTCTTTTTAGTTCCAGTTCAGTGATCTTAAACATCGTTGCGTGAGATGACGCGTCATCAGCGTGGTCGATCTTCTGCAGCGCGGATGGGTTTTGTTTTTTTTTAACGGAGCCGTCCTCGGATGCACTTTATCCACTGCAATTTAAGGACAAACAAACTCTTTTAATCCTTTTAAGGCAGCGTGCTGAACAAGTCAAACAGGCGTTATGTCATCCTGTTGAGAGAATTTCAGTTAAAAAAAGAGGAAAATTCAAGGCAGCAATTAAATTTTGAGTCAGGCATTGATCCGGCTCAGAACTGTCACTTCTGTTTTTGTCAAAGTTAGAGCAACATATTATTTGACTTTGTCACAACTAACAATTTTTACGTTTATTTTACTCTTACGTTAAAGTAACTCAAATCTCTACGCTGTATCCACTAGAAACTTAAAAATTAACTCTGATTCCATTTATTTATTTTTACTTTATTTTATTGTGTCAAGTTTATTCTCAGTTACAAGCGTTAGCTGTGTTGCTAACTCAATAAGACTCCTGTGTTTTACACTGACGGTGCGGAGAGTGGCATACCTTCATTTTTTTTTTGTTAGGTGGTTTGCATTTGTTTTAATTTTGACCAGAGAGAAGACCACCTGACTCCTGAGACACATCAGCCTCCATCTTAACTTTCTTCATATTTAGGGGGGAAAAAGCAATTTAAGTAAATGATCCATTGGACATTTTAATCTGACAAACTTATCTAATTAGTTATACAATAAAAGTTAATTTAATACAACCGATTTATGAGATTTTACAGTGCAAAGGAGCGTGGAGTGCACTCCTGCCGTCCACAAGTTAACAGAACTTTCTTACTTTCTCCATAAATGACTTTATTGTAGTTTGGCCCGATTACCAACAGGGTCAACAGCGGCGGCGACACACAGCTCTCGGAGGCGATTAAAGTACTTTAAAACACTTAGCGCTCAATTGCCGCAGTTCATACTCCTTCTGAGTCATAACTCAGTCAAATCTGAACACGCAGACATGGCACATATTTTCAGTATTTTTAGATTCAGTGTGACTTACACTTCCCAAGGATATCATTATCTCTGATGACCACTGTGAATAAACGCCCACCCTTGTTTAACCCCATGTCAAAAACGTTGGTGTGATACTTGATTCCGCCTTTAAGTTTGACAAGCAAGTCAGTGCAGTAGTAAAAGCCAGTTTTCCCCCCCAGCTGTGTACCATTGCCAAAATCAGACGTTTATCTTTTTCAAGAGAGTCATCCACGCCTTTTTATATATCCACCTGCTTAGACTACTGCAACTCCCTGTGGACTGGGATCAGTCAGGTGTCCTGGTCCAGAACGCCGCAGCCAGGCCCCTGACAGGTCCCCGGAAGAGGGACCATATCGCCCTTACTCCGGCCTCTCACTTCTGGCTGCCAGTAGGGCTCAGAGCTGATTTTTAAGGTTCTCCTGTTTGTCTATAAAGCCCTTAATCCACCTCCAGGTCCCTCAGGTCGGCTGACTTGGGGCTCCTGGCGGTCCCGCGATCTAAACTTAAGCTCAGGGGTGGCAGCATCCCCCTTCCTATCGGATCTGCCCCCTCCATTGATGTCCAGGCTTAAATCATACTTTTACTCACTGGCATTTGAATCCTCCTGATGTGGCTGTTTTGTTTGACTGCTGCCTATGTCTGAGTTTATTTGTGCCTAATGAGTTGTGTGCATTTATATTTATATCTTTTTTTATTTGTGGTTTTAGCTACCTGCTCTGATCCGTACAGCGCTCTGGTCAACGTGGGTTGTTTTTTTTTGTTTTTTTTTAAATGTGCTTTATAAAATAAATAAATTTGACTTGATAAAACCGCTTAGAAATCCTACATGCTGCCAATACTTTTAATGGTGCCAATGTGCCAAAATATAAACAAAATTTAGGCTAATAAAATGGGGCACAGGTTGTAGCTCACAGCGTAACCATGGCAACATTATACTTCCTGTTTACACCCCCCCCTCCACAATGTCGGACTTTTAAAAACCCCTGATGTAGATACAGTAATTCATGACCTCTATTAATCTCCATCATCATGTAAGAACGACAACAGCTTCAACAGAATCCAAATACTGGAATAATTACATGGTTTTTGCTTGAAAACTTTGAAAGCTTTTAATTTTTTTTTTTTTTATCAGAATACTTTCCTCCATCGATACTAGAATCCAACTGATAAATCAGGCAATATAAGCTTAACGCAGAATAAGTCCCAGTCAGTATATATCTTGGGATCCTTCTCAAATCTCCAGTATCTTTTGGGCTTTTGTATATATTTAGTGTATCCTTTTATATCTTTCTTATTGCCATTTTTTTATTTTAATTTTTTTAAATGGCCACAAAATATGAATTGAAAGTCTACAAACTCTAGTCTTAGGTGAGGAATTCGGGGACCAGTGGATTTGGTTTGGCGGGTTTAACGGCCAAATGTCTCTGCCAGGCTCGTTCTGAAAATCTCCTGAAAACCTTTCACCCCTGGCTGTGAAGATTAGACTGGGATTTTCTGGTCTGGCTCAAGGACTGTATCTTTGGGATGTTCAGTTTACTGTCCTGTGAGACTCAGACTCTGAGATTTCTTTTGACTGGACGACAAAACCGTTCAGTGTGCAGCTCTGGCCAGAAGCTGAAGAACGGTTGTGAGGAATTTATCGTCTGTATATGAGAAATATTATCTGTCTGCCTCTCTCTCCCAGTCCAGCCACATGGAGCTGGACCAGTTTAGAGTAATTTGAACTGCATTACCTCCGGTGGGGGTTCACAGCGAAGTCTGAGGGTTTACAGTAAAGCCCTGATGTAAGATTAACTGTGTACATGGCAGAGAGACTTCCTTTAGCTGCTTCTTCTTCTGCAGAGGGTTGACTAAAACCAGGAAGAGTCCACATTGCTCTTCTGTTTTTAAAGTGATACGCCAACCAAAATCAATCTGCTGCTGGCTCCAAGTGGTTTGTAGTTTTGCTCTTCAGTTAATGGAGGCTGGTGTCTTTCAAGAGTAGAAGATCATGGTGCCTTTTTTAAAATGTCCTGTCCTGGCCTTGGCGAGAGACAAGTCAGACTACATGCTGAACCCCGACCACTTAAAGCTTGTTCGGAGGTGATTGGGCAGAAGGCGCCAGACACACTTCTGAGATCGGGAAGGTCGTCAATGAGGGCATCCGAGCTTTCACCAGGCATGTCGTTCATGTCAAAGTAGGTCAGAGGAAAAAAAAATCTGCCATTTTGTCGTCGTGAGGCATCCTAGACCCAGAACTGCTTCGCTTCCACTACAAGGAATAAAAGGTAAAAATGTTGCGTCACCATAGAGCCACAGTATAAAGAGAGCGCCGTATGGCGTAGTCAGTCAGCCTTGCTGCGAATTTGTCCCAGTTTCCAACCGCACTGCTGCACCAAAACATTCCCTGCGATCCGAAAAGATCTTCCCCGTAGACCGTCACGGTCAAAGCGACGTCTGTACAACTGTTGACAGGACACCTGGAACTTCAAACAAGGTCAGGTGTTGTGACTGTTTTCGTATTTGTCAAACTTTGCCATTTTGTCATCCCAGTGTAAAGTCAATGGAGCCGCACTACACAGAAGCAAACTGGAGAGAAAACTCTGTTTGATTGTGTGCTGGCCGAGCAATCTTCATTCAGATAAATGGCTGCCATCTTGGAGTCCAGTGTTGTTGTAATACCATGCGTGTCATTTTCATTCCTGATGCCCCGTGTTTGTCTGATCAGGCCAGTAAGGTTAATAACTTGTAGTCTGAACTCAGCAGTACAATGGATTCAAGTATAAGATTTTAGACCAGTACCACTACAGTTGTTTTCATCACTGACTGATCTTTCGATTATTTTCTCGATTTAATCGTCAGAAAATGGCAAAATCTAATTAGTTTAGACCAATAGTCCAAACATCAAAGAAAGTTATATAGACAGACTGTAAATACTCACATTTGAGAAGCTGGAACCAACACATTTTTTTAATATTTTTTTTTTGGGGGGGATAAAAATGCAAATAGTTGCTGATTAATTTTCTGTCAACCAACCTATTGACTAATTGTTTTTAGCTCCAGTCCACAAAAAACTTTGCAGACCACTAATGCAGCATAATCCACAGGCGGAGTATGTTAAAGGAGTTGAATTCAAAATTTGGCACAATACATAGTTGCGGTCTCAGTCCTCTATCTGTCCGTCTACACTGTGTGACAGAGTTAATTTGCCCCAAAAGCGTCCTGTAAGTTTTCTTTCAGTTTTATGTTAACAGTCTCAATTTATCATTCAGAAATCACCAAACAGCTGAAACCTCTGGATCCTCATTTTCTACGAGATGGAAACAAAAAATGTAAATCTTAGTTTTTATTTTTATATCGATGCAGGATGTTGGAGGCTGATGCTAACGTTGATATTTGGGTGTTTAAAAAAATTAAATAACAATATATCGCTGTTTAACACTCTCGATACTGATCCCTTAGATCCCAGATATACTGACCATGATGTTTTACGGTTTAAAAATAAACCTGTCAGCGCTCTCTGGTGGACAAACTATACTGGTTATTTTTGGTTTAAATGTGACCATACTTTAAAAATGTTATATTTGCCTGCCTTGTTTATCTTCAGGGAGTCTTTGCCCAGTCGGCCAGTACAGTTCAAGTAACCGTATATTTGTCTTCGTCGCTCCCTGGAATAGACTTTAAATTTCTTTTTGTTTTTTCGGTTTTGGAAACTTCAGTCTTGTATCTCGGACATCAAACTGTACAGCTGTGGAAACTTGTGTGTGGGGATGTCTGATCCGCTCTGACCTCCGGTGTGGAGTTAACCCAGCTGCTGGCTGCTAAGTGGCCTCAGCGAGTCGTTGAAAACTTGTAAATCAGTGTGTGGAAGTGGAGGAACAGTCCCAGCTGTGGATTATCCGGAGAGTCGAGCCTCGCCCCTGCTGCCATTATTTCTTCCACATGTGTTTGGGTTTGTCTCTGGATGACAAATGGGTTTTTATTGTCCTGTGAGGACCTGAATGAAAACCACAGCCAGAGATGCTGCACGAGGGAGACGGTCAACAGCTGCAATATGTTTACATTACTGTTCCAATTGGAGTTTGGGTGTAGATGATGGTGCTCGTCCAAACTCACCATGTGTCAGCACATCAGTTAATATTTGTGTGTAGACATTGTCTCCATGTGTCTTTTCAGCTGAAAGAAGAGCTGAAAAATAGTTTTCAGATGTAGGACACTGTTAAAGGAGTAACACCCTCCTGATTCTCAATCATCAGTCTGACGTTTGGTGAATTCCAGGACTTTTTTTGTTTGGTGATGAAATTTTAATTTAATCTTTTGAATCTATCGCCACCTTCTGTCGAACTGCCTCTCCCGCTTTTCCTTCAGTTTTACAATCTGGGTCTTATTTTCACATTTGAGGCCAACGTTCCCATCGGTTAGATGTGGCAACACTGCTGGACGTAGCGTCACAACAACAAACCATTAGTCAGTCCAGTTTAGAGCTCTGATCAAAAGAGAGAATAAATCGGCAACTATTTTCACTTTTTAGTCATTTTTCAAGACAAAGTGCCCAAAAATCTGCTGGTTCCAGCTTCATAATTTATTGTATTTTTTTTTTTTTTTTAAGAAGCTGATTTGCTGCTTTTCTTTGTCATTTATGATAATAAAAGAAACGTCTCTGGGGTTGGAGCGTTGGTCGCACAAAAAGAAGCATTTGGAAGACGCCACTTTGGGCTCTGGGAAACTGATGAGCATTTGTGACTTTTTTTTAAAAAAACATTTTGTAGACTGAACGATTAATCGAAAATGAGTTGCAGCCCCAGTCCGTGTTAGCTCTCCTTCTCGCTGCAGTTGTGCATAATGATGGTGTTACGGGACAGTCTGGGGAGGTACATGTGAACTGAGCTGATGTTTTGGGCCCCTCAGTCAAAAAGGGACCCAAAACAAATTGGAAATCTTAACTCTCGTGTTCATTTCTGTCAGAATTTTAATATTTAAAGACAATCCTAGAGTTTAAATCCCCCCAAATCCTCAAGTTAATTTTGGGATGCATGAGCACCACCTGCTTGGAATTATAATGAATGAAAGTCAATTTTGGGATGTGAGAGAACTACAAGGAAAATAGGTAAATGTTAAATTAGTTATTTGTTATTTAAAGGTTTGTTTCCATAGAATTTGTGTAGATCATCTGTTTAAGCCGTGTTATACACTCGGGGCTGTAGGTTTGTGGGAGGCATTTTTCCGGATCTGGTTTCTTTTGAATCCCTTTATTTAAATTGATATAGGTTTCACTTTCAGTAATATTAAGTAGCAGAGGTTACTAATATCTTTTATACTTAAAAGTGGGGTATGCGATTCTAATCCAATACACGTCTTTTTGTCACCTCTCAGTCCGCTAGCTTGTCCGTTCAGTGTGTGAACTGAAAAAAGATCTGGTGTTTGTACGCAGCCCTGGCTCTGTAAACGGGAAACAAACGAAGAGGCTTGCACCGAGCCACACAACACTATTCCAGCCAGGATTTGTGTGTCAGGTGATGTTAAACGACTTGCCCACGGACATTCAGCTTACTTTCTAGTTTACCAAGATCTGCTGCTGTTGTGATGTTAGCTGTAGCAGCAGGAGAGTTGTGAGCGTCGCTGTCTGGAGCTGCTGTGCTGGCTCTGGGAAACCGCCTCGTCCTCTCTGGCTGTTAGCTTAGCAGCAGCAGCTGTAGCGACAGTCTGCTAACCCACAACCGAGCTAAGCTAACCCGCAACCGAGCTAAGCTAACCCGCAACCGAGCTAAGCTAACCCGCAACCGAGCTAACATTAGTTACATTACTTGCTGTGTCGTTGTTCGCTCTATATCATGGTATTTGTCGTGGTGTTGGACTTCTCCAGAGTCACATACCCCACCTTAAGAACAAATCTCAAAAACTAACATTCAAGAACTCAAGCTTTTCGCCAGACAGATTCCATAGTTGCTATATAGCTAAATGAGTATGTTAATGCATCATCCTTTGCTAATACAAAAAGAACGGAGACAAAAGATGTGATGAGACATTCGCATAATGAATTATTTTACCAACATGGAACCGGATCCGAAATGGATGGATTGACTTTTTAAACCAGTTTCATCTGCTTGCGTTACGATGCGCTCTGTGCAGTGTATCTACAGTGATTTATTGGTGATTACTGTAATCAATAGGAATGATGGCTAAGACTACGTAACTAAGACTCTGAGCTTTCCGTTCAGCATGAGGAATGATCAGAAACAGGTTTATTGCCAAGTTTTCACATACAAGGACACATAGGGTCACACAGTAAGAGGACAAAGTGAAATCTATGTTTTTAAAATGAAAAGATCTGTATTGTTTTAAACAAAGGATGGAATGTGCAAATGTTCGCAACATAAGCAGCGTTTTAAATCTGGTCTGGAGTGCAGACTCCCTCCCTCTCTTCCTCTAATGACGAGGTTCTCTTGTTCGAGGCTTTGACCACAAATTGCTGCTGCATGTTTAATCAGAGGAGGAGAGAAATGGCCTTACATGGGCGCAGTTCACCAACATTGTTTTGATCGGAAAGCTCATGCCCCCGGCCTCGCGCGCACACACACACACTCTGCTCTTCCAGGAAGGAGGCCGATCAGACTGGGATACAGTAGGTTGACAGAGTGTGTGCGGCCTGCTGACTGAGGAGGCCGGCCGCCCGTTCCCCGTGTTAACGATTACTACAGAGCTGTTTACTATCCGGAGCGGTCTCTGTCCGTCTGATCCCTCTATAGCTGCAGCGATAACGACAGACGAGTCGGTCCTCTCTGTTGGGATCGCTCGTTCTCTTTTTTCCCCCCTCCTGTAACGATATTGTCGTCTCCGTTTCTGCTTTTATTAGGCAGAACGCAGTGAGCGACAATGAGTGGGAACCAAACATGGTCATGTAGCTCCGTTGGCCTTCATCTGCTGAAGTACCAAACGTATACATCCAGTGGTGGAAGAAGTACTGAGATCTTTTACTCAAGTAAAAGTGGTAATACCACAGTATAAACATAGTAAATGTCCTGCATTCAAAATCTTACTCAAGTAAAAATAACATCAAAAAGTACTTAAAGTATCAAAAATACAAGTACTCATACACACTCGGTGTTGTCCGTCTAAATGTGAACCAGTTAACATACGGATCATGTTTTACATGTAAAATCTTGATCTGAAAAGTAACAGCTGTCATATAAATGTAGTAAAAAGTACAGTATTTCCCTCTGAGTAAAGTTCAAGTGCCTCAAAACTGTACTTAAGTAAATGTACTCAGTTATATTCCACCACTGACTTGGTAAGACTGTAAGTCTCACCTAAACACCTCTGTTGACCCTTTATTGTGTCTTTTTTTAAAAACTCATTCAACCGCATCTGTTTAAATATAAAACAGTACTTTAATAGAAACAGGAGTTACCATTTTACCTATAAATCAGGCCTGCAACTAATTACTGTCATCATTGTAGTATTTGTCAGTTAATCTCTCAATTTTGTTGTGATATAATAATTTAGTGCATACAATAAATATTAACAAAAATCAAAATATTAACAACTTCCCTGAGCCCAAGGTGATGTCTTTACATTTATTTACCTCCCAAGATATTCAATAATCAATTAAATATAAAGAGAGAAAGCAGACAATCCTCACATTGGAGAAGCTTTGACGTTTTTCCCCTGATGGATTACTTTAATAAATCAATAAATTATTATTATCAAAATTGTTGTCGATTTAATTTTCCTGTCAGTTAACTAACTGATTAGTTTTAGTTTTCACATAGATTGACCCACTGCACCTGTCGATGAATGGAGGGAACAAATTATTATTTGAACATGTAACTAATTTAAATGAAATTAAATATCAACTTTGAATTATACTGACTTTTTTCTGTTTCTGTAATAAGTAAGGAACCTCTATTCACACTCTCTTTCTTTAGGTTTTTCAGCATCCACTGAACCCAGACATATAGACGGCTTTAGACCTGCAAATCACCAAATCGAGGCGTTCTTGCCAGGAGACTCACCTGGCTGCAGGTGTCAAATAAAATTAAATTAAAAATGGAGAAAATTCATCCACATTATAATGTCACTTGTGAAACCCGTGGGAATAATCCAGCGTGGCACTCCATACCAGGAGGTGAACGGCTGCCGTTCTGCATTCACATCACATCTCAGGCATCAGACTGCAGCTGACAGTCTTTGTCCAGAGCCACTTACAGTGAGACTCATACGGATGGGACAAATATTCTTCTCTGTCCTTACATACGTTATATAGTCTGACGGTGTCGTCCCTCATTCGCCCAGGAGTGTTTCATCGTAGGAAAAGGTTTCAATCGTAGTCATCTGGACGCTGTTTTCAGAATCAAGTCGTTTCGGCTCCCATCCGGAAGTCATTCTCAATTGTGAAAAAATGGGACGGAACTCAGAAATTTAAGCTACTCTGTGTTGCTTAAGCCCCGCCCTCAGGAAGGAGTCTACCTGAGTATCTGTTGATTAGCTAGTTTCACCTGAAACTGACCTAATTGTTCCATGATGGCCCAGTAATCAGTAATCAGGCCTGTTGTTTTCTGGCTGCACCTCCCTCATCACTGTTAAGTACCTGATTAGCATGTGATTGGCTTGACCACGGTGTTAATACACTGTGGTAAACTTTGGGCAGATTGAATCTCAGACCACCATTTCTGTTCAAAGAGGGGTTTTCTTTTTTTCTGGTGTCAACGGGGTGTCAAGGAAGCCATTTTTGTGAAAAAAACCCACCGAACAGTTTGGTTCGCTGTCAATCAAACTCTGGTTCGGACTAAACATCCGCCCTCTTCTGGTCAGACAGAAGAGGCAGTTTGTTCGTGGTGTGAAAGCAAACGCGGTATTTTATGATAGAAGATACTTGCATTGTGAACTCTTTAGAAAATGCTCTCCTGATCTGTATGAGGGGGGTGCGTGCCCTACTAGTGGAGAAAACATGATGCAGTGCACTAGTGGGTGCTCTCAAAATGGAGAAAACTGCTGTACCATTGGAAGACATCCACTTGTCTAACTCTGATTGCTGAAGCCTCGTATTAGCTTCAGATAAACTTTTTTTTTTTTTAAATACATTTTTGCAGAAATCGAGGACTGTGGATTTTGTGTGTGGATAGGAAGTAATCTCAACGTCCAGTATGAACAGGAGGAACGATCACAGCAAGCTAAACTCATTTCAATGTCCCATATGAGCACCCGCCTATGGTTTTTTTTAAAAATCCTATCCTTTAAGACCTGCAGATGTAGACGCGCTGATGGAGTTGAATCTACAGGCAAGGAATTCAGCAGAAAATGTGCTTCAGTTGACAAAACACAGATCTAAAATTATAAATATAAAACCTCAAACACACACACTAAAGCATCACTATAAAAACACAAACAGGTGGCACACGTGTTGAAATATCTGTAGCAACTTTCTCTGCCTGTAGATGGCGACATGTCTACACCTGCACGTCTACACTGCTGTTACTTTCCTTTCCTATAGGCGGCGCAGGTGGAGAATATGTAGCCTGCGAAAAATTAATTAGTTACATGAGGTGCCTGGCATCTAAAAAGCTGCTAGTGCTGTGAAATAACAGGCCTATTTTTAACCCCTTTTTTAAAATAATGACTTACTATTGCATGATGCAGGCTGGTTTAACACTCCTGGCGATGTGTTGCTTCGCTTCCAGGTCGACGGAAACAGCTGAAACACCAGTGCTGTGGGTGTGAACGCTGTCTGACTCAACAGCGGAGCATGAAAGCAGGCTGTTTTTTATTTTAGAAAGCAAGCTGACGTTTTGACACGACACACTGAGCTTCGCAAGGTTTCTTCAGGGGAATCTAAAAATATTCCTCACATGTCTATCCAGTTCTTTATTGTTTTTAGTTTATATTTTGTCACTCACGCTCCATCCCTTCTGTATAATCTGTACAGCGTTTTCATACTGTATTGGTATTGTACGCAGGAGTGGGGCTACTGTAAGTCGATGTGAGTTGGTCGGTCGATCCATAGGTCTGAACGCTTTGATCCAGAACAAAACCTCTCCTCTAGTACTGCTCCGATTGTCATGAAATTGTTGATGTTGATACTCAAAGTCAGCTGAGGGTGAATCATAAGGGTTTTGGTGACCCCCCTGACTTTTCCTCCAGCGCCACCATCAGGCCAACATTTCCCACTTGCACACAAGAAATATCAAGATCTAATGGGAAGACTGACAATAAGGGAGAGGCCGGATGACTTTAGATTAAGGTATGTCATAATCGTAGAGCCACAAAATGTTTCTGAGTACATTTAACAGGCTTTCAGTCTGAAAACAGATCTCAAAGGGGAACTCATCAAAATGTGTTTCCAGGTGTTGGAGTACTAATGCATATGTGAAGAAAAGTGGTGTAAAGCCTTCAGTGTCTCCGGAGGGAGCTGTGTGAAGACGGATTAAATGTCCTCAAGTGATGTCACTCGAGTCAGCGTCTGTTGGGTCTGAAGACTACAAGTCTGAAAATGAAACAGATCTGTTGGTGTGGCGTTAGAAAGACGTGAGCTCACCAGACCTCTGCAGCCCGCTGCTCATCTCTGCTGCAGGCTAGCAGCTCATTAGCCCCCACTAGCATAACGCACCTGAATCTCTGACCGAACTGTCGGTGGTTGAGTTGCATTATGGGTAATGTAGGCGCCAGGTTTTGACGAGGAAGAAGGTGGGAAATATCGATACGATATCTCTGCTTCTGCTGCAGCGATTCTGAACCTTGTCTTTAAAAAGAAAACCAGTTCATCGTAAGTCTTAAAATGTTACAGGAGTGCGATGCTAAATTGGCGGAGTACTTTTAACTACATATCCCAGTAGCATTGGGGTCATGTGGCTACTAGCGATCTATTTTAAGTAATGGTTAGCGTGACCGAACGCTCCGCGGCCACATATTTAAATCTTGAAGAAAAACAGCTCAGAGATGATAGTGATGATAAATTACAGCAGAAAATAATGAGTGCATTTATTTATGATGCTTAATAGTAGATATTTCATGATTTGCAATAGCTTTTTAATGTGTTAAGCTTCTTTATATTCGTAGTAGTTTCCCCCAACACTGGCTGTTTAAATGCTTGCACTTTCCTCACTGACACATGACGTGGTCAACGTGAATTCATGCGGCCTCCTTGAATCAGACAACATGACGAAGGAGTGTAATGCTGAATCGGCGCTCTTTGGAGGAGCGGTGTTGGTGTGGGCATGTAGTTTCAGGAAATACAGGAAATACAATCCAAGAAAGTCCAGTTTGAGACCAACAGAATATGGGGTTGCAGCAGAAATTAAGCTAGGAGTGTGTGTGTGTTTTTGTTGCTGTGTTTTAAACCACTGTAACTTTGTTTAGAAAAGTCCAATATAAAGTTTATTTTTATCACTGTTGAAGACACTGATTACCTTTCCTACTGCAATCATTTGCTGAAAAAGCCATTTCCTCGCGGAGGTGCTGTGGGAAGTGAAGGGCATGGCAAACGATTGCTGAAACGCACGCCGTGACTCAGACAGCCACCTGACGTTAACTTCGGCCATGTGGGCTTTCTGTAGCTGTGAATACTAGCATGACACCTACAGCAACAAAGGTGCTAATGGAAAAACAGAGCCTGTAGCAGGTTACAGGGACTGGTGTCAGGGTTTTATTTGAAACCCAAACTGTGATGGATGAGGTGTTTTCGCGCAGACCCGTCGTCCTCGCCCTCGTGGCTCTCCATCGATCTCAGACTCTCCTCTTTGGTCTGTCGGATAGGGATCAGCCGCCGCGTGATTTAGTGGAGGCTCTGTGAAGCTCTGGGATCACAGCTTCCTGTTTCTCTGCTCTGCTGTGTGATGAACGGCGCAGAGAAAATGCCCTGGAAGGTTTATGGACCCCGCTTAGCTCTCTTTATTTTCATCTACCTCTCCCCCTCCCCTCTTCATCTCTTATCATTATCCATCTGTTTCTCCCTCGCCATCGTCCTCTCGCCTGTCTTTTTTTTATTGTCACCATAATTAAATTCAGTTTGCTCCGTCTCAGTGTTTAGTAGAGGAAGCCTCCCTCCACTTGACGTGTCTATAAATGAACTCCAGCTGGAAAAATGTGCCATAATCCAGCGAAATAAAGCCGTATTCATGCTGCCATCTCCCACCATTGAAGTGTTCACTTCGGCTGAGGCCACTCTGTCTCCTCACATCATATGTTCGCTGGATGATGGCTGAGGCTTAGGGATTTACAGAAGATATCGAGTGATTTATGGAAGGGAGTGCGGCTTACAGCCTCTGCAGAGCTGCAGGACGTTTCATATGTAGTTTGTCCTTAAAGAAAAGCAGGCGATACTTGCTGTCTAATGACTTTAACAGGCAATTATTGTGCAGACTTGAAATGAAAGCAGAGGCTAAGTTTTCGTAGGAGGAGAGACTGCCGGATGCCTTGACTTGATTTTTGAGGTTTCAGTGAGGAAACAGACAGAGAAGTGGGGGCTGCGATTTTAAAATAAGACTACACTTCATAGTATTTTTTTTTTAAATTCCCTTTTTTGGGTCAGTTGTAGTGGAGAGGCAGCAGTGCAGCTCTGATTTGGGTTTAGTGGGAAGATGTGGCAGTAGGTTGTTGTTGTTGTTGATCCAAGGCATGATTCAGTCCAATGTACTGTCTGACGCACAGCTACCTGGTGAGTGGGAGCCCTGAAGGGGAACAAATATATTTTGTTGTAACCATGTATGAGCTCGTCTAGTGTTCCCGTTTTAAACCAATCCATGCAAAATAAAAGGCGTTGTTTCTCTCATGGCTAAATGACCCATTCTAGTCTTTTCTGGAAGTCATCATTTGTTAGTGACTTTCAAAATCGTAACAAATGACAGAGATGCAAAAAAAAAAAAGACAGTTTTCTGATCTGCCACTGCTATGGTGAAGGTTTGGTTAAGTTTTACACACAAACTATTTGTTTAAGGGAAAACGAAAACCGACGCTGACTGTCAGTAGGACGCAGGAAACAAACAGCGGCGTCCAAGAAGAACGACGGCGTCAGCCGTTGCAGCAAGAGCCCCCCCAAAAAAGAAAACGAAAGTATAAAAACACGTGACAAAAACCCTCTAGTGGCCGTAGGAGTGATGACGGGAGCAAAATAGGAAGTAAGGTGGAGTTATTTTAGAGCGACACAGTCTGCGTGACGAGGAGGCGGATGGATGGATCAACAAAACATCAGGCTTTCGCTGTTCGTTTGCCGTCATGACAACAGTCATGACAACAGTCATTCCCTAACCATAACCACGTGTTGACTACTTTACCCATGACGACAAAGGTTCCCAAACCTTAAGGAAGTGGTCATTTTAACCCAAACCACAATCTTTCTGTCAACCTAACCAAGTCGTTTTTGTGCCAAAAGCTACTGTAACCAAACCGTAACCACATCGTAAAACTGCATCGTAACGATTTTGGAAGGCACAGACAAATGCTGCCGTCCTCTGATAAGGGCATCAGATCAGATTTCTAGAGGGCATGAACAAACAACGTATTTTATCATTTAATTTGTTGGTCTCACATGTCAGTCACCCCCTTTGTTGACCTCCCTGACCTTCTCCCAAAAGGTCATAATTCACTACAGGAAGTCCTTGTCAGGCAAATCAAAGCAGGCGATGTTTTTTCGGCTTTTGACTCTGAGATAAATGAGTATCTGCTACAGTAATAATCTCTGTAGGTTCTTGCTAACAAGGTACAGTAGCACCATGCAGTATCAGCACCAGGCAGCTGGATGGGACCTCGTCCACTTGTAGCTGAAAGACGACTCAGAAATCTCGACATCCTAATTTAAACCCAAATTATGAAATGAGCAGCACAGAGAAAGAAACCAAAACGTGTTTCTCTCGCACTATAAATACACAGTGTGTTGTATCTCCTCACCTAAACATGGCAGTGAATTATTATTATTATTATTATTATTATTACTATTATTATTTTTCTCCTGCAGAAGCTGCCAGCTCTTATCATGCACCGGCGGTTGGTGTACGGGGGCTGAGGCCCAGCGGTTCGCTCGGTTATGTGGGTTACAGCGAGAAGACGGAGGCAGTGATTTGAAAGGAAAGTGTGCAGTCGTTTAGTTCCGCTGTGGTTCTATCTGCCCTCCTTTCTTTGTGCCTCAAACGTCTCTCTTTCTCATTTGACTCGTACATATTCCTCCACCCCCCCCTCTCTCTCTCCACATGTGGTAATACTATTAAAATGTCTGTCAATGATTAATTCCTCCAGCCTGGATCAGGAGAGAGAGACTGAGCAGAGCTGTTAACTCTGTGTCAGCGACAGCACGGTGTTGTTTTAGTTCATAAAATAACAGAAAATGCAACATTTTGAGGAGATTTGCTCACTCATGAATGCAGCTGTTTAATGACGATCATTAAAATGTATAGTAGTAGTAATAATAATTATAATAAAACTTCATTGATAGAGCACTTATCAAAACAAAGTACAAAGTGCTTCACAACATCAGAAATGAAACACCACAGTGAATGACGAGATATAAAGAAATAAAATACATAAAAGCAATAAAATAAGCAGCCAGTTCAGGTAAAATCTGCTTTCAGATAAAAATGTGTTTAGAGACGAGACTTAAACGAAGACTCTGACTCAGACAGCCTGATGTCTTCGGGCAGGTTGTTCCAGAGCCTCGGGGCCCTGATGGCCAAAGCTCTGTCCCCCTTAGTTTCCATCCTGGACTCAGGAACAGACAGGAGACCCCTGCCCGAAGATCTCAGACTGCGTGAAGGTTCATAAGGGATTACAAGGTCTAAGATATAGTCTGTAATAGTAGTCAAGTCAGTTTTATTTATACAGCACCCTCTATCCTTGGACCCTCGATTCAGGGTCAGATTGTGAACCTTTATCAGTACATTTAAGTACATTCTGCTGATAATGAAGTGACATTTTGAATGCAGAAGTTTTACCTCCCTGAGAAGTATTCTGACGCTGTAGTATTGCTACTTAAGTAGGATCTGAATACCTCTCCCACCATTGGATTGCTGGCATCATTAACACTATGATTCAAAGGAAGAGTTCAACATTTTAGCATTTTAACATTTAACAAGCTAGCTGTTTCCACCTGTTTGCAGTCTTTATGCTAAGCTAAGCTAATCACGTCCTGACTCCAGCTCCGTACGTAACGCGCAGACACGCGAGTGATCTCTTTTTATCTCGCACTCGTAAAGAAAGAGGATGAAAGTATTTCCCAAAATGTTGAACTGTTCTTTTTAAAAATGCTCTCTAAGATTATTGTTTCAGGAACAACATGATCCCGTGTGTATCTGTGTTTCAGAAGTGACCTGATTTTTGCATCACATGACCTGACAGACTTTGATTTACAGAGCAACCTGAGCTGCTTTTGAGTCACTTTAACAAACTAAAGTAATTCTTTCCTGGAGTTTGACTGCACTCCGGCAGCTTTTCACATACATTCACTGTCAAGGTAAATGTCAGCGTCATAATCTCTCGCTCTCTGTCTCCGTCCAATCCCATAAGCCCCGGCAGGCACGCTGGCACACATGCAGCTGAGCGCAGCTTGACTTATCAAACTTGGAGTGCTGTCCATAAAGAGTCAGCACTCCTCTGTCTAACAGTCCGGTGAGTGCACTGATGTTCAGACTCCACTAAATCAATACACGACGTGGTTCTGCCTCATTTTCACACTGCAGAGATACTACTGCAGCCCCCCGATGCTGGCAGTGTCTTTGTTAGAAAATAATCAGCGTCTTCGACTAAAAGGAGTTTAATGAAATCTTAAGTAAAGAGGTAAAAATTAAACACCAAAGTATGGTTTACAGTTGATATTACCTTGTCATTTGCAAGTGCCTTCATCATTTCAAGTGTTAATTGTGAAAGTGCACATGCTCAACCTCAAAACAAAAGTTATTTTTACCTAAAATATCATGTGGAGTACTGTTGTTTTTTCCCAATTTTCCAAATTCTGTAAATATCCTAGAAATTAAGTTTATATGTGACAAATGTGTGTGGGTGACCGGATTTTTTTTGGAGAGCACACAAACTCGACAACAACCAGGTTTCATTTTGGCCTGTCATCGAGTTTGTCGTTTTTTCCGGTGAAAGTGGCGGTCAGTGCCAGCTAAAAAGGAGAAGCTGCTACCCGAATGTTTTGCACGCTGCTCTTTACTAATAAGAACCCGAGAGAGGAGAGATGAAACCTTCAAACAGATTAGCGTCTGAGTTTAGTGAATGCGTGTATTTTGCCAATCCGGGAGTCAGAACTCCGAAACCGAAAAACAGTTTTCACGTTCACGGCAAAATGTTTGCGCAGAGCTCGGCTGTCCTAAAGAAGAGCAACTCTGCAAGCCTGGCAGGTAGAGGTGGAGTACAGTAAAGAGAGGGTCGGCATTTGATCGGGTTTATTTCAGCCGATACCGATCTATTAAAATATTCCCAGATTGGCCTCGAGCAGCAAATATGTTTCGAGAGAAAGGTAATGCTACCTGAATTGTGCTTATTATCATAATCAGGAAAAATTAGTTTTATTAACATTTCTCCCAAGTTGCAAATTGTTCTTACCGAACGTTTCTGCAAGACCTTCGCCTAGAAAATCTGCTTTTGCAATATAATATCTGTTCCTATCAGCAATGAAAGCACGATGAAACTTTGTTATGGTTATGTTGAGGCACTCGGTTAAAGGCTTGAGAAAGATCATTGCTTTTTGTTTAATACTGAACAAGTCAACAGTGATTCAACAGCACGGGACATGACGCGTTAACTTGAACATTAAATCGAAACCGCCATCTTTCCCCCTGCCCGTAGCCAGTGTGCCACACACAGGACTCAGGATGTGAACCCCGGTCTGTGGAGGTCTGACCTTTTGGTTGCCCACCGCCCACCCCAGCCTCCACCTCCTCCACACAGTTTATTTGTGGTAAACAAACGTAGCACCACCTTCACGCAACACAAAATGTTCCCAATCCAGGCAGCAATTACGTCTTCCACAAAACATATATGGCACAAGAAATGAGTAGTTTTTATGTGTAATTCTAGGAGACGGGAGGTTGTTCAGTTTGTTATGTGGAGCACATAAGCGCCAGTTTGCCCTCCAGTTTGTTGACAAGACTGAATCTGCATGATTTAGCTTATGCTGTCTCTTGGAGAGGAAACATGGCTCTGATTTGTTTTTGCTTCTTTGTGCATCCAGACAGCTGATCCCCTGCACGTCTGCCTGTCGTCATGTCTGTCTGTCTGTCTCTGCTGTAAAAACACAAAAAGCTGCACAGAAGGAAGTCGATGTAGATCAGATTCTGTCATTTGACCGTGATAGACCAGATTAAACTTGTAAATCACTGCAATTTAACGTTTCCTTTCCGTTTTTTTTTTTTTTTTTTTAAAGGGTGAAATGTTTCCTTACGTGTTGATATTTGATTTCATGCTAAGCCTATCTTACAGACCATGAAACAAAGCCTGGATAGAAGAGAGAAATCCTGTTTCCACGCCTGTTGTTTTGTGCCTGCAGGGTGATAATTTTCTCTCCCTGCAGACCAAAGAGTGCAGAGAAACGGGGAATCGCTGTTCAGTGTTTTCCTGACGCCTCAGGTGGACGGACGAAATGGTGTCGCTGTGTGTTTGTGAATGTTTGTGTGTATGCGTCTACAGTCACATACACACAAGTTAACTTCAAATGCACCTGTGTGTGTGTGTGTGTGTGTGTGTTTGATGGTCTGTTTCATTGTTTAGAGCCTTTGAAGACTCCCTCTGTCCCCTCAGTGGATTCAGCTGCAGGCTGGTCGCTTCAGCTCAACACATTTGCAGTTTCACCAGAAACACAAACTGCTCGATGCATTTTCAGATTGAACCCTTCAAATGTGAAGCCTGCGCTCCCCAAATGATCAATTTCCCATAGTTTTAGATATATTTTACATCAATTAGTATAGATCCATGCGGTGTAGTGGTTATGCATTATTTTCATGTAGTTAAATGTGACAGGAAATCTGAATTGTTGGGATCTGAGCCGTTCACATGATCATTGTTAGCCGCCATGTCTGAACATAGAAAGAAGATTTAATAATCCTCTAAGTCCGTCTATCCATTAGCTATACCCTCTTATCCGTTAGAGGTCTGCAGAGCGCTGGAGCCGGTCCCAGCTGCCACTGGGCGCGAGGTGGGGTGCAGGCTATATTTATGAAAGTATAGTCTACAAAATGCCAGAAGAAAAGTGGACAGTCGCGAGGACAAGCGTCTGGCATCCAAGGAGATGCCTTCGTTTGTTTGTTTGGTCCGACCAACACTCCAAACCAGTTTAAATTTTACTGTTCTACTACGATAATGGTTTAAAACACACAACGTGTTCATATTTGGAAAACTAAAATGGGCAGATCTCACTGGGTAGAGACAACTATGTCAAAAAAAACTGCCCATCTGTCACAGAAAGTCTAATGAAATGTCCCCTGACCGGTCCATGAAGAGGCTAAAATGTATTCGGATGTACTGTAAGCAGGTCTGCCATCTCCTCACAGTGTCCTCAGGAAGATGATGTGATGCAGATGTGAGCCTCGTAGCTTTGTCTGCAGCCCTGTTTGATGTTAAGGGGATTGTTCAGGTGTCCTGCCAAAGGCTCAGTGTGGGTTGGGGGGGAGTCGGTGTCTTCTGCCTCTCCCTCCTCCCTCCTCCCTCGGCTCTCCCTCCTCACCCCTCTCCATTAGTCTGTCATGTCCTGGTATTAAACTAGGATTTGGATGGCAGGAGTGTGTCTGCAGCGTAAGATTTGGCTGTACAAGCCCGGTCCCAGCGGGGGTGAAAGCTTCAGCTCTGAGCCCCGGAGGACAGGAGACCGAGAGGAGCTTTATTTAACGGACTGCTGTTCCCCATCGTCACTCCTTACTGCTGACGAGACAGCAGACGCATACAAGAAAACATTACCCTTACTGGTTATTGTCAGGGATGGAATAAAAACGTGATGATGGCAAGCAAAAGCCACAAGCTGCGTTTTTAAGGTGATGTTTTGAACTCTGAACTTGGGTTTACTGCTCGCCGTCATCATCGACATTTACTAGAGCTGGAAAATCCAAATCTGGTGGAGCGGAGGTGGGACAGGAAAGCGGCAGTTATCTTGGCTGAGCGTGATTAGCAGAGGTATCGATCAAACTCATCCTTCAAGTTCTGCTCTTCCCTTGACTTCACCGTATTCTAGGGAGAAGCTGGCTTTCAGTTATCTTGCAGCATCTGTCTGGCATTTAGTGGCTTTTAGAGGAACTGCATCTTAAAACAATGCCAAGAAACTTGCACGACAGAGCAAGCTGTCGCTGGCGTTATTACCACATAAAGCTGTCGCGGTGAACGTGTTAGCAAACAGTTGCTTATTTACACATCCAGACGTTTTCATTCATTTGGAGTCGTGTCCACCTGATGGATGGAAGTCATTGGTTTTCCTTTTTAGCTCTGGTTTGGTCTCTGGCTCTTTAGCTGCTAAACGCTCCATGTGCACACCAGCTAGCTGCTAACTTCTGACATTTGGTGCTAGATCAACTCCTTCCACAGTATTAGACATTTGATCTGTTCATTTAAATATATTGATAAATGCAGCTTTAAAGCCGCCCTCAGTATTTATACTCGACCAACGGCGCTTTCTGAAGCACTGAAGCTTTTCAGACAAATGTTTTGTCAGTGGATTTATTACTCTAGACGTCACTTAACGTCTTGTGCTGCTGCTACTGTATAATGTAAATGACATGTAGATGAGAACCGTACCGCTGCTGTAACTAAAAAGGACTGTTGTATCATTTTCTAATGCACTTACAAACTCTAGTTATTGTCACTAGGCCAGGTTTGGGATTACAGTTTCATCATTTTCAAATTAAATAAAGATGGACAACATTTGTTGGAGGTTCAGTTGGGCAGTAAAAGCAAGTTCTCATGCAACTCGGGAATTGGCATTACTGTATATCTACGCCCCAAAACAAACAATCACTTTTGTCCACAGAAAGCAAGGCCTCGTTTGGCATTGATTACTGGAACATAGTACAGGCCTCGATACGGCGCTTGAGCAGAAACTTTTGTAGCTTTCTTATCAAACATAACATCACTAGCATTTAGTCCTAGCGGTTGTCAAACAAACATTTTCAAAAACAGTAATTAGGTATCATTTGTCAAGTATCAGCAGAAAACACATGGAAAGAGAGTCAAACACATGGTGTGACACACAAATTGTATTTCCCTGCAGTCTCAATGCCGTCAGAACTGGACGTTTCACAATGACAGCTGCGTATTTCTGATATAATGGATTTGTTTTTAGTACCAGCCCGAGGATCATGAAATTCACTTGACAACTTCAGTTGAAATGAGAAATAGAAAAATGCTGGAATTGTGTGTGTTTGGTCCTTCAGCCCTGACATAATATCTCTGGACCTGTTTTTAATAAAGAAAATGACCTCCAGCCCTGCAGTACAGCCTCACCACCTCCCGCCGCCTGGTGTTTATCTCGGTGTTATTGAGCAGCACATTCAGCTCACAGTTTGTACTGTATACGGTGAAACCCCCCCTGCAGTTTGAGCCTCGCTCTGTCTTCCTGTCCTTACTGTTGTGTATTCTGTGAGCTTGTTTGCTTCCAGCGGCCCGGTTTTGTTTCGATGTGGTTTTCAGTCGAGCGGCGCACAGAACAGTTTGTCTATCTGATAGCGGGGATGAATCGACTGCTTTCCTCTGCTGCTCCTAGCGGTAACGCTGGTGCCAGACCAAAACTTTGATTTCAGAGCCAATACCAGCCGACCACAGGGATCCGACCAACGACTGGTTCTGGAAGAAACAGAAAGTCCTGCCAGGAAAATGACAAAACCACAACAGGTGTTAGGCATTAGCTGGCACTTTGAGGGTTTAATGCGCTGCATTGGTCATACGTGTAGATTATGTAAAGCAACAGCGTGTCTGTTTTGTAATTGAGACACTGAGACAACGAGTCTGAGTCGAGTCTCACGTCCCAATGAATCCAAGTGAACTGCCGTACTTACCAAAGACACGTACAGGTCACTAATCTAATGTCCGGGCCGTCAAAGTCCTGTCTGAGTCACCAAAGCCATTTCCGAGTTGCCAACATCATGTTCAAGTCACTAATCTAATGTTCAAATTCACGTCAGAGTCATCAAAGCTCTGGGCCAGTTGTGAAAGTCGTGAACGAAGCACGGCTCGAGTCACGACGCTCGTGTCTGCGTCACCAAATTCTGAGTTAAATCTCAACTTCTTAGTATTTGATTTAGAGTCTGATCTTTGAAATGATCCAAGCTTGACCATTTTAAAAATAAAAAAAAACAACACCTTGTCATCGGTTACAGGAAAAGCTGGTTATTACATTAGAACCATGACTGTACTCGCCTGTCTACATATAATTCTGTGTTTGTAATCCAATCATATCTTCTTTTTCTGTTAGCTTAAATGTTAAGATATGTGTCTGAGTGTAAAAACCTCTGTTTACAGTCGGTGGTGCCAAGACCTAAGGACCACAAACATGGCTGCGAGAGGGTTTGCTCCATCGCCCGAAGGTTCTCCGTCGACATGGCAATATTTATAAGTAGTATGCAGCTGGGGGGGATTGTTTTATCTATGGAAAGCATAGAATATACAGTGTTTCTATTTATTCAACCTGCCTCCCTGAAACATTCAACTAACAAATAACAACAGACAAATGTTTTGATACGAGTAAAATAAGCCAGGCGAGCCAAGAGACAAACATGAGTGATGACAGCCTGGCCTGCAGTCTGCTGAGTTAAGCACTCTTGCCTTTATTGGAGTGTGTGTGAGTATTTCAGAGGAGGGAGGGCGGCAGCTTATGCGAGTCCACAGGGGCATTGTGGGTAGTTCCCTCGCAGGTTTTCTCCCTCTGCCTGGATACAAGCAGTGCAGCACTTCCCTCTGTCTCTTTCTTTTAGTCTCCCCCTTCTCTTTCTGCTCTCTACATTTTCCTCTCTTCTTCCATATATATCCATGCAACTGTGCAAACTAAGTATTTATGGAGCCGTTATTGTTCTTCATTGTCCGCCATGTTGGCTGTATTTGATGGTTTCATCTGAAAACAGAAATGCACTTTAGCAACAGTCCAATGCACCAAGTGGAAGCTATTTGATGGTTGGTCATACCGCTACCACTAATAGACAGGGTGTAACTGAAAATACATATTTTTAAGGAGAAATGTAGTTCGTGCTAGAGTGCATAACATTTTTTTTGCAATTCTCTTAAAATTGATCCACTGATCTTACGGCTTTCATCACATTTCATATAAATCTTCATTTTTTAAGCCGACGTCTGTGATGCTTCGTAAAGTTAGAATCCTTCATTTTCATTATGCCACGCCCAATTGTTGATGGCATTTCATAGTTACAGGTATAGTCTGCAGACCAACTCACAAGAAACAATACATACATGTACTGGGTGAGATATGGAAGACAACAGTCGGTGCATGTAATGCAAAAGACAGCAATGTCCTCCAACGTGGTGTTACTGAACTAACGTTAACTATTTAAACAACGCGAGGTGATAAATCCTCTGTTTGTTTGGCTGCGCTGCAAACAGATACACAAGACGGATATTTACTGCCCTCAGCGGCTGACGCACATGTCATTTCAACTGGACCCCGGGACCTGCGGTGTCACCAAAGCAACAGGGACTGACAGCTTAAGGATTTTAACTTTTAAAGCTGCTATAATCAATATTTTTATACTAATGGATCCACTGAACTCACAGATACACGTCGCCTTTCTCTGCATTTCCTCTCAGCTTTTAACTCATTGTTTTCACAACTTTACTGGTTTGGTTCAGTCTCCCTGATCTCATCAGCCTCTAGAAACCCACTGTACAGACACACAGATGGTGGACATACTGGAGCATTTAGCCGCCAGATAAAATAATATTGACTTACATTCATCCGGTGACCAGAAAGCCGACTCCAAATGAATGCTAATGCTGCTCCGTGTCTGCTGCATGTGTAAATGAGCAACTGCTTGATAACAAGTTTGGTTTACATGTTTCAGTCCGGCCCACAGAAGATGCAGTTTGACTAAATCCTGCCAAGATACAAGTTGCATAAAGTACTGTAGGTGTAGGACTGCTATTCTAATGACGGCTGATGTAATGCAGTGTGGACTGTGATGGCCCTCCAGTCTGGAGGCCGTGAGACCACATGTCAAGTTATCATAAAAACCAGTCAGAGATGCGTATTCACCCAAACAAAGCTGCACTTTACCCCTGATCAGGAGTCAGTATTCCTTATCTGAACCGAGGGTCTAAGGTCGGAGGGTGTCGTATGCTGTACAGATTGTAAAGCCCCCCTGAGGCAAATTTGGGATTTGGGGCTATATAAATAAAAATGACTTAACGATTTCCCCACCTGTGGATAGTAAACAGATATAAATACTTATTTAACAAGCCTACTTATCGCGATTTATCCCATAATATCTTCAACAGGAGTCTTCTGCTTAAAGCGAGCGTGAACATGTGTTGGCGTTCTTGTGAAACTGTATAGATTTTATGTTTCCATTCAGTGTTTCTGCCACAGCAGTTCAATTAATGTGCATGACACAATTCAACATTTAAAAAAATAAATAAAAAGCACACAGCTGGGTGGAAGCCCTGCTCATGTTTCTTCTTCCTGCATCCCGTGCAGAGGAAGATATCTCCTGCCTGCAGCTCCTGACAGTCGGCGGTCTGCTTCCTTTCTGTTTGCTTCCAATAAATCAGCCCCTGAAGCTCAGTGCCTCACAGCTATTTGAGCACAATAGCGTCCCAATGTTACATAGCTTTGTTACAGAAGTCCTGTCCAAGCCAGAGGAAAAGATCTGCAGCTCTCTGTACACACCCCATTCTCTGCCATGCCTTTTGCTTTTCATATTTTATTTAGTATAAATCTTTTTGAGTTCTGCTCTGATTTGAGTTGCCCTTTGTGAGCAGAATAGCGTGACAGTTTTGTATTTTGGGGGGGGGTTTTACAGACTTATTCAGAACCAAAACTTTGAAGGAAACGAGAGAGACAAAGAGAGAGAAAGACTATTCTCCCTCTGTATTCCCTTCATCCTCCTTCCTCCTTTCACGCTTCACGCATCCTTCTCAGACCATCTGGGAGCTGGCGGGGTACAGCTAACCCTGCTGCCTCTCTCTCCTTATGCCTGACAACATTACACAGCTACAGCATACTTTGCTGTGCGCTAATGTTTGACACAAGTACTGAAAGGATTAAAGCTAACTGGTACAAGACAGCCATGCAGGTTTACAGTACTTTACAGGAGCTCAGATAATATGCAGAAAATGCACATTGTATATTGCATGCGGTCTAACGAAAGGTTGCATTGTGGGAAGCGTAGGATCCAGTGTCTTTTGGAGATTGAAGTCAGAATATCTCGGCCTCTGCTACATCGATTTTAGCCATGCTAGTGGCAAAGCTGTTTGAAGTCTGTTAGTCAGCTGGTCCACCACTTTGGTCCAGACTGAAATATCTCATCCACTATTAAATGGATTGCCCTGAAATTTTGTACAGACATTCATGTTCCCAGAGGATGAACCCTACTGACTTTGGAGATCCCCTGTCTTTTCTTCCAGCGCCACCATGAGGTTGACATTTGTGGTTTTGAGTAAAATGTTTTGACAACTATTAGATGGATTATCACAACATCACGTTCCTCTCGAAACCTTTCTGTTGCAAATGAACCTACTAGTATATAAACACAATTTCTACGAGACAGGGTCGATTCTCGAACTGCGCGGTCTGGAAATCAAACCCAAAAGCCATAAAATAAGCAAACGTGGGCGCTGTGAAACGGATCGTGTGAATCTGGTTGTTTTCTCACATTAAAAAGATGCTATTGTTGCAGTAAGAGCTTACCTACAGTCTCAGGAAAGCTGGTTTTCATTGTGTTTGGGTACGACATAGGTTGCCTGACAAGTGGGAAATCGGTCCAAAAACGACATAGTCTGCATTCATGTTTATGTGATTTGTAGTTAATGGGCGACAACATGCAAAATCACCAGTATGGCTCTCTAAACCGATCCTGCTTCCTACATGTATTTTAGCTGCATCTTTTCCATGAATCAAGTCTTGTCTGTATTGAGCTGCAGAGAAATGCAAGTTACAAGTGTTATTATGAAATTTAAATGATATGATGAAATAATATATGAACTAAGAATCTTCACACCACAGTTGTGAAGTTGAGTCCACAGTCTTGTTCCTGTATTCAGAGCGAGCTAAAAGTCAGCCTTTTTCCCGCACTGTTTCTGGTCAGTGGGTCCCTCAGCTGTCAGCGTGTCACTTCCTACCCTGCAGCAGCGATGACGAGTGACGCCTGCACCAAATGTCCAACAGGTCTCGGGTTCACCATTTAAAACAGATGGATGTGCGACTGGGACTGCGAGCGAATCCTTCTTTCATCCTGTTTTTAGAGGACGTTTCACCACTAAGACACCGTCAGTGGAGCGGAGGAGCTGAGGCCAAAAACTGAATCGGTGACCTTCAACGTCTTGGTGCTGTCCTCTGATTCTCCTATAAACTACAAAACTCCTCCTGTCGGGACTCAAATTACATTTATCAGAAATGATCAGATGTTATTGTACTCTACTGTTTGAGTTTCTCTGGACTGAACAGAACCAGACTGAGCTGAACAAGGACAGACCGGAGAGGGAGAGGACAACAGTAGTGGCCGTTTTACGGGGGTTACAGTATGTGCCAGCCAAGAAATAGTCTGACACATAACCCCCCACAAAACAGCAAAGTGTCATTTTTACACGTCAGTTTTCTTTTGTTTGTTGTTTACATATTAGAAAAGTGACATATAATATACTGGACAGAGCCAGGCTAGCTGTCCCCCGTTTCCAGTCTTTATGCTAAGCTAAGCTAATCGGCTGCTGGCTGTAGCCTCATATTTACTCTACAGATGCGAGATCTCATCTAAATCTCAGCAAGAAAGCGAATAAGCATACTGTATGTCCCAAAATGTCGAACTATTCCTTTAAATTACGCACGTTTCCATCACTTTGCTTCAGGTAATTCTTAAAAGATCATGATGCATGAAATTGTGCTGAAGGATTATATTAATATCAATCCAATATCAATTTATATCACATTGTATTGATAGAATAATCATTAATATGTTCAATGCAGTGATCTTTATTCCACTGTTACATCATCATTGCATCAAATTGTAGTTTTTAACTGCAACATGAAAAGGTCACACAAATGAAATGATTGCTCAGCCCTGCGTGTTTCAATTAATGCAATCAACTCGATAGATCTGAAATACATTTACTGACTTAAGGTAGATTCACAGTGGTGATATGCACTTTGAAAGTGTTGAGAGAAACCTGTGATAAAACAGTTTACAGCAGAGTAATAAACTTCTTTAATAATTGACATGTAACATTAAAAAACGAGTGACTCGGAGATCTGAAACGCTTCCTGTAGCTTCAGAATAGTGAAGTCAAGAAAGTACCGACAGTCAGAGGTAAGGACATAAATAAATAAAAGACTAAAGCTGTTTCTCCAGCAGGAGACTCCTCCCTGTTCACTTTTAATTCCTGTAATGAAACGTGTTCAAACAGCGTCGCTTTGCTCGTCTCCCTCTCGGTGTCATTTAAGGTGGTTTCGTCTCCTCGGCTTGTTGGCACACAAACTCCCACTCCACACAGAGGGATTATGGGTTTTTTGGCAAAGTGTGGAGCTGGAGCATAAAGCAGGAAAATGCTATTATGTAAAATACGAAGCTTACTCTGCACTCTGGTACAGTTTGTGCCTGATTTCCAGCACACACACACACACACACACACACACACACACACACTGCATGAACAGATATGTGCAGCGATTTAAAGGTCATTCCAAACATAATGTCGATATTTTCAAACCAAAAGCTTTCAGATTCAAGATGAGTTAAATATCAACATGTCATGAGTTTTACTTCATTGTCAAGAGTTGTTTTGTCAAAGAAGGGCATCGTTCATTTCAAATACTTTAACTTTTTCTATTTGAAAACTCTGCTGTTTGAGATAAAGAGCCTGTAAACTGCCAAATCATTGCACAACAAGGACATCCTTGATGGTTTTTAGGCACAGTTGCAAAATCTGGTGTTGGATATCAGACGGACAGGAGACTAAAATAGGCTGCAAGTATTGAATCTGATACAGGACGTGCCGAGCAATGTGAAAGTGACTTATTTCAGGCCTTATCAAACACAGAAGGATGACAGATCCCTTTTAATGAAATTATATAAAATCGGACATTTTTGTGATCCAAGTTTCTGCTGGTAAGTTAAAGTAATATTTGTACTTATTATAGAATAAGAAACTCCCCTGTTCAAACGAGGGCTGACCTGAAAAACATCTGTTTCATAGTAAAAAAAAGAATAAGCTAAAGATGTGAAGATTGTGTCCATAACAACTTTAGGAGAGAAGTCCATTTCTGTCAGTCATTACTGTAAGAAACATCCAATCAGAGCGCTTCAGACGCTGTTGCCGTGCGGCTAATTGTGCAGTGAAGTTAGAGGCTGAGCTTTGCAGGACGTGCTGGATAAATTCAGAAATTTGAATCGATTCGCTTTCGGATTTTGGATCCGTTCAGTAGCTGTGGTGCGGGGTTTTGTTCCTGATGCAGCGACAAAGCTTTCTGAACTCTTACTGTCTTCTGGCTGCTAAAGCTCATGGGTACTGTAGTATTGTCCTCACCCTGTCTCTTGGTCGGGTCTGTTTTTCCTGCTTCGGTCTAGACCGCTTAGTACCAATGAAGCGAAATCTTAATGCTACAGCACACAATGGTATTTTAGACAACCGTGTTCTTCCAGGTTTGTGTCAACAGTTTGCTGTTGCCAACATGGCCGTGCCCCCCCCCGTGCACAGAGCCAGCTCCACAGAGAAATGGTTTTCCCAGTTTGGTGTTGAAGAACTTGACTGGCCTGCACAGACCCCTGACCTCAACCACATCCAACACCTTTGGGATGAACTGGAACGCCGACTGTGAACCAGACCTCACTAATGCAGCTGTGGCTGAATGGGAGCAAAGCCCTGCAGCAGGTTCAACATCTGGTGGAAAGACCGAAGCCAGAAGAGTGGAGGCTGTTAGAGCAGCACGTTAATGCCCATGGTTCATTACATGTACCAAACATCCAGCAACAATACAGTATTATATATTTCTGCGAAGGCTCCTGCGTTCTTCTGTTGCCGAACACTGAGGTTATGGTTAAAAGTCAATGTTCAAATGCAAATTTACAGCGAGAAAAGTACTTTTCGAACCAGTCTGGTGTGCTTCATGCGCTCTGTAGCGAGACATTTCTCAAATTCAAGCGTCACAATTTTGGCTCTGAAGAACTGGTTGTGTTTTCACGAATCTGCCTTCATGTGCTGTCGAGTCTTGGGTTGAAGATTGATTTCCCTCAAATTTGACAGTCGCTTTTATGGATTACCTCGCAGAAACATTTGCTGCTGCACAATTCTGGCTTTCCACAGCATTTGGGATTTGCTCTCATTCAGCCACGAGAACATTAATGAGGTGGGCCACTGATGATGCCCTCAGGCATATAGTGTAGAAGAAGACTACACTAACCAGTAAATGGGACCATATACCCAACATGCATCACCAGTTGTTGTAGGTGTTTTGTTCAGAGGAGGAAAACATCCAAATGAGTACAAATAGTTTATTTTTTTAGTTTTTTTTACCTTCACCTAACCACTGAACACTCATCTTTTCACAAATCGCCTCACCGTTTCCCCTACTGAACCCCTCCTGCTACAGCTGCCTGATTTAGCCTACTTGCTGTAATAACCTCCTATCTTGACATAAAAAACCTTCTGCCTGAGCTCTAATTTCTCTTATTTCTGCACCGACACCTCTTCACTCCCACATAACCACTCAGATTTCACGGGAATACAGTCGGTTTGCTGCGGCTCTGCCCCTGTTCAAACCATTCGAATGGTTGCTTTTCATCTACAATAAAAATCGATGCATATTTTGCTTTTGCAGTGGTACAATACTCTGGATCAGAGCATCAGTGAAATAGCTGGAATTTTAATGGAGATGTAAATAATAGAAAAGGTGGAGCAGCAGCAGCAGCATCTGTGACAGATGCCTCAGAAAGGAGGCTATAGATATCCAGTGCAGGCTAAAAATAACCCTGCAGGATGGTACCTGTAATTGAAAATGGATGTGGTGAACAGAGCAGGAGAGCGGGGTCTTTTACTTTTCAGTGTTGTTTCTCAGTTGCACCTCCTACTATCACAGTTAAAGGTCCAGAGCGACAAAGACAGAAGGAGACAGAGAGGCAGGGAAATGGTCGGACACACAGACAAAGGCAGGATGTGATCATACGTAACATTCGCTCTGCTTCGTCCGAATCTTGAATTGGGTTCACATAAAGGTGGAACCACCGTGGCTGAACGTGGAAGCCAAAAATGCCAAAAGATGCAGTTCCTCTAATGGCCTCTGGATGGGGACTCCGAGGACTCGTTGACTCTAGATGTACAGAGTCCGTCTGAGTCAAAAATACTGAATTTGCTTCCTCTACCGCTCATCTTGGTGGTGATTTTCTAAATGATACGAAAAAGTTACGATCCTCCTCATTAACATCCCTGTGGAGACGGTGTAGTCCCTCATTCGTCCAGGAGTGATCCATTGTAGAAAAGGTTTCAGTCGTAGTCGTCTGGACGCTGTTTTCAGAATCAAGACGTTTCGGCTCCCATCCCATTAATTTCTGAGTTCCCGTCCATTTTTTTCACAATTGAGAATGACTTCCGGACGGGAGCCGAAACGTCTTGATTCTGAAAACAGCGTCCAGACGACTACGACTGAAACCTTTTCTACGATATCCCTGTGGAGACGCTAAGTTTTCCTGACGGGGACCTCTAGTGGCGGTGTGAATTATGACTCTTGTCTGCGAGGAACAAAGGTTTTTAGCTGTATTTTGGCAAAACAGCTAAAGTTTGAGATATGGAAGTTTTGATAGTCAAAAGATACATTTTGGGTGGAGTTAAATTTATTCTAAGATGTAAGGAGGGTATTATCGGAAGCATGTTGACAAGCTTTTCGTCCGTTGTCCCTGCAGACGCTATGTCCATGTTTTTATACATGAAGAAGTAGTTCAATAAGACCATCAGTCCAGTCTTTATTTATATTGAAGAACTGCTGCTCATCAGATGTCAACATCAGTCCCTAACTACCCATAAACCCTTGAGTTGTGAAGTCACTTCCTACTGAACCCGTAGCTCAGCGTCCATTTGGTGCCGCATGAGTCGGCTTGGCGTCGCTCTCACCTGGATGTATGAAGCCACCTGAAGCAGTAAACAGCGCAGGGCTCCGATAAATCCGTCCAAACAGGTGCGGTGTGACGGACAGAGTCGGACAGGCGGGTAAACAGAGAACCAGGCTGCGGGAGGAAGCAACACTTGACTCTATTTATGTCAGACCCCCACTGAGAGCCAAAGGTGCTAAGCCAGGTTATAACAGTCTGCTGTGTGAGTGAGAGACAGAGACACATTGAAAGCAACAGGGAGGCTGGAAAATACATTCTGTAGGAAATGAAATACACCTTCATTTTCTTTGGTAACAGCAAAACAGCTGAAATACAACATTCGTAACATAGTTAATATGTTAAAAACATCAAAGAAATACAATTAAGGTTTATAAACCCACTGAAGATGCATCTCGGAGAAGCAAGAAAATAACAGATGATAGTTGCCAGTGTGATGTCCAAAGCTGCTAAACAAGTTTTTTATTTTTTTGTAACTTTGGAAGGCACGAGGCTGATTGTACTGGCAAGAAAAGAGAACGAGAGACAGAAAGGATTCTTTGGCACGTTAGCGGGTGTTCAGAGTGAAAATAGCACTGTTATAAACACGGGGCTGCGTTGGTGCGAGTTTGTTGCTCCAGGTACAGGTGAGAAGGTAAAAGACTCGTTACAAAGTAACCTGCTAGAAATGTGCGACTGGCCAATGCAATGCGTTGCCGGGTGACGTTGCATTGTGTTAACGGTTGAACTACCACGACACATGAACTACCCAGCCTTCTTGGTTCCCGGAGCCCTGTGCTTCAGCACCCCTGCTGTGCAAACACAGAGGTGTAACTTTTAGATGGAAAATGTGTCTGAAATTAGCAGTGTTGGAACAAGCATTGAGATCTTTTACTGAGGTAAAAGTAGCATTGCCACAGTGTGAAAATACTCCACTGCAAGTAAAAGTCCTGCAGTGTACTGCAAAATGGCACCAGTGCTATATTTGTCATATATATATATATATATATATATATATATATATATATATATATATATATATATATATATATATATATATATATATATATATATATATATATTATTGGATTATTATTACTGATACATTAACGTGTAGGCAGCATTTTCATATTTTCAAAGTGGAACTTCATACAGTATTATAAAATCCGATGAATTGTTAGATTATGTAAGATAATCTTTTTAAATGTAAAATCAGTGAAGCCGTCAGATGAATGTTGCGCAGTAGAAGTATAAAGTAGCATAAAATGGAAATAGTCAGCTAAACTTAGCTACGTTCCTCCAGCTGTGGTTGTGTTTGAGTTTCCAGCCGTCCCCCGTCTGTGGTTTTGTTGTGAGCAGCCTGAAGGTGCAGAGCGTCAGTCCATTAATCTAATTATCAGAGTGGAATCACAGATTGGAGGGATTAGCAGACAGGAGCTCTCTGCTAAAGCAGCTGATTTGAAGATGTCTGTTAATCTCACTCGTCTGGCGGCTCATTACTTTTATAAGTTGACATTTTGCTTCCAGTCAGCAAAAGTAATCCCCATGTTTTATGAGCGAGATAACGTCAGCAGTATTGATGTAGAGGTGCTGATGAAACGTGCAGCAGGGTAAAGGCAGCCGTGAACGGTTGCCTTGCTCGGGGGCACTAAGGGCCGATTCTGTTTCAAGGACAAACACTGTTGCACCCTGCTGCCCTTTAATGTAGTTTTATCTTCATCCCTTTATTTGATTCTGTAATGGCTCCACTTTCCCCCTCGGGGATTAATAACGTTCAAACTAGTGAAAGTTATCGATTGGATCTGAGAGGACTGGAGGTAGACGAAGAGAGATCGCAGAGGTTAAGTTCCACTTTACTCTTGCACAGAAGCTGCTGACGTAACACACATTGTTACTGGACAGCTTCGGCAGCAGTGAACAAGTCGTTATTAGGGCTGTGTATCCAACTTAAATACTTTCAGTAATTTTTTTATTTTTATTCGGTACTGACCAACACGTCTTGAGTCTTATTTACTTATTCTTCGATCAAATTCTTCTTTAAGTCTGTTTTTTATTCAGGGACAGTTCTCGTACAGCTGCTTTGTGTTGCAACCAACTTAAACACGGATGCATTTAAGAAACTTGTCACCCAGTGCAGTGTGACTCATTGATGGGTTTCTAATGGACAACAATGGAGTTCTATGGCACAGATAGATCCTGATGTATCAGATTTCCTTAATCTGTTTGGTGAAACTTACTTACACGGGATCTGTGTGGTCTTGTGTCTTGGAAGCCGTCCCTCTCAGGCTGCAGGGTTTCTCCTGGCCTACTTCTCGGTGCTCTGACCCTTGCTGTACCACAAGGCCACACCGAGAAGACGATGAGCACATGTTGGGGTTTATGCAGCAGTGGGCATCAAAGACGCTTTCAGATCCGGGAGATCTCGGAGGTCTGGAGCAGAGCGATAAGGCTGCAGGAGAGCGCGGTGCCGTCACGCTCCGCCGCTGCTGGAGAGTTTGGTTTGGGCTGTTTTTGATTTGTTTTGTTGGTTTTTCTTCTGTTTGCTTTTCCTGTCTGTGTAGCCAAACAGTCGACCTGCTCAGCTCTGCTCAGCTATGTGAAATATACAACACAGAGTAACCACTGTGCATTTTGTGTTGTATAAAACCTGACGGCAGCTTGCATTAGAGTTGAAGGTGTAATGGGTTTGTCCCTTAGAGAGAGGAGGAGACGGATGGCTAGATTTTGCCCCCTCCTGTTCAACCAGTCACTCCGATTTCATGCCTTTTTATTCATAAATGTGTCACACTGACTCAGTCGAAAAGCTTTTCAAGAGAGGCATGCAACACACACACTAGCAAATGCCCCCCCATAAACACACAGCACATGTTGTCCTGTACGTTTGAACATACACCGTGCTGATCACAGCTCCGTGATATGACCAAAAGTTAATCACAGTAATTATATTTCATATTTAACGTTGGTAAATTAAAATGACGTAAAAGTTAACTTGGCTTCATGCAAACTAAACCAAACCCTCAGAAGCTTGGGAGTCATTTTATTTTATAACAAGGGGTTGTTCAGTGTTCAGTATCAAATCATTTCTGCCTGGTGCTGACGTGGAGAAAGTTATTCATTCTTGATTATTGTACCTCTCTATATTCAGCACTCACTAAATTGGTCCAAAATGGAGCTGCAAGGCTTTTAACTGGAACTACGAGAAGAGAACACATTACCCCAATTTTAGTATCCCTTCATTGGCTTCCCATTGCTTCCAGAATATAGTCAGAAACTCTATTTATTACTTATAAGTCATTCAGTGGATTGGCTCTAAGGTACATTTCTGACCTACTCAGCCCGTACGTATGAGGACGCACACTTAGGTCGACAGAAAAAGCTCTTAAGTTTAGATTTGTAACCAGAGGTGACTGTGCATTTGCTCTCATGGCATCTAAACTGTGGAGTAAACTACTGTTCGCAATCCGCACCATTACTTCTGTTTTCTTTTAAACATCAGCTGAAAACACCTTTTTCAAACTGGCTTTTTAAGTCATCCTGAACTATTTATTGTATTTATTATTTTATCTAATTTTACTTTTTGCTGTATCATTTTAGTACTGTCTCTCATGTTCTTTGTTTAAGCACTTTGTACCTACGTTAAGAAAAGCGCTATACAAAATATTGTTGGATTTTCATTTTCATTTTACAATAATTAGTAGTGCTCCCAAAGCAACCAAACAAAACCATATGTGCTGAACTTTTAGCCCTTTAACACTCACCCCCTTTTGGAGGCGGTCCACATAAATGAAAACAAAAATGCAGTATTTTTGATCGTTAGATTCTTTTGATGGATTTAGACAATGTTTTTTATGATTTATTGCATTTTTGGACTGCTTTGAATTATATTTTAAGGTTTCAGGTGTACACTATGCTGTGCATTGTAACTTGATTATTTTTACAACAGATGAAAGTCTTATTTATCGATACATATATTACAGGTTCATATTCACATAACTTTTCATGGTGATAGCAGTCCGTGAAAGTTTTGTGTAGTGCTGGGAACCGCGGGCAACAAGCCCTGGTAAAGTACCATCATACCACCTATCACGGCCCTGGATAGCTTTAAGACAGAATATAATTTGTAAAAATTAATAAAAAATTGTTAGATATCATACATTACAACACACTGTTCAATAAATCCATTAGTAAGTAAATATCATAAGAAATACAGTGATCCCCACTGTTGGACAAGAGGTCAATAAAGTGTAGTTAAGTTATCGTTCTGGTAACATACCAGGTCAGTGAAATCGCATCAGCACAGCTGGAAACACATCTGGGAAATTCAAGATATCCTAAGAACTGTACAAGAGAAGCAGAAGAAAAGAGTGTGTGTGAGAGGAAGAGAGGAACTATTTTCAGCCTCCAGACAGACCTACAAACACAAGAAATATGCAAGGGTTTTTTAATTGCCTTTACAAATCACTCCAGTTTGTATTGAGCTAAAATCCCAGCTATTTTCACAGACAGCTATTAATAACACTGGTAGAAGAGAGTGTAAGTATGTCTTAAAGGAAAAGATTTGATACACAGTGATTTCTGTGCTGCTTTACTGTTTGTTGGTGTATCTTTTTGATTCTAGTGGAAACCTGGACAAAGGTAGATATCGTGACGCCAGATATTTCTAGAAGGCTAAAAATGTTGGTTGTAGAACAACTTGGACCAAGTTTTGGTCCCAAAAAGGACTGCCACTTCGCACCAGCATTTAACAATCTTGCAACAATAAATTCACTGTAGAAAAACTTTTGACTAACAAACGATGCAGCCAGGGGGCAGAAAGAAACATCGATTCATTGTCATGTCACTTTATAAAACGGACACTTTCAGCAGGTAGAAATAATGCAAGTTGTTAGAAAATAGAAACAAAAGTAAATTTGTATGGGACACTCGTCTTTGCATTTCCACAACTTTTTTTATGACAAATGTCAATATTAGGATCAATATTAGACTCCCTGCTATTTACTCTATTCATAAATAATATTTATTTTCCAACTGAAAATTGCAATGTCCATTTTTATGCTGACGATACCTTCTTATATGCCATCGGCTCTGCTGCAGACCAGGCCTTCTCCAGGTTACAGTCTGCTTTTGATGACCTCCAGACCTTAATTCAAAGCTTGTTCTAAACTCCAAAAAGACAGCAGAGCACAGAGCTTTGACGTTTCTACTCCATAATCAAAATCATATAGATACAGTACAGGATTGTAAGTACTCGAGAGATTAGATAGGTTAGATAGCAGATTTTCTTTTTACTAAACTCTTCTCTTCAAAAGTTCAAATTGGATTCTTATATGGGAACATAACTTGTTTTTCCTTGATTGATATAGGTGTCTTACAAGGATCTATATTAGGCCCCTGCTATTTACTGTATACATAAATAATAATTATTTTCCAACTGAGCATTTCGATGTCCATTTTTATGCTGACGATACCTTCTTATATGCAATCGGCTCTGCTGCAGACCAGGCCTTCTCCAGGTTACAGTCCACTTTTGATGACCTCCAGACCTCTTTTATTCATTCAAAGCTTGTTTTTAAACCCCACTGAGCTTATTTGTGTTGTCACATATGAAACTCCTGCTGTTTGTCATTAAAATATAGCAGACACTTGACGTAGCCCAGATGTCCAAAAAATTTAGATGTCTATGTTTCATTCATTTTTAACTGTCAACACAGGATATAATACGAAAACATGAAAAGCAATTTTTCAAACTGAATCACCTCGTATCTTAACATCTGTTTGTAATTTGAGTCTTTTCCTCTGACAAATCATAACAAAGTGATGGTTTTTCCATCCAGAGTCATCAGTCTCCCTCCTCGAATAAACCTGAATAAAGACTGTATTGTAAACTGCGACATGCAGTTTCTCCCTCGATAACCCCACCTACACCCACCTCACTGTCATGTCCTGGTTTCTGCAGAGTTACATCAGATACTGTGTGTAAACTAATAGAAAACAGCTGTAAGTCGGAAAGGTTGGTTAATCCCCTCTGTAGGAAACAAGATCTTTTAGACAGCTTTACTTGTATTCTTAAATTACTGGAGCTTGTTTTATAGTTGTGGTCTTTCGCGAAGCCGGACTTATCTTTAAACTGTCACAAATGTGAAAAAACTTACATAGCTCCAATATTGTGAATCTCAGAGTAATGTTAGTACTTGTTCACTTAAGCCAGACATTATTTTAAATGTGTCTCACACTGTGTGACCTCAGCATAATACGTTTAAACACTGCAGCTCTGGATGCACTTTATCTTTTTTAAGTGATGCTTTTATGTGACTCAATGATTGCAGTAAGAGTGGTTTTCCATTGTTTTTTTATGGTTTAAGATAAATTGTTTCACATTAAGTGATATTAGAGTTGATGAAAAGTGATGGAAAGTTTCTCATCGGGTATACAGTGTGTTAGTTAACTATGGAGAATACTGATGTGCGTCACCGTATTAAGATACACCACTGTCCTATTGCCCAGCTGCGCTGCATGTTAACGCTCCAGAAAAGCTGTGATTTCATCACATGTGCTCCCCCGCTGCTGTATCTTGACTACTTTTTCTGTCTGCATGTCACGACCAGTGTGTGCTACGGGCATAAAATGTTATGGCGAGGCCAGTGTATGTTGATCCTTTATAAAGAGTAACTACATGCAAACATTTTTTTTTGAGTAATACACTTATCACACAAAACAATACTGGTCATGTTGCCAACATCTGAGTACACAATGTGATCTCAAAATCTGGCTCAGTGCTCTACTTTGATGAAACAAACAGAAGGAGTTTGCATGTACAAGAATGGCTGTACTAAGAAACATCGGAGATAAAAAAATAATATACTAAGTTTAAAAGTAGACTGGTAAAGGCCAGTCAGTTCGCAGGATCGTGATCAGTTTTTATTTTCCATAGTTTGAGCAGGAGAGTTGATCTGTGAGTTACAACTTTATTAATGAATGGTTCCCATTTGTTAGTCATCAGTTTTGCATAGCTTTTGTACTGTTACCTTTCCAGAATTGCGGTTCTGAACTGTGGTTGAGTAACTCTGGCTCTAAGCTAATTTAGCCTCGTTCATCACGGTAACATACTCCTCGTTTTACAGGCCGTCACTGACGCCGGCGGGGAGATGTCGTCTTAAGTGAACAAGGGATTTATTTCTCTTGTGTGGCAGTAAATACAAGACATGCCCACTGGCAACTGATATATCTGGAACTTCTCTAGACATTTAGTGCTGACGAACAGTAACATTCATTTAACCACTCTAAACAGTGTGTTGACGACTATGTCCAGGAACTCAAACACACACCATGAGAGCCCGTCTGGGAGGAGAGATGCTAGCCTGGCAACAATATAGGTACCCGCACAGCCGTTGGCCTCCATGCCTTGTAGCCCATCAGTAGCTGCTCATGGCAAGTTGTGACTACCATCACCACGTGAATGCACATTACTGCACAGTGTAGCACGTCTCTCAGTCGTCACACACTGCATAGTCACAAGGCCACACCTCCACTTTACATATTTTTAACATATCCTGGGAGCGAGGGTCCTAGCAGAATTACAGGGTGTACTTACTCTTTAAAGGCAGTCTTAGGTTTTGGCCTACTATGATAAAACATTAATAAGATAGCGACAGGCAGGCCATGCAGAGCCACACAGCTTCAATATTTAATTATCAGGCCTCTGCATTGAAAGGACTTGTTCTCAGTTACATAAAAACTCACATAACAGCTTTGAAAGGAAATTGTTGAAATGTCAGTTTAATGATCAGCAGTCAACTGACTGACTTTCAATCTGCTAATGAAGACTCGTAACTTGGCTTGGACTTGTCCCAAAAGACTCAGACTTTTCCTCTCTGTTACTACAACTACAGCTGCTTGTACTGCTGCCATGGTTAGTAAACCGCGTCGATGCTCCGATGCAGCAGCATGTCCTGATCTTAGCAGTGCCGTAGTGCGCTGAAGCAGATGATGCAGGATCCCGTCACGTTGGACTCCGGCCAGCAGCTGCCCTTCCTCTTCTTCACTGTCAACAATTACAGACGTAAAGAAAGAAAACAAACAGGATCTGGCCCTCTGTAAGGAACAGAGAGCGGCCATCTGTCTGCAGGGAAAACAGCATGTTGGGACCCCATGTGGCGTCCTGGCATGGAGCACGGCCGCACTGTCTGATGACAGCCTCTAATCTACAATAAGACAAAAATACTTATTTTTCCATTAGATGGCGATGCTGTGGCACTGGAATAAAAGAGTTTAATTGGTTTTGTTGAGGTTGGCAGTGAGAGGAAACACTTAAATCCAAGCTGCAAGAACAAGAAACACACAAACCCTCTTTCCACTGAAAGATGAAACTATCCCTCCACCAACCCCTCCTTCCATCCCTCTATCCTTGTATCTGTGTCTGCAGTGATATCCCAGCAGGCCGAGGTTTGTCTGACTCATTCTTTGTGCTCCAGCTAAAAACATCTCGACACACATTCTCCTTTTCTGGTCACCGACTCTCTCTGCTCTAATCTACTGTACTCTGCCCTGCCGGGGGAATAACCAGGGTTTTCCTTCCCGCTGCAGAGATGAATTATTTCTTCAACTCTCTGTACTCTGCTAACAGCACATCTGAAGCTAAAGCACAGAATGCCTCCTTGTCACAGATGCTCATGGTTGATTTGATCTGTTATAAAGTGAGAGTGGCACAGTTTTCTTTCTTCGTAGAGAATGTTTTTTTTTTTTTTACTGAAACTGAGATGATGCAGTGAAATATCTCTAACAATCATCTGTATTGGCATATTGGGTCTACATGTGGCAGCGCAGAGGTGTGAATGGATGTGACTGGGAATGTGGAACAGCATGTTGATGACATCGAGCATGTTGATCCTCCCGGATAAGACGAGGCTGAAAACACTGCGGTCGTGACAAACGCAGTCTGGTCGGATTCGTATCGTACCTCGTATCTGGAGGGTTGTAAAGAGGGTCTGTATGTAAAGATGGACGACATGACAGCTCCCCAAAAGTAAAGCGTAAACATCTGGATCGCCCCCTGGTGGCTGGCTGCAGTGTAGGTCATAAACCCTGCCCCCTCCATGTTAGTGGATGGGACATGAGCCACACTCAGCCACACTGAATTTTTTTCCCAAAGATGGTTTCTGTCAGTTTAGGTAGTTCTGATGTTTGTTCATTTTTCTGATAAGTTTGGTTAGAATTAGTTATTTGATGCTATAAAAACGGGGTTTCACGTCATGATTGACAGCTGAGGCCGGCTCGCGATTGAGTCACCCGGGTGTGTGGGCGGGACCTCGATACCGTGGCTCCACCCCCGGTCACCACTGCGCAGACTCTGGCTCCAAATGACATCACCAGAGCAAGATGGCAGCTCCCGTATCTGGGATGTTTTGGCTTCATTTTAGTACAGTGTGAGGAAGAGGAGACGCGTCGTCCATCTTTATGTTCAGTCTGTGGTTCATGCCACAGGTGATGGGAGAAGTATTTAGATCACTGTTGAAAACTCGTAAAGTAAAACTGCATTCAAATTTGTACTAAAAAATACACATCAACTAAAGTCTTAAAAGCAGGTACAATGTTTACCAGGTTTACCATCTCAATTTAGCATGTTAGCATGCTAACATTAGCTAAACACAAAGTACATCTGAGGCTGGTGGGAATGTCAGTAGTTTTGCTTGTGGTTTTATTGCTCGTTTTGTTTGACCAGCAGTCCAAAACCCAAAGAAATTCAACTTACAATGATGTAAAACAGAGAAAAGCAGCAAATGCTCACATTTAGGAAGCTGAAACCAGAGAATATTTTACTTTTACTTTTTTTGCCATGCTAGCAGCGTGGCTCTAGGGATGGCAAGGTCGGTCAGTCGGTCCACCCTTTTGGTCCAGGCTGAAATATCTCAACAACTATTGGATGGGCTGCCATGAAATTTGGTGAAACTTTGGTGATCCCTTAACTTTTCCTCTAGCGCCACCATCAGGTCAAAAAGTTTAACTTGTTTTGATTTATGACCAAATACCTGCAAAACTGATGACATTCCCATCAGCCTCAGTTGCACTTTGTGTTTAGTGCTAATTAGCTAATTAGGATTGTTAGCGTTTCGTATGTCTCGTTAACACGTAGAAAGGCTGCTATACTGGATCCCATAGACATGCACTAAATGAGCTAAGCTAAAAAAGGCCCAGCTCACTGTTCAACATACCTCCAGCTGCATGCAGACACATAATGAGTATTTCTAACTCTTGGTAAACAGAAAAAAATACTATAATTTCCCCCAAACAAACCATTAAAGGGGTTAAACTGTTTATGAAACATACTTCTGTGGTTTTACTTCACATAACTGTGTGAAAGATGTGACCATTATAATGTGGTTTAGAATTTTTTTTATGTGTCCACAAAGTAATAAGTTTATATTTCGAGATGAAACAGGTTAATACAGGCTTCCAGTAAGTCCGTTATTGTGGATGAATAAGCAGAACAAAGGCTGATTTAAGACCGATATTGTAATCTTTGAGCGGTTCCTCCCACTAAGCAGGCCGCTCTGTCGCTAAACGATCCACCCACATTTACGCTGGGAGTCAGTGCAGCTCATTTCCAGATTTCCTTTAGGAGTGTGCCAGTGCTGTCGCTGTATTTCTGAAGTGCACAATAATGCTTCCTGGCTGCTGGACAAAGGAAAGTCAGAGTCTAATCAGAGTCACTGAGATGACTGTGTTCTTCTCAGCAGAGTCATCCCGGACTTTTCTGTAGCTGCAGTTTATTCAGGACAGCTTCAGGTTTTTTACACATTACCATTTAAATCAGTGACGCTGTTTTCTGTCCTGCCATTACTGGTGTATTACTGGCTGTGTGTCCACTAGCCCTCATCTAGGACTATAATATCCAGGCAACCCAAAACATTAAATTTAGGCATTTATACAATTTGTCACGAGAGGAATGTTGAAAATATGAATTCAGTCAGGGGAGGCAGTCTTCTGAGCAAAAAACACGACTTTCTCTGATGGAAAGCGGACGATTTTGAATTAAAGTCAGTGCAGCTCGTGTTAAATCAAAGACGGTGAAGGTTTTCCTCGTTGCTCTCCCTCTGATGCAGTCAGGACTCTGTAACCCTGCCTCCTAAAAATGTACGACTAAATGGTTTTGATAAATTAGTTTTGGAGGAAAGGTACCTGGATTATGTTTACTGGTAATGTTGTTTCCAGTTCCGTTTAGACTCTAAAGGTTCTGGAAAACTGGTAGTGGTTTTGGTTAAATGTTGAAAAAAGTATACAAGTCACCTTTCAAGTATTTAACCAAGACCACGATCTTTCCCTGACTGAAACCGAGCGCTTTGAGTGTCTAAACAGAACAATTAAAACGGTCAACATGCTTTAGTTGCCGTGGGCAGAAATTGTAGGAAAACAAATAAAACACTTTGGTCAGTGAATGTTTTGAAGATGCGTTCTGTGTGCAAGTACTGTACGTTCATTTTGTTTCCTCGTTACGTTGACAAAACATTACGTTTCTTTCAAAATGTGTGTGTTGTTTATTATAATTACATTACTAGTATATAAATATCATTTCTAGGAGACGGGTGGACTTTGATATGTTGTATGGGCTGAATGTCCGAAGGCGTCTCCAACAGTCTTAAACACAGTCGGAGGTCCTGGGAGCGTTAGCCTGAGAAAACACTCACACAGGAGCTGGCTAACATGTGCTAACATTAGCTGGCCAGTCATACATTAAAACATGCCGGCCGTATACGCAATCCAATATTTCTCATTCATCGACCAGCTCACAACGCCTGCCTCCTGAAATGGGATTGGTCCGTTTGTTAGAGATGACACTGACAGGCTTTTCTGAATGATTCTGCAGTTATTTACCGGAGTAGCTCGGAGGCAGCCACTCTGGCAAAAAGAAAGAGGCCCGCAGGCTTCAGGCTCTCTGAATTAATTGATAAGAGTTTTTTTTAAAAACTGCTGGTTCTCTGTAAAAGATGCCAACTGGACTCGTACTTGAAGCTGACTCCGCCATATTGAGTTTGGCCTCTAGAACAGTCGTTTACTGTTAATGAGGGGAAGAACCGACGCTCACTGCTTCATTAGATACTTCATTTCATTTCACTTAACGAGCAGAATCACAAAGTCTCTGTCGTGGCCTTCAGTCATCCCGATGGTCTGGATGGGGGATTCGAGTTAAAGCCCATCAGGTGGACAACTGTGGATTTCTGTCCATTCACTTTTTAATTAATTAAATTCTTTATCTTTTGGAAGGAACTTGGCCGAATGGAAGCACATTGCTTTCATGATAAGAAATAAATGCTTTGTATCGATACATAATTATGACTTAGCATCTTGTTATTATGAGAAAAATCTGAATTATGAGATTTTGATGGTATTTATTTACACTTTACATCATAGCTGTTAGCATTTAGCTAAACCTCTGTGTGCCCCTTCCTAACCAGCCACCACAGCCACATAACATCCCTCACGTAGCAGCTCCAACTACACACTGTAGCTAGGATGTGGATCTCACCATCACAAGATAAAAATCTCATGGTTCTGAGATGCTAAATAATAATTATGAGATACAGAAGTCACAATTACAACAAAATCCAGTAGTTTTCCATAGACTACCTCTGACTAGACTAGCATTTTCGAATTTGACCGTAGGGGAAGTGTATGTTGCCTCATTGTCTTGTTTGGCTTATTTCAAGCAGCTCAGTTTAAAAGTAAAGGCAGAATTGGTTGGGTACATGCTTACTGAAAGTCAGCTGTGTAATATACAGTATACACTTAATGATAAAGATAAGCAAAGCATATGTTTGGTACAAGTGCAATGCTGTGTCAAAGTTCACGTTTCCTCTTCCTTCTCTCTCTTCTCTTCCATGTTTGCTCTCGTCCTGTGATGCCGTCTGATCCTATCAGGTAAGAAACGTTATTCATTTGTGCAAAAACACACAAACATCCACAGTAAGTGCAGATGTGAGAAGCTGACCTTCCTGTATGCGTTTGGGTGGAGCTGAGCCGAACGTTATCACTCTCGCAGCTGAAGATTACATCCGAGGGCCTTTGAAGTTCCAGTGAAAGCTGAGGGTGTGGAGTTGTTTGGACAGGCTCAGTGGGTCTTAATCTGCTGCTGCATGATGGAGAAACAATATGTAACTGAAATATTTTAAGGCAAACACACAACAGCTAGTCAATGAAATATGATAGGTATAAATAATAATACTGAAGTGTGCAGTACATCCATTTTTGAAGCTAATAAGAGACTTTCAGGGGCCTGGGACTGCTGCTCAGATCTCATTTTCAGGTTATGACTACAGGTCGTGAACATTAATTACTGTCACTCCGACTTGGTGCGTTTCTGCTTTCTCTGCAAAACAAATGCTTTCAAACGTTTGCTACTCCCAAAAATGCCACTACACGTTGGGGGCGACCACGCGGGGACAACGGGAGCCGTGATTGGTCAGCTTGGGCTGCTTGTGTTTGCTCCTACACGTTTCTGATGTCGGCTGAGATTGTTCAGAGACAAAACGATATCTTCTCCTCCTTTTCAGGAACACATCTGGCAAAGCCATTTACCTCTGCTCACTGGGACCCCCACTCTCTGTCACAGTAAACGAAACAGCGCAAACATGGCGACCTGCCAGTTTATTAGGTACACCTATCTAAAGCTAATGCAGTACAATCCAACAGTCCTGTAATAAATCCTTCCTTCATGAAGGTTATACTGTTGTAGAGGTTCTGATTCAACCTTCTGACCATTTTGGATGTAGGAAGTAGTTTGTGGTGCTGTTGAACTGTGTTGTGTTATACTGACGGGTGCTTCTATTAGATATTATATTATTTATTAATCAGGTAGACTAAATGTTAGAAACATGTCTCAGTGTAACGCAGTACAGTTCAACAGCACTACAAACTGAACATGAGCATCTTTCATGCAGGGAGGATTTATTGCAGGACTGTTGCATTAGACTGCATTAGTTTTGGCTACAGATGCACCTGTCTTAGTGTGGTGGTGATCAACCGGTGAAATCTGACGCTGAGCGACAAATCGACTTAACTGTTCTGGTTACATAATAGTTAGTGTATTAGATCTGAAGTAGAAAAGGTTTCAGTCGTAGTCGTCTGGACGCTGTTTTCAGAATCAAGACGTTTCGGCTCCCATCCAGAAGTCATTCTCAATTGTGAAAATGGTCTGAGAACTCAGAAATTAAAGCTACTCTGTGTTGCTTAAGCCCCGCCCTCAGGGAGGAGTCTACCTGAGTATCTGTTGATTAGCTAGTTTCACCTGAAACTGACCTAACTGTTTCCAAGATGGCCCAGTAATCAGTAATCAGGCCTATTGTTTTCTGGCAGCACCTCCCTCATCACTGTTCAGTACCTGATTAGCATGTGATTGGCTTGACCACGGTGTTAATACGCTGTGGTAAACTTTGGGCAGATTGAATCTCAGACCACCATTTCTGCTCAAAGAGGGGTTTTCTTTTTTCACAAAATGGCTTCTTTGACTCCTCTTTCAAACCAACTCTTCTCTCTACTTAGACTCTTCACCTCGCTGTCTTCAAATGTGCGGTTTGTAGCTTTCAGATGCAAACGCGGCGCTCTGTAATCCTGAGTTAGCGTGTCGTCTGTGCTGAAGATTCTAAGTAGAGAGAAGAGTTGGAGTTCTCAGACCATTTTCTCACATTTGAGAATGACTTTCGGATGGGAGCCAAAACGTCTTGATTCTGAAAACAGCGTCCAGACGACTACGACTGAAACCTTTTCTACGATAGATCACTCCTGGACGAATGAGGGACGACACCGTCTTCACATGCAAATACATTTTCGCTGTCTAGGTGAATGATAAATGTTAGAAACATGTCTCAGTGTAACGCAGTACAGTTCAACAGCACTACAAACTGAACATTAGCATCTTTCATGCAGGGAGGATTTATTGCAGGACTGTTGCATTAGACTGCATTAGTTTTGTACAGATGTGGTGGTGATCAACCGGTGAAATCTGACGCTGAGCGACAAATCGCTAACTCCTTGTGTTGACTGTAAATCCAGCTTAACTGTCCTGGTTACATAATAGTCAGTGTATTAGATCTGAAGGAAATATTTTGTCGCAGACAAACTTTTCAGTCGAAACTCAGCTTGTCTTGCTGATTGTTTGGTTTTTCGTGCTGAGACGTTTGCGAGTCAGATGTGAGCGATGGCTGAGCGTTTTGACCTTTTTAATTTACAGTTTCTACCTCCTCCATTTTGAATTAGATCGTTTCTTTCACGCCTCAGCTGTAGCTCACCGCAGAGGCTGTAGACGTTTAAGAGCTCTCTTTGCTTCGTCCTTTCTGTGGTCACAGCGTTCCTGCTGCTTTCCGCTCGGTGAGATTTACTCGTTTGCGCTCTGCGTCCGTCTTGCAGTATTTTTAAGGGTCTGTCCGTGCTGCTTATTAAACTGCAGCTCTGTTCACCAGTATCGACCAGAAGACACACTTCCAACCGTTCTCCGATTCTGTGGCTTTAGAAGCAGCAGGAGTGTCTATTATCTCTGCGAGGAGCTGGTACTTAAAGGTCCAGTCTGCAGCCCTGCTGGGAACACTGGGAGACGCATTTTATAAAATGGATCGGGCGAAGACATCGAGAGGCTGAATGTCACAGAAAAGTACAGCTGGAGGCGTCTGACTGATGTGGAGGAGGAACTGAACAAACCCAACTGAGAGTTCATGGATGGTGAAACGCAGGAGGCAGCCAAACTCGGTGTCAAAGCAAACACATTTTAGAATAAAGCTGCAACTAATTATTTTCCTCATCAATTCATCTGGCGATTACTGTTTTAATGAACTGATTAATAGTTTAGTCTATAGTTATAGTTATAGTTTAGGCTCAAGACGACAACTTTAAATGTCTTGTTTTGTCCAAAATGCAAAGATGTTCAGTTTACAATGATATAAATCAGAGAAAAGCTGCAAATCCTCACATTTGAAAAACTGGAACAAGTTTTTACTTGATAAATGCCTTCAAACAGACAGAGAGGAATATTTAAAGTTTTCAAGTAAACCTCCCGTAAAATAATAAAACCGTTATCATAATCGGCATTACTTTCATGGCAGCAATAACTGTGATATGTTTAGGAAACACATAAGCCATGATTGATGTTCTGATATCGATCAGTCAATCAATTCAGCATTTATAGATCATCCTTCTTACAGGTTAGCACACTTCAAAATGCTTTAGAAGTAAAAGCAAAAGTGATTTAAAAAAAGTAACAACACAATGAAAAATAAGAACAGTGAAATGTTCATAAGGTTTAAGATTTTAAATTATAACTCAATATTAAAAACTGAATTTGCACATAGGCAAGGCAGGTTTATCTGTATAGCACGTCAAAGCGTTTTACATAGACACAAAGGCATTAAGACACGATATTAACGAAACACAAGAAATAAAAGTCACAAACTGGCTTTAAAAGGAGTAAAATAAAATATGAGAAAAAATAGAAAAAAGACCAAAATCCATCCTAAGGAGGCTCAAAAGGAAACTATTAACTAGAAGATAACAGAATAATAACGATTGATGTTTCCCAAGATTTCATATCGATGTTCTTTATGAGTCAAACGGTTTATGTTTTTATCAGTCTGTCAGTGTTTTACCAAATGTTGAATGTAGCACGTTAGATTTGAAATGTATTTTACAGCTCAGCCTTCGTCCAGCAGGCTGTTTAATGAAATGAGGACGGAGGGGACGCAGATGTCCGAGCAGCAGCAGCAGCACCGGCCGTTTCAGTCGAGCCATAAACAAAGTTAACTTAGTTAAAAGGCAGGCCTGTATGGACAGCGCCAATCAATAACCTGCTCTCAGCCATCGCGGGAGGGAGAGGGGGAGCTGACGTAGACATGAGGAGAGAAATGTCATTTCTGCTTCGATATGTGTGGATTTCAACTGCAAAACATCATCAAACAATCCAAAACATAAAGCCAGGGACACATTAAATGATTTAAAGCTGGATTATATCCTTTTTTAAAATCACAATTAAGTTTGTGCTGCTTAAAGCACAAGTCTGGTAATATTCTATAGTTTTCTTATTGTCAACAAATCCCACGAAAAGACCAAAACCAACAGTGACTGTCTCCTACTATCTTCTTCCTCTGTGCCCTAGAGCTCCATGTCCAACAACTATTCAGTGTACATCAGTGAGCCATGTTGCTTCATTAACTTCATTAATACTCACTTGAGCACCAAATGCAGATTAATCCGCTGCTGAAAATAGTCCCCGACAAATGCAAAAGTCCTCCTGTTTGATTCATGTTTGATTAAAAACTACAGTGAGCAGCTGTTTTTAGGAAATTATTGAGCCTTTTTTTAAAAAAAAAAAAAAAAAAAATGAAACTTATATATTTGTGACCAGTTTTTAAAGATTTATGTCTTCTGTAGGAACCAATGGGCTTGGAGCTGAGAGTATTGAGAGACGGACGAACACATTGTTGGTTTGGGTCTCTTCATGGGATCTGTTGACCCCTCAGCTTTATGGAAGTGCAGTACCAAGTCACTGATGTCCCCTTTTAAAGCTCATAGTGAAACTATGGGGGCCCTGATCAACCATTTTATATGTATGTATGTATGTATATGTATGTGTATATATGTACATACATATATATATGTGTACATATATATACACATATATGTGTGTGTGTTTACAACATGTAGACAGCAGGAGATTACAAATCCTCCGTAGTGTCATTTTATTGGTTTGAAGTATAAAAACAGGCTATAGTGTGTATGTGTGTGTCTTTTTCTATCGATGTATTTTCAATCAATGTTTCACATGTTTGTGCTGAAATGTTGTGAGATTAGTGGTTGGGATTAGAGAGGAAGAGGAAGTGATATGTTGAGGAAGATGAAAGTGTAAAAAAAAAAAAAAAGGGCGGGTATAAGGAGAAATATGCGGCAGGAAGGAGACGGAGAAGGTTAAGCAACAAAAAGGAAGGAAGAAAGGATAAAGAGGGAGTAAGGAGCACAGGAGTGATGGAGGAGGAGGAGGAGGAAACAGAGTGCAGCATGTCTCCACCTGTACAAAAGCTTTTAACTCCAGCTGAAAGTGTTGACCACAGGGGGTCTGCCTGTCTCGGTGTCTGGTCCTGTCCACTGTGCTGCTGAGCAAAGGAAATGGACTCCAACACCAGCGGCGGGTTTCAGCCAACATAACAAAACCACTGGAAGGCTCTTTTCATTCGTCCCTCAGCCTGCGTCATCGAAACCGGGCTGCCGCTGAGTCTGACAGGGAGAGAAAGCGTTCACATGGAGCCACAAAGTTCAGGCCGAAGGTTTTTACACCTCCGTTGGTTAACTCCGCGAGTCCACCGGGAAACAAAACTGTTGGATTAAAGAGGGAAAGACAACTTAGCTATTCTTTTTTTAGCACGAGTGGAGCACAGAGGTTGTTCTTAGGGTGACACCAGAGGAAAGCCACTGCACCCACCTCAGTGTAGCCCGATGGTCAGACTGACTCGCTCTGTTTTCACCTCGTGATTCGCTCAGACATTGTGTTGATGTTAGCTGATCTCTGTTTGGGAGGGGTTGTTATTTTGCCCTAACCAATCAGAAGCGACCAACGTATCCATCCAGTCCACACCGAAGCTGTGGTGGTGGTTAGTGGAATCAGTTAACTTCATTTTAACTGTGTAGAAATATGTTGATTTAAGAGTTGTTATTTCTGTAAAATCAACTCGCAACAACCTCTACGGCTCCGTCCATCTCATCCACGCTCGGCACCCGTTTGTTGTTTCAGGCCCTGACGTGATGTCCGCTGTCGTCACCCTGCCTACAAAGCATTTCTGGTCTCTTTTAAGATTTTAAGACTGAAACGTTGGGAGCATGTAACTACTTTCTCCTGTCCTCTGCAGAAATGAGCAGATATGCAGAGTTTTGCACACTGGGATGTGTATACGTGGGAGAAGAGTAGCTAACAAAACCAGCTACTTAAGTGTTAAATTAGAATCATTAGTGTTTAAATTTATTTTTGAATACATTTTAATGACAAAACACATCAAAAGGGGAAGATGGATGAGCAGGAGAGGGTAGCAAATGTGTGTCAGCGAGTCGTTCCAGTAAATATTCTCATGCAGAATAAGCTACCGCCATGTTTTACAAAGAACAGCAGGTGGCCCAGGATCTGCCTGTAAACCTTCTCCCTGACTGTTTACACTGGAGGTTTTTCACTTCCCTTTTCTTTCGTCAGCCGTAAGTTTCCAATGTGAAGCTCTGACCGTGGCTTTCTGCTTCTGTATCTGTCAGTATTTGAGAAATATGACACAGCAGGAATGAATTATTCTGAGGCTTACATAACACAGAATATGTCTTTTTAGAAACGCCATTTTTAGTTCCTTCCTCTCTTCCCTTCTCGTGAGCGATGACTTTCATGTCAGGCTAAATATTGAAACACCCCCATCATCACCAGGCTGCCAGGATGGTGTCAGCAGCAGAATGATGCATCTATTTCCAGCTTGGATCATCCTGAACGAGAGGATGATCCTGCTCCGTCTGTTTTTTTTTTTTTTTTTTTGAGCGAATACAGTTTTTTGGCCGTGCTAGCGGTTTTTCAGCAGCACCCTTCTTCTCACACCAAACTACCATGCTGGACTGACAAGGCAAAGCCTCCACAACGATATCAACATGCATGTTTGTGGTTACACGCTATAGTAATCCCCCAAATAGAGAGCTTAGTTCTTTAATATTCATTATCTGCTGGTACCCATCCATTGCTTTTCTTTTCGATATTACTGAAGTAATTTAGACCGTTGAGTAGCTCTGCCTTAATAAATGGCCTCCATCACAGCTTTAGTTCTCTGTAGGGTTTCTATAATATGTGGGGAAGAGGTTTGTAGACAGCCTGCCTTAAATAGTGAAATACAAAGGCAGTTTTCAAGTAACAGTAACACTGCTGAAACGTTTCTCAGGTGCGGTCAGCTGATCTTATCAGAGAGATATCGTCTCGGTGTATTGAGCGCTGCAACCCGGACGTTAGCGTCGCCCTGGTTCCCTTGACAAAAAGCCAATGGGATTTTTCCATAGGCTTTTGGAAGACTGCAGAAAATAAGCTCTGTGGCAAACAACAGTTTATGATACTTACAAGTTTTGTTCAGCAAGATAATCTTCACAAATGAACACCAGGTTTATGATTTTTGAAGCGTAAATGCGATCGGCAGAAGTAAAAAGCTAACATTAGGCTATAAACGAACTACACCACGGTCGCATGGCTTCAACGTCACCTCCACTAAGTTTCCAACTTGTAATTTGATTTTGACGATGACGTTTAATGTCCCCAACAACCTCTATAGTGTCATTTAGCCACTTGTTAGCAACTGCCTTTCTTAAGACACATAAAAGCTTCAAAATTCACGAGTGGGATATTTACTGACGTATTTTGTGTCGTATAACAAAACGTGAAAATCTCTTAAGCTTGTGTTAACCACAGAAATTATTTCAGGTATCTAACCAAGAACCCATTGAGGCAAGGGAACCGGAAGTGCAAAATGCTAACTCATTTCTGGCCTTTCGGACTCATTCCTGCAGCACTCTATATATGAGAACCGGAAGTAACAAGAAATGCAGCACAGAAACTCAGAAATATCAAAGATACAGTATGTTTGAAACACTGTCTCCATTTGTCTTCCAGAGAGCACCTACAGGTTTAGTTTTCAACTGTAAAAAGTCCTGCTCAGTGCATATCTTGGTCACAAATCTTTATAACTAAATTTAAGTTATCCTTATCAAAAATGTTTATATTATGTATTCATGTTAGAAAAAAATTATCGGCAAATAGATCATTATTGGATTTTCCCAAACACCAGTATCGTATCGGCCTCAAACATTCAGTATCTTTCGGGCTCTAATTGTAAGTTCTAGCTGGCGTACTCTGAGAAAACAAAAGAAGGAATGGAAATGGATTTGGCTTTATAAAACCTATATGATCCATCAAAATATGTCTGGATCGGCCCCGATCTCGATCCCACAAATTGGCTGACGACATCCCCAGCTACGATGAAATTACAGTGAAATTCCCGCAGATATGCTTCCACGAGCAAGAAGAAAAGGTTGAATAAGGTGGATTTGGCTTTATAAAGCCCACATAATCCATCTTAATATGCCTGGATCCGCTCTGATCCCAATCCTGATTCCACAGATTGGCTCCGGACATCCCTAGCTAAAACGAAATTACAGCCAAGTTCATACTAATGCTGATTGCCACATAAATATTTACATGAGACAAAAGAAAAGGTTGATTAAGGTGGATTTGGCGTTGTGAAGCCTACACAAACCATCTAAATATGCCTGGATCGGCTCTGATCCCAATCCTGATTCCACAGATTGGCTCCGGACATCCCTAGCTAAAACGAAATTACAGCCAAGTTCATCCTCTTTGCTGATTTCCACAGAAATATTTACACGAACAAGAAGAAAAACTAACTAAAATAAGGTGTCTCGCTAAAGTGCTCTGCCATAAGTAATCAGAAATGGGGCTAATGACATCCACAGCATACCAAATTCAGCGCTGCACCAATGGCACCATTTCTGGTTTACTGCTTGATCAGCATATAATTAATCTAATTAATCTAATTAAACCTCATGCAGTTATTTAACAGTAGAAGGTGGGTCATTCACAGCACCAGTCACGATTCAGAGTTTCCAGGAAACCAGCTACTGAACCACAGATGGTTCCTGTGGGAGCGCCGCAGCACTGGGGAAATATCTAGTAGCACCAGTCTCTAGTCCAGGGCTGACACCTTTAAGGAATCTGTCGCTCGTCATTACTGAGTGACGTCTTCTTCTTATGAGCTGCGTAAATATAAAATCTCCGTCTCATTAATATTTTACACAAAGCTCATTTTGTATTTAAGGTCATTGAGATGTTCAGCAATAACAAACACACACAGACTCGCACCTTAAGGCGGTGTGGCCGAACCCCAAGCTGAGTTCGGTAATTGGAGAGTGGGTGAAGCAGGTGGCAGTGCCCGTCTCTTTGACAGTGTGTGTGTGTGTGTGTGTGTGTGTGTGAGACAGCCTCTCCGGTGGGCAGAATGTCAGAGTGTCTCCGTTCTCCGTCCGTTAATTACAGCTCTTCACCGCCTGCGTCACTTCGGCGAGGCGACAGGCTACCGCAGCTCGCCCTGTCTCTTCCTGCTGTCTGAGGCGGAGAAACAGATTGGATTTCTTTTTTGATAGCCATCACTGTCTTGTTGTAAGATCTGTTGTAAGAATATCTGGACTTAACATGGAAATTATTCTTTCTCAGTCAAGTTAGAGATTCTCTGCAGGCAAAATTATCATCTATCGGCATCTAGCGGCCATTGGAAGAGCTGCATCTTAAGGCTCTTTACAATAATAATACAACTTTATTCATAGAGCACTTATCAAAACAAAGTACAAAGTGCTTCACAACAAGAGAAATAAAACACCACAGTGAATGACGAAATATAAAGAAATAAAATAGCTTGGTTTCCATCCAAATGTAATGTAAATTTTAACAGAATTTCAAGAAAATCAGCAAAATAAAATGCGAATTAATGCGTATTTCCATCCACTACCGTTTATTGCAATTATTAGGAGTTGGTTCGTCAAGATAAATAAAGGGTGGTGCTAATTTTCCAGTTGGGTGCCATTAAACCATTGCAGAAGAAGTGGGCGCAACAAGATGACGTTGACCTCAAACGCTGAAAAACAATGTAGAAAACACGCTGGAAACGTGGCCTTTCTGTTAGTTTCATGTGTTAATGTGAGGAAGGTTACATCCTCCTCATCGCTCCTCACAGATCTGATGGTTTCGTCTGCCGGAGCAGAAGCTTCAGTGGATGTTTAAGTCGCATGCTTCGTGTACGTCATGATTTATTTGATAAGTCTGTTTCCGTTGCACTTTGTCGCATTTTGCTTTTATTGTTAACCAACTTTTCGCAAATTGAAAATGTACACAGAAACAGGTGGATGGAAACCCACCTAATGGTGAAACAAACCTTAGCACTGCAAGTATCTATAGCTGCATGTCAATGTGTGTTGCTTTGCAATATGACCTCGCTGGTTAGCTAGCTAAAACCAAAACCAACAACTGATCCTACTAACAAGTACTGTGAGTGAACTGCAGCCTGATGGATCTTCTTCCTCCATCGTTGTCCAGAAACTATTAAAACACATCAGCGAGCCGCTCTGTTGTTCCTTCATCACCACGAACACACACACACTGTAGTTTATTCTGACTCAGTCCCACACACACCGTCCTGCTGCCCCAAACACTCACTACAGCACCACATGTGGATTAATCCGCCGCTGAAAATAGTCCCCAGAAAATGCACTATTTCCTGTTTGTTTGCTAAAAACTACAGTGAGCAGCTGTTTAGGGAGTTACTGAGCCTTTTCCCTGGTTTAGTCCTAAAATTTCCTCCAAGCTCCCTGTTGATGTTTCACTCGACTGGGAACTGTGTCGAGTTTCAAAAGAATGAACGCCGAGGAAATTTGGGGATTAAGGGGAACTATTAGACCCTGTAACAAAGTCCGGGTGTGTGTCTTTATGTTCGAGGGGAATGAGGATAGATTAAGGCAAACATCTGGCAAAACGTAAACCACTTTACTATTAAGTCGCCGAACTGACCTACACTAACACCACCACATTCGTTCAGATGGGTCCAAATGCATGTATACATTTGTTGATGATAATGATAATGTTGAAAAGCTCACATACAATGAGAATGAGAGCGTCATGAATAAAGAAAAAGGTGTTACAACACAAAACTCCCTTATTCATTCCACCTCTTCTTTTTTCCATATGTAGCTACCTCCCACACACACACACACACACACACACACACAAACACATATTCGTCATCCATGCGCTCATGCAGAGCAGCTGTATTCGTGCTGCAGACACACATGTGTTGGTCCACTTTGGACACAAGCTGCTACTCATCTCTGAGCCACTTCTCCATGACTGCAGGGTCACGCTTGAAACAGATTTGTTTAATTTAATAAGCTTAGTGATGATTAAATTTAATGGTTTGACCTTTAGTCATCAAAACATGTCTGCAGTGAAGGATAGGAAACCGGCTAGTTCTTCTCAAGCTTTATTGAACTTGTTGTGGTGCAGCAAAACCCAGCAACTCGTACGTGGGGCTGACGACAGTCGATACAGTGCCCGAGTTTCAGGATGGATTCAACAAAATAGATTTTTAATAACCACATTTTTTCATTTAACAAAAGAAGCCACAGTTCTCAAATGATAACAAGAACTTTACCTAATTTAAATCAGGGAAGAGCTCGGACCTACAGTAGATGGTGATAGTGTGTGCAAGTGTGTGTGTGTGTGTGCACCAAATCCCAATTATATATATGTGTGTGTGGGTTGCAATTGTTCCCTGGAGCATGACATAATTTCACTGGGTGGTTTTACAGAAGGAGGGCGGAGACAGGATGTCAGACCCTCATTAATGTGGGAGGATCATGTCAGTCTTGTCGCAGATCTAACAGCCACAGTTGGATCCGTCACGATGGACCAATGCAGAAATGGCTTCGTGCTAATAATGTAATAACGAGCAGAAAGGACAGACCTGAATTAATCTGTAGTTGTGTGTCTGCAGTCCAGTAACATTTTCAGTCAAAGGAAACGGATTTGTTTCCCATTTGAAGTTACTGTCTTGTCTCTACATCGACTCAGTTAATCTGAACAAACCATTAGCTAGCTAATTAGCCAGTAGCCTAATTTAGCAAAGACATCCATGTTAACGCCAACATGTTGGCTGGAGTGTTAATCCTACGCGTATGCATCTCCACAACTAATTAGTAATGGTTAAGCTAACAGATATTTAGATATTTTGGACACATAAGCTGTGGTAGTGGTTGCTCGGAGTAGTTAACATTTGTCAGTCGAAGACGTTAGCTTAAAACGTTGGTGGGGCTTTGGCTATAGCAATTACTTTTTGTACTTTTATGTGCGAGGTGACATTGGAGTTCGAGCTCTGTTGGAATTTAGTGACTTGAATCACTTCACATTTTGCATTTTGGATCAATTCAGAAACTATGGTATGTTTTGAATACACTGACCTTTTTTTTTGTACAGCCAGGAGACGCTTGTGTTTCTGTGTTGAGGAAAATTGACATTTTTAAACAAGACTAAGAGTCTACAGCCACGTTAGCGGCTCTATGAGGCTATTAAATGCTAACGTCAGCAAGCTAACATGCTCACAGTGACAATGCTTACATCACCATCTTGCTAATTAGCACAGAACTGATGCGACACAACAGATAAACATCGGTGAATGTCGTCCTATTTGCCGATAGCAGTCAACAAGGCGATATTGGAGACCGATGTTCGGCCGATATGTTGGTGCATCCCTAGTCGAGATATTTCAAAACGTCAACCTCACGGAGGCAGGGGATCACCAAAGTCAGAAGGATTCATCCTCTGGGAATCTGTACAAAATTTGATAATCCATTTTATAGATGTTGAGACATTTCAGTCTGGACCAAAGTGGTGAGTCGACCACAGAGCGATTATCAATAAAAACGAATAAAGACAAAAGTAAAAGAAAAGAAAAATCAACCTTTCAAATGCAAATTTTCTGAGTGAAACACTGCTTCTGGTTCTGCTGTTCTATAAATAATATTGTCCTCAGTGGAGCATTTGTGTCACGTGACATAATCATGTTTTTCAGCAGCTTATCCGTTTGACCAAGAAATCCATTTTAGGGGGAAACTCTGGGGAATCAGATGTCCTATATGTTCTTTTTCAGCTACTCGCTCCAGTTAAAGCGGCGTAACATCTACAGTATGTCGAATGTTTATTCATATGTATTTTAATTTGCCCTTCCTGCCGCATTGTGTGAATGTGTCCTGCCACATGTCATCTGACCTACTTCACATTCAGCATCGGTGTTCAGCGTACTCTGTGCGTGTGGTTATGCATGTGTATTTGTGTGTGTGTGTGTGTGTGTGATGTGTGATGTGTGGGTCACTTTGGCACGTCGCCGTCAGTCGTCGCGTTCACACCGGAAATTAGATGAAGAGAGAGACGAGGGGAGGCGGGGTGAGCAAGAGATGGAGACGTGGAGAGGCAGGAAAAAGGAGTGTGCCTGTTTTTAAATAGAGAGAGAGAGAGAATGAAGAGGCAGAGAGACATAGGGTACGTATGTACGAAAGAGAGAGAGAGAGGGAGGCAGGATGAAAGGCTTTGCTGGCCGACAGCCCACACCGGCCCACCACCAGAGACTGTTCGATCGCAACTCACAGGGGGTCTGTGTGTGTGTGTGTGTGTGTGTGTGTGTGTGAGTCCAGCCTCTACTACACAGATGTCTCTGTTTGAGGCTACTACACACATCCACATGAGCCTGAATGAACAGAGACACGGTTATAAGACTAAGACCTAAGATTTAAAAAGTCAAAAAGACCAAAACCAACAAATATCGCGTGCCTCGAAGCCTGATAGATCTTCTTCCTCTGTGCCCCAGAGCGGCATTGTTGTAACGTCTGATACAAACCACAGTGAGCAGCTGTTTTTAAAAATTAAACTGTCTTTGTATGCTGTTTTTAAAGATTTACATCTTTAGTAGGAACCGATGGGCGTGGAGCTGAGAGCCACGCACAGAGTAGGGAAGTCAGAAAGTGTTGCGAGGCGGACTAACACGTTGGTTTTAGTCTTTTCATCTCATTTGTGAACAATAAGAAAAATACAGAGTAACACCAGCCGTATCCCTTCGAAAGATGATATTACGGTTCAGGCGGAAAAGCAAACCAACAACAAGTGCTGAGGAAATCATAATGAGAAAGAACAGCAGTGTACAGCATTTTCATTCATTCACAAAGAGTGAGGGGATGAGGGAGAAGCACAAAGAACTTTTTCAGTCACTGAGATGAAGGAATCCCGACTACTGAGATGACTCACTGAAGGGGAAGCAGCAGCGTATCTCACAATAATAATTAAAAGAACAATAGCAGCAGCAGCAGTACAGTTCATTAGAATAATGCTAATAATAACAATAATAATAATAATAATAATAATGTTTCTTAATTAGTACAGAGGGGTACTGCTGTTAAAAAGGCAGCAGCTTAAAAAAACCACAGAAGAAGAACTGTGTAGATTGAACGGTCAAATCACAAGAAACATTTTCAGATTCAGATTTATTGACTTTATTTTTCAAAAAGGCACCTAATTTACAAATAACCTCTGGATTATCTGACTAATAACAATTATTTAAACGCAGATGGTCGGTTTAAATAAAGTACTTTTCGCTGTAATTCATTAAGCATTCACTCTTACATTTAAACACTTGGTTGTCATCTCCCAGACAGTGAAAAGGTCGCAGATCCTCTGATTCCTCTCCAAGCCTTTACATCTCTCACACAGCTGTATCTTGCCATGCAGGTAGTGTCCATTTTGTTGCGTATGGAAACTACTGAGTAAACGGGAGAGTTTTGATAGTTGGGGTGATGTGTGCCGTCAGTGATTCAGACATGGAGGTCTGAAAGACATTTACTGAGCAGGAAAACTCAGCAGGAATGTCAGGAATGATATCTGACATTTTGCTGCTGCGCTGTGGGTCACGAGCGGCCAGTCTCCTGCATTAACACCCCGGGGATCCTGCGTCGCTGCTGTTGTACTTCGAGCTTTCCATATTAGAAGTGAAGGCAGGTAACAGAAGAGGTGTTTGGAGAAGAAGTCATTGGTCCCGAGTGGCTTGCCACCTTGTTGAGGGCATGACAGCAAAAGGAAAGAGGGAATTTTATCTCCCCATATCCTCCATGGAAAAAGGAAAATGCTCACGCACGTTGCATTTTCAATATAAGGGTATAAGTGGTAAAGTAAATGTTTGTCATGTTTACTACAAACAAATGACACGATGGTGGATTCAGCACAGGAAGAAATAGGCCAAACAACTGCTTTCAGGCTCATTTATCAGTTCAGAGAAAAAGCCTCTGAATAGAAAAAGCTTGTAGGTTTGTTTTCAGAGGCCTGGACTATCTCTGCAGACCATCAGGTCCCAGTTAAACATTCTCTGTTTCCCCTCCTGTTTACACTCGTCCGCTGCTCACATGGCAACGGCCCAACATTGTGCTGGACGCTGTGTTGGTCAGTGCTGAGATCTGATTGGTGCAGAGGAGACGGCGGCTCCGCAGCCACAGGAAGTCCATTGTAACCCGTCCAGCACACAAAGCAGGGCTGTGAAAGCTGCTGTGGCCTCCATGGAGAGTCCGGGCAATGACGTGCCAGTGCCACATAAAATCCAAATAAAAAAAACAAGCCAGGAATTTATCCGTATGCACTGTGAACATCAGACAAAGTCTGATCCTAAACACACTTTCCAAAAGTACATTTAGTCTTTAGTCTCTAGTGCTGTAAAGAAACACTCAATAACTCACTCATTACATGTTTTCCTCACAGAAGCATGATAGTAGCACACCAAATGGTATCTTCCAGGATGGGGGTGCTTATTTAAAAATCATTAGTGTAGAAGAAGACTAAGTCTGCAGACATTATATTGGCTCTGTGAGGCTGTAACACCCACAGTAAACTAAACTGTCAGACGGATAAAGGTTAGGTCCAAAATGACTCTTTGATCTTTAGGCAGTCGTGGTGAAGTAAATGTAATATTGGGTGGTGTCAGAATAGAGCTCTTTGGCATCGTATGTCAGAAGGGTCATGTTGTGAGCATCAAAGTGTTAAGGTGTGTGTGTGTGTGGCAGTACTACATAGTCAATCATTTAAATATTTATGGTACTGTTTGTCATTTCTGTAGATTGAAAATATCAGACGTTGTCATCAATGCAAAGTACCTTTCAGGCACAGTGGGTGATGTCATTCATTTTGAAGGGACGTGTCATAAAGTGTATTGGACAAATTGGAAATTGTACCTGCTGGTGAAGTTAAGACGTTCATTAGGATTTATTCACCGTGGATATCCGAACCTAATTTCATGGCAATCCAGCCAATATTTATCGAGATATTTCACTCATTCAAAAACAAATGTTAACGTCAGCTGGCACCAGATGAAAAGACAGCGTGTGGACCGAGACTCTCTGCACAAGGTTTCATGGCAGTCCATCCAATATTTATTGAAATATTTCAGTCCGACAAACCGACAGAATTCCCACAGAAAGAGAAGAGAAGCAGCTGCAACAACCTAAATGCAAAAAATATATTTATTTCTGAAAAACAGCCTTGACAAAGTTCAACATTGTGTTTTTGCGAAATGCTTGGATGTGTGATCATTTGTGGGTTTTATATAATAATAATTTGTGCTATTGCGTGCGATGAAATGTTCTAATGAGAGTTAGGTTGCTTTCTTCGTGTGAAGAAGTAGTTCTCCATAGCTGCAGCCAGTCACCAACGGTAGAAGAACAGGCGCTGGTCCGCACTAATTAAGCTTTTGACAGAGACGTCATGTTAAACGCTTTAAGCTTGATTTCTTCTGCGTTTCCCTTTCCTGACGCACAATACGCTGCTAATGCAAAATTTGAAAGAATGGAACTCCATCTATACCTTTAGCTTGAGACCGTGTCCACCGACGTCCTTCTTCTCAGTGCAGCCTTCTTTTAAGTGGAAACACAGCATTGTTATATGTTCTCCGCACAGCGAACACTTTTAAACTGTTTTCCACTAGTTACTCTGCAGCATCAACAGCCACAACTTTGCCTCAAGCCTCCTTTCAGCATTGCTGTCTGTATCCAAACTGCTGCACCAAATGCACATATTGAATTACCTCCAATACTGTATTTAAAGAGACAGACTCTTACTGCTCAACCTCCAGAAGAATCTTAAACCGAGAATTTGAACTCATCTGTCGGGGTGTTCTGACTATTTCTGGAATAATGGACTGGTATCCTCACTTCTCCCCGAGGCACTTGTGCATTTTTCAGTGGAGAGGAGAGAATGAGTAGACCGAGGATGGATGAATACTGAATGCTCAGTGAAAGCCTGGAAACAATGCGACGCCTCTGTGACATAGTCAGAGAAACAGGGAGTTTTGTGTGTGTGTTGTGTAGCTGTATAAGTCTGTCTCTGCTGTCTCTCTTGCTGAGTCAGAGTTCAACCGGAGTCCTGGGAGAGACACACACACAATCCTAAACCCTCACTCTCGTCCCTTGAGAGCCGATTAGAGCAAGTGCGCAGGACCCGGGAAGCGATGGAGATAGGTGTGTGTGTGTGGATGTGATGTGTCCTAAGGGCCCAGAACAAGTAAAAAAACCCGTTCTGCTGACTAAGGTACTGTGACAGACTTCGGGCCGCAGCTGAGGCTGCTTTGAATGTCTAGGACAAACTGTCTGGAGAAAGATTCTTGTCAGATCTGGACAACAAACACTCGAGACCTCTTTTGGTAAATGAACAGCGCTGAGCTCTGGTAAACATTTTAGACCTTTCTGGTAAATAGACATTGCAGATGTCTGTGCCACATAAATATTCTTCAATTTGTCAGCCAGAAATTTCTAGACTGGGTATCTACCAGAGGGGCCTCGAATGTTTCAAACCTCTTTGGGAGTAGACATCTCTGGTAGCTTAATGTTTGGAGGCTTTCGCTCAAACATAACTAGACCTTTCCGGCAAAATAATATCCTCGATTGCTATGGCAGATACAAATTCTAAGCCTCTGAGCCCGACAAACACCTATGTGCTGTGTCTCACTTCAGATACTTCTGTTAGTACACTTCCATGTAGTACACCGTGTACACTGTGTACTCACTCGTGTAGTGCGTGAATTTCGACAGGGTAATGTTGTGTCAAAACGAACACGACTGTGCACTTACCGGAAATGACGATCGCAACATTTGTCTTCTTCTTCTTCTTCCTCCGTCTTAATGGCAAATTGCAACCGGACAGAGCATTACCGCCAAATTAACCAAAAACCCCCACTGATGGCTTCTGTCCGACAGCAGTGTAGTGGTAAAAACACATGTATAACTTACACTTGTTCTGGTGTTCGCCGCTGCAGCTCCCCTAACCTTAAGTTGGCGACCATTGAGGGTGAGAAGTGTCCAGCGTTCCACACTCAACTTTTTGACCGTTATGAGTACACCACCCGGGTACCCATAGTGCACTGCACTGCCATAATTGCCAGTGTGAACGCACTTGTGCACTCAAAATACCAAGTGTAAGTACGGAAGAACGCAAATTGAGACACGGCACTAGACTGTGTTCGAAAGCGCGTACTAACGTACTGCCTACTACATACTCAGTCAGTATGTACTGCACACTGCGTACTAAATGAACAGTTAAGCATGCCATTACCAGCAAACTGTTCACACTGAACTACACTCAAGTCTTCTCTGCATCACATGAACGTATCAGTGACAACATTAGCAGTCCAAGCTACCGTTGAATGAAAATAGTTTATCACAAATGTAAATCAACATTACCTCTTTCACTCAATCTAATATTTTCCAGTAGTATTATTATTATTATTATTATCATTATTATCAAGGCAAATTACACACAAAAGGATGTTGAAGGCCAGTACATATATTGGGTATGTAGCGCAGCAGTTATCTTGTAAATAAACATCTCGATCTCAGTTCAACTGACTGCATACAACACAACGTCGCCAAAGCATAATAACACAAACTATACAATCGTAATAAACAAAATAAACGATAACAATACAAAAGGGCATGGAGAGGGGCTATGGAAGGTAGGTAAGAGTAATATGAGATATAAGCATACAACAAATGAATGGTTAATTAATCAACATTCATTATTAGCCATGTGGGACGGGGAGCTCTCAGAGCTGTGGAGCTCATGGCAGGATGCTACGTATCTTGCCGCCAGTCTACAGCAGTCCTGCCTCTCTCCCAGTGGGACCGGAAGTCTCTGCGAGTCACTTAGATAGAGCAACTCTGGGAAGATTTTTTAAATTATTTTTGCAAAAGAAAATTGGTCTCTAAGCCTTTGGCATTGGTTGCAGTGAGTTAGGGAGTGCAGCTCTGTCTGTTCCCTGGTCTCTTACCTCCCCTGCCCGGTTGGACACTGTGGTCCAGTAGGCTGCCACAGTCTGTTTAAGGCTACATGTGTTTCCATTTAGTTCTGGGATTTTGCTAGTTCTGTCCTGTAATCTCTGTATTTTGGTTGGGTCTAATGTTCTCAGTGACTGTGTCCTGAAGCTGAGGTGGTCGTGGGGTAATGACCTGAGTGGTTGACAGGCAGTAGGCATGTCTTTGACAGGTAAATCTTCTACACCACTCTGACAGATGGCCATCTGAAAACACTCTGGACCCTCCTGGCAGCTGATAGATGAACTGAATACTCTAATCATTGCAGAGCCCTCGAGCGTTCTGCAGTTCTCTGGTAGATAAACAGTCTTGAATACTGGCAGCAGATACTATAGAAAACCAAATGATAAAACCATTGTTCTTTGGCATGAAAAGAGCCTAAAATGTACGTGGATAAAGACTATAGAACTTTCTCCTAGACAATGAAAAACTGTAGAGCTCCTGAAATACAGAACTCTCTGTACATGACCGAATGCTTATTGTGTTCACTCTAAGTAGTTTATTCCCGGGGTTGACCTAGCAGACGTAAAAGGAATCTAAGGAGTCCTAGATTGTGGTTCCTCTCCTGCCTCTCTTCGATGCAGTTCTGTAATGTTCTACATTCCTCTTCAGCTAACTTGTTTCTTTACTTTTAGTTAAAGTAGGATCGTATCATGGGTGCCTAAAATGTTTTCAGCCTGGGGCCCGACAGAGAAATGAAACCTATTGTTTAGGGACCAAAGCTAATTTCCTTTTTTCAGTGTCACTTTGTTTGTATAAGTTACATCTAATTTCTCGGTTTTATTTGTGCTGGTTTCATTTCAGTTTAGAGGGGAGGCCTGTAAACATTTTCACTTAAGGTTTAGTCATAAGAAGTACCGCTCCACAACTCAGAAACTCAGTTTCAACTTCTTTGTTTTATTTATCCAAATCTCTTGTTGGTTCATAACAAGACGACCTCAGCCTTTTGTTTTGTCTTTCTGGTCTTCGCATTTTCATCGCTGTTGCCAAGTGGAAAGCCCAGCAGTATTGATATGTAACTCATTTTAGGTTGAAATTAGTATTTTGAGAAATGCTAATTCTTTTAATGACAAACCTACACGTTTACGTGCCGTCTGTCAGGCCTCTGAGGTAGTGCTGCTATTGTTCAGGTTCTCTCAGCTCTTTCAAACGACACAAAACAACTGCTGATCTAGGCAGTATTCCTTTTTTAAAAATCAAGCAAGTCAGCCTTTTCCCAATCTCAGCGCTACAAAGAACCCACTGCCAAACATGGAGACAGACAGTAAGCCTGGTTTCCTTACCAAATTCTTAAGTATTGATGGAAAATGTTCCCCCAGTAACTCTGCTGCCTCAGCAGCTACTGGTTTGGCAAGATAACTTCACTTTCCATCTGGTGAATCCGTTATTAGCCATGAGCGTGTAGAATGGTGGCAGGGATGTGCAATGGGAGACATCTGCAGCAGAGTTGTAGATGTCAGTAAACCCTGGATAAAGGACATGAACTCACTCATATTTCATGTTTCTGCTGCACTTTGACTCCCACGCTGAGGGATATTGTTTGGGAAAAAAGCCTGTTTTGCCTGCTTTCCTGACATCAAACAAGTAACGTTTCCTGCTCCGTCTTCAGGCTGGTATACGGAGACCGGAGGTTTGTTTTAGAATAGAAATATACAGTATATTATATACATTCAGAAGAATTGTTTTCAGCGTAATGTAAGACACACGAGATGATACAATTCTCTTGGATAGTATACAGTAAATTCATTTTGGGAGCTTGTTTCAGCATTTGGGCCACATCTGTTTTCAGAGCAGGATGCAGATTTGTCTAAACCTCTCTCTTTTGAACCACCACCCTCTGTCTGACTGTTGCTGGGTAAAAGCATGTGTGTCAAACTGCTAACGTTGATTCTGTTTGAGACGTGACCGCTGGATAACCTCTCAGAGAGCAGAAATGATCTGTGTCTCCATGTTTGTGTTCTTATATCGAAAGAAAAAGAACGGACAGAAACCCAACCTGGAACTAGGGGTGGATATAGAACTTAAATGCTTTTTTGGTAAAAACCTGTCGGTACCAAAAGCTTCCATCAGAGCTCGTCAGATTCATAATCTCACCTGTTCTTTGAACAGATAGTTCCAGGTTTAGACTATATTTTATTTGGGTAAGCTTCTGGTACAGCTGCTTGTGTTTAAAAACCATTAAACATTTTAAAAGTTTGGCCCTTTTTTTTTTTTGTTAAATGATGAATGACAAATGATATTTATCAAAGTAAATAAAATCATTTTGTTATCAAAAACTTTGAAACAACACCCAGCCGTGCCTGAAACAAGTCAAAATTGACAGCACGGTAAAAACACTTGTGTTGTTATGTGTCGGACTTCAGTAATGATGAAGTTTGAGATTATCTACAGAATGCAGAACATGAACCGTGACCAAGAATGTGACTAAAAATGTATTTTTTAAAGCCCCAAAATGAATCTAAATGGCCCGCTCCATTTGTTGTTTTAGCTGGAACTGAAAGTCGAAAGTGGTTTGGATTATTTAATATTTTTATGGAGGCTGCATGATGAATTTTCTGGATTGGGTTTGTTTTTTCTCGTTCTTACCTCGAACTGTAAATAACTGTCATATCACGTTCAGTTTCACCCCCATTTCCACCACCGGTGCAATGATGATATACTCAAGGGAAGCCATTACTAGAGACTTCTTCTTCCCCTCATTATAATTTAATGCAGGCCCAGACACATGCAGACTCATGCTCGAGCCATCCTTTTGTCCTTCTTCTTGTCTCCTCTTGACTTGCTGGAGAGAAATATTCCTCTTTGTTATTTTGGAAAGTTCTTCCACTCTTTTCTTCTTTTCTCTGTCCTTTTTGTATTTACACTGTTTGTGTCATAACGTTAGCTCATATCTTCTATGATTCGGACTATTTAGGGTTATTTTTATGGAGGCATCATCAGTCTGTCAGTGCAAAATGCTCTCAACATGTCTTGAATGGGTGCAGATTAGATATTCACACATTCATGCCCCCCTGAGGAATAATCGTAATGACTGTGGTGATTGTCTGATCTTTCCTTTAGTGCCACATGCAGGACAAAAGTGGCAGCTAGCATTTTTTGAGGTCCTCATTATCTGTGACATCTATCATTCTTGACAGATGATTTGGTCCCCAGTCTGGTTCTGCAGGAAACATGTTTGGTTTTTGACTTGTTTTCACTAAGGAGTTTATTTCCTCCAAAAGATTACGATTACACAAGCCGTCAGTAACTCCTGAACTGTAGATTACAGTTGGCTAACGCTAACAGACACACTATAAATGGACTTGCTAGCTTAGCAACATAAAGACTACAAGCAACCCATAATGCAACACTCTCTGTAGGAGCTAGTGTTACAATGGTACTTTCTCTGTTCAAGAACCTCTGTTGTTGTGAATATGTAAATGTAGTCCTCAAATATAAGACGACCCCCTCTGTTCCAAATGTAATTTCCAGAAAAAGATATCATCTTGGATTGGGGCGAATACAGTATAACAGGTATGATATCTTACCATGCGTGCATGGTAACATATCATACCTCTACTCATGATAACATGATAACATTAACATGTTTAAGCTAGCGTAACTGAGCTAAGCAACCCCTTGACTCTGCGTTGTGTTGAGATATGTGAACAGGAAGCTTGCTTCTTCTTCTGTGCTGCATTTCTTGTCTGGATAGGAAGAACTATCTACTAGCACATCCCTCATGAACTGGCAGAACCTCACAGCTACCAGCGGCATTTACCAACAGAGAGAGGGCGTCCGTGAGCCGCTAAACCTTGTCCTACTGTACAAACGCTGCTGTGGTTAGCATCCATCTCCGAGCACAGCTGAGCCTACGACACAATTCAGCTTATACTGATGAAAGTTGAGCCGATTCTAACAGTGTGGAGCTGAGTCTGAGATGTCCTAAAATGGCCACCGTACAGATGATGAAGCCTTTTGATTTGGGTAACAACATGGCCTTTCCTGCAGCGCCACCCTCAGGACAAACTTTACATTTGTGCCCCAGTATTTATAAATAATATCTAAGTTGGTTCTTCAGTCTTTCTCCATCCTCAGTTTTGTTTTCTGGTCTGTAATGAGCATTGCAGCCTCGTGGTGGCGCTAGCATGGCTACAGATTGTGCGTCTTGTTTTCCCATCTCTGCCTTTCACACCACTCACACTCGTGTCTTACTCACCGGATCGGCGTGCGGATTTCTGCATTCCCAGACTGCCAGGAACAGGAGTCACGGCTGTTCCCTAATGCCCTCTTTCACTCCCTCTGAAAGATTACCCATAATTCTCCGTCCTCATGTCTGTCTGCCTCATTTCTTCCGCATTAAGTCACCACATAGGTTTCTTGCTCAATAAATCACGCAACATTATCCGACCACAGGAATAACAGTCATTGCCAGCGTACTTAATCATCCCCCATAGTTCTCTGTTCCATCCCACAATGCTCTCTGTCTGCCTGCTTTTGTCCTCACAGCTCTTTGTCTGTATTTACAGTCTCTGTGCTGCGTATCTCTCCAACCGCACATATTTTTATTTTCCCTCTGGCCATTAAAAACCCAGGAGGAATCCATAACTCAAACCCCGAGGATAAATATTGGATTTGTGTTGGGGAACAAAGTGTGCTTCGCTTTTGAAATTGGGGGGAAAAAAAAAAACCCCAGAAAGAAACACCGTACACGCTACTGATGAGTCTATTTCCACACTTTACCCTGACTAATTTTATGCTGTTAGACACAAAATACATTTCATGCTCACTGTCAGTTGTATGCAAAAAATGCCTGGTGTTCTGTAACAACATAAAGGGAAGCTTACTGCCCCATGTTTACTGTATCTGTTATAATTAGCAGAATAGAGTAATAGACGTCTTTTGATATGGAAACATTACAGATTATTGGATGATGAGATTACCAGCAGTGACCTCATGATGTGCTCACATGCTCCTTTCTTCTCCCTCTTTCATTCACTCTGTTAATGTCTCTTTGGCTCAAGTAGTCTCATAGTTAACTGCTGACTCGACTTGATCTGCTTTCTCTTTTCTAAACGAGGCTCGGCAGTCGGCTTCCCTCTCGTGTTTCGTCTTCACTGAGTCCGCAGGAAGGCTGACAGCAGCTCGGAGCAGCAGAGAGCTTTCTGGCAGGCTTCATAACATCAGCCGTCTGGTGACGCGTGTCCAAGAGGCCTGAAAGGAGAACAATTGTACACGTCTTCCATTTTTCACCCCAGGCTGGAGCCTTGGGGGGGATTCGAACCTTTAACACTGGTGGCTTTATTGCCTTGTACTTAGACTGTGGTACTCCCAATACTCCTCTAACCTCCACGAATAGGTAAATTAGGCTAATTTTCATTGGGTTGTCACAGTAACTGGTGCAATTCTTACACACTCGGAGCTTTAGAATGTAAAACCGATTTGTATAAACACACAAATGACTCTTTTTTTAGTGATTTTAATGTCTTTTTTAAATGGTTGAATCCACATCACTGATTTGGTCCAGTTCTTAAGCTCTCACTTTAAAAAGCCTGCAAATCCTTCAAGTGTGAACCCATGTTATTTTCAAAAGTAGGACACACGACTCCTAACAGTTATTTACAAAGTGATTCATCATATCTTCTATCTAGATTTCATTACATTCAGCAACTGTGACCATATCTTAAACATTCAGGATAGGCCGTCCTCTCTTATTGCTACTGAAATGATATATCCGAAGGCAACTGTATAAAATATCATTCTGACATGTTTGCCTACTTTATTGACCTACAAAACTTTGAAATATCCAAAATAATAACCTTCAAAATGCGACTACCCATTTAGAAAAGAACTTTGTTAGCTCCGTTAGCTTGTAGCATGCTAGCACAAATAGAGCTGGGCATCAAACCACAATACTTAAAATGTGTTGCACAGATTATCGAAAACTCAAGTACTGAAAGATGGTATCAAAAACTACCAAATATCTTCTTTACTTCTACTTGTTTCAGACAGCAACTCCACACTACTTCTGAAATTAGTCTTTTGAACCTCTGGCAGCGTCACAGCTGGATGTGGTCCCATCATTAGTGCCAGGAAGTTTGCGTGTTACAATGCCTCTGTATGTACTGGGTCGGACCCAGTAGGCGATTTGAGGCGGGACGAAGGGGGGACGCCATCCCCCTTGTTAGCAAGATGACCAAAACCCGCCCCCCTTGTTAACCTGCTCAAAAGACGCTCTGTGCTTTGTCTCGTAGCGGCGCTTCACATTGCTGCTTTTAATAATCGCCACGATCTCAGAACAGAGTCCATTCTTAAGTAAAATCTCTGTTTCCGCTGTCTACTCTTCTCTTTTTAGAGCACGCCGTGAAATTCCTCCGACTCTCGACTCTGCTCTCCCTGTGTGTGTGTACCTCACTCGCGGGCCGCTAAACCAGCGCCGTAAAGGCTAGAAAAGCTGTGCCGGTTAAAATTCAAAATATACTAATTCTCAACAATGTACTGATGTTCTCTACAGCAGACGGGGGAAAAGAGAGTGCTAATACAGAACAATTTCAAATGATACTCTGTCCCAAACGCTGCACTCTGTGGGCACTACCACTGAAAACCTTTGACCCGCCTGACTGCATCTAAAGCCCTGCAGCAGGCAACATCAGCGGCGCCATCTGCAGTCTGTGTTTAGCGCCACAGGAACATGAGCAGTGAAAGCGCAAAGCAAAGTGTGTGATGTTTATTTGCACCAGTCGACACAAAAGGAGATGAAGGTGCATCCTGTCAGGTAGAAAATTTTAGTTCAGTTCTCTAAAATGTTTTAATTATTGCAAGCTTTATGGCCCCGCAGCTAACATACCCTGTTTGATAAGACTTAGTTGATACTGCAGTTAATTTTTTCAGCGCAACAACGAGCCTCGTTGTGTTTTTGTATTGTGAAATATGATATCCTGACAATCCTGCTGAAGGAGAGTCTGCAGCTCAGTGCATCAGGTCTGCAGATCCTTTTGAAGTTGTGAAGTGAGTCCAGCTGGATCACCCCATCGCACACACACACACACACACACACACACACACTCTGCATGCTGTGTGTGTGTGTGTGTTTTGCCCTTCAGCTCTCCTACACCCTCCTCCTTCCTACCATCCCTATCTTTACATCGTCGCTCCCCTCAGGTCACAAACTGCTGTTGCAGAGATAACGATGGGGGATGCTGCCCGGTTGCCATGGTGACACTCCCCGCGGGGTGTGTGTGTGTGTGTGTGTGTGTGTGTGTGTAGGGTGGTTTATCTTGGCAGTCTCTTTTATTTTATTTTTTTTACCAGCGCCACAGTCAGTGCTGGGCACTGCTGATCCTACATACAAAATAACAGAAACAGCAGAAATCTGAAGCAGCTTTTGGGACGAAACGTTCTCCTTCAGAGCAGCTGAAGGCGTCTTTGCAACTTGTCACACATGTTGTTGTGGTTCGAGGTCTTGTCTGTTTCTTTATGCATACATCTGCTCAGAGCTGCCAGTTTTGTGCTCCTCTGACTCCAGGTTTCGCCTTTAAAACAAGTAATATCAGATGTTTACTTTGTCAAAACGTCGCCGCTGTTCCTCCTCCCTGATTCTGTTTATTAATCTTATGAGATACGTTGTCCCATTTTAAAATCAGCTCTGTTAGTTGCCTCTCGGTCCTGAGAATTTGTGACTTTTAAGTCTGACGCAGTGTTAATCAGCTTTAAAACAATAACTCTTCCTGTTGAGACTCCTGTAGTTTTAATGGACTGGGATGGATGAAAATATCCAGTCTGCTTCATGCGAGTGTTTGTACAACAGTGTTAAATATGTTTTATGTTGTGTGTGTGTGTGTGTGTGTGTGTATTAGAGACTACAGAGAAAGGAGAGAGACTGAGGAAGTATGCAATAATCGTTTGAAGATACAATACCAGGTTCATTTGTTTAATTGAGTAAATCTTAACTGAGATGAGCGGAGTCTGTCTTCACTGGTCTTGATTAAGTCCAGACTCGGTCCTCGGTACGCTGAGGAGCAGAGAACACATTAAATGTCACGAAATCGTCTCTTTATCTCAATCTGTGAACGTTGCAGCGATGATATCGTTTAGATTTTCCTCTCTGAGCTCTTCTCCGTCACTCTCAGGCTGAATGTTAGGACTGCTGCACTTTAATTGCAACACTGTGTAGGTGAAGGTGTACTGTATCAGGGTTCTGCTGACTCTGATAAATGTTAACATCATGCTAACATCTTTGTAGCACACAAAGATGACACAGCTACTGAGAAACCCTTAATAAGGATAGTAAAATGATCAGGTATGAGAAAGTCACTGTTAGTTCACTTAGCACTGGACACACACACACACACACACACACAGCCTCCTACAGTAAAGAGCAGATTAGAGAGGAAAGCTGTTGTGCCGCCTCCGGTTGAAAGCACTACAGTGATTCTACTGTACATCAAAGGCAGCGTGGGCACGCACACACATTGACTGTGGACTATATAAAGTATATTTCCCATAGGTGTTCAGTTGGGTCGAGATCTGGTGACTGTGGAGGCTGTACTGTAGCTTATGATTCACATCGTTTTCATACTCGCTGAACCATTCACTGAGCACCTGTGACCTGCATATGTAGACGTATGTACTATATGTGTGTATGTTTTAGAGCTTTCACTGAACATTGAATGTTCGATCTGTAATGATCTGATCTAATTCAAAATTCCCAGCGTGTACGTGCCTTGTACTGCAGCACGGGGCAGTAAGGCCGAGAAAAAACTAGCAAGAAATAATCATGATGCCAAGCCGCCGCTGTAATGTTTGTTAATAACGTCGAGCTTCGGACTGTCGCTCGGACACGACGACGCGGTGAAGGTGTCACTTTGGGCTCCGGGTCGTCGTGACGGCGTTTCTCACCGTTTTCACGAGTTTTCCAAACCGATCGATCGATGGATCGACGGAGAAAAGAATCGGCAGATGGATCCAGAATGAAAAGCATCATCAGCTGCAGTCCGATACAAACCGGTTCAACATGAGCTCCGGCTCCACCAGCTGCAGCAGCAACATCCTGCTTTCCATTAATGCACGAGGAATAATAACCTGATGACAGAATATATAACAGCACAGCAGCCGCAGGGACGCTGCACTGCTTTAATGCTTTAAGGGCTTTTCCTGATCACACTCTCACACTTTCACTGCAGGACTTTTACTTGTGACAGGGTATTTTACTGTGTGGTGTTAGTACTTTTAAAAGGATCCGAGTACTTCCTCCACCTTTGCTTCCTACACAGCGTTTGTCGCTCTATAACGTCACCTGATTTCTTCCTTTGCTCCCAGTGGACGAGAGTCAGAATTCCTCCATTCGCTAGAAGGCTTTGTCTGTCGCTTTTTCTCCGGAGGACAGTCTCAGTAAAATGCCGCCTCACGTTATCAGTGGCTTGTCGCTCGAGTGAGGCGGGTAGTTGATGACCACGTTGCTTGTGTTCAGATTACCGGTGGATTCAAATTTGATGATGAAAAATGGTTTTCTTGCACCTGTTCTAAAATGTTAAAGGGCATGCTGCTGTGTGTGGGAGAGACTGATACAGAGAGAGCTCATTGATGATGTTCTCCACTGACCTCCACACTTCTGATTGGTTGATTAATTGAGTCCCCCTCAATCCCTCATTATTCCTATAATCTCGTATCCTCCTGCTGGCTGGTTTGTTCTTCCTCTCTCTCTCTCCCTCCTCCTCATCCTCTTAACCTCTCTGCCTCTTCTCTCTCCTTTTCCTCTCCTTCCTCTTATCTTTTCCTCTCCTTCATCCATCCTCTTCACCGTTGTACCATCTGTTCTTGCTTTTCCTCACTCCTCCTATTTTCTCCCCTCATCTTCTTCCTCATCGTCATTTTCTTTGCACTAACAAATCCTCCTTATCCAACACGCATCATCATCATCATCATCATCATGTCCGTCCCTCCCTTCAATTTCATTTCCCCTCCTTTCATCCCCTTCTCTCTCTCCTTTTTTTCTTTTCTTTATTTTTTTATTCTCTTCTCCTCTCTTCCTCCTCTCTTCCTCCTCTTACATGTCCAGCTGTGCACACACTCACTCACACAGAGCTGTTTCTAGGTCATGAGGGCTTTATATGAATAATAAACAGCTGTCTGCTTTAAAGAGAATTATTTATAGAGCCTCAAGTGAGCGAGGGAGACTCACACATGCTCTCTCTCTCTCTGTCTATCACTCTCTCAATCTTAAATGCTTACTCTTTTTCTTTCTCCCATCCTTTTTCTACCCTGTTGTCTTTATCTGTCATCTTTTTAATCCCTGACTTTTGCTCTCTTTGTTTATTCGTCTATAATCCCTCCTCCAGGATTTCTTTTTCTGCCTCAAGGAATTTGCTTTTCTACTGGTTTGTTGTGATGCTGCTACCGCTAACTGTCACTGTAATAGTAGTAGTAGTAGCGGCGGTCACTGTCATCAACACAGGCCTAGATATTTTTCATTGTGTGATGTTCACAGCCCAGCCTCCTCAGGAAATACATTCCTTTTGGATGATCTGGTAACATGAGGTCTTTTGTTGTCATTGCCTTAAAGTAGTACCAAAAGTAAATGTACTCATTATCCAGAATGGCGCATTTCAGAATAATATATATATTATATTATTGGATTAGAATTACTGATGCATTAATGTTTTCATCACTTTAATGTTGCAGCTGGTAAAGGTGGAGCTCATTTTAATTACTTTATGCACTGCTATCTTGTGAATTTACCCCCTTATCTTAATCCGTAATAATACATCATATTTCATTTCTTATGATTACATTTTGCATTATTCATCTGAATCTGCAAAGTAACTAAAATGTATCAAATAAATGTAGTGGAGTAAAAAGTACAATATTTCCTTCTGAATTGTAGTGGAGAAGTATGAAGTAGAAAATGGAAATACTCATTAAAGTAAAGTAAAGTACAAATACCTCAAAACTGTACTTAAGTACAGTACTCACAGCCCAAGTACTGTTCCAGTGGAAAACCTGCGTATAGTACAGTCCAAAATGTCCGTTGCGGGCTGTCTTGGGGTACACAAGTATCCCAGCATGCATTTCGACATCAGTCAGAGACACCAGTGAGACTCACAGCTGTCATCATTTTCATACAACAACTGTTCAGGTGAGAAATTAAACACTTTAAACACACGAATATGTGGTTAACTTATCAAAATAACACCTCTCGAACATTTTCTCGTGACGTTTGAGGTTTCAGGAGCTGTGAGGACCGGCTAGACTCTGTAGATCAAGACTTGTTGCTGTCAGTTTGGTTTGGCTACAGGTGAAGTCACTGATTTGTACGCGCACAACAAGCTGAAAAACACAACATTGACATCGTCACCTTGTAAAGCTGAAATGGAAAATGTGTTAGCAAACATTTGCTTACTTACACATCCAGCAGACACACAGTATCATTAACATTCGTTTGGAGATGTGTTTGTGTTCACCTGATGAAAGTAAGTCCAATATCCACTCTGTTAGCTCTGGTTTTGGTCTCCAGCAGCTCCTGAGGGAAATAGCTGGCTCTCTAGCTGCTAAATGCTCCGCGACGTTCACCAGCTGGTCGCTCACTGTGTCTGCCTGATATTTGGTGCTGAGCAGGTCGTGGACAGTGCGTTTATAGAGCTTTTTCTCTGAAAAATGCCACTATGAGAGCGGTGAGAGTGAACTAAATCAGTAAAGCTGTGGGTCGTAAAACCAAAACAATGAGCTGAAAGAAGCTAAAGCGCTCCGTAGAGCTGAGGTGAACTGCAGAGTCGGGTGATAATTGTCGGTGGGTTCATCACTATTAGTCATCACTAGTCATTTGACCCAATGTTAATCTAAAAAATATCAATTAGAGCAGCTTTAAGGTGAGTTGTTTTTTTACTGAGCAGTTACTGCTGTACTTTTGGCCCCTTTTATAGGCACAGAGCTCATCACCCTTTCATTAAAATGAATAAATGTGCAGTATAAAGACAAACAAAGGCAGGGTTGGTGTGATATTAGACTTATTTAAATATACATTACAGTGAGGAGAACAGCTGTACAGTCGTGTTATCCCAACAGCAAACTGAGCATTATCCTGTTTTGCATGTTTGGACTCAACTTGTAAGAAGTTCAAACTCCCATGAGCACGAGTTTGAAATAGTCGTACTGTGTTTGAGGAAAGTCAGACTTACAGTGAAAAGGGGATGGATAATCGGAGCTCATAGGAGAAGAGGAGATTTTTTTTGGTGATGTTAATAGCAGAGAAATCTGAAGTCTGGCTCGCCGACAGAGAGAGAGAGAGAGAGGGAAAATAAAAGGTTTTGGAAGCAGAGTGACTCGGCAGAAACAGACAGGACGGAGGGAGGGGAGATGAGGTCAGCAGAAAGTCAGACGGAGGCCAGACTAAAGCTTCGGGCTGAAACAGCATGAGGTCATCTGGACTGAGCCCGACTGGTAATACCCGTCACACACTAACACCACACAGAGGCACATGGACGTCTGCAAAGGTACATGCAGCTGTGGGGGGAAAAAGTCCTGTTCACGTGTTAAACAAGCAGCTTCCAGTTTACACACTATAAATGTATGTAAAAGCACAAAGCCTCACAATTCAGTTAAATCAGTTTAAACTATTTTAAGATCCCAATATCACTGCAGCAATAGTAGTTTGTTTTTATCGTCACAGGAGTTCATACAAGACAGAACAGTAAGATTTAAAATAAGGAGACGAACCTTACATTTCCATGTTTGTGTCACTGCTTAGTTCGGTATCACACTCTAAAGAGTTCCCTTTCAGAAAAGACCAGAGTCACGTCTGTTACCAAAAGATAACCAAAGAGTCAAGAACAGGAACCATTTTATTTTGGGTTTGTCCTTTTCAGGCTTATGTAGTAAAGGGGCCCTTGTTAAGGGTGAACCAGGAAACCTCAATTTCTCGCGCTAACTGAAGTTTGCAGGTAGGCTAATTGTATGGTATAATTAATGGTATATTCTCTTCTTCTCATTAGATAAATGATAAAATAAAAGCTTAAAAAAGTGGTGATCTGAGGGTGTGTTGGTGGCTGACCATGTTACCGCAGCGTCCCTGGTTCGAGTCCGATTGGTGACCTTTGTTGCACGTCACCCCCCAGCCCCTCATTTCTTCTCAGCTCTCTACTGTCTAGGACATTTTGTTATGTCAAAGGGAATTTCTGGTATTTTTCAACCTGTCGTATTTCCCATAAACGTGGTCGTTGTGACTCTATGTGTCATGCTAATTTTACACTCACCACCTCCCTTGTAGAGATTCGGGGGAAACGAGAACTCGTGCAAAATAACATCTATCAGGACAAGCTGTGCAAGCCACCTACAGCTTTCCAAACAAACATGAATCACTTCAAACATTTGTCTCTGAGTCCAACAGAAGGTAAACACAGAAAGTAGCCCCCTGGAATGGCCATTATGGCTACCTGCATAGGATCTACATCCGGGTCGACCAGCCCGTTTTCATTCCCAGGCCGTCAAATACCGACGTTTTGTCACGCCCCTCTGCGCTGTATACAGACGCACATGGTAGCGTCTGTTGGAGATGCCTGCAGAAACTACTTGGTTACGTAGTAGGAAGTCACGTGACATGTAAGTCACATGACGTGGCTTGTAACGTAACTTAAAACCTTAAATAACTCGATGTTAACTTTTGGTTTCACACGGGACACGAGCCCCGCTCTCCTGGGTGAAAGTCCCGTGTTTGTTTTATACTACGTCACGTTTCTGGCAGCCCTGTGCGTCCCATACAAACGCTAAAGGGTATCTTTACACCTCGTCGACCGTGTAGTCCTTGTTTCCCCGAATCTCTACGACAGAAAGTTAACATGATCCATGATCAATGGCAAATACCCCAGGTTGAAAGATACCATGATTTCCCTTTAAGCCTGTCTCTGGCACTCAGTCCTTTTCCTATTGAATACTTCTTTGTATGTTTGTCCAACAGCATGCACTTTTAACTCCAGTCAACCTTATTGTCATTTATTCTGATAAAATGTTTAAGCATCAGTATTTATGATGTTGCTGTAGATTTATGTAGTTTGGAGAAGATGCTGGTAGTCTTTAGTCTTTATTTTTCTCTGTGAATGGGGGTTAATTTTGTGGAGAAATCCTGGCAAATACCAGGAATCCTGGGCTTTAACAAGTCCTCGTACCTAAATAATAACATCTAAAACAATCCCAATGAGCATTTTCCCACCTGGTGCCCCCATCGGCAGATCAAAGACACAGTACAGTACAGACACGGTATTTCTTTTTTCAAGTTTAGGCGACTAAGGTTGCGTAAGAAAGATCTCCATCGTGTTTAAAAGAAACCGATGTTGACGAGACCCAGGACATCATCCACTGACACCACCCTCGTCCTCAAGGCTTTGTCAGCAGAGGCCGTTTTAAACAAATGGCCGAAGCTGTAGTTTATCTGACGAAGAGCGTCTTGTAGAAACGTAAAGTACACTCACACTTAAATGACACACGCGTTCAGACGCTACATCCATACTCGTATGCAATCACTGGCATCACCTCAGAGCTCTTGTGCTTACGGAGAGTTTGGTGAAGAGTTTAACATGGCAGTTTTTAATAATAATAATCTTCAATAATCTACAGTGCACTGCTTTCCAGTTTATAATCTCCTGTTTAAACCCTGATAGATTAAAGGGTAATTTCTCTAACCTCAATCCCAGTATGCATTTAATATGTAGAAAAATCCATTTTGATCACTGCCTCCTGCTGTTGGTTTTCAGTTTCCACAGCTTCTCCTGATTTGATGGAGAGTCGGTCGGCTTTATAGTGAACAAGAATACATTTTATTCATCCAGGAAGCGTTTTAGTTCCCATGGTCAGCTGGAAGCGCTGACATGTTTAAATCATCTTTAACTCCACCTGACCCACCAGGTTCATCATTTAAACACATGCTGCTTGTCGAATTGTTGTATCACACCCATAGAAATGTATCTAAAGACACTACCAGCTGTGGAAAGTAACTGAATACGTTTACTCAAGTTCTGTATTTAAGTGCAGTTTTGAGGTACTTGCTACTTTACACTTCGCTTCCTTTCAGAGGTAAATAATGTACTTTTCACTCCACTATATTTATTTGACAGCTGTAGCTACCAGGTTCTTTTCAGATTGTGGTTCTACATACAAAACATATATTAGCTTCACCTCAACCAGTACATGCTCACATGTTATGCATCAATAATAATGAGCCAATAATATACTAATCATTTCAGCTGTACTTGTATAAACTGGTGGGTAGTATAATTTATGACAAAACATAATAAACATCATTTATAAGTTCTTAATATGTTTTGTGTTCAGAAATCTTAATTGGTAAAGTAACTAGTAACTAAAGCTGTCAGATAACTGTAGTGAAGTAAAAAAAAGTACTTTCCACCGCTGGTAATACGTTCTTTCTGACCTTCGGGTTAATGTATTTTACAGCAGGGTCATAACAGGAGGTCTGGAGAAGTCGGCTAAACTGTAATCCCTGTCACCTTCATTTAACCTCAGCCAAAGAGGTCAGAGGTGTATGTGTGTGTGTGAATACACAAGGGATGTGCGTGGGCATGCATGTAATTGATTTTATATAATGCAGTGAGTATATACTGTGTGTGCTTGCATATACTGCGGGTGTGAGTGTTTGCGTCTGTTGTGCTGGACAAAGACGATGGTGGAGAAACTGTGAGTAAGCAGTGGTTACAGTGTGTGAGCGTATGTGTTTGGTCTTGCACTTCTATATTTGTGCAGGACACTTTGTCCGGTCCTCACTTCTTCAGAGGGTTTAGACTTGGCTGTAGCGTTACAGGTAGAATTAGTTTTAGTGGTACGAAAGTATGCGTTTGTCTCTGCCTGTATTAGAAAAGCACTGACACTTTTAATAATGACACACATCCTGAACAGAGTTCCCACAGTCATTAATCAAACCAAGTAATCTGCTTCATGCACACACACACTAAAGCAGCTGTATCAGTCCTAAAGAAGTTTGTAACACTTGTGTCTGGTGACGACTGGACTCCCTTCTTCTGTCAACCTCTATTATTTTCCTCAACCGTCATCACCAGGAAGCAGCTGATTTTTTTTATCTGGTGTTAATCCATTGATATGCGATTGCATGGTCTAACGCACCAAGATCAGTCTGAAATACTGCTAACGTGTGAGGAAATTCACCACAGAGCGTGTTGATGTAGAAGAGATCAAGTTTTTAAAACAGGAAAGCACTTCTAAGCTCTTGTTCTGTAGCACTTAACACACACGTATTTGTTTGAGAGGGATGCGCTTACAGTTTGTGAAGACTTCTACGTCTTGTTCGTATACAGCAGGGGTTGAATGTGAGTCACTTTGGGCTAAAGTGCCAAATATATGTAATGTATTGTGAATACAAGACTAAACGTCTACAGTCATGCTAGCGTCACTGTTAGGCTCTATTTAGGCACAGCGGTCCTTTGAGCTAAATGCTAATATCGGCACAATGGCAATGCTAACATGCTGATGTTTAACAGATATAATGTTTACCATGTTTACCATCTTAGTTTAGCATGTTAGCAATCCAGCATTAGCTAATTAGCACTAAACTCAATTATTGTCACAATTTTCACAATTAATCTATTTGTCATTTTGTCAAATGTCTTGTTTTGTCCGACCAACAGCCCAAAAACCAGTTTGCAACTAAACAGAGAAAAGCCGCAAGGCAGATCCCCTGACTTTTCCTTTAGCGCCGCCAGCAGGTTAACATTTTTAGTTTTTAGTGAAATATCTGGAAAACTATTATGCCTAGATGGATTGCCATGAAATGTTGTGCAGACATTCATGGAGCTCAGAGGATTAATCCAAATAACTTTGGCGATGCCCTGATGTTTCCTCCACCACCAGCAGGCCACAGGACAGGTTTCACTTATCCTGTAAAATAGCATCTAGTGGATGGATTGGGACAAAATAATGTACAGACATTCACGGTTCCCAGATGATGAATCCTACTGACGTTGGTGATCCACTGACTTTTCATCTAGCGCCATCATCAGGTCATTTGCCCAAAAACTTTGGTCAATGACAAAACACTTTAAAACTGACATTGCAATCAGTACTTTGTGTTTAGTGCTAATTAGCGAATGTTAGCATGTTAACGCGCTAAACTAAAATCGTGAACATGGTAAACATTATACCTGCTAAACATCCGCATGTTAGCATTGTCACTGTGAGCATTTTAGCATGCTGATGTTAGCATTTAGCTCAAAGCACAGCCTCACAGAGCTGCTAGCATGGCTGTGGACTCCAAGTCTTGTTGCTTGAAACATCACTCAAATGATTAATTGATTATTAAAACAGCTGCAGATTAATTGTTTTACTAATTGTTTCAGACCTGTTTGAAGTTGGTACAGACAAATGCAAATCTGGACTATACTGCAGTTACGTCTAAAGTCATCAGACCTCTGCTCAGACAGCACTGTATCTGCTTCTTCTGCCTTTGTAAACATGAAGCACATGATACTGTAATGTTCATAAAGGTGAAGCACTCTCCTCTCTCTCTCTAACAGGGCCTTGTACACATATGAGGATGACAGCAACGATTTGACACTCGCTTCCTCAGGAGGTAAGTTGATGCTTTTCTGTCACCAGTCGAGTAAAAAAAAAAAAATCATTTAATCTCCCCCGAATTTGACATCTTGCTGTTATTCTTTTTATGTTTTAATGAACATGGCTGCTCGTAAACACGTTAACATCCTGTGTGGAGATGGTCGTGATTTGCTGCTGCAGACCTGCGGTTCTAACTCTGATGAGCTCTGCAGGTTCTGCTGTTGCTTTGGGGGGGCAAATGTTCTCGTTCTTTGTCTCCTGATTGTTACTGAGCCATCAGAGAGCTGGATTCATTATTACTACAGTTAATGACACACTGCGTGATCATTACAGTTTAATGAGACTGCTCCATTTGACACACACACATGCACTCACATGCAGTATACGCGGGTTTTCCTCGTATTCCTTGCAAATATACATACTGTATGTAGTAACTGAGACTCGCATGACATTATTTCTCTATATCTTTGGGTCTTCATCCACAGTAGGAGCACACACCGTGGAAGGAAATTCAATTTGAGATATTTATTGGAGCAGTTCAAGTGTAAGAATATAAGTAAGTTATTTCTAAAGACAATAAACAGATAAATATAACCAATGGTTATTAGATATATTCACAATAAAGTTAATGATTTATGCACATACTGAAACTAAATAGGTCATAAACAGCATGTTCCAGTAGCATTTTAATATACTGTACTTACATTGAGAGGAAAAATCCTCACAATGCACTGTAATAGAGTTTTCTATTAATGATCTTCTTAATATTTCTCAACACAAAAAACACAGGATCCTCCTGGATAACTGAACCATATTGTGGGTTTATGTAGCAACAATCCTTTTGAATTATTTCAGCTTTGTTTCTGAGAAATCACCAGTCAGTTTGGTATGGCAAATGGCCCTAAATACTACAACGCACATTAGCCTTTAGCTGCTGTTGCTGTGGAGAGGAAGCCAGCCAGAGGCACAGATTCACCTGTTGCAGCTTAAAACTAAACACGTCGCCATAGTAACTGAATTCATCCAAAACTGACCCAGAATCTGAGAGTGAACTGATTCAAACATCAGGTTTTTAATTTTTGGCTTCAGCTCGTCGTTATCGGAGCACATAATGTGAAGCTCTGCGATTGGATGTTTCTGACCTTGGGAGTCGTAGTTCACTTCTCTCCTTCAGTTGTTTGCGTCCACATGCTCGTACGGTTGGCTTTTTAATCAAAGAAGCAGATATTTTCTAATCTTACTGTTTTGTACTTTTGTACTGATGATTCAAGAGCCGTAGAAGCGCTCCAACCGTCAGTCGCCTAGCATTAACTGCGTTTCCATCCGCCTGTTTTTTTTGTTCTCAATTTGTGCATAAAAAAATACCTGAGGAAAAACGTTTTCGATGAAGAAATTGTTACAAACTGCAACGGAAACAGCCTTAGTGAATAAATGATGACGTACATAAACTCAAGCTTCCAGTGAAGAGCTGAGAGCATCAGATGTGTGTGGAGCGACGAGGAGGCTGGAACCTTCCTCACGTGAACACATGAAGCTAACAGAGACGTCATGTTTCCATCATGGCTTCCCATCGTCTGAGCTTCCACTGGAGCTCTTTTAATGGCGTCGTCTCGCTGCGTCCTCTTCTTCTGCGATGCTTTAACGGCAGCTGACTGGAGGATCAGCTCCACCAGCTGTTCACCTCGATGCGCCCAACTCCTAATATTCACACAACAGCGGTGGATGGATGCACATTAATTCACATTTTCTTTTGCCGATGTTCGTCGGAAATTTGATTTAAAAAAAAACGGATGGAAACTTGACTCTCTGTGAGAAAATGAACAAGATTTTTTTCTTCTGGACGCCCAAAAGCCTCGTCCCTCTTCGCAGCTCTATGCACAGTACATCAAGTGTGTTACGTTAACTAGCCATTAGCATAGCCTTCTTGCCTAATTCTGTGAAGATAACACAACACAACATGGCTAAGCATTTTGACTATCTTGTTCTAAACAATGACACGAGGACTGTTCGTTGACATAAATGTTTACTTTTGAGAGCTGAACGAAGGATTTTGACCAAGTTACGGGCAGCTAAACCATTGTGTGGTGCTGTTTCGTGCGAACTGTTTCGAGAAATGCGCTTACTGTTTTGCAAATGTTCAGGATGATTGGAGAAATGTACCAAAGCGACTGAGGAAAAACTGTAAGACTATCCCCAAGACTACAGCTCCCCCTGGGGGCCAAACAAACCCAGCTGAGGGAATAAAACCTGACAAGGCTGGCGATATTTAGCTTCTTGTCAACAAATCCCACGAAGAGACCAAAACGCACCGTGAACTGATCCTACTAACAAGTATTGTCCGTATATCCAAAGCCAGATATCGCTTAGAGTCGCACGTGTATTGCTCCGCCACTCTAAATAGTCCCCAACAAATGCACTATTTCCTCCTGTTTGCGTAACATTTGCTAAAAACTACAGTGACCAGCTGTTTTTGTAAATCACTGAGCCTTTTTTTAATAAAATGAAACTAATTATTTGCGAGGTGTTTATGTCTTCAGTAGGAACCAGTGGGCCACAGACAGACAGAGTAACGCCAGCCTCTGACGTGTCTTCATAAACGTGGCAGATTTTGTTAAAGAGCTGGACGTGTTTCGTGGTTTTACTGTGATTTGTTTTTGATGAGAACCACGGCTTATTCTGTGAGTCTAATGTAATCATCAACGCACAGTTCCTGAATCTGAAAATCACATGAGAGGAATAAACTAGAGCTATTACAGTGAAGTGTCTGCATCACTAATGCTGGAGAGACAAATGTGTGTGTGTGTGTGTGTGTGTAGATATCTCTGACATCTGAAGCGGCACTGAGACATGGAGAACGGGATCATAACCTGAGGCGTGAAACTAGCAGCCCTGAACACATTGCTGCTGAAATGCAGACGAAGAGGAAATATTCAGATCCTTTACTTTAGTAAAAGTAGCAATGCAACAATATTAAAAAGTAAAAGTCCTGCATTCAAAATATCACTTCAGAAGTTTTATAATAAAATTTTACTTTAAGTGTAAAAGTATTTCTTCTGTCAGAGTCAGACGATTGTATAATACATGTATATTATAGGATTACTGATGTACAGTATAAACATGTAAGAAGCGTTTTAATGTTATGTCTGGTTGAGGTCAAGCTTTAACAATAGCCTATATTTTATAAACTTAATCTGCAAAGTAACCACGAACTGTGGCTGTCAAATAAGCATAGTGGAGAAGGAGTATAAAGCAGCATACTCAAGTACATTTCTAGTACCTCAGAATTGTATTTGTTGTACTAATTGTACTGTTAAGCCATCCAACACCAACCAAACACCAAATCCATCATCATTTCAGCTTCAGTTCAAATGGATTTCCTAACCCTGATAACCCAATCTTAGCAGTTCTGTGTGTGATATCCAAGAAATCTCCGATCTGAACTAAAAACCCCTTCACTTACTAGTGGAGGGAGCTTTAGTTCAGGTTGTTCTGTCAAACTACAATCTCCAAGGTCAAGAATGAACAAATTATAGAAGATTTCAAATTTATGGCAAAACACTTTTCCCCCCCACTCCTGTGAATTTCATCCAGTCAGATTTGGTGCATTAAACGTCTGAATAATCCAAAAAAATATATATTCATTTCTTCTTTTTTGCTATGATTTACCATCATGGCCTGTTTGACATTAAATTACATAACTCTTAACAATATGTGGGGAAAATTGCAACCAAACTTAGCTGACTGATTCAAATATAAACTCGGTGATCCTAAAAGATTTGATGGCATTTCACAAACAAGCGGTGCTACAGTAACCGCTGTACAAAGCCTCAATGTTCCCAGACAGGATTTAGGTATTTTTAATGATTGTTTACCACTACGGGGGCAGATTGAAAGTTCAAAACATTTTCTGTTATTAAAATAACACATTTAGAGGATTGTCCTGTTTTGGCAGAGTTACATTATATGATCTCTGATTGCTTTTTAAGTTTCTTTCACAAGTTGATTAATTTGTTGATTTGTTTTAACCAGTTTGTGTATTTCGACGGCTGACGGAGGTCGGTCTAACAGAAACATTAAAACTCTTGTTCTGTGGTGCAGGAGGCGGTCTGGCAGAGATCACACTGACCTTTGACATCGGCAGGGTGATGTACGGCTTCTGCAGCCTGAAGGAGCCCACCTCCGCTCTGCCACGATACATCCTCATCAACTGGGTGAGTCGCCAGGGGAGGGGAGGGGCGTGACGCAACGCCAAGCACCCTGGGCAGCGCGCACACACACACACACACACACACACACGCTGGAACGTCCTCAAAGGTAATTAAAGGAGAGTCATTTTATTTAACAAGGACACACCATGTCAGTGACGTGCAGGGCCTGAATCCACATTATCCAATCACAGAGCTGCAGCCTCAGCAACGACAGGAGCAGCAGGTTGGTACACCTGTACAATCTAATGCCATCCAATACAACTTTTCTGCTATTAAGACTACTTATATTATCTCTTATGTCATTATAGAGGTGCTAATTCAATTGGACGTTTTAGCACTGAGGCCATAGTTAGTGGTGGCGTTGCACTGGACTGCATTACATTGAAATGTGCCTCTAATATTCTTCCTCCCTCGTGTTTGTCAGTGGGAAGGACAAGAAACCGCTCAGTATAACGCAGTCCAGTACAACGCCACCTTTAAGCTGTGACCTCAACAATAAACACATCATTGAATTTACGGCAATGTCGCCAAAAACTGAACATTATAAACTTCACGGCAGAGCTGTTGTACTGAACTGCGTTTGCACTGACTGCACAGGTGTGCCTAATAAAGTGGCCGCTGAGTTCACGCTGATGTTGCCATCTACAGGCAAAGAAAATAATGGCTCCACCTGCAGGCAAAGAGGCTTACAACAGCTTTTGAATTTGTTTTGCTGTTTTTATGTGTTTTTGAGTTTTACATTAAACACTTACACATCATCATAGTTCATGCCTGTCCATCCTGGACAAAGGATTCCTCCTCTGTTGCTCTTCCTGGTGTTTCTCTCATTTTTTCCTTTTTGAAAGGTTTTTCTGTTGCGTTTTTCCTGATCTGAACTGAAGGTGCTGTACAGACTGTAAAGCCCTCTGAGACAGATTAGTTTATTTGGGCTATATAAATTGACTTGACAAGTCAAACTAGCTTCACACTAGCTGTTGTCCTGGCGGCACAAAAGATGAGTGCGATAGTTAATTTTGTAAGGTGACAAGTTTTTGAGGATTTATTTATAGGAGTTAGCCGACTGATGTGAGAACATTTAACAAAAAGACGCGTGCCTTTAAATAGTGCCTTTTATTATCTCGCTCTGTTGAAAATGTTCTTCGAACCAAAAAAGGAAATAAACTACTTCTTCTGACAGATTAAAAACAAACTCTCAGATGAGTCACGTGATCTGATCAAAATTAAAACAATGCAACCGCGCTGTGATGAGAGCGGGGGAATCAAACCTGAAACTAGTGACTAGTACTAGTTAATAGTTAAAACTAATACAACTGGAAATGAAATTAGCTTTTGACAGTATGAATTGATTTAATTTCTTTCACAGTTTGTAAAACTTTCAACTGGTTAATTTTCTAAGCAGAGAAGTGAGTAGACACAACCAGTTCAGTAAATTCAATAAGAATTTTATTTTGAGTTTTCTCAGCTTCTACATTTTTACAGTGCACTGTTCTTGTCATTTTTGATAAAAGCACTGGTTTACGAGAAGTGTACATGTAGGAACAGCAAAGTTTGCAGATTATACACTAACTTCACTGCTTACTTCGAGAGTTGGCATAACGACGTATACATCGCTGCTCGCTGTGCGTAATGGGAAGTTTTAACAAATCAGATTGATATTTTTATGTCCAAAAGAAGAGCGCAGCCCCATCGGACACATGAGCACCAAGACTTCTGATCAGATGAATGCACAGCAGCAGTTCGGGCTGGACAGTCGTTGACTTGTTCATAGTTTGGCTCAGGTAGTCAGGTGATTCTGACGGTTTCATGGATTTGTGTTTGCGAAGAGCGCAAGATGGCGTCTTCACAGTGTTGTATGTGGTGGTTTTAACAAACAAGCAGATGTAGCAGTGAGTGTTACAAAGACTGAAGCTTCCAGCCACGGGCCGCACAGAGCGAAGAAGTGGAGTCGAGGCACCAGAGACAGGCAGTGTAACAGGAAGAAATGAATCTTTTGTGATGTTGCAGCTCATTTTATCGCAGTGAGAGTCTCCAGCAGAGTGCACAGTTCACCTGAGAGCATTAAGATGAATTTTTACTTTCTGACAACAGCAGCAGCGCCCTGAGAGAGTGCAGAGAGAAGGAGAGAGGTAGAAATTAAGTTTATATACTCCTAATTGGTTTTGCCAGTTAGGTTTTTAGGGAAACGTACTCGCCGCCTGGTTTATTTCAAGTAACAGTAACTGTTTGTTACCACACACCAACTGTGCATCCTAGAAATGAGGTTTATACACTAAATGTGCAACAGCAAATAAACGTAAATTGTGTTTTTTCCTTGCCAATATAATGAAAAAATGCTGTTAATTAATTAACGTATCTGGCAAGTCTCAAAATGATTTGCTGCATTTGCCCGATGTTGTTTACCGATGAAACAGTTCATTTATTTTCCTACAATATCTACTTAAAGCCCCATTCAGGCTGGATGTATTTCCCTAGGTGAGGTGGGGGCATTTTAACATTTCCTGCCCTCGTCAGTGATTTTAGAATTTGGATGTCACTGTGGACCTTTTCAATATTAAACCAGGACCACGATATTTCCCTAACCAAAACTAAGTGCTGTGAGTTGTTTGTGAGGAAAACAAATGAAATATGTTGTCACTAGACATATTGCAGATACGTTCATTAAAAACGTTTCATCACTGTTGCTAAGAAAAACGTGGCGGCATTATGTTTCTCTCAAGCTGTATTTGCTGTTGCAAATTAGTAGAATATAAATGGAAAATCTGGGAGTTGAATGAAAAAAGGGGCAGAAAGCGACAGAGAGATCCGGTAATTACAGTGAATGGAGACTGAGAGAAAGAAAGAGACATTTGGTGTTTAAATGAGACTGGGAGCAGAGCCAGAGGAGTCCGTCATAATGTGACACAGCAACAGCCAAAAGAGCACCAGACCGAAGCAAACTGGGTCAAAACAGGCCGAACTGTGCCAGAAATGGGCCACAAATGGACAAAGTGCACAAAAACTTATCGAAAATGAACAGAAATACACCCAAAAATACACCCAACTGTGCCAAAATGTACCACAAAGTCTCAAATATACTGCACAAACATTCAAGTCATCTCTGTTGCTTTCTCCTCTGCAGTCTGTCAGACACACACAGATAGCTAAAGTGGTTAAATGTTATTATTGAGAGATAAATTGCCATGAATTCAGATGAGCTCGGGCCGTTTTCTCCTGTTTCTTTCTCTCTGTAATTGCTGCTTACTGCGTTCGCATTGTGTTGGCTTGAATGAGCCGTGATTACTGAATCACATCCGTCCTGTTATAAAACAACTGTTTCAATAACTGAACATGATCGCGGCCGAACAAACGGCCTAACGAGACCACAATGGGGGGAAAACTGTCCTCGTGAATCGGATCACTCGGAAGAACCTTAACAGAAAGCCATCAGCTGCTGATGTCACTGGTGCTGCTGTTTCTCTCCCTCAGGTCGGGGAAGACGTGCCTGATGCCAGGAAGTGCGCCTGTGCTAGCCACGTCGCCACCATCGCAGACTTCTTCCAGGTCAGACCCACCACGGTACTTTTCCATATTACTAAATCCAAACTCAATAAGTATACAAGTGATCTTTTACATGCATTAACATGTTTTATTTTCTTGCTTATTTCTTTGGATCCTTATTAGCTTCTGCTGACCACATTGACTTTCGTAACTTGGTTCTTGAAACAAATATATATATTTGTATATCTATATCAGTAACAGGGCTTATTGTATAGATTAATCTATCGACTGTTTTACCGATTAATCTAATCGATTAATTTTCCTCCAAGCAAAATCAAACTGAGCATTTAATCTGAGCTGATTTCATTCTGACAAACTGTATGTCGTTGTATAACGCAGCACAAAACAAAATGCAAACACGGGTTTACATAGTGAAGTGCAGAACCGCAGGTTTAAACTGCAACGTGGTAAAAATAAACACACGCACCGTCAGTCATCGTAAAATAAGCGTCGAGATTCTAACCTGAACATTTTCACAAACACTTGTTCAGTGGGATTTCTAAAAGGTAGCAGGCAGACGACTTCATGGCTTTGTATTAAACAGCTACAAGGACAAAACATATTAAAAAGCTCTCCTTACTAAGCAATAGACAACACTATGGTTTCAGAAACGCGACCCGACGTCACGCTGCGGTGGCCAGGCCGGTCTCGCTCCTCCCCAGTTCATGGACCAGACTATGATACTCTCCCAGTTGTGCAGCAAACGGCCCACGAGCGGGCGATGCAAGCAATAGGAAACAACAGAGCGGCTAGCTAGCTAGTTCGCCGACTTCCTTCCTCACTCTGACATTTCACCTGCTGTTTCCCCGGAAGTTACAGGGCGTAAAGGGGATGTGACGCCAGTGCCAGGCGGCCACATGAATAAGATTACGTATTTCTCTGGGTTTGAACGTTGTTGGAAACACTTGGGATAAAGTAGCGTAGGTCTAGTCGTTTTTAGACATTTTAATGCGGAACTGTTATATATTCTACCTTTAAACCATAAATTGCAGCTAAGCCTATGACAGAGCGACAGGGGATTTCTGTGTCGTGTAGAAATCACCTGAACACCACTGGAGGTCATCTTCAGCGTCAGGCTGCACGCCTGGTTTAACTGAAGTTAAAGTTCAGTAGAAGGACAGATTTCTACAGCACAAATGATTTTATTGACATCTTAAAGGTCAAATCTTTCATCTTGTGTGATATTACGAAGGCAACGCTATCTGAAGTTCAAACTCTCACGTTATCGGGTGATTAGATGAATGTACATGTATGAACTCACGCAGCAGATCTGAAGCAAATGTGTTTGTTTCATAATCTGCTTTAGTTTTTTTGTCACATGCAGAATGTTTGAATATTCGTCTGTTTTCAACCAACTCTGTTGAAAAGGAAGCTACAGCACATTAAACCTGTGGGAGGATCAAAGAGGAGGAACAAGTGTGTGTGTGTGTGTTACTGTGCATGACTAATACCATCTCTTTTTAAAGTAATCTCTCTGAGCTGAATGACAATCCTCCTCTCACCCACCGAGCGTGTGTGTGTGTGTGTGTGTGTGTGTGTGTGTGTCATACACAGCAGTGTATTCACACCTGTACACCTGGCTGAGTGTGTATTTTTGGATTTGTAGAGTAGAGATCGAGATTAAAAAATATCGAGTTCTCTCTCCCACACAGCCTCGACTTCATCACACTGACGGTGCTTTCAATGACCCTTTTTGGGATAGTACACACACACACACACACACACACACAGTCCAGCAGTCTTTATTGACATGAATAATCTGTAATATGATCAATGATAAACAAATGATGAATACTACTATAGTACTATACAACATACTACACAAGACATTATTTCATATTAAAGCTATCAGAAATAAAATTGAATAAAATCTAGTAGGACTTTTGTATTGAATAAAATTACAAGATGAAATTAGAAGTTCATTTTGTGTGTGTGTGTGTGTATGTGTATGATTTACAAGTGAACACTAATAACAATATTAATAATACAAAGGAGTATAAGATATATATATATATATATATATATATATATATATATATATATATATATATATATATATATATATATATAAAAAATCGGAGGCCTGACGTACATCCAGCTGGTCAGTCTGATTCCCTCATATCTCCCTCTCTCCGCAGGGGGTGGAGGTCATCATCAACGCCAGCAGTCTGGACGACATCGACCCATCAGCCATCGGGCAGCGACTGACCAACGGTACGGCAGCAGTGGTGGCGAGTCCGGTCCTGAGCCGCCTGAGAACCCGAGACGAAGAGCACGGAGACGTGGTACGAAGAGAGAGGGAGAGTAGACTCACACACACATAGAAAGTAACTCGTGTTTTTAGACCAGTGCCATTAATTCAAGTTGAATCTTCTTCTTCTCCCTCGGCGCATTTATCAGTCAGCATCATTAATGCAACAGTCAATTGCAGTTTGCAACTATTTGAATCTGCATGCCTCGCCCTCCCCTTCCAAGCGTGGAGGAGAAACTACGGTGGCTGCGAAACTCGCAAAAAACGGGAACGGCCCTCACTAGAGCCGGTGTTTGGTTTGTCCGTTCTGGGCTACTGTAGAAACATGGCGGTGCAACATGACCCGCTCCCTCTGTAGATATAAACAGCTTATTCTAAGGTTACGAAAACACAACGATTCTTATTTTCAGGTGATTAAACACTGATGAAAACACACTTGTGAATATTATATTACATTTCTGCCGACAGCTGCTCCTAAATGTTGCACACTCGACATTTAAATGTTGTTAAATGTTTCTTACTTGTAACTTGTACGTTTACTTGCTTACTCTGCCTGGCACAAACTTACTGTGTTTTGTTTAATAGAGTTAAATTTAACTTGCAGTTGCGATATTGGTTAGAAAAATCGTTTTATGGATGCACCGTTAAATCTCTTGCACATCATTTTACAAATTCAACCTCAGATATTTGGATATTTTGTTATCTCCACTAGAATGGCCGTGTATCAAACAACTGTGAAACATGGAGCTGAGTATTCACAATAAACAGAACAACATGTATCTGTATGTGCAGCAGCAGAGAGCTTCAGACAGGAGTTCATACTGCGTCTCTTTGTAGCGAATAGTTATTACACCTCCCACCTGTAAAGGTCATTTATACACACACACACACACATAAAGACACACATAAAATACACACACTGTTCACCTGGCTGTTGTTGTGACTAAAGAGACCTAAGCTTTCTCTCTCTCTCTCTTTATCTCTCTCTCCCCTCCGTCTCTCCCGATGCAGGGCACAGTGTACGAGAAGACCAATGCAGAGGTGGAGATGAAGAAAATCAATAGAGAGGAGTTTTGGGAGAAGGCCAAGGTAGGTGTGCAATCGGAAAGAAGGAGGGAATGAGCGAGGAAAAATTAAGCAGTATGAAGGAAGGAAAAAAGAGAAGAGCGGGAAAAGATGGAGGCAAGGAAAGAAAGCACTAATGAGAAACAATTTAATCCTGCGTCATTGTTCAAATAAGCAAAGTTAAAGGATCATTTGGATTTATGACATCTTGGGTCTTATCTTCGTAGCTTTGTCCACCATTTCTATCACCTGTGATAACATTGTACTCACCGCCACTTTATTTGGAGGTTAAACTGAAAGTGAGCGTGCTCGAAATGTTGGGAAAAATCCCCATCATTGCGCGGGAAAACGTCAGCTAACAACTAGAGTAAGTACGTCAAAGTTGAACCAGAAGTTGGTCTGTAAACTGTGATGATGTTTACAACAGACAGTTTGGGTGATAATTTTACTGTTCACCTTCATTCTCTCCTCCGAATAAGTCTGACTAACCTGGAGGCTTGTGATCGCCTGACTGCTTCTTGTTACTGATGGCATTGTGTTGCCAGGTCTTAGCTATTAACTTGTTGTTTTTACTGATATGAATGATAACCAAAAGGACAAAAAATAGACCCGTGTTGTAAGAAATCGGAATGATCTATTAAGGTATCATTTGGTTTTTTTTCTGAAGACAATTGTAAATAATAGATCATAGTACAACGTTTAGGAAACCTACATTGTAACAAACATGTAATCACCATTCACCAGGAGTTTATTCTCAATAGCAGAGTTTAAAGGAATAGTTTTAACAGTTTGGGAAATACGCTTATTCGCTTTCTTGCTGAGTCTTAGCTTAGCTTAGCACAAAGACTGGAAACGAAGGGAAACAGCTAGCCTGGCTCCGTCCAAAGATAACAAAAAACACCTGCCAGCACCTCTAAAGGTCACTGATTAACACGTTATATCTTGTTTTGGTTTTTTTATCCATACAAAAAAGTGTGAAAACAACACGTTGCAGTGTTTTTGGGGGGGGGGGTGGACCATGTCTTGGCTCTGAGCAGTTGCCAGGCAACCAGCAGATACAGAAATTGTCCATCACCCCCCAAAAAATTGCAAAATGTTGTTTTTACACTTTTTTTGCACTGATTAAACGAACGATATAACGTGTTAATCAGTGAGCTTTAGAGGTGCTGGCAGGTATATTTTGTTACCTTTGGACAGAACCAGGCTAACTGTTTCCCCCCGTATACAGTCTTTATGCTAAGCTAACCTGCTGCTGGCTGTAGCTTCATATTTACCGTACAGTGGTATCAATCATTCATTCATCAAACTCTTTGCCAGAAAACAAATAATCGCGTTTACCAAAATGTAGAACTATTCCTCATAATCTGAATAAACACAATCATGTGAATCCCAGTTGTGTTTGGAATCGAGTGGAAGTAAAGAACAAAGTTAAACGTTTGCGTCCTCCGGCACGTTCAAACAAAATGCAGAAAGACAGAGTGCTTTATCGAGCTGCAGGGTGCTCACTGGATCTGCCCTTCACAGCTTCAGAAACTCTGAAACTGTAGAGATCGAGTTGGCAGCAAGGTTCAGCATCATGACTACATTAACTGGAATAGTCGACTGACAGATAATTAGTCGACAGTACTTTTGATAATGGATTAATACTTAAAGCCATTAACAAGCGAAATGTACTGCTTTTCTCTGTTTTATATCATTGTAAACTGAATATCTTTGGGTGTTGGACTTCTAGTCAGACAAAACAAGACATCCGAAGACATCACCTTGGACTTTGAAAGACTCTGATGGACATTTTTTACTGTCTTCTGACATTTTACGCCATTAGTTGCAGCCCCTGGAACATTCCTGCTCAGTTAAGTTGTGTTTTTCTGTGTTTGCTCTCCAGCGCGAGGAGGAGATCAGGAAGGAGGAGGAGAAGAAGAAGGCAGCGGAGGAGCGGCAGCGCTACGAGGAGGAGCGAATGGAGCTGGAGAGGAAAGAGCAGGAGAACCGAGAGAAGAGGTACCGCGAGAGGGAGATGCAGATTGAGGAGCACAGGTGAGGAACTGATACACAAACACTAAGAAATAAAAAATAATCTATTTCAGGAAGGATTCTTCTACAAAAGCAATTTGCAAGAGAAGCTAACGAATCACAAATGGTAGCGCTACGTCTCAACAGTGAAGCATTTAAAGTTGTGAGTCCTGCAGGAGTCTCGTATGCTCATGCACGAGCCGCAAGTATGATGTTTGTTTGGATTACTGAAAACTTTGCGTAACTCATGTTGCAAATTTAGTGAAACTGTTTAGCGAGATTGTTAAACTAACCTGGGCCCCGTTTCCAAAACCATCTTAAAGCTAAGATGATCATAAAATCCATCTTATGAACCTTCTTAAGCTTAAGAGGTGTTTCCCAAAAGCATCATAACTGAATACCCTCGTGTAGAGAGCGTCCTACCCGCTCGAAGGAGGCCGAGAACGTCTTAAGCTCAAGAACCTGCAGGAGGAACCAAAAACTTCCTGTTTTATTGAAGCTTTTATTGTTTTTGTTCATTTTGAAGTCTATACTTTTATCATGAACACTGAGGTTCTTTAAGTGGCATTTGATGCAAAATGAGTGCTATTGTTTAAATTAGAAAAAGTAGAAAATAAGCTAAACTAACACACATGCACATTTTAACATTTGATCTGTCAGTTTCTGTCGTCCTCGTCTTCCTCTTCTCGTCTAATATCTTCATCTTTTCGGGCTGAAACGGTCCCGTATCTTCTCTTTTCTTCTTATTTAGGGTGCATATGTTGTTTGTCACATGCTTATATACAGCAGGTCTAACAGAGAAATGATGACCTGCATATTCATGAAGCTTGTAGGAACAGTCACTTCTTCATTTTTGGTTTAATATGAGCTTAACATCTGCCTCAAGCAGCAGCTAAATCTGCCCAAGCTTTCTTTCTTAAACATGAATTATAAAGGGCAGCAAGCTGAAAGCTGTAGTGTTTACTGCACATCAAGCTTCACTTTCATACTGAACAACTGCAAGTATGAAACATTTCTGGATTCTTGATTATTATTGTGTCTTTGTGTCTCTTTATAAATATGCAAAATTACTTTAAAGTCACTGTAAAGCACCATGGACAGCTGACGTTAAGAAGCTCTAGCGTGTAGAAATGTAACCTCTTGTCATTGTCTGAAGACTTGTGGCTTCTGGTCAGTTTGGTGTTTAAAGTGTCAGGTATTTTCCAAGTCTCAGGAGTGTAAAGTATTATCTAATCTGTGTGTTTGTGTGTGTGAGAGCAGGAAGAAGCTGCAGGAGGAGGAAGAGGCCAGAGAGAGGTTGCGGGACCAGACCTCCATAGTAAGTTTCCATGAAATCAGTAATTATGACTCACTGGTCATTAATCATTCATTGCAGTAAAAAAAATGAAGTGTCCAACACAATTTTAGTTCAATTGCGACATCAGTGTTACAGATATACACTTCTGTTCTGCCACATATCTGCATTTATAGCCTGAGCAACAAGCTAACACTGGTCCCTTGATGGACTTTCATTAATGACAAGATTCTACTTATACTGGTGTGATAGCAAAGGAAGTGAAACCGCTGAGACGCAGTTCTTTATGTTACTATAAAGTGCTGTTCAGGTTTCTTGACTGTGTGTTTTTGTAGCTCCCCCTGCCCATCAAATCATGACTTCCCTTCCCGAAAGACCATGAAGACGTGGTTTGCACGCCTCTGGTTTTTGTGCCGAGGTCATACTGCGACACAAAAATAAAATTAAGTTGTCTGACGGTGGGGTTTATATTTTGAAGAGTGATTATACGCTGCGTGTGCTTTACAAAAATGTTAATTCTGGCAGTGAGAGTATATTCAGTGTGTGTGTGTGTGTGTGGTTTATTATTTACAAGCAGACACAAAACCATTAAAACATCTTGCAATCAGCTGCCAGCTGCGTCGTAGCGCAGCTGAGATATTTCAGCTAATGTCCTGAACATCTTAAACTCTGTCCTTGTGGTGAGTTCGTGCACATGCAGAGGCTGCACAGGGAACTTGCATTGTTTGTTAGTGATGGAAGCGGCAAAGAAACCAGCAGGTTATCAATGACTTCCCCAAATAATCACACCACAAGGAACCATAATGCTTTTGTAGGGGAGGGCAACACGAGAGCAGAGCCTCTAACTGATACTATACACCCCTTTTCTGAAATATGGAAGCGTTCATCCAAAGAATTCAGTTTATATTCAACTGTTTTGCGTTAGCTAAATATGTTTTGAAGAAAACTTAGTGCCAATCAGATGACGTTTTATCGACACATCGGCAAAAGTTCATATAAAAAGACAACAAGAAAGATGCTAAAGAAAGCACGCAAACTATTAAATGGGTAAGATACGATAATCATAAATAAAAGACTACAGAAAAAATAAATGTTTAGATGTTTCTACAGGTCTTAAAAAGTCTTAAGACCTGTTTCTGTTGCATGCTGTAGGTAGATTTGAGCAAATACTTCAGTGAACTTGAATTAATCATTCTAAAATGGTTAATCCACTCATCCATTTTCTGCCACTCATCCATGTCCAGGTTGCATTAATTAATTATATCATTAGGAATTTTTGTTATAATATATAAAATAATGGATAATTCTAGACTTCCACTTTGATACTTTGGTCGGTATGCTCGTGCAGCAGGTATTAACTGAGTCCTGTGGTCTTAAAGAGGCCTTAAAAAGTCTTAAACCAACGATAGTCTAACAATACATCAAGTCTTCGGGAAAGCTGTGTGTAGAAACTAAAGGCAGCTTCACCAGATTTTTTGAATTGACCCTTACTTCAAGATGTTAGATGACCTGGGCGGTCAAAACTTTTAGAAAATGTGCTCATACTAAACCTCAAAACAAAAAAAAAAGCGTCTTTGTTTCTTTCATTTCTGGTCAGTCAACACTGTAGTTTCTCTGCTGTGTTGATCTTTGCTTGATCCTGCTCGTGATGTGTGCTGACTGAAACAATCGCAGCGTCTGTCGCCCCTCGCTGGTGGCCTCGTGTGACCATCGCCTTCTGCTTCATGAGCTGGATTTGCGTTCAGTCACGCAGGACTCATGTAGAGTCTGCACTTCAGAACATCCCTGCAAAATCCTTGTCATCTGTTTTAGTGCGTCTGAATGATTTTCTTTAAGTTCGAATCCTCTAATTACTGTTTTTTCTTTCTTCTTTTGAATCTTCATCTGTATCATCCTCCTCTGCAGGCAGCAGAGCCGAGCCTCGAGGACCTCAACCTGGACAAGAAGGAGTCCGAGGTGGAGGTGAGTCTGCAAGACAAACGGCAGTAAGAGAGTCAGAGAAATGAAAGGAAATAAATGAGGTCAAATAACAGAAGAAACGGTCATTACGGCACACAGACAAATGTATAAAATGGGGTTTTACGGAGTTAGTGGAAGGACGGTACAGTCAGTACGTCTGGAAAGTAAGGAGTGCTGATCACCCAGTGGAAAGCCTCTTGTTTTAACGTCATGTATTTTAATGTATAATGTACGTATACTTTGGATCAGCCGGTTTCAGGAGCTGGAATGATCAGTATTATATAAAGTAACAGTATTTTATTGGTTTATCACCCAGAATCTTTTATTAGCTGCCCAAACTCACACTCCTGTGAGTTATTAGATCAATCTGGTCATTACAAAAACAAAAAAAGGGATATTTTATCTCGACAGCTAAAGGTTAAAACCAGGAGATAAAGCTTAATAAATCATTCATGAAGCTTTGTTTGTTAGCTGTTCCTTGTGCTAAACATCAATATAATCCAGACTGCTGTGTAGTCTATATTTATCTATCTGTGTGTGTGTGTGTGTGTGTGTGTGTTTCCAGGAGGCGAAGGCCATCATCGCTCAGCGGTCAGGAAACCCTCGAGAGTTTTTCAAGCAGAAGGAGAGAGCCATGACCATCAGTGTCGACACCTCGCCCGTGTCCGTCCACAGGACCGGTAATCACTTTAAAACTCACCTAACTCTTCTAGGTTCAGTTTATTCTCAGGGAAAACTGCAAAAACACTGAACGAAAGAGCAGAAAAACTGGCATACGAGGCTTTTTGAAGACCAGACAGCAGGGCTGACAGAGAAGAGAGGACTTACTGTAGATGAGCTCTAAAATCTGAGGCTGTTATCCACTGAGACTAATGTATTATACATATATATATATACATTCTTGTGAAACCTGGAGTAAACAAGAACCGTCAACTAACCAAAAAGCTTAACTCAGAATAAGGAAAGCTGCGTTCATCTTTCCATCCGCAGTCTTAAAAATGCCACGGACACATCGGCAGCAAACAAACGTGAGTTTTTACATCCTGATCTACTCAAAAAATGAACATTTTCTGGCAAAACAGTGTAAGTGTTTTGTAAAAAATGCCTATTCCAAGGCGAGATTACAGAGTTGCACTTGAAAAGCAAACATCTGCCGCCAACAGTGGTGGAAGAACTTTTACTTTAGTAAAAGTGTCAGTACGCTAATATAAAAATACTCCATTACAAGTAAAAGTCTTTCAAAAACATACTTACAAAAGCATTGTCAGCAAAATGTGATTGAAGTATAAGTAGTAACAGAAGTGGTCGTCTGAGATTTTATTCCACATGACTTGACCTGACAAAAATAACTAGCTGTCAGCTGTACAGTGTTTCCCTCTGTAGAAGTATAAAGTGGCATAGACAGACAGAAAGGATCGATTACAGTACAAGTACCTAACGTTGTACTTGCGTACAGCACCGCTGGCCGCCAACACCTGGCTGAAAGTACAGACTGCTTCGGTCTGGCAGGCGTCCCGGTTCAGTGTGAAGTCTGCGATGGAGAGATGAAGCAGCTGAAGGAGACTGCAGGGGTGGAGGAGAGATGGAGGCAGTGGGTGGGTCTGAGGGTTCATGACATCTGAGTCACTATTTGTCAAGTTCGACGTGCCGTTAATCACATTCAACATCTCCTCAGCTGCTGCTTCCTCAGAACCAGACCTTTAAATGTTTCATTTTCAGAGATCAAGTTTACGTATTTTCCACAACATGAAGGAGCTCACACTGTAAAACCACCAGACAATCTACAAACTGTCACAAATTTGAGCTTTTTTATGTGATTTTGATTTTAATTTGCTTATTTATATTGTTGTTTGTTGTTTGTCATGACCCTGCTTCAAACAGAGAGCAATAATCTCAGTGGCAAGGGTGTCATTTCCACTTTTACAGTTTATTTTCTCACTAAAATCTGTGCAAACGTCCTGTCCTCTGACTCAATAAGCTTTACGAGCAGCAGTAAGTGCTATACAGACTTTTTTTTTTGCCCGGGATTTCACCTCTCAGGCTACATATAAGTTGTTTTACATACAAGTGTTGCTGGAGTTTAGACCTCTTCAGACTTTTTCCCTTCTTCGTGCACCTTTTTGAAGTAGGTGAAGCTGTGCCAGAAATCCCTACTCCACGTATAAGCCGCCTGGAGGCTGTGTTTGGACCGACTTTAGCCCTGCGTGAAAAAACGCAGCACCTTCCTTCATTTGAATGAGGCCACTGACTGCAGGGGTCCCAACGCAGAGAGGTCTGGCAAAAACTTGAACCAGGCTCAACTTTTGCCACGACACAATGCGATGTCATCCGGCGAGGCAAAGAAATGTATATATATTTTGATTTACAGTTAATAGATGCTAGAATGGAGCATCGTTCAAGATAAGACAGTAAACGCCCAGTGCTCTTTGTAGTAAAGATTATTGATCTTTATCTCCCATTATCAGGTTTCTGTCGATGAAACTAAATATGATTTTAAGTAGTAGCATTAATCAGAATTCAATTCCATTTTATTTACATAGCGCCAATTCATAACAGAAGTGATCTCATTGCACTTTTCCTACAGAGCAGGTCTAGACCGAACTCTTTAGAATATTATTAGAATATTTATTATCATCGAGCAATTATTTTGTAAAGCACGATAACCAGGTTCATCATAATGTGTTATTTTCTAACAATCTAATAACAAGCAGCAGGAGATTCATGTCGTCCGAACGCCAACATTTGTTTCGTTTTCAGCGACTCTAAACATGGACTTAAAATTGTGTTTTTCTTTTCTGGGATTCATTATTCAAAAACATGAATTCACTGGTTCAAAGGAACAGAAATGGAAGTTAGACGCCTGAGGATAAAAAAGCAACGAACTCCGTCAGCATTTCATTTCTGCCTAACTGCACGCTGTCTACAGTCAGTGTGTTGAAAGCCACACTAACCACGTTTCTTTCTTTCTCTCTTTCCTCCTTTTTTCTTTATTTTTCTATGTCTCTTTTTACCTTGCGGGGTTTCTTCTGTCACCTCTGCACTCACTTGCCCCAACATTTGTGTTCACCATCCTTATTCCTTCTTAATTATTTCACTCACTTCTTGATTTGTTTATTCACCCACTCTTTGTCATTTTGTCCATTTTGTAATATTTTGTGTAATGACTTCTTTCACTTCCTCCTCTGGCGCCTCTCCACGTGTCTCCTACTTCTTCATGGGTTTCCACGGGACTCTCTGCCTTTCCCACAATCCTCTCTGCTTCTAACTTTTCCTCTACTCTCCCTCCCTCTTTTGCTTTTTGTCTGCCTTGTCTTCCTGTCTCGTCCATCTTCCCCACATCTCTCTGTCCTGGTGCGTCGCTTCATGTCTTCGTTATTTGTTTGTGTGTGTTTGAATCTTCGTGTTGGGGTGCGTGTGGCTGTGTGTCGTCCCGACTGCCAGGCCGTTTGGACAGCCCGTTCTTGAGGCAGCAGCACAGTCCCAGCAGCCCCAGTCCGACTCCCCCACCTCGGGGCGCGTCGCCCCTCCGCACCCCGCCACACGCACGGACGCAGCCCGCCGCTGCAGCCGGTAGGTACAGCACATAACCGATAAACAGCAGCAGAAGAAGACAGATGGACTCCAGCAGCTTGGTCAAACATCTCTCCCCAGACACGAACCCCCTGCACAAATATGGAGGCTGAAATAACAAAGATGAAACTGCATGTGAATTCAAAATGTGAGGGATTAAATAGTCTCTGAAGACAATGAGTACATTTACATGCACACTAGTATCCCAGTTTTGAGTCTTAATCTGGTTTTGATCATGCTCAGGACTTCACGTTGACATGAAACACAAGTAATCTTGTTATTCTTCTTCTTGTAAACATGATTCTAAGATCGTCTTGGTTTCTGATTATGTGTCTTTGCTCCAAATCCAGCCAGCGCAAAAAAAAAATGCTATACATGACAAGACTGTGTCTAGCGATTTGAAAAATGTATAAGGTGTTTAGTTGTCGGAGTACTCTAACTCACAATGGGCCTAATGCAAGAATAACTCGTACGGACAGATTTGTTTGTGCGTTGCGTGTAGAAGCGATTTAAGAGAATTTGACGTATTGAGCAGTTTTCTCCGAGGTACGAAGGTCCACGTTAAAATGCCTTAATCTGAATAAATTTGGAGTTTAAATATATTACCAAAATCAATACGACGACATGTTTAAAAAAAAAAGAATAAAACTTCATGTAAAATGAATATTCTGTCCACCGTATCGTCACCACAGTCATGGCTTGAGGTTGAGTGTTTTTGTGTTTTCCTTCTAGATGTTATTATTTTTGTTATGTTTGTTTGTTTTTATTATGAACTTCTACAGTTCAGTAGTTTAAATGATCTCCATCTGACAGCTTTCTGCAGGCCTCTGTCAGTATCATCCTCTGTTATAACACCCAACACTGCAGCATCACCTACTTGATGACATTCTCTCGTCCTTCTCTGTGACTGTTACGTCCCCTCGACCATCTTCACGGACCTCTTTGCTTTAGCGGGACATTTTCTGACTTCATGTCAAACCGTTCCCTCTCTAAGATAAGAATATGAAAATGTTCTTGCATAAGGCCCATTGTTTCTGAAAAGCAGAATAAGGTCTTATCCATGTTTACAAAACCAGGATATGATGTTTACCTGCAAAAACACAACCAAAAACCTGATCACACTGGGACGCTAGTGTGCAGGTAAACCTCCAAATACTCCACAGAGAGTCTGCAAAATATCAACTTTGAATTTGGAACAAGAAAGTTACATCGACTGGACTTCTGGAAAAGCCTTTTAAATTGAAAAATATTTCGATTAATCAGGAATCAGTGTGACCGTGTACATCCACCAGGAAATGTAACTGAGGTGACTGACTTCCTCCATACTTCAACCGTAGCATTGAAGAAAACAGACGCAACATTTGAGGCTAGCTGCTAGCTATGATCCGATGAGACTTTAGTTTATTAAAGTATTTTGTTTCCAGTATAAATCAACATAAAAAAAAAAATGGACATAAAGAATAAAAACGACACTTAGAAAAGGAGGTAGGTACATTTGGAAGTTTCCGTACCATCGGTTTCTAGCAATCGACAAGTTGGACAGTGCCAGTGTTAAATGATGACAAGGCAGCAGACCAACATGGTTCAGCACATTTTCAGTCCACATCTCAGTGTTAGTACTTCATTTTCGTAAGCAAATACGCACTTTCACCCCCCACACATCTGCACATCAACCCTTAAAATCACCTCACCACCTCCTGAATTTACCCCCAACCCTGCCCTCCGTTCCCTTACGCTGAACGACGACTTTCATCTCCCCCTGACTTCTTTACATTACAATTTAAAGTAACTCATTCTCATATTTGAAATGATCAATGATAAAGGATACGTCTGATGATATTTTCTATTTTTCTTCTTGTCAACAAATCCCATGAGAAGACCAAAACCAACAATGTATCTACTAACAAGTACTGTATGTGAATCACAGCCTGATGGATCTTCTTCCTCTCAGCCGCAGAGCTCCACTGTTGTCCAGAAACTATTAAAACACATCAGACATTGTTGGTTTTGGTCCTTTCGTGGGATTTGTTGACAATAAGAAAAATATAAAATAGCACCAGCATTATCCTTTAAGGACAGATATTTCAGCATCTATCAATTTCAGTTTTATAAGTACAATAACAGTTGCAGTTAGCAGTAGCTTACAACTTTATTAAACGATAATAACCAAAAACTGCAATTACTTCAGTAATAAAAGAGCAAGAATCCTTAAATATCAAGTCAGAGAAGCAACTAAATCTGGCCTTTGGTGTCCGTTTTTTAACTAAAAGACCTTTACATGTATTTTTAGCGTTGATGCTAGCATTGTCTGTACTGTGTTCTTCCTACAGGACGTTAAAAACAATCCCATTTGAGCCTTAAACCTTTCTGCTTGTTGTTAACAAGGTAGTCACTACCAAACCTGACTCATGGCTAGATTGTGCACTCGCAACCTTCCTTGCTAATGAGCTAACAGGCTAACACGCACGCATTTCACTAACTGCTAGTAAATGATAAAATATCCTTTATGGCTGTAAACCATAAAGCTGTTTGTCAGTTTGTGTGATAGATGTTGAGTCTGTCGTCCCCTCAGTCTTCATCCTCTAGATGTTGTCCAGTCAGCTGCTGATGTTCAATTATTTTTGTAAATGTTTCCGTTTTTTCTGATGTTTTATGGTTTAAATTAGCAACAAGGTAATTTACTTCTCTCGGGGATAAAGAGCTGCGACTTTAACTAAAGAATCTCACTGGTTTTCTTTCACCTCCCTCCTCTTCTGATCCTCAATTTCATGCCTCGGATCCTGGACTGCATCACCTCCCTGCACACACACACACAAATACACACTCCTGCTGCCTTTGATCCTGACCGACTGACCAACCTGTGAGTGTTTGTGAATGAATGTGTGTATGTGACGTTGTCGAGCCGTCCGTCAGTCGCCACCGCTGTTTGTTGGCCTTTGACTGAGTTTGGATCTTTGCCCTTTGACCTCTGTGGAGTTGATCTAGTTGTCATTTTTAGTGTCAAGTATCAAACACCTGAAATTACTGCTGACCAATTTCCAGAGCACACCATATGTTTTTACACTGACATACCTTCCTTTAAGAAACCTCCTACTGTACGACTTAACTTTACAAATTATGCTGTTGAAATATCAAAGCCAGCAGACAATCAAAAAACAAGGAAGTTGTGGAAAAAAAAGGGTGATTTGACTTTTCTTGTATTAAAATGTTTGCTGTTTAGCAGCCAAGTGCCAAATATCTGATGTTATTAATTCCCCAAATGCATCAACCAAGACGGGTTTTCCAAACTGTTCAAAAATATGAACTTTAACAAAACATCAAGGCAACTAAATGTTTAAATGATTAGTTTTAAGGGTCAGTTCACAAAATAATTATATATTCTCACTGACCTCTTGTTTCTATCCATGCAGATAGTTTTGGTTTAAAAATGACGTATCCCTTTACTGAAGATTGTCCAGAGTAACAGGGACATTTTCTGGAAAGAGATGGTGGTGTTGAATGTCAGTTCATTCATCTCCATTCTTTCGGGACAGGGGCAGAAATGTCCAAGACAGATATCTCAAAACCTGGACAAATAAAACCAAAACTATCTGCATGGATAGACACCACTAAAGGGAAGGATGAAAATGTATTGTTTTGGGGCGAATAGAGACTTTAAAAACACATGAAATGTTTTGGAAAATAGTCAGCAATAATATAGTTACCGGGTATAATCGTGCAGACTACCTTGATGATCTGCAGTGTGTGTTGTTGCATGTCTGTAGGTGCGGTCATGGCAGATATTATGCTGGGTGGGCAAAGAGCCAGTTCATCCATGTCCCTAGTGACAGCTGACAACAGAGACAGCTCTCTCTAAATTTAGTGCCAATTTTCTAAACTGGTTTCCATTATGAGTAAAAGATCAATTTTACAACACTACTTACAGCAGTTAGCCTCACAGCCTTCAAAGGATTTTGACCGCCAGGTGAATTGGAGAACCCACCCATGCAAGACCCTGCTGAGCTGGATGTGATTTGTCATTTTAACAGGGTCACACACCTCAGTCGGCCATTTGTTTCCAGTCAAAGTGACTCTGTTGTCCTCCATCTGTGGTCTATTGTGTTCATGTCCACTGGGAAATCTTGTTCTGGTCTCTGAACAGGACGTCTGACTTCGACAAGCATGAAATCATCGAACATCTGAGAAAGAGTGACGTTTTCATTGTGGATGTGATCCTCTTGAGTGTAACTGACACTGTGCTGATGTTTGTCATAATGAGTTGTATTCCTGGATGTGGTGTCAGCATTGTGACTGTGACTCATCCACAATGTGCCCGTATACATTGATGGCATAATAATGAATGTTCAGAAGATATCCGATGGCTGTTTCATGACTTGCTGGATTATAGTGATTGTGTCTTGGTTTTGGTGTGAACTTTCCCAGAATACCCTATCCTTGTTGGAATATGCCACCGTCCTATTTACCAGTATCGATTTGCTTCACTACTTCTTCTTCTGTCTGTATGACGTGTCCAGTGTGTGCTTTAGGCTGCAATTCGCAAGTGTCACATGGCAATGCACCCCGTATTTGTTGCACTTATGTCTTACATTGCAATTCTGTTTTAGACATGGTTGCCAAGTCTCATGTGTTTGGCATGAGATGTTCGCTTTCACGCCGCAGCCGTAACGCGACGCAGCCGTGTCCGGTGGAATCGAGCTGTTAGAGTTTACAGCCATGCTAGCAGCTCTGTGAGGCTGTACTTAGGCACAGCGGTACTTTGTGCTAAATGCTAACATGCTAATGTTCAGCAGGTATAATGTAAGCACACTAATACTTGCAAATTAACACTAAACAGAAAGTACAGCTGAGGCTGATGGAAATGTCATTAGTTTTGCAGATTAAGACTCAAATTAAGACCTGATGATGGCACTAGATGAAAAATCTGGGGATCACTAAAGTTATTAGGTTTCATCCTGAGGGGAACATGAATGTCTACCAAATGTCATGGCACTCCATCCAAGAGGTGTCGAGACATTTAATTCAAGACCACAAATGTGAACCTCATGGTGGCGCTAGAAGATAAGTCAGAGGATCACAAACATCATTAGGATACATCCTCTGGGGACCATGAATGCTTGTGCCAATCCATCTCGTAGATAATGAAATATTTAACTGGATATGTGAAACAAAATTACCTGCTGGTGGCACTAGATTAAAAGTCAGGGGATCACCAAAGTCATTAGGAATCATCCTCTGGGAACCGTAAATGTCTGTACCAAATTTAATGGTAGTCCATCTGATGGTTGTTGAGATATTTCACTCTAGACCAAAGTGGTGGACCAGCCGACTGATCTGCAGACTGACATTGCCATCCATAGAGCCAAGCTGCTAGCGTGGCTAAAAATAAAGCTATAAAGTTCTACCTCTGCACACAGGACAACATCTGAACATCAAACTTTCATATTTTAATACCAAGTTTGGTCCTCAAACATTACATTTGCCTCTTTCACTTTGCTCTACACTTTCTTACCTAGTACTAGTAGGCGATTTGTTCATTTTTAACAGGGGGGGACGGACCCGGTTCATTTCGTTCACCAGCGACTGGCGAACAGACTCCCCCATCAGCTATATACAGTAGTTTAGAGAATATTATAGAGCCAAGACGAAACTGACAGAAGGGCGGGAGAGAAAAAGTCACATTTACAAATCCATCTGGTACGTCAGTGCCATGGACAGCACCATAGATTTATCAATACACAGCACAGTTAGGCTACTGATATTTCAGAGCCGGGCTCGGGGCCATAGAGTCTAACTTGTTCAACCCTCAGTCAGATAAAGGATCAATGACTCAGGCAGACTAGACTAACATATTTAACTAAACAACCCCTCTGCCCCTGCACTCTCTCTGCTACTAGGGGATGGAGAAGGGGGATGGCATCCCCCCTCAAATCGCCTACAGCCTACTACAGATTAAATGTCCATCAAAATGGAACTTTTAATGTGTCCCATCTACAAAGAGTCTGATTGGCTCAGTTGTTTCTTCGACTGGGGAAACAGTCATGGAGGCAACACCTTTGAATTGCTTGACAGTATTTGAGATGTAAGCGTTCAGAGGTTCAGAGGTCTGGAAACAGGCTCAGTGACTGTATGTGTCTGTTTGCTGGTCGTGCAATGACAAAAGTGATGTGATTGCTGTGATTTTGTGCATTGTTGTGTTGAAGTAACACAGAATGTGACTGTGGAGGATAGAAAATCAGACAGCTCTGAAGCTTCCTATCAGCATCCTTTGATTCAGGATATATTCAAAGAAGAAAACTTAACTTAAGTTGAATTCATGAAAACATAATGACGTCCATTATTAATTTCAGTTAAGCAGCAACATCCTGTGTTAGTTAAACACACATGGTTCATGAGTGTAATTTTGTTGTTCGAGGGGGATTTTGGCGAAGACTTTTGCTCTGTACCTTTTCGATGTTGTGCCTTTCTGTCCTTCTAGGGGACAATGACGACGAAGTGAGCACAGAGCGCAACATGGCCGCCGTGTCGCCCATTCCTAAAATAGTCACCACGCCCATCAAAGAGGACTTCAGCAGGGAGGAGGAGGACTGCAGAGACGAGTGGGGTACGAATTAAAGTGAAAACAGCAAATGTCACATAATCACATCTTGTTTTTGGGGATTTTCTTGTTTTGTTTTCTACTTAAGTGTTGGTTTCTGTGCTGGGGAGATAAAGCTATCACAAAGACTCTTCATAAGGGCCTGGTCACACCAGCATTGATTAAGCCAAAATTTTGCCTCGAATTTAATACATGAGCACATGAATGGACTCATGATCAGTAAATCCACATCAAGCTTTCGAGTTGAGTTTGGTGAACTTTGACTTCAAGCAGTAGCAAACCATCTTTAACAGGGTTGACCGTGAGGGGGCGGTCACACTGTAAAGTCCAAAATGAGGGAAGCTGTCTTTTTAGCTAATGCTGTTTCATGTATTACGTCACAACAACTGGTGGGCAGTGTGCTATGTTTTTAGTTGGTCAGGTAGTTATATTTGTTGACAGGCTTCTGTAACTTTCCTGACTCGCGCACTGTACCTTCTATAACAAATCCAAATATTGTTTTAATAAACATCTACATTTATGAATTACGAAATATGAAAGTCATAATTTATAAAATGTTCACTTGGAAGTTGGCCTCCCAGGTTAAACCAAAACATCAGTCCCAGTAGTTTTCTCCACCATATTTGGTTGCTGATATCCTTGAATCTCAGTGATTTTTATTGAAACGATTGACTGAAATGTAATTGTGGGTTTGATTGTTCTATTTAGTGCAGGTTTTACTGGAGTTAGATAAGATAATCTCACATCAAACTCCCTACCTCAGCAGTCAGTATTAATACCTTTACATGCTAGCCAGCCCGAGAATAGCTTATTTTCCATGGCCCAGTATTGCGGCTGTGACATCAAGTGCCAGACCTTATAATCAAGATAAATTGTGAAAACATTTCGCTCTACTACTTTCTGGTATGACCGAACTGCTTCCATGTTGATATTGAACAATCAAAATGCTTTTTATCACCACATTATGTCTGTGCCTGTAAACACAATGACAAAACTGTCCCAGTAAGCATCGATAGACGTCAAAGTTGAAGTTTAGACATCTCGAACACATGTAACTGTTGTTTTAACGATATTTAAATGACTATATTTAATTGGTGTCATAACACGTAGTACTGCTAAAATGATTTTTTATTAGGTCTAGGGGATTTAATTCTCACTAATCCATATGGCTCTACCAGCTGCTAACTGTCCTTGCTTGCCAGCAATAAGAAAGAATGCAGGCCTTACCTGAAACCTTGGAGAGCTTGACTTGCTTTCCACAGTCGCTCCACTCGTTTGCCGCAGCGTCGCTCGCACTCGCCACGGGGTTATGTCGGCCCGGCGTCCTCTACTTGTTCAGTGTTGGTTTCATTTCATTTAGATTTACAAACAGATGCAGACAGAAACTAAACCAAAATACTTAACGAATGAGGGTTATCAATCATTGTCCGTCACGATCTCAACGAAAACTTGCTCGCTATCAGCAGCACTCTCATGCATTCCTATCTCTACTCTCTCCCTTGGAGTCTACAGTAAGACCCTCCTTCTTGACAATTGGCAACCAAGTCAGAATGACAAATGACAACCTGCGACCGTGACTGTCGAAAGCAGGTCCTAGCTACATGTTGAAATATGGTCACTGAAATGCTGTTGAAACGAAGGTTAGATGTAACTTTTAAGCACATTTAGTCCAGTTAATGTAGATGTTTATACATCATTTGTCCTGCAAATCCTCAGATCAACTGGTGATAGACTGAGCTAAGACGAAATATTAGACGAAATTATTATTAAATTGGTGTTTTGCTTGTTTCCTCCACCAGATTCGGTGCCAATGCAGGAGCAGAAACCGCCGGTCCAGGAGTCGACACCCACCAAGCCCGTGCAGAGCGTTGCCCCGCAGGCCCGCGACTCCTCCGCCTTCTCTGCGTGGGAGTCCGACACAGACAGCCTGGTCAACCTGTGCGACAGCAACTCCGACCCTCCCGCCAACCCCTCCCAGACCTCCCAGTCCTCCAATCTGGTGGACCTGATGGGTGACGCTGATGTCCGTCATGATGACGTCCCGCCCAGCACCGCCACCGCCAGCGGCAAGCCTCAGCCCCTCCTCAGCTTCGATGAGATAATGGACGGGACCTTCTGCTCGGCCACCGGCGCCGAGGACGACCCCTCCAGTCTGGTGGACGTGACGGTTTCTGACCAGATGACCCTCAGCTACCAGCATGCACTGCAGCATGCATCCGGGGAGAGGCAGGAGCTGGTTGATGGACAGCTGCTGATGACCAATGGGGAGACGCTGCTGAAAGAAGGGACTCAGGTCAGACAGGTTAATGCTGCAGCTTCAAACAGAGGTTTTCCGTTTCTTTCTGTGTTAATAGTTGTTTTCTCTCTGTCGGTTCTTATAGGCGAGTGAGGGCTATTTCAGCCAATCACAGGAGGAAGAATTTGGCCAATCAGAGGAGTCCTCAGCTAAACCTGCACCGGTCTTTTATAACAAGCCACCAGGTGAGATACCTGTCTGAAAAGAAATTCTTAAGTAGTTTACGTCAACACCAGGCCTTTTTATTTGAAACGGGTATATATATTATTCATTATTTACCCCACGTTAATGCAAACTCAACACTTCCTCCATGTTTTCCTGATAATTTCAGTATAATGTACATTTCCACAGCAAGAACACCGTCAATCATACTCAACACATCCTGCACAAATGTTTCAAATTAAAAGTTCTAGCTGCTCAATGGGCATAGTCCCACGCATTGTTGTGCTGCTGTTGAATTGTATTGCGTTACACTGACGGGTGTTTCTATTAGTGTGTCCACCCATTCATATCAATGAGAGTAGGCTAATTAACAGAAACGCCTCTCTGTACGATGCAGCCATATACGTATAATGCCATAGTTATCAGAATCAGAAATACTTCATTGATCCCCGAGGGGAAACTCTTGTGTTACAGCAGCTCACTGTCACGTCAGCGCACACAGGGATAGAAGCACTAAGCAAAAAAAATATATATATAATCCACTATAATACAGGTCATAAAATAAATTAAGTACCAGGTGGGTATAAGTATAAAATAAAATAAGTGTGAAGTACAAAGTGGGTTTAGCGGTTGATGATAATAATACGGTATAAAGTAATAGTGCATGAACTGCCAAGTTAAGTGTAGCTTATTTATAATGAGACGGAGGATATTGCACAGCAGTAACAGAGGTATGAATAAATATCAATATCAATAAATAGGGAATTTAAGTATATTGCACAGGAGTATTAACACAGGATATTGCACAATTATGTCAAGTATTGCAGAGATGTTAATGATCAATGTCCAGTTTAGTGACTTCGGGTCAAACAGACTGACACTTAGAGGGAGGAGTTAAAGAGTCTGATGGCCACAGGCAGGAATGACTTCCTGTGGCGCTCTGTGGTGCATTGTGGGGGGATGAGTCTTCCGCTGAAGGTGCTCCTTTGTTTGACCGGCACGTCATGGAGCGGATGGGAGACGCTGTCCAAGATGGCGTGCAGTTTGGCCAGCGTCCTCCTCTCTGACACCACCGCCAGAGAGTCCAGCTCCACCCCCACAATGTCACCGGCCTTACGGATCAGTTTGTTGAGTCTGTTAGCGTCCGCTGCCTTTAGCCTGCTGCCCTCAGCCTGCTGCCCCAGCATGCAACAGCATACAGGACAGCACCGGCCACCACAGACTCATAGAACATCCTCAGCATTGTCCGGCAGATGTTGAAGGACCTCAGCCTCCTCAGAAAATAGAGGCGGCTCTGGCCCTTCCTGTAAACAGCCTGAGTGTTCTTAGCCCAGTCCAGTTTATTGTCCATGTGGACTCTCAGGTACTTGTAGTCCTCTACCATGTCCACACTGACCCCCTTGATGGAAACCGGGGTCACTGGTGCCTCGGCCCTTCTTTATATTTTTTAACATAAATTAACTCAACAAATATGTTTGTGTGTTCAGAGATTGACATCACGTGCTGGGACACGGACCCCGTGGTCGACGATGACGATGACTAACTGGCCAATCAGACACCACCACCGGACCAAGAGGAAGTAGGAAGTGCGCTTCATGAAGAAACAGATTTTTTTTCTAAAAAAAACAAAACACAAACGAACAAAAAAAAAAGTAATAATAATAACAAATCTTGCATCAAAACTACTTCTGTATTATCTTTTTAGAGGAAAAGAAAACAGTAGCCACCGGGAGAACAAGACGGGGTTTGAGTTATTGTTAAAGATGCGGTTTGAAGGCTCAGTTATGGGTTTTTTCTGTGTTTGTTATTTTATTTATTTGTTTTCTTCTTTTTTTTTTTGCTATGCAGATGTAATAGCTAGGAGCGGGGGACTTTTGTTTGTGTAAATGATTTATTACACGTTAACGTAGCGCACTGCTGCATATTAGAGACAATGAAGCTCAGTGTGTGGCTGGCAGCCGACACACCTAGTCTGTAGTGCTTTAATAACACCCTATAAACTAATACAGTGGATCATTACAGCTGCCATGTATATCTTCACTCTGTTACTTTTCTTACCTCTTTTTCACCTCCCTCCTTCCTTCTGCCTTCCTCTCACAATATTCACCTCTGCAAGTCAGTTAATCTTGTATTTAGCCCTCACTTTACTGGAAAAAGGTGAAATATTCTATTCTGGTGTATCTGAACTGCTTTCACTAACAGCTGACGGGATCCTAAAGAAATCAGATCTATTCTCAAGATGAAACTCCTGAAACAAGTCAAATTGTGGCTCCTTTCACCTTTTTCACTCCTTTCGTATGATTTTAAGACTGAATATAACATTAAATGGCTTGTAAATCTGGTTGTTTCTTTCTTCTTCTGCCTCCTTGTGGATGAGCTGCAGCTTCTCAATCAGCCCTCCCCTCTGGTTCCATAAAGTTCATCATTTTTACCCCACTTATATATTTACACAAGCAAATAAAAGCATTTTTTGCATCTAATCTAGATGAATATACTGTAGATATTTTTCCAAGTGTTAACAGTTTTTTAGGAGAGTTTGGCTTCATGGTAATGAACATGAAGCCACCTTCAGCTTGTGCACAGTAGAAAAACAAAAAACAAAACAATGAATCCTTTGTATGATTTCTAATTCTTCTGAAATGTCTCCAAAGGCTAAAAATGAGAAGTTTTCACCGGGCCCCTCGTTTTTGGACAGCAGTTGGCACAGTTCCTGTTCAGAGCCGGGGGTTTGCCTTTCCTTTTGTAATTAAAAAAAAAAAAAGATAATCATTTTAACGTTAATTTCTGGCGGTTACTGTGCCACTCAGACCGAGGCTGCACAGGGATAGATGTTGGATCCGGGGAAGGTGGGATGAAACCGCTGGAATCACTTGGGCCACATTGAAGCTCGCAAATAGAAATTCTTTTTTCGTATTGGTCTTAATCTGCATGGAGAACCGGATGTGCTCGATTTATCACATCGCTACCGATACGATCGTGTCAAGCAAGCTGTCAGTCAAGTACATTTTATTTTTAAAGCCCAAAATGCAGAGTTTGTCTAAGAGGGCTTTACTCAGTCTGCACAACAGGAAACTGTAAACCTGTGGGGAAGGAAAGAGACACAAACCCCATAACATACACAGTTACTGGAAACACAGTTTTTGAGGATATAAGCAACGTAGTGCCTTTATGTTCGCTGTTCAAAAAATGATAGCAAAAGGTTTTGTTTACCAGGGTCTAACAAAAGACGCTATTGAGTTGCATTATGGGAAGTGTAGGATCCAGTGTACCCAAACTAGGGACCAGTAGTGGAATATACTAATATAAGTACACTGACTCGAGCACTGTACCTAAGTAGAAATTTGAGGTACAATTTTTACTTATTAAAGTAACATTTTCAATTCTTGACTTTTGAATTTTTAAGCGTGGTATTACTGTTTTTTCTTAAAGGATAGGTTCACATTTTTCAAGTCTGTCTTAAAACTGTAAAATGAGCTTCAGCAAATAAATGAAGTGGTTATCTTCCAGAGTCTTTAGTGCAAACTTTCCTCTTGAACAGCTGTTGTTGAAGACTGTAAGTTGAAGCACAAAGAGGGAACTTTGTACTTAACATACCTGCTGGAGTTAACTCTTTCTACCTGCCGAAGCCTCGTATTAGTTTCAGCCAAACTCTGCAGATTAGGCGCGTTAGGGATCTCTTCACAGCCAACAATTACAGCAATCAACAACCCTTTAAATCAACATATGGGCGTGTGAGTATTGTATCACGACAGACTTGAAACCGGAGGTAACCGGACCTATGTAGCACCTACACAGGCTTACGTTAACTGTGACAGTGACAGTGTGAGTGTAGGTCTGTCAGGAAGAGGTGCAGAGGTCCAGAGGGCGCCGAGCTGAGGAGCAGAAACGGAAGTCTAAGTTGATAAAGTTGGAAAGTTTAAAAATACACTTTTGTTCATTTTAGCCAAGGTCTGTGCAGGTGGGAGCGACTCGCCACACTGGACAAGACGACAAATGCCAGACGTTTTCCGGCAATCGTGGGAAAATATGTAAAAGAATTATCTTTGACAGCTTTCCTGACATCTGGTTCTCGAAGCAGCTTAAAACCCTAAAAGTGATTCTTAAATACTCTCTGACTCACGTCTGCTGCCCGACTGCTTTTGTTCTGTGCCAATGCAAAAAGTACCGTATGTATTTTATTTTCATTTTTTATTGACGTGATGTTTAGTTGCCCTGGAAACTGGAGTGAGAGGTGGGGCGGGCTGACACGGGAGGTGCGTGTGTTTTTAATACCTGTCGGAAAGTGTGCTAGAATTGATTTTCAGGACCTTTTTGAATATTAGCAACAACAGTGTTAGTCTTTTTTTGCTGTAAATTCCTGTAGAAAATAAAAACTCCTAGGCAATAATAACACGTGTGTGTGTGTGTGTGTGTGTGTGTGTGTTCACCTGACAGGAAGAGTTCAGCTTCTCAAAAGCCCCTGCTGATTATTTGGCTCGTTTGTTCCTGGTGTTAAGATGAATTTGGCGACCTGGTTTGATTCACACCTCTGCATCCTGAATGCTCAGGCGACAGGAAGAGGACACGCTCACATCCAACATACATTCAATTTGATTAAATTCTGTATAATGAGGCTCAATTAGTGAATAAATATGCAACTCCATTTTATTTTGCCATTTTGTCTCATCGTGTTTCCCAGTTAGCAAAGAAATACTGATGTGTAAGTTAAAACTGGACTCAGTTTGTTTGAAAAGTGTTTAAAAGTTGAAGGTTTGTATAGATGCCAAGGTTACATAGTCACACGCCTTCCAGGGCTGCTGCAGAGACGCATCCCTACAGCATGACGCTGCCCCCGCCATGCTTCATGCTGGGGATGCCGTCTCTATGATGATGTGCAGTGTTTGGCTTAAACATGCTGTTTAGTCCGAAGTCCTCCCCCACTTGTCTCCTTCTTGTACAGTCACTCAGTTTTTGAGGACGACCTGCTCCAGGCAGATTCACAGCTGCATCATACTCTTTCCATTTCTTAATGATCGATTGAACTGGACTACAAGGGAAAAGTTCTGTGCACGGGATTCTGAACATTAATGTAGCAGCAAACAACTATTTGCACGTTAGTTTATGTGACTCCCTCCCTGTGAAACTGCTGGCTGCGAGCAGAGCGATTTAACAGCAGGTTCTTTTCACATCTGACTCTGTGAATTAAGGGTTTATTAAAGACCAAACCGGAGCTGGTGACTGTTGGTGAACAGTGGAAAGACTAACAAAGACGGTTTTGGTGAGTTTTATTTTGTTTCTGTCCAGTTTGAATGAAGTGTGTTTTACGATGATCTGCGGTAAAATTACAGTTTTTCTCAATGGAGTCTGGTGGGCTGCAGCACCCATTTGTTTTGGTCTGAGATGCTGGTGCTGTAGTGCGACATTTAGTGGCAGTGCATGTTGCATAGAGTACCTTTAAGTGACCCTTTTTGACTCAGATACATTTGTATTTGTAACACACTCAGTTGAAACCCCTTGACTTCACACAGCTGATCTCCATTCACTTAATTACGTGGCTTCTAAAACCCGCTGACTCCACCAGTGAGAATCTAGGTGTGTGCTACAACAGTATGGTGGATACTTTTTAAAGGCACTGTAAGTATTAAATAATGAATAAATACTTTTTAACATCTGAAAAACAATTTAGATTGTAAACGTATCCTCGACATGGACTTCTAGATGTCTTTTGCCCTGCAGATCACTGGGAAGTAAAAGGAAACATGAACAGCTAAACTGACGAATCAGTGAGATGAAGCTGAACAGAATGATTTTAAAACACCTGAGATTAATTAAGATGCTGGACTCCATGACTGTAGAGAGACATCGAGAGTAACAAAAACATAGAAACAGCTTGAGTTCCTGGTAAGTTCTGAGATTGGTGTGAGTTGTTTGTGTGCCAATAGGAGAAGAAAAGACATCTGAACAAGGACCCAGAAACCCGTCTGATGACAGATATTTGTTGTGTCAGAGTTGTTGTTCAGCTGTTTTTATGGTCTCACAATCTCTAGCAGTGCCGCTGTTTGTGGCTTAAAAACCGCTCCGAGTTTTAGTAGATAAAATCAGACAACTGTCACCGAAGGCAAATTCTGGAGCCCTGAAAGACAACAAAAGTGAAACAATCATTTTCAAAATCACCACCAAGACAAACAGGAGGAGAAGCTCCCTCACATTAAAAAAAAAAAAAAAGTTTTTAATTCATATTTGGAGAAAGAGACTTTCTCTTCACTTCAATACAGTCAGACTTCTGTTCAGTGACATCTAGTGGCCGTTGGAGGAACTTCAGCTTAAATCACTGGAACCACAACAGTATAGGTCGATCAGCGTGCAATTCATCAGTTACTTGTAAGGGATTTAACTGATGTCCTCCCAAGAAAAAGGACAGCGTCACACATTTCAGCAAATGCAAAAAAAACCCAGCACGTTTTACGTTGATTTGATTTGACAAAGCCCCCCGTGGAAATTCTGACTTGTCCATCAGGAACAAAGGAGGAAGTCAGGTGACGTTATAGAGCCACGGTATCCACAGAAGGAGGACAACAAAACATCTGACTTGAACATGAGAGACCGCCGCTCTCATTTACGTTTCCAATGTGTCCTTTTTAACCACGTCATTAACCATGCACGTCCCCTGACGTTAAAGTAGTCATTTGAACCCAAACCACAATGTTTCCCTAATCCTAACCGTTGTTGTTTTTGTGTCTGAACCTGACCGGAACTTAAGATCAGAAGACAGCAGCTGTGATTTGTAACAGATTAGGAAGACGCGGACAAATCTGATCAGAAGAACTCTGATCTGCGTGTCGTTCTGAAGGGCAGTCAGCAAACGATGCGTGTCATCATCTAGCTTGGAGGACGTGTTTGGACCTTCTCGGCTCCCAGACACACATCTGCACAGCTCAGGCAGCAACAAGCATCACGACTCCAGGACGAAATCTGGAACACATTTCTAGATCAAATTCAAAAGCTGCGCATGTTCTTATTAAAAGTTATTATTCCTCAAAAAAAAAATTAACACACAGTGGAACCAATCAGTTAAACACTGTACAACCAAAACGAAGCAGTTTGGATCAGAGGTGTCAATCAAACCACGGTGACCTGCACAGCAGCGTAATGTCTACAGGATGCATTGCATTAGAAACACACTGCACTGATGCAATACAGGGTTAACTTCACCCGCTACCAATGGCTAGTTTGGACAGTGTTATTTTTTTATATCATATTTTTACTCAAACTGCCAGTGTCAGGCACCACAAGCTCCAAGTTTTCCCCTAAAACTGTCATAAATGTATTGTTAGTTGTACTAAAGGATATGCATATGACATTCAAAACTGCAAAGGATACACACATTTTTCTCAGTCACAAATAGTGACGTACACGTTTGAAAAGAGCTGGAGTAGATCATAACTTCACAGCCATATTTTAGTTTCGGTAAATAACCCAACAGTAATATAAAAAATAACACTGGATCAGAAGAACCCTCTGTCTTGGCAATGCATTCACCCAGATTAGTCAGTTTTGACCCAGTGATTATTAGCGTGTATACTGTCCATCAATTAGTTTAAAAAACTTTTTACAAAATACTTTTTTTTTTTTTTTTAAATGTGCAAGAGAAAAATAAATGACCATAAATACAAAACATACAACATTACAACATAATATTTGGTTAAATCCAATCTTTCATCTTGACCCATCAATGGGTAAAAATGTTAAATCTCAATTTTTCTGTTCAAAGCAGCGAATTCTGTACTTTCTCGACCTGATTTTTCAAAACATAGTACATACACTGGAATCCCTTCCATGTGTCAATACCTGTGGTGGAAGAAGTATTCATTTCATTTATTTAAGCAGAAGTACTGTAGCAATACTACGATGTAAAAATACTCTTTTACAAGTTCTGCATAGAAAGTTTTACTCACAAAAGTATTATCTGCAAAATTTATCACAAGTAAAAAGTACTCATTATGAGAGTGGCTCCTCTCAGAGTGCCTCATTAATATTGTTGAGCTAAATCTCAGGAGTAGGTCTAAAAGAACTACACTTCCCAGAGTGCACCAGCAGCAGCAAACTGGCTGCTTATGACCAGATCAGTCATTGTCACTGATTGAAAGCACCTGTAAAAACATGGAGGTTAAATGAGTTTGTGCTAAATTTTATTTTGAGTTTGAAAAAATGTAAATGCATAAGATACAAAAGGATAGTACAAGTTAAAAATGTTAAAATTATGTTAAATGTTAAAACTTTACTAAAACATTTGAAAATGTTTAGTCAAAATGGTAACTTTTGTTTCTGTCTGTCTTTAAAGGTTTACAACCTAATTTACTGATCAACTGACAAAGCCAAAAAGAAAATTAAAAGTGATTAAGTTGAAAATTTGAGTTGTCCGTGTGTACTTTGGGAAATTGAACAAGAGGAGGACTTGACAAATATACAGTATATTATTGGACTATTATTATTGATGCAGTGTGCAAGCATTATTTTATGTTGTAGCTGGTCCAGATGGAGCTATTTTAACTACATCATAAACTGTTGGCTAGTTCGATTAATAACATTGCATCATATTTTATGAGTTTCTAATGTTTTGTGTGAATAATCTCAGTCTGTAAAGTAACTTGTAACTACAGCAGATACATGTAGTGGAGAAACGAGTAGAATATGTCCCTCTGAAATGTAGTGAAGCAGACTTAAAGGTAGTAGTATAATAGCGTTTTTAGGTTCTGCTACTCTTTGTTTGTGTTCTTCATGTTACTTATAATTTTCCACAAGGGCGTGTTAACAGATCAACGGCACTGTATAAGTCAAATGGCTGATCGATGGACTGTATGAAAGGAAACAGGAAACAACTTCAGACGCTCTGATGAAGCCGAAAACACCTGGAGAATAAAGTGTGGTGAACTGTGCGAGTCTTCACTCTGATGGACTTGCATCCAAGACCAAGTTAATCTGATTTGTCATCTCCACACCGTGAGTTTGGCTGAAAGTCTCTAAAAAAAAATGCGATAATACTGAAAACATACAGTCTGGGTTCAGGTTTCAGGTACTGAAACATCTCTCAGAAGATGCCTTGTATCTCTGGATTATCACAAGAAGCGTGCTGTGGGTTTATTTTATTTTATTTTTTAATTCAGCACGTTTTGGGTTCCTACACGTTTTCCTGTGTTTAAATGCTCCTGCTGAGTTGAGAAGCGCCGCTGGTCGATGTGATCAGTAAAAGTTTGCTGATCGTTTCTGCTTTGTAACATTTCCTCTCCACGTCCTGCACACACTTTCAATCTTTTTTTTTTTTCTCATATCTACTCTCGACTGAATTTCTTTACTGAATTGTTCTTGTACTTCACACCTCCACCACTAGATGGTGATGGTGTATTTCCTTTTCGCTGCAAGACCACCACGGCTCTCTGAGAGGATGTTTCATGTCCTCTTCCCTCTGATGTTTCACTCTTCATAAACAACATACAGAAGAGACGTAGCATCACCTCTAATGTCAATAATAATCAATATATGATCATCTGTAACGTCTGCAGCACTTTTCCTTCTGCTGATGTTTAGAAGAGATTTCTCATAGTGCAATTCTCCCAAACCTGACTTCAAACTGTCAGGGTCTTACCTGCCAGGAAGGTCAAAGTCCAATCAGAGAGAGGGGAGGAAACTATTTAAGCAGGATATTCCCATGTAGCTTGTAGCTACGATGCTAATGTCTCCCAGTCTTTTAAAAAAAGTCTTTTCAGACTGGAGTTCCCTCCGTTCATCTGTTTTTCTACCAAGGTGTCATGACAACAACGTTAAGGTCTATTAAATCTGATCATTTTTATTTGTCATTCATCATTACAACATGACTGACAGGTTCAGGAGCAGCCTGATTGATTCAGCTATAAGGTCCCATATTATTCAGGTTTCATGATTATGTTTTCAAACCTGCCACAGTTCAGAACGGGATATTCTTCCTTTTACATTTCTGTTCAAATGTAACTAAGCATCTTAAATCGAATGATTTTTCCACGATTATATCTGCGCACGTCTCGACCCTTATTGGCTGACAGCATCTCTCATTTAAAGGTAAAGAGACCCTTTCAGTCCAGTGTGGAGGATTTAGTGGCATCTAGTGGTGTACCATCTGAACACCGCTCGCCTCGCCCTCCCCTTCCAAGCGTGTAGGAGAAACTACGCTGGCCGCGAAACTCGTGAAAAACAAGAACGGACCTCTCTAGAGCCAGTGTTTGGTTTGTCCATTCTGGGCTACTGTAGCAACATGGCGGTGCAAGATGGCAGCCTCCGTGGAAGGGGACCCGCTCCCTCTGTAGATATAAACGTCTTATTCTAAAGGTAACGAAAACACAACGATTCTTATTTTCAGGTGATTAAACACTAATGAAAACACACTTATAAATGTTATATTCCATTTCTGCCGACAGCTCCTCCTAAATGTTTCACACTCAGTGCCAAAAGATAAAATTTTTCATGGTACACAAGTTATTACACAAGATATAGATCTTGTGATCACATGACAAAATAAATGTCTGCTCAGTTTCTTGCTATGACAAGAAAATGTTCTCGTTTTAACGACCATTTCTACGATGTAATACGATATTTTTCATGTCATTATGACATATTTTACTTGTTATTACTACATGCTAAATTATTCAGTTTGGTATGTTATAATGAGGAACTCAGAAAATATATTTTTGTCATGGTGCAGTGTATGCTTGCACCTGATTTCAGCATATCTCCACACGTCTTTGCTTTGAGTAAAACCCAGGAGCAATAAAGATAATAAATAATTATAGTATTTTCATGTAAATAGCGTTGGCTGATTTTAATAATCCGTGTACTGAACTGAATGTTATTACCGTTGCTGTACAGTTATGTCTTTGTACCTTTTGACCTTGACTGCTTTGAGCATTTTAAGCTTTTGTCCCTTTGATGAGGCATTTAAACTGATTTTCGAGAGGAAAAGAGTTTCCTCTGAGCTGTTTGTTGCAGTGATGTGGTGGTTGAGAGGGAAGGCGGGTGGGTTAACTGTAATTAGGCTAACAGATGGGAATACTCCAAAGGTTGTTCAATCACTTGGTTCGGCCACTTTGTGAGCAGCCTCCTCTAATCACTCATTAATCAGTGGAAATGAGCTCTTATTACACTCTGCGACAGTGACTCTGAACCGAGCTGCATCGAGGCTCGAGGGGCTGCAGGTTTTCTTCCACCTCATTTCACTCAGTACGTCTTCAGAGAAACGAGCTGCTCTGGGGTTTGACAGGAAAACACACAACTGCAGAAAAACACGGATGTGGTTTCTGTGATGTGACCCGCAGATCTCTGAGGGGACTGCATTTGGTTCCACATTAACGGTTTGGTTCCAGTGAAGATAACATCCCGAAACAAAGGGAATATATAATATATACCCTAAATATTTCCTAGCCCTGATCCAGGACTGTCATGGTAATACTATCATCTGCCATCTCCCAGAATATTTCAGTCTCTCGGTGGCTCATAAAATTTGTTACAGGAAGAATGTGGAAAATACAAACTCACTAGATGGTAGGGCATCTTTTTAGTGACTTTTATGGTTGGACATCACGCAACTGCAAAGTAACAAAAAACATGATTTACTTTACAGAGAAAGGCCTCTTTCATTAAAGCCAATACAAACCGTGTAAAATCAAAGATCGACTAAACGAGATATGTTTTTTGTTACTTTGCACCCACTGTACGTTGTTTTTTTCCACCTTTTATAAGTCGCTAAGAATATTATTGAGATCGTATTTTCAACATTCTTCCTCTAACAAATTCTATGAGCTGCCGATTGACTGAAATGTTCCAGAAGATGGCCTCCAGGATGTGATGTGTAGCATGACCATGCTTTCTTCCAGGTCCATGCATTCCTCCGCTAAGACAGAGGACAGTTTGTTATGGCAACACTTGGTTGTCAGGTTTTGTTCTCAGTTGATCGCCCATCCCTATCCTCTTGCTGAAAACTAGAATGTCATGGTTTTGGATTTTTGTCCTGTTACTTCCTGTTTTATTTTGTAATATTGTCCTCCCCTCATATGTCTTGTTGTTTCTCTTCTTGTCTTCGTTTGCTTTTCCCTCCAGTTTTGATTGTTTGCCCCGCCCTAATTAATTGCACCTGTGTCTCGTTATCTCCTCTCACCTGGGTGTATTTAGTCTTCCCTTGTTTCTTTGTACCTTATGTCAAACATCCCAGCCTTGTTCTGATGTTTTTGATATTTGGATTGGACTTTTCTGCCTGCCTTTGGATTTGTTTGCCTGTCTGTACTGCTTCTTTGGATTTGACTTTTGCCTGCCTCACCATCCCGTAAGCTTTGTACCTTTTTGTTTAATAAATGTCATTAAACTGCACCCACTCTTCCTATGCATCTGCATTTGGGTCCTACTCCTGCTTTCCTGGTTCCCCGGCGTGACTACCCTACAACATAGAAGGACTCACTTCTATCCAAATTCACTAGGCTGTTCACTCAAGGGAAAGACAACGTGCTATTGTGGAACCAAATACAGCTTGACTTTGGGTATGCTGCTGGCCACCATGTGACCTAATGTGGCCAGAAAATCCAAATTTGTGCAAAGAGAGTGGAGCCTGGATGGAGATGAGGTGGGACAAGCAAGCGGCAACCACCACAGTGTGTGTGAGACAGGCTGAGACACATGGCAGTTAAGCAAGCAACACCCCTAAAGGCTCTGCAACAGCTTGTTAATTTATGGATAATTTACACATTTGTTCCAAAAACTGAGTTAAGAAGATGGGAAATTATGTTGAGGGTTTTCCAAATAATGCCAGTTTAGTTTTCTTGGAGCTTCCATTGACTGACCATTAGAGGACCTAAAGCATTTAAGCGCTGCCTGTGGTGGTTGCCACTTTTTTTGGAATTAAAAGCTGACGTTTGAGAATCACCAGTACATGAAGGTGACCACATGAACCTGTTGATGCAAGGCTGGGATGTAACTGGCTTGCATTAATTGAATATTTCATACTGTAAGTAAATTTCCCTGTACACCTGTGCACATGCTCTGCTGCTTTGCTGTATCTGAGGCTCACCTGAGAATCTTCTAACTCTGCATCTTAAACAGTGACTGAGCACCTTCAACCCCTCCTACCCCCTTAAACTGTAGTGTCCAATAATCTCAAGGAGAAATACTCCTACAGCTACAAGTACAACTTCTCCCCCATCACCCCCTAAAACAAGAGCAACTTCTCCCCATCACCCCTAAAACTAGAGCAACTTCTCCCTGTCACCCCCTAAAACTAGAGCAACTTCTCCCCCATCAGCCCCTAAAACAAGTACAACTTCTCCCCCATCACCCCCTAAAACTAGAGCAACTTCTCCCCATCAGCCCCTAAAACAAGTACAACTTCTCCCCGTTACCCCTTAAAACAACTACAACTTCTCCCAGTCACCCCTAAAACAAGTGCAACTTCTACCCGTCACCCCCTAAAACAAGTGCAACTTCTACCCGTCACCCCCTAAAACAAGCGCAACTTCTCCCGTCACCCCCTAAAACAAGTACAACTTCTCCCCAGGTCATTTTGTCTCTCGAGATGTTTGTCCTTTTAATTTTCATCTTTCCTTACATGCTCTTTTCGTAAAAGTACAAGATCTTTTGTGGACAGGCTGATGTGCTTTATATGTTATCAAAACACCTCCAAACCTGCTTGTGTGTTCTCTTCTGTGCTTCGCTGACATGTTTGTATGAAATCTCTGAGTCAGAGGAACCAATTTGTTAAATTGTCAAACATACACTGGAAACAAATCTCCATTTTTATCAAGACGTTTTTGTCACAACAGCATTTAAAATGGTGAAATGTCACAGCAAAATCAATTCAAGCAGATAGAAGAGAAACTGCAGAAAGTAATTTCTCTTGTTTCTGGGGCTTTGAGTGAAGAGCAGCAGCTCCGCTGACTTCGATCCACTCGGACCAAGAATGTGAAACTTTAATTCTCAGAGACAAAAAAACACAACTGCAATAACTACCGGAAGAGACAGTTTGACTTTCCCACGGCTTCAAGAGAGTGTGTAGAGGTAAACGTACAAAAAGGATTTTAAAGTTTCAAACTAAGATTTGAACATGAACTTATCTTCAGTTTAACTGACCCGCTTGCCCAAAATGTTAAATGTAGTTTTTAAAAAAAACAAAAAACATCTTAAAACCTATTTATTTGATATTTTCTACACTTAAATTCAGCTTGTTTTTGTACTGTCTCCTCTGCCTCTTCTATCCCCGTTTCTTCTTCCTGTAAAGCACATTGTAATTTCTGTTTTCAAAGGTGCTTTATACATAAAGTGGTCTTTGCTTGCTCTTAACTGCTACCGATATTATTATGCTCCCATAGTAATAGTGACTATAGTAGTATACTAGTAGTATAAGAAGTACAGTAGTAACATATCTAACACCATTATAATTTACATTGCATTACATTATCACTATATAAAAATACTATATTGCTATTATTGTGCCTTTATATTTTTATTATACACTATATAATATTCTCTTCCTTTTCTATCAGACGATTGTATTATTACTGTATAGTTTGTGTATATTACATATATTATATATAACATTATATACTTCACTATATTATTATGTATGTTGTACTTATTATTTATACCTATATACTTGATACATTATGGCCGCAGGTGTTGCACTGCTGGACTTCTTTTGCACAATTCACTTATATAGTCTTAGGCACTGTAATAAACTTGTTGCATATAGCTTTTTATTTTTTATTAATTTAATTCAAATAGTTCTTTAACAGTTTTCTTACCTCTCCGCCTGGCTCTCTGTGCCGCTGTGCCATGTGAATTCCCCCTCAGGGATCAATGAAGTCTCCTCTTATCTCCCCTGTAATGTTTGTGTTGTTACAAAACGTTATATTCAGAATATTTTCAGTGGATCAAAGTTGCTTTTTCAGCTTTGCATGCTGGGAAGTGAAAAAACAAGCAGTTAAGAAAAGCTCAAATGAGTCTGTGCATGACCAAACCCAGGGTCAACCGATGTGCTGCAGTGAAATACAACCAATTAACCAACAGATTTTAATTTAAATTAGTAAAAAAAAAATAATAATCTAAACTTTCAACATTGAAATTTTGCATGTTATGAATTGTGAAAGTGAGTTTACCTCATGTGGCAGCAGGGTGGCGTCACCGACCAGTCGGAGAACATCATTAAAACTTGTTATAGTGATCATCATTTAATTGAACAGCTGTTTCTTCCTTACTGCTCACACTGAAGTCTGCTGTTGCTTGGAAAACACACTGACAACTTGGTTAAAATCACTGATAAACTACTAGACTAAATAAAAAACACAGCAAAGAAATAACCAGTTGACTTCCAAAGGCTCATCTGAAAAGTGGAAAAATGTCAGAACAGACTGGATGAATGTAGAAGGAGTTAAGGAGGCTGTTCACTATAATTAACTGTGGAGGATCCGAACCTTCACAGGTGTGTTTCACCGTGTGAACGACGGTCATCTCGTTATGCTCCTGCAGCAGCTGTGTTACTCTGTGTGCGTTTGGAAATGGGCTCTGCTGCAGCTACACACAAAGTTTCCAGAGTTTTCCAAACCGATCGATCGATCATCATCAGCTGCAGTCCGATACAAACCGGTTCAATGTGAGCTCCGGCTCCACCAGCTGCAGCAGCAACATCCTGCTTTCCATTAATGCACGAGGAATAATAACCTGATGACAGAATATATAACAGCACAGCAGCCGCAGGGACGCTGCACTGCTTTAATGTTTGAAGGGCTGTTTCCTGATCACACTCTCACACTTTCACTGCAGCAGTGTGTTTTCACAGAGTGTGTGTTAGTGCTTTTACTGAAGTAAAGGGTCTGAATACTTCCTCCACCTCTGGAGATTTCTGGCGCAACTAGAGCGAGAAAACACCCTGGTTTTCTAACAGCGCACTTCCGGCTGTGAAGCTGTGATGTAACAGTGGGCGGGGTCTGCGGGACAACGTGGTCGCCAGCAGACAATGTAATCAGAGCGGGAGGAGGAAGGCACCCAATGCTCAGCCGTTGCCGTGGCGATGTGACAGAGCGATGGAGGGGTGGGCTGATGTTCTCTCTTTACTACATGTAAACAAGGCTGAGCAGGTTGCCAGGCAACACATACTCTCACAGATCCCAGGCTCGATATTAGAGGGTTGAGTCAGGTTTGATGGAGGAAACAAAAATGTAAGCGATGCGTTGGTTGTTTCTTTCGCTGTTTGGGTGGAAAAATACCATCCAGTGCCAGCAGGAGGAGTCACGGTGTCAAACTCTCGGACTGTTGCCAAGAAAACGTCATAATTCATCAGTGGCAGCTATGAGCTATCTTTTACTCCCAGAGACGTGAATACAAATATTTAAAGGTAGAATATATAACAGTTCCGCATTAAAATGTCTAAAAACGACTAAACCTACGCTACTTTATCCCAAGTGTTTCCAACAACGTTCAAACCCAGAGAAATACGTAATCTTATTCATGTGGCCGCCTGGCACTGGCGTCACATCCCCTTTACGCCCTGTAGTCGCTGTAACTTCCGGGGAAACAGCAGGTGAAATGTCAGAGAGTGAGGAAGGAAGTCTGCGAACTAGCTAGCTAGTCGCTCTGTTGTTTCCTATTGTTTGCATCGCCCGCTCGTGTGCCGCTTGCTGCTCGTTCTGTCGCCGAAGCTGTCCCTGTAAAACTTTAATACTTTACCTCGTCCGTGAACATGGTTTCCGTCCGAGTCACGTCAGATAGATTTTCATCTACAACGGTGGCTGTTTAACAATGAAGACAACAACTCCCCTGATCCCACGCTACTTCACAACGTCATCAAACTACGTCTTTTGTTACTGTTTTTCGATGCGAGACCCCTAGCCGCAGAAATGTATTTAAAGAAAGACATAACACTGCAGGAGTTTAAGTGTGTTCATGTCACTCTGAGATCACTGCTCAGGTGAAAAGGTAAATATACCATCAACCTTTACTTCAAAGCAGTATTCAGTGCACTCCAACTGCTGTCAGGACAAACTCCTCTGACAAAAATGACCGATTTAAAGGTCAAATGTCTACTGTGCTACTCTTCTGCATTACAAAAGAATACAGATGCAGCAAATGTGAGTGTCAAAAGACACATTTTCACAATTTTTGACAATTCAGTTGTAAAAGTAAAATCAAACCTGTAGACAAACCTTAAATATTAGCTGTATGCAAACACATGCTGTAATATATAATGAGATATAATGTGACAAGTCATTTATTTCCAGTGTCTTTATATTTATGATATTTGAAAATCTGACTTAAATGGTGATTCCATTTTCAATAATAACTAAATATATACAATAAATAACAAATATAACAACATGTTCGACTAGTGGAGTGATCGTAGAGAGTTATGGTTTTGTAAGAATCCAGTCTTTGGTACAAAAATAAGTCAAAATGTAAAATCTATACAACAAAACAATGAAAACACATGAAGACGTAACACTGTGGTAACTGAAGACCGTCGCAGTCCGTCTCTTTCTCTCTCCACAGATCTTATTCGAGAGCACATTTGCTGTTGTAGAAGCATGATTGAATGGCTTCTCTCTCTCTTTATATAACCTCACTGAATCATGATCATCAAGGTGTTTGTCTCTGTGGTGAAATCCACGACTTGAAACTGAGATGCTCATCTTCAGTTGCGTAACAGCATCAGTTTTCTCAAGGCCAAGAAATATCTCTCCGAAGGTGTGAACACGTAACGTTTAATCATCGCTGAATCATCAGCCTGAGGGCGCTGGTGTAACCATCATATACAAAATAAGACAATGGCCGAAATGATTGGCAGCTTCTTGCAGCGTTTGCGATATATTTTATATGCATCAGGCAGCTCTGTCCCTCCCCATAAAGTCTGAGGACACAACTCACCCTGAACTGGGTCTCCAGTCTCTGTGATACCAAATATAAGTGTGACTGAACTCAACAGGACACAAGAATTCTTTGGCATTGTGTCTGTAAAAGTAAGTACAGCTGCTGTATGCTGGTGAGTTTGCAGCCCAGCATCCCCAGAATTTCTGTTCACATTGGACGAACCCTACTCAGTGCAAAAGTGAGGGTGTGGAGGGAGGTCGGGGTGGTGGACCACAGATTGTATCCTATCACAGACCTGCAGCATTCATCTCTTTATTACCGCAACCCTAATAATCGCTCCTAAACCTTAACCATACCCTAGTTGCCATACGTAGATTTAAAAAGTTGGTATTTGATGTAGAACAAATGTGTTAAACGTTATCCAGTTTTGTAGAATCATACACTATCAATGCTCTTGTCTGGCAATAAGGCTGGCGTTTCATTTGTGTTTGCACAACCAAAAGTCGCTGCTCACTTAAGGTGTACAGAGTTAACCAGCTCCAGGGAAATTCATTCTACCAGTAACTTCATACTTTCTTTATCAAACACATTACACATGTGAGGCCTTTGTCGTGTGTCAACTTCAGGGCCGAGGAATTCTGAATCCGAATCAGCTCTGGTATTTTGGTGCAAAACAATAAGAAATATAAAGCGAGGTCGAGGTCGAAGTCCCGTTTTGCACTGGGAGATTCTCTCCGAGAGCTTTTGAGTCTCCACTTTGGGCGTCAAAATGAATTCACAGTTTAAGAGAGAGACCAGGGATCAAACCCCAAAACCCTTTAGTCTTAAAACAAGAGCTGAAGTCACTACGCTACTGAGAGCTACACACAATAGAAGATCCAAATGTGCAAAAAAAGCCACAAATGCTTGAGGAAACGTCATTCTTTTAACAACAGTATATTATACTTTAAACCAACTGCCAATCCCGACCCTCCGCTTTAGATTTTATTATAATAATTGCTGTAACATTATTATTGAGGCTCCCCACCTTGATGGAAGCCAGAGCATCATTTTGTGGCAGCAGGGAATGAGAAGGCCCTTAGAGGATGCATTTAAACAAATGACTGTAGCTTTGTAGTTTCAAATGTGAAGATCGTAACTGACGATGTGTTTAAATCAACACTGATTGACCTGCAGGGTGGAAAACTGCTGCTGCACCACTCTTTTCTTTATGCGTAGAAAAGTCTGAGCATGTTTCACCTCAGGCCACACCATTAATGATGCGGAGCAGGGGTTTAACTTTTCACAGCTGATGCGACTTCACTGATTTTAGGTGTTCCCTGAAGAGTAACAACTTTACCCTTCACGCAAGCTCATAGTAAGAGCTACGCGATCAGCTTTCAAGCTGAAAAACTTGTGGGTTTTACAGGTTAGCCAGACGAAGAACACATCCACGGGCTCCATGGACTAATGAATCACTCAGTTAGAACTCAGAGCTCAAGAACTGCTGAATGTCTGAACTGGAATCTACAAAACCACAATGTTAGATGCAAAACTAAAGAACCTCATATCATAGCATGGTAGAAATGTCGAACCTTGAGTACAAAAATCTTGAACTTTACACCAGAACTGCAGAAACAGAGTTCCTATTCTCAGCCTAGGATCCTCAGAGGAGGATGGCTCATTTTATCATACAGCCAACCAACAAGTCGTCGTGCCATGTCTTTCAGAAAAACTAAACCAAAGCAAAGACACAACAGACACTAAGTGTTACCTCACAATGCACAATTTTACTTTATTTCCCTAAATCCAACTTCCCCAAATCCATTTCCACAGTTAGACTAGTTCTGTGAGCCTATTTACTATGTGGTGCGCTATCTTTACCGGCCGCCATTTTATTTGAGTGTCCGAAATCTCAATTTACTGCTAACTATTGAGTGTCCATTACATAGGGAGCAGTGAATGAGTGAATGCGAGCAAAGCTTCCGCAACAAAATCAGTTAAATTGCACTGTTTTCCATTTGAACTGGCTGCGAGCCACGCAGCACTGCGCAGCGCGATGCAGCGCGCCATTTTGAGCTGAACTTTTGTCGGACGCCCTGTTTTCTATTTTAATCCTGTTGCTCGCGTTGCAACATGGACCAGGAACGGTTGATTCATGAGGTTTAAAGGAGGGGTTAGCCTAAATACAGCAGCCGGCTGCCGGGAGATCACCAGGGAGCTGGAAGTTTCTAGTAAGAAGATTTATTTCTGTGTGTTTTCTGTCAGGACGCTCAGCAGAGCTTACTAACCTGCAGTAAAGAAACATCTAAATATCACAATATAAAACGTGTTTTCTGTTTAAAAAGTCGGCCTACAAACGTAACTAGTTAGCAAGTACCCACCCATCTTTTACTTGAGTGGTCAACAGTTTGTTTACATGACAACAGACGTGCATATTTAAAGCATTCACAGAGCATCTGATGACGTGCGATGCGACGCCATAGAGGACAAAGACTTCCAGAATGTAAGCCGTAGGACTCTACAAGTCTGGAGCTCCGCAGGCTCAAACGATAAGCACGTCAGAACCTCATCGACTGAGCTGAGCTGTTAAAAAAGTGCATCAACTGACAATTTAAGGCTAATATTTCATTTAACATTTTACATAAACAGACTGTACAGAAGCCAACGGACCTGCATGGTATCTTTGTAAGATGTATGTAATCAAATACCAGATGTGTTGGGAAGAAGGAAAATCTCGTTTTCTTTTTCCAGTTGATATTGTTTTGAAAATTGAAACCTTTTGAAACCAAGGACACTTTTGAGCTAATGTTTTCTTTGTTGTGTAGCAGTTTATTTTGGTGCCAAATACAAATTTTAATTGCCACCAGAGGCACTGACACGTAATACTTACAGAATCCGAGGGCTTAAAAACATCTGAGTGCATGGAAGCCTGTCTCGTCCGCTACAGAGCGACAGGCTGAGATGAAGGGAAATAAGCGACTCGTTTTGAGCACTGAACGATGCAGAGAAACGATTTGAAACGTGAAAACCTTTGCCGGTGATGGTGGCAGGAGCGGCAGCAACGATGGCTTCGCCAGTGAGGCAGATTCCATTTCCTCATCACTCAATGCTGCGTTTTACACCAGTGAAGCGGCAAGCGCTAGGCAAGGACGCCAGGGCAGCTAGGAGACAGAGCGGGACAGAGGGACATGCCACAGAGAACGGTTGGGAATAGATGATGAGAACTGTGGTCAAAAGAGAAAGTGAGAATGCAGAGGAGAGAATCGAGGGAGGGGGGAATAAAAGGAGGAGGAGAGGGAGGGTATGAGTGACTCAGAGGCTAACTGAGGGAGTCAGACAGAAACTCAAATTCACAACTTACATTAAAGGCTTTCCTGATCGGCAGATGCAGACGTTCAGAATCAATTTCGAGCCGAGAGAAGCAGAGGAAAAAGGAACAGAGATAATCTGATGAATCGTTTATGTGAAAACTTCAGAGGTCAGAAGAGTAGGTTCACAGGAACAGAAGGCTTGCATCCTGTTGGATTATTACATTAAAGTAGCAGTGCTGTATCATACACATCATAAAGAAAACCAGAAATAATCAACCAACTCACAAACTCGTGGTTGTTAAATTGAAGCTGCATTTTAACCAACTAATGTTGATCTGTGACCACAGCGAATTACAATATGAGGTTCAGATGAAGATGCAAAAAGGTCGTCATCAGCTCCTAAACCCCGAAGCAAATCCATGCCTTTATTTTTTGATTGCACAATTAGGAATAATGGTTAAAATACATACAATCATAAAACAAACACCAAATGTCCCTCCCGGGGATCAATAAAGTGTTTTCTTATCCTGCCGTGTATGTGCAGGGGAGGAAGCCAGCCACGAGGCCTCCCGGCTCGGAGAGCAAACAAAGAATCCTGCACACTGTCCGTCACCTGCACTCGCTTTACCGACCTCAGACCTTCATCAGGTAAAGTTCATTTAATGTTTGTTTATATGAATTTTACATGAATTCTTTGTTTTCTTTCCAAGTCAAGAGTTTTTGATCCGACACACCTGTCACTAAGACTTTTTGGTGTGATTGGTTCCTCTTGGCTGTGGGCATACGGTCCTCCCCAGCTGAGGTCTTCATGACCTCCATAGCGCTACTAGTGTTCAGAAACTCCACGGGGCACCTTCAAATGAGCAGCCACGATCAAATGAGAAGCAATACACACAGTTCACACTCCTGGGTGTTACACATATTACAGCCTGACTCGGCCCAGGGTCGGGTCTCACTTACTGAGAACCGAAGGAACCCGTGAAGACCGCTACTCCCTATAATCTTGTCTAATTCAAAACTATCAGCCAGACAAGAAGAAACAAACAAGAATAACAGTCAGGCAGAAGAAAAGTAAATACGAGCATCCAATAAAAAATGAATAATATTCTTTGACACTGTAAAGGAGATTGCAAATGAAGACATGTAGTGAAGTTAATGGCTTTAATTTAGATTTTTTAAGATGCTCCAGAAACAGGGATCCAAAATGTAATGGCATATTGGTTACGAGAAACACGACTCCTTGCGGTGAGCAGAAAAACTCTGAGCTGGTCCCATTTTGACCTTTTTTACTACGTAAATTATCGGAAGAGGCCTAGCAGGTGAGGATGTTTTTATTTCACAAGAGAAAAGGCATTTGTCACAAAGCTTAAAAGAATGATAGTAAATTTTTTTCACATGAATGACCCAGCAGACGCCGTCCTGTGATGGACCTAATTTCCAGGTTGAGGCCAAACTACGACAGTTTGTTGTAAAGAAAACATTGAAACCAGCGAAGCAGCATGTTACAAAATGCAATCCATGTACACTTGGTTCTCTGGCTAGCTTGTTGTACTGTACCTTTGTTTTGGCTGTTACTGGGAGAACTGGCCTCTGGGCTCTAATGTCACAAACACGGTGACACCCAAGGTCACCACGCGTTCTTCTGTAAATGTTAATACTCACAGTCCTTGAGAGGAGACGAGCCGTGAACAGAGTCTTCGAAAATCAGAGCAGATAAAAGAGGGGAGGTCGTCGTGGGCAACAGACAGTTCCCGGGAGCCATGGCAACGGCAGATTGGTACAATAGGTTGCTCAGTCACAGGGAGAGGAGAGGAGGGATGAACAGAATGAGAGGGCGACACGAAAAGGGGAGGTAGAGATGAAAATAAAGGCAGAGGGAGTCCGGACGAAAGGTAGAGAAACAGCTGTGCTTGTTGCTCGTCCTTTTACCTCGTTACTGCTTCTTTTCTCTCTTCCTCTGCTGTGACTCACTTAGCTTCGATATGACACCAGGATACCTCTGTGACTCAACAACACTGGTTTGAAACAGTGTGTAATTTCCTCTTTATCCACACACAGAGTCGGGATCCCAGCAGAGTAAGTGGCACCCTTTGCCCGCAGAGCTGCACGGGAAATTGAGCTCCTGACGCCTTCGCTGCACTTTAACCCTCCTTCAGCTCTTTAGGGACTTAAATCTCTACTTCTAGTAGTGTTAGTGCTGTTAACACTGAGCAGCAAAGGAGGCATACAGACAGCAAGTCTGTCTGTATAGATCTCCTGCCTGAAGGCTCTTCAGAGATGGACCAGCTTATTGGCTGGTTAGACTCCTCCAGTAAGCATCCAGGTCTAGACGGCGGTGCTCCGGCCCAGCAGAGGGAAGGCTGTTGGCAGGCCACAGCTGGGCTCCAGTCCCCTAAGTCCATGGACCCCCTGAAGCCCCTGTATCCCCCCCTGAAGCCCCTCTATCCCCCCTTGGAGTCCTTGAATCCCTCCTCGAAGTCCTTGTATGCCTCCTGGGAGCCCTTGCATGCCTCCTTGGAAACCTTGTATTCCACCTCGGAGCCCAAGTCCATCATGGTGAGTCCTGGGCTCTCGGCGGGGCATGGTAGCTATCGCGGCGGCAGCCTGGATGGAGCGGGCCCCTGGTGGGGTGAGGTTGTTGTGGTTCAGGTTCATGTTCGACAGGAGATGACCCAGGGAGTCCCAGCGCTGGGACGAAGGCAGGCGTATCAGGGAGGAGTAACCTCGTTCGGGGAATACAGCTGTCACGGGTGGCTTGCTGGTCTCGGATGTGAACACTGGAGCAGGATCCTGGTGTTCCCTGGGGGGTAGCAGCGCCGCAGCTCGGAGCGGGGCGGGCTTCAGGTAGGTGCCCCCCCGCGGGTCGGCCAAGACCTCACTGTAGGGCGGAGGAGGATCCTCCATCAGAACTGCCTCCTCGTAGCAGGGCGGCTTCCCAAATATGTCTGTGTCTGAAAAAGAGGAGACTTCAGATCAATCACAGCATACACCACAGTTTCAGGCAGCGTTGCAACTACTGCAACTACAGAATCCCCTGAGGCCCAAAATTCATTTTCCCCATAGACCACCATTATAGGCTGTGTGGAGTTTTCATGTTAGGCTAGTTTGGGTTAACTGGTGACTCTAAACTGCCCGGAGGTGTGACCGTGAATGGTAGTTTGTAGAAAACTATACTGACATGAGGGCTGGGCGAACACCTGTTGTTGTAATGAATGAACGCCATCTCGCAGTCTGGTATCCAGTTCTCATAACACACACGATGCAACCTATCATATGTGTGTGTGTGTGTGTGTGTGTGTGTGTTCATCATGTTCTTATATCCCGGTGGGAACACTAACCCACGGGGACGGTTAAGACTTGGTTTTAGGATTCAGGTTATCAGGTTAGGGGTCAGGTTAGGGTAAGGGGCTGGGAAAGCATTATGTCAATGACTGTCCCTTACACGTGTGTGTGTGTGTGTGTGTGTGTAATTGTTAGTGTGCAACACAAACACACTTCATTTTCAGGTCACAACCCGAGTGTAAATTACAACGATTGTAATTTACACTGTCCTAATAATACATGTGACAGTGTGTTCAGCTGCGGGAACAAAAACCATCACAGCACATTTGGTCTGAACTCTCTGAGAGAGACGCACATACACACATTTTATTTTCCTTTATCACTCGCTCCTATTTCAGGCGCACTTGTTTTCATCCTTCTGCCTCTCTCTGACGACTTCGTCATTTCTATTGGAGGAACTGCAATGCAGCATGTTGTGCAACAAGACACATGAACACATAAAATACACTTTCATTCAGTCATTCATTCCTGTTTATTCAGATCAGACAGTAAACGGAGAGGTGATAGTTCCCACATCTTCACTGAAACTGGTTTTTAGTGCACATGATTTCCAGTTGTACTCGGGGAAATCATGCCCATGGCATGTTAACTACTTTCTGCTAACAAACCCATAATCAAATACATTTTATAGATGTGAAAGTTCGTCACGCAACACTTCATGTGTCAGTGATGATGCAAAATGATGATTCATGAGTGTCTGAAATCTCCATTTACTTCTGTTATGTCGTGGATTGTGGCCTAGTTGGTCGTGGTTTGACATTATCAGGAAAGTGGTTTTCACTGAAATGTACCCCGACTCATTTGGTGCAGATGTTTGGTAGCACAACGACACAATGCGCTAGATAAGGTTAGCACAATTTGTCCATGAAAGACACCTTTTGGACACACATCCTAAAAGCTATGTTTGCAAATTTAGTTTAAAAGAATGACATTAATTTACCTATTAATACAATTTAAAGAGTACTATAGGGAATAAATTCATCAAAAAGGTCTAATAGCTTACTGTGTTAGAGTTTTCTTATAAGCAAGTGGAAAATTACTGTCATGCGAAAGAAACCTTGAACTACCTCATACCTCTATTACTGCTGTGCAATATCCACCGTCATAATACATGCACCACTACTTATGTTATTACGTTGTATTATTATACCGTATTATCTTTATCAACCGGTAAACCCACTTGGTACTTCACACTTATTTTATTTTATACTTATACCCACCTGGTACTTCATTTATTTTCTGACCTGTTTTATAGTGTATTGTATTATATATTGTTTGCTAGTACTTTCTCCTGTGTGCACTGACGTGACAGCGAGCTGCTGTAACAAAGAGTTTCCCCTCGGGGATCAATAAAGTGTTTCTGATTCTGATTGGAAAAATGCATGCATGCATGCAGGTACCGATTAGAGCCAGTTATTTGGGCAAGATTGTGTTCAAATTATGTGACGGTCAAGCTGCCCCACGAGATACGCAAGTTATTTGTCACTCATTATAAAAAGGAGTAGGCTAATACCTGTGAGACAGAGACTGCTCAATTTGCTGCATGATTTCCACGTAAGAATCTGTGTATACGAATAAAAGAAACGAAACGTTGATTGAATCTTTTATTAAGAACCTAAAGTAGACAGAATTTCTCTACAACATTACCTTCGATTTCTGGTTCCTGATAAGAATGAATGTTATCATGTTTTGTGTGTCTGCATGTGTTTGATTGACAGCAGCTGCCAGAGTGTCGGTGTTACACTGCAGGGCAGCGTTTCCCAGACCTCTCCTGGAGTACCCCTTGTCCTGCATATTTCAGATCGCTCCCTGCTCCAACGCAGCTGATTCCAATGATCAACTCGTTATGAACTCCTGAAGCTGATCATTGGAATCAGCTGCGTTGGAGCAGGGAGCGATCTGAAATATGCAGGACAAGGTTTTGGGAAACGCTGCCGTAGGGAATGAGAGACAAAGTAAACAAACTTGGACTGTAGCCTACATGTCATGGGCAGACGTGTTGTTAGGGGTATTGAAGAGCAGTGTTGTGCATGAACGCGGTGAAAGAGCGCTGTGCATTGAACACGCTCGTGTTTTTGGTGAACGGTGAACAGAAAGAATCCGTTTGCAACTAACGAACATGAACGTTAAGTCCTGCGAGAGTTAACGACACTCATGCACTGTGTTTTACGGCAGAGGCATGCCGGGGTTTTGGGAAGTCTTGGGAACTGTCTGCGAGTGAATAACGATCACAGGAAATCCTTAACAAAAAGGTAAAGGGGGGGAAAATGGAAGAAATGAACGTGAACTAGTTAATTTTAATCTGTGTGAAGTGAACTTTGAGCTAGCTCTTGTGAAGTGTGAACTTGCACAACACGTTTGAAGAGTAAGAACCACAGCAGCATCTAACCGGACCCAGGTGACTTTTGCAGGTACGTTAACGTTCGGTTTAATGCGCTGCAGCTGAGCAGCTATAAGTAGCTATCTAGCCTGCAAACGGACGTTAGCAGTGCACTTTTCCACGGTGAATGTTTGTTTGACCCGTTCAACAAGCTCAGGCGCAGGACGAGAGTGTTGGTATGTTGGTAAGTTAGATAAGAAGGAGAGTCCGGCAGGAAAGCTAATGTGGAGTCCATCTACGTAGACGGATATCTAACTGTATTCCGTTAAATTAATGCAAACCTAGGGGGTGCCATCATGAAACCAAAGAATCAAAATTTCTCCCTTCTCCCTGATTTATTTATTTTTTTCCTCACAGGAGAAGTGATTTACAGAGCAGATATGTTGCTGTAGCGGACAAAGAAAAATGCAATTTAATTGAGTTGGACTTCAATAGAAAAACACATTTCCTGTATGTTGTAGGAGACAGCTCCCAGCTCTAATCAGTAAGAATGGGAACATTGCTGAGGGGATTTCAGCTGCCATAAGTAAAGGAATGTTTTCTTTTATTCTAACAAATACAATTTCCCATCAGTGTGGTTGAAACAACAGAAAACAAAATTATAAATTGCTAAACTTCAGGTGTAGTTTGATTGTAGAATTGTGGCATTTCTGTTACATGATATAAATTAGTTTGACATTTTCTTCTGGATGACATTAAGGCAAGAAACAACTGAATATGTTTCAGTGTATAGAAACAAAGCACAAAAATAAGACTTAGAAAAAGCATCGACCTCGCAAAACAGCTGCTGCAACATTTCTCAAAAGCCTCTGACCTGACAGAGAGCCTGTGGGCATAATGTAAGACGCTGGAGTCTATCTTTCAATGCATTGTAAGTATAAAGGAAAAGACTTCTGGCCAGATAAAACAGCCTTGGGCAACAAACTTCAGTCTCGAAGCAGTTTATTTATTTATTTTTTTTATTTGGAACTGGAAGACAGTTTCTATTTCCAGGCTGATGAATCTGCCCAGATTCTGATCAATATCTGTCGAAATGTTGCACAAGCTCTCCTCCTGCTTTCAAAGACTTCACCGGACCTAAAATATTAACAGTAACTGGTCTTGTCAGCTTCTTGCACAGGTTCCTTTGGAAAAAAGTTTGCACCCTGAAAAGCTACTTTCCCCCCCCCTCATGTAAGAATCATACATTTAATTTTATTTTACTAGAATCTGAACTCACTTCCTGATGCTGTCGTTATAACAACAGTTTCTTTGCAAAATAGTAAAAGTGGTCGGTGGTTTTTGAGATGTTCCAGCTACCGGCTGGTGGAGAAATGAGGAAGAAATACTAGTTTCCCTACAGACAATGTAAACTCTTCAAAACTCTGTTAAATTGCTCATTCAAGCACCTTGAGTTTGAATTGGTATTAATTAATAATATTGGTTAAAGAATCTGTTTTTCACGGTGTGTTCAGAGTGAACATGAAGCGAACTTTAGAAGGGCCACATTAAGTCAATGGAAAGAAGCGAACACATGCAATAATATGCACGTTTGCTGCACTGTAGCTCGTGTGAACTGAGACAAAGACACGTTAAAAGAAAGTTGGGACTTTCTCCTAGGGGTGTCCCCGATCCGAGTCCGAGCTGACAATCACCTAAATGTTGATTAACAGCTGCAGTGTAGCCTACTAAATCACGAGCTGCTTGATCCAAATACTGAAGGATCAAAACTATAAAGTTGATCAACTGAAATTATTGATATGAAAGATTAAGATCAGACTTAGAAAATGGATTACCAGAATTGTTTAGTTTTTTGTTTTTTCTCACTTGCCACTCAGGGCTTCCGTAGTTCTGTGTCATGGCTCACTAAAACGCTCACCACGTCGTTCGCCATGCTTCCTTATGGAACTCTGTAGAACTCTCACTTTGTATGAGCTACACTGCGGGCGGGAGTCTCTGCTAACAGCGACAGAGTGACGGCTGTCTCATGTGAGCGGGTCCGACGCCGGCTCGTCTGCTGTACGAAATGGCTGCATCCTCACTGCCCTGAATTATTAGAAACTACTGTATGATGAACTGGTCGTGGGCCACGTCTTTAGCGCGCGCTGTCTCACATCAGCTCCTTGCAGGCTTGTTCTCGACAGCGTAGCTGCTGTGGCTGCTCTGACCTACAGCATGTTGGCGTTTAAGTTTGCCGTCTGTTGTAGCGTCCCTGACAATTACACCAAAACTTTTTTTTTTTCCCCCTTCTTCAGTTTGAACCTGTTTACAGCCACAACAAACATCACAGTGGTGTAATCAACAGCTGTTTGTTGAACTGTTGCCATGGCGCTGGATGTATTTATAGGTGTGTGTGTGTACCTGGCCAATATCCATCACTCCTCCATCAAGCCTCACAGATACCAACAGGATCAGACTCTCATTGTTCCTCAGCTCTGTCTTAACTCTCCTGCCAATCTCTGTGCTGTAAACAATCCTACCAGCTGCCAGGACAGCTTTAAACAATCATCAGCCACACAGAAACACATGGGACTGATGTTTCCACTGGGGGGGGGTCAGAAGGGTTGCGTTTGAAGCAGCAGCCAGTTCTGTGAGGATAAGGTATGCGATACAGTGATTTCCGTACTGTAATCTACTGTATGAAACACAGCGATCATATTAGTCATGGTGAGTTACAGGATTACACCGAAACATGGTCTCATTTTTTGTGCCAACCCTGCACAACTGTTGTATTTCAGCGACGGTCACACAGTATATAACTACTTCAGATAGAACGAAGCCGATCGGGATTTATCTGATCTCAAAAGTCGTAAAATTTCTCTCTATCTCATCCCTCTTTCCTCATCTCCAGTTTTATCTCATACCCCTCCTCTCATCTCTCTTTCTCTACACCTCTTCTCTTCATCTCTCTCTCATTTTATCTTGCATCTCCTAAAATCCTCTTCCCATCCCTCTGCTCACATCTCATATCATCTCTCTCCTCTCGTACTTACTCACATCATTTATGTTCTTCATCTCATCTGTAACCTCCTCCTCCTCTCGTACCTCTCCTCTCTGTGCACAGCCATTTTCAGATCTCTCCGGAGATGTTCAGTCGGGTTCAGGTCTGGGCTCCTGCTGGGCCGCTCAGGGACATTCACAGAGTCCCGTAGCCACTCCTTTGATATCGTGGCTGTGTGCTTAGGGTCGTCGTCCTGTTGGAAGATGAACCTTCGCCCCAGTCTGAGGTCCAGAGCGCTCTGGAGCAGGTTTTCATCAAGGATGTCTCTGTACTTTGCTGCATTCATCTTTCCCTCGACCCTGACCGGTCTCCCAGTTCCTGCCGCTGAAAAACATGCGATGTTTTGCATGGCGGTGCAACGATGCTGCCACCGCCATGCTTCACTGTAGGGATGGTGTTGGCCAGGTGATGACGGTGCCTGGTGGCCTCCAGACATGACGCTTGCCATTCAGGCCAAAGAGTTCAATCTTTGTTTCATCAGACCAGAGAATTTAGTTTCTCATGGTCTGAGAGTCCTTCAGGTGCCTTATGGCAAACTCCAGGAGGGCGGTCATGTGCCTTTTTACTGAGGAGGGGCCTCCGTCTGGCCCCTCCACCATACAGGCCTGACTGGTGGAGTGCTGCAGAGATGGTTGTTCTTCTGGAAGGTTCTCCTCTCTCCACAGAGAAACGCTGGAGCTCTGTCACAGTGACCATCGGGTTCTTGGTCACCTCCCCGACTGAGGCCCTTCTCCCCCCGATCGCTCAGTCTGGCCGGGCGGCCAGCTCTAGGAAGAGTCCTGGTGGTTCCAAACTTCTTCCATTTACGGATGATGGAGGCCACTGTGCTCATTGGGACCTTCAACGCTGCAGAAATGTTTCTGTACCCTTCCCCAGATCTGTGCCTCGATACAATCCTGTCTCGGAGGTCTACAGACAAGTCCTTGGACGTCATGGCTTGGTTTGTGCTCTGACATGCACTGTTAACTGTGGGACCTTTTTATAGACCGGTGCGTGCCTTTCCAAATCATGTCCAATCAACTGAATTTACCACAGGTCGACTCCAATCAAGTCGTAGAAACATTTCAAGTATGATCAGTGGAAACAGGAAGCACCTGAGCTCAGTTCTGAGTGTCAGGGCAAAGGCTGTGAACACTTATGTACATGTGATTTTTTTCACTTTTTATTTTTAATATATTTGCAAAGATTTCAAACAACCTTCTTTCACGTTGTCATTATGGGGTATTGTTTGGCTGTGAATACTCTCCGGATGCACATTTACACTTAGTTGCCAGTTTATTAGGTACACCTAGCTAAAACTAATGTAGTCTAGTAAAACAGTCCTGCAATAAATCCTTCCATCATGCAGATTATAATGTTATTTGTTTTTATTGAAACTCTGTGTGGTCATTTGGAAGAGGTTTGTGGTGCTGTTGAATTGTATTACGTTACATAACAGGTGTTTTTATTATTTTGTGCACCCCATTATATCCATGAGGGTAGGCTACTGTAAATTGCAGAAACACCTCAAACTGCTACTTCTCTAAAACAGTTTTGACAAAAACTGAACATTAATTAAAGAATTTATTGCAGGACTGTTGCATTAGTACCTAATAAACTGGCAACTGAGGGGTTAAACGAACGAGATACAGTGTCTTAAGTAGTGAGCTTTAGTGATTTGAGTCCGTCTCTAATGCTTCTTGGTATCCGATTCAAGACGCACGAAGTGTAAATGGGGTACAAGTCAAATGAGTCAACATCTCCACGTTCCTCTCTGTCTCCTCTGGTATATTCGACCGAAACAGCTCCTGGCTCCTCTCTCCGTCCTCTGTTGTGCTCAGCTGGTCGGCACCTGCTTCTCTTTTAGCTCCACGGCTGCCTGGATACTAAACCTCTTCATCAGTCTGCTTTGTGACCAAGACTCCAGCAACCTTTTGTTTTATTCTTTACTGTCTGTCTGTGCTCATTAACCATCTTGGACAGCAGCTGATGCTCTTTTACTCACTACAGCTTTCCTTTTTACACGCCAATAATCCCTCTTCTCTTCTAGCACTCTACAGATTTTTGAAGGAGTTGATTCCATCGTTTACTCTGCTCCTCCTCCATCATTGCTTTCTACTTCTTCTTCTCTAACAGCATTAACAAAAGTCAATTCTCATGCAATCCAGGTCAACAAAACATAGTTTTCATAACAAAATTTTACATTTTAAGCTTTGTAAAGTTAGTATTTGATAAAACACTGTTGCAAATAGCAAATCTGCTGTACATGTTAAAGCTCTAAGGTCACTTAGAGCTTGTAGGATTTTTATTGGGTCCTTCACTGCCGTATATGTAATGCCTGTGCTTTTACTTAACGTTAATGCTGCTTAGACTGACAAATAATTTTCACTGCAGTTGCACTTTTTTTCATTTCAGATTTCTAGTGGCTTGTGGAAACATTTTTCTAGCTTTCTCGGGTGAAGCTTGAATTCCTGAGAAGGAAAGCTGCCTTGTGTTTACCTCTGTCAGCAGGGTAAAGCAGAATGTGCCCAAAACTCTTGAATAAATTTTCATAAAAAATCGTTGTACACACTGACCTTGGGCTGAGAAACAGTTGGCAAGTTTTTAGGTGGGAAAATGGAAGTGCTCAGGACTGCAAAGTTGTGTAATGCTGGACAGGACAAACTGCCTCTCTAATTTTGCAGAGTTGAGGTGCCCTTGTGCAAGGCACGTAACTGCCAACTGCACAAGTGGAGCTCAGTGACCTGCAGTGTCAGTCTGGTTGTAGTTGGCAGCTGCCAGCTGTGACTGTATAAATGAGGCAGGGAGTTGATTAAAAAGAGCTTTCATGCCCGATGAATCTGGTTCCAGATGTCTGAATCATGTTGCTCTTATGAACGGCTGTTTCACCAGCTGGATCAATAACTGAACCAATCATTGCCTTTGCAGGTTTTGGCCAAAGTTGGGAATGTCATCTATTTGTGCCGAAGCCAGAATCCACACAAATGTGGCGAGAAAGTTGACAGCTACCCTGGCTGTGGTAAATTGACTGACTAAAAAAAAGAATCTCTTAAAACAGAGGAGCACCGTGCATTGAAATTATTCTTTTAAAAGAGAGATTGTTTTCTGTTCTTCCCGTGGGTTTTCATTCAGTGCTTATGAGTGTTTTTTAGCCACGTTAGCGGCATGGTTCTACAACTGGCAATGTCGGTCCAGATCGAAGTTTCCCGATAACTATTGGATCGATTGCCGTGAACTTTTGAACAGACATTTATGGTCCTGAGAGGGTGAATCCTGCTGACTTTAGTGAACCCCTGACTTTTCATCTAGTGCCACTATCAGGGCCCAAAATGACTCGACAACTATTAGATGGATCTCCGTGTTTCCCCCAGGATTAATTGTATTACCGCAAAACTTCAATTAATAGCCCAGGCTTTTATTTGCTTCAATCACTGAACTCAACAGGAAACGTCATCACAGGTTGCAAGCTGTGAACAGAATTTGAGAGTGATGTCCCTTCTCAGTTTCACTTGAATAATTTTTAGAGGCCTAAATACATAAAACTAGTAAAGTCTATTTCAAATAAACAGAACTTTGGGTAACATAATTTTGGGGGGGGGGTTCCAACCGGGTAATCATCTCACAACACCCTTAGATTGATTTCATGACCCCCAGGTTGGGAGCCTCTGAAGTAAAAGAAGTGTAGAGACTTGGCAGAGCACACAGCAACACTGAAATAGTAAGTTAGCATGTAACAGATGATAGGTTTGGCGCGACACAAGAAACGGTAAGCTAACTGCTCCTAGCTCCCGCTAACACAGCTTCTGTGTCCACTGAAAATTACCAGGGCGAAGATACCAACTTGATTCAGCTAACTCAGACTGTTGAAGCTTCATATTAGCTTTGGCTAAACTTAAGAATAATTATTTACACAGAAGGACTGTGAATTTTGTTCCCCATTTCTTACAGGGTAGGATTATTACGTTAGGAAGGGAAGGCTTTAAGGCCAGTATGGAAAGGAGGAATGATTAGTGATCAGTAACTTTCTATGTACGTATAGGAAAAAATCTAAACCTATTTTTTAAGATGAAGACTTGGGAAGTCTCTCTCTCTCTCCACATCTCTGCTCCCTCTCTCGCCCAGCTGTGCTCCTGCTGACTCTACACTTTCCCGTCTGATTGTCTCTTTCTTCTCATCTTTCTGTTTCTTTTTTAGTTTAGCCCGGCCGTGTTGTTGCTCTCGCTCCGTCACCGCTCTGCCTCCGCAGTCACCACCCACGCCTCAGCGGCAGCTGTCACCACGACGCCCCGCGGGGGAACGCTGCCCGGCAGGCAGAGAGGTGGAAGCTGGGAACCGAAGAGTCTAAAAAAAATCTGACACAGCACACTGTGCTTTTCTGTCATCTGAATTGCTCCTATGAATGTTGTGAATTCATTTATTTCTCTCTGCCTTTGTTGTATTTCAAATAAGAGTTCAAATTATGAGTCTTATGAATGAAATATGCCTTTGGTCCATAAATAAAGAGCAAATTAGATGTGACAGGTTTGGTATTTGTCAGTGCTATTACACTCAGCAGTAGAGAAGTGATTAATGTTCTGCTGACAGAAGAGTTTGGTGTTGAGACTAATGGATGCAGTAGTTGATATTTTGAATGCTGACTGTCATAAATACGGCTTCAGAGAGATGAAGAGAGGAAAAGACTCCGCTCTGTGGTTGCCACTGATTGTTTCATTCATAATTGGGGCTGGATATGTTGAAGCCAAAGGCAGCAGGATTTGCTGGTGGGCAGTTCCAAACAATTAAAACATTTTTAGGTCGGTCACATGTTGACCTGAGGGTCTTTGGTATGTACTGCTTCCAGGAAACAGCCACAGCCTCACACACTGACAAAAGCTCAAAACTGCTCGAAATTGCCCCCGAGCGCTGCGCTCAAAGATCAAATTATTTCAACTTTGACCTTGGTTACCGCTGACCTTTCAAAGCACAGCCAATGAGATAACAGCTGTACGTGATGTAGCCAGAAGCGACATATGCAAGCAGGGAAGGTAGAGAGTGATGGAAGCAAAACTCATTTAAAAGCATACCACGATCTCGCCAAGAAAAGTAATGCATGGCGAAATGTCAGCAGTCAGATGGGGCTACACGTTTGTGAATAGGCATATAGTGTATGAACTTAGCTAAATCCAATGCTAAAGTTAGCTTAGCACACTTTTTGATGACATACTCGCGCTGCTCTTTGCCTCTGCAAGTCTCTTTGCACGGCAGCTTAAGCACTAATTATGATACACTTTGAATTAAATACTTAAATCTCCAATTCATTTCTTATTTCGGCTACTATTACGACACAACATACAAGTTGTTAGATTTTTGTTTAGCTACTGGAAACAACAAGTAGAATCAACATGATTATCGCAGTAGGTAAAGTTAAACACTCAATGATTTCATAAGTTATCAGCTTTATGTAACCGACAACTTAATATTTTGGAAGGATAATGAATAAATTACTTCCACTCAATAGCCACACATCCTGTTAGCAGCTCTGAGCTCTTGTGATCTGAAAGGTACACATCGCTGATAAGGAAATATACCGAGGCAACACTTGAACCACTACAGTATGTTTCACCTTTTAAAATCCTCCTCCTCACAAACATAAGTCCTCCACACCTTTAATTGCCCAAAGTGCCTCCTTGACCTCCTCCACCTCCTTCCACAACCTCAGATCCTCAGACACGGGACTGCCCATCATTATATTTCATAATCAAATTGTTCAAAACTGTTCAAATTTAAACTACAGCATATCAAACTAGGATTAAAAATTGACATAAATTGTGGAGATCCACAATACTGAATCTACAAAAACAAGAACAAGAAAACCAATAACAATGCATTTACGCTACCTGGCATGCTGACCCAGTTTGCTTGCGGCATGGGATGAGGAACCTGTAGAGGAACAGGCGGCGACAGTGTTTGAGGAGGGCAGAACTGCGGTGGCTCCCTGGGCAGCGGTGCAGGTGGTGGAGGCGGAGGAGGAGGAAGAGGCGGGTATCCTGCGGGGTGACAGCTGAGCGGCTCCATCTCTACAGTTCGCAGACATTGCTCCCTCAGCCTCTCCTCGTGGCGGCGCTTCAGCCTGCGCTGCAGGAAGCTGCAGAAACAGCAGAGCATGACAATGACGGCCCAGACCAACCAGAAGCCAGCGAAACAGGCCAGGAAGGTGTAGGTGCCCTGCGACATCACCATGGCGGTGACGGGACGGGCTGAGGGTTCCCTCTGAGGCAAGAAGAGGTGATTTCAGACGTGTTTAAAAAATACTGTCAGTCAAAATGCTGTCATTGCTATCCTGCGGACTGTAATCCAAGGTGGGAACAGGTAACAGGTGTTAACAGCAGTGGAGAGAGCTTGCTTCTCTGGCGACGACAGTTCAGCCACTTGACTTGAATGTTGATGCATTTAAGTCAGTTAAAGTTACAACATCCTTTAAAATCATCACAAAAAATCTAATTCTGAAACATCTGAAAAATACTAAATGTGTTCAGTGACTGGTTCGTTTCACGATGGCAACTCCAAAATTTAAACAGACATTAAAATGGCTTCTACTTTCATTTCATTAAAAATGATCATTTCAATTAAAAACAGTTCATATAGATAGTTGTTGAGGAAATCCAGTAAAATTGAGTAGAATCTGCTTCTTTTCTGGAACAACTGTCACGTCTGAATATTAGACATAAAATGTGTGATCGCATAAATGAATTATTAAATTTGTTTCCTAGAAGAAGGTGCACGAAGGACCTGAATGCAAAAAGTTAACGATGAGGTTAAATGGCTTGGAAACATCGGCAGCGGCTTGTTAGTCTCACCACAACCGATTCTGCCCACTTGCTTTAGAGAAATGAATGTAAATTACAGGATGTTACACTTTTAAGGCGTGACAGCAGAAACTGGGCATAAAAAAATAAGATTTTTGAACTTCGAACTTGCTGTGCTAGAGCAGCACTACCACCAATTCACTAAAAAAATCGAAGGAAATCTTGTGCTTTTTTGAAATATTGAAGGTAAATTCATTTCAACTTATAAAGTCTCTATATTTTTCAAAGTTACTGAATGGTCAAAAATCTGGTAATGAGATCAGACAACTGGAGTTAACCTGCAGGACATCTAAAGACATCTAAAGACATGTTTCTTTCTGTTTGCAAATCTTCTATATCCGTCCAGATGTTTTAGAAATCAGCTCCTCTGCAGCAGCACTCATTTACATGGAAATGTGTCTGAATCCCGGGATAAACACAAAGAATAACACACTGTTATTCCACAAGACTGCGGATGAACTCTGCACCTTCACAGGTGTTTCAACAGCAGCAAACATCCATTTCAATTGCCCGAAAGGCTCCACCAGACTCCTTTCAATAATCCACCCTCTCAGTTTTCTTGAAAGGCTGTTAAAGCTGCGGTGGCTGAAAACTTTTCCATCTTTTCTGATGGAAAATGAAGTTCGGCATCGTCACCTGATTTCTTTTTTAGGCAGAACCTCAAGTCCAAGAGACAAGGGGAAAAAATGAAAAAGAAGAAGCTGGAAGAAACAAAGGCTTGTGGGACGGATGAACTGAGGCAACATCCAATCAGAAGTGCCAAAAAACCTGTCTATGTCAAGCTGGTCCCTTCAGGGCTGCGGGGGATCAGAGTCGGGGGTCCGTCTACACCGCCGGGACGCCGAATTCTTCCCCCTCAGATCCCAGCAGGACTCCTCGGCCTCACGCTGCTGTACAAAGACACACGAGGAGGAGACGAGACCATCGTCAGTGATTATCTGAGGACAAATTCAGACAATATTTTCAACACAGTGAGAACTCAGAGCAGTGAAAACAGCGCAGAGGCCCTGTGTTTATAAATCTCAGCTGTTCAGGCTGGATTATGGCGCCGACCTCGGGGGGGTGAGTATCGGTTTCACACTTCAGAGAGCAGCTCACAGAGAAAATATTCACAGTGATGTCGTGAAAGACAGAGTTACTGAAAATAAAACTAAAAAAACAGGACAAATTATTCCTTGTTTGTGTTTAAAGTAATGCAAAATCCGTGTTTTGTAAAGGCACAGAAGCAGAAGCAGAAACATTACAGAAATAAAACTGATCTTAGGCAGCTGTGGTTAAAGGTTTGCTTAGGTTCAGGCACAAAAACGACTTGGTTAGAGATACATCACAGTTTGGGTTTAAATAACCTCATGGTTAAGGTCAGGGAAACATCACTATGAACTATTATAATTTGCAGAAACGACTCGCGCTTTCGTTTTTCTGATGTGACTCTAGTCCACGAGTGTCGAGGGTTGTCCAAATCCACAATTCACAAAGTCCATGACGTAAACGCACAAAGCAAAACAAACAGTGGGACCACGTATGAGACGAGTATCCTCAATTGAAGGTTTGATGTGAATGTTAATATGCAATGTCCACCCCAAGTCTGAAGGGAGGATTTTAGATTCAGGTAAGGAGGAAGACGCAGCGAGAAGAAAGAGAGAGAACGAGAAGAAAAAAGTTCACTTCAACTCCAAATAAATTCATCGTTTTCTCTTTTTTTAAATTTTCTTTTGTTTAATTTTTTGCTCCAGCAGTCCTTCAGCAGTAGAATACATTCCATCATTTCTTCTGACTAAGACAGATGCTGTTCCCTTTTTTCTAAAACGCATTCACTGGCTAAAGGGAAACCGTCTGTGGCCTCTAAACGGTAGAAAACAGAATACATGAATCAGTTTGTGTTAAAACCACAGCAGAATAATCGCAGACAAACAGCAGCTAGCTTTTGTTTCCTAATTTGCTCAGCCTGCGTAGGATTTCTGCATCTCGATTAGCAGCTGATTGTCTGCATGATTTCAGCTGGACCAAAACTGAGTACCCAAAGGATCGTTTGTCCCTCACTGCAGTGACGAGGACGAGTAAGCATGTCGTTCCCAGTGAGGATGCAGACGCTCCTCTGGACGCTAACATGTTTTGTTCCTTCAGAGGTCCAGTAAAATCCGAGCGGAGCCGGCTCTGACACCCAGAACCCGTCTGAAGGTTTCTGCTGACAGATCATTTTATACTGAACTCTTTAACTGTGTGTGTGGTGAAGGGGAGGTTAACAACTGAACGTTTGTTCACATTTTCCGAGGGAAGTGTTAGTCGCTGGACCTCTAACATGCGCACGAAGACAGCGCTAACATGCAGACGTTCAGCAGGTACGATGTGTGTCAGTACTGTTGGAAATGAAGATTGTCTTTGCTGACACGAATCACTTTCGGTTAACGCTTGTCTTGTGAGTCACTATGCACTGTGCTAAGTGATCGCTTCACCATTCGAACACACAACCTGAGCTAAATGCTAACATGCTTACAATGACAATATTAACGTGCTGATGTTTAGCATGTTTGCCATCTTATTTTAGCGTGTTCGGGAAACCGAAACCGAAGTGTTGGACACATTTATATTTTTGACCTGATGATGGCGCTAGATGAAAAGTTAAGGTGTCGCTAAAGTTTACTATAATTTATCCTGAGGAGGAAATGAATGTCTGGCAATTGAATGGCTAGAGGAGAAGTTAGAGGATCACCAAAGTCAGTAAGTCATGCTCTGTGGATCATGAAAGTCTGTACAGAAGTTCATAGCAATCCATCAAACAGTTGTTGAGATATTTCCCTGGATGAGTGAAAACTTTAGATTCTTAGTCTTGTTTATTATCTGTGTCGGGGGGGGGGGCAGACAATGACCTCCAGATGCTTTTGTGAGGTGGAAATGTGCATCATCTTTTGAGTCGTGGTTCTTTTCCAGTGGTCAGCGACAGCAAAATTACAAGAAAAGAGAAGGAATTATGTTTTTGAAAAGCACTGATGCGATTATGGATGGAATATTTCCTGCCCTCCTGGCTGAACGTTTCCTGAGGGAATCACCCTCACTCTAGAAAATGCTCTTAACAGTCGTGACTCATCCCGTCGGCTGCAACGTCTCGTTCTGTCACCGCTCAAGTTAACCTGAAAACATTTTCAGCAATTCTGAAATATGATATCCGTCCTCTGAGAGAAGTTACATCTACTTTGTCCAAGAATTGAAACAAACTGTGAATTTTCTTTTATTTCTCAAACGCTAACAGATAATCTACGAGGAACGTGTTTTTCATTTATAGTACGACCGGAGCGGGCATGTCAAGTTTTCCACCGCCATATCGCCTTTGGGAATCACACCGCTGTGTCTATTGTAACTTGAAATTGTTCAGCAGAGGCGCTTCATCAGCTGAGGGCCTCGATGAGGTCGCACAGCCGCTGAGAGGGAGCAGATCTTCTGTTTACGCTTCCTGCCTGTCCAATCCAGTCATCAAAGAGGAGCATTCAGCGATACTCAGACCTCAACCTCCACACCCACACATGTACAACAGCACGGACTTACAGTACATACAGTCCTATTTATATCCCTCTTCTGTCCTTTATCTGCCTCTCATGAGGACTAATACAACTGAAATGAAACAACTCCGATTTAAAGGACTGAATGAACACCGGAGGAATGAATGAATGATTTGTATTGAAACTGAAGGGCATCGATTAAATGTAAATAGGCTAAATATAAAAGCAGTAATAGTGAAGGACGTTACATGGTTAAACATTTAAAGGGATGTTGCAGCATAATGTAAGCCACTTGGGGCTTTTTGTCCATAGAGACTGCTACAATGTTAGAGGACAAACGAGTCCTTAAGTTCAAGTTTAAGTTCATTTATTTCTAGCGCACAATCTCAAACAAAAGCCGTTCAAAGTGCTTCAGCAGTTAGAAGTTTAATCAGTGTTTTATCAGAAAACAGTAGGAAAACAGAAAATGGGTCGTCAGCCAATGTCTTCCAAAACGGCCCAAAAGACCTTAACAAAATGGTTTCCACCTCTGTGGGTAAGGTTTGGTTAAAGGTGCCCTGTGCAGTGTTGTTGCACACAAACATTCAGTGTCTAACGAACATGTTAAATGCATTTCCTTCCTCAGAAAACATTTGCAGAGGCGATTTTTTAAATACTTTAAACCGTGCATTGTTTACATGCATGTTTAAAAGCTAGCGGTCTTCTTCTTCACTGCCTTTGTAGGCACATTGCTACGCTTGTTGGCACATTAACTCCACCGACTGACCACCAGCAAGAAAGCCCGGAACCAACGGCAGGATGCGAATGTGTGTGCACAATCACAACGAATCAGGGACGCGCTGTTTCGGCAACTAATGCTGCTTTCACGGGACTCCCTAAAAACGTGGTATTTTCCGCGGGCGGTGCCTTACGTCCTGCGTCACACTGTCGGGTGCCTGATGTGCGTTCTCGTGGGCTCACGTTGGGTCGTCTCGTCACTTTTTGATTAAGCTAGCAAAACCGTAACCTAATCTTTGCCCTAACCCCAAGATTAAAGCTACGGGAGACCTCGGGCCTAATTGTGACTTCAAACAGAGAGGATTTTGTTTCTGCTCATCGATTTACGAAGATACACATTTCTGCTCCTTGTACTGCCGGCACGGCTGCAACCACGGCTAGACTTCGCTGCAGATTTTCAAATGACTTTTACCTGACTGTTGATACATTCTCAAATTCACGTTATCATGACGTTATACTGGAAAATATGTACAACTCGTTCTAAAATACTAACATTTAGATGGACTAAATTATGTCCAACAACAGAAGTCTACTCAGATGGGGGTCTGTGTTCTGATATCAATGTAGTATCTTCCATCAATAGATGCTCAAACAGGCTTATATTTCCATGTGCACAGGTGTGTGATCCAATATACCAATCATAGGAAAACATGAATAGTATAGTCCGTATGCCTTCATACTTGACACGCATCGACGCGCACTCAGAGCACGGGCTGAGACGGTCACGGAGCTCATCGAAGCGTGCACTGCTACGTCCGGCAGAACCACGCCCCTCCGGGTGAAACACCGAGTTTTTAGGGAGTCCCCTTGCTTTCACCCCTATCCTGTTTGGTGCGTTTCAGACAACCTCCGGTGTGTTTTCTGTTTAGTTCGGTTCGTTTGGGCTGGTGGGAAAGCTGTCGACCAAACAAACCAGAGACCACCTGAAGAGCAGGGTCTCCGTAGGCTGCCGAGTGGACTCGGTTTGTTTAGGCTGGTGTGAAAGCAAAACAGACCGACCACAGGAGTCCACGACGGTAAATATGTGATTTCAGCAGATATTCAAATGATAAGCTCAAATCCACCTGCATTGGAAAACCATGAAAAAGGGCCCAAAGTGACGTCATCAGGTGTCTTATTCTGTCAGACCAACGGTTCAAAAGATGTTCGATGTACTGTGATGTAAGACGAGGAAAAGGTGAAGATCCTTACATTTGAACCTAATTTAACCTCGTTTAAAAATGCTTAAAAAATCCCTTTATTATACAATTATATTATCAAAACGTTCTGTCGATCGAATAATAAATTTGTCGACTAATTGGTGCAGCTATAAAAATCATCATAGTCACTAAATTTGGAAGATGTCAGCATCTAAAACTTGGTCTGATTTTTGGAAATAGTACGTTGTGTACTGTACAGCAGTTTGTATCATTAGTAATCAAAGCAATAAACTTGACAAACTGCCTGCTGAATCTTCAGATATCCTATCAAAATGAAAACGTCCTCCTCAAACACACCTCGACGGGGATATGGAACCTGTGACTGTCCAGCTTCAGGCTGATCTCTTTATCCAGCCGCTGAACATGTGGGGATTCGGTGTTTCATGCCACAGCAGGCCACTTGATCTCCTCTGAGGTTTCAGAAAGCAGCACGCCTGTCAACACGTTTCCCTCAGAGTGAAAAACCCACGTCATCACCGGATCCACGTGTCGGGCGGAAATCTGAACATCGCAAACTTTCCTGTCGGGAAAAGTCGTGTCCTTGCATTCTCTGAAACTCTACAACGCGCTTGTTTCATAAAGATCTGAGCTTTCACACAGTAAAGGAGCAGAACTGAAACGTAATGTTAAAGTTCTCACGTCTTATATTATTTTCATTGTCTGATTTCATTCGCCTCGTTGCCTCCTGAAATGTTTTAATCCTGGTTCAGCCATGTAAAGCATTGTAGCTTTGTTTTGAAAAATGCTGTATAAATAAAGTTTATTATTATTAACTTGTGCATACGAACAAATTAATAACTTCTGGTAGATTCTTCAATGTTTTTTTATTTCTAAAATGTTTGTAGGTAAGAACAAAAGGGGTCAGTGCGACTCAAACTGGTTTGTAATGAGGCCTAGGACACGAAACGGCAAATTAAACACTTCTGATGTCGGGAAAATCTATACAGATATCCCAACAGAGTTCAAAACAAAGTTTTACGAACAAATTTAAGAAAGAAAATCTAAGAAAACATTTGTAAAGGAGGCTCATAGATCCTAAACATACAGACGAGACACCCATGGATTTTGTTTATGGCCAAATGTTCTTGACTGTCCAAGTCAGTCACATGACTTGACAACGCAATCCAATTTATGCGTTTCACTACTGAACGTCAGACTGAAGGGGAAAAGGCCCCAAAACAAGCAGGAAATGCAGCTGTTTTGTAATTTGCTCCGCCTGCTGGCCCTATGTAGCACTTCTTCTAATCTCGTCGTCCTTCCTCTTCAGGTGTTCCTGATGTGGCCTAATTGTGCAGCTCTATATAAAGGGGGCAGGAAAAGTGACTCAGCTGCTCACTGTGTCTTTTTGCAGCCGCCTAGTTTTGCCACGACGGTTTTCATGGCTTTGTTTCTGTTGTTCTGTGCTGTTTTAGGGGAGGGCCCCGGTCTGACGGCTGGTTGCGGCGTCTTCCCTTCTTTTAAATTTCAGCCTGTCTTTCCCATGCTTCTCTCTTTCTGTTGGTACTTTTCATTTTGACTTCATTTATGTAAAAACAAGACTAAGAGTCGACATACAAGGCCCCTGAGGCTGTATGCAGACACAGCAGTTTAAATGCTAACGTCAGCTAACGATGCTAACGTGCTGATTTTTTTTTTTTTTTTTAGCAGGTATCACGTTTACCATGTTCACCATTTTAGTTTAGTGTGTTAGCATGCTAACATTTGCTAATTTGCAGTAAATGCAAAGTAAAGCTGAGGCTGATTAGTTTAGCAGGTTTTTAGTCATTAACCAAAGTGATGATGGCGCTAAATGAAAAGTCAGGCGATCACCAAAGTATTAGGATTCATTCTCTGGGATCCATGAATGTCTGACAGGCCCTGTTAGCATGGCTAAGGAGTTTATTTGCCTCCTTGATTCCTTTTGAATTGTGTTAATGACCTTATGTAAGAACAAGCGTTTTCAGGGAGCTGTAACGGATATTATTCATGTGATGTGAACCGTCTTATTTTTACATGTATATGTAAACTGTGGGCTAGGCTAACATGGCTAACACACGTTCACGGCCTGAAGCGCCACCTCTTCACCTAAACGTCATGCTGTAGCTTCCAGTGGGCTATCGTGTGTTGTCTTCTCCACCTCTCCTCCACCTGTGTCGTGCTGCTGAAGTGTCCTTAAGCAAGGCGCTGGCCTGCTCACACACTGAGTCACATTAGTAAAATGTGGAGTGACATTAAAGTCCTTTTTATTTTTAAGAAAATTATAAATATTAGAATAAGTACCCAATAAATTAAGTACCAGCTGGGTACTTATTTTATTTCTTTATCTTTATTTTCTGACCTGTTTTTTATAGTGTGTTGTATTATATTGTTTGCTAGTACTTCCTCCTGTGTGCGCTGACGTAAAGGCGAGCTGCTGTAACAAAGAGTTTCCCTTCGGGGATCAATAAAGGATTTCTGATTCTGATAAAAATAAATATTAAAGGTCGAAGCCATCAAGTTGGTGGGGAAATACTGGATACTTGATTTTGTTGTTGACCTAAAGTAGTTGTATTTAAACATGTTAAAGGTCCGGTGTGCAGGATTTAGTGACACCTAGCGGTGAAACTGCAGTTTGCAACCATTTGAACACCGCTCGCCTCACCCTCCCCTTCCAAGCGTGCAGGAGAAACTACGGTGGCTGCGAAACTCGCAAACGGCCCAATGTAGAGCCGGTGTTTGGTTTGTCTGTTCTGGGCTACTGTAGAAACATGGCGGTGCAACATGGCGGCCTCCGTGGAAGGGGACCCGCTCCCTCTGTAGATATAAACGGCTTATTCTAAGGTTACGAAAACACAGCGATTCTTATTTTTTAGGTGATTAAACACTAATAAAAAACACACTTATGAATATTATTTTCCATTTCTGCCAATAGCTCCTCCTAAGTGTTGCACACTCGACCTTTAAGTCTAAAAATATGGAATATCCACCTGGTGTTGGATTTATTTTGTTGTTTTTTTATGTCAGCTTTAATTGTGTTTTTGGTGTAGTACAATCATATAAAGGGATTTGTCTAAGACAGAAAATGAAGTTCATTCATTAATTTATTGTGTCACCCACTTCAGCTGTAAGTTATCTACATGGGAACTTCTTTAGGGACCCCTGGGTGTTGGGGGCCCCTGCATGTCCTCTGTATTTGTGGGTTATCCAGGTGTGTTGCTACAGAGAATTAAACTGCACACAGCTGCCAACAAAACCGAAAAGTCTTTGTTTGATATTCGGAAACCAACACGGAGGCTCTGTTTCTGAATTAAACTGAATCTCGTCTGTGTCGAGGCATCCAAAACATGCCGATCGGTTCCTACATTACGCAACAGCTCGGACTCAAATGCGCCTTCTTTCATTTCCTCCATGAGAGAAACAGCGGGAGGGTTTGTCATCCTGACACTGAAAATAAAGACGAACAGCAGCAGCACGCCAGTAAATGAATGTCTGAGGCGTAAGACAGCCCTTCAATAAAATCCCTTAAACCACGTCGCTGTCAGCGCACAGGTTATTTCCTCGCGCACACTACAGGTTTTTGGTGGAAAAAACTCACCTTTTTAATTCCTCCGGCTTCTCCGGCGAGATGACGCACTCAGCTCGCTCCGTGCCATTTAAGTTTTATGTCCAATTTAAAATAAATAAATAAATAACAAAACAAACGAGGGTCCTGTCGGCGTGTGTGCTGCCCACCGGCTCCGGTCAGATCAGCTCCCGTTAAAGGATGCGAGCTCCTCCGCTCTCTCTCTCTCTCTCTCTCTCTCTCTGCTCCCTGCGCGGAGCCGCCGGGAGCTGCGCGTCGTGTTTTGGACGTCAGGAGTAATAAAAAGAGGTTTATCGGTTCACCTTGACAGCCTGGCTCCTCCCTCCCCTCCCCTCCCCTCTCCTCTCCCGCATTCAGACCCTCCCTTCCTCTCCCATCGCTGGAACAGCAGAAGGAGCGCTTCGTGACGCGCAGCGTCTGTCTGTCCGGGTGAGGAGAATACAAATCAACCTGACAGCAGGGGTTTTCCAAGGACGCACGACTTGGAGGGCGTAAAGAGAGAGTCCTGCATGTGAAATATGCTTTTACATTTACTAAATATTTAGAGTGTACACGGTTGTATTGTACTGTTGTGTTATCTCTGCTTTCAGACCTGTTCCAGTGCTGAAATTGTAGGTTACGCAGGGAGAAAGAGTCTTCAGAATATCTCTTTAGCCATTATTTACTGGATTCATTTGAAACCCATTGATGGTTTTTGTTGGTCAACCACCAGAAGTTGAGTTTAAACAGCCAGCAAGCAGCGGTGTGAGGTTAAGATAGGATAATCCTTCATTGATCCCCAGAGGGGAAATTCAGGTGTTGCAGCAGCACAAAGACAGAAATGAGAGAAAGTAGTAAAAGTATATAAAATAAACAGAAGAATAGAATAGAAACAGATATAATAGCACTCAAAACTACAAGGCAAGCAGTACACATACATACAGTGCTATAATACTGTCTCAAGCAAAGTGACCTGGAGGTGTGATTAGTGGCAGCAAAGTAAAGAGTAATGTGCCATCCACTATAACAGCAAACACCAGAATAACACCACAGTACAAGCGCACTGACTGTGCATGTGCTAGTAAAGTGGACTCTGGTTTCGTCTGTTCGTGCGAGGGTTTTATAACGCTGACCACGTGTTAACTGGCAGAGAGGCTTTTTGGCAGAAGGGCCTGAGGGCAAACTTCTCCCATGTGCGTATTTTCGGAGCAAGGGCCGTTTGTTTTTCGGGATAACGGGCTGTTGGACATTTATTTTTCAGACTGTTGGGGTTTCGGAACGATGGGCCGTCCCCCCAGCTGGCAGCAAGTTTGATGGGCACCGTGAATATCTGCACCGAATTTCATGGGAACCCATCCAGTAGTTGTCAAGATGTGTCACCGAAAAACAAAAATGCCAGCCCGCTGGTGGCGCTAGATGGAAAGTCGGGTGATTCATCTAGCGCCACCACCGGCTCGAAATGTACGCTTGAGCTCACAACAGGACACCTCTAAAACTAAAGCCCTACTTCCTGTCAGCCTCGGCTGTCCTCTAAGATGAATGCTAACTGTTAACATTGCTAACAAGCTTACATGCTCCACCAATTTCTCAGCCACTTTGTTCAAGTTTTAAATCTTGGCCCGCTGTGTATTTGAGTTTGACACCCCTGTCCTACGTGCACATTGATCACCCCCCCGATTTCCACACCTTTACTGTCCTCCTCTCTTCGTATAGGACACATATTTAATTTCCTGCATTTACACTGAATGTGACCAATATGGACCTAACTGTCAGGATACTGACCAGGTGAAAACAGTATTGAGCCTGGAAGTTCATTCCTGACCAAAGCTCCAGTGTAAGTATAATAGTATAAAAGATGATGTCGTGGTGATGTCATCAGGGTTATCTCAGCTTGGGTGTAGAGACTACAAATTTCTAACGGTAAGGCTGTGTCACAAACTGGGCACGTGGGCGTTTACTGTCAGGGAAGGTCTAAAAAAAGAGCTGCATTGTGGGAAATGTACGATCCAGTGTTTCTGGAGTCAGTCTCGGCTGCGTTAACTTTTCCCTTCAAAAACAAATAAAAATCTGTCTCTCGTGAGTCAGCCAACTTTAGGGAAGTGTTGTACTTCTGTAAATAGCCAGAGTGCCCCTTTAAATAACAGCAGTTCTCCGCTCCAACATCAAGTTACAAACTCCTGAGCTGATATCAGATGACCAACACCTGCACCTCATGCATATTAAATATTCACGTCCTCATCACAGCCATGACACCACACACACACACACACACACACACACACACACACACACACACACACACCTTTGAGATGTTAATAACACTGCAACTATCTTATTTTAATTTAAATGATCTCTTTAAGTGAAGGTTAAAAACTTAATGTGTTAAACTGTACATACACGTGAGGTTGAGAGCCGTTTTTCTGTCGCATTATATAAAAACAGCTCATTCCAGGTTGGAATCCAGGTTACCATCTCGGATTAGTGAAGAAAACGTGCTGTTGGTGTTCCAGCTGTGATTAAAGGTAATATGACTCATTCTACCTGCAGCTGATTTGACTGCCAAACAGCCTGAATTCAAATCCCGGTGAGCAGCCGGCCTCCCTGAACGACATCAGCTGCGTGTCCAGTGAACTACGGCGGTCGTGTCACTGCGTGGGGTCCTGTTTTAGGGACACTGGTAGCTCCACGTTTCACCTTTTGGGTTAAAAAGGACGTTATTTGCCCAAATATAACAGATTTCATTGGCTCTTGATTTTATTATTAGCTTGAAAAACAATAGTTCTTAAAGTAAACTCAGTTTGAAAGTTTGTCTGTGCATTAATAGACTGAACAATATATATACAGGCGTGTACAGGTACATACATTATGTAATAATACAGAGATATGAGGCAGTATTGGAATACATATACTGTACTAATACCAAGTAACAACAAACATTTTAATATTTATACGTACTGTACTGGCCTAAATATACAGTATGACTGTATTTGTTCCTGGATATTACGTTTGAACAGGTGGGGGCTGTAATATATTTGAGGACTGGACGTTCACATATCCACAACAGCAGGAGAGTACCGCTCCCTGTTTACAGAGAGAGTCTGTCACATTAAGAGATGTTGCATTATGGGTAGTTTGAAGCCTTAATGTTGCTGGGCTAGTTAGTTTCTTCAAGTCTGTTTTATAATGTGTCCTGTTAGTCAGCCCTAAGAGCTTTTAAGAAGCCCAGTTTAAGCTACAGAGGGAGTTTCTGGGGGTTTGTGTAACGTGTTTTGGTGCCAAGAAGGAAATAAATTCCTGATGAGTGAAAACGAGTCAAAAGCGTCTGTCAAGCTGCCATGAATTACTGCTGTCACTGATGGCACAAAATGAGTCTAAAAAGTGCTAAAAGCCAGAGGAAATTATTCCGCCCCTGACAGGAGAGAGTAGTCAAGTTTTCACCCAAATGTAGCACAAACGTAAACTGAATTTCTGGGAAATCTGCTAAAGAAAATGCCAATTAATGTCCTTTTCCACCCACTACTGTTATGTGACTCTTAGGAATTGGGCGCATCGAGATAAACAGCTGGTGGAGCTGATTTTCCAGTAGGGCGCAATGAGGTGACGTAGTTAAAAGAGCTACAGTCAAAGCTCAAACGATGGAACAACATCTGGTAAACATGATGGAAATGTGGCATTTATGTCGGCTTCATTTATTCATTTGAGGAAGGTTACAGTCTCCTAATCAGCTATGCATAAATATGTTTTGAATTTCAGGCATTTCAGGAAAATGTGCGTAACAACAGGTGGATGGAAACACACTTAGTGTGAGTGGGTATATACATTCTTGGACAAGCTACACTTATATGGGATTTACATGCTTCTTTAGTGGAAGAACACCCATTTGTTTAACTTTTTTTTTACCAGAGAAAAGACTAATCCAGTAGTATCAAGACTAGTCTGATGGATCTTATTGTCTTACATCACAGTGATAAATATCTGAACTGTTCCACACCACTGTTGAACTGCGCGCTGGTGAAAGCTTATGAAAACTAATGCATTTCCACTCAGGCTTGTGATATGCTTACTATTATCGGATCGTCTACATTGTAGACATGCGGCTGCGATGTGAGCGGCGCCGTTCCCGTACCTGCGTAGTACAGTATATTCAGTAGGGGGCAGATCGGGGCTGAGTCACCCCAGGGCGACGCTGGAATTGATCTTTCTTAAGAACGTATGTATTTGCACAACATGAACATGAATGTGCAGCGCAGATTTCTGAGGAAGCGCACAACCAATGCTCCTAAGACTCATGGGATAAGCAGGGTGCGAACACATATCCATAAGGCTTCTATTGACTTTTTATTATTATTAATTAAAAATGCAACTCAAGCCTGTTACTTTGTTCAAAAGCAGTTTCATTTATATCAACCACTCTTTCTACTTCATATGGAAATAGAGCACAAAACAAAAGAAGCTGATTAATGGTCACCGTGATTACCCGTGAGTCACCCTCTCGTTCAGATTTTGGTCTGCACAAAAGTGACTTCATTCTCCTCCAATCAGAGCAGCAGTTGTGATGATGATGATGATGATGAAGCGTCTTGAGACTGACAGGCTGAAAGGCTGTCTGTTGGTTCAGTTGGACAGACAACAGACTGCTGTCAGTTCTCACACACACACACACAGAGAGAGAAGGTTTGATCAGTGACTATCCTCCAGCCGGTCGTTTCCAGAGCCTGTTGAGATGAACACTGAGTCTGTTGTCTTCGTCAGTTCCTCCGTCATAAAGATCAGTCTGTTCGTCTCACACACACACACACACAAGGTCTTGGCCCAGTTCGGTCCCTTGGTGTCATGGTGTCACACAGCTGACTTATTCTTAAAGTAGAGATCCTTTTCCTGGAGTGGGGGAGTCCTAGAAAAGCCCTCTACTGCGTTAAAGGAATAGTTTAACATGTCGGATTAAATTAACTTATTTGCACTTATTTGAATTTAGATGACTGATACCACCCCTCTGTATGCCAGGAGACGATTAGCTTAGCTAAGCATTTAGACTGGAAACTGGGGAAATAGCTAGCTAGGCACAGTGATTTCCCAAAGTGTGGTTGCCAGGCAACCAATGGATGTGCTGCGCGGATGGATAAACTGTTTGTCAAGAAAGATCTCCAGCACATAACTAAAACTGCTACAGGTTAACTCCAGGGCTGGGTAGTGTCTGACGATACGATGGAGGCTCACTACTAATTCAATTTCTTTGATAACATACGGTGATAAATAAACATGTTTTTCTACAAACCCTTTTTCATTTAACAAAACAAAGTCTCAAGTGTTAAATGTTGTCTAAACAAAAGCAATTTTGTCTAAATAAAATATAGTCTAAAATTCGATGGCAGCATTCAGCACATAACGGTTTTTGATAGACGGTGTTAGGGACAGTTTTGATCAGTCCCAAAAAAAGTATTAAAGTTGGATATCCAGTCCTAGTTAACTAGTTTGTTGTGCATTTAAACTCAGCTACCCCTCACTGTCAGATGTGGGTAGCGTCAGATGGAAGATGAAGGTCTGAGTGATAGCTCTAGGATCATTTCCTCAGCTAAGTCATAGTCTAGCCTGCTTCCTGTGAGTGCTGGCGGAAAGTGAACCACCCAACATTTGGCTGCAGGGAAGCCCCACAGGTTTGCGTTAAAGTACTGGTAGAGGGTACGTATTAATACGGTGTAGTCCCTCATTCGTCCAGGAGTGTTTCATCGTAGAAAAGGTTTCAGTCGTCGTCTGACGCTGTTTTCAGAATCAAGGCGTTTGGCTCCCATCCGAAGTCATTCTCGATTGTGAAAATGGACGGGAACTCAGAAATTTAAGCTACTCTGTGTTGTAAGCCCGCCCTCAGGAGGAGTCTACCTGAGTATCTGTTGATTAGCTAGTTTCACCTGAAACTGACCTAATAGTTTCCATTATGGCCCAGTAATCAGTAATCAGGCCTATTGTTTTCTGGCTGCACCTCCCTCATCACTGTTAAGTGCCTGATTAGCATGTGATTGGCTTGACCACGGTGTTAATACACTGTGGTAGACTTTGGGCAGATTGAATCTCAGACCACCATTTCTGTTCAAAGAGGGGTTTTCTTTTTTCACAAAAATGGCTTCTGAAGAAAACAACAGGCCTGATTACTGATTACTGGGCCATCATGGAAACAATTAGGTCAGTTTCAGGTGAAACTAGCTATTAACAGATACTCAGGTAGACTCCTCCCTGAGGGCGGGGCTTATGTAACTCAGAGTAGCTTAAATTTCTGAGTTCCTGGTCCATTTCTCACAATTGAGAATGACTTCCGGATGGGAGCCGAAACGTCTTGATTCTGAAAACAGCGTCCAGACGACTACGACTGAAACCTTTTCTACGGTACGTATTAATGTCACTTTTTCTCATAGAACAACACCCGTCAACACCACTGAGTGGCCACACAAATTCATTATGGCTGCTATGAATGAATAGAGCTTTGATACCAGGAGGAAAAACAACCACAATGACATGGCATACAGACAGTCGGCGTGGATGATGCAAAGCGGTCAGAAATTGAGAATGAGTGTTAGACACAAAGGAAAATTTGAAACATTATTCAGTGTGTGTGTGTGTGTGTGTGTGTGTCTTAAACATTTGCTTGTTTATTTTGAAACATGAGTAAACGTCTACAAGATGGTGTGTGTGTGTGTGTGTGTGTGTTACAATGCGTGGGTTGGGATTTGGCAAAGGAGTCGTGACGTTTCGGTGTGTTTTGGTTTGGTTTTGTCCTGTCTCACTTTCGTCTCCAGCTCTGCAGTCCACAGAGGGGGCTCAGAAGTTCGTCACCCAGCAGTGATGAGAAAGAAACCATCCTGCAACATGACGGCAATGAAACAATACAGCTATGAGCCGGAGACCATCGCATTGCTATGACAACAGCTCTCTGTGGGAGCTGTTACATAAAGAGAGCCGTGAACTCTGCTGTTTTTATGCAGAGAACAGTTTAATACCCGCAAATTAAAAGATTTTCTACAGTGTTATTAACTTACGATACCCTGCGAATGTGTTTGTGTTGTGTGGCAATCTGCCTCTTGAATAATGGCATTAATGTTTCATACTGAAAGCTCCGTATGCACCTGTTTCCATCAATACAGAACTATTTCTTCATCCAATCTATATTCCACATACTCCACCTCAGTTTTACTGTAAAGAGTAACACCTCTCCTGCAAACCTCGGATCCTGTGCTGTTTTTCAAGCAAACTCATTTCAAGTTTGTTTGTTTTTTTCTATCAGAGATGCTGGGAGGGCAGGACCACGAGCAGCTGCTGAAGGTCTTGCAGGAGAGGGTAACAAAGCACTCTCACTGAAGAAGAAGCTCTCCGTGGTGGAAAACCTGGAGCGAGGGGGGGGCTGGAGTCTTAAAACAAGACACAACAACACTTTGTCCTCCAAAGAAACACGACAGCATCAGTCATTTCAGCAAGTGCTTGCTAGCATCCGTAGTAATTATGACAGGAGCAAAGGAGGAAGTCAGGTGATGTTATTACAGAGTGATAAAGTCGGGAGGAGGTCGGGGTCAACTGAACATCGGACTTTAACACCAGAGACTGCTGGGGGCTTTATTTCGATAGCAGTAGAAGATAGACCCGATGATCCCAGCGATCGTTCCATAACCACGTGTATGTTTTACTGTAACCATGATGACGAAGGTCCCCTGACCTTAACAAAGTAAACCGTGATCTTTCCTTTAACCAAAGTCGTTTTTGGGCCTGAACCTAACCAAACCTCACCCATAGCGTTACCCATACTTTAAGCCTTAAAAAACACTTCAAGTGGCACTTACCCTCAAAACAAAATGCAAGCGCAGTGCCGCATGTGTAGACAGTTGTACTGATTAAAACCGAAGCATGTCTGTTCTGTCAGACGCATGTGAGCAGAGACTGAAACATGTCCAGTGTCCATGCCTGTAAGAGTCTACAGCTACACTAGCAGCTCTGTGAGGCTGTAGGCACAGCGGCGCTTTGAGCTAAATGCTAACATGCTCACAACAACAATGCTAACAGGCTGATGTTCAGCAGGTAATGTTTACCATCTTAGTTTAGCATGTTAGCATGCTAACATTTGCTAATTAGGAACAATAAATAAATACAATTCTGACCTGATGAAAAGTCTGAAGATCACCAAAGTTACTACAATTCATCCTGTTGGGAACATGAATGATGAACCACTTAAATGGGAATCCATCTGATGTATCGAGATATTTCACTCTGAACCAAAAATGTCGACCTCACCAAAGTCAGCAAGATTCATCCTGTGGAGACCGTGAATGTTTGTACACAGTTTCATGGCAATCCATCCAATAGTTGCAGAGATATTTCCATCTGGAGCGACGCCAGAGCCATGCACCAGGCTGAGAGGGAAGAGGTTTGCTTCTATGACAGAGTGAAGGCATTGTGGTACAATTCTGTGACTTAATTGATATATATTAATGTTATTTTTACTGCCAATCATGGGGTAAAACCTGAATTACACAGACTTGCTCATCAAGCTAAGCTACCAGTGCAAGTATGTTACACCATGGATGTATAATAAGAACTGGATACGGCGCTGCCGCTCGGCCTTGCAGCCGGTGTTTTCCAGTGGCAACGAAAAAATCCCCCCGTGGCCCAAAAAGCATTTTCCCCATCGGCCGTCATTATCAAAGAGACGTCTGCAAAACTGTTGACAGGACGCCTCAAAATACAGTTGTGACTCTTTCTATTATGGATTTTTGATCCATGAAGGTTCTATATTTGTAAAACTTTACTCGTGCCGAGAAAAGCGATTTCAAAATCTTTGACGTCATCGTGACGTCGATGGGCCGAGTGGGAACTCGCGGGCGGGGCCAGCAGACATTCAGTGGGCCGCAGACCCTCGAAGTAAACCCGGAAGCTAGAAAACTTTTTTGGCGTATGCGCCAGGCGAGCAGTTCTCATTGGTATGAATAGGCGCCATCTTGGTTCTTATAATACAGCCATGTGTTACACATACAAGGAATGTGACTGCAGTTTCTCAGCCCAGTTATGCTGGTGTCTGAATTCCCCAGGACACTGTAGAGCATAGTGTCAACAGCTGATAAATCCAATATTTGACAGTTATAATGACATACAATAATGAAGACCTATGATAGATTCTTGTGTAATTTCACATTTACTGACACAGCCCATCATTTGGCGCCTGTAGAACACACTGGACATGTCACGCTACAGTAGCTGGGTTGTATCGATCCGGGGAGCGAATGCAATCAAATTTTTGCTTTTCTGAAGAGTTGACGCACATTAATAAAAAACAGGATGTAATGTGTCCATCTGTGACTGGCCTCTTAACTGTGGAAATAAGAAATATACACAACTTACAACAAAATTGGCCTCAAAGTGCATAAACCACCCATTAATGCCCCCTTTTCATAACTTATTCCTGTTTCTTGAAAGTTTCCACTTTAGAGATAAGAAAGGCTCATGCTGATGAGATGTCAAAGTGTTGATTGCTTGTTTTTTCAAGTCTCTTTCCTGTTTCCTGCCCTCAGCAGGGAAACCTGACTGCTCTGTATTGAGGCATTAAGTGGCTTGCATGCAGAACGCCTGGGAAAAAGAAGCATTTCAGGGTCACGAGTCCCCTTCGAGTTATTTTTTCAGTCTCAAACAAAAGCTTGATTCTTCTCTGTCTTCACAGCTTTTGGTAAAAGGATAAGTGGGCATATGAAAGCTTTAAAAAAGCCCTTTAGCCAGTACTGGGACTTTTACTGAAGTCTAAAGAAGGATGTGCTGTTTTCAGTTTGGAGTAAAACATGCAGGTTACTCTTCAACATGACAGATTAACACGTTAATTTACACTGTGATGAGTGACTTCAAATGATTGCAGAACAAGACGCTTCAATTCCAAATCATCAAAGAAACGAACTGAAAGAAACGCACATACAGGAACCATAATATGCTGTCAACAAAACATAACCAAAAAGTAGGAAAAAGGTGTCGCACACCCTGGCTCCATTTTCTCCCCCCACTATCAAGTCTACTTCCAGATTATAAATATATGACTTCATAATCTCAGAGAAGTTTTTTTCTCTTAAATTTACGACTTTAATCTCGGAAATAGTTTTTCCTCGGAATATCACCGTATCCATAATCATTTATTTTGGCCCCAACATTGAAGAGCACAACGTTATCTCCAGTGGGAGCTGCGTGAAGTCTGATAAATGTCCTCAAGTGATGACTGACTGACTTGAGTCAGGGTGGATTGGGGCTGAAGAGTACATCTTTGTAAATGAAACAAATCTGGGGGTGTGGAGAAGTGAGGTCGAGGCTACATTGGCCACTACTGGCATAGCCAACGCGTTCTCATTCCCACGGCGTCAAATACCGACGTTTTGTCATCGTATAAACACGATGTAACGTGTGGTTAGGTTAAGGGGAAAAAAAACATTTGGTTAGGCAGGAGGAAGTCACGTGATAAAAGTCACGTTGTGGGTAATGCAGGCGCCAGGTTTTGACGGGGGAAGACGAATGCGTGGAATAAAAAAGACGCTATCTCTGGTTCTGCACCATCGATTTTGATCCGTTTGTTAAACTGTCCATTGTGAGCGTAATAATAGTGCAACACTAAATTGGTGAAGTACTCGTCAAACCATCTGGTTGAAAAAATAAAATGATAAAAAAGATTTTTAACCCTTTTCTCAAGTTGCGACTGTATTTTCAGGTACCTGGATGTCACATAGCGCCTGCACTAAGTTGCCGGTTTATTAGCCCTAGAACGCCAGTTGTATCATATTTGCTATATGGGTCTCTGAGACCTCTACATCATCAACATGATCAATACTTTCCTGAAAAACCTGTATGCAATCTGACACGTCTGCCCTCTGGGTTATTGGTGCACTGTAGGCAGAAGCGGGCCTTTGAATGCTATATCCAAAATGGCTGCCGTCACATTGATTCGCAAGTTTTTAGCAGGAAGTCTTTGCCAATTTTGAAAGTTACAGTAAGAATTACATTTCTATTATTACTAATATTTCAATATGAATATTTACTGTAGCAACTTATAATTACTCAATATTTCGTACCTTATTTTATAGTAAAATCGTGTTGAAAATGTGTGTATCAAATATGATACAGCAGGTATATGGCTAATAAATCCCTCAGTCGTCATTGTGTTGCATTTCATGATGCAATCTGCTTTATGCATGCTACCACAATGCCAAATACACTGTGTTTATTTAATTAAACTAATTAAAGATTGAAATGTCATCTTAAGATACATTTAGATATTTATATGTGTTTTGTATATATGCAAAAGACTCACTTGCTATTGTCTTTTTCTCATCGACTCTCATCATAATCTGTATGTTATATTGACCAACTCAGAGAAGAAATTCAGAGGACACAATCATTTGTGTGTGTGTGTGTGTGTGTGTGTTTAGATGGCAAAGAACAGAAAGGGTTTTTCGCCCTCCACAAGGCGAAATAAAAAGGTTATAAAAATGGTTCCTGTTTAAAAAAAAAAGAAATGTTCCAAATGCAATGAAGAATATTTGTTTTTGTTTCTAAAATAAACATTGTTGTGAGCAATAAATTGCCATAAAAGCCTGATGAATCAAATGTGATACAAAGAAACTTGTATGTAAAACGAATGCCGTCTAAGCTGCAGCAATAAATCCTCCCTTCATGAAGGTTATACTGCTCAGTTTTTGTTGAAACTGTTTTAGAGAGGTGCTGATTAAGTTTTATGATCATTTTGGCAGCTGCGGTTATAGTGATGTTGAATTATACCGTCATATACTGAGAAGTGTCTCTAATAGTTTGTGCACCTCATTTAGATAACCACTCAGTATAATGCATTTAAAATTTGACACGACTGCAAACCACATCCTCCAAAATGATCCTACGTTTGAATCAACGCCCCTCTAAAACAGTCTCAACATCATCACCTTCGAGAAGGGAGGATTTATTGCAGGATTGTTTTAGACTGCATTCGTTTTAGCTAGTTGTACCTTATAAACTGGCAACTGAGAGCACGTCCTTCCTCTTTTTGTGAAACACACGAGGAAAACATATGAATGCATTATTTTGTGTGAAAATATAAAACATTGGAAAGAAATATCAATATAGAACAATATAACTGGTGATAACATTTTTAATTTCGGTTCTTGTTATATAAATCGGACAACGAGATACGTCATTTCCGGCTACCATCTTTGTTTGGATTAGGAAAAAGAGGCACAATTTGGGAAACAGGTTAAAAATGTCCTGTTTTTTGTTTTGCTCCCTCATGGGGCGGACACGTGGCTGGTTAGTGTGGTCGATACGGTTTTCAAATCACAGCAGAAAATGACAAAAGAGCTGCACTTGTTAGCCTGAAGATAAAGTACATTAGGGCTCATTGTATAATCACCTTTATTACCAACGCAAGTTTATGAAATATTTACTTTGCACTGTCAATTAGCAACAGTTTCCTTGTATTGATCCAGTGTATTGAAGAGTGATGAAATGTCCCTTTTAAGAATCCCCCTGGAGACTCTTGCATTAATGCAGCCTGTCAAAACAATGAGTCATGTTTTTCTCCTGGGTCGTCACGACCAACAGGCTTTTCTCAGTTCCCATGAGGCTTTGCTGGAGAGGGTGGGGGCGGTGGGTCATTAGTGCTGGTAACAGGGGAGCGTATGTATTAACAAATATCGCTCTGAAAAACACACAAACATACTCATCACTAGCATTTTTATATTTAGTATCTGAGCTTTAATGGATGTTGGGAGAAATGACTCAACGATTGGCATTACAAACAAAGAGCTGGGGAGACATTTTACTGAATGTGGTGTTCGAATGTCTGATATGAAGGCGATGTTTCCAAATGAAGTTTATTTTATTGATGATTCCAAGCCCAGGGTATTATGAATATATGAAAAGACTCTCCTCACACCTCCTCTCCCATCTCCCCCATCTGCAGGTACCGTCTAAGGTTTGATGGATCTCCCGCATTCCTCCTTCCCGGCCTGCAACATTTCTGTCCCCAGACCTGCCTAACCCAATGACTAAGACGAAGAGACTACAGCCATGCTAGCAGCTGTGGCTGTACTTTGGCATAGCGGCGCTTTGCGTTGAATGCTAACATAGTCATGGTAGTGTTTTAAAATCACTACTGTAAGTAGTTTTGGCAGCCAAACAACACAAGTGTTTGGGCTCTCGCTTTCAATCCCCCAACAAACACAGAATGGCTGTTTCCCCTCCAACTGAGATGAGAAACAATGTAGTAACAGTTCATTTTTAGACTGATGGTGGATCTAAAAACGGAGTCGTTTCTGAGCTGTTTGTGGTTCCCAGCAGGTGGAGAGATGCGCTGAGTGGAAAATCCTCTGAAATGGTTTACAGCTGACGTGGTTTCCACTGTTGGAGTTCACCCACGCTGAGCCATGGGCTGCTGAGTGTGTGTGTGTGTGTGTGTGTGTGCATTACTCATGTTGTGGGGACATAAATCTGTTTACACAGTCACTTTGTGAGGATTCGCCTTCCTTTTGGGGACAAAACCCAAGTCCCCATAACGTAAATCATTTCAGTTTTAGGGTGAAGTGTTGGTACGTAAGATTTGGCCAGAATTTTAGCTTAAAACATTTAAAAAATGTTAAGCTTAACAGAATGTGAAGAAGTAACAGTAAGACGTCTATATATAGTAACAAAATAAAACTCACCAAAACCGTCTCGGTTAGTCTTTAAACTGTTCCAACAATCACCAACTCTGGTTTGGTGGAAATAAATACCAATAAATCCACCGCGTTAGATATTTTTTGCTCTACAGGCTGTCGCTGCCTCTCTGGTGCCCGACCTCCCTCTCGCTCCTCTCGGCCTGGCGCCTCTCCTGACCCCGCCTGACCCCGCCTGTCCCCGCCGTGTCTTCGTCATACCTGGAGAGCCCTGGTCAGAGCCGCTGTAAATCACCTTGGTACTGTATTCACTGTCGTCAAACTGGCCTCAGTCGGTCTCGGAGGCTGTGTTCGGTCCCGGTCTGGCCGTGTTCACTGGGAAGCTGCTGGTCCCGGTCCGTTGCCCGCTCGTCGGCTCCGGTTCTGGTGCTCAGTCAGCTAATAGCACTGGAACTAAGTTAGCTGCACAGCTAACTGAGCTAACTAGCTAATGGCATCTAGCAGCAGTTATGAGCTGATGTGACATGCTGCCCCCTATTGATTTGGAGTATGGATTCGACAGGTGGAGAGTAGTCTCAGTTACACATTGCCCCTTTAAGGTTAGGGTAAGGGTTAAGGTCAGGCAAGTAGTGGTCGTGGTTAGGGTAAGTCTACAGGAAATTAATGTAAGTCAATGTAATGTCCTCTGAAGTGATGGAAACACGACGGTGTGTGTGTGAGCAGCGGATTATATGTGACGAGATGAGATTGCAGGATCCTACTGACTGTGGTGATACCCTGACTTTTCCTCTAGCGCCACCATGAGGATGACAGCTTGGGCTTTTAGTCAGTTCTCTTGACTACAGAGTCTACACAGCCATGCTAGCACCATATCAATAAAATACATCATATGGGGACCACGAATGTTGGTACGAAATTTCACTGCAATCAGTTTAATAGTTGTTGAGACCAAACAGGTGGACCGACTGACCGACACTTCGTGGCTAATAAAAAGGGGCACGGAGCATTTATTGAGAAGAAAATTGTTGCTTTAAATCATACAAAAGCTAAAACTGACCCCAAGGTGATTAGCCAGGATCTGAGCGGGTCGAGTCATCCAGTCAGACGTGAGGGACGCGAGAAATACGACCAAACAATACAACAATGATGAGCCAGAGTCGGAGCTGAGCGTGGGATTTGACCCAGAGGAAGCGACGGAGAACAGCGAGAGAGACAATGACATGAAAAGAGAAAGCGATGGTGTGGGTGGGTTCAGGGTGACGTCACAGCTCCAAGTCAGCGTCTGAGAGTGTGTGTGTGTGTTTAATTTGGCATCAAGTGACACACATTGGTGACAAATGTGTGTGTGTTGGGGGGGTGACTGCATGACGTCTGATCCAGAAGTGACACAGCACCACACACACACACAACACACTGTACACACACTGTACACACAGTAGAGATGTTTTGTGCTGGGACGTCAGTGTCTCTTTTGCTTTATTGGCATGAACACAATTAAATATAGTATTGCAAAAGCAGATAGATGGTTTACAATGCATATATTCAGAAAGTAAGAAGAAATACACTATACACATTATACAACTACATTACTGTACAATATAATATACTATAATGTTACAAACAAATCATGAAAACAAAACTATGGACTATATGATAAATGAGATTTAGGTTGTGTCTCCTTCATTCTCTCATTCACTACTTCCTATATAATCGAAAGTCAGTAGGTTTCTCTATAGTGAGCAATAAATTGAGATTTATGTTTTTGTATGCTACCAAAGACATTTTTGTAACTTTGTGATAGTCATGAAGGTGTGGTAGTTTTGGTGCTGTCACTTCCTGGTTTATCTTGTAGTATTCTTCTTCCCTTGTGTGTCTTGTGTTTTTACTTCCTGTCTCCAGTTTTGAGTGTTGGTCCTCCCTTGATTGTTGGCACCTGTGTCTCGTTGTCTCGCCTCCCCTGGGGCATTTAGTCTGGGTCTTTTCTTTGTTCAATGTTGGATCATTGTTGTACACATGGTGTTGTTCCTGCTGAGCTTTGACTGTAAGTTTGTATTGGATTCTTTGTTCTCCCCTGGACCTTGTTTGGATTTTGGATTTTGCCTGCTCCCTTGTGAACTGTGTTTTCCACCTTGGACTCACTTCCCTGCTTTCACCTCTGCCTGTACTTGCCTGCATTCCACCCCACAATAAACACGGTAGTCATCCGGCTACTTCACCCTGAGACCGCTTCCTTGTCATCTGCTTTTGGGTCCGCATACCACTACACAGCATCCCGCTCGACAGAAGGCAGGACTTCAAAATTTTGGGCCCTAAGTTGAAGATCAGCATACAGCGAGTTGTATAAAACAAAGTAAAGGGCTGGAACATGGGTTTAACATTTAATAAATAATGCTTCTAAAGTCATTGCTGAAGCCTTGGTTCACGCGACCCAAGTGAGTGAAAGTCCTCCTTTCATTACCTGATCCACAGAGGACAGCCTCCCTCCTGAAGGGTCTGGGAAAGAAGGACCAGTTGCAGGCCAGGGGTGCAACCTAAAATGGTTCAAATACCCAAGTCTCCAGAAACAAGGAAGGACTCCCTTCGCCCTGCTGGGCTCCCTCCCCTTTTGCTGCCGGGGAGCCTGGCGGGTTCCTTCATTGGTCGCCATACTGGTGACTAAATGTAGCCTCACTTCCCCTTCCTCCATGACAGTATTACCACTATTAATTTCGCCAATCAACATTGTCGCTGTCGTCATCTCCGTCATCATTGTTATTATTATCAATGCTACCATCCTCATCTATCTGTCTCATACTTCAGTGGTGGAAGAAGTATTCAGATCCTCAAGTAAAAGTACCAATGCGTTCATGTAAACGTACTCCACTGCAAGCAAAATCCTACTTAAGTAAAATAACATGAGTATTATCAGTAAAATGTACTTAAAGTCTCAAAGTAAACTTACTTGTTCTGCAGTAAAATGTCTCCTGTGACTGATATGTGATTCTATCTGACATTATCTTTGTCTCATGGTGCGAGCAGAACCATCTGTAGCTCAACGCGACAAAGTCTAAGGAGCTGGTTGTAGATCTACGGAGGGCCGAGGCACCAGTGACCCCAGTTTCCATCCAGGGGGTCAGTGTGGACATTGTAGAGGACTACAAGTACCTGGGACTACACATGGACAATAAACTGGACTGGGCTAAGAACACTCAGGCTGTTTACAGGAAGGGCCAGAGCCGCCTCTGTTTTCTGAGGAGGCTGAGGTCCTTCAACATCTGCCGGACAATGCTGAGGATGTTTTATGAGTCTGTGGTGGCCAGTGCTGTCCTGTATGCTGTTGCATGCTGGGGCAGCAGGCTGAGGGCAGCGGACGCCAACAGACTCAACAAACTGATCCGTAAGGCCGGTGACATCGTGGGGGTGGAGCTGGACTCTCTGGCGGTGGTGTCAGAGAGGAGGATGCTGGGTAAACTACACGCCATCTTGGACAGCGTCTCCCACCCGCTCCATGACGCGCTGGTCAAACAAAGGAGCACCTTCAGCGGAAGACTCATCCCCCCACAATGCACCACAGAGCGCCACAGGAAGTCATTCCTGCCTGTGGCCATCAGACTCTTTAACTCCTCCCTCTAAGTGTCAGTCTGTCTGACCCGAAGTCACTAAACTGGACATTGATCATTAACATCTCTGCAATACTTGACATAATTGTGCAATATCCTGTGTTAATACTCCTGTGCAATATACTTAAATTCCTTATTTATTGATATTTATTCATATCTCTGTTACTGCTGTGCAATATCCTCCGTCTCATTATAAATAAGCTACACTTAACTTGGCAGTTCATGCACTATTACTTTATACTGTATTATCATCATCAACCGCTAAACCCACTTTGTACTTCACACTTATTTTATTTTATACTCATACCCACCTGGTACTTAATTTATTTTCTGACCTGTATTATAGTGGATTATTTATATATTTTTTGCTTAGTACTTCTCTTCCTGTGTGCACTGACGTGACAGTGAGCTGCTGTAACACAAGAGTTTCCCCTCGAGGATCAATAAAGTGTTTCTGATTCTGATTCGATTAGATTGTTGATACTGATGCATCAATGTTGGAGCAGCGTTTTAATGTCGTAGCTGCTTGAGGTGGAGCTGGTTTTAACTGCTTTATGTACAGTTAGATAGTTTAGTCCAGTGGTTCCCAACCTAGGGGTCGGGCCCCTCCAAAGGGGCACCAGATAAATCTGAGGGGTCGTGAGCTGATTAATGGGAGAGGAAAGAAGAAAAAACAAAAAGTTCTGATGCACACATCTGTTTTCATTTTTGTGACTTTTTCTCTAGTCTTTGTTTTTTGTGAAACATTGGATAATTTTTAATCCAGTTATTTAAATGAATCCATGTGAGAAGTTTAGAGAGGAAATGTCTCTTTGGTGGAACTAACAACTCACAGACATCTGAAACATGACAAGGGGCCCAAACTAGACACTAGCTTCATCTTGACCAATGTATTTTATAAGCTTAGAAATCTTAATTTGAAAAGTAACTAGTAACTATAGCTTTCAGATAAATGTAGTGCAGTAAAAAGTACAACATGTGCCTCTGAACTGTAGTGGAGAAGTATAACATAGCTTTAAATGGAAATACACAAGTAAAGTACAAGTACCTTAAAATATATGGAAATTTACATTACAAGCTTTGACCGATGGGACAGAATTCAGTACATTTAAATATATTTTAATGTCATGGACGTCGGATGATGTTTCAGCGCGCTTTATACAGCTCACGTCCTGATTGCCGTGAGGCCGGAGAGCCTCCTTCACATCATCTGTATCTGTACTTCATGAAAGAAGTGGATGCAATCATGACATCAGCGAGCAATCACCTGCATCCTCACCTGTTCGCGCTGGTGACTCGTCCTCTGAGCACAACAGCACAGCAGGGACTCATCCCGAAATAAAGACAAATAAGCAGCACTGAATACAAGCCCCGAATATGTACTTTTGTGTGTTTACGTGGGTGAAAACACACATGTGTGTGTGTGTGTGTGGGCGTGTGTCTACTTACGGTACATTCATTTCATTTAAATCCTTCCCGACTTTGAGTTGCCGTGGTAACGCAGAGGAAGACGGAAGGGGAGATGTTTACAAACAGGGACAATGCTTGGTTCTGCACTGATTTAGCTTTTTTACATTTTATCAGCCTTTAATGTTTCCTGTCTGATCTTAAAAAAACACAAGACAGCTGACGGAAATTTAGTTCCTCTCTCAAGTTGTGAATTTTACGTTTCTCTTGAGATTAGAACTGACCGTTTGTTAAACAATGATTGCAGCGCAGACCTGTTTCTTTTCAGTGGGGCTCTCTTCAGAGCGATACTCAGTGTGTATAAGAGTTTAGAGGGTGGGGTTTTGTTTAGAGCAAAAGTGAAGGGAACGGATTACGGTGTGTTTATCTGCTCTAACATAAGCCGCTAACGTACGCGCGCCTGGCTAACTAGCTAACTTACCTACAGTAGTAACCCAGCGTTTCCTCAGAGGCGCACGCGCTTCAGACGCCACTGTTTGTTTACAGTCTTGTTCCTGGAAGTCGCTCCCTCGCACCTCCTTCCCAGTGATATTACGCAGGTCATGGAAGACGGCCAGCTATGATTGGTCGGGGACCAACGTGTAGTCACGGCAAGAATTTATTACTCTATAATCCCCAAATCTGACACAGTGACCATGTTAACAGACACAAATATCATGCAGTCTGAACCCGGCATAAGGGCGGGTGAAGCAAAGGGTCATTTAGGTGAACCTTTAAAAAGCAGCAGGTGGGAGAATTAATGCAGTAATGTTGATCTTTTTGAAGCTTGAAAACCTGATTTCTTTTGTTTTGTGATGAGCCAAAGGGACTAAGGTCAGAGAAAACAAATGTTTATTGAGATTACAGTAGAATTAGGATTGTTTTGAACTAAAATCACAAAACTATGCGCGTACTCTAGCCGTGTTAAAAGCCTTTAATAATTTACAGGGCTTTTCGGCGCTGGTGCAGGCTGTCACAGTGACATTAACCTTGACATTTTTGTTGTTTGGAAAGGATGAAAAAAGGTGTGACGAAGAAGAAAGATGAGTCGTTCAGAGACAAAACAACAGCCTCTGTTCAATGGATAGATGGGAGAGAGTGTACAGGAGCTACAAAATGGGCTAATAAGAGATAAGGGGATTAAATACAAGAAAGACCAGTCCATGAAAGCAACAGGATCTTGGACCGACACAATAGCATAGACGAGCTCTTCCCTTCTGAAATAACACTGAAGTAAAAATGACTCCTTCCCTCCTTTTAAAAAACATTTTATTTCACACTTTCACACATCTTCAGTGGCTCACGGTTAATACAGAGGACCCGGAGCCTTGCTGGTTCTCCATCCCATCAGCTAATTACAGTTAATTTCATTCACCTGGTGTGAAACTGTCCCTGATTAGAGGGTGAAATGAAACCCAGCAGGACTCCGTGTCCCGACAGGAAATAATGACTGTGGATAATTTTAGAGTTGGCAGCGGTGGATTTCCAAAGGACAAGATGTTCGTATTTGAACTAGTTGTGCTGTTTGGCAGTGTGTTTTGTGAGGCAGTATGGACGTCACAGAGGCTAAATCACACGTATGAATCACGAGGTTAGGTGGCCGCCGATTGACGCTGCCTGCTTGTTGTCGATTTCGGCCCGTGTTTATCAAGCGTCTCAGAGGAGCTAATCAGTCCTAACCGGCCAAAGACTGATGCATTTTTGGTCCTACTTTTAAGACTAGGGGTAAACGCATTTTATCAACTTTCTTAACTTCAGAAATGACTCCTGTCTCTGCTGATATCTGGTAGAGCTTCAGAGGCGTCCTAACCCAACAAGTCATCCAGATCCAAAGACAAAATACAAAATAGTAGCTTGTCCATGCCCTCCAGCACAACACATATCGCTGTTCTTACACATCTATGGTTAAGGTTTGGTTAGGTTTAGGTTACTAAAGTCAGCAGTCTCCCATGCTAAAGTCCAACGTTGTGGGGCGCCCAGGTAGCTCACCTGGTAGAGCGTGCAGCCCATGTACCAAGGCTGAGTCCCTAGGCCGCGGTCCACTGCGGCAGGGACTCAGTCATAGCTTGCCGTCTGTCCTTTGCTGCATGTCATCCCCTCTCTGTCTGTCTTCAGCTGCACTATAAATAGAGTCATAGATGGCACGCACATGAAAATCATTCGCCTGCCGAGGACGCTTATGTGAATCAAACGCATTATCGCAGCATCAACACTCAAGTGGAGTGGTCTGGATCCACACGCAACCCGAGGTCAGTGACGGCGGGCAAAAACTTTTATCTGAACAGAATCACATTCCCCGCACCGGCATAAAGATCAAGGTTATCCCCAGAAGCGATGGTTGGTGATCCCTTTTCCAAGGCCAGGTGCTGGTGATCAACGTCATTACAACAGGTAAAATCAAGTATTTGATTTATTTATTTTACTAATGGCGAGACTATTGGGATATGGTCATATTGGTCATAACTGGTCTACGGTGTATTGTAGATTGCGGGTGACAGAAAAAACTTTCTCTCAGGAACAAAGTTAAAATAATTCAGACTGATGGTCAGAACATACATTTCAATTTCATTTATTTATAAAGCACCAGTTCATAACAGCAGTTCTCTCACTGCACTTTTCCTACAGAGCAGGTCTGGACCGGACTCTTTATAATATTATTTACAGAGACCCAACAATTCCCACCATGAGCAAGCACTTGGCGACAGCGGCAAGGAAAAACGTCCTTTTAAGAGGCAGAAACCTCGAGCAGAACCAGACTCAGGGCGGGCGGCCGTCCGCAGTAACAAACCTATATGATCGTTACATTATCCAGGAAACTCCTGTGCTTCTATGTTGAGGAATATTGAGGAGATCGTTAAAAGAAATAGGAAATGGGAAATCACACTGAGGAAAAATACCTCTGGAAGCAGCAGATCCTCCCACTTCGCAACGCTATAAAATATGAACATTACAGTCATTCCTGTTTAGCAGTAGTTTTGCTTTTGATAAGCAGTGATGCCGTACATAAAAGAAGTCATGAAAAGAGACAAACATTAGAGAATAGTGACAATATTGTTTAAGAGAAAATGTTAAATTTAGAACCAGCCAACAGCATATTAAACCATCCTGAGAGGCACAATGAACAGGATAGATTTGGTGAAAAGAGCAGCATTTTGTTCAAACTGAGCTGTAAAAACACGAGCCTTCCTTCAGTGCGGATGTGTTTGTACCTCTGACAACTGAAAGACTGTCTGAAAAACTATCCAACAGCAGAGGACACAGGTTATTTCCCTTCTGATGTAACTGCCAATCAAAACTAAATATCAGGCCGGCATGTCTCAGCACGCTCTAGTACCGTCATATTAACTCTGAACTTTAAACACTAACAAATAATATGGAAATGATTAATAATTGTATGTTTTATTACTATTTAACATTGAAAATTTGGTTCAGACATTCATGTTCCCCTCAGGATGAATTGTTATAACTTTGGTGATACTTTAACTTTTCCTCTAGCGCCATCATCAGGTCAAAATTTCAGCACTTTGGTTTATTACTAAATAAAATAATAATAATAATAATAATATTTCCCATCATCCTCAGCTGTACTTTGTGTTTATTAGCAAATATTAGCATGCTAACACACCAAACAAAGATGGTGAACATGGTAAATATTGTAACTGCTAAATATCAGTATGTTAGCATGCTGCCGTTAGCACTTAGCTCAAAGCTCCGCTGTGCCTCACAGAGCCGCTAGCATGGCGGTTGACTTTTAGCCTTGTTGATCTTTTTTTTTCGTCTGTAGCTGCAGCGTGAATATCTGGTGACGTTTCATAAAAGCATTAGTATCAGGGTGCGAAGAGGGCTTTTCATAACTAATCTGAGAAAAAATAACACATCTGCGAACGTCATGAAAGCGGCCGAAGCAATTCACACTTTGAAATAAGTGGGCTGAAAACGAATGACAGCAGGTTGTTTATTCATAGAGGCTGTTTAAGGCTCTTAGGACTAATTAATGGTCTGTTATTAACACGAGCTGTTCTAGAGCAGTTAAACAAACACATTCAGAGCTGCACTCCCTGAATCCTTGAACCAAGTCGTGAACAAATACAAGCAGACATGAAAAAAAAACAACATTTTACACAAAAGCAAGTTCGACACAACATTACAAGTATTTCTTCAGGTTCTCTCACCCATTCGCGTAGCTCATTCAAACCCTTAAATTCAGAGTGATTCAACTTGTCAGCACTGGATGTGCTACAAGCAACAGCTTCCATTTGTTTTTGAGGTAAACAGGAAGTGTTGCAAACCCTCCGATTGATCAGTCCCAGGCAGTATTTTCTGCTGATGAAGATATTTCACTTTGGATGACGGTGTTTTCATACACAGATACAAATGTAGAAAACAACAAAACTGTAGTTTGAGCAGGATTGTGTCAAATGTTTGTAAAAGTCAGCTATCAAAGAGCTTCCACCACCGTTTCACTCAAAAGTACCACAGTTACATGATGCCATTAACCTGACGTGTCACTGATCAAAGAAACTGTTTGAATGTGACACTGAATTAAAAAAAAAAGTTGTCATACTCTCTTTTGCATTCTTCTCAGGTAATTGAATGTAGCATCTATATTTTTTGTTATTTTATTGACTATTTCACTATTTTATTTAGCTGATTTAATGGTTTATTTATTAAACTGGTGTTATACTGACACGATCCTCACTATGATGGGTTAAACAACTGTATCTCAAGCAAATTTTACATTTATTTTTGGATCGCACTGAAATTAATGGAGGCCAATAGCTGCCTGGACAAAAGACAAACCGTAATGAAAATGGTACTAATTATTAGAAAGTTAATGTGATGTGTTGTAAATATTTTAAAACAGGCTAAACCAGCGGTATAATTAAAACAAACAAAAAAAAAAAAAAATCATGTGAAATTTACATCTGCTTGTTTATTAATGTTTATTTCAACACAATCAGTTTGTGAGAAAACAAACTAAATGTTTTCCCGCGTAAGAGACCTGATAAAAGTTGCGTCAACGTGAAACTCAGTGAAAGAAAACAACATCAGGCAGTGAGTCAGTGGTTATGTGACATGCATAGATGTTTGTATGGCTATATTTATGAGGACCCTCGCTCATATAATGACCCTAACCACAGAGGGGTTATTATGGGTCTTCTCATATTTTTCAGCGTCACTGGTCATGGGAACATACTCATTACCCCTCCAGCAAGAACGTCAGTCAACCTACGCCACAGCTTTCCAAAAAACATCCCACAGAGATCATCTCAAACAGCAAACAGGAAGTACTCCCCTCCATGTCTGCTCTGTTGTAGCTAACCGCACAGCATGCTAGCTGCACGTCTGCCGGTTTGCTGACGCAGGTGTGAGGGTCTGGCGTGGTTTTACGATCAGTGGGGGATCTGTACCGAGCTTAAGTACGGCTTTGAGGTACTGGTACTTTACTTGAGTATTTTCATTTTATGATACTTTATACTTTTACTCCACAATATTAATATTTCTGAGCACATTTATTTAAGGGTTACTAGTTACTTTACTAATGAAGATTTTTCATGCAGAGCATATGATCACCTTTTCAGGTAAAAGTCTCCTTATCAAGTCGTTTCGACTTTCTGGCTCTCTCATTCTCAGCCGCAACACTTGTGGTATTAGAGCTTGTGTTTTATTGGTTACTGTGAGCCTCACACTGATTTGTAATCCTTCATGTGTGTTTATTTTCCTCCTAAACTTTTACCAAACCATAATTTCAGTTTTTTAAATTTGCCGAGAAACATTCAACACGATTTTTCCATGTTACCCCCCTGAGGTACCTCTGAGTCCACGGCATGTACATGAAAATTACAGTCGTGCGACTCTACACCTATTACACAGGGAGTAATGAATGAGTGAATGCCACAGATCTCGGGTCAGGTTTTAGATCTCAAATTTGGCATTACTAGTTGGGTTCAGTCGGTTACCGGACGGTTCGAGTGTTCACTACAACAGCTACAGGGATTTCTACAAATCCACTTTCCGTGTTCACTTCTGGTCAGACTCAGAGAGAAGTATTTGAGATGATCTGTGTTTTTTGCGATGCTGTAGGAGGCTCACGCTCCTTGCCGAGGTCAGTGTTGTTTCCCAAATCTCCACGGTGAAGGTAGTTTGGTTCCAGACCTCTGAATCACCGGCCATTTCTCTGCTGCGTGCGGTCATTCACAAAGTGTCGAAACAACCAATCAGACCTTTGTAGGTGGGATTAAGAACGGGGACATCCTCTTCCTACATAGCTAGCTAGCTCCCTGCATCCATGAAACATTCGCTACAGAAAACGGCCACAAACAAGGCTCCAAAGACCGATGCCGCTGTACTTCTAAATCCGCACATTTCGTACTTCGCTGATTGTTGTGAAAAACCATGAACTGTTTTAAATCAACCACTACAACGGCTGTCAGGTCGTCTTGGCGGGACAGAAATCAGTTAGCGTGCTAACAGTGTCAGGCTAAATTAATGACGTGAAAGGAAATGGCAATTCAGTCTGATGATGCGGAGTTGGCAAGTAAAATGTTATTATGACCAGCCATGAAAAATATTAGACTAACACCAAGGTTGACACATCTCGCTTTAGTTTGTTAGTAATCCTGAAACACCCCTTTTGAAGAAGTGAGGACCAGACAAGCTGTCCAAATATGTCCTCACTTTTCAGGTCTAAAGCTCAAACTGGTCCTCACAAAGGTAGAAGTACAAAACCACAGAGAGTCGGTTTATGGTACAAAACAAAAGCCTTCCCTCTGTTCTCACAGTGTTTACAGGCTGGGCTCAGGAAAACAACAGTGGCAACAGAAAAACAGGACGCACACACACACACACACACACATAGACAGCTCTCAGTCAGACAGTCAGCCATTTTAAATCTATAAAACATTATTGCTAAGCTAAAAACAAAAACAAATAATGTATAGGATTTGTTTCATCGTAAAGAAAAGTACCCACGCACGCTGAAGACGCCCCGCACCTTTTCACCTGCTTTCACTGATATTCAAGGTATCAGGTGACGCTGAAGCCGAGCTGGACCGTCAGTTTGGATAATTTCTCGCAAAAAAACCCCAACATATTAGTGAACATGGAAACAAAACGTCTGTTACAGAGATTCAAGATCATTTTGGGAAAAACAGTCTGCTTCAATTTTAGACACGTGTAAATCAAGATTATAGTCCTAAAGGACAAAAGCATTTGTTTCTATTCTGATTTTTACCAATTTAAGCAGTTTTCACCTTAAATGATAATTCTGATTTGTTACAATTTGTCCATCGTTTTCTATTAGTAATAATAACATTGGACTCATCAAATTAATAGCTGAGATCTGGGAAAACTGTGACATCAATGAAAAGAAATGCGACAAGTCGGTCAGATAATCAGAAACAAACCAACACAGCAGCTACGATCCCATCTCGCTGAGCCGTGGCTTTATTTCTACTCATTCACACAAAATCTGGCATTTCCATCACTAACTGGGTTCGAGGCAGCCTCAGCCTCATCTTGATTAAAACAGGGCGGACGCTGTGATAAACACATTATTCCAAATAACACTTAGTATAACTGACAAGCAGAAACACATAATTAATTATCTTAGATATTTTACAAAACTTAAGTAAAAGCAAGAACTAGCACATTAATGAGGATTCTGCGCGAAAATAGGCGACATGCTGCACGAAGGGTGGAAAGTATTAAGATACTCGTTTCTGTATTAGCTAATCGTTTGGGGTGAAAGGCTAATTGCTCTAGTTGTTCTCCCTGAAAGTGTTCGTTAAGTTATGGAAACATTGGCATGCATGGCCCTGTTCAGATATAAAGTATTCATGCAGGCTCGGTAGTGCTCCAAAACGCAGTTTTCAGTATTTATTAAGTCTCCTCAGTGGCCTGATGATCACGCTGAACAGCCATTTTGTTTCCCTTCATTCATTCAGTCTGATATTGCGTACATGTCAGTTCATTTATTGTTGGAAGAGATGGTTTTTGTTTTGCCCCACCCGATCGGTAGCTAGGAGCAGTTAACTCTTCCACAGTTTGGCTAACTGGCGCGTTTGTTTAAAGCCCATGAAAACTTGGCTTTAAACATATTCCTCTATAACATTAAATATTCATGACTAAAGAAGCAACAAGTTAAAGTTCGGGGGCAAAAACACCCTCAGATCTTATTTATCAATCGTGTAAAGGCACCCTGGCTCTGACGTTTACCACCAAAACACATCGTGTGTATTGAGGCCTATCAAACGTGTTAAATACACTTCCTTCCTCATAAAACATTTGCAGAGACAAGTTCTGGAAGAATACGAAACATTGTTTACGTCCACGTTTGCCCACGCACGCGTCGATCCTCCACACTAACAAAACGGGGGCCAGCATCCGGACTGCTTGGGCGTGGCCAGACAGCATAAGCAATCAACCCGACACATGTCATCGCATTTTGATTTTGTGACATCGCCTTTTTCCAACTGAGCCCCGCCCACTTCACAAAAAATACCCAAATCTAACATGAAATAAGCTGAATTAGCTGAGTTAGCTGATCTAACTTGTGTCCACGTGGGACTCCGTGGCCCGTAGTAGCTGACTGACGTGATTTTCAGTAGTGTTTCTTGACCTGTCTGACTTTTTTGCAGCCGTGTTGCCGTGTTCCCAGACTCGAGCCATTAACTCTGTGAATACAATGTTAATAATACTGATAAGAAAGATGAACTAAACTACACAAAGGAGACGTTAAGTTGTAATAAACTGGAATTATCCTTTAAGGCTGATTACAGTGTCGATGCATCATTAACACACAGGAAACATAACAGACAGAGGTTATCTGACAGCAGGGAGACACGGCACAGTTGAGTCCGGATTTAAACGTCCTTGGTGAATGTTAGCAAGCTCTTCGGACTCCCCAAATTCCCCTTTGACCTCTCAGTCTTTAGAAAGTCACCGCAGAGACTGCAGAGTTCAGAGGTCGGGGGTAGGAGAGTCAACACAAGTCTTTAAGTGCAGGGTTTCTTTCAGCCTCATCGTCCTCCACATCCAGAGCGACAGTTCTGTCGACGAACGCACGAGGTACCGCAGACAGGACGTGAACTGAAGCTGACGCAGCAGCACATGTACACACACACACACACACACACACACACACACACACACAGTATTTATAAAAAGAGGCGACTACAGGCTGGAGGAGGACCTTCCAACACCAGAAGGCACCTTGGATGGGCTTTCATCTTCTATGGATAACTGGTTTGGGTTTAACTGACTGGTAGCTCCGTGGCTAAACAAAAAGCAGACAGCAGGAGGGAAACTTTGAAGGACTTTTGCTGATTTATACAAAGAAACTTGAACAATGAATCCGTCTCATGATCATCAAAAGGCCTTTTTTTGATGCCAAAATTCATAAAAACCACACAGTTGGTTGATTATTACTATTATTAAAAACAAACCAATTTTGAAGTGGATAAGTGTTGTTTTTCAACACAGACTGTATTAGAGCTGCAACGATTTGTCGATTAATCGACAGAAAATTTATCAGAATGAATCACCAGTCAAGCTTTTGCTGGTTCCATCCTCTCAAATGTAAGAATTTAATGCATTTCTTTGTCATACATGGCAGTAAAGTAAATATTTTTCACAATTTTTTGACAGTTTATAGACAAAACGATAAACTGAGAAGTAATCAGCAGGTTAGCCGATATTGAAAAGTAATGGTTTGTTGCAGCCCTACTCTGCATTAAAACAGACTTTTCCCAGCTGGCTCTGGCGGTACCTAGCCTTGCAGATAGTGTTGGTTTCATATGGCAGGTTTTGAGACATGTGTGGTGCTCACAGCATTAAATCATTTCATTTAAAATTGATCAGCAGTTGGCCTCTCGACACAGATAATGACCCGGTCCACGGTCTTCTGCAGCTTTCAGGTCCTCGCAGCTCCGGAAATGTCGGAGCAAATATTCAAGAAGGAATCGAAACGGTTAATTTCTCGCCTAAAAAAACATTACATTACATTTCTACATTTCTACTATCTGCACGGCTTCATACCACGAGAGGCAACTGAGAAAATGTTTTTTAAACGCTGTTTGCCATCATTTATGCTACACAACACGACCTCGCTTCAGCTGTGATAAATGTAGCTGAAACGTCACTATTTGGTTCAGTTTGGAGGAGAAATTCTGCAAAGCAAAATTACAAAACACAAAAATGATATTTGAATACCGTGGGACAGTTGAAGGAGAATTCCACACATTTATGAATGCATGGTTGTTACGTCCAAGATCAAGTGTGATTCAATATCGCATTTAACAGCAGGAAAAAAACAACAACTTTGTGTCTGGTTTCTGTTGTCCATCTTCTCAAATATCAGTCTACAGAAAGAACATGACAGCCATTCGCACATTCAGAGGTATTTCATTTTAATAGCTTAAAATCAGAGGCCATATTCTTTGAGGAAGCCATTGACTGCAACAGTACCAGCTGAGTGATTCACTGCAGTCACGAACAGACCAGCTTCAGTCTCTGCTCTGAAGGATTTGACCCAAAAGCTTCAGTTACTCTTGTCGTTGCTTCAATGTGACTTTAATCGTCTGATCAGCTCAGGATGCAGCCCGCGGCAGATCTGGAGGGACGAAACTTTGGACTCTTTTCTTGCCTTGTTACTACCACACGCACGACGTGCTCTACCGGCAGGAATGTAAACCCGCACGGGCTGGAAATCATCCGACAACCATCCGCTCATGAGCAAAGTAACGAAAAAAGAGAGGAAGAGCAGGGAATAAAATCGTGGGGAAGTGAAGAAATGCTACAGAAACCCTGAGAGACAAGTTGAAAAAACAAACCTATGTGATTTGCTTATAAACTTCAAACTATCAAATTGTGTCCGTAGTAAGTAAAAGTAAATCACCTCAAGTCTTGTTTACGCACTTTGTGATCAGATGTTGACGGATTTAAACTGCAAGTTTGGCATTTTTACACGGCGAAGTTCTTGTCCGGCCGTTAAACACTGATACAGTTTGGGCTCATGTAGCTCAGTGAGTAGACAGGACATGACAAAGTGTCCTTGAGCAACACGCGGAACCCCAAATTGATGTATGGTGCGTGATGTTTGTGTATGGAAAACTTGTAAGTCGCTTTTGACAAAAGCATCCGCCAAATTCATGTAATGTAAAAAAAACCACGTGCAATCTGCCTGTGAGCAGCAAAGGCAAATCGCTTTTGTGAAACTGGCCTTTGGTCAGCATTCAGACATTAAAAGCTTTTTTCATCTGTTTTAAAAGTCAAAACAGAACCTTTTTAGGAGGATTGAGAACTTCTTTTCTGAAGTGGGCCGGTACTGACCAGTTCAGAGTACCGGCACGGCAGACTTATCACTCGTGTGTAGTTAGTGTCTCCTGCTCAAACAAGCTGCAAACGGAGACAAAGACGTTGGACAAGAGCTTTGCTTTCTGCTCGCACCTCCACAAACAACTGTACATGAATACACCCACAATTACCCAGCTTGTTTAATAATTTGAGTACACGAATTACTGTATTTTGTGTTACAAATAAGCAATTTGTCCCCTAAAATGAACGCAGCAGAGCTTTAGATGAGGGAGAGCACTTAAACGAGGCTTGCTTTAGCGGACTGGCATCAGCTGAAACCTTCACGCCAACAACATTTGCTGCCACGGCTCCCTCCGCCACCCCGACGCCATCCTTGCGTGTTATTTCTGCTCTTACTGACTTTAGTAAAATTGAACGTTCATGTATGTGTTGGTTAAGGGAGGGTTATTTCTTCCCAGAGAATCCTTGTTGCAGCTCAGATTCTTGGAGATTCTCCCTCAAAGCCTTTTAACTGTATTCTTCATCGAGTGTCTCAGACTGTAATCATTTTGCTTTGGTGTCATTTTCTACAGACGAGCACACAATTTAATATATAGGAAGAAAAAGGTTTGGATACAGATATAGTATAGTGGTATGAATGGACATTTCCTGGGGTTTAAATGGAGCATTTCTTTCAATAAAAATCAACAACTGCTTATAAACTTAACGCAACTAACAAAACTCAAGAAACTGTCTTAGAACTTTGTCTCTATTTTCTCTATCCTTTCTTTTTCTGGAAAACATAGTAAGAAATTGTTAGGAAATTAGAGACCCGTAAAATAAAGTGTTCCCATCGTGTGCTTTGCAGGCTGCTGGTTCACTCGATTTATTCCAGTTCGAGCACTGCAGCATTAACATCAACCTGCCCGAAGACATCAGGCCGTCTGAGTCAGCGTCTTCGTTTAAGTCTCGTCTCAAAGCGCATTTTTATCTGAAAGCAGATCCTGATTTTACCCGAACTGGCTGCTTATTTTATTGCTTCTGTGTATTTTATTTCTTAATATCTCGTCATTCACTGTGGTGTTTTATTTCTCTTGTTGTGAAGCACTTTGTACTTTGTTTTGATAAGTGCTCTATGAATAAAGTTTTATTATTTTATTATTATTAACATAATGTGTGAATTCCAAAAAATCAAAAAAAAAACAACTAAGCGCTAACAAAAAGGCACAAGCATGTTGGTACAAGCAACTTGTACTGTCAGAGTTTCTGTAAAATACAACCCGTTCTTCTAAAGTAACTCTTTACAGACACCGAACTGACGAGAGTAACTGGAGCGGCACTGACACAACGAGTCAACTGTCTCAAGAGATTCAGCATCGAAAATTTCAAAAATAATAATACTATCGATATAAAAATATCTGCAGATGGTTCTGGCGTTACCATGTCAAAACCATAGTTTCCAAGCAAAAATAAAAACCACACTTTTAAAAGAATTAAATAGAAGACAAACAGAGCTGAGTGAGGTTGGTCACAGCTCATGAGCTGAAAGTCACTGGTTTGATTCCCTGGACAAAGTGGGGAAAAGTAAAGAGATCGAGGAATGCTCAGTACTCCCTTAGTGACCACTGTCACAGTGCCCTCCAGCAAGGCACTTTTACAGCAGGCGATTGCTCCAGTGGAGCTGCTCAGCGGCCAGCAGCAGCTCCCAGATCAGTAACATGGAAATGTGTGAGTGGATGAATGTGAAAGCAAAGCCTTCCCTGGACAAAAAATAAACAAACTAAAGCAAAAAACAACAACAAAAACCAAACATCTGTTCATCGTCTCCTCGTTTGGAACGCGTCGACGGCCGATATTTCACACCTTTTTAAATAACATTAAACATTATGGCTATGCTGAAAATATACATTCTGACATTTAGAGATAGTACTATCTTAAAAATACAAATGTGCAAAAGTTGTAAACAAATGAGATCGTGTGTGTGTGTGTGTGTGTGTGTGTGTGTGTGTCACAGCCTGGTGGGCTCCTCGTCACTGTCACTGCAGTTACCACAGCAGTCCTGCAGAGGGAGGCAGAGAGCAGAGAGTCACTAGCTACTCACTGGATGTTTAAAAAAACCTTTTTTGTGTATAAAAATATTTGGAACATTGTCTGCATGCGTCTGATCAGTTGACTGAACACAAACTTTAGAAGCTTTGCACTTGATGAAGCCAATTTGTCTGGTTTAATGACTCTAAATGGAATCTGCGAGGGTGTTTTTTGTGTCTTTTGTCCCACAAAAAAGCTGAATTACCTTGTTAAAAAAATCTTAGCTACATCTACTCCTTCTCCCTCGTTGAAAAATCCAGAATCTATGAATATTCAAACATTATTCATTTCAAAAGTTTAACTGCTGGACACAAAATGTCTCCTACTTCACTGAAAAGTCCGTTCTCAGTGTTTTGACCTGGAGGCTTCAAGTAACTGAGATTTAAGGTGAGCAGAGAGAAACTTTCCCCCTTCAGCAGATGGATGTGAAAACAAACCGCACATACATCATTCTGCAGAGTGAAGCTCCAACACTTGAGTGTAACAGAAAGCAAAACACATTTCTGAGTGGAAAAGGACTGCAGGAGAAGCACCAACTGGCTCTGGTTCAGACTCCTGACTAACTGATCTCTGCGCGCAGATGCTGCAATGTAAAAGGATAAATATGCTCGTGAGGCGAGTCCACCGACCTGTCGGCCGAACAGCCGCTGCAGGAGTCCCTGTTTGGGTGGAGGAGACGGCTGTCCCCTCCAGTCCAGGTCAGGAGGAACCGTCCCGTCCGGGTAGAAGACATTCAGCTCTGCGAAACACTCTGTCTCGATCATCTGCGGGAGAAAAGACCAGACTTCACTCTTTGCATCACAGAAAGACATACAACATTCAACATCCTTCAGCGGAAGACTCATCCCCCCACAATGCACCACAGAGCGCCACAGGAAGTCATTCCTGCCTGTGGCCATCAGACTCTTTAACTCCTCCCTCTAAGTGTCAGTCTGTCTGACCCGAAGTCACTAAACTGGACATTGATCATTAACATCTCTGCAACACTTGAAACAATCGTGCAATATTCTGTGTTAATACTGCTGTGCAATATCCTCCGTCTCATAATCACCTTAATACACAGAACTCATTATTGCACTATTACTTATTACTTATATTATTACATTGTATTATTATACCGTACATATCAACCTGTAAATCCACTTTGTACTTTACACTTATACTTAAACTACTTATATCCACTTTGTACTTAACTGATCTGACCTGTATTATAGTGTATTATATTTGTTTGCTCAGTGCTTCTCTTCCTGTGTGCGCTGACGTGACAGTGAGCTGCTGTAACGAAAGACTTTCCCCTCGGGGATCAACAAAGTGTTTCTGATTCGGATTCTGCAAATGTACAGAAGAAAACTCCCACACGTGTATACAGTATGTGTTTGTGTGTTGTTTGTGACTGCGTGTCTCTCACCTCATTCTGCCAGGGAATGGAGACGCTGCCTGTGGACACTTTGCTGTAGAAAGACTCGTCTTTCGGCTCCAGCTCTACTCCTTTCACTGTGGAGAACTGCTCGATGTCCAGCACGTCTTTACAGTAGATGGCCTGCGGCTGCAACGCGCAAACGCACGAACCACTACTTCAACATATTTACATTTCACCTGCTTAGTTAACACTCAGCCCTCAGGAGTGACTGATGAAGAGACTTTACAGGAAACCACCACTCGGGAGGTGATGACTTCGGTATAATTTTCATGCTCAAGTCTAACCATAACTGTACTGCAGATGGCTGAGAGCAAAATCCCCTCAAACTATCTTAGATCTCTTTGTTTAGATAGAAAATCCTTCCCGTTACAGAGACTGTGCGGGTTACGTATGCGTGCTCCATATAACGAGCCTCAGATTAACTCCACTTCCTGTGCTGAAGAGAAGATTGAATTTCCAGGTCATTAGTTAACAACACCTGCTGTTGCTGTTATTAGTTACACCTGTGCTACCACTGATACTTATAACATCAATGATAGCGCAGGTGTGTATAAGTTAAAACTGCGCTATAATTAATGTTATTAGTTGCCCCTTTGCTAACACTTCCTGGACCTGAAACTGATATCCATTCTCTCATCTAGCTCTGAGTAAGAAGTGTGTTTCTCACAATATAAATGCTTTTCTGTATTTTTTCTGTACTACATTCTTAAAATTGTGGAGGCAAATCACAGTGAAATTCCAGTTTCTGTAGCACAAACCTTCATTCAGGTTCTTAAAGTCTGAGACGATCTGTATTGTGGACTTACATCAGGAATGAAGGGGGCCTGCAGCATGCCGGCCTCAAGGCGTTTGAAGTTGATGGAGCGGAAGATGGGATGGGCTTTGACCTCAGAGGCTCCCCCCTGGCAGCCCAGCCTCTCTGTGGGATCTTTGGCCAGAAGCTGGGGGATTAAAAAACGTTAAAAACAACAGGAAGTGACAGAAAGCAGCGGAAACACAAGGTGTAAACTCCAGAGCAAGTCGGAGGAAAAAGCAGGCGTTCAGACTGAAAATGGAACTGCATTTAAATAACACAAAGGGGGGGGCTGCTTTGGTGGGGATTGTTGCCTCGGGTACAGATGAAATACAATCCAGGAGGGTTTGAGTAACACATCCATGGGTTTGAAGGTTTATCAGACGGCAACACACTGCACTGTGGTTTCTAATACTATCAGAAAGGAATTGACATCTACGGGAAGTTGTCACATCTACAATCATTTTATCCTCCGTCTCGATGATCGCCAAGTGCAGTCATCGATCAGGAGCGTGAGCTTGCACGTATTTGCCGGCTGACGACACACTGCGTTGAGTCAAACGTTGCGTCAGGTTTAACTTTTTGAGTCTGATGAATTGTGCTAATGTCGGTCTGAACACAACCTAAAGCGAAAGCGTGACTTAACAGAAAAACAGCTTATGTGCCAGTCAGCTTGTTAGCTCACTAACTAGGAGTAAGGTATACAGTTACAACAATTTAACTGATTGTGCAACTGACTGCAGACCAAACCAAAACAGGGATTTGTCACAGCATTTTTAGCTTTATTCGTGGACTCTACAGTGCGACCGCCCCCACAGGGCTCAGATTTGCTATTGGTCAACAGCATGAATATGCAGGTCAAAATCCACCAAAATCTACCTTGAGGAGAGAGCGAAACCACTGATTCTTATGATTCCATTCACATAACTTGAATGTGCTGTGAAACTTCGTAGATGCTACTGTAACCGGGTCGTAGGCAGAGAAATGTCTCATTAAAAAAACATTTTTGTAAACTTGGAACACAGGAAGTCTTTTTAAACGCTGAGGTACCGTAAGAATATGGTACAACATGGAGGCTGAGCAGATGGGAGCTACAGACCAGAGCAAATGAGAGAGAAGAGGATTTGGCGGCTCAAACATCCACCCACCATTTTACAGAGGGACTTGGCGTCCTCGGAGAACTTGCTGGAATATTCCTCCTCCACCTCCGTCACCAGCCGCTCCACTTCCTCCCTCTTGATCTTCTTCTTCCTCTGCTGGAAGGGAGACTGGCCCTCGATCATCTCGTACAGCAGGCAGCCCAGCGCCCACCAGTCAGGGCTGAAGGTGTAGCGTTCGTTTTTCACCACCTCCGGAGCTGGAGGGGAGAAGGGAGGCAGCAGAGTGAGCGTCTGTTTGAGCTGAAGGTGATTCAAAACCTTTCCACCACAGTGAGACGTTCCTCCCGCTGATCTACATTAAAATGTGGTTCACTCCTGTTTTTCAGTGTCTACTGATCACTAGTAGAGGTCGAGAGAGGTCAGAGGTTACTCACCCATGTATCCTACTGTTCCCACCCGTCCCTTGATGGTCTGTCCCTCTGGTACATGAACCGCTAAACCCAGGTCTGATATCCTGATGTGGCCTAAAGACAAACACATGCATACGAATCTCTACTGTATTACATATTAGAAGAAAAGGCAAAGAATATTTCAGATTTTCTTTCAGTATCAGTTACTAAATGAGAAGATTCACAAACGAAAAGAATGGAAAATATCCTGTAAATGTTCTTCATAAAGTTCAAGGTGAACATTTCGTTTTTACATGAAAAAAAATGTGCAGGTTCTTTATCTTTTATTCTTTTATATGATATATGAAACTAGTATTTGTTTTACGAGCACAACATGGCAACTCTTTGATATTGTACTACCACAAGTGGGCATAGTCCTTGCATGACATTAATACACAAAACACACATTTGTAGTAAACATGCCTCTGCAGGCAACACACAGCAGCAGTCATACAACTCAAAAAAACGAGATCATTGCACTAATAATCTGAATGGTTCATTACAGATGCCGCAGACACAACAGTTTAATTGTTCGTGCTGATTTGTGCGAAGTTACATCTTGTGATTTATGAAAACGTCGTCGCTCTGAGAGCGTCGTGTGCTGACACCACTTCCACCAAAGTGATAAGCAGCTGTCTTTGTGTCTTTAAAGGTCGGCCACGTTCTGTATCTTTATGCTCATTAGTCGCAGTAGTTTGTCTCGAAGCTGAGGAACAACGCGGCGTTTTGTTCGACTTCCTGAATGCTGAATCCACATCTTTTTACCACAGGTCTGTTATTTAAAACTAAGCGCTTTAGTGTTTTGCAGTATTGTTGCAGCTCTGTCTTTTATTTTTTTATTTTTATCGTGAGCATAAAATACTTTTTAACTTTTAACTGACAACAGAATGTTGTTCTGTTATTTCCCACCAACCAAACTCACGTGCAGAGTCGTTACTAAACAACGACTGGCCGGTTCTGAGGGTGGATGTTTGTCTCAGGACCATTTTTCGTTATCACATCAGCTCAAAATACTTCTTGCATTCTTGCATCTGGGATTTGAATAGCTTTTTTATTAGGCCTAACTGTGGTGTGTGATTAAAATGTTCAGCAGAGACTCCCTCTGCCAGACCAGAGTTTCCTCTCAAAGCTTTTGGTTCAGGCCGCTGTGCTGGAGTCACAGCGCCCTCTGGTGTCATACAAACACCAGAACAACCTGATAGTTCTGCATTAAATACAGAAACAGCTTTACAGGATCAATAATACAGTCTTCCATTAAGCACAATAATATGTAAAGAGTGTTTTTAGAATATCTATCTGACCACAATGCTTTTCAAATAGATACTCTATGAAATGCACGCAGTGTGCCACAGGAATAATTACAGACTTTTTCAGTGAGTTACTGTAATGAATAAATAATGAATTCATAAATTAAGTACTAAATTTAAAAAAACTACGTATAACTTGATTAATTAAATTAGAATTTACGTGATGCGATAAAAACATCATTGTCATAAATATGCCAATTAGAAAAATCTATTTATGTCTTTAAATAAGGAATAAAATTGGAAATTAAAACTGTATTGTGAAATTCTTTTTAAGAGTTGAGTTTGACTGTTTATTACTGACCTTGGAAACAGCAGTTTCAACTCAAGGTTCACTTACTGTCTTGTTTCTGAGCTTCTGACTGTATCACACGGATCCTAAACGGCCTGAATAATGGAAAGTCTGAACATCTATAGTTCCATGACAACTGAGCAAACTTCATCTCCTGATGAAGACCGCGTGATACGCTCAAAAGCTGCGGAACAAGAGAGGAAGTGGACTCGTGGAGTTAACATTTGTGTTGTAAAAGGGCTTTTAAGGATTTATTTCTTCCGCGAATGAGTCTTCCTATCGTATTAAAGCTCATAATGCATTTACAGTTTCTTTCTGTCTGACACTGTGGGCCCTCCCTAAGACAAAATCGAGACAACTTTTAGCCTATATTTGTTTACATTTTGGCAAATGTGTACCATTAAAAGTATGCTGAATGAAATAATAGCAGTTCCTGTTTGCAGTGTACCCATGGATGTACAGACAATTATCAGTGGATTACTCTGATACTGAAGAAAACTTAAAAACGCAATGATTGTCAGGCATCTCTGGAGTTATAAGCAGCATCTTTTTTCAAAGAGGATTTATGGTAGTTTATTCACAACGGACATCCGAGATAATGATATCCTCGGGAAGTGGAAGCCACACTGAATCATGTCTGTGTTCAGATCTGACTGAGTTAGGACTCAGAAGTCCAATTTTTGACGTAAATTGTGGCACTAAGGTGTTTAAAGTACCTTAATTACCTCTATGAGCTGTTTGGCACAGCCGCCGCCGCTGCTGCAACTGCTGACTGTTGATACAATCAGTGGCCAAAACAACTAACTTCCCATTGTTTTTCGAACACCGGCATGCACCTGTCGTTAACTTAACAACCCACAGAGAGGTAACAGCAGTTCTTTTCTGACCGACTGACCTCTGATTTCATGTTATAGAGAAATACTTAACATTTGAATCTGAGTTTTCACTGGTGTTAATGGTAATCAGACTGGCTTTCATAGCTACTGCTACTCACCGTGGTCGTCCAGCAGGATGTTCTCTGGTTTCAGGTCCCTGTGTGACAGAGAAAGAGAGGGACAGTGAGGACAAAGAGGAGAGCCAATGAGACAGACGTCTTTGAGGTTCGAAGAGGCTGACCTGTAGACGATGCGTTCTCGGTGCAGGTCCTCCAGCCCGCAGCAGATCTCTGCAGAGTAGAAGACGGCTCTCTTCTCGTCAAAACCCGCCTCGCCCATGTGATAGATGTGAAACTTCAGGTCTCCTCCGTTCATGAGGGTCAACACAAGGCAGAGAGCGTCCTTCGTCTCGTAGGCGTACGCTAAACTCACCTGGAGACACAGGAGTGTTGTGTTAATGTGTTACTGAGGAAGCTGCGCGGTAATGTTTTGGGTGCTTCGGGTCTGATCAGGTGTAACTGCTTCATATCGGCTGCCGAGATGTTTAAATTACAGCGATGCATCGTAATTACAGAGAGTGAATCTTTAAATCAGCTTCTAACCGCAGCCGTCAGTAGTGCAGAAATGATTAGTCGTTTAGAGCAAAATGAATCGTCATCGGTTAAAAGCCAAAATATCAAACGCTCTCTGGTTCCAGCTTCTCCAGTGTGACGGTTTGCTACTTTGCTTTGTTTCATATCGTTGTAAACTGAGTTTATTTGGGTTTTGCTGTCGGTCGAACAAAGCAAGGCATTTGAAGACGTCACATTGGATTCTGGGAAATAGTGATGGACATTTTTTACTATTAATTAACGATACTAATATTAACAATTAACAATAATTGATCATGAAGCAATCCAGCATATTTGACGAAGTTGATGTACTTGCGTGATTTTTGTAACTTTTGGATTGTATCCACGCGGTTGAATGCACTTAATGTAAGTCGCTTTGATGAAAGCGTCACACCTGTAATGTGATGAAAATAAGCCATAGTTGCAGCTCAAATTTTTGCTTAATTTAAACTTTATTTGTGAATATTCTCTCTCCTTTTAACTCTGGTTTGTTTTTCATCAACTCCTGAGAAAAATGGCTGGCTCTTTAGAACCAGAATCGGCTTCGCTGGCCAAGAATGTGTTCACACACACAAGGAGTTTTAAGTTCCTCTCAATGTACTTACACACAGAACAATTTACAGGAAGACAGAAATAAACCTAAAGCTAAAAACAAGGACAGCAAAGCTGAACAACGATACAAACGGTACAAATAAACATAGAACTATTGTGTATGTGTCGTAGGAGAAAAATAGGTTTATATACAGAGTGACAAAGAAATTAATATTGAATGTTTAAAGTACTCGACTACTTTATATAGATGAAGTGGGCAGTTATGTACAGTGTGTGTGTGTGTGTGTGTGTGTGTATATATAGATGTTCCACTTTCTTCACCAGCTAGTCTCTACCTGTGTCTAATCAATAATTGCGGTTGACATCATGAAAGTATTCTAGGGTGAATTTTTCCTTTAATGTGAGACATTCAGGAAGCTGCCGACGCCGTCGCCTGCACGTCCCCACGACTAAAACACAAAATGAAGTCCGACTGTGTATTTTGACACTGAAGCCACGTTGAGCCACGAGGGACACCTCGGGCCTGGGAGCCCGGGCGAGCCGACTGACTGGAGTCCAAATCAAATAAGCTTAACGAACGTCATCTGGCAGAGAATCAAATCAAACAGAATAAACCTCCATGTTGTCTTTTAATTACTGCAGTTGTTAATATTGCTGACGTCACGTCCGACTGATAGAGAGCGAACTCAGAAATACGTGAAGCGTTTCACTCGACAAATAGATATTTTTTTAAGAAAGAAATGTCACCCGACGGTTACTGTCGAATGTGTAAAATGTCACAGGATAAGTCTGGTGAGATTCTATATTTTTCTACAGACAGGTACATAAACCATCCTGCTGCCAGAAAGACTCACTAGAGCACCAAATGTGGATTCAGCCGCTGCTAAAAATAGTCCCCAAAAACTACAATGACCAGCTGTTTTAGGACATTAGTGGGCGTTTAAAAAAAAAGAAAGAAACTATATATTTGTGACGCGTTTTTATACATCTTCAGTAGGAACCTCGGAGCTGAGAGCCACAGATATGGAAGGGAAGTCAGAAAGTACTGAGAGACGAACTAACACATTTTTGATTTTGGTCTTTTAATGGGATTTGGTGACAATAACAAAACTGAAGACTAAAGGGCAGCCTTATCCGTTAATCAGCTTTATACTTCCTTTGATACTTCAACTTTCACACGTGCTGAAGTTTTGTCATTTTGGTTTTCAAACATTCATAAGCAAGAAAGCCAAAGCACTGTTTAGAGTTTGAAAAACTCGAATCGAACTGCTCGCGCCTGCAGCAGTGTCAACGAGCAAAGATCCGCCAGTGAAGTCCAGAGTTCTTTGTAGTAAAGTTGCAAACACAACATTATTTATCATAAAGTATCAGGTCTCGAACAAGGGAACTCAATGTGATTTTTAAGTAGGGTTAGTGCATTAATGAATGACCATTATTATTAAAGCAAGATAACCAGTTTCATAATAAAATGTTATTTATGGCTAGACTGAACACACACACACACACACACACACACACACACTTCTGAATCCAGATCTACTGAGTATATCCTAGTTTTTAGTTTCAGTTCAGTTTCTGGTTAAAATTTTAGTTATTTGTTTGTATCATTCTATTTACCTCTTTGTGCTTTCTTATGTTGTTTTTGTTTTGTGACTTGTGTGCAACTTCCCGTTGGGAGAACTCTATCTATCTATCTATCTATCTATCTATCTATCTATCTATCTATCTATCTATCTATCTATCTATCTATCTATCTATCTATCTATCTATCTATCTATCTATCTATCTATCTATCTATTGTGTTCAGTATATGCGGATTCAAAATCTGCCGTGAATGGGGAAACCTTAGTAGACAGACAGTAGATAAGCTGAGATGCTTACCACAAATCTGCTGTTGACTTTCTCCAGGATCTGTTTCTCATTGAGCGCCATGGACTCTCCTTTCCTCTTCTTTATCCTCTTCTTCTCCAGTTTCTTACAGGCGTACATCTTCCCCGTGGCCCGTACCTGACACGCACACACCTGCAGGGTAAAGGAAGAGAGGAGAGAATTTTATTTGCATTTGCAAATAAAAGACACAATACACTCTCCTATTATAACAAAGACTATTTTCATCGTCATGAAGGGAGCGACAGTGAAAAACAAGTAAAGTCGCTTAAAATAACACTCGTTCCGAGATTTAAAGAAATATTCCGCCGTTATTATAGATGTAATCTCCATAAACAGATGTCTGCATTTGAAAGCAAAATCTGGGATAAGATGTTTGGTATTGGAAGCGTTTGTAGTCCGAGTAGTATTGACCAATCACGTTTTGGTTGCATGCAGGTAAACAGTTCGTGCGGAGAGCAAAAGAGACGGAGCTCATTGGCCGAAATGCAATCTCAGAGCCCTAAAGACGAGCTTTTTATTAGCTTTTTAAAACGTATCTGCGTTCAAATCGTCGTCAGATGATAGCCGATGGGTTCCCAGATTGTTATAGATGTGACGTCAGTCTTAATTTAATTTGTGTCTTTGTGGGCAAAACTATTTTTACTAACCAACCTTTAACTAACAGCCAGGTTACACTGCTTTAAACTGTTCTTATAATACCCTGTATTCATTCATGCACATACAGCAATTTAGCATTGCACTTCCATAAAGTCATAAGACTTGAGAGATTTAAAAAAAATTAGCTATTTTAAAAATCCTCTTACACAGTGGAGAGAAAGGATTGAGTTGTTTTATGTCACGGAGAAGATCACAGCAAAACTTCAGTTCCAATCAATCAGAAATAATTATGGAGAGAGAGGACTACGAGAGAGAGAGTAAAAGATTTCTTTTCCATTCTTCAAATGATTTGATCTATTTCATTTCTTTCTACTTGTCAATAAGATAATCCTCTTATTGACGTGTCTGTGAGTTGTTCTGTTGTGTGTTGAGTTGAACTTTGCACTTTAAAATAAAGTGTTTTAAAAACTGAACGTACTCACCTCTCCAAAGCCTCCTTTCCCTAAAACTCTGTACTGCCTGAATGTGTTTTTCGTCACCGGCTGCCTGTTGGACACAAAGACAAACTCGTTTACAAACACGCACTGCAACACATGTAAAGGTCCAATTAAGATCAAGTTATTAATTCAGACTGACACTATCTTGCCGTCCTGGGTATTGATACAGAGAATAATATACCGGATACACATGTGCTATCATTAGATTATTATTATATTATTGGTAAAGCCTGATGTGATATATATGTTTGTATGGTTTGTTTTGTCGTCGGGCTAAATGCTGTGTTCTGTTACGTATATGAAACGGTGTTACGCCTTGACACGCAAGACAAAGTTCAGAGAAATCTGACAATCAAATGAATGTTATTAGTTGCACCAGTGCTATCATTAATATTAAGAATTCCACCTGTGCTGTTACTATTTACGCCCATGCTCTCATTCATGTTATTAGTTGCACCTGTGTTGTTGTTATTATGGTTTATTATTTATGTTACCTTTGCAACAACTGCTCTTCCTGGGGTCCATGGGAGAGTTAAGGGAAATAAAGTTCATGAAATATTAAGGTTATTAGTTTCACCTTTTCATTTTCCCGCTGACAAGTCAAAATGTCTGGCCTACGATGATGAAGAGGCACATTTAGCTTCCGTCACTACAGCGTGCATGAGTTAGTCAGCTGAGCTGGTTAAAATGTTTCAGCAGCCTTCTGCAGAGCAGCCATCACCTGCGTTATGCGGCTGGCTGTGTGCTGCAGATTTTCAGCTCATTTCCATGGAGTTACACTCGTCCTACCATAACTAAGGCTAGGTACCGGTTGACGTTTTTGGTACCGCTGCCGATGTGATTCTTCAGTTTTGGTAGCAATAAGCAACAACTTACTTTGAGTAATATAAACATAGTTTTCTACAAAATCCTTCACACAAAATCATTTCACAAAAAAGGCCACAATTCTCAAATGTTAAATGCAGACTTACAAGAACTTCTCACAAGTTGAATAGTTTAAAGTTGGCAAAAAAATATATAATTGAAATCAGATCACTACGAATCTGATCGGGTGTTGGATGCCAACTTTCAGTACATGACAGAGTTCTATAGTCAGTGCTACAGACTCATTTTGGTTTGATGACCAGCTGTTCACTTGTTTTTTTTAGTTGAGTTTTGTCTACTCCTCTGTCATAGACAAATCAAAAGGAAAAGGCCTGGACTGGTAATTTTTTAGAGAGGAGTCAGATTAGATTTTATTTACACTGATGGAATTACAGAGCACATCGCTACCAACAGCACGGGGGGGGGGGGGGGGTCTCTTCAGTAGGACAGCCGCTTCAGAAATGCACTGATCGGGTGATTAGTCTGGAGTTTGAGGTGTTTGATTTGTCTAAAACTTCATTTGTCTGAGGATAACAAGGCTGATTTTTAACAGTTTAAACCATTCACAATAATGACCGAGGTGACATAACAGAGCCTGTTATCCCTGTAGGAGACACTCACTCCATAAATAATATCTCTTATAATAATAATAAACTTTATTTATATAGAATCTTTCATACAAAACATGCAGCTCAACATGCTTTACATTTAAAAAGGAATAAAGGAAACACAAATTAAGTTGAAAAGAAAGCAGGTACAGATAAGGTGCTTAGCGTTGCAGAGGAAGCCATCTGAAAGATCAAAGAAGGACGTTTAAAGGCCTAAAAGGTCGAAACAGCATGTGGGACTCCATGTGAAGCATGCGCATCGTTAGGTATCGTAAAATATCTTTGGGTAGGCTGTTCCACCAGTTGGGAGCATAGCTGAAGAAAGCTGCATCTCCGGTGTTCGCTTTGGTGGGGTTTTGAGGAAGCAAAAAACCAGCAGTAAAGGATCTAAGGGCTCGTGAAGGAACATAAAACAACAGGGAATAAGTGATGCAGGCCGGTGCTGAGCCACCGAGAGCTTTGTACACAAGTAGAGAGACTTTCTAAAAGCTCCAGGGAGCCAGTGCAGTGCAGCTGAGGCAGGAGTGACGCGTTCTCTCCTCTTTGTATTCGTTAGCAGTCCAGCAGCAGAGTTCTGGATAAGTTGCAGCCGCTCGATGGGCTTTTTATTATTCGATTTATTATTCATCCATTTATTTATTGCCAACAGGCAGGCAGTGAGGGAGCTTAAGGCAGATATGTACAATTGTGTATCATTAGCGTAGCTATGGGAGCTAATATTATGTTCTCTGATGACGTCACCTAGAGGAAGCATGAAAAGTGAGAACAGCAGAGCAGCACCCTTGTGCAACACCAAAAGTGTTTCTTTGACACATGGTCCCCTAGACGAATATAACGCTTTCTTCCCGTAATGTATGCTCGGAGACAATTTTAGATCACAGTCGGAAAGGCCAACCCAGTTCTCAGGGCGGTATATGAGAATTTCATGGTCAGCTGTGTCAAACGCTGCACTTAAATCTAAGAGAGCAAGAATTGAAACCTCACTGGCATCAGCACTAAGTCTCAGATCACTAACTAGCTTTGTGACAGCAGTCTCTGAAACCTGACTGACGTTTCTCTAGAGTATTGTTTTTATTTAGAAAGTTATTTATCTGGTGGAAACGGTCTTAGCCTAACATCACCGCTGCAAGAACACATTATAACTCAAATTATGGTGTTGGTTTTCATGTTTTTACTGCGGCTGAAGGATTAGAAATTCTCCTCCGTGGAGGGAATTCAATGACCCCGTGGTTTGCGAAAACGTCTCTAAACCCCTCAGGACGAACAGAAAAATTCAAGGCCATCAACCTTCCACAGTTCCTGGAAAGCTGACATGCCAGATATACTGATAAGCAGCTAGTGGGGAAGAAAACAGGCCTCATTCTGCTGTAAATAATGAGGAAAGAAGCTTCTGGTCGGGCACACAGACGTACCATCTGTCTCCACCTTCTCTCTCTTCCTTTTGTTTTGTCTCTTTCATTTTATTGATTTTCTCTTGTCTTTGGGTTTCTTTGAATATCTGTCTTTTTCTTCTTCTTTTCAATACCTTCCTCTCTTTTCCATCACTCCATCTTGCATTTCTCCGTCATCACCTTGTGGATTCGGGCCTGATCTTTTGTATTTACATCACTAAACGGGGATCCCTGCGGATGGACTGGTCTCCCATGTGGGTTGTTTGAGCTGATCCTTGAAGAACACCAGTTTAACCATTTAACCTAAACACGCGGTCCACTGCGGGACAGTTTGTTTACGGCATCACTGAGGTTTTTAAAGTGGAGTCTGGGAACCGTCAGAGGCCCCTGATGGGACACAGCCCCAGAAAACTTTCTCTGACTGTAAACAAACCTGATAAAACCCATAACAACCATTATTGTGACAGATTTATTTCTCCACCAACAAATTAACACTTACGGGATTCTGTACTGAATTACGGCAGACATCAGTGTGATGACGACTGAATACCAGGGAATGAAATCCCGTTTTTTCCTGGGAATTCTAATACAACTCTGCTCCCTTTTCCCAGGAAAACTCCCTGTGGGATTTCAACATGTGTGTATTTGTGTGTCTGTGTGCTGGTAATATAACTGGGTCACCTTTTCAAATACAACAGCTTCTTCCAGCTTCTTCTCATGCTAAATTGGCAGTCAAACCATGTGACAACATGCTGTATTTTCGCCGTACGACGATGAAGTGTGTGTTTCCCGGGACTCGTTTTCTTTGAAAGTTAGCAAAGTCTGCACTAAACCAGGCAAAAGAGCTTTTAAATATGAGGCTCAGTCCGCCTGGAACCTTCTGCTGCTGGATTTAAAATAGCAAGGTTTGGATTATCTGTCAGTTTCAATCATTGCTACAGAAACGGTTCTTTTGCGGTTGTTTTTAAGGTGCAAATAATTCAGATTTTGTGACATATTCAAAATCTGTTTTGTCGGTACCTCATTGTTATTTGCTGCCTATCTTGGCCAGAACATTCTTGAAAAAGATTTTTTTTTTATCTCAATGAGGCGGATCAAAATGTACATAACTTTTAGAGGAAACATTTTGGTTTCTGCCTTAATGAATGCTCTTTACTGTGATTAAAAGACCTAATTAGATGACAGAATTGCCTGCTGCACCTCCCGCATCACTCTGCCCAAAATTACAATAAACAAAACCTTCTCAGATATCCTTTAGGCTACAACAACAGCCTGTTATCAAAGTCACCGCTGAAATTCAACCGAACTGTGAAACTTTGCAGTTGAGCAATTTCAAACTCCTATCTTGGAATATGTAATGGTGATATCACTCACTGGGGAGAGGGAGGAATGAGGCAACTCGCTGAGCATGTTGTTACTGGTATTATGGTGGATTTTAAGGCTAGTGTAGCCTCTAAATGAGCCTCGTGAGCTTTTAAGTGGTGTGTGTGTGTAAAGATGCACATAATAGAGAGAAACGGCAGCAGAAAGAAAAAAGCAGCATGAGACATTTTGAAAAAGAAACAGAGATGAGACAGGGAGGTTAATTTCACTCGGTCGAATCAAAGTTTACCTCTCCAGCCATTTCCACTGGAGGAACCTGTTGTAGTACATGCTGTCGAGGTAGTCTGCGAAGGGCGCCACGCTCAGGTAGTCGTGGATCAACCTGGAAAAAACACAACGGAGAGCACGGAGGTCATTTTCATGGCAGCCTATTTTAACTTCAGCTGAACAGCAGCCAATGTGGCCAAAAGTTCATTTCTCTCCATTACCCAAGATTCTCCTGGGTCAGTTGCTTTTAAAGCTGAATCGATTAATTGATTAGTCACTTCACAGACAATTAACAACAATTTTGATAACAGAAGTAATCCAGCCTCCACGATGTGAGGATCTGCTGCTTTTCTCTGTTAACACTGTAAAGTGGATATCTCACGGAACGCTGCTCTGATAAAACAAGACATTTGAAGACGTCACGTTGGGCTATTATCAGTATTATCTGACATTTTATAGTCCAAACAACGGATAAGTTCATTGGAACAGTAAACAACGGATTAATCAATAATGAAAATAAGTATTAGTTGAAGCCCTAGTTGCTTTAAAGAGTAAATTAATATTAAACTGCTGTTTTTCAATCAGTGAATATTATGTACAGTGTAGCGCTGAAACAATTAGTCAATTAATCGATTAGCTGATCAACAGAAAATTAATAAGTAACTATTTTGGTAATCGATTAATCATTCGTCATTTTTTCAAACATAAATGTTTGTCTTACGTGACAGTGAACTAAAACTCTTTGGCTTTCAGAACAGAACAAGCAATTTGAAGACGTCGCCTCAGACTTGGGAATTTCTCTCAATTTTCTGACATTTTATGAACCAAACTATTTTCTCAATTAATCAGTAATAGAAATTATTAGTTGCAGCGTATAGTCACTTTATTATACTACCAATAGTGTTGCAAAGGACAGTTCTTTGCCTTTTTTCCTTTTGATAAAACCATTGAAATGCTTATCGATAACATGAGAAAACGGAGTGCAGCAGTTGCACAAGTGGAGTCAGCAAAGTGATTTTAAAGTTTGCTAACAATAGCTAACATTAGCAACCATAAGCTACCGGTCATGAGCAGACCAAGACTATAAGACTGTATCGGCAAAGCCCCTGAAAGCACCAGATCAAGCAAGGATGGATTTATTTTCTTGAATGAATTCATTTGTAAGAGGACAAATGTGTTATTTCTTCTTTCAGAAGTTGCATTGTCATAATTTAGCTTCACTTCAGGGGTTTGTATAAAAACAGACATTCGTATCTTCACTGATTTGGAATCAATTCACAAAATCAAAGATTGTTTCTACTTGATAAACACAGTTCACTATGTCCACATTACTGAAAAGAGAGAAATCATTTCAGTCGGGTGTTTCTAACTATGATGCTGGAGGAAGGAAAAGTACTGTAACCAGCCCCATTTCAAATTGACAGCAAGCATTTGTATGAATTTAATTTAATAATCTTCTGAAAAAGGAGCTCAGGATATTTTTTTAGGTTCTCACTTCCTGAATACAGGAAGGGTGTTTTTAGTCCACTGACATGAAACAGCCCTGATCAAGGTCACTGTCTGGCTGAAACACTGACAAATAAAGCAGACGAAACAGAGAGGGAATATGCAGCTTATTGGAATAAAAGAATTAAGACAATTGCCGTTATTATAAATATGTTACTGGCAGGCTTTTGCAACCCTGAGGTGAATAGTAATATTTCGACACAAAAAAAGAAACAACTGCACACGTGGTTGCAGTATTATTAAATCAAAATGATTTTGAATCAAATCCTGACCCCAAGAATTTAAATGATCTCAAATTGTATATGAATCTTAAATGAATGCTTTGAATCATGTTTTCTTTATTCGCACATAGCGACTCTGTGTAAAGCACTCCCATTCTGCACGAAAGCAGCGTTCAGTGGCGTTAACGGCGTAAAGGTCGGGCACATGGCGATGCAGAGAAGAGAGGTTCATTATCATTAGTTTGAATTCTTGAACTCACACTAGAAGAGATGTCGGGGATTTCATGGGAGTTGTTGAAAATAAGAAAAATGTCGAATATGACCAGACTTGTCATTTACCTCCTTACCAGGCAGAGAAGGATAAACAAACTGCCAGAGTTCGGAGTTCGCAGTGTTAAAGCTGTACACAGCAGCGTAGTAAATTACTCATGTCTTGTACTTGATGTGGCTTGAAAAACAAGCTGGCCTCACGCCTACGCAACAAGCATGAACAGAGCCGTTAGAGGATGTTACTCAATGTGTGAGGGTTGTTTATGGATTGAACAATGAGCCCTTCCTCAACACGACATTTTATTAGAATATTTTTCTTTCCATCCTGCATGCATTTATCTCCTGTTTATTTTCTTCTTAATCCGAATTGCACCATGACTCATTTAAGTGTCTTCTTGATTTGAAGTCGGCAAGTGTTTCGCTCTGCTTCACAGCAATATTTTCCGACCACGATTAACAGAGTGCTCACTACCGTTATGAACTCAACTTCCTAATTTAGGAAATACTGGAGAACAAATTTGTTACAAAAGCAAGACCTAATGTTACAGGCCTGAAGCTGCTCTGTCATGGACTTTATTTTCTGTATTTGTGTGTATTGTGCATCAAAGACATTAAAGAGTGACACTAAACCACACTAAACATTAAATCCACTTTTTTTAGTTAGTAAATGATATGTACAGTCACTTTATTCTGCTAGTATTTTCCTTTATCAATTGATTCTGGTCCCAATCTATATTTTCATTCATAACTGAAATGATTTGCCTTTTTTCAGAAAAAATCAAGTAATTCTGTCCGTTGGCCCCAGTGGGGCGTGGGAACCTTTTATAATGTTACAGGGATGTTTCTAACGACTAATTTCTCTGCTGAAATTTAAATTTAGACTAGTCGACTGGTCGAAAAGTAAGAAAACATATTGGTTTACCAAGTGCGGCTAACGTTAGCAGTGCTAGCACCAGCAGCCTGCTCTCCTTGCAGGTTAACGTCCACATGCCTGTGCTGAATGTGGTGACGCATTGCTCCGGTCGACTGGTTAAATGCCACTTTATTCTGACACAGCCTACATACAACCTTTTTTTCAATTTCTAGATCAAAACGCTGCCAAACTGCGCTGGTTTAAATTCGGGCATTAGCACGGGGGGCTGCCGCCTGCTGGGTGGCTGCCGCCTGCTGGGTGGCTGCCGCCTGCTGGGTGGCTGCCGCCTGCTGGGTGGCTGCCTAACATCTTAGACGCAACAGTTAAGCGGCGTCGTACATTATATATAAATAATAAAATAATTAGTAGGCATGGGATGATATGAAAATTTCATGTGACTATTATCCTGGCAATATTATCTCGATAATCATCAAAATATGCTTCAAACTCTTTAAATGGCACTAAAACATACTGGAATCACTTTACTAACATAAGTAAGAGAGAAATAAATCATTTAAAAATAGCAACATCGTGTGAGTCTGTTCTTTCAGGCTCTACCATGATGTCAAATGGTACAGACAACAATTTCATCGGTTGCATCAGTGTATATATAATTTATCCCTGACTTCAGAAATAACAAAAAGTCCAACTGGCATTGGCACTGGGCTTTTCAAGTCACACGAGAGGATATTCACGATGATCCCGATAATGGAAAGTCACCACGATCAACTTATCTTGAGTGTTTTTTTATCCCGATCCGCAATAAACTCGCATATCGTCCCATCCCTGATAATTAGTTTAACTGACTAGTATTTCTGGTGCAACATTTAATCGACGAGTCGACTAACCGCGCCCATCCCGAGCGCGGTAAAGGTAAAACAGTATGCAAAGTTCACGAATAGTGCAAATGTGTCCTCAGTGTGAGCACCACCACACTGCTTCTGTTCATTCATTTTTAATGCAGTGTGTGAGATCTGTACACATAAGGAGCCAAGAGACAAGCCATAGACATCATCCAGTGCCAATGGTAAATCACCAAAGGGCTGCTGAGATAAGACTGCTCCCCCCGGGATGACAATGGACGCCGATCAGCCAGTCGCGCCCTGCTGCGGGTCCTCACATCTCCACAAGCTTCGGAGCACGTTTCCAGCTAGACCTTATTTAACGGACCTTATCAAAAATCTAAACAGTTGAATTCTTAAAACTTAATTTGGTGACACAACAGCAGTTTCAGAAAATTACAACAGTAGAGTCTGGCTGAAATAACAAATTATGATAAGATGGGTTATTCCGTAATAATGGTTGTATAACAAAAGAATGCTGTGTAAACCACTGTATTGTAACTCTACTTAAAGTCCTTGTTCTTTTATAGATACCGGACACGTTTTATAGGTAATGTTTACTACAAACTAAAAAAGAGCACTGTGCTTAACTATCTTATTTATGACTGATGATCAATTCTAGTATATTTCAGGACAGCATTAACTGTAAATAAAAATACATATAAAATCATTTTCTAACATGAAAAACTATATCGGCGATTACTTTAAACAGCCCTGCGCAGTGTCTGCGGGTACAGCAGTCCTCTCAGGCTGCATACAGTCCCAGCAGCCTTCACCAGTAATTTAGGACAGCCTGTATGTAACCTGAGCGGCAAAACCCAGGGCAAACCACTCTTTGTGCTGGTTAAACTGATTGCTTTGAGTGCATCGTGTTAAGTGAAGTTGACTCAGATGAGTTTATCAACTGTTTAATCAACTCAGATCTCCTCTCATCTGGTCGATGGACAGTGAAAGAACGCTGTTTAGAGAGAGATCCAAAAGAAAATCAACCTGAAACAATAAGGGGGGGGGGCATGTCGCCTCTAGTTGATGGAAAAATGCATGCTGGGATACTCATCTACCCCAAGTCCACACAAGTCAGCTCCCAAAGCATCCTCATTCAAATCTTTGGAGCAAGAACATTGCCAGGCATTTGGACTGTTCTCGGCTAAACGCAGACTTTGAACTGGGACTGTCAGTCCACGAGAACACAAGTACAGACAAGACCTCTGAATGTAAAAAGTCTGAGGTGTTAAGTTGCTCTTTAAACATGTTGCATCCTCACTCCCTGATGCAGTCCTCCTCTGGGCCAATCAGAATCCAGCACACGTGGAGACTCGAGTCGCAACTTCTTAGTTAACTTAGTTGATTTTAACACCAGTGACTCAGCAAGTGAAGTCACAGTGACTCATGACTTCACTTGGACTTGGGCCTTGTTACTTGAAAGACTTGAGACTCTGCCAAAACCAGAAGCAGAGACAGAGCCGACATTCAGGTCAGTGTTCACAAACAAGTGCCCTGCTTTCAATGCACGATTGTATCTGCACCACAGGATTTCTATTTAAGTGTCTATTAAAGAGAACAGAAACATCACAGAAAGAGAGAGATGAGGGCTGAGATATTTTGGGATAAGAGCTGACATTGATCACTGATGAAATGATCTGTTGTGGTTAAAAAAAACACTTGCTGTGGTTTGCCTGCATCTTATATCATGACATTTCCCAAATATTCAATTTATTTATATAGCGCCAATACAGAAGTTATCTCATTGCACTTTTCCTATAGAGCAGGTCTGGACCGTAGCCTTTATAATATTGGCTGCAGTGTATTGTCAGGGTAATCTAATACACATCATTTTATTAAGCGTTCATGATTTGTGTTAATTTGCAGCCAACTTTCTGTCTGTGTTTACAGTTTGAAACGCATTAGGGTCACTTTCACACTTGTAGTTCACTTCATTTGGCCAGGGAACTTCACACTGACTGATTACAAATGAAAGTTGTGTGGTCACTCATTCATTGGGCAGTTTTTGCGACGTCATCCTGCATCATCAGCGCTACATGGACTCTCGCGGGGAAAATCAAACTCTGGAACCAGAGTAAAATCACAAAATGTACCATTTTATCAAGTCATTCAACGTCTTAATGTCATTTTCTGTAAACCGTGATGGTCTGTTGTTTCTCTACACCGCCAGGTGTGGAATTCTGGTGGGGAATATTATCAGAATCAGAAATACTTTATCGATCCCCGTAGGGAAACTCTTTAAACCCCTTTATGTTAATTAATTGTTGCAAAAACCTAAATAAATTAGGTCATTTTAGTCTGAAAACATTACAAATCAGCCTTAAGAAATCCTACATGTATAATCATAGAATGGAAACTCTTTTTCATGTCATTAAAACCCCCAAATTTCCAGAAATAAGAGCAAAGACACGACGGCTCTGTGTCTGATTCCTTGTCTGAAAGGGGCTGAACAAAACAAACACGTATGATACCCTTATGATCTTACTTGGTACAGTCCTTGAAGAGCTCTTTGCAGGCCTCCTGCTGCAGCCTCTCGGTGCACCGAGCCATCATGGCCTCCTCCACCTCGGGCACGTGGTCCTCCGACTGCACCGCAAAAAGAATCACTAAGTTCAGGTAAACACGGTGACTCAGCCCTGACAGTAAACTCACAGACGAAAGCCGGATGAACTGGGTTTAAGAGGGTGCTGGTAGATGATTATCCTCAACACTTTGCAGAATTCTGCATGTTCAGACTTGCATGCACACAGATACAGACAGATGAAGGCGAAAAACTGAAGTACACAGACAGACAGAGTTAACAGAAAAAACAGACTTCAAGTAGCAATTTGGCTAAATTTGCAAAATATACTTACATAATAATAATACAAATGTCCCTGTTCATCTTTAAAAGGAGCATTCCAGTGGTTTCAGATTAGTGGATTAGATTTCTGACTTCAGATATTCTTTTCTCTGCTTGATGGTGCATTCATGAAACTCTGTATACTGTAGTGCTGAAGTGCTGTAATTGATAAGCTGACTGCATTTTGGATTTTGGATTTGGAACAGCATTATTTATTTTCTTTCTTTATTCTTTCATTACTTTTGTCATTTTGGGGGGGGGGGCAAAGGATATTTTGTGCTCTTTTATTTTGCTGTAACTGAACAGTAAATGCAAAACTTGATTGTGCTGTTTTTCCACACATTCTTTATTCTCTTTTATTTGATCATTTTTCTTTTAACACGAGTAAGCCTGGAGAAAAATAAAAACTTGAATTACAAAAAAATCATCAAGTAAAAATTTGAGTCATGTAAAGAATAGTATGAATTTAGTGGTTTCTTGCATTAGATTGGCTGATGTTCAGCTGTCAAATCTCAGATATCAGAGTGTTCTTGAACGCAGCATCAGGGAGCGTTTCAAAACAGTCGTGCCTCTCATACGTCAATAACTTTGCTTTCATATAAAAGTTATGTTGTTAAAGGGACGGATTATCTATCTCAAGTCAGAGTTCGACTTGATTTTTATTTATTTATTTATTTATGCATTTAGCGTACAAAATCATTTTCGTACAAGTCAAAGTGTGCAGATTTTTTCGATGCTTATGTGGAAGGTTGAGCATAAATCTAAAAACTCAGCAGTAATTTAAAGTATACACAGTTGAATGAAGTGAACGGCTAAAACGTGCAACACCATGTTGCACCAGATGACAGCTGCTGCCCCCTCTGGCCCCGCCCAAATCTGTGATGTCAGACCAGTCCTTGAATTTTCTCCAAGGATATCGAGTGAAGCTAGTAAACGTCTTTAACTGAAAGTAGTTTTCTCTGCAGGGAAACATAGAAAGGACAGAGATCCATGAAATCAGCAGCTACCTTTGGGCTGAAGTATTTGTCGATGAGTTCCTGACCGCAGTCCTTCCTCTTCTCATCTGGAGTCACCTCGTACTCCGCCTGCAGAAAAACACATCGAAACGAAATCAGCTGCTACAGGAGCGCTGTTTCAGAACCCCCTTTGGATGCAGTTTACTGGGGTCCAAATGTTTAAACGACCTGTACTCTCTGAAAACCTTCCATATGCCATTTCATTTCACTGTTCACACATACACCGGTATTTATAAAAACAGACTGAGAACTGGGGGCGTAATCTGAGTTCGATATGATGGAGATGGAGATGGAAAAATAATGAATACATAGTTCACTTAGGTTGTTAGCCAGTTCCACTGATTGTGTGATTTTTTTTTGCAGTCAAAGGTGCATTTAAAAACTTAATTTTCATGAATTGCTGTGGCATCGTGAGATAGGCCATATTGAAATAAAAATGCTGGAATGAAAAGAAGCCGGATCAAATGACGTTTCATGAAAATTAGCTGAGTTTTGAACATTTATTGTATTTCACAATTTCATGGTTATACATTTTGTCTGGATAGGAGTCCTAATACCGAACACTTTGGGTCTTGCTATGATAAAGCACGTCAATATGTGACACACAGAGATTCGGCTGGGAAACAATCGGCCCTTCACGGCACTTTATGACACAAAGGTCAATATCAAAATGACTGAACATACATTAAAGCAGATTACAGGTTTAGATTAAAGTTATTTAAGTCAAGACCTTCCTTTAAAAAATATTCTGTTTCTGAGGAAATATCTTTTTTTTTTACTTGTTGAGTGTGCAGCTGTAACATTTTCAAAAACTATTTTTGAATCAAGCCCTTCAGAGGTCACTAGGGGAGCAGACTTTTAACAGCTGTATTTAAAGGTCACATATTGTGCAAAATATAGTGGTGGGACGGTGAGGTCACAGGGAGCAGAGGTGAAGAAGGTGCAGGACTTTAAGTACTTAGGGTCAACGGTTCAGAGCGATGGAGACTGTGGAGAAGAGGTGAAGAGGCGAGTGCGAGCAGGTTGGAGCGGGTGGAGAAAAGTGTCAGGTGTGTTGTGTGATAAAAGAGTCTCAGCAAGAATGAAAGGAAAGGTGTTGGAGACGGCGGTGAGACCAGCGATGTTGTACAGCTTAGAGACAGCGGCACTGAAGGAAAGACGAGAGGCAGAGCTGGAGGCAGCAGAGCTTAAGATGCTGAGGTCCTCTTTGGGAGGGACGAGGACGGACAGGATCAGGAACGAGGACATCAGAGGGACGGCTCGTGTTAGACGTTTCGGAGATAAAGTCAGAGAGGACAGATCGAGGTGGTTTGGACGTGTTCAGAGGAGAGACTGTGAATATATTGGTAGAAGGATGCTGAGACTGGAGCTGCCAGGCAGGAGGTCTAGAGGAAGACCAGAGAGGAGGTTTATGGATGCAGTGAGAGAGGACATGAAGTTAACTGGTGCGAGTGAAGAGGACGCAGAGGACAGGGTTAGATGGAGGCACATGATTCGCTGTGGCGACCCCTGAAAGGGAACAGCCGAAAGGAAAAGAAGAAGAAGAAGATATTGTGCAAAATACACTTTTTACACAAAAAGTGTGCTTTTCACTTTTTTTAACAGAGCAACAAATGATGATTAAAGACCCTCCCCTCCTTTTTCTCTTGCTCCATGTGTCAGGAAGTACAGTGTGTGCTTCAACAAGCCATTAGATTTGCTTCTCCATCCGACGGTCTATGGGGAGCTGATCTGAACAGCACCGCCAGTAACACGCAAATTGTTCTGCTGCTACTGGCTAGAGCTCAGCAATGTGGTTAATTAGCATCACAATATTGATCTAAATCTTGATCCAATATCGATTTATACAAGTGTATGCAAAATGATAAAACAATATTTCAAGTAACCATGTTCATAACAGGTTATGCACTACGTCAGTAAAAATGTGCAAAACAAAAACCTCAGTGACTTGTTTGGTTCTGTTTTAATTAGCTTGGAATAATTCATTTAGACTATTTGGCATTTTGTGCAACAATGACGCAGTCATCATATCATCACGATGATATGATGACTGCACTGAAAGTCAATAAGCAATAATATTGAATGATTGCTCAGATGTACTACCAGCTCTCTGCGTGACCACTGAAGACCTCTCGAGGCCATGACTTTAGAAAACCCAATTTAAGATTTAATTGACGAGTTTTGGGAGGCCTGTTCCACACCCTGCAGAACATGAACTGATTGTATCTACTCCCCCTCACATCAACCATCCCTCTGAATGACTTGCAGTAAACTGAGCCTGACTGGAAAACTCCAAAGTGCTTCCTATACTCTCTCACAGCGAGAGCCTGTAAACTAATGCTAAGTGACAGCAGAGACGGTTCAAATCTCATTTTCCCTCTCCATCTCGTTCTCTCGCAGAGTTCTCAGAGAAGAGACGGGAAGCGGTTGTGGGGTAAAAGAGAGCATAATTGCTTCGTATGTGCGTTGTATCCACCGGACGACTGAAAGCTGGAAAGCCGTTTGGCTGAGCTGGTCAGTCAGACTGGAGCCTCGCTGCCTTCACACAGAGAGACGGAGGGATAACCTCTCCACCTCCACTCATCACGAGTGACAGCAAAGAATTACTGACCCGCTGACTGACTGACGAACATATGTGACACTTCACGCATCAGAGACAGGAAGGCAAACGGAACAGAATAACCTCAAGTACAACACTTCTTTGCAGCCACTTTTCTCCTCGTGACCGTGATACTGTCTGACCTAAAGTATTTGAATCACTTAGACCTTTAGCCATGCTAGCAGCAGGGATTTAGCGATGGCGTTTTCGGTCGATCAGTCGGTCGGTCGATCCACTACTTTGGTCCAGACTGAAATACCGTATTGGCCCGAATATAAGACGATATTTTTTTTCTGGATATTACATTTGAAAAAGGAGGGGCGGTATTATATTTGAGGATGAGACAACAGCAGATTCTTTCTGAATGGAGAGAGTAGCAGTGTAACATCGGCTCCTACGGAGAGTGTTGCATCATGGGTTGTTTGTAGCCTTAATGTTGATGGGTTAGCGAGTTTTCTTTGAGTCTTTATAGTGTGTGTTCAAAGGGTAATCGGCCTTAAAGGTTTTTTCCCGCGGCTCATGTGAGAATATCAACTCCTTTACTGCAGAAACAGTCCGGGGACGGAAATATCTCAAATATCCTCAAAATACAAAAACATCTGTTGAAAAATGGTCTTATATTTGGGCCAATACAGTATCTCGACAAATATTAGATGGACTGCCATGAATTTTTGAACAGACACGCGTGGTCCCCTTTCATGGTGATTTCTATAATCCCTGAAACTTCACGTAACATGGATGGATTGGTACTCAGATATTCATGGTTCCCAGAAGATGTTTGCTAACGACTCTGGTGATCCTCTTTTCCTCTAGCGCCACCATGAGGTTGACACTTTTTGAGTGAAATGTCTCAACAACTTTAGGATGGATTGCCAAGAGTTTTGCTGAAGACATTAATGTTCCCCTCAGGATGAATTGTAATAACTTGATCCGCCAACATTTCATCTAGACCAATCATCAGGTCAAAATCTCACAACGCTACTGGCATTCCCATCAGCCACCGCTGCGCTTTGTGTTCAGCGCTAATTAGCAAATGTTAGCATGCTAACACACTAAACTAGGATGGTGAACATGGAGAACATTATACCTGCTAAACATCAGCATGTTGTAGTAGCATTGTCATTGTGAGTCATTGTTAGCATGCTGATGTTAGCATTTAGCTCGTGTACAGCCTCACGGAGCCGCTGCCATGGCTGTAGACTCTTAAGCCTTTTTCACGATTGGTAAAATGGCAATATAAATAAATAGAAATCAGTAATAATTCTATCTGCATCTCATGCTGTCGATGATCACATCATATCTTATTTGATGGGACACAGCAGCGTTTGCACCTTAATGTACTTTAAGAGTAAAACATGAAGCGGCACCGTTAGAAAGGAGGCGCGGGACTGATGAATAATCTGATGTCTCCTTCAGGCAGAATACCAAGTGATAACCGACCAGGTTGATATATGTTGAGGTGTGTGTGAGTTATTTTGTAGCAGTGTGACCAAAAACAGGCAGAAGATACTTCAAAGCAACATTTCACTTTGTGTGTGTGTGTGTGCCCATAAGAGTGAAGGAGGAAACCACAGTTTATACTTTATCAACTGTACACAGCATCAATAAACCACACACACACACACACACACACACACACACTCCACGATGAGAATAAAACAACAGTGTGACTGAAACATTCCTCCAGTGAGCAGGGACAGCAGCGAGCCGTTCACTGTGACAGACGAGGTCAACAAAAAGTGTGTCTATGTAGGTGTGTGTGTGTGTGTGTGTGTGCTTCATGTTCTTATATCCCGGTGGGGACTTTAACCTGAACACACACTAACCCACGGGGTCCCCACGGGCAGAGACGGCTGTTTGAGGGTTAAGACTTGGTTTTAGGGTACAGGTTACAGTTAGGTTAAGCTTCGGGTCAGGGTTAAGGTCAGGCATTTAGTTGTGATGGTTAAGGTTAGGGTAAGGGGCAAGGGGCTAGGGAAAGCATTATGTCAATGATCGTCCCACACGGGGATCGTGAAGCAAACAGTGTGTGTGTGTGTGTGTGTGTCAGGGATACAACATGGGAGGTAGAAGAGAGCGACACACTGATGCTGTTTTCTCTCCTTTGCTCCCAGAAGTCAAGAGTTCATGTGTTTCATTAAACAGATATTAAACTCCGCTTCCTCGTGTTGGAGGCGCTCCAGGATAATTAAACTTCCTGCATCAGAGGTCCTACATGAGAACCAACCAGCTCGCCGATTTACGTCCACCAGCTGCCTGTAAAATAACTTTAAAAACACAGCTGTTTAAAGGGTAAGATCACCCAAATCACAAAACACATAGTTACCGACTTACCTCTGGTGGTGTCACATGTTTTGGTTTTATTTGTGCAGGTTTTCAGATTTCTGTCTTTAAGATTTCTGTACAATGGAGATGAATTGAATTTAGTTTGGTTTTGTCTTCAGGGAGGCATGGAGGGGTGCCCTAAAAGAATCACTATAAAGGGGTGCCGTGGTTTAAAACGTCTGGGAGCCATTAAACGTCGACCAGGTGTCAGATCAGAAAACGCTCATATGAATCATTTTTGTAGCACTCATATGGGTCATGCTGGAAAACACTGATAAAGGACCGATTTAGTCACTTAGGCATGAAGATTTCAGACGTCTCAAAATAAGATAAGATAGAACTTATATCAATGATATCAATATATCAATAAGGTGCAGATCCAAAATATACACAGGTTAACGGTAAGGATCGTTCTTGGCGAGCTGCATGTAGATATGTGTGAGAAGTGATAGCTATGTATGTACAATATCAGTCTCAAGTACACAAGTGTTAATGGCTCATTCGAAATGTTCAGTGATTACGTCTATGATATTGGATGTAATGTTCCAAATCTTGGCCAATAAAACTAAAAGTATCTGCATGGCTAATTGAGACAATGACTTTCATCAGAAAGTGACCCTTTAAGGCTGCATTTTGTTGTTTTAATTCTCTTTTTAATCCCTTATATTACATTCTTGTCCTGCTGACCTCTTTATTTACCAGGTAAACAAGTTGTAACCTTGTCCTGCGATGATGTGTTTGTTATTTTTCAAAGGAATTTGGGAAACGTCCATCCTTTTTTTGTTTTTGTTTTTGTTTTTTTAAATCCTGCCTCCCTCCTTCTCACCACAGCACGAGCTGAGGATGATACACTCACACACACATCCCTCCCTGCCGTCTGTAGCAGGAATCGAAGAGCATTTCGAGGAAGAAAGAAACACAAGTCCTTGAGACCAACACCTTCCTCCCTCATTCCCACACACACACACACACACACACTTCCACACTAGCAGTCATGGAAAAGGGCATTTGGGACAAAACTCTCAAACTCTGCAACCCAAACACACACACTTCCAGGAACAAGACAAACATCCAAACACCCCTCTCTCTCTCACACACACACACACTCTCTCTCTCCTTACCACAGCATCCAGGAACTTGACGCAGCGTCTCAGTTCGGGTCGAGTCTCACAGAACTGTCTGAACAGTAATCGTCCGATAGGCTGCCGCTCACAGAGGCTGCTGTAGTCCTTCTCTGTAGAGACAGAGAGGGAGACGAGGTTGTTTCATGAACTGTAACGCTAACGTTACGTTTCACTTATAATCTTTCTCGTGTTTCAAGCAAATTCAGCAAAATAAAACATGAATGACTGCATCTGCGTCAACTACCAGTGTTTCCTGCAGTGCTTCACAGAGGAGGCTGCCGCCACTAACCTCAGAAATGATTACACAGTTATTAGTTAATAATATCAGGCCTATTAACCTACCAGCAAAATGAGCAGCGGCACCACATCACACAGCACAAGCAAAACATTTAAGCGAGGCGATTATTTAGTTTTCGATTAGTTTGTATATTTGCTCAGGTAACCAAACACAAAAACACAATGCATTAAAGGATTAATGAAAAGGGATTATATTTTATTAATGAACGGAAGAAAAACCACAAACTAACTGCGAAACACATACAGAAGAAAAGAGAAAAAAGAATAACCAAAAATGATTTGCCAAAAAGCAAACAAACATGGGACACACACATGTAACATACATGTACATCTAACAGGAACACAAGGTATACAATGAGAGAGAATGCCACAACATGGAGGTTTCAAGTAGCTTGTTAACGTTTTTGATGAAGGAAGGTTGTGTTGCAGTATGATTTGATTCCCTGTATCTGATAAAGAACTGACAGACATGAAACAAGCGCTCCGGTCTGGATTCGAACAGCGGGCTTTGCAGTTACGTACACCACCGCGGCCCAGCTCTGGTCTCAGCCAAGTATAAGAACTTTTTCTCAATTTCTGGTTTCCACTCGAGGTTTTTATGCAGAAACTGAAAATTTGAGTCAGTTTAAGTCCTGATGAGCATTCATGCTGGTCCAGCGCCTGAAGTGATACCTTCCACAACCTGAACTTTTAAGACCTTTTCAGTCCTGAACAGCTTCCTGTATGATGTTTGTCTGTGGGAGTTGGCTATCTGTGTGCACACTGTCTTAAAACCCTCTCCTTTCTGTTTGTGTCTTTCTCTTCTCAGATGTGTTCTGTTTAAGGTGATGTGTAAAACAGGTGCGTCAAACTGAGAACAGAACAGAATCATTTCATCATCCATTAATCTTCAGATTATTTTCTCGATTAATCAATTAATTTGCCCAGAAAATATCAGAAAATAGTGAAAGATGTTATTCGATTATCAAATTAGTTGACGGTTAATTTTCTGTTGATGAGTTAACTGATTAATCAACTAATGGTTTCAGCTCATCTTGTTTAATCTTTTCATGCACTGTTTCGCTGTGTGATGTATCATCCAGTTCAGCTGCTGAACGCTTCGATATCCTCGTTTCTTACAGCTGATTCCAGCTCCCCCTGAATCTTTTCCCCACATGCTTATCAGAGCTCGGACATCTTTGTTTTTCCAAGATAAAAAAAAATTGTAGTTCTCTTTGTGGTGTGATGGATTTGGTTGTAGTACAGTGGTTATTGTTTTGGGTCCTTGTCGTGACGTGACGACACATTTGTTTGACCAATCAGGATCAACGGCACAGTCTGAAAGTACCTGGAACTTGGACTCGGTTTGACCTCCTGATATTTCTCCCTAACGCTGCCGGAAAACAAATAAAAGCAGAACCTGACAATGGCTACACGTTACTCCAGTACAGGAACCCTTTCGCAGTGTTTTTACCACCGAGGATGTCTGCTGTTGAGATTCTGTCTTATACCCGAAGTGTGACTGGACACTTTAACATTTTTATTACAGGTGCAGTGGCAAACTTCTAGTCTATAAAGATAAAAAAATAATTAAACAATAAAAAGTAAGAATAAAAGTCCAAATAACTGAAACTGGTGAAAGTCAGAAGAATAACCAATGAGAAAAGATTTGAGGTAGAAGGAGGTGGGATTTTGTCAATTACTCCCTGTGGAGGGGGGGGGTCAATTCAATCAGTGAATCATCCAGTAAGCATTGATTTGTTGGTGGAAAAATGTTTGGATTAAAAATGTCTAGGGGCGCCTTGGGGACGGGCTACGGGTGCAGCAAGATTCGTTTATTGCTATTTTTTTCCAAACATTTAAACATGATGGAATACAGTGATTTCCATGCTGTTGAAACAACGGCTATATGTAGCCTTGACATCCAAAAACCTAAACCATACTTGCTGGGGAGGTTTTAGATATATATCTGGGGTTGTTTGAGCTCATTTGTCCAGCTGTGCTTCAGGACAAAAAGCAACACCAAGGAAATGATTTATTATTTATTTGCATCTGTGACTCATGTGGATGCAAAGTGACTCAGGAGGCTTCGTGCAGAAACAAATGTGATTCAGGGAGGAGCAGTGTGATCGAAAGAAAAGAGCAAAATGATCTGCAAAACCTTTCGATCAGACCAGTCAGACCCAGTCAAGCCAAACAATTTTCATCCGTATAACCAAATATCACAAACAGAATCTCCCAGGGCTTTACATGCAACAATTCAAGGCAAGTCGACGAGAAAAAACCCTCAACGCAACAATGGGATTAGAAGATATCAAATCCGTGTTACTGCTTTCTGTGTCTCTAGCTCTATGAACAACTGCTATTAGCACCTGAGCTAAACTTCACGCTAATGAAAAACTGGTTTGGTCTGTGCAGCGAGGGAGGCCTGTCTCGTCCTTTCTTTTACCTCTAAAGTTCTTCTACTTCTACATTCAGTGTTTCACACCAAAACACACTGCATGTATTCTTCAAGCCAAACAAATGTGTCATTTCCTTCCACAGAAAATATTTGCAACATGCACATTTGCATTTTCAACACGACGTTTTAAATATTTTGAAACTCGCATTGCTTACATCCATTCACTAGACAGCAGTCTTCGTCCTCCCTAACCGTTTCCTTCATCATCATCATCTTCTAATTCTTGTTCTTCTTCTGTGCTTTATGTCTTGTATGCACTACGCCTTCTGCAGTTTGAATGTGTATGGTTGGATCCTGCGTGCTCGTGCACATACAGGTAAATCATTGTGCATGGCACCCCGGAGACCCCCTCGTCACAGCATTGCTCCATAGAGCTGCTAATGGTCAAAAGCTCCGGAGCGTCTCACTCGCACCTGGGTCTGCGTCCCTGAAGCTTGAAATCACTTGTGTATGTGTATAAATGCTTATATTTATTGGCAAATGACTCAAAATGAATAGTTAAAGATGCATTTCATTTGTTTCTGGCTTTGTCTTAACACACACACAGCAAAAAGCACGTTTTTTCGTGTTTACAGTTAGTGGGAGACCTCCATTCAACCGCCTCCTGCTCTCTGATCACAAATACTGTCAAACTCACAATTTAGTGAGCTTAGAAATACCTGTTACCCAAGCAGTCATTCCCCAAGCTGCTGAGCTGCAGTTAAACTCATTATTTTATGATCATAACATCGTCAGACAAAAGAAAAATAAATGCAAGTTAATGGGAAAACGCTGTGCCGAGTAATTGGCTGTAGAATAAAAAATATTCACTTAGTCAACAGTTGTACAGTACCAAGCACTTGATTTGTGAAGTTGTCAAGTTTTAGCCAGGAAATGTTTTCTTTTTAGACATGACAAATGACTTACTGATTATAAAACTACAACCGATAAATTATAATGGATCTATTAACTGATTAAAAGGGTAACTTTTGTTTTTTGCACTTCCATAAAGTTGGAGGACTTGTGAGAGACAGACTTTTGTCCTTTGTCCTTGGTTAAAACTGAAGGAGCAGAAGTGGAGATATCCTGACGTTTAGTCCCTAGCATGGGTCAAACTCCCAAAAACACTGCCTCCTACATTTCCCATAATGCAACCAATTGCATTCGTCAGACTCTCCCTGCCTGGTACAGTAAATGAGCACGACTTGGGTGGAATGCCCCTTTTATTTTTTTCAAGATTCATGTTCTCTTATCACTTTGGTGAGTCATTTCCTATCGATGCCACAGTGACTGATGTTAACCGATGCCTCGTTCCATCGGGTTCTGCTCTGCTTTCTGCTCTACTTATCGCTCTTCTGTTTCGCTCTGCTACGCCGTTACGTCCTCTTTGTTCTCTTCTGTTCTACTCTAATGATCTCTTTCCTCTCTACTCTGCTCTAACGTATTTCCTACGTCCTGCCGCAAAGCGAACAGAGCAGGACAATGTGAAGTGAAAGAGAGCTGAAGGCAAAGAGAACAATGAAGAAAAGTGCGGAGAGAAAAAAGAGAGGAAGGAAGTCAACGGAAAAGCCGAACAGAGACATCTGGAAGGCACCAACGAGTAAATCATCAGGTTGTTAAATGGCTTCAAGACTAATGTGACTCTAATTAACATTGCTAATTGACAGTCTATAGTGCCTGTTTACATTAAATCCAAACCCATTATTCTCCTCTCAAAACCATCAAAAATTAGCTTCATTACAGTCCATGAAGCTACTTGGCCCATCCCACACCGGCCACTCATGAGTGAAATATAACGTCCCCCAACAAAGTTCTGGGAACTTTTCATTATGTGGTTGTGGATCAGTGGACTTTCTCAATAGATCATTGGAGGTGTGATGTACATGAAAGGAGCTCCAGGACTGTACAGAACATGCTGTACCTCATCACACGGAGAAGACACACAAAGAGGCCTCTGTCAGGCCTCCTGCTGGCTCCGCAGGCCTCAGGGTCACTACGGTAAAATTATTATGCCACGGGTTTAAAACCAGATGAAGGCCTCTGCACTTCTGACTGTCTCTTATCTCTTTATAGAATAATCGGGGGAAGGAGGCAGAAGTAAACAAGCCAACATTATATGGTGGATTCTCACTTTGTGCCCTGTGAAGTAACGCTGTAGTGTATGTAAAGGGTTGTCTTGGTTGTAGCCATGGCTCTGGGGGGGGGGGGCAATGTAGGTTGGTTGGTCGGTCCACCACTTTCATCCAGACTGAAATATCTCAACAACTATTGGATGGATTAACATGACCATTTGTACCGACATTCATGGTTCCCAGAGGAAGACTCCTACTGACGTTGGTGCACCCCTGACTTTGCGCCACAATGAGGTTGCCATGAAGTTTGCTGAAGACATTAATGTTCCCCTCAGGATGAATTGTAACAACTTGATAACCTTTCATCTAGCACCATTATCAGGTCAAAATTGTAATGGTTCCAACACTCAATACCTGCAAAACTACTGACATCCCCATCAGCCTCCGCTGGGCTTTCTGATTAGTTCTAATTAGCAAATGTTAGCATGCTAACACACTAAACTAGGATGGTGAACATGGAGAACATTATACCTGCTAAACATCAGCATGTTGTAGTAGCATTGTCATTGTGAGTCATTGTTAGCATGCTGATGTTAGCATTTAGCTCGTGTACAGCCTCACGGAGCCGCTGCCATGGCTGTAGACTCTTAAGTCTTTTTCACGATTGGTAAAATGGCAATATAAATAAATAGAAATCAGTAATAATTCTATCTGCATCTCATGCTGTCGATGATCACATCATATCTTATTTGATGGGACACAGCAGCGCTTGCACCTTAATGTACTTTAAGAGTAAAACATGAAGCGGCACCGTTAGAAAGGAGGCGCGGGACTGATGAATAATCTGATGTCTCCTTCAGGCAGAATACCAAGTGATAACCGACCAGGTTGATATATGTTGAGGTGTGTGTGAGTTATTTTGTAGCAGTGTGACCAAAAACAGGCAGAAGATACTTCAAAGCAACATTTCACTTTGTGTGTGTGTGTGTGTGTGTGTGTGTGTGTGTGCCCAAAAGAGGAAGGAGGAAACCACAGTTAATTAATTATAGTTTATAAAATATAAAATTATAATTTATAAACTGTGCACAGCATCAATAAGACCACACACACACACACACACACGTTTGTTTCACTGTCCCTGTGTGCCTTCACAGAACTACTAGCATAGCTTTAGACTCTCAGTCTTGCTAACCACTTTTTAAGGGTTGTGTCAGGAAATATTTCCAGAACTACATGTTGACATAGTTATTGAAAGGCAGTTGGAATAGCTGCCTAGATGTCTTTTCACCTGTAAACCACCAAAACCGAATCAGGATTCCTGGGCTCTGGTGTTACCAGTCGCTTCAAAAGTAAAGACAAACTAACCGAGAGCAAACATCAACAAGCCTCTGCTCCGTGAAATAACACATTTCATTTCATCTCCATCCATCTTCATTATGAAATGCTCATGCTCACTCTCAGGTTTCCTGAAAGCAAAGAAGAACATTCCACTTTAAAATGTATAACATTTGTTATTTTCTGTCAACCAAGTAAGTTTCAGCTCTAATGGACGCAAACACAACTCCAGTGGGATGATATTGTTTCTCTGTTTGCTGGGTGTGTGAACAGGCAACTGTTTGCTAACATGTTAGCCATAACATCTTGATAAGGTAATAATATGTCAGTGTTGTGTTTTCAGCTTCTTCCGCTGCCCCCAAGTGGTCAGAAAATAAATGAATGCTCGTTTACATTTGAAAACTAATGTTGGGTTCCTACGCAGCACTTGGAGGTCGGACCAAAACTGAAAGTTTCATAAGTTTTCTTCCAAATGTCACAACACAAGTCAGACAAGTATCTAACATCAGTTATGACATTTCTATCTACATTTATAGACTACCCTTATCCATCATAAGGGATTATTGCTGATCACGATCAATCCAAACACCTGTGCTTTTACAGTTAGCTAAATTTCAGTCTTCAGTTCGACACATGTACAGTATATCAGCGAGCAGATTAGTCATCAGGTTTCCCCAATCTCTAGGTTGCTCCATACTGCCGAACAAAGAAACATATTTCTATGAAGATGCATGTAATGATACTGTAGAGCTGCTGACAAAAAAGGCTCCTGCATCCTCAGCATCGCGGACCTGGTTTAGTGTGGGATCGAGTTTCTCTAATGGCCTGTAGATGAGGGCTCAGAGCGTCCTGGAGGAGGAGAGGAGCCTGCATCCATCAAGACTCAAGATGCTTTCATTTGCCATTTGTAGAGAGAACAAGCACATGTGCACTGAGTTTCCTGCACGTGTCTCTCAGAAAGAAGACAACAGCAGCAAAGTCACGAGGGGAGAAAGTCAGCAACAGCAACAGTAAAAGACAACGGATAGCAGAAATAACAGCAAAACATTAGATACATTACATTTTACTCGATTGCCTTGATGTGTTGTTACAAACAAAACATTCTGTTTACTACTACAGGCCTGTCTCTCTTCTGCTTTCCTCACATCAGGCCACATCACTACTACTATATTCTTGAGATTTGTGTTTGTAAATGTTCCAACTCAAAAAATCTAACTTTCACTGAGGAAGACTGTTGCTATCGCTGGGTGGGCTTGGAAAGTTGGACAACTGTCGCCTCTCCAAAGATTTCTCCATCTTTCATTCACACACTCCTCCATCACATCCACTTTTCCTACTCTGTTTACTTCCATTTTAATTGGCAAACACCAGCTGACCTGATCTGGTGTGTCCCTTTACATGTGACTTCATACTGATCAGGGAATCACAAATGTTGTAGCTCTGCATGTTCACACACAACAGAAAAATATTTCTATTTATTGGAAACCAGACTGAGAATATTGTGAGCAGAAGACTAACAGGGAAATCTGCACTCAGCGTTTGCACTTGGGTTGAATGCTCTCCTTTTTAAGAGACGGTGTCGTCCCTCATTCGTCCAGGAGTGTTTCATCGTAGAAAAGGTTTCAGTCGTAGTCACCTGGACACTGTTTTCAGAATCAAGACGATTCGGCTCCCATCCGGGAGTCATTCTCAATTGTGAAAATGGTCTGAGAACTCAGAAATTTAAGCTACAAAACGGAGATGGTTCCTGTGGTCTGCTCATTTCCTGGCTGTGTTTTCGAGTTCCCGAGGAAAAAAGGCGTTTTTTTTGCCCAAAAAAACCTTGGTGTGTGTCAGGATGACTACGACTGAAACCTTTTCTACGACTCTCCTTTTTATGTTATAGCTAAGTGAAAAGTAAAGAGAACTGTGTGAACCAGAAATTATTCAAAGTTATTTGAATGCATTTGAAGTTTTGATCACTGAATCACTGCATTTACAATGTTGGCAGCAATGCATCTGAAAAAGGAGAAAAACTTTAAGATCACAGTGATTAGACATTGTTGTGGGAGATAGAAATGTTGTATATTGCCTGCATGGTATGTAATAATATGTGAGGTAAATGTAAGGAGAGAAGAGGAGAAAGAAGGAGAGAATAAACAAATGAACATAGAGAAGAGAAGAGAACAACCTGTTTCTGACAAACAAGGAAGTTGACAGTTTCCTGAACGTCTTTCTCAAGACTCCCTCCCACTCACCTCCTTCTTCTGGTTTCATAAAAACAGTCAAATTCACAAAGACTTTTAGAGCTGAATCATTACTGAGCTCTTATCTTTGTATATCTTATCAGTTTTCTTATTTCCATTTCTCACTCTCACGCTTTCTAAGCCTAAACATGAGACAGCATGTTTGACTGAACTCATTCAAATCAAAGCTTGTTTGCATAGCACCTTTCAGGAAAGAAGCAGCTCTGTTGTGAAGGTTTCCTGGAAAAAAAACATCTGCTGTTGATCACATAAGCGCCCACTGCTTCAACCAAACTTAACTTTACATACAGAGATAAGATTTTCGCATCAGCAGGAACTGTTATTGCCCTGTTTGACCAAAGAAACCCAGGAGTTAAATCAGGAACTGAATCAGGATGTAAAAGGCAGTTTTCCACACTCTTATTTGTGTTTTCACCACATCTGAAGAGCTGGGACAATTAGGAAAAAAAGGGAACTGACAACAGATTAAAACATCATTTCGGCACGCGATGAACAGAGTGATCGTGTTGTTTTTTTGTCACTTGCTGCTGCGTGACTGTAAGATATCTGAATACATGTTGGAAACGAGGCTTGCAGAGGTAGAAACGGAGAATGAAAACGCCACAAATTCAAATTCAAATCGAGTGTTCTCTGGTTATTTTGCTTTAGTACATAATCGCATTAAACCATTTTATCAAACAAAGTAAAGATTTGTTCCTTTTACTTTCTCTTGTCCTCATTAGACTCTAATTTTCTCTCTTTATTTTAGACTATTTCATAAGTTGGCTACATAACTTTGTTTAAATGCTAATAACGTTACAAGAAGTTCCTCCTCACCCCCCCCCCTCGTCCTAACAATGATTCTAGTGACAACCAGGCCTTGCTTACAGTCTGAACGATGCGGTACACATGTGGTAGCAGTCTGCGAGCCCAGGGGTCGCAGGGTCAGGGGCCAGATCTGGCTTGTGAGACAACTTCATAAAGCCCTCCACATGTTTAGAATTTACTGTGAATTTACTGCAAATTAATCTTTTACCCATTTTCCCATTTTTCCCCCAGTCTTTAATCTTAGAGGAATCATTTCATTTTTTGAGCAAAGCTGCAAAACTGGAGCATAAAAATTGCCATTTTATAGCACATTTAACATTATCCATTCTGTGCCAACACAAACATTTTAGTGCTTTGATTTTTTTGATTTATCGATCTCAAATATCGGTATGGGTACCAGCCTTAAAAAACCCAGTATCAGTCACAAATGTAAGCAGCATTTTAATGTTGTAGTCGGCTGACGTGGACCTGATTTTGACTTCTTTAAATACTGCTGGGTACTTTCATCAACAATCCATCATATTTTATTGATGGATGGTGCGTTTTGTATGTTAAACTGCTTGCTCTGACGCTGTACTTGGGCACAGCTTTAAGCTAAATGCTAACGTCAACATGCTAACATGCTGATGTTTAGCACTTATAATGTTTACCATGTTAATTTAGCATGTTGACATGCTAACATTTGTGTATTAGCACAAAACACAAAGTACAGATGAGGTTGATGGGATGTCATTAGTTTTGCAGGTCATTTGGTCATAAACTAAACTAGTGGACAAATTAAAAATTTGACCTGATGATGGTGCTAGATGAAAAGTCAGAGGATCACCAAAGTCAGTAAGATACATCCTCTGGGGAGCATGAATGTCTTAATCCATCCATCTGGTCCAAAGATGTGGGCCGACAGATGAATGTCAATGTAGTTAACTAGGTGTAAAGTAAGTAACATACAATAAAAAAATACTATGAGTACCTCAAACACATAACTAAGTTCAGTACTTGAGTAAATGTATGTAGTTACTTTCCACCCACAGCCCAGGTACTAAAAAAAGGAAAATGGTTCAAAATGAAAGTTATTTTGATCCTTGAATATTCCTGCAGCTATTAGTTCCTGATTTATTTCCTGTACTTATTTCCTGGAACTAACTGGTGTAAACAAACACATACAGTACTGTATATAAATTCATCCTTGAGGCTCAAACCTTCAGCCTGTCTTTTGATCCCAACCAGCCTGTCTGTCGCCACAGTGCTCCTCAAGGCAGCATACGTTTCATCACAGCTGGGCCTCAGTGCTTCTTCTTTAATTGATGTCTTCCTAACAATGTGGCCTGTGTCTTTACTCTGACCCGCCTGGGCGTCGTGTATGGATCCCCATACCTCCATACACAAACACACCACCAATGGATGGGAACTCTGCTGTAAACCTCATGATAGTGGTAGTATTTCACGCTGGCATCACATATAGCAATAGATTGGTTTACAACAGAACACAAACACACAGACACACACGGGGCTAAAATATTTGAGAAAAATATCCACTAGCAATTTCTCTGATCAGTTATCGTATTTACAATGCAATTATTTCGAGAAATGTAACTGCATTTGTGGTCTACACCGTCTTAAAGTGATACGTTTGTGCCACGCATACACAAATTTGAACTATATGACCAAAAGTATGTGGAGACATGGCTTTCAACCAGATTTTGGTACCTGAAACTATATCTTTGTGGGCCATTTTTTAAAGATGAAACAACAAAATGACAAAAAACTCCATGATGAAATCATCTTTGGTTAATTTCTGTCTGTAGTATTTACACTTGGCCAGACAACAGCCACAAGTTCATTTTGTATGTTAACTAGCTACAGCTATCCAAATGTGCTGAAGACGTATCCTCATAGCCATTACCTCCTGCAGCTTAAGGCGCTGTTAATAATGTAAGTTATAATTAACATCACAGCTTACGATTTGAAAGTTGCTCTCTTTCAACATTCGATCTTGATATCAACACGATTAATTGCTCAGCCCTACACACAAACACACACGCACCAAGGTTGACACATCCGGTAGAAAAGAAACATCTGACAATAACAAACAATAAGCAACAAAAGAGTTGTTGTGTGTGGTTCACAAGGTAATCACCAGTACTGTTCTCAGCGCTCCGGGCGTGGTAAAGGAGATGTGGATAAGTGGGAATCGCAGCGGAAATAGAAAGTGGAACGCCTTCCGCAGAGCAAACAGAATCATCTCTTTGTCCCAAAACCAGACATTAAGACCAAATACCAAACACTGGCTACAGTTCTTGGTACTAGTGTTGCAAGGGCGTAGATTTGCATATGGACGGTAGGGACGTGTCCCTACCAATATTTTAGGAGGACAGAATAGCCCCTACCAATATTTGAGCGAACTTGTTCGCATTATCTTTGGAGGGAAGTCATATTAGATCATTTCCAATGTCAAATTATTGGCCGAGATACATGTGACCATTGCTTAGCTGTTGTTTCAGAACCATGGACAGCGCTGAGAGAGAGCGACAGCTGCAAACAGGTGTTTTTACGCGCCTCCCCCTGCTAATTTTGAGATAACTTACGAGAATGACCTTACCAAAGCTGAGACCAAACCTACGCCCTTGTAGTGTTGTCTCGAGAAAAAAACAAGACTTATTTGATTTATCTGAAAATGTTCATTCAAGACCCCTCCGGGGACATCCTGACACTCACATCACTTACGGTATATTGCTGTAAACTCTACATCGCATAGACGCAGGTTTGATGTAGCTCTAGGAATATCCCAAACTGATCTGCAAGATTGGAGGCCCGTTGCCCACCACCATCTCTAGTCCTCAAACCAAAGCAACACTCGCTGAACATGATCCCTCACTGGCTTCCCACAACAGTTTGCGTTTCTCATGCTTTCTGTCCTCTGTCACTCATTAACGCTGCTTCACATGCTCACTTCCTGCGGTGAGATGAATCAAAGGTGGTACCCACACTGCAGCTTTACCAGTGCCTGTGATGTTGCTAGGTATGCGTCCTGCATCTCTGACACATTCAAATCCAAAAGGACGCAGTAAACTCACTATCGACGCGTCTGTCCAGGGGACGCACCCTATTCCGTGTTGAAATCATAGAAATAAACAAAAGAAACCTCGCTGTCAGAAAAACTAGTGTAATTTATTATCAGGCCACAGCCTCTCACCTACTCGCCGAGCTCCTATATACACATACACGCACACACAAACACACAAACACATGGAGCAAAGTCAGCAGACAGCAGAGCAGAGATGCCGCGGTGCAGACAGTGAAGTGAAGACAACTTGAAGATTACTCGAGTTGACGACAACTACCCTCGTTACTGTAAGTACGCGTAATAAAACCTTTGTGAGTAAAAAGCCAATACTTTATCAATACACCTGTTTAACAAGCATGTAAACATGTAGAAAGCAATACTTTAATCTGCTCTGTCCGCTGTCTTTCATCCATCGTCGCTATGTTTTACACAAGCATAGCGCGCTAGCTCGGCTAATAGCAAATTGATACAAACAAGCTAAAACAAAAGCTGTCTGTATGGGGTCTAACTGTTTAGCTTAGTTTGCCACGTACCTGAAAATTTGGCAAATTCTTGTGAACTTACTGAGATAAACCAGCCCCTCCCCCCTCTACCAGCTGTAACTTTCCTGCAGGCAGTGAATCACAGCAGCAGCAGAGGGAGGAGGACAGAGGACAGGAGGAAGGACTGATACTGTCTGACATCTGAGTGCTTCATTCTTTCTAAACTTCGCTCAGTATTTTGATGTCAGGAATATGATTTATTTTATTGACATTTTAGATTTTATTTCCAGTGAGATATTATTGAGTTTATATAGTGACATTGCTGTTGTAAACATTTCTGTTGCTGCTCTAGAAACAACATTTAGTTGTATTTAAAATATTCAATTCTAATCCTGGTCTGAATATATTCTTTTTTTTAAAGCAATGATTTAGTAATGAAAAAGAACCAATAAGAGTAGTAGTATCGATAAAATCCTAATGATACCCATCCCTAAACACGAGTTTAACACTACAATTTGTCAAAAAACCCAAATTTTATTGGGGACCCACTCAAATGACCACCTGCGGGTCCTGAGGACTCACTACATTGAAAACCTATCAACATCACTGAGTGCTCTACATTATCACAGGCATGTACTGTACATTACAATACTCTGGCACCTGAGCTGCACAAAGCTGTAAAATAACACAGAGCAAAGACGAAAAACACTGTTGTTTTTTTAAAGACATGACGTGTGTGCACCCAGTTTCAAAAACAGCACATAAGACCTTCAAGACAGCAGAAATAGCCCAACAGCTGAATACAACCAGTGATAAACGCTCTTTCTGTCTCATAACAACCAATGTCTTTTATAAGGGTTTATAACCCGGTAATAATAGAGCCGTGACCTTTTCCTGCAAGATCACAAACAAGCAGCACTGTACATTATATCGTCAGTAACAGCCAGTGACAGCGTTGTACCATTACATCTGAAATTATATGGCTATTAAAGGTGGGTGTGCTATTCTAATCCAATACATGTCTTTTTGTCCACTAGCTGTCCATTCAGTGTGTGCGCTGAAAAAAGATCTGGTGTTTGTACGCAGCCCTGGCTCTGTAAATGGGGAAACAAACAAACTGGCTCGAACTGGGCCACACAACACTATTGCAGCCATGATCTGTGTGTCAGGTAACGTCAAAAATGACTCGCCCACGGACATTCAGCTGACTTTCTAGTTTGCCAAGATGTGCTGCTGTTGTGATGTTAGCTATAGCAGCAGGAGAGTTGTGAGCGTCGCTGTCTGGAGCTGCTGTGCTGGCTCTGGGAAACCGTCTCGTCCTCTCTGGCTGTTAGCTTCACAGCAGCAGCTGTAGCAACAGTCTGCTAACCCACAACCGAGCTAAGCTAACCCACAACCGAGCTAAGCTAACCCACAACCGAGCTAAGCTAACCCACAACCTAGCTAACATTAGGTACATTATTTGCTGTGTCGTTGTTTGCTCTCTATATCATGGTATTTGTCATTGTATTGGATTTCCCCAGAATCGCATACCCCACCTTTAAAGGCTGATAGAGATAGAGTCACTATGGCTGCCAATATTTTGACCACTGTCATCTCATTCGCGTTGCTGCCAATGCTCTGAAGCGTCTTATTCAGTGGTGCGATGACCCAAATGCGTTACCCACACTGCAGCTTTTTCAGTGCCATTTTTAATGTTCATTTTAACATTTGTACGCAAATAAAGAATAGAGTACATTATTGGAGAAGTTTGCTTTTTAAAAGATATGGTTAGGGTAATCACAATACCGAGATAAAATACTGAGCAAAGTAACCTGATACCTGTTGTCAACAAAAAATATTAGGATCTCCTTTTCATCAAGTAAAACATTCAGCTGTGGCTACTCAGATGTTTAACAGTCCAAAACCCAAAGTACTCAGTTTACTGTCACATAAAACAAAAAATACAGCAAATCCTCACAATTGAAAAGCTGGAACTAGAGATATTTTTGCATTTTTGCTTGAAAAACAGTTTAAACAATTTAAAAAATAGTTTTTGATTAATCGACTAATCGCTTCAGCTCTAATTATAATGTAGCATGACTTTTTTTTCAACCCATTCCCTCCAACATGTTTCATTATCAGGGGCCTCATGATCACATAAATACTTGATTGACATATGCCATTGTTGGACCATTTCACTAATCATGAGAACCAAGTGTCACGTTAACTGTTCAAGGTTTTCCGCCATCTTGTTTTGGTGGTTCCATCCAATTCCGTCAGGCAAAGAGCTCCACTGCACTTTTCCAGGGGTGGAAACGGTCCACCAAAATAACTGGGCAAGTTGTGCACACGACGTAAGGGTGGGACGATTCCTAGATACATTTTGGTTTGGGAAAAATATCAAACCTCCAACACACATAATGAATGTAAGCAATTTCTTTAAACTCCCGGTTAAGAACTTTTGTTCACAGCCATTCGGGTGGCCTGCTCTCCCCAAAAATGGGACTATTTGATGACTTAAAACTAAATGCAATCATTGATAACATGAAAACTATTTCCGGCAGCCTTCATTTTACAGTGTATTTGTAGATAATATACACCGACTACTACACCCTCAGATGAGATTTTCTTTCACCAGCTACAGCAAACTTTTTCCTTTGTCTTGTCCCTGTACTTTCTTGTATCTGAGCTCTTCTATCTGTTCTGGTATCATAAACTCTGGGCTCTGTCTCCAATCTGTCACCTTTTAAAATGAAAGTAACCATACTGCTGGTTGAAAACATCAGTCTGCTTCCTCTTTCTGCACGGGCCACAGTTTCCTCTCTGGTACCACTTGAGCAAGATTAGTTTTTTTACAACCCGCATGCATTCACAGTTCTCATACGCTTGACTTTTCTGAACTGGATCAATGATATGCTTGATATTAAAAGGAGTCAAGTTAGGACAGACTTTAGCTTCGTGTCCTTGAATGTAGTGTGTAAGTGTGACACGTGTACGCACATGACAAAGCAGCTGAGGGGCGTGAGCATATCTTTGGGTAAAACAGAACATTAAATGAAAAAGTGATAAGGGAAAATAAAAACAGAAGTTACAACAACGCTCGATCCATTCAGTCCATGTGTTGGACAGGAAGCAGTGCAAACCTCACAATTACAAAAAACACTCATAAGAACTCAAAAGAAGCACAATATTAGTAAATCCTGCAACTGAAATAAAAAACGCCACCTACTGGTTTTAAAAATGATTAACTGATGGATACATTTTAAAACTTATATACAATAAGTACAATTGTTGGTTTGGGGATTTCTGAGTCCAGGGTTGTCATTGTTGAAAAGTTCACATGTAAACTTAGTTAGATCCTTAAGGACGTGGGAGTGCATTTACTATTCACGTCACAGTTTACACGACTGTTGTGGACAGCTAATGTAGCCAGCTACCATCTAAACTCCATCGGCTCAGGAAGACCACGAGATGAGGGTAAAGGTTCTGGAAAAAGCTAGTAAGCGGCCATTTAGTTAGATTTTCTTCTGTCAACTATATGGAGGTTTCTTTGTCAGGACAGGTAGTGGTATTGTTTTCCAAGCTGCTGTATGGAAGGCTGTCCCAATCTTCCATATGCAATCTGACATTTTGGTTAATATGCTTATTGTCTTTCTTGCAGAGAGTTAGATGAAAAGGTCGGTGCCACTCTCATGTCTGTATACTGAATATGAAGCTACAGCCAGCAGCAGTTAGCTTAGATTAGCTCAAAGACTAGAAGCAGAGGGAAACAGCTAGCCTGGCTTTGTCCAAAGTGAAGACATAGTATAGTTTTAGAGGGGGGTTACGTGTTGGAACTATTTCTTTACAAACAACATTTTATCCAAGTACTTGTGTGCGGTGTCTCTGGATAAAGTGCAGATTGTCCGATACGGAAGGTGAGCACAGGTTTTTGGTCTCAGTCCAAATGATAAAAATGACTTTATTAGTGCCTGTGCAAAGACTGTACCATCCATTTTCTCCCTTTTTTGTAAGTAACCCGAGGTCTGCTGCTGAGAGCATGGATGAATGGATGTCTATTTTTGTACAGTAATTTTAGGTCACCACTGCTACACGGAGGAAATGAAAAATCAACATTGATCATATAAACTCAGTGAAACCTACATTAATAAATACTGAACTATTACAGTGTGATTAGATCATGTTTCAGTATATCTGTGTATCCAAAAATAGCCAACTTATCTGAGTCTGAACATCAGGGCCACCATACCTACATCCACAGCTCAAATCATGACCTTTCCTGCTCTTTAAATTACAGATGCTGCTTTGTGTGCAGAGGCACCAGTAAACACAGCATTTTCTGCAAGAACATTTGATGAGCTACAATACATAGCTATACATAAAGCCCCCCTGTAAATTACACATTAATGTCTGGAGGCCTTTTTTGGGACTTTCCCTCTACAGAGAAGAAGTCAGCTGCTGCCACTTAACAGGAAAATCTACATCCTATAATATTGTACAGCTGAGTTTTCATTAGTGAATCCCACACTGGTCTCTCCATGAAGTGGGACAACACCGTAATGATGATGTCATTGTTCACCTGTATTAAATCTATTCAACACACGTGCTGAGAAACGCAAGAGCGCCCAAAGCTTCCATGTGTCCAAGTAAACTTTTGCTATTAATTCGATAAGAAAAGTGCAAGGAGGTCTACTCAGGCTGAGAGACGCTTTAATAACATTGTTAATCATGTCAAACATTGTGATGTCATGATGACAGGCAACAGCGATATACACACCATTGTGACGTGACCACTTTGGTCCAGACTGAAATGTCTAAATATCTAACTATTAGATGGATTGCCACGAAATTTAGTACACACATTCATGTTCCCCTCAAGATGAACTGTAATCACTTTGATGATCCAGATCAGGTCAAATGTTAGCATGCTAACATTAGCGTTTAGCTCAAAGCACCGCTGTGCCTCACAGAGCTGCATGGCTGTAGACTCTTATTTTAAATCAAATAAATCATGACTTCCATTATTGGAACACTGTCCTGCGTCTGACAACTGAAAAAGGAGATTATGAATTCACTATGAAAATGCTAGTTGCAGTTCCACATTTAAATAAACAAAACAAAAAATACTCTGCACCCACCGATTCAGTCACTAATCTAAGTCTCGGCGTATGACACCATCAGTACCATTATGATGGTCTGATTTTCAGCTTAAGGAGCCAGTTGACTGCAGATGTAACAAGAAGATCTTAACAATATAGAGGTCTGGCGATGGCTACGCAACATTTGTTTAGCTATAGGGGCCTTAAGACAGAGCAACAACCAAGTTGCCATGGATACAACAGATTTGAATCTGGTTCAAAGGCCTCAGACTCACACAAAAGACCACAAAGACTTTCATGTCATGCGAGATAAAAGCAGTCCTCTGTACAACTGGGGAAAGACAGCGATCTTACCTGTGGTTTGTCGCAGCTCTTCACACAAACTTATGTGGGGGAACTGCAGCAGCTGCTTCCATTTCTTGCTTTTTCCTTTTCTGTTCCCGCCGCCTCCTGTAAAACAAACAGCTTTGGTTCAAAACTCAAGTCAGAGTCCAAGAAGGATGTTTGCTTTGGTGACAGAAATGCTCTCTCTGAAAAAACGTGGCTGTAGAACAGAGGTTTGGTGGTTAGCACTGTAACTTCACAACACGACAGGTTTGATTTCCACCTCTTGGCTCGTGTGTGTGTGTGTGTGTGTAAAGGCGTGTGGTCTGTGATGGAGTAGTAAAAGTAGTAAACGTTCGACATTCAAAATCCTTCTTAAGTATTATCAGTAAAATGTACTTAAAGTATCAAAGTACTTGTTCTGCAGTAAAATGTCCCCTGTGACTGATATATTATTATATATGACATTATTGGACTGTTAATATTGATAACATCAATGTGAAAATAGCACTGTACTGTTGCAGCTGCTTGAGGTGGAGCTGGTTTTAACTATTTTCTGTACAGTTAGCTAGTTTAGTCCAGTGGTTCCCAACGTACACAGTCACCAGATAAATCTGAGGGGTCATGAGATGATTAAAGGGACAGGAAAGAGGAAAAAACAACGTTCCGCTATACAAATCTGTCATCGTTTTTCTGGCTTTTTCTCTAGTCTTTGTTTTTGTGTAATACTGGATAATTTGAACTGTTTTGTTTTTGGGCTTTTTTTGAGGGGAAATGTCTCTTTGGTGGAACTCATAGACATCTGAAACGTGACAAGAGGCCCCAACTAGACTTTTTTGTAGGAGGTCACAAGCCAAACAGGTTGGGAAACACCGTATGTTATAAGCTTATCATCATTTTTTTATGTAAAATCTTAATTTGTAATGTAAATAGTAACTATAGCTATCTGATGAATGTAGTGGAGTAAAAAGTACAATATGGATCTCTGAACTGTAGTGGAGTAGAAGTATAAAGTAGCATAAAATGGAAATACTTAATAAGTAATTTACACAATACTGATGGGGACAACAACCTGTTCATACAGTCACATTGTGAGGTCTCACCTCCAAAGGTTAATCATTTGCTTTAGGGTAAAGACTAGATATTATAGCTTTAAAATTACAGCTAGGTTCGAGTTATGGTGTGCCTCCAGTGAATTAATGCAAGTCAACAAAATGTCCTCACGGGTATAGTAGTAGGCTACATGTTTGTGTGTTTGGGCGCAGCCATACACAGTTTCTTGTGAAATGCCAGAGTGAACACAAAGAGCGAACGTCACTCGAGCAATCAGAACAAAGCACAAAGAGAAACCAGAGGAAGTTCCTGTCCTCTGTGCGTTGGTGCTCAGGCTGCTTTCAAAAGCTCCGGCAGCCGGTGAAACGCCGCACAGCGATGCAGTTTCAAGTGCAGGTTCATCCACCACACTGCAATAACAAGAACAAGAGCCAACACGATGCTCACTGAATTAGATTCAAAACTCAAGCATGTTTCAAGTCCCTGCAAGTTGATTTTCCTCTCGTGAAATCAATAGAAACCATTAAGCGCCTGAACAGTAAAAACTAAAATTCACATAACATGTGTGAGTGATCACTTTCCTCATTTATCGAGCAAACATTCATTCACATTCTCTGGTTGGAGTTTTCTGTCACTGTGAACTGAATGGTTTTGAACGGCTGATCTGACAAAACAAGACATTTGAACTTGTGTGACATTTCTTACCATTTTCTGACATTTTATAGATAGATCTATTAATCAAGAAAATACTGAATATTGACAAAATAAGTGATAATGAAAGAAATGGTAGTTCATCAAGCTGCATATCACTGTTTGTCAAGGGTTTAGTTTGGTTTCAGAAGCAGGGGGGACACAATACAGTCAGAAAATTCAAATTCATTGTTTAACTGTTGTTGACGGACATATTTTATGATAGCTAATGTTGTTTTTGAATCTTTACTACAGGGAGCACTGTCCTTTCAACTGTATTGAATCGCTTCGTCTATAAAATGTCAGAAAATAGTAAAAAAAAATGCTATTCACAATTCCCCACAGTCAAAGAAATGTCTTTAAATGTCTTGTTTTGTCAGTCCAACAGTCCAAAACCCAAAGATATTCAGTTTACAATGATATAAAATAGAGAAAAGCAGCAAGTCCTCACATTAGACAGGCTGAGGGCAGCAAATGTTTGGCATTTTTGCTTGATAAATGAACGATTAATCACTTTGTTGCTGATTAATTGTAATAATTGTTGACTGCATAAATCAACTAATGGTTTCAGCTAACTAACTGTAAATCAAAAATACAGATTAAATGTGTCTTTTAACCTGAAAAACATCCAGTGAATGTGACAGTAAGCTCTGGTGGCGGTTACTAGGCGTAGTTACAGTAAGTTTTCATGAACTTTTTTCACATTGACCAAAGAAACGTGTCGATTTAACTGTTTTTATTTCTGTAAGTGGATTTAAGACAACTTGCACAGCTGTGTGTACAGCTCAATCTCATCCACACTTGTCTCCATTTTTCTGTCTCCATTTTTCATTCATATAGCTAAGTAGCTAGCTATTTATAAAGAAGGACTATTGAGCTGTGATTGGTCAATTGTTTCTCTAACCAGGGGACACAGCCGTCAGTGTATGTAGCCTGAGAGGCAAAACCCAGGGCAAAAAAAAGTCCGCAAAGCACTTGCTGCGGATCGTAAAGCTGTCAATCATAACTGGAGGCAACCCAGATGAATATCAACATTTTTATCAACTCAAAGGTTCTCTCATCTGGATTTCAGCAGCTGGACAATCAGAGGTCACTGTTGAGAGAGATTTTAGTGAGAAAATCAAAAAAAGTAGGGGACAAAAATAGGATTTTAAAAAGTGTAGACTGCGCCCTTGGTCTGTGTAAACATTTTGCGGGGCGTCCGTCAGATCTCATCCAGAGGCTATAACAGTTCTCGAAGATTAAACATGGCGGTGCTATGAAATGTCTGGGGGCCTGATTGCCCTTAGTAATGCTCCAGGATCAAACAGAGAGACAGAGACAGTGCAGAAGGTGTTGATGTATTTACTGATGACAGAGTGTTGCTGTGAATGCAGCAGCAGCCTCACTGTGTGTTCTGACAATGAGAAAGTCAATACCACGCTTCGGGATTTGCTATTCAAATACTGCAAGGCAGTTGCTACTCAGATATCCCCAATAAAAATGGATTCTTGTCACAGATACAACGCAAACAAAATGTTTTGTTTGTGTCCGGGAAACAGACGATAATATCAGCCGCAGAATTACCAATAAGCTGATTGATAACAGAGAGAACGAGATCCCTGATGTCCGTTCTGTGCATTAGTGGAAATGTAAATCAAGACAAACAGCATGAGAATACGGCCTGTCAGTGAGACAGGAAGGCACTGAAACACAGATTCTCCACAAAATGATGAACATACATAATTAGACTGAAGGCAGTCCAATTAGCTTCCAGTCAGGGAGGAAGAAATCATCCCACAAACGCACAGGCAGAGAAGTGACTTCTCAACGCTGTTGGTGAAACGGCCTTCGTTTGGTTCAAAACAACAGTCTGTGACATGATAAAGTATGTACGACACTGAAGTTCAGCCTGACACGAGATACCACCTTAATAAAACAATGTCACACCACACGAATGAAAGAAAAACACTTGTACTGCTATTCTAAATGTCCTTTTTCCTATCAGTATGTCTCTTGAACAGCAGCTGATGTTTTCAGTTAGTTACTGAAAGACGCACTGTGAGTTTTCTTGCAACACGTTATATTTACATTCGGTGTTACTCACTAAAGCACACGGTGTGTATCCTTCAGGCCTGACAAACGTGATAAACGTTGAGCTACAATTAACTACTGTTTTCATTATCGATCAATCTGCCAATTATTTTCTCGATGTATCAATTAGTTGTTTGGTCTATGACATCGTGAAACAGTGAAAGGTTAACAGTCCCGGAGCCAAAGATGTGCAGTGTGCTGTAATGTAAGACTGGTAATGTTCGGGATTTTTGCTTGGAAATTGACTTACATGATTGATTGATCAAAATCAAAGTAGTTGCCAATTCATTTTCTGTCGACCGACTAATCGATTAATCAGCTAATCATTGCAGCTCCGGATGAATGCATTTCTTTCCGAAATAAAACATTTGCAAAGCCGTTTTCTTTTCATGTTTTAAACTGGGCATTGTTTACATCCGTATTTGCTTGCTAGCAGTCTTTTCTAGCATCGCTCTCGTCCGTGTGCACGCACAAGCCTACCTCATGGCTTTACACTCACCACTATGCAGGCGTGAATGTGGGATTGTTGGATGTTTTGCAGCAAACCTGAACTAGTTAACCAAAACTAAAGGCCAGACCTTTTAGATTTATGAATGGTTGTAAATCAAAGTTAACTAGCACAGATAAATCACATATATGATGATTCTTAAGGTGAAGATTTTAGAAGCAGAAGCTGCAGGAAGTCCTGGGCAGTGTTGCCACCTTACCGACTTTCTCGCTAGACTTGGTGACTTTGAACCCTTTAGTGATTTTTTATTTTTCCAAAAAAAGAGCCTGGAAACAAAGCAACGTGTTGGGCAGACCTTAAGCCCTCTCCAGTCTCCAGACTGCGTGCAGTGATTGGAGAAGAGCAGCAGCACGTTCAGTCGACCAATCAGAAACGTGAATGAGCTGTGAATGCGCGTGCCTAACGACCAATCGCTGATCCCCATTGTTTACTCCTTCTCCTTTGTTTTTGTTCTAAATGACTAACTAACTAAACTAATAATAATAAAGCTAGTTAGAGTCACTTTAGCTTGACTTCTTTTTTTGACTTTCATATTTTAAAATCTTGCAATCACATATGTAAATAGTTAACAGACGCAATCTAGCGACTTTTAAAGCTTTCACTACTTTTCATTGAAAATGGCTGCCAGCACGGGTCCTGGGGGCTCAGCGGTCTAAAACATGCAAGTAAATGTGCAGACCGCGGTCTAAACCCAGGAGACCAATCACGTGTCCCCTTCTGTGTCTCTACTGTGACGTCTTCAAGCAGAGGCAGAAAAATGTAACGTTTTACGAATAGTATTTTTCATTATCAGCTGATTTTTGAATGTTAGAGTGAAACATGGTCAGCTGATTAAATTCATATTTTTGACATTTTATAGATTACAGAATGGCAAGAATTGAGAAAAATTACCATCACAAGTGTCGTCGCCCCCCCAAAAAAGAATTGCATGACAACAAACAAGCGACACTTTTGAACAGATTATTTTTTGTTTCATATTATATCATAGAAATCGAATTGAAATATGTGTAATTATTTATTAACCACACTATTTCACTAGAAGTAGTATTATTGTTATACAACTAGCAGCTAGTTATTCTTGACATATTCCACTTTTTAACCTTCGGTATGACTTATTTATTTCTTGCAACAAATAAGAAAGTAACTGAGGCGGTGAGCAGCAGAAGTGGCACCAAATTCAGAGCAGTCAAAGAGCCGTAAGTCCCATCACCCCTCCTTAGCATTAACAAGTCTCTGACTGAGAGCCTAAATACCAACCCCCCCACTGCACTCACCCCTTTTTGTCACGAGGTGCTTGGAGCACCTGGTCATGGCGTCTATTAAGGACCCGATCCTATTCATACAGCTTAATTGCCGTGAGCACGGTTAAGAAATTAAAAGTGACCTAGATGAACATATCAACGTGTTGAGCAGCTCCTCTTTTCTCAGTGAACATTGTTTTGAGAGGCTTTAGTGAAGAAATAAGACGAAAATAAGATTGTGAAAAGCGAAAGGGACGTGGCCAACGTTCAAACGGCCATCTGTAGAACACGTCCATTACAAAACAGCTGAGAACATGACTGCCACAAATACTGATGAAAGCAAATGACTTTTAAGACGTAATGAATTCATTTTTGCTATTAATATGTCTCAAGGATTTAAAAAAAGATGCTTCAAAAACAGGAGGATATCCTAAAAATCTACATTTGAGTAAATAATATTTAGCTTTAACTGTTGACAGGACAGGCTACATTGGTTTCATTAGAAACCACGAATAGATATTCGAGTTTACAATCAAGTACAAGTCTTCCTGAGCACTGAGGTATGGCAGAGCGTGCAGCCATGTTTGGTCTTCGGCATTCTTCCGACTTCCTGTTTCAGAGTATTTCAGAGAACACTGCAGCGGAGAACGCGTTGAGCGTAAACGCCTCTGTGGCGTCCGCGGAGCCCTACGCCACGTGTGTCTCGCACGAGTATAAACAAAGCTTTACACGTCATTGAGGACTGTCCGCGCCTCGCAGCAAAAGCCTCCTATTTTGAAAGAGCAGCAGCCAAAGGGGGAAAGTCCAACACGCCGTGTGTACACCGACCAATGGTGTAACTTTATTACTCACTCAGTAAGTCAGGGACAGACCTTTGCCAAAAAATTCAAGACTGAAATATCTCTGTCCACAGAAAGATGGACTCTCCAAAATGGCCTGTTGCCTCTCTCATCCCGTTGCTTTACTTCACATTAGTGTGCAATACTGGTCACGCTACAGGATTTTTGGTCATTGAAGTTCAAACTGTTTCCTCTCTCCCCTCCATCTGCAGCCACCAACATGGGAAGTTGCCTAATGCTGCTTGCTTTAAAAGGAAAACTCCACCCTAATATTTTTAACACCATCTCAAACCTAAAGCCTTTGTTCCAGTCCTAGGCCCATTTTTCTTTTTGCAGACATCCTTCTCTTCCACTAGTAACTGAGGAGGGTAAATGTAAGTTTTTGGTGTCAGTTTTAGATCCAAAAAGAAAAGGACGTCTTTATAAAAATCACTATTTACACCAAAAATGATCAATCACAGAGGAAGAAATCCATCAAAGAAGACACAGAGAGACCTTTGTCTTGTGATGAAGCGTAGTTAGTTGTAATACAAGCATGGTTAATTGTGATGAATTATACCGTCGGATCACGACATTCATCTTCTCATGACCCTGCAGATGGCTTTCCAGCAACAGCGAGCCTCTGCAGTTTGATTTCCATGGCACTCGCAAATTAACTGCCACGGAAATCAGTGCTTTGGAAAATGATCAGCGGTAATGTGAAGTACAAGCAAACTGCAGTTAAACGAGTTCTCCAGCGATTCAGCAACAGGAGCTGAGATATTAACCAAATATTAAATGTTGTCTAAACACAAGCACAGGTACAAGCACTCCGCCTAAATAAAACACAGGCTAAAACTGGCTAAATGTTTTTATTTAACTCGGGAGCTATCTAATCAAAGAATACGAGAATACGATTATGAACTGGACCAGGCAACGTTTTCATTTCTTTCAGTACCAAAAGGTTTTGAGGTTCGATACGACTCTTTGCTAGCCCGTTCCACTAGCTTCTGTAACTCAATGTATTTTCCAATAGAGGGCTTTTTAAATGAGTCTTTCTGAAGAGCCAAAACTGTGCCTATCTGTTACAGAGGTACTGCAACCGGAATGAATTTTACATAAAGTCAAATTCAAGGTTCGAGAACATGTTGCTGCTAGCATTAGCGATACCGTTGACATGCCTCAGACTTAGAGACTTTTTAAACTCTTAGACCTTATTCCACGATGACCCCTCAAGGAGACGGACACAGTTACACATAAAAGGATTTCATAGTAGTACCCATAGTAGTAGTCTCTACTATGGGTCCAAAAGCTCCAAAAACACTACATACAATTTCCATAATGCAACGGGAAAATGTCTTTCATTGGACCAACGCTGCCTCCTGAATGCCCACTTCATTCGAATCCCACGTCTCCAGATTATATCAGGCTTTTTGTTCAATTTAAGTCTCAAGCCTAAGCCAAGACAAACTCGACATGCAGTAATCAGCGCTTTGTTTGGTTTTTTTGCAAACTTTGGAAAGCTGTAAAATTGGGGGAGCGCCCCTTTAATAGGCTTAAACATCCAAAACCACATGTCTTTTAAATTGGATGGAATTACCTCATCCTCTGAAGACTTCTGGCGTGTTTACACTGATGAGCTTACGTGATTATTTGCTGGCATCATCTGGCTGCATAATTGTCTTTGCATTGACCTGGCATGTTGTTTAACTTCCTGGTGCATTTTTGCATATAAGCAAATGTGTCTTTTTATACCTGAATCAAACAAGGTCTCGTCAGTCTGTCCAATAGGCTACGGTATTAACGAAGATGATATAACACTTTTTGTTCCCCAGTGATGAAAGAGCATCTTGTCTGGGCTCCAGAGAGGTCAGAGGTCAAGGCCTGCCTGGCACTGGGAAATACAGAGTCTTGCTCAAGGGAACTTCAGCTGGGCAGATGGGTGCCAAGACAGAGGCTTGAGTCCTGGTCCTCTACAAGAACAACAGATAAGCTGAATTGAGCAGATAAGCTCACAGTGAGGGATCATGAAACTCATCTTCTCGTGTCCCTCTGGCCTCTGCAGATGGCAGTGGATTATGCTGGCAATGACTCGCCACAACCTTTACATTAACATTAACGTAACATTAAGAACGTGCTCTGATGATGTTTCCCTTGTTCTCAATAAAATGTCTGTTTATAATGTGTACTGTACTCAGTGTCATGCACAACACCCGTAGGACAGACTGTAGGCCTACCAGTGTATAAAAGATGTAACATTTGTTCTGGTACATTTGCATTTTAAACATTTAGCTCAGCTAAATTAGCTGACCTATTAACCTGGAGTGAGTTAACTAGGAGCCCACAGGTATCAAAACAAAAGTCCCAGAGTCCAGGCTGCATAGCAAATAAACACAAGCCATTTAAACACAGAAAACCTGGGAAAAAAACAAAAAAACTAAAACCATAAATTGCAGTTCTGTGCACAAAGTACAAACCCTTGCACAGCACAGCTGCTTTGCCTCAACATCCTGTTTCGCAAACGACAGGACGATGCTGCAACATCAGCAAGGGAAACCCGGTGTGTCGCTGCAGTCACATTTCACAGTCGCAAGCCCTTCCGGACACTCATACTTCCATGTACATAATCACAGCCAAGCCAAACTTGTTATAAGAATCTTGCAATTTCACGCGCCCTTTTATTACAACTGTGTCCGTTCGCTTTAAACAACGCAAACAACAATACTGACAACGTTTACGAGTCTCTGGGATCCGCTCTTTAATTCGGCACACACTAATTCATTTCAATAATTGTTAAACTATATCTGACTAGCTTGGCATCCCCACTGTATTCTGCTACCAAGCCTCACTGTGAAGCTGGGTAACCTGGCGTTAACGTACAACAGCGTTATTGAGCGTTTATAGTGAGCACCGTCAACAAGGAAGGCAGAGATTTTTATCGCAATAAAGCGAGTTACTAAAACAATTCCCACGCCGAACTGGCCACTGTTTGCTAAAGAGTTGGCCACGGTCTCCACACAAGTTAAAGGACGCAAGTACGTTCACGGATAAGCCACAAACCTTTAAATTGTTGGAGTTTAAAATTTAGTTCGGTACGTCGTTCTATCCACTCGAGAGAACGGCGCGTATTTTGGGTAATATCCTGTTCGTGCTGAACCGCATCACCAAAAGATTTGATCACCGGCCAAGAGTTAGTGCAGAGACACTTTATATCGCCCATGTCCGGGGGCATCCCTCCTGCTGCTCGGGACCGCTGCCGTGTCGGTAAGGTACCGGGAGAGAGGAGCTGTCAAACCGCCATCTCCATCCTTACCTTCCCGTGCTTTCAGCAGCACCGTGTTGGCTACGATGTTCTCCAGCTCCATGTTGATGGTGTCTGGGGGTCACAGCAGCAGCAGCAGCAGCAGCAGACGGAGCTCCTGGTCCCCTCCTGGCGGCTTCAAGCTCAGTTTATCCTCCTTAAACACCGTCCACCACCTCCTCCCACCACCCAGCCAAGGAGTAAAAATTCAACCCTCCGTTTCTGCTTTCACACAGTCCAGTCCGCACCCCTCCTCTCCCCTTTCTGCTCCTCCTCCTCCTCCTCCTCCTCCCTTCGTCTCTCCGCCCTGAAGCGTCTGTCAGAGATAAGGAGGAAACACCGACTTCTCACTCTGTTGTAAATATTTCCGTTTAATAACACAACAAAAGAGCGGTATCACGGACAGACCTCTCACTCTGCTCACACTTCCCGCCTCGTTTTTTAAGCTAGCTCCACGGTGTATTTTTTTTTTTTTTTTGCTGTGGAGGATTGTTTTCACCTTAAAAAGCTAAAACACAATACATCTTTAGTTAAATGAGTATCTACACTGCTGGATGGTTGCCTAATTATGATCAGTTCGGTATTTTAACTGAGATTAAATGATTGTTAGCGTTCAAAAAAGTAGCCTACAGCCGCCATGAAGTTTTGGCTAGCTGTAGCTGCTGAATGCTAATTCAATACTTGTATTTATCTTGGTTAAATGGCATGGTTCTCAAATTACTGTGCAGTACAGTGGAAGATAAACATTTAGCTTAGCGTATGAACAGAAACCTCCACTATTGTTAGCGTTAAAGTTCTTTCTGGACCTTGAAAACAGTAGCCTCACAAAATAATCTTAACTCAAGGTCCACTTTGTAGCTTTTTCTGGAGCTTTTACCTGAGATAACTGAGACTTTTAACCATGAAATGTAAATTGACCTCGAGTTAAGATTATATTTTCGTCAACTATCGTGTTTCAGTTATCGGAATTATGGAATTGCTGCTATGTTTTCTGTCACTGGCGGATTTATTCGTTAGTTTTAAGAGTTAAAAGAGGGTAGTGCTTCCCAAAATGTACCCAGAATAAGGGCTTCCTCTGTACGGTTGCCATTTTGGGACATCTCAGCTTGTCAGGCTCAGTTCAGATACTATCAGTATCAGTAAGATACTTTATAAGCCTCAGGTGTCTAGGCTCAGTCATGCTTTCAGCAGAATGCTAAAAAAGCTAATGGTAGCCTAATATAGACCTAGCCGCTAGCATGGCTAAAAAAAATGGGCTATCATTGCCTAAACCTGCTAGCATTTTGCTAAATCTTAATATAGGCTACCTGCCATTGTTGTTCTTGACATTTTAAAGATAAAATGATAAAAAAAAAATCATATGAATGTGATTACAATCATAGTAGGAAGCTACTATTTTGATTTGACACATATTTTCCGATCTTAATGTTTGATTAATTAAACATCTAGCAGGATTTGTTTGATTCACTTCTTCTCTATGCCTGATTGATCGAGTGCTAATTATCCAGCCAATGAAAATATTCCCGACCACTTCATTTGTGTGACCTATGTCACAATGACATAGGTCACGATATTTAAATCAGTAGGCTACACTATGAGTGAAATCCAATTCCAAAAGGCTTTGGTGTCCCTGGATGTATCAGTCAAAATTGATCAATAGATTACTGACTCCAGAGCTGCTGTTCTTCGTGGCTCATCTCTTTCTCTCTGCAGAAAGTGGAAAGTTCCCTGCACAGATCAATGAAAGCACCACAGTGCATTAAATGTACTTTAAGAAAGAGAGAGAGTCATATCAGGCAGAGGGTTGATAGAGATATTGATCAGCATCTGTCACTCAGCGATTGCTTCTCCTGGTTCTGCCTTTCAAAACTCGCTCTCTGGACCGAACTTCCACTTGGAGACAATCCTCATCCTCCCTCTTCGAGTCTTCATCTGCTCACCGATGAGGACCTGAACAGTTCAGAGCCACAAAGGCTAAAAGGCCTCCTCCCCAAACCAGGAAGGAAGGTAGAAAACACCTGAACAGCGTTATCTGGTAGGGATGAGACCATGTGCAGAAGTAAACAGCACTTAATGGGACATCCTGACCTGAAGAGTCTTGAAAAAGGGATGAATGTACTGATTTATTACTTAAGTTACTAAACTTACTTGAACATAAGAAGCTTGTTGGTTGGACGCTAAATACAGAGAAATGTTTTATACAAGAGAGGAATTATATGTTTAAAGATGGAGACGGGATTTGAACCTCACAACCACTCCGTTACCAAACGTTCTCCTTAACCGGCCGAGTCATCAGATCTGTCTGAGCTACGTCAGATAGATACACATGAATATAATATCAGACAAGATTTAGATATGGAATTCAGATCATAATGTCGATCCTAATGATCGGGCATGAAGTCAGGGAAGTTTAACCTTTTCAGCAATAAGACGGCATCCAGCGAGGAGGTGGGGCTTTCAGTTTTAAAGTGAATTATCAATTATTTAGTTTTTTTTTTATTTGTTCAACTGTTTGTTTATCGTTTCTGTGAATTTTATTTCCCAACGTGCAGGTTTGAGTTCTGTTTCAAAGCCAGGAATAAATCATAACTAACAGTAAGGGAAGGTGATCTGGAGTCTTTTTTCTGACATTTTGAAAATAGTTTCTATCTTTAAAGACATTTGATTGAACTACATTAAGTCATGTAGAACTATTGATACCGCATATGTGCTGTTTAGTTAACGCGTGTGAATACATTTGAAGTCCTTTTCACGGCCAGACCTGTAATAAACTGAGTGTTCTCAGTGTTGAGGTTAGTGACCTTCTGGTGTTTTTCTTATTTATTAAACAAAAATAGGACAAGATATAACTCTTGTTATGCATGTTTAGTTTTCCAGTGAGGGAATGACAGACTGCAGGTTGCCATAATCACACAGCCGCCGCTGAAAGATGTTGGGACCCAAACATCCAAGAGTGAACACTTATAACGTGTTCTCACTGACGTGTCATTATCCAAAGGCACTTTTTTAAAGGTACATTTTATTTTTTATGTTTACTTTTATCTTTCACTCAAGCCCGAAATGTCCCTTTTAGCGGTTTGAGAGATACAGCCCCCCTGGTGTTCATTTGACCCTGCTGCTGTCTGTCTGAATGAAGTCCAACGGAGACGGCCAACGTGAGGCTGCGGCTTGTGAGATATTTTGTTTAACCGGACTGACATCTAGAGGATGAAATCAGCAGCTGCAGGTGTTGACCAACCCTTGACTCAGCACCTCCTCAGGGGTCATCTGAGCAACCGGGAGAGTCAAAGCAATGAATTCTCAGGATTTCTTGTGTTTTGTGTGTTTTTGTCTTGTTTGTTTTTAATCTTTATCATTAGCATTTTGCATCTTATCTGTGGTTTGTAGTAATGTAGTAATTTATCGCCATGTTCGATGACCCCTTAATGATAATGAGCTTTTCATTACTTCTAGACCAGCGTATTATTATTAATTCAGTATGGACTCACTGGTTTCAGTGTGGCTATTCATCCATTGACCAGTGCACTTCGGCATTTCGACACAGACTCAAAACATTGTTCTTTTTTATAAATATACTAAAATACAGTTGAGCTTTGAGGTTGTTCTTGACCTTGGCAATAGCAGGTTGAAAAACATTTCCACTTAGTAGACTCCCTTACATGACCGGGCAAGTCTGTTTGCATGGCACGTTTCAACAACAAGGCAATTCAAAGTGCTTTACACAAGAGAGAAAAAAGCATGAAGACAAGATACAAAAGAAACACACGGGATTATTAAAAAAAAATTATTAGAAATTAGATTTTTCAAAAAGAAATAGATGAAAAAATAATCAAAATTGAACAAAACAGATTAAACCAGAATAAGAGTTACCGTGGAGAGCAAAATGTCCCAAATTAAAATGAGTAAAAGGCGGCTGGAGAAGGTTTCTGGGAGTTTGTTTCAGGTATGTGGTGCATAAAAGCCGCTTCTCCACCTGTAGTTTTGATCCTGGGGACAGTAAGCACACCTGTACCAGTCCCCGAAACTGGTCTGGGTGGTTCAGCAGCAGATCAGAAATGTATTTTGGCCTTCAACCATTCAGCCAAGGTGTGGCTGAAAGCTCGGAAACATTTCCAATAAGGTAGACCTTCTGCTGAGAATATTTTGTCCGAATTTCAGTTTCAGTTTCATTGTTTTCACTATCAATTAGTCCGCCAAATAGTTTCTTGATTAATGAGTTAATCATTTTGTCCATAAAAATAATCAGAAATGAGTGGGAAATGGCCATCATAATTTCTCAGAACACAAGTTAACATAGTGAAACGTCTTGTTTTGCCCAAACAGTGGTCCAAAACGTAAAGACAATCAGTTTACTATCATGGAAGACGATTAAAAACACAGCAGATGTTAAAATTTTAGGGGCTGTAACCAATTCATTTTGAGTATTTTTGGTGTCACTTTTCTGTCGATCGACTAATCGATTAAGCAAATAATCATTTCAGCTCCACAATGCATACATATTATACTACAAAAACCATTTTAAGGCTCAGATGATTGCTTGTTTTTCGAACCCACGGCACTCTTTCTTTTTGACATTTTGTGACTTACAAGTTGTATTTTTCAGTGATTATTTTTATTTTGTTAATTTCAATATAGATTAAATATTTAATTTTTACATTTTCCACACTGGCCCTACCTTTGTCTGTTAATATTTTGAGTGAATCATTTAAAAATATATATGTGTTTTCTTTTTCTATGTCCACATTGACTTTGTGCATAGTTGTTGTCATATATATATATATATATATATATATATATATATATATATATATATATATATATATATATATATATTCATATTTGTATTTATGTATTGGTGACTGCTGTCAGCTTACGAGTTACAATTTAAACAGTTAAACAGAAAATTTTAAATAAAACAAAAAAACTCGCAGTTGAGAGGTCAAAGGTGAAAACAAGGCGTGGTGTGTCGTCACATGACCGGAACAAAACAAACTTGTACTTCCTGTTTGTGCACGTTGCCTCTTTCTCACCGCTAACCCTCCTCCTCTGTGCTGTAAAAAAAAAACACAGAAAAAGCACAAAAATGCCGAAAGCCAAGAAGTCAGGCAAGAGAAAGAGGTTCGATTACAACCAAGACCGGAAGAAGATGAAGAAAAAGTTCATTAAGAAGTACAACCCGAGGATAGAAGAGTAAGTGTGGGACGGAACGACGTGTTAGCATGCTAGCTAGTGTTAGCTAACACTGGGTATGCTAACACCGTGTGAGAAGCGTGTTTGTTTGTAGTTTATCTTTTATACAGTGGTGGAAGAATGACTCAGATCCTCTACCTAACTAAAAGTAGAAACACCGTAGTCTAAAAACACTCCCATTACAAGTCAAAGTCTTGATTCAAAATGGTAAAAGTACAGAAGTAGCATCAGCGAGCTGAGGAAAAGGAAAAGTACTCATTATGCATCTTTTCACAGTGTTATTATATTAGTCTGTCAACGTGGAGCCAATTTTAGATACTTGGTATACATCTGGGTAGATTAGTAGTTCAGTGCTGCATCATATCATAAGCATATCATGTGTTTTTTTAAGTAAAAGGTAACTGTCAAATACATCTAGGGGAGTAAAAAGTTCAATATTTCCCTCTGAAATCTAGTGAAAGTAGAAAGTAGCATAGATTGGAAATACTCAAGTAAAGTACAAGTGTGTTAAAATTGTACTTAAGCACAGTACTTGAGTAAATGTACTTAGTTACTGTCCACGTCTACCCAAACACGTGTATACGTTAATAAAGTTTCTCTACATCTGGGTGAAGCTATATAAGACACCAACGTCAGCGAGTGCTGTCATCATCGTTTAGTCTGAAGATTGTTTTCTCAGTCAGTCGATTGATCGCTCAGTTTATAAAAAGTACATTAATGGTGAAATAAGCCCAGGCACAATGATTTCCCAAAGCCGTTTTATCAACACTCTAAAACCCAAATATAAATATACTCAGTGCTGTCGTTTGAGACAAATCTTCACTTGAGAAAGTGGAATCAGAGACTTGTCTCGCTGTCAAAATAGTTGCTGATTGATTATCTGTATATTGACTAATTGATAGACTAACTAATTGCAACAACTGCTCAATATAAATAAATACAATACAGTCCTGCTTTTCATTTCAAAACACCAAAAACACAGCCGAGGGAAGTTTTACACAGATTGTGTTTTCGGCATCATTAAACTAACAAGTTGTAAAGCTGTTCCTGATATTTTGTCCGCCCTCTTTACGCTCCTCAGGTTAGTCAGAGGGAAGGTTTTTTTTAATCTTGAAAATGTGTGTTCTTGCATCATTGGGATCATATTTTAAAAGTGCTGCAGAGTTTTAATATAATTACCTTTCATTTTATGCTTTGCTGGGATTTTGTAAAGCTGCTCCCGTTTAGATTATTCAGGATTTCGTCGTGCGTCTTAAAAAAGCAGGTGAGCATGGTTTGACACCAAGAGGCCAGTTTTACTGAAAAGTAAGAACCTGCGTTTGCGTGAATCCAAAAATCACAAGTTCAGTATTGAGAAAGAAAGTTTTGCTGTAAGTTCTTAAAGATATACACGATGATATACATTCAGCTGCAGTGAACGTCACAGAAGAAGATTTGCATACTTGCATGGAATAAGTACGTTTAAGACGTTTAAAACTACTGAATTTGATCTGTAAAAAAACCAAAGTGAACTCCTCAGTCTGCTCTCACATTAATGATTAAGGGGATTAATAATATAACTTTGTGTGTGTGTATAGAATATCGGCTGATAAAGGCTTTTTGAAGCTGTTTTTTAAGGAAGATTTGAACACCAGTAAATTCGGTTTGGTTTTTGTTTAATTACCACCATATAAATCTGTCTTACTTCTTTGTAACAGAATTAAAATATATCTAGAACTATAAAGGGTTTTCCTTTGTATGCAAACAAACATGGCTTTTACTAGAAAAACGAAGATAATAGATGGATTTAATAGATACTTCTTATTGGGTGGAACTCTTTATTTGCCCTGATTGTGAGATAAACCACAGAAAAATGTTGACACGTTTGCTGCTGGATTTAGATGTAAAACTACACAAAAAAAAAGGCATTTTCTGTTTCACCGGAACGTCACATTTGCTCTGTCCTGCTCCTGCAGAAGCACTGTTGTGCGTTGGGTTGATTTCTCTGTGTGTCTAACCTGTCCTCCTCCTCTAGTCCACAGATTCGAAATGCTTGGGACGACAAGAAGTCCATGGCCAGGAACCTGCAGGAGATGGGTCTGGCCTTTGATCCAAACCGCACTCTGCCAATAAAGAACAAGAGCGTAAGTAACTGCTGTGGGTCTGTTGAAGTCCCTTGTAAGGAGGTCTTCTTCAGAGCGCACACACTCCTTCTAAGCAGCACTACGCAGTCAGACCTACTGTAGTCGAGAAAGAATCCAGTTCTGTATATACAGAGTAGGGCTGGGCAACACGACCTGAAATCAGTATCACTATTTATTGGTATCTTATTAAACACGTCTGTTCACGAGATTCTAAGTGTGTAAGGAAACTTGTACTTATAAAACAGGAAAATCAAAGTCAAACAGGCTCTATTTTACCTCTTGACTATAAGTATTTATATTATAATCAGCTCTGAACAACACTTTCGTGGCTTCTGTTATCTCATTCCCATTTGGATGTTGTAGGGTATAAAGTGACGATATTGTACCATTATAGCTTCCTTATTATCAGTATCCTGCATCTGAAACCACCGGCTTCAGCCTCCAGACGGTTGTCAGGCAGCTCGGAGGAGATTCCTTAACTGCGCTTCAACAGGCAACAGTGCTTTGGTTTTTTCCATGGTTGTCTGCGCCGCTTAATATCAAGCAAGACTTCCTGGATCCTGCTTTTTGTACTTTCACCTGCCCCACTAAAGAGCACCTGTCGGGTCAGCCATCAGAGCCGTGCAGCGTTTCCTTCTTCCACTGTAAACTGTCAATTAAAGTTAAAGGGACAGTCCACCCCAAAATCAAAAATACATATTTCTCCTCTCACCTGTAGCGCTGTTTATCCATCTAGAGTGTTTTGCTGTGAGCTGCCGAGTTTTGGAGATATCGGCCGTAGAGATGTCTGCATTATTTGAATATAATGAAACTGTATGGCACTCGCTCGTGGAGCTCAAAGCGGCAAAAAAAATACATTTGAAAAACACAACAGCAACGTCTCTTTCCAGAAATCAGGACCCGGTTACTGAAGATAATCCACAGGTTTGTTGTGAGCGGTTTCATGTGGGAACTATTTTCTTCCTGTCGAAAGTTTTCAAAAAGGCAGACATCTCTACGTCCGATATCTCAAACTCGGCAGCTCGCACCAAAACAATCTAGATGGATAAACAGCATGACAGCTAAGAGGAAAAATATGTATTTTTTATTTTAATTTTTAATCCTCTGTGCTGCATCTTGTTTTCCACCAGCCTGAAAACTGTGTTTCATTTTGTTAACTTACGACAGCGAATCGTGAATGATTAATTTCTGCCTCCTCTGCGTGCAGGAGCGAGGACAGTTAAACTCTGTTGCTTCTTGAAATGACGTCACTGATGGAAAACCCCTCATTAAATACTTGTCTTGCCACATTAGAGAAGAAGATGGATGATCTGTGGAAAAGAACCATGTTTATCATTTTGTGTCCTGATAAATTAACCCAGAATCCAAACACACCAGCTCGTGACCTCTGTTGTTCTTCATAATGTGTTTTTGTTCACACTTGTAGCTCCTCGGTAAAGACAGCGGGCCTAAAGTTCCCGTCAACATCGTGACCAAGCCCTACGTTCTCAACAGTAAGTCATTTCTTTTGAAGGCCCCCGTCACGTAAAGTAATGTGGGCTTTCTTTTGTTTCGTACTAGACGTCTGCAGCCAGCCGGACCAGGCTTGAGCCTGATCGAATCGGACAGAGTCAGGCTAAGTGTCTGCTCACGCAGGAAAATGGCACAGCAAAAATGTTTCTCAATTCCCTGCACAATAGATGGTGCTGGAACCATGGTGATGTGGCGACTACATGCACTTTAATTAAACAATAAATGAATACAGTTACCAGGCACCCAGATAGAAAACGGCCCGCGGTTGCTTCAGGCACCAGCGATATGATCAAATACGATCCTGGAAGGCAGATTCGAGTAACAGATCCAGGAGTTTGAAGGTTTATCAGACTCCAAAACACTGCACAGCAGGTTATAATACTACATGGAAGGGTTATACGACTCTGGGAAGTTATCACAACAATCATTTTATCTTGTCAAGTAATGGGTTGAATATGAATATATAAGTAGATCTCCTAATCTACCAGAAAATGGTAGATTATGGTCGCGGCCTGGTTGTGGAGAATCACTGCTCTGGTGAGTGTTTGGGGCAGCAGGACGGTGTGTGTGGGACTGAGACAGAATAAACTACAGTGTGTGTGTGTTCACGGTTCAACAGAGGGGCTCACTGATGTGTTTTTAATAGTTTCTGGACAACAGTGGAGCTCTGCGGCTCAGAGGAAGAAGAGACATCAGGCTGGGATTCACACACAGTACTTGTTAGTGGATACATTCAGTGTTTGGTTTTGGTCTTTTATGGGAATTTTTGACAAGAATTAAAATGTAGAATATCACCAGACTTAATGCTTTAATCCAGTGTTTTTGTGCCAACCTGTACATCTGTTTTGTGGAGCAGTTTATACTCCCAACAGGCCAGAGTTTTAAAAAATTTGGATGGTGCAACACAGCTACTGTGATCGTCTTCCATTTTGGACTCGTCCTCTTCATTTTGCAATTATTAACTGCTCAAATGTCCCTAAAAGCAGCGATTCCATTGAAATGAATTGCTTTCAGCCAGAACACTGGTATGTTTTCCTTAGTCGCCTTTAATGAAGGCTGTTTCACACCGATTCCAAGGATCTTTTCATTTTATTGTGTTGGATATTAAATGTGACTGCAACCTAGTTAGACCAATTTGAATGAAAGCAGAGCTTCGCTTTTACGTCGTGTTTTTGTTATTATGCACAGTTTGGTAGAAGCTCAGAGGAGTCGGCCTTCAGCTGCAGCTGCTCTGATTTCGGCACTTCCTCCAGTAATACCAGTGGTAGTTTAAACGCTCTGTTGAACATTTCATATTACACAGACTGACTGAGATGGTTTGCATGTTTTGTTTAGGTTTTACCCTTTATTTGTATGCCCTTGTCTTCTATCCAAAATTAAACAGAAAAATGAAGAAGAAGAAAGGGGGGGAAAATCCAATTAATCATTAAAAGCTAGCAAGATGGAAAGATATAATTATTCTTTCTGACTCTCCGAAGCCTCTAAGATGTGTTTTACGTCCTGGTTTGTCTTGCGCAGAGCTGGAAGAGGAGGCCAACCGTCCAGAGAAAGACTCCAAGACGTTATCCTCCGACCTGGTCGAGTACGCTCAGTACATGATCCGAGAACACAACGACGACTACAAGGTAAGAGCAGGACCCGGAGCCTGAACGTGTCCCGGACGATGTTGTCATAGTAACAGAGCTGGGAGGTTAAATGACCGCACTGGTGGTTTTACAATATTTAGTCCAGTAAGTTTTGGTTTGATTTCTTACCTATTCTGACAGTCAATCTACAGAAACTTGTTAGATATAAATGATTCACATCACCTCCACCAGTGAAGTAATGACCACCACCACTAACATCAAATGAGATTATAGTTTTATAGTGTTTATAGTGTATCATATTGTTTGCTAGTACTTTCTCCTGTGTGCGCTGACGTAAAGACGAGCTGCTGTAACAAAGAGTTTCCCTACGGGGATCAATAAAGTCTTTCTGATTCTGATTAATACACCTTTATGGAAAAAGCTTTTTAAGAAGAAGCAGACGTGTTATTTCACCCAGCAAAGGCCACGTCTTTAATAGAGGCTGACCAGTACTTTTCAGGCATGTACTGATATCAGTATTTGAGAGTTAAAAACAATATTAACAAACATTCAGGGATTCAATAAATGTTTTTAAATAGTTGTGACCAAGATGCATGCTGAGCGGGACATTTTACAGTGTTAAAATGACCTTGTCAGTGGTCTCTGGTGGACAAAGTATGTAATGGAGACACTGTTTCTAAATGACATCAAACACATCTTTAACATTTCTGTACTTATGTTTCTTGTTACTTCTTATGCACATGTACACAAACCGATATACTGCATCTGTGATAACATAAAGGTAACGAATGAGGCTATTGTTTAGACCATCTTCTAGCAACTAAATTTATTACAAACGAAGAGAAGCCGTCCAGAACTGTAAAGGCCCCAGTATGGAAAAGCCTGCCGTCACAAACACTTTCTAGTTAGATTCGTAGAAATGGTGATAACGGCGTACACGTTAGGGCAGTCATTCATGATGTTGCTCTCAGTGGTTCGCACTAAAAGTGACAGAAGTTTTGTGAAGAAGGAAAAAGAGAGCTTGAGAGTGAAGTTCGAATCCTGCCTACTTATCACACCGCCACACACCTGGACAGGAACTGTGGAGACGCAGCCAGCCATATTCCACCGTCACATAGGGCTTTTAGGTGGTGGTTAAATTATCCGAATTTTGTCTGAAGCGTAATGAGGCCTTAAAGGTACAGTCATCATTAGTTTATTCACTTTTTTGCAGAGAGTTAGACAAGAAGATCAGTACCACTCTACCATATCTAAATATGTTACCGCCAGCAGCAGGGTAGCTTATCTTAGCTTACCAGCTCCTCTAAGCTCAATGATTTAACATGTTATAGCTCCCCCCGTTTCCAGTCTTTATGCTAAGCTAACCAGCTTGAAACCAGACATGAAAGTGGTGTTGATCTGCGCATTTAACTCCCTGCAAGAAAGCGAATCAGCGTATTTCCCAAACTGTTGAATTATTCCTTTAAGACTCAGCTCAGTGGATTGATTGATTCAAGCTTGCACATCGTATGTTAATTAAGCCAAATAGGATCAGTCAGTCACCGGCTGAACTTAGGCTGTTTGTCTGGGAACTGTTTGGAAAAGTTTCCCATTTGCTGCGTTCAAGGACGCTCTGAGATAATAGGGCTGGCTGCCAAGGTTTAAGACGTTTTCTTTGTACCATCCTGGACGTGCGTAGTTGCTGCGGATGAAACTTAATTCATCAGTTGAATGTTTTTATCTTGTGTGCACCCGATGATAACGGTGTCCTTCCTCTGTTCGGTTTCCTTGAAAGGTTTTGAACGAAGCTGCACAGCTGAAGGACAAATAAGGTTTCGGCTCGATGATGTTCCTTAATAGCTCCTGACTTCTGTTTTTCTCAGAACTTTAGATTGAAGAGACACGCTGGTGCACATTACAAACAGTGCCGAGAGCTTAGCTGTTTTTAGTTTTTATTGCTCAGAGCGGCGAGTGACAGAAGTTTAAATTACTTGAGCTTTTATCAGAAAAGTGCCTCATTCAAATGCATTTTCAACAGTTGCTTTAAATGGGACTGAGTCATCACTGGGAGCGCTGCCAAGTCAGTCTATAACAGAGGGTATTGTGCGAGTGTGTGTGTGTGTGTGTGTGTCGTTTTTTCTGCAATAAAATATCCTTCAATAGAAAATATTCCATCCTTGACTTTAAATTCTGAAAAGTTGAATCTGTCATCTGCAAGTTTCGTGATCAACACAACATCCCAAGTGGAGTCAAAATGCAGGCACCTAACCGTGGTGAAACGTCTTCAGAAGATGGACGTGTCGCTCATGTTGACCGTTTGTTTTCGTGAACGGCCGAATGGTGTGTCACTTTAAACGTTGCTTGCTGCAAGGAATTGTGGGGCGGCATTATGTCCTTTCCTTTCCTGAAGGATGGTCCAGAGTGTCCTGTGCTAAAGGAGATGAGAGAGGAAGCATTGAAGCACCTTTCCTTAGCATTTAGCTCTTATCATGGCTGCCTCTTATGACACTTCCGGGTCATTTCGCTCATCGTTAGGAACCTTCCTAAGCTACAAAGGCTGTTGGACGGCAACCCCCGAGAAAGAACCTGTGACGTTGTCTTGTCGTCTCTCATTTGGTGCTGTAACGTGAAAAGAGTGTGTGACCGTTGTGCTGCCAGTTTACACAGATATATCGATCAACACTGAAGCATTGAAATTTGAATTCATAGATCGTAAACCCTTTTGATTTAGGCAACAACATGGCATTTCCTCTGCCGTGATTTGCCCCACCAGTAGTAAATCTCTAAGAATAGTAAAGGTGTCTTAATGTTTTCATCCAAGCAATATTTTAGTTTTCTGTGTAGCGGTTGCTAAGAGGAACTGGCGGATTCACACTGTCAGAATAATTCCGTATTCACATGAAATAACTGAACTTAGTTCACTTTAAATTCACCTCGGGGGCACCACGCTTTAAAAGGGGGTATGTAATGAGCATTACAGCCTCACTGGGGCGCTGGCAGTGTAATAGATTTTCAATCTTGTTTTAACTTGTGCTTCATAAATACCAGCCACATTTCAATTTGCAACAAGGAAGTAACTTTTAAGAAACTGTTCTGTATCCGTCTCAGTTTGCAGCAGCGGTCCAATACAAAGCGATACTGACCGCCTGTTCTTCATTCTCCCTGCAGGCGATGGCCAGAGATGAGAAGAACTATTACCAGGACACACCCAAACAGATCAAGAGGAAAATCAACGAGTACAAGCGCTGCCACCCGCAGCACTACGACGCCTTCATCAACTCACTAGCTGCTCCACAGCCGATGGTCCAGTAGAGGGACTGTGAACCCTGTTCCGGACTTTATATCTTTCTCTGTATCAGGATGAGATGGACCTCATTCTGGAGAGACTGTCAGCAGTGCAGACAGGACATTCAGACTGTGACAGACGTCCAGAAGACAGCAGATGCACCACCCGCTATCATAATAACCAACAGTGACAGGAAGTGTCCGGGACGTCCGGGAGCTTCTGTCTCGTTAAGGACCTTTCAGGTGTTTTTGGACATTTCTCCCCTGTTACTTTCCTCCCTGTTAAGATTTCCTGTTTTTATTTTTCCATTTTGGAATATTGTGCTGATCTCACTGTGTGTTCTGTGTTATGAACGTCAAACGTGATCGACTGAGATGTATTTTTATTGTGTATCATTTAAACACCTTGAAGCTCATTTAGCAGATGTGTTTTTCTTTCTCCAAGAGGAAAAAGTATCCTCTCACACACACACACTGGAGAGTTGGACAGTTCTCTGAGGTTTCCCATGTTGTCCTGGTCATCGTGTGGTCACAGCATCGTGATTGATGTCTGAAAATAATCTTACTGCAGCGTCGTGTTTTGAACTGCACTGGACGTACCTGCAGTTTAGATTTAGTTTCCAGCTACGTTAAAACGCATAGAAAATTCAGTTCATTACGCAGTTAACCAGTCGAGCCAGTTTGTGTCCATGAATTCTCAACAGCTGGGTTAGAACCACATGGTTTAGGTGATAACAGAGTAAGAAACCTCATTAAAATGCTTGTTTTCCCTCCATTGTAACATTGTTATTACAGAATGGCAACCTTTTGCTTAAACTCACTAAAGGTACATTTTGATACCGAAAAGCAACAATAGGTACTGCAGTGCGTCGAGCCAGCAGGAGAAAAACACCACCCTTTCTACAATAGTTGAAACCTGTTTTTCTTGCATCTAAATTAAAGCAGATATGATTTAGGCTTTATTACATATTAATTTAACTCTTGTGAAATAGTTTTCTCGCAGTGGTTGTGGTGTCCGTAGCCCAGAGTAAAGAAGTTGAGTCATAACATGTTTATATAAAAATGTGCTTGGGGGGGTTCTTTAATTATAGACTTGAATTACAGTTTTCAAATACAAAACACCAGTATCTTTTGGAGGATCTAAGAGTTATAATGGAGGTCGATTCAGTCAGCGGAAACAGAAGTGAAGATAAACAGGATGACGTTGGAGAGAGAGAGAAAACTGACCATGAACGGGTCACGGCGAACATTTAAAGAAAGCTTTGAGGAGACTGCGGAGTGTTTTCAAAAACAAATTATTACCATGATAGCTTTCAAGAAATGTTGCGTGGGATTCTCTGAAGAGAGGATGTGGAGACGGATTGTCTCTGCCTCCTGGAAAGGATATGAAGGTTTACAGGATCAGTCCGGTCTTATTCACCGTTTCACAAATCCCATGAAAGGACCAAAGCCAACAATGTGTTAGTCCCTCTCTCGATACTTTCTGACTTCTCTAACCTGTGTGTGGCTCTCAGCCCCAAGCCCATTAGTTCGTAATAAAGATGTCAACCTTTTAAAACACCTCACAAATGTATAGTTTCATTTTTTTTTTTTTAAAGGCTCAGTAATTTCCTAGAACAGCTGTACTCAAACAGGAGGAAATAGCAGCAGATTAAAACACATTGGATACAGTGCAGTGGGTTCAAACCTTTTAAAGCGAAGCAATGTCTATTTGCGGCCCCTCAGCAGGTTGTAAATCACAACAGGAAAGTATGAAAAATAAATATATATAATGTGTTTTTTCTGCTTTCCTATCCTGAAGATTATCTTTCAACCCCTCGGATTTATTTTGCCACCCCTACTCATTGCTCACCGATGTGTTTTAATAGTTTTTGGACAGCAATGGGGCTCTATGGCACAGAGGAAGAAGATCCATCAGGCTGTGACACACACACACAGTACTTGATAGCAGGATACATTCATTGTTGGTCTTTTTGTGGGATTTGTTGAAAATAACACAAATATAGAATCTCAGCAGACTCATCTTTCAAAGTTGTGCAACATTTTGCCCCTACTGCGGGGTAAAGTTTGTCAAAAGATGTGTGAGCTGCAAAAGTGCTAAAAATGAAATCTGAAGAAACCTGCATGTAGTTATAAATCAGTCATTCATTTGGTGTGAAAACTCTGCACTCATTTAACCCTTTTGTCGTTAATTTGTCACTACTGTGAGAATTTAGGTGGAAGTAAACGAACAACCGTTACTGTGGTGGAATCTCACTTTCAGACCTGACTGTAGTGTACGCGAGGTTTTTCACATATTAACTATGTAAATGTCCTTGACATCCAGTTAATATAATTCAAAATATATAATGCAGTTGCAAGCTAAATGTCTAAAACACTTGAAATTATCAACCAAATTTTGTCCAGTTTTAATAAACACCTAGACATTGTTGCACCTGAAAATCACAGAAATGATCCACAAGCATTTTCTCCATTAAATATTCAGGAATTTAATTTTGTCTTCCTGAAATCATCATGCTCCATCAGAATACAACATGGTCCTTTGGCAATAACATGCTGTCAAAGCTTAATGACAGCTGCAGTTGTTGAATGCTAACTTAAAAAAGCTTCTCTCTTTATTAAATGTAACGATGTTTTTCAGGAATATAATATCCACAATTTAGCTTGAACAGATCTGTTTTACTGCCAGAACATCTCCCTGATGTTAACGGCAGCATCATCTGGGAAAGTGCGGTTGCACTGATGGCTCGGGGGGGGAGACAGTGTGAAGTAAACAACAGAGGCTGGTTTGACAGGTAGATGGAAACATACATCAGTGCTAGTGGAGCATCTAGTTTAAATGCCAGCAATAAAGCTGGTGGAAGCAGCTTAACTAACAGAAAAGCGCTGCATATAGTTTCTCAGTGTCTGTTATTATTCTGTACAGTTCGTTTTTTGTAAAAAAAAATACATTCAGCACTGTGTCGTCTATAGAACATGTATGAATACTGCACACTGACACATCCAGCTTTACAGATTTACTCATGACTGTGACTCATGTGAACTGTACTTTGCTGAGTGTGTTCCCATCGCTGTGTGTGTGTGTGTGTGTGTGTGTGTCAGTATAGAAAAACAATGCACTTCAGTTCCAGGAGATAGAAATGAAATGAACAACTTCAAACTTTCAGAAACTTTGCCTCTGCACTCTTCTAGCTGTGGTGCCGCATCACTGTCAGAGTAAAAAGGTTATTCAATTCTTATATACAGAACATTTTCTTTGGATGAAGAAACCAGTTTAAATGACATTTAGCGCTGAAACCTGCACTAGAACCGCAGCTGGGACCAAAACGGGGACATTAATGAAATCAGAAGCACGTTGGCACCTGAGCTGCAGCGTTGGATCACAGATGAAGGCCAGAAAAGTGAAGCTGTGATTAGGAGTGGAGTATGTCCGCTGAGGAAACCTCCTGTGTGCGCACACTTACATATCTGACAAATGTAGCTTTAGATAGCTTGATCAAATGTATCTAGCACTGCGATGAGTAACAGCCAAGACGGTGTCGTCCCTCATTCGTCCAGGAGTGTTCCATCGTAGAAAAGGTTTCAGTCGTAGTCGTCTGGACGCTGTTTTCAGAATCAAGACGCGTTTGGCTCCCATCCGGAAGTCATTCTCAATTGTGAAAAAAATGGGACGGGAACTAGAAATTTAAGCTACTCTGTGTTACATAAGCCCCGCCCTCAGGAAGGAGTCTACCTGAGTATCTGTTGATTAGCTAGTTTCACCTGAAACTGAGCTAACTGTTTCCAAGATAGAGAACAGTTGGTTTGAACAGGGTGTCAAGGAAGCCATTTTTGTGAAAAAAGAAAACCCCTCTTTGAACAGAAATGGTGGTCTGAGATTCAACCTGCCCAAAGTTTACCACAGTGTATTAACACCGTGGTCATGCCAATCACATGCTAATCAGGTACTTAACAGTGATGAGGGAGGTGCAGCCAGAAAACAATAGGCCTGATTACTGATTACTGGGCCATCTTGGAAACAGTTAGGTCAGTTTCAGGTGAAACTAGCTAATCAACAGACACTCAGGTAGACTCCTTCCTGAGGGCGGGGCTTATGTAACACAGAGTAGCTTAAATTTCTGAGTTCCCGGTCCATTTTTTCACAACTGAGAATGACTTCCGGATGGGAGCCGAAACGTCTTGATTCTGAAAACAGTGTCCAGACGACTACGACTGAAACCTTTTCTACGATAGTAACAGCCAAGCACAGAAACTGACGGTTACTCCACAGCTCCTCTGCCATTTTGATTAGTTCATCAAAGTAACAATGCGACTGATAGGCTAGTCTACAGCCATGCTAGCAGCTCTGTGCGGCTGTAGGCTACTCAGGCACCGCAGTGCTTTGAGCTAAATGCTAATGTCGGCATGAGACAATGCCAACATGCTGCTGTTTAGCAGGCATGATATTACCATTTTAACCATCTTAGTTTAGCATTTTAGCATGCTAATAACATTTGCTAAATAGCACTAAACACTAAGTACAGCTGGCTGGGGCTGATGGGAATATCATTCATTTGTTTTTGTATTTAGTCATGAACCAAAGTATTGGAGAGAGTGACATTTTGACCTGAACATGAGCCTTAAAGGTGACCTGTGGAGTTTTCTGGCAAACAAACTAAAGTTCTGATCTAACAAACGTGTTGAATGCATTTCCTTCCTCGTACAAGACTTGCAAAACCGATTATTCTCAAAAGTTTGAAACCAGCATTGTTTACATCCACGTAGCAAGAAGTCGTCTCTTTCCTGCCTTTGTTGGCACATCGCTGCATATCTTCAGTGCATCTTTTCAACCAGCTGCTCTGCTGTTGCTTCCCCTTCCTGATGTCTTTGCCTACCCTGATTTTGGAAACCAGGGTTCTCATTTACATGACATTTAAGGAATCAGCTTACTGGAGAAAGACGACCGTGAAGTGCATGTTAACACACTGAATGTCTGTACCAAATTTTGCAGCAATCCATCCAATAGTTGAGACATTTCAGTCAAAACCTGAAAAATCAACCTCACGGTGGCGCTACATGAACAATCAGGGAATCACCAAGTCAGTAGGACTTATTGTCTGGAAACCAATAATGTCTGTACCAAATTTCATGGCCATCCATCCAATAGTTATTGAGATATTTCACTCAGAACCAAAACTGTCAACCTCATGGTGGCGCTAGAGGAAAAGTCAGGGAATCACCAAAGACATTTGGATCCATACTCCGGGGATCCAAGAGTGTCTGTACACAGTGTAATGGCTGACAGATCACTTTAACTGTTTTCCTGCCAAAATGCTTTTAAAAGTCTGGATGACAGTTTGCGACAGTCTGGTAGACAAAACTTCAAGTCACGTGGTAAAACCAACGCACGGTCATTTCCCTCCCTGCCTTGTGTCAGCTGAACCTTGAGCGCATTATCTTTATTGTCTTTATGTCAGCAAAACAATAATTTGACCTATATGCTCTCGTCAATCATTTACAGCCTCGAAGTTCCTGTGGATTCACGTGTTTGACCATCGAGTGAACATCCCCGGCACGTTCAGGGGGGAGGGGGGGAAACTTGACATGGTGTTTAAGACTGGTCCACCGCAAAAACATGACTAGGCCTTGCCATCCAATGTGACTTGATTGTAATAAAGCTTAATTCACTGCACTAGATGTTCCTCAACATCTGACATGTGGAAAGTGTACGTTTTTGTGTTTAATTGTGAAATATCTCAAAAACTACAGATCTTCAGACATTCGTGGTTACCAGAGGATGAATCCTGATGATCTTGATCCCCTGACCTTTCATCTAGGGCCCCCTAGGCTCCTTTTCTTTTGTTTATTTAGTAAAAAGTATGACCAAATACCTGTCAGCCTCACCTGTACTTTGTAGTTAATGCTTGCATAAAGGATCACGCTGAATGTTAGCAAGACTGACAAGCTACATGATGGCACATTAGCATGCTGACATGATAACTAATTATATTTACTGAAGTACAATTTTGACGTACTTGTTCTTGAGTATTTATATTTTATACTACTTACTTCTGCTTCACTACATTTCAGAGGAAATGTACCTTTTACTGCACCACGTGTATTTGACAGGTGTAGTCACTAGTTACTTTACAGACTAAGATTTTACATAAAACATAACGTGATAAACTCATAAAAAACAATACATTGTTTAAGATTAAACCAGCGGTTCCCAACCCTTTCGGCTTGTCGCCCCGTTGTCTGGCTGTGGCTCCTTGTCATGTTTCAGATGTCTATTTCGCAGTTTCACCAAAGAGACGTTTCCCCTCAGAACTCCTCACATGGTTTTATTCAAACAACTTTTTGAAGCCCAAAGAAATAAAACTCTCCAATATTTCCCCCCAAAAAGCAAAAACCTGGCTAACTGTATATAAAGTAGTTAAAACTCACGTGTGTGTGTGTGTGTGTGTGTAAAGTACAGCTAGAACTGAAATCAAAGGCTGTTGAAAGTTAACCCCCGTCTGACCGTGTAGAGCTGAGCCTGTCAAGCTGAGTGTGAAATGTCCTAAAATGCCAATCATAACAACTCGTGCCACCCTCGGGACAAACGTTACATGTTTTGCCACCGGTGGTGAAGATCTAAGAGAATAGCAACAATGTCTCTCCATTTTTATCTGTCCAACAATTTTTATTTTCTTATGTGTGATGAGCTTAATAATGCTTTTTTATCTTCATGATGACTTTCTTGGTGTAGTAATATCTGCAGTGGACAGAACTGTTGACATGTTGAGGTTGATCAGTTGTACAGTACATAAAGGCTGCAGGAGGCTGAGTGTTTCAGTTATGACCCCTAAAAACATCATAAAGTAAGATTAACATTGTTATTGTATCACCAAAATGTTAACTTCAAGTCTGAGTGATATTATTTTGTCAACCCACTGAGGAACACGTAACCCTTTAAATGTCAACTGCTGAAACGTGACAATAATCAAAACTCGAGTTCAGTGCGTTCGCGACATTATGAATCATTTGTTTAGTTCCCACAGCTTTACAAGATGACAAGCTTTCATCTACGAGCTGAAAGTTTTCCCGCTGACTGAGTCGTGCTGCCTCGCGGTCGTAGAAACCTGCACAACTGACAGCGTGCTGTGAAAACACTGTAGCTCTGCGGCAGAGTGACGTCTCAGCGAAAACAGCTTCCTGTTTGACCAGCTCTGGAACGTTGCCCAACAAAACAAGACCAGGCAGCTATGGAGGCCTATAGATGTTGCGTGTTCGCGCTGACACGCTCACTCAGCAGAGACAGAGGGAAAGGCCAGTCCTGTGCTTGTTAGGGGACATCTTATTGATCCATCCACTGTGTTTTTAGCACGGTGAGATAATCCAACTTGTTTGAGTACATTTTGTGAACATAGGTTGAGTACATAACTATGTTTATTGACGTGTCTTCTCTCTACATGTTTCCAGTTGTACTCCCATGGTCTCCACTGCAACAGAGATCTTAGATCTCCTAGATTAAATAAAGTTTTTAAAAAAAAAAAGTTTTCAAAATCTCTTCAAATAAATGGCGGCACTTTTTTAGATGTACAACTTTAATTGAAGTAATGCTGCCAGGACATTTTTAAACACCCCAGTTACAGATTGTTTTAAAACATTAAGAGAACTCCACCGATTTTGCATTTCACTCCTATGACATTGTCACGCATGATGGACGGTAAAAAAACAGGATCAAAAACGATACAGCAGAAGCAGATATATCATCTTTTTTATTCCATGCGTTCTTCTTCCTCGTCAAAACCCAGTGCCTACATTACTCACAATGCAACTTGACCGCCGACAGTTCGGTTAGAGACCGAGGTGTGTGATGCTAGTGTAGCCTCGAGCCGCTAGCCTGCGGCAGAGATCAGGAGCTGCAGAGCTAACGCCACAGCAACAGATGTTTTTCTCTTCCAGACTTGTAGTCTTCAGAAGTGATTCACATGAGAACATTTATCAGACTTCACACGGCTCCCTCTGGAGACACAAAAGGCTTTATGCAACTTTTTTCACATATGCAGTACAACTCCGCAGCATCTATAAACAGACTTTGATGTGTAAAATAGGTGGAATTCCCCTTTAAGACTAAATAACCCAATGGACACTCGCTGTTTAAGAAATTGCAGCTGACACGTTTAAAAGAGACAAAACATGAAGACATGCATGAATTCAAATCCAACAAATTCCATTTACACGTAAAACAAGAGTGACAAGCGGTCATTGGTTATAAAAACAGTGTGCATACAATAATCCACTAAACTCTCGGCCACTGTGAAAACAACGTTTCTGCAGAAATACAGTACAGCGAAAGGAATAAAACGTCACATTCATTCAAAAATAGTGTGTCATAAGCGAACATTGCTGCACACACACGGCATTAAAAATCAGAATCTAGCTAATTCCAGTTTATCTGTACAAGTAGCATTAAAGTCAAATATTTCACATCTGCATTTATACTTTCAAGGAAGAGTTTAACTGGATCCTAGTTCTTGTTTAAGTGTCTTCTACACAGTGATCTGTGGAACAGGCAGGATTGGGATGGATGTGCTTAAAAGGGGGTGAAATCCAAACTGGGCTGAAAGCATTGTGTTCAAACCCTTCGATGAACACAGATGGAGTAATGAGATCAGATCCTTTCTTTACAAAATACTCTGGCTGAAGCTGTATGTGTTATCTGTGGTAGTTGGCTGTAATCTGTGTTGTGTTGTTGGGACTAAACACGTGACCAAAGAGGAACTGGTTTGAAATGAAAATGCTCTCAAGCTCTTGTGATGGAAATCATGGAAAAGTGTAGAAATTCAACTCAATTCAATTTTATTTATACAGCGCCAATTCACAACAGAAGTTATCTCATTGCACTTTTACTACAGAGCAGGTCTAGACCGGACTCTTTATGATATTAATTACAGAAACATTCTCTCACAAGACTCGTGAGAAGAAAAATAACACACTGCTTTGCACAATCTCGCGGGGTCCTTTTAAATTCCCTCACAAAATCCCCCTGGATCTCAGAAAGCCTCAGTGTAGGAGTCAGCGAGGATCTTCCGAACACCCAGTCGGTTTCAGAGCCGGTGGAGTTTTAGTCCACGGGGGGGGGGCTCCAACCTGGCAACCCTGAATGTAGCCCGTTCTGCTCTGCTGGCGTCTCTGATCACACATTCTCAGCAAACAGCAAGCCAGACAAAATCTGTATATGCATCTACAAACTTGACATATTTCAGTTTATATACAAAGTCTGAATCATTGGCAGGAGGTGAACTTTGCGGTTCTGAGTCAGAGGCTTCGTGAACAATCCTTCATCCTTCTGTCCCACCTTCTGTCCTCGTCCTCCTCACTAGGCACCTCCTCTTCTCCGGTGAGTAAGACGAGACGAGTCGGAAAGTGGAAGAAGAGACGAGCTGAAGGAGCCTTCGAAAGCCGCTTTTTCTAAAACCAACCGACGTAGTTTGAAAACAACTTCTCAATCTCCTCTTCTTCAGTAATGTCTCTGCCTCGGTTCCTGCAGTCTTCGTCATCTCCTCCTCCTCTGCCTCAAATAAGCCAGAGCTTAAACAAGGGGGAGGAAGAGGAGGAGGAAGATTGCTTTAAGCCATCCCTTTGTTTTCGTCCCTCCATCTCCTTCTCTTCTGCTCTGTGAGGGGGGACGAGATCAGACGAGCTGGAGCAGGAGGTCCTGGAAGGTGTCCAGGCCCCGGCGGGAGTTCCTCGGGGCTCCATCAGAGCCCAGCTGGGCAGCCAAGAGGAACAGCTTCCTGTCCTCGGTCACGGAGCCCAGAGACAAGGCTTCATGCAGCTCAGACACGCTCACAGCGTTGGGCTTATCCTGTGGAGAGTGGGAAACCAGTTAAACTCAGTTTGACAGGAAATGACAAGGACAATAACCAGTATACATACATAAACTGTGGCAGCACTGACCAAGCTGTTAGTTCTGGTGTTTTATCTGTTATAATCTCAGGTCACTTGTCGCTGTATGCACTTTAATGTAAAGTGTATTATGTTTTGAATATGGCAAAATATACAGCTGTCTGTTGCCAACATATGGCAAAATATACAGTTCTTTAATGTCGTTAGCATAGTTCGTTTGCCCTTCAAGAATAACACAAGTGAACTTAGTTGCGGGTCAAATGCGAAAATCTAACTGCGCTAGCGGCAAACAGAAGCTGTGTATTTGCCAGATTTTGGCAAAAATATGTAGTGTTTGGCCACAATATGGTTAAATACACAGCTCAGTTAGTTAACACTAGCAACAAACAGAAACTGTACATTTAGCCACATGTTAAAATAAAAATATACAGTAGGTGTTCAGAACATACTGAGTACACAAACTGGGCTACCACTGGAGTCAGCTGCAACTGTTCACGCTGACGAGTCCTCCACAAAGCAGCAAGCTGCGACTCTGAGAGCCTTTCAAGCCCACAAGGGGTGAGCGTTACACGCTCATATTCCTATAACAGCTTCATTCCAAAGACGAAGTCTGTACAACTGCAGTACGAACTTGTTTTGGCCATCGAGGAACGATTCTTATCCACAATGTGGACAAAAAAATGTTGTTTGATCTGACATAACCAACAAATGTGTTCCACCTCAAAAAGCTGACAGAATAAAATTACAATTATCTTACATAATACCTCACAATTAGTCCTTTCAAATAACTACATGTCACATTTTCAAATTGTCTCAGTTGTCTCAGTTATGATCAAAACTTGTGTATGTGAAGACAGCGAATTTAACGCCACCCTCCTACACAAACCATTCAACCAAGGCTGCAGTCTGTAGATGTCCGCCTCGTTTCACCACACAGGTTCCGCTGGAAACATCCTTTGTGCTGTTTAAACGGAGCGAGTGCCGAGGCAGAGAACAAAGCAGTGGTGGGTGAGAGCCGGTATCACCGTCAAAAAGAGCTCCTCCTACTGAAGACATCATTTCTTTCATTTCACCTGCGTCGTGTGCACAGTATGACAAAGGTTTAGGCTGCAGTCTTGCTTAAAAAAGGCCTAATCTCTAAAAAAGTTTGATGTTCTTAGAGACGATCCATTCCAACTAATTTCCAAAGCAAACCATAGTTTTTGTTAGCTGGATGAAGGTGTTTTCCGACCATACAGGCAGCCATTGACTTCCATTCATTTCACTGTAGGAAGAAATCAAGAGACTTGAAACGTGAGAAGGAGAGCGCAGTCCTTTTCTTATGGTTTTTTATTTTTGCTTGTGGGAATTCAGCGCCCATCTACATACTGCAGTCATTTATATTTACATGCAGAAAAATACACCAGCTGTATGATCAGTATGTTCCCAATGCTCCTATTTTTGGCGAAATATACAGCTTCGATTTGGAGCTAGTGCGATTAGCTGCTTGCACCTGTGTCACACGCAACTACGGTAGCTTCGTTTGGTTGGGAGGGTTTACACAAACAGCTGGCCGTGTTCCAACAAACAGAAGCTGGGAATTTAACCATAGTTAGTCAGTTTTAAAAAAAACTGTTTGGCCAAATATATGGAAAACATCCACGCACGTTTGGTCAAAACTGCACAAGTCATTTGGTCATTTGCATGTCAAAAGAAAACGAGCTAAATCTGGTTGAGAAGGGAATTCTCTCTAGATGTCTGTCTGATGTTCCAAGTTTCCTTATCAATATCGAAGATGAAAGTGGGGAAGATATAGTGTTCATTTCACACCTGTAGTGGTTTAAAAAGCCTCTTGTTTTGGATGTTTTGACCGTGATATACTGCATAAGCTAACCGGACTGCACCTGCTGTACAGAACATTCAGGAGTCTCAGACTGCTTTCTTGTTAATATTGCGAGTAGCGCACAGTACTGAGAGGATGAAAGCTGCAGCGCTCTGACAGTAGATGTGACAAATATTCCTGCTTCCCTCAAAGGGTCATGTATAATTCCACAAGTGCGCGCAGAGTGAAGAAATATGAGCTGAGGAGGAAATGTAGAAATGTTTATTTCAGGAGTCTGATGGATCATCGCTGCTGGATGAATGAAGAGGTAACAACGTGTACCTGCTCGCTCCAACACATTTTGTGCATTTTTACTTGAAGATTTTAACCTCATGTGACGTTATTTTTTTAGTTTACTTACGCTAAAGTATCATTTTTACCAGAATACCAGTCCACCAGAGTGTGATGGCTTTTTAGGTGAGTATTTAGTTAAAAGAAAAACTGATTGTGACGGTTTACTCCTGTTACTGTTTCCTTTTCTATTTTCTATCAATGTTGTGCTCCAACTCATTCAGCTTAAAGGACCATACCAGTATTTTGGTAAGTTGTATGTCCTTAACAAGAAATGACTGTATGTATACTACACACTTTTGCTGTAAATTTGTATATGCCTGCTGTAACATTTTAGATTCTTGGATGTATTTGTTTTTACTGTTCCAGGCAGCCATTGGTTTCCATTCATTTCCGTACAGTAGAAAAATCAATTGGCAAACTCTGGAAACTTGCTTGAGTTACGTAATAATGAAGTGCAGTCTTTAAAATCAGCCTGCATTAAACTACATTAACACGCAATGATAATGTGATTGATTGAATTGATGCACACTGTAATGGATTATTTGCCAGATCGTTTGTTGATTTTTGTACAGTATGGAAATGAATGGAAACCAATGGCTGCCTACAACGGTAGGAAAAGTTCATCTAAAAATCTGAAATACAACAACAGCAAGGTTTGCAAAATGGTTTGTTAAGTTTACCTGCTTGTTTCCCAGAACGACCACGGGCAGCTGGGGCTCCACCCTCAGCAGGCGGTGCAGTTCAGCCTTAGCCAGTGGGAGGCGGCTCCTGTCAGAGGAGTCCACCACGTACACCAGAACGTGAGTCCTTCTCAGGTAGTCGGACCAGTATGGCCGCAGGTCCTCCCCGCCACCGACTGCAGCAGAGAAAACGCAAACATTCATGTGTTTCATGATACACAAATGTACGAATGTATGTGACAATTTGTAAACAATGTAAGGTGATCACAAATGCATTTTCCTGTCTACAGATACTATAGTATTACACATACCGTATACTGCGTATTTCCAGCTTGGGGTTCATTAATCTAATAACACGTACATCTGAAATGCTTTTTGTGCAAATTAATGAAAGCATTGGTTACGGGGTTTTTTTGTTGCATTAACTGAGACTCCGTTAACGTCTTCCAACCCTCAGTTGTATGACGCATTTAGGTGCCGATGAAAACATCCAGCTTTTCAGGGCATTTTGTTTGTGTGATTTCTGCCTCAAAGAATTGTTTGCATAACATAATGTAAATGAATTTTCATTTGGACTGCATCTGCGATAAAATACTCAAGGCTTACTCGGGGCGGCTGTGGCTCAGGAGGTAGAGCGGGTTGCCCACTGATCACAGGGCAGCACGCCGCCATCGGTGCGTGCATGAATGAGTGGCAAAAACCTTGTAATGCGCTTTGGATAAAAGTGCAAAAGGAATGTAGCCATTTACCATTTACTTACTAGCTTTTTCCAAAACTTTCAAATGTGTCCCACAGCCCTTTTCAGCAAATGGATGCTCAGGCATCGTCACGTGACTACGTATGAAACTTCGTCATAATAAATGGTCACGTGTTGGACGTTTCATATTTAGGTCACGTTGACCATGGGATTTGGTCGAACGTTTAGAATTTGTTATCACAGATATGTGTTCCCAAGGTCAAGAATGAATCTCAAGCACAAGTTTGGATTGTAGTTTCACCGAAATGGTCCTGAAGAAGGTTAATTACCTGTAAGGTCATCTCTGGCCATTTGGTAAGGGGAAGTAGAAATGTCACCGTGAATACCTTCACATTTTCAGCTTCTACGTTTCAATACAAATGTATAAACTTACAAAAGCAGCTCTTACTCTACATAGTCTGGTGCCATATGGTGTTGTTTGGAGAAAAATATACAACTTTAATGATCACATAACAAATCTTATCGGCCCGTCATGATGTATTCGAACAGCACTGAATTGTGACACAGCAGTTGTTCTCAGTTTCCATCATTAAATAAGGGTTTAATGTTTAGCCAAAACATCACAGTGTTCAGTGTGAACAAACAGAAACACTAGTGCATTCAGAGATAAACAGGATCTGATGTTCTTTTATTGATCCGTAAAAAGAAACTGTGGCTGCAAGCCGAAGACGGTCAGCCACGCAGCTCACTGACTCATGACTCATCGCCTTGCTCGAGGGCATTTCAGTGTGGCAGATGTCTTCTGTCAGTGTCCTTTGTGTTACAGTAAAAGAAGGATTTCAGACATCTGACGGTTCAGTAAATAAATGGACAGATCGATAGGTAGAGTTAGATAGACTGTTAACGGTATTCCTCCTTTAAACAAACTGGCCACAGATAAATGTGCACCGGACCGAATGTAGCCACTAAGACGGCACTTAGCCATTATTTATGTCCACGGTTTCCCTGCTGGGAAATTAGGCTGATTAATTTTTTCCATCTTGTTGCCTCCAGACATGATATGACAGCGAGGCTCTGAGCAAAATATAACTGTGCAGCTCTTTTTTCCTTTTTAAGGGTTTAGGATTTCTGTTTTATATACCTTTGTCCGTTTTTCCCTGTTTCTCTTCTCTTCTTTATTTGTTTTTCATTTTGTATTCAAAAGTATTATTCTTGGTTTTTGGAGGAATTTCTTTAGTATTGACGTGTGTTTGATTTACTTTGTTTTTTCCCCTTTTTCTTTTCGTTTCCTCTTGCACTCAGAAGCATTATTCTTAGTTTTTGAAGAAACTGTTTCAGTATTCAGGCTGTGTTTAATCCACCTCCTTATAACTGAGGACATGTCTCATTTTTGTCTTTGGGGGAAATAACTGTGTCTGTGTGCATGATTCCTGGATTTGTTTGTTCACTAAAAACTGTGCGGCATCTCTGTCGTCATGTTTTAAACATGGAGGGGTCAGATCTAAGAGCTGGTGGGTGTTGGAGGACCGTGTAGCTTGTTAACACAGATTATTATCTATCCTGCGCCGTGGACTAATGGTTGAGTCATTTCACTGACTGGTTGCTGATTGATTCATTGTGATATGAGAAACTGGCATCATAAGGTCTAAGCCATGAAAAAGCTTGTCAGGGCATTCTGCAACACTTGTGTAGCAGCACAGTTTGTAGCCTACACGGTCACAGGACACATTCGTCAGAAAATTCAGTTAGAAGCTTCAATGGTAGGGAAAGTTTCATAGTAACTAACTTCCCACAATCCTGCTGTGCAGAGGAACTGACCGGCGGCTATAATGACCAACGAATCACTGCTCACACACACAGACGGGCGGGTATGACACCGCGGGTATGTCACCGCCTCCGAATTTAGCACAGCACAGCTCGGCAAGAATTCATTAGTGCTGGACTTAATGGAGAATGTTGCTAGGAAACTGGGTAGTGATGTACCTTTAGCTGATGTGATGTGGCAGCAATAAATACCTGTTTACCTGATGCGGTACGGAGGGTGGACCTGACAGCTTGTGTTTTATTGTCAGAGGGAGCTCAGCGGGACACTTGTCCTGCTGCTCTGCAGGCCACCTTATTAGATACACACCCACATGTACACGCACAGCACACACTGAGTCATATGGGTGTGAAAGATGTGGGTGTGTGTATATATTGAACTAAGTTATAGTTGTAGTCCTGAGGGCAAAACTGCCTCTGCAATCTTTTAGCTTGTGTGGCTGCTCTCTCTGAGCCGCAGCACCACACACGTTTTGCAGCCAAAGTTCAACTCAATTTACCTTTGACCCCCAAATGTGCTGAATCCCAAGATCCAATGACATGTTGTGTCTGTTTCCCCGAGCCCCATTTGTAGCATTGACGCTCCTCACGCTACTCCGCAACTTCTTAGCGTGAACCTTAATGGGGCGATACAAACCATCCTTATCCAGCAGCGGTTTGCATCTTCAAAGGCATATTTGTGATCTCACAGGTGTTAACTATCCAGCATTTGAAAAGATCTTTGCTCAAATCAATGTTTCAAACCGACATTTCAATCCGGTATCTTTATAAGTTGTGTGCAGACGAAGAGAAGAGTGAGGCCGTGTTTGCAGTGCTGAAAAGCCGACGCCTGATCTGCTCATGTAAACACCGGACATTTAGTATACTTGACAGCATTAGTGTATAGTTCCTAAAATACAGATAAAAGCAAACTAGTACATACTGTACTAACACTAGAATGTGTATTAAAGAGGAAAGCTGAGAACATGAGCCCCAACCACAAACTGTTTGTTTAACATGCTAGGAACTTCTTCCTGATAATGTTTTTTCACTTCCCTTTAGCACAAACCCAAATCTCAGCGGCTCAGAGCCTAAAACTACTTCTCTGACTGTTCTGATCTGCATCTTTCCAGTTAGAGTTTAAAGGCTTTTAGCTTGATTTCCCCAGTGGACTTCATAAAGAGAACTTGTCGGTCCCTGTGCACTGCACTGCTCCTGATGTGCGTAAGTGCGCACTAAGCTGTCAACATGCCTCTGCATCAATGTCACCGAGACAAAGTCTCCAACATTTACTGCGGCAGGCCGGTGAAGTGTTCTGACTGAGTGGGCGGTGACATGTGTTCCTCTTACTTTCAGCGATGAGAAAAGAATTCTAGGCGCCTACCGATCTCTGTGTTCAGATCATGAATAAATCAGCTGCTGAGCGTGACACATTCCTCCGAATACATCCACAGAAACTCACCCTGAGGCCGACTGCAGCTGAGCCTCTCGCACGCAGGCTGGTCTCAATGAAGAGCAAAGCCGTTTCTGCTGTTTGAGTGAAATGAAATAATATCTGCGACAAAGTCGCAGCTACAGTTTCTGCTCTGTGATAAGTGTAAACCTCCTGATACCTTGATACCGAACAGAAACTGCTGGAAGTTTCCCTCAGTCACTGAACAAATAAGGACAATGTAGGCAGTGCCACAGATCGCCTCTGTGTTGGCAGTGATGGATGCAGCGAGCTTTCAGGGAGGAGATAGAGGCAAACAACTGAACAACAGCCGGGCTCAGATGAAAACATATTACCACAAGTTACTTACCAACACTTAAAGCTGCTATAGTCGATATTTCGTTAATAACAATGTATTAAATGACAGTGTGAAAACAATGTGAAAGAAACTCATAGTGATGAACCCACAGAGAATCATCGGCTGAACCTGCAGCTCCGCTCGGCTTTACGGAGCTTCACAGTGACTTTCAGCTCGCTGTTTATCTGTTACTGTTCTGGTTCGCTCTCGGCTCTCAGAGCGCCGTTTTCAGAGAAGAAGAAGCTGTGAAAAGCCGCTGAACTCGAGCCGCTCGGCAGCAAACAGCAGCCAGACGCAGTCGGAGAGCAGCTGGCGACACAAACACAACTCCTGACGAAGCATCGTGTAGCTGCTGGAGGTGGAAATAAGCTGCTGCTTGTTCACAAGTATCAACTTAAAAAGTGATGATATGTCAGTGTTGTGTTCACAACTTGTTTCCGCTGCCCCCTAGTGGCCAAGAAAATCTGTTATTGCAGGTTTAAGTTCTTGACAGAATACCTCTAAACATGGCGGCAGCATCTGACACACATCAGAACTCCCTCGCCTACTGTGTTCACTGTAAAGTCTGTCTTTACATGACCTACTGCTAACACGCTGACGTCAGTTCGCTGACATGTTAACATCAGTGCAATAACTTAATGTTAGCATCATGTCGCGATGCAAACTGTATGCATGTAAAGATTCTAATTTGATAAACGTTAAACTAAAAAGCTTGTGTGCTGAATGCGTTCTAAATGTTAGCATGTTAACATTAACTGTGATCAGGTTATAATGCTAACATTAGCATGCTAACTACGCTACATTCTAATCACCAGTTTGTTCGTATCATAGATGATAACACAAAAAGCACTTCAGTCTGCATCTCTGTGGAGTAGTTTAGTAACGTGTGAGTTTAATTAAACAAACGGACAACTGTACTGCACAGAGGAGTAAAAGCTCTTTACAATTCTCCACTTCATGCTGTTTGATAAAACATAAATGCCTTCTACTCCACACAGAGCCTGCAGGGTTTGATTTGGAGGAAGAAAAGGAGTCTTACTCTCCAGGAAGTCGAGCTGACAGGTGGGGGCGTTGAGGCTCATAAAGTTGAAGCCGCGGGTGGGCCGGCAGCGGCCTCTCTTAGCCGCTGACTCCCCGGGGGTCAAACCCTGCAACATGCTGCTCTTCCCAGCCCCGTCCAGACCGAGGACCAGGACCTGACGCTTCCCACGCTCCTCCTCCTCCTGCAGGCAGAGAACAAAGACGATCACAGCCCAGAAATGTGGACTGGAGGCTAAAATTAAACACACATAATTTATTCAACGCTGAACGAGGTTGTGGACGGTATGGATGAATGGCTGATTTGCCTTAGGTTTACAAGTATAAGTAATAGTGTAAATGTTTTGACGCACATTAGGCGACATCAAACCACAGCTGAATCTGAACACAGAGCTGTGAGCACACACAGCACGAGTAGTCTGAAATCCACAGATGGCTTTGGGAGATGCAATACACCCTTTGGCCTCCGTAATGGGGGTCTTCAGCTCCTCCCATATAGTTGAAATAACCTGAAAAACCTACATCTACACCACGACTCATGTTCAGGTCCAGCACGCGGCCAAACGTGGTGAAGATGACAGCCATATGTGATAGCTGAATATGGGATTCAAACCCCTGTGCATTGATCTGCCGCTCTAACAGCCTCCACTCTCTCCACCAGGTGTTGGAACCTGGCTGCAGGGATTACACACACACACACGATATGCGAGTGTGTTCACATAAATAAAAGGTATGTGCGGTTATTAATGAGTGCAACCTTCCAGGATTACCATTCCAATATGGGACGTGAGAAAAGTGGTTCTTTGCATTTGGTGCTGAAACAATAAATCGATTACTTGATTAGTCGATCATCAGCAAGATGAATCCACAACAATCCACAAAACTGACATCTACCAAGCAAACATTTCAAACGTTCTCTGGTTTCAGCCTCTCAAATGTGAGGATGCACCGCTTTTCTCTTCTATATTATTGTAAATTGAATATCTTTTGCACTTTTGGTCACTATTTTCAAACATTTCATAGATTCAACTATAAAAAGTCAGTTATAGATTATTCAGTAGTGACAATAATCATTATTTGCAGCCCTGATTGTATAAAACCAAATGCTGACACTTCACAGATTAGCAAGCACCAATTATCTATCAACTTCATGACTGTATCGAACTGAATGCATCCGACAGTTGGGAATCTGACCCTGGGTGTGCAAAATAATTCATGATGTTCAGGAAAGTTAATCACCTTCTGCAAACCTCAGAGGTAAAACTCCTGATATGATAGTTTAATAAAAGACCTCATGGTAACCCTGCTTTATTACCGCATGTGTAGGTCAGATCTGAAAGAACACGCTCTTTCAGAGCCGCCTGCATCTGTGGACTGACAAGTGGCCGACACTCCGTAAAGGTTAGCAGCCAGATTCAAACCTCCTGAGAGACACCGGGACGCCACAACCCGTCTGAGATCCTGCACACGTCAGTCACACAAGGTTGGTCTTCATTCACGCCGTGTGCAGACGTGCGGCTGCGGTTCTGTGGAGCTTAATTAGCAATTCATATCAGACCTTTCAGAGCTGAGATGCATCAGTTTTAGCTTCCTTATTAAAAATATCACTTAACTTCACTTTGCCGATGGACGATCGAGCCTCAAAGAGGCGTTTAGATCATTTACATAAGTATACCCTCAGAATCAGCTCTAATTTGATTCCTTGACACATAAAACTTCCCTGTAATCGTGTCAGAAAGAGGTCAGAAGACGAATTTAAGATATTTTGGTGATGAATTAAATTTCATCTGACGTGTTTCTGGCTGTAATCACTGAGCGGTGTTGCTTGGTAAACATAGCATCAGATAAACACGGGTGCTTTGACAGATCTGCAGCTTGCCTCCGTGTATTTCCAGCTCATACAGCCCGCTGGGAGACAAACCTCAAGCCTGACGGGGTCGAGCGGCTCTGTAGCTGCTGAGCTTGTACCTCTTTTCTTCTTTTTGCAGCATTATCAGCATGGACTTTGTGCAAACTTGCTCTCTGTCCTTCCCGTCATTTGATTGGCTCTCCAAGATTATACAGGAGACGTTTAT